>CM077665.1:138943147-140310647 GCA_039707655.1 Elymus sibiricus | reverse complement strand
GCGCAAGGGTTGCGACGCAGAAGCCCGGCGGCGGGCCTTTGGCGGACTCCACCTCCCGCATTCAGGCCTTGGTGGTGGCACGGGTTATGACCCTGCAGCCTGACGGCGGGGTTGTGGCAAAGACGGATGACGGTGGGTGGCGGCCCCGACGGCGGAAGGCGTGGTGGCGGCCACGGCGGCCACCGGCAGCAGCTGCCTTCGGGCAGTGGTGGTGGAGCGTGTAGTTGGTGGCATGCGCACACCCACCAGGGACGCCACGTGCACTACACACTTCAGAGGACTGCCGCACCGACGCGGTGAAGCCTCCCAGCTGGAGCTGTCCTCTGGCGGAGTGGCTGGGTGACGACGAACGGCCGGTGCCATTGGCGATTGGGGGAGAAGCAAACTAGACAAGCTACGTGGAGGGGGCTGAAGGCAATGTGAAGTCGCTGGCCGTGACGGTTTATATAGCAGGCAGGCAATCATTGGGGATTTCACCGAGTATGGCGGGAAGCTAGAGCCGTAGAACGGTTTTGGGCGCGGGAACCTGCGCGGTTCTAAGCGGGAACGGGATCATCGAGCGGGCGCGTGGACAAAACCCAAAAGCGGTGCCGAAGCGTGCACTGGAATACTCGGGCGGCAACACGGTGACAAGACGTGAGAGAGGAGGATGGACTGATGCGGAGGCACACGCGTCAAAATAATAAAACGTCCGTGATATTAATACAGGCAAACGACATTTCCCAACGTAGCGTCTGTAATGATCTCATCCATCGCTGACAATTACCTGGCAGCAACCGTCTGCCCACAACACACACGGCTTGTCAGTATGAATCGTCTGTGTTATTTCTGGTGTTCGCACACGATTCTCATTACTCACCTGTTTGTTGTATATCGCACACATCATGTTATGCCGAGTCGTTTGTGTTCTGCTGTATCAGCGCACACAGTTTATCCGAGTGAACTGTATGCCGTACTTCGCACACGTATGTAGTTTTGGTAACCGTTTCTGTTATCTTCTCTAATCACAAACGGTTCATAAGAACAAACTGTCTGCCGTAGATCGCACACACAACTACTTTCTGAATTGTATTTGATGGGTCCACCTTCGTACACAGTTCGTGCCATTAGCGACGGAGCTTGCACTATACCGTTTGCGATTGATGCATCGCACACAGTTTCGTCGAAGGGTCTCTGATTGATGTGTCATGTTTGGACCATTCTGTAGTAGTGTGCGTTGGGTTTTTCCGCTAAGAGGAGCAAATGATGCAACATAGTATAGATAAGTATTTCCCTCAGTGAGAACCAAGGTTATCAAATCAATACGAGGACCATGCAACTCATGTCTTCAGCGCCTACGAACAAAAGAGCAAACACTTGCACCTAACGCGGGAAAGAGGATTGTCAAGCCCCTTGAACTCGTTACTTGCAAGCAGATAAGTAGTGTACTTGATAGTTGGATAAATATAAATTGCAAAATAAATAATAAATAAATAATGGCAGCAAGGAAATAGTAGCATTTGTAAATATATAAGCAAATAGACCCGGGGGCATATTGTTCTCTAGTGGCATCTCTCTCGAAGTAGGCATACGATGGGTAAACAAATTACTGTTGGGCAATTGATAGAAAAGCGCATAGTTATGTGATATTCATGGCAATGATCATGCTTATAGGCATCACATCCATAAACAAGTAGGCCAACTCCTGCCTGCACCTACTACTATTACTCCACTGCCGAGAGGCTATAGCGTGCCACACAAGAAGATCATCGGTGGTGCTCCGTAGAGAAAAACATGCGCGTCCGCGCCGAGAGGGCAAGGCGTGCCGCACACCAAGACCGATGGAGGGCTGCAGAGCGAGAGGCGTGGCGCGCGACAGAGCAAGAGCGGTTCCATCTCCGCTTGCCTGCTATCCCACCCGACATGACGTTGCAGCTGTGTCCAAGGCACGTGAGTAGCCCTATTTCTCGCCAGGAATGGGCAGCGGCCATCTGCGCTGTACTTGCACCAGAGCCCGGCCACACCGTCCTTGCATCGGACGCCGGTCGTGCCGTTCACATGGGTCGCGCCGTTCGCCCTGTCTGCGGACCCCTCGATGCTAACGGGCTCGTCGGTAGGCTCAAGCGCCTCCTTGGCCCAGGTGTCCAGCGGGGAGCAGTAGAACAAAATGGCCGTCGCATCCTCGAGATGGTATTCTCCGATGAAATAGCCAGCTTGGAGCTCGAGATCGCGCTCCAGCAGTACCGCGAGCGTGTAAACCGCATGGACGAACACCTGACCGAGTTCAGGCACAACCAAGAGCTTCTGTAGGTTAGGGTGCAGTCATGGACGCGTTTTATTTTGTTGAATCATTTAGATGTCGATCCCAATGTCTGGACAACAATCACAATATTCATATGTTTCGATGTGTGAATGATTTATGTTCTATTGTTATGTTTCAATATGTGTAAAAGGCTAATAGTTAGAGCCAGAAAATCAGTATGAAAACAGATAGAAATGTGAATCTAATAATATATATTAATTGTTGAATAGCTCATTGAAGACATGATACATATACAGTATATATCATCACATATACGTAATGATAGTACTTAACTAATACGTACAATGAATAAAAACTAAACTAATAATAACCCCTCCTTGAGCGGGGAGCACTAAAATGGCAGCCTCTCGCCAGCAGCTCCCTGGTGCGTGGTGGCTTCTCAACGTGGAGGGAGTTCACCGCCTCCTTCGCCTCGCAACGCTCGACGTGCCGATCAGCCTCTTGTTGGCGGAGGCGCGCGACCATGTAGGACAGTACACTGGCCGCCCACTGGCGCTCTTTGGCGGTGGCACGCTCGAGCTTATCGGCCCACGCCCACGCAGCGGTGAGGCACCTAGCGCCTCTGGCTTTCATTGTGTGGTACCGGCCGTCTTCGTACACCTCCACCGCTTGTCGACTCGCCCACCGCCAAAGCTCCAGCTCCTCCTTTTCCCTTGCGGCACTAAGGGCATTCCATGCCGTGAGGTTCCTGGCGCGCTCCTCAGCCCACTCCTTCTCGAACGCCACCTGCCTGGCTCTCTCAGCCGGCGGCAGTGCCTTCCACAAAGCCAGATTGTACTGGCCCCAAAACCAATCTTCATTTGGGGGGTCTGGCGCGACCTCGTCTGGGGGCGCGAAGGGGTCCTCCTCGTCGCTGCATTTCGCCATGCCCTCGTGGGGTGGCGCCTCCTCCTCTGCTTGTGCCCAGACCGGCCGCGCCATGGCAGAGTTTTGTGCGAGGGGTGGGATAGAGAGACGAGAAAATGCAGGCAGGATGACGTCTTGAGGGGCAGCATTTATAGGCGGCTGGAGTCTTGATCGGCGCCAGCAGTGATTTCACACGATTTCCTAGTCAACAGCCGTGTGTGAATTAACATCACAGACGGTTCCCAATGCATGACCGTGTGTGATTAATAGCCCGCGAAAATTGGCTTCCAAAACTCGAAACGCGAAATAGAGCACCAATCATGTGGGACCCGTTTGTTTTGCCAAATATTTACATTTTCTATCCAAATGTAATGCATGCGTGCCATTTGTGTTACGGAAGCAAGTCCAAGAGCAGTAACCACGACATCTTGGCCCCATGGCAGGAAATCATGCATATTTTCATGTACTTCAGAATTCAGAGCATTTTTTCATTTTGTTTTGAATTTACAACCTAGATTCTCAATGCTTTTGTGTCCAAACCGTCACTCAAGATGTTTGGAACTCCTTCAAATTTATTGCACGTGGCATATATATGTAAGCCAGTAGTACATAAATATGATTTTCCAGTGGTTTTTGCTTCATCTAGCTTGTTCATGTGTTTTAGTTTTGAACTATGGCCATTAAATTTCTATAAACTAACTTAATGTATAAAAATGCCAATAGAACGACATTTTTAAAAAAAAAATTAGGATGTCGGTCGTATTCGTGCATTATATCGATGAAAAAAACTAGGTCGAATGAGACAGCGATTGGCGGTTCGTCATCACACATGGCCCCACGTTCCTTCTCGGAACCACGCGCCTTCGTGTGATGCTCCGGTTTGTGAGAGGCGTGTGTCTAAAGCTGGGGATTTCTAGGCGAGTATTGGAGTCCCATCTCCGTCCCCATCACCGCCCTCCCATCCCCGTCCCCGTCTACGTACCCATGCGCAGGGATAAAAAATTTCGCATCCACGTCCCCACCGAGTTCTTTATAACCGTGGGGAAACTCACACATGCATTTAAGAATAACCTTCGCGTATTTCAGTAGAAAAAATAGTATTTCAACGCAATAAACAATATGTTGTGGCTAGGTTTGGGATTTCTTAGGGAATTTTGGGCCAAAGGGGTGGCATGTGTGTAAATTTGGGTGACCGAGGCCACAAATTACGTGGGGTCTACTAATTTCAGAGCCCACATGTAAGTACTTCAATTCATGGGTAAGGCAGGTAATGCTATCCCATCCTCATCCCCGTCCTACACGCTCAGTAAGGTATTTGACCCACCAACTTCCAGATGGGCATTCAAGCTGGCACCCGTGTCCTAATAGAGTAATTACCCATGGGGACGCGGGTAACAGTTAACCATGCATTGCCAGCTTGACATGTGTCAAAGCTTATCTCGAACAAGCCGTTACATTGATCATGACATCTTGGCCCCATGTAGGGAAATCATGCATATTTTCATGTACTTCGGTGCATTTTCAATTTTTGACTTTAAAAACCTAGATTCCCAATGCTTTTGTGTCAAAACCGTCACTCAAGATGTTTGGAACTCCTTTAAATTTATTGCACGTGGCATATATATGGAAGCAAGTAGTACATAAATATGATTTTCCAGCGGTTTTTGCTTCATCTTGCTTGTTCATGTGTTTCAGTTTTGAACTATGGCCATTAAATTTCTGAAAACTAACTTCATGTATAAAAATGCCAATTGAACGCCGAAATTTTTCAGATTTTAGGATGATGATCATATTCGTACATTGTAACGATGAAAAAAAACTAGGCAGAACGAGTCAGCGACCCAGTTCGTCATCACACAACGCCCCATGTTCCCTCTTAGAACTATACGAGCCTGCGTGTGATGCTCCGGTTTGTGAGAGGCATGTGTCAAACCTTATCTCGAACAAGCCGTAACTTTGACCACGACATCTTGGTCCCATGGCGGGAAATCATGGTGATTTTCATGTACTTCATAGTATTCTTTATTTATTTTTGGATTTAAAAACCTAGATTATTCTCAATGCTTGTGTCCTAACCGTTACTCAAGATGTTTGGAACTCCTTCAAATTTATTGCACGTGGCATATCGACGGAAGCACTAGTACATATATAAATATGATTTTTTCCTGCAGTTTTTGCTTCATCTTGCACATGTCCATGTGTTTTAGTTTTGAATTATGGCCACTAGATATCTAGAAACTAACTTCATGTATAAAAATGCTCATTGAACCCCGAAAATGTCCAAATTTCAGGATGCCGGACGTATTCATGCATTGTAACGAATTCAAAAAAAGCTAGGCCAAATGAGACAACGACTAGAGGTTCGTCATCAAACAAGGCTCATGTTCCCTCTCGAAACCACGACCCTTCGTGTGATGCTCCATTTTGTGAGAGGCATGTGTCAAAGCTTATCTCGAACAAGCCGTTACTTTGACCATGACATCTTGGCCCCATGTCGGGAAATCATGCAGATTATTATCATGTACTTCAGAGCATTTTTTCATTTTTTGAATTTTAAAACCTAGATTCCCAATGCGTGCATGTGTGTCCAAACTGTTACCCAAGATGTTTGGAACTACTTAAAGTTTATTGCAAGCGGCATATATAGGGAAGCAAGTAGTACATAAATATGATTTTTTTCAACAGTTTTTGCTTCATCTTGCTTGTTCTTGTGTTACAATTTTGAATTATGGTCGTAAGATTTATACAAACTAACTTAATGTATAAAAATGCCAATTGAACCCCAAATAATTCCTAATTTTAGGATGTCGTTAGTGGATTTTGATGGTAGGGATCTTTTTCTTATAAATAAAACAATATTCGTTACCGTTGTACCCCAAAATAGTTTTACAATTCAATACAAAAAGTGAACTACGTACACACGGTTCCATACAGGAACTGTTTGCGATGAAAATTCATGGATCTATTTATGTCTTACGAGGGAAGCTTCGTCGGCTTTGTCTAGCTCGGATTCCGTTCACCCTCAAGCCCCATTACCCAACAAACCCTCTCTGCAAAAAATGACGCCGTGGGGACGCTTAGTAAGGGTGCGTACGACTGCCCCCTTGGCCCCGAGCGCTCCCGCCTCTACCAAGAACGTGGCCGCCTCGGTCGAGAGCGCAGCCGCATTCGCCGAAAGGGCCTCTGCGGCGGCCGACAAGGCCTCTGCGGTGGCCGAAAGGGCGTCTGTAGCCACAGAGACGGCATTTGTAGCTGCTACAACGGCGACTGCACCAAGAGCGCTTGAGCAGCGTGCCGTGCCGCGGAGGCCGCCCTGGCTCGGGTCAAGGCCATCCAGTCCTATATCATCGAGAACGCCCATGCCAAGATACTCCAAGCTTCGCCGGAATCCAGCATGCACCACATGTCCGAAGAGGCGGCTGCTGCGGATGCTGAGATGCATGCCGACGATGCGGCGGCGGAGGCCATGGAGCCCCTTCCGCACTAGATTTCCGAGTGAGAGCTGGAGATGCGGGAGCCGTCCGAGAGCGCCGAGTGCTGGGAGGAGTTGTGTGTGGCTCAGGAGGAGGTCGAGAAGCGCCTCTCCATTGAGGAATCGGCGGTGGAGTACTAACGCGACCTATGGCGGCGCCACTACTACGAGTACTACGAAGATGAGGGCGACGTCGATGACGAGGACAACGCCGAGGATGAGCACGTCGCTGCGATCGAAGTCAGCCCGGGGAACGCGGAGTCCAGCACCGGCGGAATGTCGCCCGGACAAGTCGTCGACATCTCATCGAACTACGGCGAGGCATAGGGCGACTGCTCGTTGGCGTCTTTGTTAAAATTATGCGTATTACTAATAGCCTTTGTTCAGAGAGTCGGTCTTTTGCAAGAGCTATGTATAGTTCAAGCAGCTTGATTATTTAGTGAACTTGCTCGGTTTAGTAACTATGAGCTATGGGAGTCTGCTAATTTGTATACCCAAGTTAGCAGTTGATGTTACATTATGCAATGACGTGGATGTGCACTATAACCAGGGAATACATGGGGAGGGGTGAAATTTTGTATGTTCTGTATCATTGCACACGATAAAAGCAGAAACACCGTGTCTGATGAATCTTTGCGCGCCAAGATTCCCTGCGATGAGCGAAAAATTTCGCCGATCGCTGAAATATCTGCCTTCCCCCCTCCCCCCAAAGGGCCACATTTCCCCTGCAACCCCCCCCCCCCGCCCCCCGCACGCGCCGCCGCCCACATCTCTCCCTCTAGCAACCGACCGCTGCGGACACGCCATGGTCTCCTCGAGTGACCCCTCAAGCAGTATCTCCGATGACGACGAATCTCTCACCAGCCAGGTATTCGTCTCTCTTCTCTCTGGCTCAACTAGGCTTAGGGTTTTATTTTGGAATTAAGGATTTTAAAGCGGCAGCCCATTTGCGCCATTTCTTTCTCTTGTAGTTCCCTAGGACAATCACTTCCAAGGAATGGAGAGGGGTAGCTGAAGACCTGCATGTTCATGGTCAACATCAATTTCAATCCGTGAAGTTACGAGCTTTTGAATCTGGGTACAGTGGGAGGAAGTTTCTGGGACGTGCAAAGAAGGTAAGCCTAACTCTCATTGTTAGAAATCATTTGTTATATTAGGTGTGATTCAGTCACTTCCCGTGTGCTATTTGATTCTGGATGTGATTAAGACACTGTCATAGTTTTAACCTGGAGGCACATTGACAGCAAGAAAACTATGTGCTACATGAGTTATCATTGCATGAAAATTACAGAAAGTTAGTACACATGAAGCACTTCATTTCATTCAGCACGAGCGAGGTCTAATTATGCACGGAAACATGGCTAGCATCAACACTGTTTGAGCATACACACACCTCGGTTGTCAGGTGGCTGAACCACCTGAAACATGGCAATCTAAAATAAACAAATTCTCAGACTTAGGGAAAAAAACATGGTGCGAGATAGTAGTTTTTAACAGATTGGAATGTTTGACAGCAAAATGTATGTAGCTGTCACTATTAATTTGATATCACTCAAACACTGCCGATGTGCATCCTGTACTACAAAGACTGTTGCATTTATATTTAGCTTCCTGGTAAAATTGGCAATTTGTTATTACCCATGATAGAAACATAGGAGGGATGGCCGATGAAGACCCATGTGATCCCGGTTCTGACGAAATGTCTGAAGCAGAATTTGAAAAGCTACTTTCTAGTCAGAAAGTAGACCCATTTGAAGCACGCAAGTACAAGCATGGCCAGTCATTTCTTGTTGGGGAATACTTTGATGAGTGCAGTTCCAGTTGTCACAAGTTACATAAATATTGCATGGACATAATGTCAAAAGGAGAAGATCATAACATTGTGGAATTGCACTACGACCGTAGGCATTTCTTTCACGATGCAGGTACCATTAGTGTGGAATTCGAGGACTTTCATCTCTTCTTCAACTTCGATAAGCTTGCTGCCACTCTTGTCAAATTCTTGATGTTGTAAGTGTCGTGGGAACGAGCCTGACAGTAGAAAGTAGGGGTACGAAAGGAGAGGGCAGAGTCCTAGCTACGGCGAGGGTGTACACACAGATGTATGAGTTCAGGCCCCTCTCGTGGAGGTAACAGCCCTACGTCTCGGTGCTCAGGAGCTTCTTGTCGTGTGGAATATGAGAGTTACAGGGGGTGCGAACCCTTGTGCCAGAGGGGAGAGGTGGCTTATATAGAGTGCGCTGCCCCTCATGAATGCCTAGCATCTAAGGGTCCGATCATGGTAATAAAGGCGCACGTTACTGGTAACGTAAGTAATAAATGCTACTAATGACATACAGCCGAACGCCTGCCCGATGGCCTCCCTGAAGTGGCTTCTGGTCTTCTGCGGTCGACTGACTTATAGTTCCTCCGAGTGACAAGTAACCGTCGAGTGAAGGAAGGAACCTCCGAGTGGATGTTGTCGAGTGACTCATACGCCATGATGATTTCAGTCGGAGATTTCCTTGTAATCTTTAAGTTTCATAAGGTAATGTCCTTAGGTAGGGTATGTAGGTCAGTCCTATGACCCTACCCTAGGTACATATCCCCATCATTAGCCCCCGAATGGATCGGGGTTCGAGTGAAAAGGGATCGATGCGGGTTCTGATAAGACAAAAAAATTCCGAGTGCATTTTAAGGCTTCACAGGAGTCTGCGTCGATTGGAATATTTGTCATTCACCCTGATCGATTCTGTCTTGAAATGCGTCCGAGTGAAGTTGAGCGCGGAATCAGGTCCGAGCGGTTAGCAGGGTCTTCTGATGCGACGGGTCGCTTCGTCAGGTCCGGATTTCACGGGATTCGAAAATTGGGTAAGCGCGCGCCGTGCGACGATGACGCAACGACTGGGGCAAGTGGGGGCACAACGCCTCGATTTTCACGCCGTCATTACCGCCACGTACCGCTCTTACTCTGAAATCGGGATATCCAGAGATCTGGCGGGCCCACAAGTCAGTGACTCACTCGGGCAGATATAAGACGCGACGTCTCCGGGGTCGGTACAGTGCTCCTCCTCCATTCCCCTCTTTCTCTCCGCCTCCCCTGTTCCAAGCGCGCTGCTTTGCTCCACCTCGACAACCGCCGCCGCGATGACAAAGGGGAAGACGGAGAAGACCGAGCGCGCCAAGAAGGGAGCCAAGGCGAAGAAGCCATCGGGCGCCCGGTCTGCGGTGCTGCCGGGGTGGATCCAGGGGGATTTCCTTCGGCCGACCGTCAAGGCGGAGGACGTCCAGAACCTTGTCGACGACGGGCTGATTGCTGAAGGGTCGTGGAGGCTATCGGAGGGGGAGACCAAGCCAGAGCCGCGCGACGGCGAGCGAGTCCTCCTCCTCACCCACGTCGAGCGAGGTTTTTCCATGCCTCCCCATCCATTCATCCGCGGTTTCTTGAACTATTTCGGGGCGCAACTCCACCATTTTCCTCCGAATGCTATTGCGTATCTCGCTGCTTTCATAACTCTGTGCGAATGCTTCTTGGTTGTTCCCCACACTGGGGCTTGTTCAAACATATATTCACCATCCGGTCCCAATGTGTCAAAAAAGCCAATCCTAGCAATAGCAAGACCCATGTCATCCAGCTGTGCGGTGGCCTGGGACTCCAAAAGAGAGGTAGGAGTGCGTTTCCGTCAATGACTTTTCCTGAATCTGTTCGGGGCTGGCAGTCGACATGGTTTTACTGCAAAGATGTAGCATCCCCCAATATGTCGACTGGCCTTCCCCCCTTCACATTGGATCGACCTACCACTCCCAGAACACTGAACGTGACAGAGGGAGAGAAAGTCCAGGTAGGGATTTTAGTGAATGTAGTAGTAGATCTGATCCGTGGCGGAGTGACTGGTATGGATCTCTTAGAGGCATTTCTCAGTCGATGAATCCAGCCTCTTCAAGCCAGGGATCACACTATGTGGCATTATTCGGGCCCCGAGGATACCACTCGGACACATCCAGAGGAAGTTTCCGACGAGACTGTTGCCCAGTGGCTCAGGAGCATCACTGGAGCCTGTGATAATCCTTTGGGAGCCAAGCGAATCTTGCCCTTCTCTACTTTGAACCCACCGAAGAACCTGGTGAGTTATATCTTTGTCGAGTGCTTTCATGTTTCGTCGAGTGACAGGGTTTTCAGTCGACTGACTTTACAGTTTGTATCTTGCAGGAGTTTACGAACATGTATTCGCCTGTGCCAAATGGAGAGCAGCCTGAGGACGGAGAAGAGAGTGCAGGCGGAAACGCAGACGTTGACTACGCCGACGATAGTGAAGGCAGCGACGACGACTTGGAAGAGATCGAGGAAGAAGTCCAGGCTCGTCCGCGCGTCGAGCGTCGTACCAAACAACGCGAAGATCCAGAAGCTGCTCCAAGCAAAACCTTGGCCTCGAGCACCAGGAATCCGAAGCGTGACCGAGTGGCGACACCTGAGTCGACTGAAAAGGTTATGAAATAGCCCAGGTCTGACGCACCAAAACCCCGGAAGGCTCTGCCTCGCATGAAGATCACCGTGCCTGTTGCCTCAACATAAGTATTCATTTTCTTTTCCTGCTGCTGTGAACCTTCATGTCTTTGCTGACCGAGTGAAATTTATTCGCCAGAGCTGCTACCTCAGTGACATCGCCTCTGCGGGGTGAGGGGGATCACATGGAAGTGGACACTCCTGACGCGGCCACTTCTCAACGAGGTATAGTAAACCTTCATTGTAGACTGATTTTTTGAAGGTAATTCATCGAATGAACAAGCCAACGTTGTCGATTGACAGTGGAAGACATCATCCATGTGGAGGATGACGAGGAGCCGCAACAGGGTGCTGAGGGTGAAGTTGCGGCCTTGAACACTCCACGCGTACGCACTCGGAGAACGTCATCAGGACAAGCACCACGTAGGTTGACTGCCGCGTCCTCTCAAGAGCATGGTGATTCTTCCCGAGCCAGAACTGATCTTGTGGTTCCACTGTCGAGTGCTCCACCAGCGACTTCAACTCTTGTGGTTTCAGCGCCGATCGGGCAACCTCAAGCACCTCTCGTGACCTCAACTGCGGCACCGACTCATCTGGCGCCTGCATACCCTCTGTACCACGTCCCAGAAGACCAGACTGGAGCTGCCAAAGAAGCCATGATCCAGGCTGGGCAAATGATGCTGCGAACAAAGGAGGCGTATGAGGCCAGCAAGTTAGCCTATGATGCCAGCTTAGCGCTTCAAGCCAACGTCCGAGTAAGTGCTATTGTAAGTTCTTTTCTGATTGAATTCCTGTCCATCTTGACTTTACACCCAGTGGGTGTTTTCTTCAGATGCATACTTGCTTGTTTTTTCCTAGAGTAGATCAAGTCTTAGTCGAGTAGGTTCTGGTCCAGTGGGGGCACGCTGAGTGCACCCACTGGGTGTAGTCCCCGAGACCGCTGTCGAATGACGAAGACATCGACAGGGGTCTTAGATTCATTTTGAAAGTTGCTTGTCACTCGACAGGACGGACCTGGTCGAGTGATAGTAGGTCCAGTGGGGGCACGCTGAGCGCACCCACTGGGTGTAGTCCCCAAGACCGCCGTCGAGTGCTTGCATCGGCAGGGGTCTGATAGAGACAATGTTTGCTTGTTTTTTTATACTCGGATAGGGCGGACCTGGTTGAGTGGTTTCTGGTCCAGTGGGGGCACGCTGAGTGCACCCACTGGGTGTAGTCCCCGAGACTACTATCGATCGTTTACGATGGGCAGTAGTCTTAAGAACTATCCTGCAGGTTTCATGGACATCATTTCCATCAACCATGATATGACGCTGTATAGGGGTGTGGGGTGGGGCGGCGGGCTGCCTTCCAGTCGACTGAACTTGTACCTTTCCACTCAAGAGTAGAGAAATATTCATGTCGACTGAACCACTTCTTTGCTGATTTCACAAAGCTTGTGAGCTCGGGACCAAGTACGTCGACCTGGAGAAGGAGAAAAACCAGCTTGAACTGGATCTGGAGGTGTCCAAGAACAATTTGGACCGTGCGCAGACTGAGCTGAGGACCCTGGGAGGTAATTTTTGTCGACCAGCTGTACTATCACTTTCATCTTCCATCCTTTGAACCGAGTGTATCCACTCGAACAGACGTACGTGATGAGAACCGCCGACTCCAAGCATGACTCAACAATGCTATTTCTTTATATACCATGAAGAAGGTGCTTGAAGATAAGGACAAGGCACTCGCCGACGCTCAGAAGGTGGCGAGGGAGAAAACCGAGGCTGCTGAGAAGAAGCTTGCTGCAGCCAATAAGTTGGAGGAAGAAAATGCCAAACTCAAGCAGCAAAAGGCCGACTGGATCCAGAAGTTTGAGCAGCTGACCAAGAGAAGGAGCACCCTGGAGAAATACTTGGGAGATTTCGCGAAGAAGATGTTTGACATGCTTGAAGGTAACTTTCTTCTGTCGAGTGAATTTCTTTGATTTCTTCAGAACGGCAGTGTGATCATCTTTTCATTTTCTCTTCGCGCAGAATTCTGTCAAGATTTTGAAAAGGAAACTGAGGAGATCGAGGCAAATCTGGATCCCACCAAGTCACGTGTCGGGGACGCCGTGGCAATGGACATGTTTCGACTTGAAGATCGTCTCAGGAGTGTCCAAGGATATGTCACTCGACTGAGGGCTGCGCTGGTGAATGTCGACAAAGAACTGTGGCCAGAAGACTCCCTCCAGACCGACCTCGAGTCAATGATGACCCGCCTCAATGAGATTCCTGGTCGAGTGCAGGCATGGAAGAAATCTGCCGCTCGCTGCGGTGCTGATGTGGCACTTTCACTCGTCCGGGTTCATTGCAAGGAGGCCAGGGAGGACAAACTGAAGGCTCTCCGAGTGATCAACACAAAGAAACTTCAATTTGAAGACTTCATGGAGACCTTCATCGAAGCAGCCACTCGGATCGCTGATGGGATTGATCTAGACACCTTCATTGAGCCCGCGAGCCCCACTGGTGCTTGAAAAATACTTTGCTTGCAGTTAAAACTTTATTTGCCTTGGTATGCCGAGTGATGGTGTAACCGATTAAAACTTCGTTCAGGCCTTGGGCCTGAGTACTTCCCTTTGCGCGAACAAGTTTTTGCTGCGCTAGAGATTCTGGTCTTACTTGCATTTTGCTTTCCGACCTTTTGCTTGGCTAAACTTGTTTGATTTCCGAGTGTGTTGAATGTTCATTACCCGAAAGAATCTTTAAACTTAGGCGAAAACTGGTTTGCTACTAAGTCCCCGAGTGAGAGTAATGCTTGTCACTCAGGAAAGTTTTTAAACTTAGGCGAAAACTGGTTCGTAGCTAAGCCCCCGAGTGAGAGGATCGCTCGCCACTCAGAGAAGTTTTGAACTTAGACGAAGACTAGTTCGCAGCTAAGTTTCCGAATGAATTTAATGTTATCCACTCGGAAGGGTTTTTTAACTTAGGCGAAAGCTGGTTCGCAGCTAAGCCCCCGAGTGAAAGGATCGCTTGTCACTCGGAGAAGTTTTGAACTTAGACGAAGACTGGTTCGCATCTAAGTTTCCGAGTGAATGGAATACTATACACTTGAAAGAGTTTTTAACTTAGACGAAAGCTGGTTCGCAGCTAAGCCTCCGAGTGAGAGGATCGCTTGTCACTCGGAGAAGTTTTGAACTTAGACGAAGACTGGTTCGCAGCTAAGTTCCCGAGTGAGTGGAATACTATACACTCAGAAGAGTTTTTAACTTAGGCGAAAGCTGGTTCGCAGCTAAGCCCCCGAGTGAGAGGATCGCTCGTCACTCGGAGAAGTTTTGAACTTAGACGAAGACTGGTTCGCAGCTAAGTTCCCGAGTGAGTGGAATACTATACACTCAGAAGAGTTTTTAACTTAGGCGAAAGCTGGTTCGCAGCTAAGCTCCCGAGTGAGAGGGTCGCTCGTCACTCGGAGAAGTTTTGAACTTAGACGAAGACTGGTTCGCAGCTAAGTTTCTGAGTGAGTGGAATACTATACACTCGGTAGAGTTTTTAACTTAGGCGAAAGCTGGTTCGCAGCTAAGCCCCCGAGTGAGAGGATTGCTCGTCACTCGGAGTAGTTTTTGAATACGAAATTGCACGATCGGAATCGACAATAGACTACGGGAGTCATAACTTTAGCAAACGAAACTGTCTAGAGTACTCTTATTACATTAAAACAACTCAGTCGTCAAGTATAAAAACGTCGAAGCAAATCCGCGTTCCAGGCGCGCGGCTCGTCGATATTCTTCTTGAGGTTGAAGAGGTGGTAGGCTCCATTGTTCAGTACTTTGGTGACGACGAAAGGGCCTTCCCACGCTGGGGCCAGCTTGTGAGGTCGCTGCTGATCCACTCGGAGCACAAGATCACCTTCATGGAACGACGGACTCTTGACGTGCCTCGCATGGAAGCGGTGCAGATCTTGCTGATATACAGTCGACTGAATCAAAGCCATCTCGCGTTCTTCTTCCAGGAGATCTACACCGTCTTGACGTGCCTGCTCAGCCTCAGCCTCGGAGTAAAGGTCTACTCGGGGAGAATTGTGAAGGACATCACTTGGCAAAACGGCTTCAGCTCCATACACCATGAAGAAAGGAGTGCGCCCAGTCGACCGGTTAGGAGTCGTCCTCAAGCCCCACAGAACAGACGGCAATTCAGTGACCCAAGCTCTAGCTCCATGATCAAGATCCCGCATGAGTCAAGGCTTCAGCCCTTGAAGGATAAGGCCATTCACTCGCTCAGCTTGACCGTTAGTCTGGGGGTGTGCAACGGTGGCGTAATCCACCCGAGTGCCTTGAGAGGAGCAAAAGTGTCTGAACTCTTCCGAGTCAAAGTTTGAGCCATTGTCTGTAATGATACTGTGGGGAACTCCATACCGGAATGTTATCTCTTTCATGAATTTGATAGCAGTGCGGGAGTTCAGCTTCTTTATGGGTTTAGCTTCAATCCACTTAGTGAACTTGTCGACTGCTACAAGCAAGTGAGTAAATCCACTCTGGCCTGTTCGAAGGGGTCCGACCATATCCAAACCCCAAACAGCAAACGGCCAGACGAGTGGAATAGTCTTCAAGGCGGATGCAGGCTTGTGCAACAAGTTTGAATAGAACTGGCACCCTTCACAGTGATCAACAATCTCCTTAGCCATCTCGTTGGCGCGCAGCCAGAAGAAACCAGCTCGGTATGCTTTGACAACAATCGTCCTAGAGGACGCATGATGACCACAAGTTCCCAAGTGAATCTCCTCCAAAATCAGTCGACCTTCTTCAGGAGAAATACACCGCTGATTCACGCCAGTTACGCTTTCTCTGTAGAGTTGTCCATCCATAATAGTAAAGGCCTTGGATCTGCGGACTATCTGTCGAGCTTCATCTTCATCATCTGGGAGTTCTCGTCTCAGAATGTATGCAATATAAGGTACTGTCCAGTCGGGCGTGATCACCAAAATCTCCATGACCAGATCTATGACCACTGGGACATCAACTTCAGTCGGATCAGAGGCGCTCTTCGCTTGCGGGGGCTCTTCAGTGAAGGGGTCTTCCTGCACTGAAGGAGAATGTAGGTGCTCGAGAAACACATTGCTGGGGACAGGCTTCCGAGTGGATCCAATCTTTGCTAGCTCATCAGCTGCCTGATTCTTCACTCTGGGAACATGATGGAGTTCCAAACCTTCGAACTTCTTCTCAAGCTTTCTTACTGCATTGCAGTATCCAGTCATAGCAGGGTTCCTGACATCCCACTCTTTCATCACCTGATTGACCACCAAATCAGAGTCGCCGTATACCATCAGGCGCCGGACGCCGAGTGAGATGGCCATACGCAACCCGTATAGGAGTGCTTCATACTCAGCTTCGTTATTGGAAGAATCAAAGTGAATCTGCAGGACATAACTGAGTTTGTCGCCTTTTGGGGACACCAATACTACACCAGCACCAGACCCATTCAGCATCTTCGAGCCGTCAAAGAACATGGTCCAGTGTGCCGAGTGAATTTGGATTGGCTGCTGCTGTTCTATCCACTCGGCCAGGAAATCAGCAAGTGCTTCAGACTTGATTGCCTTTTTCGCTTCAAACTTGATATCAAAGTAAAGGAGCTCAATATCTCATTTGGCCACTTGACCGGTCGCATCTCGATTATTGAGGATCTCAGACAACGGAGCATCACCGACGACTGAAATTGAGTGATCTTGAAAGTAGTGTGCCACCTTCTTCGTTGACAGATATATACCATATACGAGCTTCTGGTAATGTGGGTACCTTTGCTTTGAAGGAGTCAACACTTCAGAAATGTAATAAACAGGACATTGGACCTTGTAAGCTTTGCCTTCTCTTCTCGCTCGACAGTGAGAACTGTACTAACGACCTGATTAGTGGCCGCGATGTACAGGAGCAAGGGCTCTTTGCTGTGCGGAGCAGCAAGCACCGGCTGGGTGGAAAGCAGGGCTTTGAGCTCGACAAACGCTGCTTCAGCTTCTGGAGTCCACTCGAACGTATCAGACTTCTTCATCAGTTGGTATAAAGGCAATGCCTTCTCACCGAGACGAGAAATGAATCGACTCAATGCCACCAGGCAACCTGTGAGCTTCTGAACATCGCGCACACGCTCAGGGTTCTTCATTCGGGTGATGGAACTGATCTTTTCAGGATTGACGTCGATTCTTCTTTCGGAAACGAGAAAACCGAGTAACTTGCCACCAGGAACACCGAAAGTGCACTTAGTCGGATTTAACTTGATATCATACCTCCTCAAGTTGGCGAATGTCTCAGCCAAGTCAGTCAGCAGGTCGGAACCTTTGCGAGACTTGACAACAATATCATCCATGTATGCTTCAACATTTCGAGGGATCTGATCAAGCAGGCATTTTTGAATCATGCGCAGGTACATATCCCCATCAGTAAGTACTTCACAAACTCTGATCAACTTCTCCATACAAGGCTGTAAATGAAAAAAAAATCTAATTGTATTGTATTCCTCTCAGGGGATTGACGGCGCAGAGATTGATACGGGCGCATTGACATTTCATAGATCCTGATTAGCAAATGGAATTTTGTTACGTAATAATGTTACACGCGAGGCTTCCATCTCGCATGTCTCCAAGATCTTGTGGGAGTTACAGATAGGAGAATTCTTCATGTGGCCGTATCATGAAGGGTAAGTTAAATATACAACCACGCATACATTGATCGTCTTTCAGTTTTCAACATAGTTCATAAGTTCAAGGTTTTCTTAAACTGTAGAGATCACTGGATCTTGGTGGTCATTGTTCCAAAACGCAACACAGTTTACTACCTGGATTCTCTCAGAGAGTCGATTGCGCCTCAGGATCTGAGTCATCTTCAGGATTTCATGGATAGGTATTGAATTCTTTGATGTTAATATGTTGTGTTCATATCTGGTTCAAGAATTTAGTATGTGAAAATTCATCTTCATTCGCAGTGTATTGTGTAAGACCATAACTTTAGGAGGGAGACGGTTCGACCCCCAACTACATCTGCAGCACGTGATCGTTTCTCCGGCGAGACAACGAATTATGTTATTTTCATAAAGTGCTAGTCATAGTTCAAGTTTCTAAGTAAACCTCTTTCTATTTCTCTCCAAAGAAAAAAAGAAACAACTTAGACCGGTTAGGTTGTTCCTAACAGAGCAAATACATGACTAATGTTGTACAAAAAATTCCAGTGTCCACAACAACAACTAGGGACCAACCTATGTGGATACTACGTTTGCGCACACATGATGAACCTATGCAGACATGTTGAATGTGGTTTTGATGCTGACAAAATAGAACCAGTAAGTCTATTTCTTAATTACTATCTTCTACTCCACACGGATGTCACATTCTGATCTAAATGTTCTGTAGTTGATCTTTGGACCGCTGACCTCTGAACCGCTTGCCGTAGATGAATTGATGTCTGTTAGGAAATTTATCAACACCTTGTTTGTGAAACACTATATCAATCCCTCTAGAGACATCGAAGATTTCAGGATTCGTATCCCCCAGTAATAAGTACGCATTCATATAGTGTTATCAGCTAAACATATATGCATGGATGCATTGTTTTTCATGTGATCATGTCTTCGTATCTCATACACTATGATTATGTACTTCATATGTCTGTCTTACATATGTGGAATTTAGCTAGCATTTGCTCAATTGCATATTGTCGCGAACTATGATGAACGTTCTTCCTGTGGACACTATTCGTTCAATTGCATATTGTGCCGAATTATGATGAATGTTCTTCATGTGGACACTTTTCGTTCAATTGCATATTGTGGCGAATTTGCTATTTGCAGGGTGATTCAAATTTGATATTTTACAATAAGCTGGCTTTTTCAGCGCACACGGTTCAAGCAACTAATCGTCTGCGATATAAAACGGAAAGCACACGTAACTCATAGCGGAACCGCCTGTGGTCAACAGTAAAAGCACACGCAACTCGTAGCGCAACCGCCTGTGATCTACAGGAAAAGCACACGAGATATAAACTGAAACATTGGTGATACATAAGAAATAGCAAACGATTTGCAACACTTGTACGTGTGCTTAAGAGCTCCTCCATCGTTTGTTTTCCATGAGCAATTGGACGCGTTTAACTCGTGATAGCCGTGTGTGATTGATCCCAAATCCCACACGTACGCCCAAAATATTGTGTGTGTGATATATTCCTACACCGCACACGATTACGTTTGGTAGATCGTTTGCGCTCATTGGTCACCATCGCCGACGGGTTTTCCGTGTCGTGTGGGATGGACCCCCCTATCGCCCACACATGCAAGGCGACGGTTTCAAAGTACATCACGGAAAGGGGTTAAAAACCGTTTGTATAGCACGTCGCTGCACCAGTGCAAATACGTGTCTTGTCCCCTACTTTGTCACTAGGATATAGAGCACCACAAGATTGAACCTACTGCAACGCACCTCTCCCACCGAAGACAAGCCAATCTAGTTGGCCAAACTAAACCGATAGATCGGAGAGAAATATGAAGCTATAATAATCATGCAAATAAGAATCAAATAAGTATTCATAGGAGACTCAAATCTTTTTCATGAATAATCTAAACATAAACCCACAATTCATCGGTCCCAATAAACCCACCGCACAAAGTGATTACATCGAATAGATCATCGCGAAGATGCGATGAACTTTGTATTGAAGAACATAGAGAGAGAGAGACATCTAGATACTAGCTATGGACCCATAGGTCTAGTAAACTACTCACACATCATCGTGGGAGTAGCAAGGTTGATGAAGAGGCCCTCCGTGATCAACCCCCCTCCAACAGGGCACCGGAACATGGCTCCAGATGGGCACACGGCGGAACAGAGACTTGGGGCAGCGGAAAAAGTGTTTCGGGAGCTCTCCTAGGGTTTTTAGAATATATGTGAATTTATAGGCCAGAGAGGGACATTGGGAGACAAGAGGGGGTCCCACGACCCAACAGGGCGCAGCAACCCCCTGGGCGCGCCCTGTTAGCTCGTGGCTCCCTCGTGTGGCCTCCGGTCTTCTCCTGAAGCTTCTAGGTATTCTTTTGGTCCAGAAAAAATCGTCAAAAAGTTTTGTGCCAATTGGACTCTATTTGGCACTATAAACCCGAAAAGCCAAAAACATGCAGAAAACAGGCAACTGGCACTGGGCACTAGGTTAATTGGTTAGTGCTAAAAAAATAATATGAATTGGCAAATAAATGCCCAAAAAGCATCCTAGAATGATAATATTATAGCATGGAACAATCAAAAATTATAGATACGTTAGAGATGTATCATGCCCCTCCAAGCTCCGACGCGCGACCACCGCATCACCGTGGTCGAGTCCATCCGGCGACCCCGCCCTGACCATATAAGCCCTCCCTGGGCGCGTCCCTCCTCGCCATCAACCTCCTCCACCTCCTAGAAGCCTCCCTAGCCCCACAATTCGCCCCCGGAGCCTCTCTTCGCTCGTCATTGCCGCCATGGCCGCCGACGACCTTCGCCTAAATTGGCGCAATGCCGAGCCTCTCCCTTCTTCTCTCCACCTCTAGAGGAACTACACAAGCTCCATGGTGCGTCCCCGCCCTTCCCCTACTTCTCCAGTGACCCGCGGTGCCATGCCCACCTCCACCCGAGGCCGTCGTCCGCCCCGGTCGGTGCCAGGCGTCCCGCGGTCCTCCCCTGCTGCTCCTAGTGGCCCTGCCCGACGCGCCACTCCGCGGGGAGCACGCCGATGACCGGAGCCTCGCCGGAGGTGACCCGTGTTGTCGGGGCTCGTTACCGGAGCGCGATGCTTCCTCAGGTCTTCGGGAGTGAGGGAGGTTGAAGACGGCGACCCGGCCAAGCGGGTCCCACCTCCCCTCGACCCCACATGTCAGCCACATAAGGCTGTGGGCCCGGACCCTTAAGTGGAAACGTGTTTTTTGAATAATACGCTTTCCTCTTTTGAAAGCGCATTCGTGCATATCTTCTGTCCGAAATGCATTTTCTATATCTGGAAAGCGTATTTCCCCGAAAGACGTTTTTTGTTTAAACCCCGCCGCCCGAAACCTCTAAATAGTAGACGTTCATCTGTTAAGAGCATAAATGAACACAATTTTATTTGTTTTCTACCTAACGAACGAATGGCCACAACTTCGCGACCGTAACTCCGATTCAGGTGATTCAAAATCCCACGTTCTCTATTCGTTGAGCCCATCTTGTTGGTACCATTTTCATGATGTTGTCACATTTTGAAAATGACCATTTTGCCATTGCACTTATCCAGCCTCCGTCGGGAGAGAAACTTCTCTGGCAAATCTTCCCATGAGCTTCTCGCACTCCCTCCCGATGACCCCTTCACCCCCAGGCAAGCCACAACAGCCACTTGCATGATAGATGATAACCCACAAGTGTAGGGGATCGTTTGTAGCCTTTTTTGATAAGTAAGAGTGTCGAACCCAACGAGGAGCTAAAGGTAGAACAAATATTCCCTCATGTTTTATCGACCACCGATACAACTCTACGCACGCTAATGCTTGCTTTACCTAGAACAAGTATGAAACTACTTTGTAGGTGATAGGATAGTTTGCACGAATAACACTAGAAGTACTTAGCGGGAATAAAACTACGAGTAAAAAAGCAAGATAATAAAAGTTAGTTGTTTAGTAGAAAGCTTTTGTCAAACAAGAAGGTTATTTGTCCCTAGGCAATTGATAACTAGACCGGTAATCATTCTTGCAATTTTACATGAGGGAGAGGCATGAGCTAACATACTTTCTCTACTTGGATCATATGCACTTATGATTGGAACTCTAGCAAGCATCCGCAACTACTAAAGATCATTAAGATAAAACCCAACCATAGCATTAAGTATCAAGTCCTCTTTACTCCCATATGCAACAACCCACCTACTCGGGTTTATGCTGCTGTCACTCAAGCAACCCACCATAGGCAAATCATGAACACATTGCAACACCCTAAAGCGAGGATCCCTCACGTTTACGCGAGACGGAGGGCACCGTAGGACGGCACCATAATAAAATATACAATCATACCAACCACGATCATCAATTAGCCCATAGGACAAAGCGGATCTACTCAAACATCATAGGATCCCTGTTCAAGAATTCACCCGATTAACCAGTTAACTTGCCGATTAATCCCTACTCATTGGGTCACCGAATAGCCGATTAACTGATAAATTGCCCGATTAATTGATTAAATGGCCGATTAACTTCCCGATTAGCCTATTAATCCCCTACTCACTAACCAACCGAGCAGTTACCAGTTAACGATTTCCTCAACAATGCATAGGATAGCCACATATCATTGGGAAATAGTATATGGAGTTGAGCACTATGTTTAAGTAGAGATTACAGCGGGGAGAAGGGGAGCTACACCGCTGCATAGAGGGGGAGAGAGTTGGTGTTGACGGCGGCGAAGTTGTTGGAGTAGATCGCCGTCACGATGCTTGCCCCGGCGGCGTTCCGGCGCCACCGGGAGAGAGGGGGAGAGAGCCCCCTTCTTCTTATTCTTCCTTGGCCTCCCCCTAGAAGGGAGGAGAGTTCCCCCTCTGGTCCATGTCCGCCATGGCAGCGGAGGGGCAGGATCCCCTCCTAGATTGGATCTCCCTCTCTCTTCTCTTCTGTTTCACGTTCCTGTTTTCTGGCCAAAAACCGTTTCTTATATTCCCGAAGATCCGTAACTCCGATCGGGCTGAAATTTTGAGGGGATTTTTATTCAAAAATTAGCTTCCTTGCGGCCAAAGGAGAGCTCCAACCGGCATACGAGGTGAGCACAACCCACCAGGGCGCGCCTGGGCCCCCTGGCCGCGCCCTGGTGTCTTGTGGGGGCTGTGGGCCTCCGGTTGCGTTGATTCTACTTCTCAAAATTCATAAATATTCCCAAAAAAACTTCGTAAATTTTTATCACGTTTGGAAATCGTTTGATATGGTAATTCTGCGAAACAAAAAATATGCAACAAACATGAACTGGCACTGGGCACTGGATCAATAGGTTAGTCCAATAAACCATATAAATTGTTGCCAAAAGTATGTGAAAGTTGTATAATATTGGCATGAAACAATAAAAAATTATAGATACGACGGAGACGTATCAATGGCATTGCAGTAGCCATGGTTTCTACATGAATATTTAAACCGTTGTTTGTTCAATTAATGATTTTGTTAATACTTTGAACATGCTTGTGAATCCATGCTTATACCATGCTCTCATGTATCATTGATTATTTGCAAGTATTATTATTCTCATGCTTCATTCTTGTAGTTATCTTGTATGCTAGTGATATGCTCATATGCATTATTATTGTCTGTTATGTAAATACTTGTCACATGCATAATCATCATTATGCCATGCTTATTTGCATCTCATAGAATGAATGATTTATTGTTGCTATGCTTCATATGCTAAATGGTCGTGATGCCATCCATGTTCATATTGATATAAATTTTATATGCATTGTTATTCCATCATGTTATTTTATTATAACTCAGCTCATTACTATTCAAGTTAAACCTGACATTAATCGAACTCAAACAAATCTGTTAGCTGAGTCATGGTGCCTCCGAATCGAGCTCACCAGTGCAACCACACGTTTCTCATGGGAGGCCCTAATGTGGTCTACTATCATGCCTCTCACCGGTGCCTCCAACGAGGGAAGGTTATGTGTGTGCGCTACCCTGATCAGGTAGGCGGCAATAACCTTGTGTGCCCGAGTTTTATGGATATCCGTTGTCCCCGTTTGGGACGAGTTTGTTTTGCCACGATGGTGGTAGCCACAAAGGTGGCGGGTGTCATGAGTTGACACCGGGGCCACCCATGGCATAGCCCAAAGGGGAGCTTGTCAGAGTGGCCAGAAGAGTGTCATGCGATAGATCGGTTTTGTCGGAATGTCGTTGGTCCACCCGAATGGAAGCACGAGGCCATGAGTTCCTTGGTGTGGGTAAAGTGTACTAACCTCTACAGAGTGTATAATCTATCGATATACGCGTACTCGATCATGGACACGGTTAGTAGTAGGTCACACTATGGGTCAACAGTATTAATAATCTGTATTATAAACAACCCTGGTTCTATGAGGAAAGAAGTTGGCTGATCTTTATCTGATCATGCAATGATCACGATGGTATCATTGATACCGAAGTTGGTTGATTTGTATGGGGTCATGCGATGACCATGGGTAAAGATCGAGCTCCTTGTGGTCATGTGATGATCACTATGGTATTGTTAATACCAAGCTTGGTTGATCCTGAGGTGATCGTGTGATGTTCCCGATGGTAAGTTGATATCTATGGTGGTTACAAGGTAACCTCTGAGCAGAGTAAGTTGGTCCGCAAGACCTTAAACATCAACCTCCCCCCTTCTCATGCTAGTATCATCATGTTCATATCATGAGTAACATGTTCATGCCATGTTCATATCGTGTTGTTCTAGTAGTATCATGCTCATCATCAATTAACATGTAAATGCCATGTTATTGTTTGTCTTGATTGCTTTGGATGTTGTGAGCTTGCGAGTACATTCAAAGTACACACCTGGCGTGTCACGCCAGATTGCAGGTGATGTCATGATTGATTGCTAAACGAGGATCTCGAGTTGCACTCTAGGACGTGTCCCAGCCAGAGTCCCCGTGGAGTGGAGTCCATCACCATGCTGCTAGAAATTATTTTGCAGTTACAAGTTGTTCTGCTGCTAGCATAGAGCTACCTTAGCAAGCGTAGAGTCGTCGTGCCGTTGTAATCCTTTGTAATACCCGAACCCTCGTATCTCGATCTTTTGTAATAAAGAGCTGATTCATTCGATGCCAAGCAGTGTCGTATTCCAGATGACTTTCTTTGGGCTGGAATACGGGGTGTTCCGATTCCTCTGAGCCAGGTGTCGGTGTCAAAACCGGCGGATCTCGGGTAGGGGGTCCCGAGCTATGAGACTTGAATCGAGGGTAACAGGAGACGAAGGGGACAAGGTTTTACCCAGGTTCGGGCCCTCCTATGGAGGTAATACCCTACATCATGCTTGATTATATTGATGGTATGAGGATTACAGAGTTGATCTACCTCGAGATCGTATGACTAAAACCCTAGATGAGTTTTGTTGTCGTACAACCTAAAACCCTCCGGCTTATATAGACGCCAGGGGTACCTAGGGTTTACACATGGTCGGTTACACGTCTAAGGGATAAACATGCCTATTCACTACTTTAAACGTGGAGGATGCGCCACGATTCTAGAAGCTTCCTTCCTGGAGTCTAGGTCTTCAATCAATCCAGTGTCTGGCAAACGGCCCATATAGTCCAGCCCATAAGAAATAGGTCGGCCTCCCGAGGACCCCTTAATCCAGGACTCCCTCAGTAGCCCCCGAACTAGCCTCCAACGTGAAGGGTCCTAGCTTCAGCTGCTTCATATGATCAAAGTCTTCGGCTTGCGAGGCGAGTTCGTTCCTCCAAATGGTGATCGGCCGAGTTTAACTCGACCCCCGACGACGTGTATTTTTCCCGATCATTGATCGTCCGAACACCATGAGCAACCGGCCCTGAAGGCCAAACGTCCAGGAGTAAATAGTGATCCCTGACAACCTTTCAGACGAAAGTTCACGGCCCACCACGACCACTGAGCCAGTCGTAAAGACTCGATTCGCGGTTCGAGGCCGTTTTCACCAGCACGATCCATCAATGCACAGATCGTGTCCCGTTTTACACGGGATATGCTTAATTACGCATGTATAATGGCATGCACGTCTTGGGAAGTGGATAGATTCATGGCGCTGTGAAGGGAGGCTAACCGGCAACAAGCCCAATAAAAGGGGAAGAAAACCCCAAGGCTTTAACCGCACTCCTCATTCGCATCCCTGCTTCTCCAACCCTCCGAGCTTCCAGAACCCAGATCTAGGTTTTACACCCTCCCTCCTCCGAGCTCAGCCATGGCCAGCTCTGGTTCCAATGGCAAGTGGGAGGCTTCCACGGTCACTGACCAAGACATCCGGGACCTCAAGGACGCCGGCTACCTCCCTGCCAACATCTTCCATCGCGTCGCGGAGGAGGGCCAGGTGATCCCCACCCCCAAACCAGGCGAGAGGGTGGTTTTCATTCCTCACTTCATCCGAGGATTGAGCTTCCCGCTCCACCCCTTTGTGAGGGGCCTTATGTTCTTCTATGGCCTCGACTTCCACGACCTCCCGCCGAACTCATTCATGCATATATCGGCCTTCATCAACGTCTGCGAGGCCTTCCTGCGGGTCAAGCCACACTTCGGACTATGGCTCAAGATCTTAAACATCAAGCCGAAGTGTGTCGTAGGTGCACACGCAGACTGCGACGGGGCGGTCATCAGCAAGCTTCCCCACGCGGTATGGCCGTCCGGCACCTTCATCGACACCATCAAGACTTGGCAAAAGGAGTGGTTTTATATCACCGAGCCAAGGGAGAAGGGCGGAACTGTTCCTGCCGAATTCAGATCTGGCCCCCCGAATAGATTGACCTCCTGGGTCCGAAAGGGCCTCGACTGGGGGTCGAATACAGAAGTGGATGACCTGCAGAGGGGCATCACCTCCATTATCAAGGACAAAATCGAGTTGACCAATGTGGTCCAGGTTATGCTCCAGCGGCGCATCCTCCCCTGCCAGCGCCGGGCCTCTTCGATGTGGACTTATCGGACTGACGATGATCCCACAATCCGTCAGCTCTTCCGCACCACTCGGGAGAAGCTATGGAAGGCGCTGTTCAAGGCGTAGGAGAAGTGGCCAGCCAAGAAGGAGGACCAGGGCCTGAGCGCCGACAAGCTCCCTTTCGAGGTATGACACAGTTTCGCTTAATCGGCTTTGTTTTCCTGAAGAAAATCTAAGCACTGTCCGATCACTGTCGCAGGAATGCCTGAGCAAGGCCACGGGCATCAAGTGCTCGGCTCCACAGCCCGAAGACCCTAGGTCCAAGCTGCTGTCGGAGATGCTCGTCGTGGCACCTTACAAGGCGCCGGAAAAGAAAGAGAAGAAGAAAAATCCAGGCCGAGAAGGCCTGCGCATCAGGGACCAGCCAGGGGCTGTGTCCGAAGAAACCTATGCCTCCTCGAATCAAGAAGAGGGGCATGAGGGCGAGGAGGAAGGCGATTCCCCCCTCACCGGAAAGAGGGCGACGTCATCGGATGCCCCAGAGGACGTGTCTCCCCCCGCCCCGAAGAAAGCGCGCCGGACACACGTAGTGCTGTCCGACGACAGCTCAGACCCGGAGACTAAGTCCGAGGACTTCGAGAGGGTTCCACGAAGGACCCTCAGGGTCAAGCCCCCACCTCGAAGGTAAGGATCCGAAGACCTCCAAAGCTATCA
The DNA here is from genome assembly GCA_039707655.1 of Elymus sibiricus. NCBI lineage: Eukaryota > Viridiplantae > Streptophyta > Magnoliopsida > Poales > Poaceae > Elymus > Elymus sibiricus. Next base: position 140,283,269 of record CM077665.1, on the reverse strand, counting down.
GTGCTAAATTTTGAATGTTTATTAACATGTGCAGGCCCATTGATTTGCAGCCCACCGCGTGTTCTCCCCACCGATCAAGTTTCGGACGGGGAGACCCCGCCCGCCGAGCTAGTGGAGAGCGGGACCGCATCGCACCGCACTCCTCCATGCGCAACGAAGGATGCCGCAGAGGTGTCGTCCCAACAGGCTCCTTTGGAGCCGGACACCGGCGGTGGGGCAACGACGTCATGGTCGAGGCTGACGCCTCGGCCATCGAAGACCGGGGGGACCCGCCCCTCCCGGATACTGAGGAGACCGGACAAGAAGATGTCCAGTCACCTCCGAGGTTGTCTCCGGAGCGCACCATGCCTCCGGAGGCACAGGTTCAATCCCCGGTTGGGGATCGGGTCAACCGATCCCCACCGGCGCCACCGACCAATGGGTGGCCGGCTATGGGGGAGGCTCTATCAAGCGCCTCTATCTCCGGGGAGCACCGCACCCTTATGGGTGCGGTACTGCAGAGCATTCAGTCCGTAGACATCGGACTGAAGGAGGCCTTCAACGGTCTCCTGACGGGCTTTCAGGTAAGCCATGTAATGCTCTATCTATGAAATATTATTTTCTTTGAGTTATGGTTATATACATAGCAGCCCCCGAGCCCTAGGTGAGTTTGGAAAAAACTTACCTGGGGGTCAGTGAAAGACCATTGTCCGAACTATGTACAAGACAATATGTGTTCGGAATGTTCTAACAGCCTGTAAAGGACCGGACACAAGATCATATTTTTGACAGTTCGGAAGCTTTGGACCCATATAACTTGATATGGCTTTGTTTTTTACAGGCTTCGTCGATGGCGGCGGCTGCTAATGCCGCCGAGCTAGACGAACTAAATCGGAAGCTCAAGAGCTCCGAAGACGAGCTTGATGCTCTGCACAAGAGATTCGACGAGGCGCAAGGTAAGTCGGATTAGAATATCCAAATTCTTCATTACCGTACAGTCAATGCAGTATTTTTTAATATATTTTAATGCTTGTGCAGCCTCGGCGAAGGAGATAGAGAAGCTCAAGGCTGAGCTTGAGAAGGCGAAGCAGGAAACTGCGATTGAGAGGGCGGCGGCCAAAGAAGCGGCTACCGCTCTATCCGCCTTAAGAGCCACCAGCGATAAGTATGAGGCTCGGGTGGAGGAAATCCAGCAGGAGCTCAAGGACGCTAGCCAAAAGTGCGTGGTCCTTGAGCGGAAAGGCAAGGAGCAGGTCGCCAAACTATCCACCCTAAAAACCGATCTCCAAAAGGAGCGGGTGGATAGGCGGTCCTTTGAAGAGCAAGTCAACCAGGCCAAGGCCATAATGGATGGTAAGCCGTTTTTATTGCAGTGTGTCTTCGGGGATAGCAAGTTCAAGTTGCTTACCCAAGTATGGCGTTCCTCAGGCGCCTACTCGGACCTCCAGAAGAGCGTCGCGGATGCAAACTGATTCTATGCTTCGCGGGGGGAAGGAGATGAAGCTCGGCTATTTTGGGCGCAATTTGAAGCCCCCGAGCGCTCTCCTCTCCTTGTCGAGCAGCTGAAGCAGCTGATGGAGCTACACCGGAGGGCGGAGCCGGCCATGAAGGATCTCTGCATCCGGATATGGCCCAACGAGCCACTGCCGGGCAGCTACTTCGGCCTGGTGTAGAAGCTGAGCGACGCCTCGCCCCGGGTTGACGCGGTAAGGCGATCCTCCTGCATCGAGGGAGCTCGGATGGCCTTTGCGAAGGCCAAGGTGCACTGGCCGGGGCTGGATCCAATGAAGATAGCCACCGCCCCTCCGCCTCCTGGAAAGGAGCATAGGCGCCCCGAGCTGTACTTCTCCGGAGTAATGGAGGGTGCTCGGGCAATAGAGGCGCAATGTTCGAAAGAGAATGTGTATGAGTAAAGGTGTTGTAATATGTCCAAAGACTTTTTAACGTGTATATATATGCATGGTTTATCATGTATTTCGTGTTTTACATCCTTTATAACTCCTTTGTGGCCGTTAAACCTGAAAGCGGTGAGTCGTCGGCTTCAGCCCCCACGTAGATACTACGCGGGGTGTCTCTGCCAACGCACTGTGACCCTTAGCCGAGCTATCAGTACCCGAAGGCGGTAGTGTGGGGCGGACGAGGCAATCGAACCATAATGCTTTATTGCTTTCACTTAGCCGTAGGGGCGCGAGAAAGGAGTGCGGGGGGCTGATGACTAGCCCCCAGGGGTTGTGATGTTCGGGTGAACTGTGGCTAAAGCCGATATCACATGGTTCGTACTGATAACAAACCCATCGTATGACACGGAGTAACCTCTGACGAGATTTAGTTAAGCTTGGAATCGCAGACCGGTTCTCGCATACCATCACAGTCAGTTTTCGGCTTTCTCCGCTGAGGTGCTTGACCAGGCTAGCCGGAAGCACAATCGCAGCAGTGCTCCCTTTGCCCTTTTAGCCGAACGAGCGGAACATAAAGGGGCAAGCACAGGAGCCGGGCAACCCAACTATTGACCCAAGACATAGTTCGGAACCAATGCATATAAAGCGGAATTCCAAGACGCCGAATGCAAAAATCAGTTGTGCTTAAGGCGATTTTCTTTAGTGCGAGCCCCCGGTCTATTAGCCGGTTGCATCGTATAGTATACCAAACAGGTTCGCAAGAAAAGAGGGAAAATAGAGAGCGCGCCAAAAACGGCGAAATGATCATTCATGATGCATCTGTATTTTACTCCACAACTCTTATTATTCAAATTGCCGATACAACTATTTACAGGTATTAAAAATGAAATATAGATCTTACAGGAGGGGTTGTGCCAAGGGTCTTCGATAGGTGACCCGACGTCCTCGATGAGCCCTGTCGCTTGTCCGCTCCTGCGTCTCCCAAGGAGTTGTATACCGTGATGGGTGTAATGTTCGGCGAGCGGACTTTGGAGAAAAGTCTTGAGAAGTCGCCGAAATGTGAATGAGCTTTACGCCGTAGCAGGTACTTTATGGTACCTGTAGTGTGTTCGAAGACAGGTTGATGGTGATAGTTCGGTCCAGCCGAACACTTACCCATTAATATTTTCTCCTCACCGCTACCCATGGAATTTTGAGCGCGAAGTTGTGCCTCCTTGGCACGTACTTTTCCGGTTCTAGGGTCGTGCGATGGGGGGCGAATCCCTATTTATGGGCAGAGGAAGGTTCTGGTACTTCGGGATGAGACCGAGCTCGCTTCCCAGCCTTGGGTGCCTTTACGGCAGGTGTCGGCACTTGCCGATCATCAGAGTAGTGGAATTCGGCCGCCAGGGCCAACGCATGTTCCTCAGTTCGTAGGGAACGCTCTGTGTTGCCATTGATAGTAATGACCCCCTTGGGGCCGGGCATCTTGAGCTTGAGGTATGCATAGTGTGGGACGGTGTTAAAGCGAGCGAACGCTGTACGGCCGAGCAGGGCGTGATAGCCGCTGCGGAAAGGTACGATGTCGAAGATTAAGTCTTCGCTTCGAAAGTTATCGGGCGAGCTGAACACTACTTCCAGGCTTACAGAGCCTGTGCACCGGGCTTCGACGCCTGGGATAACTCCTTTAAAGGTAGTGTTGGTGGGTTTGATCCTTGATGGATCTATGCCCATCTTTTTCACCATATCTGAGTAAATCAGATTAAGGCTACTTCCTCTGCCCATTAGGACTTTAGTGAGATGATACCCATCTATGATGGGGTCTAGGACGAGGGCGGCCGAACCCCCATGACGGATACTGGTCGGGTGATCACGTCGATCAAAGGTGATCGGGTATGCCGACCATGGGTTGTACTTCGGTGCCACAGGCTCTACGGCGTAGACATCTCGAAGGGCACGCTTCCTCTCCTTCTTGGGTATATGAGTGGCGTATATCATGTTTACTGTTTTCACCTCTGGGGGAATTTCTTTTGTCCGCCACCGATCGGACCACGAGGTTCATCCTCGTCCTCGGATGCAAGCTTGCCGGCCTGTTTGAATACCCAACAGTTATGGTTGGTGTGGTTGGTGGGCTTCTCTTGAGTGCCATGGCTCTGGCAAGGCCTCTCCATGATCTTATCCCGCGGGGTGGGTCCGTCGCGATTGCCTTTAGGAGGCTTCTTCCGCTGCCCAGGCCGGGGGTTGCGGAAGCCGGCGTTAACGGCTGTGTCATCGGCATCACTGGCGTTGTGCCGGCGCTTATTCTTGTTGCGCTTTGGTTTCCCGCTTCCATCCCGAACTTCGGAGGTTCCGAGGTCTTCGGGGTTGTGGCTACGTCTTGCTAGCCAGTTATCCTCGCCGGCGCAAAAGCGATTCATGAGTGCTGTGAGAGCGGACATTGTCCTTGGTTTATCCTAGCCGAGCTGACGAGCCAGCCACTCATCCCGAATATTGTGCCTAAAATAGGCTATTGCTTCGGCGTCCGGGCAGTCAACTATCTGGTTTTTCTTGGTCAAAAACCGATTCCAGAATAGCTGCGCAAATTCTCCTGCTTCTGGATGACGTTGCTCAGGTCGGAGGAGTCCGGAGGCCGAACATAAGTGCCCTGGAAGTTAGATCGGAATGCATCTTCCAGGTCCTCCCAACACCCAATGGAGTTTTCGGGGAGGCTATTTAACCAGTGCCGAGCTGACCCCTTAAGCTTCAGGGGTTGGTACTTGATGGCGTGGAGGTCGTCTCCTCGTGCCATGTGGATGTGGAGGAGGAAATCCTCAATCCATACGGTTGGGTCAGTTGTCCCTTCCGGGAACTGATGCCGCATCACCTCGTCCGTGAAGCATAGTGGGTGGGCAGCGCCTCTGACCCGAGCTATGTCGCACCGGTGATCGGCGTCTGTCCTAGCTCGGTTTCGTTCCCGACCCTCATTGTTACGGTCGAACCAAGGCTGGTACCCTCCCCGTCTATCGGGTGAGTATCCTCTGGATCCGTAGATGGATCGTGTATGACCTGCTCTGTCGTCCAGGTCGTGTCGCAGGTCGAACCTGTCATTGGGCTCTAATGGCTCCTTTCCCCGTCTGCGGGGTATCGTCGGCCTGTAGCCGGTCTCGTCAGCCGTCCTGTCTCGTCCTCGAGGGGGCGGTCTGGCTGGTCATATGGGGTATGTTTGGGGGACGACGTATCAGTGAGCTCGTCATCGAATTGTGGCAGCAGCCTTCTGCGTGGATAGCTCTTAGGTTGGTCCGATAGACCGGTGCCGTATCATTCCTCAGCTGAGAGGACTCTGGTCCATCGATCGTTGAGGTTGTCTTTTTCGGCTTTAAGCTGCCGTTCTTTTGCTTTCAGGCTGCGGGCCGTGGCTATAAGCTGTTGCCTGAATAGTTCCTGATCTGCAGGGTTATCGGGGATGGCGAAGTCATCGGCTTCCGCATTGTCCTCACCCTCGACAGAGCGGAGGTAATCGGCATCCTCAGGATCGTCTGGATCGTCGGGGTTGCGCCGGTCTTCCGGCCTATCCTGACCCTCTGACGGGTGTTCGGGGATTTCGGGATCGCCGAGGTCTTCCGGGGTGTCACCATCCCCGGCGCCATCGGTAGCTTTTCTTCCCTTCTTTCCTTTTGACCGTTTATGCGGCTTTCGGCGTCTTGACGGCGCTTCATCCGATTTGTCACCATTGTTTTTTGGAGTGTCCACCATGTAGACGTCGTATGTGGAGGTGGCAGTCCATCGCCCGGTGTTAACGGGGGTGAGGGCGCGATCCTCCTCATCCATGTAATCTGCTTCCTCAGAAGCATAGTCCAACATGTCGGTTAAATCCTCGACAGTGGCTACCAAGTGGGTGGTGGGTGGGACGAAAAATTTGTCCTGACCCGTCTTGAGCTCGATCTGAGAACAGATCGGGGTTGGATCGTCAGTTATCTTCATCGACGAGATCCGATCTAGAGCCTCATTGAGTATCGAGAGCTCGACCGGGTCGGCCTGCCCGGAGCTTCCGGAGTGAATCTCCAATGCGTCCGCGCGGGGAGAGTGTTCGGCAAGAATAGATGTCCGAACTTCTGGTACTATGACCGGGTCCGGACTGTGAGTCGGGCCCTCGCCGGGGTAGATCCCGTAGGTGGGGCCGAAAGATGGATCTGAGGTGAAAGCCTCAGAGTCTTCGGGCGTGGCAGACGAGACTGCGAGCCCGGTTAGTGATAGATCGCCGCGAGAGTCTATGGAGAACTCTAAGTTCACGAATCTGACCTCCTGATCGGGGGCGAAACTTCCAACTCGGCCTAGATGGCCGGTCGGGTCGGCGTGCAGCACAACGCTGCCGAAAGCGAAGATCTGTCCGGGGACGAAAGTGCCCGTATTGCGGACCTCTTCATTAATGACAAGGCGAGCCATCGATTCCTTTGGCGACCACAGCGGAACTTTCAATGAAAGCACCAATGTCGGTGTCAAAACCGGCGGATCTCGGGTAGGGGGTCCCGAGCTGTGAGACTAGAATCGAGGGTAACAGGAGACGAAGGGGACAAGGTTTTACCCAGGTTCGGGCCCTCCTACGGAGGTAATACCCTACGTCCTGCTTGATTATATTGATGGTATGTGGATTACAGAGTTGATCTACCTCGAGATCGTATGACTAAAACCCTAGATGAGTTCTGTTGCCGTACAACCTAAAACCCGCCGGCTTATATAGACGCCGGGGGTACCTAGGGTTTACACATGGTCGGTTACACGTCGAAGGGATAAACATGCCTATTCACTACTTTAAACGTGGAGGATGCGCCACGATTCTAGAAGCTTCCTTCCTGGAGTCTAGGTCTTCAATACACTACTGGAATCAGGCACTTTGCCGTCTGCTATAGCAGACGGCAAAGGCATACTTGGCGGACGGCAAAGGCTTTGCCGTCAGCAAGCAGACGGCAAACACTCCGGCCGAACGGCTGCCGGCAAAGGCCGCTTTGCCGTCTGCTGGCTGCCGGCAAAGAAGTTTCCTTCTTTGCCGTCTGCCAGCAGACGGAAAAGAGCGTGGACGGCACAGAAAAGGTTCCATCCCCGTTAGGTGGCTAACGGCGCTCTTTGCCGTCTGCCAGCAGACGACAAAGAGCTGTAGATGACGTCAGCTGACGTCAGGCTTCAGCTGGGCCCAGGCAGGCTCTTTGCCGTCTGCTGGCAGACGGCAAAGAACTTTCCTTCTTTGCCGTCTGCCAGCAGACGGCAAAGAGGCCACATAGGCCAGCCCAGGTTGCACAGGCTGCTGCCACGTGGCCCCTTTGTCGTCTGCCAGCAGACGGCAAAGAGCTTTGCCGTCTGCTAGCAGACGGCAAAGTGGCTATATAGCCCCTGTTTTTTCTGTTTTTTGTTATATCAATTCATTTTCACAGAAATTCAAACACACATATATATATATATATATATTCAGAATCACATAGTTTCAAACATCAAACATCATACATCAAACGTAGTTTCAAACATCAAACATAGTTTCACCATCGTCATCAAACATCATACATCCAATTCATATATACATAGTTTCACAAACATCTAATATGTAAACAGTAGCATTCTGCCCTTCCATGAAGTGAATCAAACCTGCAAAAATGGGAGTAAGAAATTAGAAGAAGAAGAAGAAGACTAGAAGAAGAGGAAGAAAAAGAAATAGAAGAAGAAGAAGAAGAAGAAGAAGAAGACTAGAAGAAGAAGAAGAAAAAGAAGAAGAAGAAGAAGAAGAAGAAGAAGAAGAAGAAGAAGAAGAAGAAGAAGAAGAAGAAGAAGAAGAAGAAGGAGAAGGAGAAGGAGAAGGAGAGGAAGAAGAAGGAGAAGGAGAAGAAGGAGAAGAAGAAGAGGAAGAAGAAGAAGGAGAAGAAGAAGAAGAAGAAGAAGAAGAAGAAGAAGAAGAAGAAGAAGAAGATGAAGAAGAAGAAAGAAGAAGAAGAAGAAGAAGAAGAAGAAGGAATAGAGGAGAAGAAGAAGAAGAAGAAGAAGAAGAAGAAAGAAGAAGAAGAAGAAGAAGGAATAGAGGAGAAGAAGAAGAAGAAGAAGAAGGAGAAGAAGAAGGAGAAGAAGAAGAAGAAGAAGGAGAAGAAGAAGAAGAAGAAGGAGAAGAGGAGAAGAAGGAGAAGGAGAAGGAGAAGGAGAAGGAGAAGGAGAAGGAGAAGGAGAAGAAGGAGAAGAAGAAGAAGAAGAAGAAGGAATAGAGGAGAAGAAGGAGAAGAAGAAGAAGAAGAAGAAGGAGAAGAAGGAGAAGAAGGAGAATAAGGAGAAGGAGAAGCAGGAGAAGCAGGAGAAGCAGAAGAAGAAGAAGGAGAAGGAGAAGGAGAAGGAGAAGGAGAAGGAGAAGGAGAAGGAGAAGTCGGTCTATCAATCCAGTGTCCGGCAAACGGCCCATATAGTCCGTCCCATAAGAAATAGGTCGGCCTCCCGAGGACCCCTTAATCCAGGACTCCCTCACCAGGGTGCCACATCACTTAGGGAAATACTTATCTCTACTGTGATGCATCTACTCTACTCTTCGGAGAAAATCCCAACGCAGTTTACAAGTAGCATTCTCATCTTACTTCATCTATTGCATCATTTGATACACTCCTGACTGACGAATTTGGTAAGTCATATTTTCACTCTGAAGTATATGAGTTCATAAGTTACACTAATTCGTCTGCAAGAAGAACCACCTAAAGCTACTGAGTGGGTCCTCGACAGTGGATGCACCAATCACATGACTGGTGACAAGATTCTATTGATGGATACAGTTTTTGCTCCATCCCCTCTAATGCATATCACCTATGTTGAAAAAGGAGAATGCAAGGTATTGGGTCTAGGTAGGGTTCCAATCTCAAAGGATCGACACATGGATAAAGTTATGCTTGTCAAATCCCTTGGATTCAACCTCATGTCAGTCTCAATGCTTTGTGACCTTGATATGGTTGTCATCTTTGGCAAATATTATTGCATTGTGCTTATGGAATATAACAAATCCAAAGTCTTGGAGGGCTTTCGGAGAGGAGAATTGTACATTGTTGATTTCTCTATAGGTATTCAGCCTGCCATGTGTCTACTTGCAAAAGCTTCAGAAGGCTGGCTATGGCATCAATAAGTTGGACATGCGGGCATGAGGAATTGACGTGGCTTGAGACTGCGTCGATATTTCCCCAAAGAGGAAGGGATGATGCAGCACAGCGATGGTAAGTATTTCCCTCAGTTATGAAACCAAGGTTATCAAACCAGTAGGAGGATCACCACCACCCAATAAGCAGCACCTGCACACAAACAACAAATACTTGCAACCCGACGCGAAAGAGAGGTTGTCAATCTCTCTACGGTAATAAGATATATTAGGTAGTGATAGATAGGAGAGATAGATCTCTCAAGAACACAAATAAAAAGAGTAAATATGCAGCAATATATTTTTTGGTTTTTTGGTTTTGTAGATCTGAAAACAAAGATTGCCAAAACGTAGATCGGAAAGCAATATGATGGAAAAGTAGACCCGGGGGCCGTAGGGTTCACTAGTGGCTTCTCTCATGAGTATAGCGCACGGTGGGTGAACAAATTACTGTTGGGCAATTAATAGAAAATCGCATAGTCATCACGATATCCAAGGCGATGTTCATTATATAGGCATCACGTCCAAGATAGATAGACCGACTCCTGCCTGCATCTACCTCTATTACTCCACACATCGACCGCTATCCAGCATGCATCTAGTGTATTAAGTTCATGGAAAAATGGAGTAATGCAATAAGAACGATGACATGTTGTAGACAAGATCTATTCATGTAGGAATAGACCCCATCTTGTTATCCTTAATAGCAACCATACATGCGTGTCTTGCTGCCCCTTCTGTCACTGGGAAAGAACATCGCAAGATTGAACCCATCACAAAGCACCTCTTCCCATGGGAAGAAAAATCGATCTAGTCGGCCTAACTAAACCAAAGATTCGAAGAAGAAATATGATGCTATAAGCATTCATGCATATAAGAGATCAAAGAAGACTCAAATAATATTCATGGATAGAAACTGATCATGAACTCAATATTCATCGGATCCCAACAAACACACTGCAAAAGTTTACATCAAATAGATCTCCAAGAGACCATTGTATTGAGAATCATAAGAGAGAGAGAAGAAGCCATCTAGCTACTGCCTACGGACCCGTAGGTCTATGGTGGACTACTCACGCATCATCGGAGAGGCACCTCTGAGGAAGATGAACCCCTCCGTGATGGTGTTTAGATTGGATCTCGCGGTTCTGGAACTTGCGGTAGCTGGAATTGTGTTTCGTCGGCTCCTCTAGGGTTTTCCGAATATTTGAGAATTTATAGGCATCAGAGGCGGTGCGGAAGGGGGCCGAGGAGGGCACAACTCATCAGGGCGCGTCGGGGCCCACCTGGCGCGCCCTGGTGGGTTGTGCTCTCCACAGCCCACCTCTCCGGCAGTTGTTTGGCCCACTGGGTGTCTTCTGGTCCAGAAAAAATCTCCAAAAAGTTTCGTCGCGATTGGACTCCGTTTGGTATTGATTTTCTGCGAAGTAAAAAAAACAAGCAAAAACAGCAGCTGGCACTTTGGCACTATGTCAATAGGTTAGTCCCAAAAAATGATATAAAGTTGTAATAAAATGATTGTAAAACATCCAAGAATGATATTATAACAGCATGGAACAAGCAAAAAATATAGATACGTTGGAGACGTATCAGCATCCCCAAGCTTAATTCCTACTCGTCCTCGAGTAGGTAAATGATAAAAACAGAATTTTTGATGTGGAATGCTACCTAACATGTTCATCATATTCTTTTCTTTTGTATAGAATGGACATTTGGACTTATAATGATTCAAAGCAATAGTCCAGTTTTAACATAATGACTTCAATACTCAAGCATGTCAACAAGCAACTATGTCTTTCAAAATATCAACACTAAAGAAAGTTATCCCTAGCCCATCATGCTCAATCATTGATCCATTCATGAAACACACTCACATATTAGCTATGCCCAATGCTCAAGTACGATCATAGTGCCCCCTAGTTGGTGCTTATAAGATAAGATGGAGACTCAAAGTAAAAATAAAAATTGCATAAAGTAAATAGATAGGCCCTTCGCAGAGGGAAGTAGGGATTTGTAGAGGTGCCAGAGCTCAAGGTTTAAATAGAGAGAGAAAAATATTTTGGGTGGCATGCTTTTCCTGTCAACGAAAACGACAAAGTAGCTCACAATACTTTCCATGCTAGATATATCATAGGCGGTTCCCAAACAGAAAATAAAGTTTATTCCTTTTTCCACCAAACTTTCACATTCCATGGCTGGTCATATCCACGGTTGCCTTCCATACCAACACTTTCCAAGGAATTTATTATTTGACAACAAAAAGTAAATATTTTTTATTTTTCATTTCGGGAATGGGCATCCCTATTACCGCCGCACTCTCGTGCAATGACAAGTGAATAAACACTCATCTTGAGAATAACACATCTAGCATGGAAAAATATTGGACACTCCCCACCGTTTCATGAGCGGTACGGGCACACAAAAGAGAAAATTTATTTTGAAAATTTAGAGATGGAACATACAAATTTGCTTGGAACGGCATGGAAATACCACATATAGGTAGGTATGGTGGACTCATAAGGCAAAACTTGATTTAAGGATTTTGGATGCACAAGTAGTATTTCTACTTAGTAGAAATGAAGGCTAGCAAATAGATTGGGAAGCAACCAAACCAAGAAACGAAAAATCACATAAGTGAGCATTGAACATAACTAACACCGAATAATGCACCACAAGTAGGATGTAACTTAATTGCATAACTATTGACTTTCGTGCATCCATAGGGAATCACAAACCTTAACACCAATATTCCTACTAAGCATAATTACTCACTAACATGACTCACATATTACTATCATCATGTTTCAAAACTATTACAAGGAATCAAGTTTAATTTGTCCAATGATCTTCATGAAAGTTTTTATTATATCCTCCTTGGATATCTATCACTTTGGGACTAGTTTCATATATTGCCATTGCTTTTTGGCAAGCTCAAACAAATTTAAGTGAAGCACATGAGCATAAAGATTTCATCTCTCAAAAAGGTATAAGTGAAGCATGAGAGGATTTCTTCAAAATTTACCTACTCTCAAATTAATCTAAGTGAAGCATGAGAGTATTTCTACAAAAGTTTCCAAGCACACCGTGCTCAAAAAGATATAAGTGAAGCACTAGAGCAATTCTATAGCTCAAAAAGTTTAAGTGAAGCACATAGAGCAATTCTAACAAATCATAGCATGATTTTGGCTTTCTCAAATAGGTGTGTGCAGAAAGGATACAAAGGAAAAACTAACAAACAAAGCAAGCAAAGATACAAGATGCTCCAAGCAAAACACATGATATGCGACGAATAAAAATATAACTCCAAGTAAAATACCGATGGTCGTTAGAAGAAAGAGGGGATGCCAGTCGGGGGCATCCCCAAGCTTAGTTGCTTGTTTCTCTTTGTATATATATTGGGGGTGTGGTAGCATCCCAAGCTTAGGCTCTTACTACTCCTTATTCCTTCATCCATCGTGATCTCACCCAAAACTTGAAAACTTCAATCACACAAAACTCAACAAAATCTTCGTGAGATCCATTAGTATAACAAAGCAAATCACTACTTTAGGTACTGTTGCAAACCCATTCAAATTTTATAATTGCATTATACCTACTGTATTTTAACTTTACCATGGCTTATACCCCCCAATACAAACCATAGATTCATCAAAACAAGCACACAATGCAACGAAAACAGAATCTGTCTTAAACAGAACAGTCTGTAGTAATCTGTACTCTAGCCATACTTATGTAACTCTAAAAATTCTGAAACATTAGGAAAACGTAAGGAATTTGTATATCAACACTGTGTTATAATTTCATCTCAATATCACGTTCCAGCAAAAAATGAAAATTCATATACTGGACGCAAAGTTTCTGTTTCAGATTCAGCATCACTTCTACTCATCCTATGAATCATCCTAACGGTTCTACTTGGCACAAACACTAAATAAACCATAAAATCACAATCATAACAGAGGAATAATTGTGTCAACACTCAAAAACAGAAAGGAAAAAGCAAAAAATTATTTATTCATTGGGTTGCCTCCCAACAAGCGCTATCGTTTTACGCCCCTAGCTAGGCATAATGGATAGATTCAAGTATTGTCATCTTTAGTTTTGGATCCATAGGATGCCCTCATGATTGATTCATATGGTGGCTTAATCCTTGTTCTAGGGAACTGTTCCATACCCTTTCTCAAGGGAAATTGAAAACGAATATTGCCTTCTTTCATATCAATCACGGCACCTATAGTGCGTAAAAACGGTCTACCAAGTATAATGGGACAAGACGGATTGCAATCAATATCAAGCACAATAAAATCAATGGGCACATAATTCCTATTTGCAAGAATAAGAACATCATTAATTCTTCCCAATGGTTTTTTAATAGTAGAATCCGCCAAGTGCAAATTAAGAGAACATTCTTCAATGTTGGTAAGACCAAGCACATCACATAGAGATTTCGGAATCGTGGAAACACTAGCACCCAAATCACACAAAGCAAAGCATTCATAAATTTTAATCTTGACCTTAATGGTAGGTTCCCACTCATCATGTAATTTTCTAGGGATAGAAATCTCCAACTCCAACTTTTCTTCAAAAGATTTCATCATGGCATCAACGATATGTTTAGTAAAAGCTTTATTTTGCTCATAAGCATGGGGTGAATTCAACATAGATTGCAACAAATAAATACATTCAATCAAAGAGCAACTATCATAGTTAAAATCTTTGCAATCCAAGATAGTGGGCACATCACTAGTTAAAGTTTTGACCTCTTCAAACCCACTTTTATCAAAAATTTCATCAAAATTTTCACCCTCCAAATTATTGGGACGCCTTCTAGATAAAGTTGACTCTACTTCAGTCCCTTCATTATCAATTTTAATATTACTAAACAAGGAATAAATAGAAGAAACACCAATCACTTTAAGATCTTCATCGTTTTTATAACGGCAATCACTAGAAGACAATTTTTCTAAGATTTCTCTTTTAGCTCTAAGCATAGCGGTTCTTTTCTTACTTTCATCCATGGAGACATATAAAGCTTTAATAGATTCATCAATCTTAGGCACAAAAGATTTTAATTTGAGATTTTCAACATCATGAGAAATTCTATCAATGCTTCTAGACATATCATCAATCTTATTCAACTTTTCTTCTATCGTAGTATTGAAAGCCTTTTGCGCATTGATAAATTCTTTAATATTACTCTCAAAATCAGAGGTGTTCCTATTATTATTATAAGAAGAATTACCATAGGAATTACCATAATTATTAAAGGAATTTCCAGGAAAAGGCCTAGGATTAAAATTACCTCTATAAGCATTGTTATTGAAATTGTTGCGCGAGACAAAATTCACATCTACGGATTCACTATTTGGCTCAATGAAGGTAGACAAAGGCACATCATTAAGATCAATAGGAGCATTTTTACTAGCAACCAATTTCATCAAAGCATCAACTTTATCACTCAAAGTACTAATTTCCTCTACCGAATTAACCTTTTTACTAGTAGGTGCTCTTTCGGTATGCCATTGAGAATAATTAGCCATCATATTATCTAGCAATTTAGTAGTTTCACCCAAAGTAATCTCCATAAAAGTACCACCCGCGGCGGAATCTAAAAGATTTCTAGAGACAAAATTCAATCCCGCATATTTTTTTTGTATGATCATCCAAAGATTCAAACCATGTGTAGGACAATTTCGTATCATCAACTTCATTCTTTCCCAAGATTGGGCAACATGTTCATGCTCAAGTTGCTTAAAAGTCATGATTTGCGTCCTAAGGGAAATAATTTTCGCGGGCAGAAAATACTTAGTGATAAAAGCATCCTTGCACTTATTCCAAGAATCGATACTATTGCGAGGCAAAGATGAAAACCAAATTTTTGCATGATCCCGCAAGGAAAAAGGAAATAGTTTCAACTTCACAATATCATTGTCCACATATTTTTTCTTTTACATATTACACAATTCAACGAACGTGTTTAAATAGGACGCAACATCCTCATTAGGATTACCGGCAAATTGATCTTTCATGACAAGATTCAACAAAGCGGCATTAATATCACAAGACTCCGCACTAGTGGCGCGAGGAGCAATAGGCATACTAATAAAATCATTGTTATTAGTATTGGAAAAATCACACAACTTGGTATTCTCTTGAGTCATCGTGACTACGCAAACAAGATTGCAAGCAAGGAAGAGATCCGGCAAGAAAAATGGCAAACGAAAAAGTGGGCGAAGAAAACGGCAAATTGGTGAAGTGGGGGAGAGGAAAACGAGAGGCAAATGGCAAATAATGTAATTGCAAGGAGATGAGATTTGTGATTAGGAACATGGTAGATGATGATAGAGTCCCCTCGGTGCCTACGATAGGCACGTAGAAGAGACCGCTTCCTCCCCGGCAACGGCGCCAGAAATTCCTTTGATGTGGCTTGAGACTGCGTCGGTATTTCCCCAAAGAGGAAGGGATGATGCAGCACAGTGACGGTAAGTATTTCCCTCAGTTATGAAACCAAGGTTATCGAACCAGTAGGAGGATCACCACCACCCAATAAGCAGCACCTACACACAAACAACAAATACTTGCAACCCGAAGCGAAAGAGAGGTTGTCAATCTCTCTACGGTAATAAGATAGATTAGGTAGTGATAGATAGGAGAGATAGATCTCTCAAGAACACAAATAAAAAGAGTAAATATGCAGCAATATAGTTTTGGGTTTTTTGGTTTTGTAGATTCAAAAACAAAGATTGCAAAAACGTAGATCGGAAAGCAATATGATGTAAAAGTAGACCCGGGGGCCGTAGGGTTCACTAGTGGCTTCTCTCATGAGTATAGCGCACGGTGGGTGAAGAAATTACTATTGGGCAATTGATAGAAAATCGAATAGTCATGACGACATCCAAGGAGACGATCATTATATAGGCATCACGTCCAAGATAGATAGACCGACTCCTGCCTGCATCTACCTCTATTACTCCACACATCGACCGCTATCCAGCATGCATCTAGTGTATTAAGTTCATGGAAAAACGGAGTAATGCAATAAGAATGATGACATGATGTAGACAAGATCTATTCATGTAGGAATAGACCCCATCTTGTTATACTTAATAGCAACGATACATGCGTGTCTTGCTGCCCCTTCTGTCACTAGGAAAGAACACCGCAAGATCGAACCCATCACAAAGCACCTCTTCCCATGTCAAGAAAAATCGATTTAGTCGGCCTAACTAAACCAAAGATTCGAAGAAGAAATATGATGCTATAAGCAATCATGCATATAAGAGATCAAAGAAGACTCAAATAATATTCATGGATAGAAACTGATCATGAACTCAAAATTCACCGGATCCCAACAAACACACTGCAAAAGTTTACATCAAATAGATCTCCAAGAGACCATTGTTTTGAGAATCATAAGAGATAGAGAGAGAAGAAGCCATATAGCTACTGCCTATGGACCCATAGGTATATGGTGGACTACTCACGCATCATCAGAGAGGCACCTGCGAGGAAGATGAACCCCTCCGTGATGGTGTTTAGATTGGATCTCGCGGTTCTGGAACTTGCGGCGGCTAGAATTGTGTTTCGTCGACTCCTCTAGGGTTTTCTGAATATTTGAGAATTTATAGGCATCAGAGGCGGTGCCGAAGGGGGCCGAGGAGGGCACAACCCATCAGGGCGCGCCGGGCCCCCCCTGGCGCGCCCTGGTGGGTTGTGCTCTCCACAACCCACCTCTCTGGCAGTTGTTTGGCCCACTGGGTGTCTTCTGGTCTAGAAAAAAATCTCCAAAAAGTTTCATCGCGATTGGACTCCGTTTGGTATTGATTTTCTGCGAAGTAAAAAAAAAGCAAAAACAACAACTGGCACTTTGGCACTATGTCAATAGGTTAGTCCCAAAAAATGATATAAAGTTGTAATAAAATGATTGTAAAACATCCAAGAATGATAATATAACAGCATGGAACAAGCAAAAATTATAGGTATGTTGGAGACGTATCAGGAACATCCACACACACTCGTGAATAAGAAGCACATCATTGGCATCGAGGGTGTCAAATTCGTCAAGGACCACTTGTGTGGGGCTTGTGAGTGTGGAAAGATGACCAGATCCAAGCATCCCTCAAAGACTATCATGACTATCACTCGTCCCTTTGAATTGCTTCACATGGACCTCTTTGGCCCTACTCATTATGCCACACTAACCAATGTTGCATCTCTATATGGCCTCATCATAGTCGACAAATTCTCTCATTACACTTGGAAGCATATTATCATCTACAAAACTGAAGTGCGGGAAGTCTTCAGACGATTTTCTTCAAGGGCCTCGATGAATTTTGGTGTCAAGATCAAGCACATCAGGAGTGAAAATGGGACCAAGTTCAAGAGCACTAGTCTTGATGACTATCTTGATGAACCCGGGATCACTCACGAGCTATCTGCCCCATACACTCCTCAGCAGAATGGCATCGTGGAGCGCAAGAACATGACTCTTGTTGAGATGGCTCGCACCATGCTTGATGAATACAAGACACCTTGTCGCTTCTGGCCTAAAGCTGTTGATATTGCGTGCCACATCATCAATGGGGTATACCTTCACAAATTCCTCAAGAAGACATCATATGAACTCCTACTGACAAGAAACCCAATGTGAGTTATTTCAAAGTCTTCGGTGCTAAATGTTGGATTAGAGATCCTCATCAAAGTTCCAAATTTGCACAGAAAGCACATGAAGGTTTCGTGCTTGGTTACGGAAAGGACGTGAACATCTACAGAGTCTTGAACACCTATCACAACAAGGTTGTTGAAACTGTAGATGTGCGGTTCGATGAAACTAATGGTTCGCAAAGAGAGCACCTGCCTCCTGTGCTAGATGAAATGTCTCCTGAGGAATCCATTAGGTTCAAGGCTACTGAAGATATCATACGCATTGAAGAACCTCTACAATCTGAAGAAGTTGTCCCAAATCATGAAGACTTTCATGCTAGTGCTTCTGAGGAACATGGTACTGAAGAAAATGCTCCGCCTTAACAAAGTTGTCAACCTGCTCATCCAAGAGTGGCAAATGAAGCGCATATTGACAAAATCCTCGATGACATAAATGCACAAGGTCCTCTCACTCGCTCAAAAGCTTCACATTTGTCTAACTTTTGTTTGCACTTTGCTTTTGTCTCTTTCACAAAGCCCACCAAAGTTGATGAAGAATTTATGGAGCATGAGTGGATTCAAGCTATGCAAGCGGAATTGCATCAATTCAAGCTCAACAATGTGTGGGAGCTTATCAAGCGGCATGATCCTTGCAAGCACAACATCATAGACACCAAGTAGATCTACCACAGCAAACAAGACGAAAATGGACAAGTGGTGAGGAATAAGGCCCGTCTTTTAGCTCAAGGCTACACACAGGTTGAGGGGATTAACTTCGATGTAAGATATGCACAGGTTTCTATACTTGAAGCTATTCGCATACTACTTGCTTATGCTGACCATCACAATATCATCTTATATCAAATGGATGTGAAAAGTGCATTCCTCAATGGTAAGCTTGAGGAAGAAGTATATGTTGCTCAACCCCTAGGTTTTGAAGACCCAAAGCATTCTGACAAAGTCTTCAGACTCAGCAAGGCCCTCTATGGCCTCAAGCAAGCCCCATGGGATTGGCATGACACTCTGAAGGAATTCCTCAATAAGAAAGGCTTCAAACCCGGTTCACTTGACCCAACTCTTTTCACAAAATCGTATGATTATGAATTATTCCTATGCGAAATATATGTGGACGATATTATCTTTAGTTGTACTAAAAAACGTTACAGTGACAAATTTGGCTACATGATGAGTAAAGAATATCAAATGTCCATGATGGAGGAGCTGAAATTCTTCTTAGGCCTTCAAATTAGTCAACAACGCAATGGCATCTTCATCTCTCAAGAGAAATACCTCAAGGATGTCCTGAAGAAATTCGGCGTGCAAGATCGCAAAGGTATCAAAAGTCCGATGTTGACAAACGGCCACCTCTACACTAACAAAAATGCTAAAGATTTCGATCGGAAGGTATATCGCTCCATCATTGACTTGTTATTGTACCTATGTGCATCTAGGCCAGATATTATGCTTAGTGTTTGCATGTGTGCCTGATTCCAAGCAACACTGAAGGAATCACACCATAAGGCTGTGAAGTATATTCTTTGATATCTAGTTCACACACCAATGCTTGGATTGTGGTACCCCAAGGGCTCGGATTTTGATCTAATTGGATATTCTAACTCTGACTATGCTAGAGATCGCATGGATCGCAAGTCAACATCAGGCACATGCCATTTCCTCGGACGATCTCTGGTCTTTTGGTCCTCGAAGAAGTAGAACTGTGTGTCACTTTCCACTGTTGAAGCTGAGTACATTGCTGCCGGTGCCCATTGCTCTCAATTGTTGTGGATGAAGCAAACCCTCAAGGACTATGACATCAATCTGAAGAAAATCCCTCTCTACTGTGAAATGAGAGTGCCATCAAGATTGATCACAACCCAGTTCAGTCCTCGAAGACAAAGCACATTCAGATTTGTCATCATTTTCTTCGCGATCATGTGTTGAAGGGAGACATCATCATCGAGCACGTGAAGACTGAAGAGCACTTGGCTGATATCTTCACTAAGCCCTTGGATGAGAAGAGAGTTTGCAAGTTGCGGTGTGAGCTAAATATACTAGAATCTTTGAATGTTCTTTGAAAGGACACACATCCTAACCCTTTATGCAAAATTGAGGACTTAGATGTGCAACATACGAAGTAACGTTTTTCTTCAATCAATGAAGACTAACCCTCTAAGTGTGAAGAAATCAATGAAGAATTTGATTCTTAGAACCCTACGGAAACTGTACGCGATGTCTGAAATCAACATAATTCTTATGCGGTGGGTTACGCTACCAACCATTGTTGGAATTCTTCAAATTTGAGTTTTTTGCATTTGCAAATTCTTCAACTTTGCAATTTCATCAAACCTTACAAATTGGTGTCAAAATTTCCAAATTCTTCGTTTGAGGTTACTCTTCATTGGCTGTGTGTGTGTGTGTGTGTATTTTGAGTTTTTTTATGTCCTCAACAGCAGTCACTTATAACTAATTCTTCAAGTTGATTTTCATCTAAGTGAATGTGATCATACCCGTTCCCCCTCTATGCTAAACTCAACCAAGTGTGTTCACAAATTCTTCATATGCATTCAATTTGAATCCCGTTCAAAGTCTTCACTATGTCCTTGACAACTGAAGAATTTGGGAACAAAACTTGAAAATTTTCAATTCAAATTTTTGGCGGTTACCACTCAAACCTCTCCCACTTCCATTACGAGAATAAAATATTCACCCACTATCTCTACTACACATATCGTGGGTGACACATGTTGAGTGGAGAGCAAGGGTCAGGGGCATAGATGTCCAAAATCTATGGACCGCTCGAAATTTTACCGCCCTATAAATACCCCTACACTTTCCCCCTCTCATTTACTCCGCTCGTCTTCAATTTCTCTCCTGTTGCTCTCGAGCCCTAGACCTAGCGCCGCCGCTGGAAATCATCGCCGCCGGAGAGGAATAGCTTAGCTGCCTGGACTTCTTCGTCGATGTACTCGTGCCAGCCATGAATTTTGTCAATCCGCCGCCGTAGGTGTATTCCGCCGTCGAGTTAGGGCCCGAAAGATCTGAACTATCGGCCTCCTTCTCCTCACCGCTCAGTTCATTGTGTTCTTCATCCAGGGTAATTAGAGTCTAATTTTACTGCCCTATTTGATCTTCTTCTTACAACAAAATCTTCAAGTGATGTTTGTTGTTCATAAATAAATCTCCTCGGCATTTTTAATCTGCCCAGTCTTGGTTTATTTCTCTAAGTTGCGATTTTCTTCAAGATTCTTCAATTGTGTGAATTGTTTCAATCTACATAACTCTGGAACCTAAGTCAAGAACACTTAGTGAAATCCTTAAAGATGAAAATGGTCGAATTCCGCAACTTGAGCTATTTTTTAAAACTTATGAGAACGCATATGACCTTCCCAAAATCTTCGTAACTATATTTTTTCACATGTATACATGTCAGCTGACGAATCTCTACGTTCTCATCAGCTTAATTCATTTGTAGAGTTGCTTGAAGAAAAATTGCACACATCCTCAGAATCTTCAAAAGTCAAAGTCCTCAAGTGAAGAAAATGGCAGATGGTAAAAGGCCTCAGAAGGGAGGAAAGAAAAGGGAAGCGTAAACTGCATTTGAGATTCCTGATGACATATACGAAGACTACTATACACGTGATGAAGACACTCATGGAAAAGAGACAAAAGAGCACCGCAAGACGCGCATGCAGAAAATCAAGAGGACATGGGCAAAAGAATGGAAGGAATACTGCTATGTGACGCCTAAGTACATGAAGGGATTTGCTGTAACTCCTCCATGCCCTAGACCTCCTTTGGCTGAAGGCCAAGAACTGATCCCACGAGTATTAGACGTGGTGATGAATTTCCACGTGAATGGGAAAGATGTCAAGCTAAACTGCAGAAGCAAGCTACTGAAGCAGTTGCAAAATTCAACAAGGATTCACAGGCTTCAACAGGAGCATATCTGGCAGTGGAAGTGCGCCTAAGAAGGCCATGCTGAATAAATCAGCCATAAAGGAGAAGTCTTCAGCCCCAATGCCCTCACAGCCAACTTCCTCAATGGCTGCAAAGTCTTCAGTTCTCCCACCTCCTGCAAATTCTTCAAAGATTGTTCCTAAGCCCTCAGTGGCTACAGTTTTGCCAACCGCTGCCACAAAAGCTTCAACTCTTGTACATATTGCAACATGTGAGTGGACTACAGGCTTTTCAATTGCCTCAGGGGCATCTGTATCTGCCTCAGCCAGTGCACACGCTTCATCAAGTGCCACTGTGCTGAAAATGAAGACCACTACTGGACGTGGTCCAAGACCCATTCCAAAGAAGAAGACTGTGGTCATCAATGTACCAGAATATGATGATGAAGCCGATGATGAAGAACTTGAAGAAATCATCAGTAACAAGCAACAATGGGTTGCTCAAGCAAAGGGCTCCTTGTTCCCTCTTATTCTGGACCCCAAGAAGGTTCTTGACTTCATCAACATCTGGCAAAAGGATCCAAACACGCCACTTGATGCCTTGAATCTCCCCCCTGATACGTCTCCAATGTATCTATATTTTTTGATTGTTCCATGCTATAATATTATCATTCTAAGATGCTTTTTGGGTGTTTATATATCAATTCATATTATTTTTGAGCACTAACCTATTAACCCAGTATCCAGTGCGAGTTGCTCTTTTCTGCCTGTTTTTGACTTTTCAGGTTTACAGTAAAAAACGAAGTCCAATTGCCCCGAAACCTTTTTGTGATTTTTTGGACCAAAAGAAGACCCATAAGCTTCGGGAGGACACCGGAGGCTGCATGAGGGAGGCAACACACAACAGGGCGCGCCTAGGGTGTGGCCATGCCCTGATATGTGTTGGCCCCCTCGGGTGGCCCCCGACGCCCCTCTCTAGCCTATAAATTTGAATTAATCCCAAAAAACCTAGAGAGCCTCCTGAAATAATTTTTCCGCCGCCGCAAGTCTCTGCTCCGCCGTGTGCCCATCTGGATCCCTTTTCCGGTGCCCTGCTGGAGGGGGGATCGATCACGGAGGGCCTCTACATCAACCTTGCTACTCCCATGGTGATGTGTGAATAGTTCCCTACAGAACTACGTGTCCGTAGTTAGTACCTAGATGGCTATCTCTCTCTCTCTCTTGATCTTCAATACAAAGTTCACCGCATCTTCGTGGTGATCTATTCGATGTAATCACTTTGCGCGGTGCGTTTGTTGGGATCCGATGAATTGTGGGTTTATGTTTAGATTATTCATGTAAAAGATTTGAGTCTTCTCTGAAATCTATTATGATTCTTATTTGCATGATTATTATAGCTTTGTAAATCTCTCCGACCTATTGAAATAGTTTGGCCAACTAGCTTGATATTTCTTCAGTGAGAGGGGTGCGTTGTAGTGGGTTCAAGGTTTCTATATCCCAGTGACAAAGTAGGGGACAAGATACATCTTTGTGTTGTTGCTACTAAGGATAGAACGATGGGGTTAATTCATATTGATTGAATTCTCTTTCTCTACATCATGTCATTGTTCTCCAAGCATTACTCTGTTTTACTTAATACTCTAGATGCATGCTGGATAGCGGTCGATGGGTGGAGTAATAGTAATAGGTGCAGGAAGGAGTCGGCCTATTTGCTTATGGACGTGATGCCTACATATACATGATCATTGTCGTGAATAAAGACTGCATAACTATGCGCTTTTCTATCAATTGCCCAACAGTAATTTGTTTACCCACCGCATGCCTACTAAACGAGAGAAGCCACTAGAGAACACTATGCCCCCCGGGTCTATTCACTTATAAATTTACAAAAGCCTTCATTGCCTTGCTGCCATTATTTACTTTTCATTTTATTTTTCAATTAACATTATCCATCTATCATCTATATACTTCACTAGCTTGCAAATAACGAGTCCAAGGGGATTGAAAACCCTCTTGCCCATGTTGGGTGCAAGTGTTTGCTCTTTTGTGTGCTGTCTCTGAAGACGGGGGTTGCGTGTTACTCCTATTGGTTCGATACCTTGGTTCTTAACTGAGGGAAATACTTATCTGTATTGTGTTGCATCACCCATTCCTCTTCACGGAAAACCCAACGCAGATCACAAGTATTAGGAAGGATTTCTGACACCGTCGTCGGGGAGTATCACCAACCTACTATCAAGTAACTTCGCACAGATTATCAATCACTTGTTCTTCTTTTTATTTGCTATTATATTTTATTAGTTTCATAAAAATCAAAAATACAAAAATATTTATCTTTGCTAGTTGTTAGTTTGCTTGTTTCGTTTGCTTGAAAGTTCCTATCATGTCTGAATTTGAGAAAGTTATTGTTGAAAGTGGTAGCGAAGATAGTTCTAGTGACTCAGAGGAGGACAGACTAAAATTCATTGATGCTACTCATGTTTTAATTTGTTTTCTCTGAAACTGTTACATGTTTGGAATCCTTGTACTGAAGTTGACTATTCAATGTTTGTTGTGTCTGAACTATCTACCACCTATTGTTTCTTGCTTGTTATGTCTAAATTTTACAATGCTTGTTAACTCCGAACTTTGTACATCCTAGCCTTGCTCCTTGTTTTTTATATGTACATTTTTTGTTCCATTAGAATTTACTGTCGCAAACTCCTCCAACCACCACAATTTACTGGCACACACCCATTCACCACTATCTAGTCACTTCAGGCATTTAACTCCTAAGCCTTTTTAACCACACCCATTCACCACTCCAACAAAACCACTCCACTTTTCCACTATCTTCCCTCTCCAACTCCCTCGCTCTGCCTCTTCGCTAGCCGCAAACCACCTCCGCATCACCAGC
This sequence comes from Elymus sibiricus, assembly GCA_039707655.1. Classification (NCBI taxonomy): domain Eukaryota; kingdom Viridiplantae; phylum Streptophyta; class Magnoliopsida; order Poales; family Poaceae; genus Elymus; species Elymus sibiricus. The sequence goes on along the minus strand of CM077665.1, from coordinate 140,258,855 downwards.
GATGGCCTTTGGTGCAGGTTGGGAGATTTCCCTGGAGGAGATCTGCGCAAGTGACGAGAAGAAGCTGGCGTACGCCAGGGAGGTGACCACCTGTTCGCCAGCCCCACCATCCTGAACAACCATGCGAGGGCCGTGAGGGCATGCGCAACTCACGATGAGATGGAGCGCTTGCCTGACCTCCATCGACCTCTGATCAAGAATCTGATCTGGGCGATGGCGAAAGCCAGGGATTCACCGGATCCTTTGCAGCGAGCTCACTGGTACATGTACCAGGACCGCACTCAACTTCGTCAGGTTGATTGCATGGTCGAAAGGGTTGTGCCCATCGTCCCTGTGGCCTGGATGGAGACAGAGCAGCAGGCTAGGGTGGCGCTACAGCAGCATCAGCATCAGATGGAGAAAGAGCAAGAGCAGCGTGTGCAGCAACACATGGCGATGGAGGAGGCAGGCACATCAAGGAGGAAGAAGAAGGGAGCTGGCAAGATGCTGACGGGCCCTGTTCGTCGTTCAGAGCTCCTTCGACAGCTACGCATGGAGTGAGCATGTTGCATCTAGTTGCTTCGCTTAATTAGTTGCTTCTCAGTGGACTACTGCTACTTGTCTGAATGTTGCTATCTATCTATCTGTTTATCCATGTACCGGTACTAGTTATGTCTGAATGTCTGAATGTCCATCTGCTGCTATCTAACTATCTGCATTTGCATAAAAGTTCTGAAATGTGCTACATATGTATGAAATGGTAGGTACTTGTGGAAGGTTCTATTTTTAGTTATGAACATACAAGTTCTGAAATGTGCTGCCTAAAAGTATGAAATTTTCTGACATGCAAATGGCACCATTAATACACCAACTACTACCATCTGCCTGCTAGTAGTCCAATCGGTCAATTTTTTGCACACTCTTCCATTCCTACTCCATTCAACTTCTCCATTGAATCACTCCAATTAGCTTTAACTCCTAAATTTACTCCATTCTACTTCTCCACTAAATCACTCCACCTAGCTATAACTCCTAAATTTACTCTCTCTACCACACTTCAGCACTCCAACTCTTCTCATCTCTTTAAATACAACACTCCACTCCACAAACTCTTTCAATCTCACATCTATCACCTGCTCTTCTCCTCCTCTTCTCCTCCAAGCTCATGGCCAACCCTAACCCCAACCCTTTCCCAACTGGGCCGGGATGGATGGCTATGTTGCTTGGTTCAGCAAGAGGAAACCACCAACTCTTCATCGACTACATGGAAATAGCCGACAGGTACAGCAGCGTGCAATAGATGGTCGCTGCTGCAGATGTAGTAAGGGCCCGTGCCACGCAAGAGGAGAAGACCAGCATGCATCGATGCCATGGAGTGACAATGCCAGGTCTGCTCCCCATTGACATCTTGGCGTGGGCAATGAAGGAGGCTCATGCAGCCAACCCATAGCAGCGTCAACGCTGGCACAGTATAGGACTCGCTTTCCTGACGACGAAGTTCAGGTGGTGGCACCACCGCTGACGCATGGCGCGCCCATCGTTGTCCTGGACACGGACGAGGATGAGGTCCAGGAAGTGGCACCACCAGTTCAGTTGCCGGTGCGTCGCTTTGCAAGACTAGGTTGCAACTCCAGTGCAGGAAGTAGTTCTGCTACATCCAAGAAGCGCAAACCCACATCCAAGTGATTCATAAGTCTTGCTCTACCGATCATCAGTTTCTATGTTGCTATCTTCACTATCTGGGGCTAATTTTAGTAGGCTAGGTTTAGTAAGCTGGGTTCAGTAAGCTAGGTTTGGTCAGTTTGTTCAGTGTTAGTTTGTACTCTTCATATCTATGTATGTTATAACTATGTTGCTTTCTATCTATCTATATGTTCTATCTGTTTCAATCTTTGCATGTTAATGCTGTTTTTAATATATGAAAACAACAGAAAATGCTATCTAAACAAAATATAGGACTAACAAGATGGCACATACTTAAATTTTCTTACTTACTTAACCTAGCATAGATAGTCTTAACATAAAAGTCATTACATCATAGATAGTCTTAACATAAAAGTCATTACATCATAGATAGAAGCACTTAGTTCTGAAACCATTACATATCATACCATTTCTCAGCACCAAAGGAACTTGCTTCAGAAACTGAAACATAGCACATCACCAAGGCCAACTATATCTATAGGCCTAATATTTACTTAACCAACACGCCCAAAGGACTTCACTCATCCAGGATTACCTTGATCTGCTCTAGCTTTGCTTTGCATCCTTCACCAGCCTTCAGCAGTTCTGCAATAATATACTCTAGCTTCTTCTTCTCCTCCTTAAGTAGGTCCCTCTTCCCCTCCACTTCCTTCATGGCTTTCCTCATGTTTTTAATTATATCAGCTTGGGTTTGAATAATGCACCTTTGCTCCTTGGCAAGCTTCAGCTTCTCCATGTCTATCTCAATCTTTGCCTGATCCTCAAGTTGTTTCTTCTTTTCCTTTAGTTCATTGATTGCCTGGCTGGTGTAGTCCATGTCATAAGATTTCTTGCCATTTTGATAGTCAAATAAGTTGGATACATCATTAACCAACTAGCTATAGTTGTTGCCTAGGAAGTCAATCTCTTTCTTTAGCTTGGCCACCTCTTTCTCATGAGCCTCTTTGTCCTTCACCCTACCAAATTCTGCTCATGGTACATGTCCCAAATCCTTGCTAGGCACCTTTGAAGGATCTTCGGCCAAGGAGCATCAACCCACTCCACCACCCCACAGTTCACACCTCCATGCTGCAAATGCAATGTTTCTAAAATTAGCACATATTACAATACTACACACAGGTTCTATAATACAAATACAATGAACGGAATGCAGTTAACTGCATTCAGTTAACTGAAACCCTAGGTTCAGAGGTTTAGAGCAATTTTGTAACTGAACCCCTAGGTTCAGAGGTTCAGAGGTATTTTGTAACCAGTTCACTCTTTTGTACTTAACTACATATTATTTAACTGTTAACTGAAACCCTAGGTTAAGATGTATTTTTTAACTTAATTCAGTTATTCAGTTAACTAAAACCCTAGGTTCAGAGGTTCAGAGCAATTTTGTAACTGAAACCCTAGGTTCAGAGGTATTTTGTAATCAGTTCACTCTTTTGTACTTAACTGCATATTATTTAACTGTTAACTGAAACCCTAGATTAAGATGTATTTTTTAACTGAATTCAGTTAACTATTTTTTGCTGAAACTAGAGCTCAAGATCACACACCTGCACAGAACAACCTAGGAATCGCCTCCCAGTCAGAGTACCTTCAAAAGCAACCATCTTGCTAGGCCTCTGCCTGTGGATCATGCATTTTGGTTCAGATTCAGTTACAGAGCCACAGAAAGATGGATCCACCACAGTGTCAGGGGTTTCCTGCAAAGATTTGAACCAAACCTTACATGGAATCAACCATTGCAACAGATAAAAATGATCAAGTATGCACATTCATGACCTAACACTAACAAATACTTAGATCCGGGGCTACATGCACTTACAAAAAGATCCTGCTCCATACCAACCATGGAGATGTCATCGTTCGAGCTCTCCGAGTCATTCCAGGAAGGCATCCTCAACTTCTATCGGCAACAATGGCGGCGGCGGCGGAGCCGAGGAAGAGAATGAGCGAGCAGGGAGGGAGAGAGTGAGCGAGTGCGGGAGAGAGTGAGTGAGCGAGCGAGCAGGGCCCCCCACCTTGACCACCGACGGCCGACGGTGCCGTTAACGGCAAGCCGTTAGCACCTTGCCACGCTGGCGCCTGCAATGTGGGCCCGGCCTGACAGAAACGAGTTTAACCGCGGCTAAGCGGGCGACTATCTTAGTTGGTAGTTTTTTGCAACAGATTAGGGAAAAAGTGGTAGTTTTTGGAACAAAATCGTAAAGTGGTAGTTTTTGGGCATGTTTGGTCGAAATGTGGTAGTTTTTGGTTAAATACTCCCGAGGAGGAGATACACGCCTGCCTGCTCCAGCAGGTGCTCGCATCCTTCGACAAGAGAAACAGGAACGACCCCGAACTAGACAAGTGGATGCACCCCATCAACAGGAGCAGAAAAGCCCCCCAAGTTCCCCTTCTTCCTCTTCAAGATGAAGGCGTTCGCCGAGAAAGCACAGGTATCATGGTGGATGAAGAAGTACGACATATTCCCTCCAGAGCGGCCGGGATACAACTACGCTTCGCGCCATGCATGCCTGGTGGTCGGACCGGACGGGTTCCGCCTGGAGCGGGCAGGGGAGCGTGGGGATCCGGGTGCGCTCTCCTACCATACCTTCACGAGTTACAAGGAGTTTTCACATCCCAAAGAAGGAGTCCTCAAGGAGGGCTCTTCTCCGCCTCTCAGGGAGGTCACCGTGATCAAGAGGCTGCCCCGCGGCGAGGAGATTTCCATCATGTCTCACGTGGTGGGGCTTGGCATCAAGTTTGGTGACATTCTTTTTCTGCTGCACTGCTGGTCCATAACCGTAGCCCTGACCTTCACCGAACGGGAGTTCTATGTCTCTTCCAAGTTCACAGAGGAGTCCTTGTATGCTAGCTCTGATCTTGATTTCATAGACATTACGGTCCCTGTTGAGAATGTGATCAAGAAGCTTTACAAGATGTATAAGCTAGAGGAACGAGATAAAAGGAAAATGCAGGAGAAGCAAGATAACCAGGAGACATGGAAGTTGGTGTGCCAGCAGGAGGAACGGATGCGCCAGATAGAAGACCAGAAAAAGGGAGAAGTTGGAAGTCCGGCAGAGGAGAAGGGCTGAGAGAAAGAAATATGATGGCATGTGTATGGAAATGAAGAGTGTGGTTCGACAAATGAAGCAAGGGGCAAACACTGAATGAATAGAAGGGCAACTTGAAGAATTTAAGGACACTTTCTATTGCACCCCTGAAAGGACGTGGATGTCGCCTAGAGGGGGGGTGAATAGGTGCTTTAAAATAATTACGGTTTAGGCTTGAACAAATGCGGAATAAAACTATCGTTTAATTAGTCAAGCACAAAACCTAAAACAACTAGGCTCACCTATGTGCACCAACAACTTATGCTAAGCAAGATAGACAACTAAGTGATAGCAAGATATATAACAAGAAAAAATATGGTGGTTTGTTCATTTTCAAGAGCTTGAGATAGCTCCGCGATCTCATTAGCATAATCACGCTCATGACCTTCCATTTTATCAATGGTGGCCTCATGCTCCTCGAGATGAGCTTCCAACTCTTCAATATATTTCTTGCCCTCAATTGCAATAGACATGATTTCCATGAAGTTGGAACGAGCAATTTTATTCTTATGAAGAGCTTTAAAAACCATTTCTCCCTTAATTTTTAAGGAATCAATATTATCACTCTCTTCATCATCATCAACATCATCATCATGGGATATATTGGGATTCAAAGTAGGAGATACCTTTGAAGCCTTAGCCATAAGGCAAAAGTGAGAAATAATAGATGATGATGTAGGATCCCTTGACGCACCATTCAAGACCACATCTTGTTCCATGGAGTGTTGGGTTTCCTCTACATTGTTAGCACAACAACTCGAGGAAAGCAATGCATTTTTATCATGATAACAAGACATGGCAAGCATATCATCATGAGATTTAGTCAAGCAATTTCTACATGATATGCAAGGACTATAAACACAAGCATGTGAAACATTTAGAGTGCTCGAAGTGTTGAAGTCCAAAGATGAAGCATTGCAATAAGATAGTGATGAAGAATCATCAACAATAAGCCCACTATCATCATTACAATGAACACCACTACTCACCATAACATTACCTTGTGGCAATCCACATGTAGGTGAAGTAGATGAAGTTGAGAAGGCAACACGACCGGAGGTGGAGGGAGAACAATCATCCCTAGAAATCTTGGACACACCATATTTATCTTGAAGCTTTGTCCACAACTCATGAGCATCCCGGAATGGCATGAGTTGAAATATAACTACAATGCTCAAAGCATCGAAAAGCACATTAGAAGCCTGAGCATTGAGATAAGAGTTTTTCTCATCCTCTAAAGATATGTGTTGAGAATCCTTTGGAGGAGAAAAACCCATATCTACAATTCGCTCCAAATTTGGGTCCATGACCATAAAGAGATTAAGCATGCGAATTACCCAAACATCAAAATTTGTGCCATCGAAACTAAGAGTGTCAGAGAATCCTAATCCCCTAGTCGACATCCTTACTCTCTAGGTGGTTAAACCTAATAATGAGAGACCTAGCTCTGATACCAATTGAAAGGACGTGGATGTCGCCTAGAGGGGGGGTGAATAGGCGCTTTAAATTAATTACGGTTTAGGCTTGAACAAATGCGGAATAAAACTATCGTTTAATTAGTCAAGCACAAAACCTAAAACAACTAGGCTCACCTATGTGCACCAACAACTTATGCTAAGCAAGATAGACAACTAAGTGATAGCAAGATATATAACAAGAAACAATATGGCTATCACAAAGTAAAGTGCATAAGTAAAGGGCTCGGGTAAGAGATAACCGAGGCACGCGGAGACGACGATGTATCCCAAAGTTCACACCCTTGCGGATGCTAATCTCCGTTCGGAGAGGTGTGGAGGCACAATGCTCCCCAAGAAGCCACTAGGGCCACCGTAATCTCCTCACGCCCTTGCACAATGCAAGATGCCGTGATTCCACTAAGGGACCCTTGAGGGCGTTCACCGAACCCGTACAAACAAGGTTGGGGCAAACTCCACAACTTAATTGGAGGCTCCCAACAACACCACGAAGCTTCACCACAATGGATTGTGGCTCCGAGGTGACCTCAAATGCTCGGGGCAATCTCCACAACCTAATTGGAGACCCCGAAGCTTGCCCGGAGCTTTGCACCACAATGATTGAGCTCCGAGGCACCACCAACCGTCTAGGGCGCCAAAGCACCCAAGAAGAACAAGCTCTAGGGTGCTCAAACACCCAAGAGTAATAAGCTTCTCAACTTCTCACTTCCACGTATCACCATGGAGAACTCAAACCTATGCACCAAATGCAATGGCAAGGGCACACGGAGTGCCCAAGTCCTTCTCTCCCAAATCCCACCACAACAACAAATGTTATGGAGGAAATGAGAGGAAGAACGAAGAAGAACACGAAGAACTCCAAGATCTAGATCCAAGGGGTTCCCCTCACTTAGAGGAGAAAGTGATTGGTGGAAATGTGGATCTAGATCTCCTCTCTCTTTTCCCTCAAGAACTAGCAAGAATCATTGGAGGGATTGAGAGTTAGCAAGCTCGAAGAAGGTCAACAATGGGGGAAGAACACGAGCTCAAGAGATAAGGTTCAATGGGGAAGAAGACCCCCTTTTATAGGTGGGGAAAAATCCAACCGTTATCCTCACAGCCCGCACAGAGCGGTACTACCGCTAGGGCGGTAGTAGCCATATGAAACACTACTGCAACGAGGCAACAGGGCGGTAGTACTACCGGAGCGGTACTACCGCCTGCCCTCGCGGTACTACCGCAGGGGTAGTATTCAACGGCCACTCAGGTGCAGCACACGGCAGAAGACACCGTGAGGGAGTGGTACTACCGCTTGGGGTAGCGGTACTACAGCGCGTCCACGGATGTAAAAAAATTACTTCCGGGCTACATCCGTTGGAGCTAGCTTCGAGAAAATATCCGGCACGGTAGTACCGGAAGTAATTTGCGGTACTACCGCCCGAGGGGCGGAAGTAAAAAATTACTTCCGTGTAACTACCGGAGGTGCATGCTACAGGTGCTGGAAACATCGGTACTACCGCTGGCACCTGCGGTACTACCGCTCCGAGGAGCGGTACTACCGCTAGCCACTATACTGCAGCACCTTGCTGCCTTCAACTACTCAGCTAGGAAAACGGAAGGATACAATAAAACCAGAACTGCCATAACTTCTGCAAATGAGCTCCGAATTGAGCAAACTCAAGCTTGTTGGATAGACAACGACAAATACTATCCAATAGCGATTGGTTATAATAAGAAGAGGCAGGGGAGGTATGCCTAAGATATAGAGATGTGAAACCTCTATGACTGAAGAACCGGCAAAACCTCCAACATCAAAAACATCATAGAAGAAGCAGGTGAACTCCGTTTTCGATGAACTCGAGCTTGTCATGAAGATGACCATAAGCTCTAAAACTCTCAGAGAGAAACACCAAACAAGAACCAATAAAGATGATGCAAGGATGCAATGGTTTGAGCTCTCTACGAATGATACGATAAAGCTACTCACTTGAGAGCCCCCCTTGATAGTACGGCTATCGATCCTATAACCCGGTCTCCAAACTATCACCATGAGACCGGTAAAATGGAAAACCTATCAAGGGCAAACCTTTGCCTTGCACGAAGTCCACTTGAGCTAGATGATGACGATCTTGACTCCCTCAAGATGGACCACCTTTCTTGATTGCGTTGGCTCGATGAAGGCTAGTTGGTTGCTCCCCCATACTCCACTATGGGTGAGTCACTCTTCGGCACACCTTCACAAGTCCATTGTCACCACAAAGGACGGCAAGCTTCACGCATGATTTCTTCGTGATGCTCCTCTTGAACTTGCACAACACAACCTTGATTTGATGTCATCATCCATGGGTTGTATGTGATCTTCCTCTTGACACAAGCCCATGGAAGCAAACCTAACCCCACATAGAACTCTCACAAAGACCATGGGTTAGTACACAAAGCGCAATGGACAATGCTTACCAAACCGTGAGATCACTTGATCCCACTCGGTGTATCTTCTACGCTTTGTGTGAAATCTTCTCTCTTCATAAAGATGATGTCTTGAAGATACACATGAATGTTCACACAATCTTCTTCTTCAAGACATGCTAGCAATAAGCTCAACACTCACTAGACCAATCTTTGGATAGATCCTTGGATACCACCTTGGTCAACACATAAACTCCTTGAAACCAACAAATGGACTTCAAGAAAAGCCTATGGACAAATCCTACGAATATAACTCAACGCAACCATTAGTCCATAGAGATTGTCATCAATTACCAAAACCAAACATGGGGGTACCGCATGTTCTTCAATCTCCCCCATTTTGGTAATTGATGACAATCAGTTTCAAGAGAGTTTATATAAGGAATTTACCACAACCATGCAAAGCAACAACACATAATGCATGAACATGATATGCAAATGCTTAGGAACAAACCAAAGCATAAGACCAAAGAGCCACAAAGACTCTCTAAACTACTCCAAACAATTCCCTCTCTAAACTCTCTCGAAACTCCTCCCCCATTGGCATCGATTGCCAAAATGGGCGAAAAGCTTAGAAAGCCAATATAATATGTGTTCCTCCATAAAGTGTGCATCTCTCAAAATATGAGCGCAATGAAATACACATATCCAATGATGAATAGTTGGAGGAAGACAAACCATATTGAGGATCCAAAGATTGCAAAAAGATAATATGACACAAAGGCATATCAAGAAGAGAATCAAGCGATCAAAATATACCAATTGAAACAAGCAATCGAAAGATCCTAGGAGCCACAAGAATAAAAGATATTATGATATGACCAAATGAGTGTTCTAAAGAAACTAGAGAAGCTCCCCATGATTTGTGCACTATAAAGAATTTTTGTATATGGATACAAAGTGCACAAAATAGGATCATCACTCCCCCAAGATCAATAGAAACACACAACAAGTGCAAGCGAATAGATAATACAATAAGCATAGCACTTGCACCAAACATATGGTTGAGCAACATGTAAAAGAGGCAATCTTAAGAATAGGCTCAACCAAAATGATGTGTGTGAGTCATGGCAAAGCACTTGAGAAGACTAGTATAAGGATGAGTATTAAGCATCAACATAGTCTTGATGAAATGAGACACAAAGTGCAAGCCATATCCTTCCCACATACACAAACTACTGGCAAATGGGTCCACAAGCTTACTAAATAAGAAAGATAAAACCAAAGCTTGTGACAACCCCAAGTGAAGGTAAGAAAAAAAATAGCCTTGTCAGGAGGAGGGATACCAATCGAAATGGCAAAACCCTCGTGAAGACAAGCATGAGGAAAATAATCTTCACCACCAAAGAGTGCATCAAGATGCAAGGATATAAGATCCACACTCAAGACAAATTCTTTCACGAAACCACCAAGGAAATAAAAAAAGGGAATGCAACGGTGGACGTGAAAGAAAAGAGGATATCAACTAGAAATGTAACTTCTCTCAGGTGTATAAGATTCTAGGTAGAGGACAACCATGATGATATATCCACAAAGAATGATGTACACACGAAACAGTTACAAGAAGGAATGGATAAGATATCCAAAAGGAAGTCATAAATATACCAATAAGATCTTTGCATCAAAGCATAGCACATGACCTAGTATTTTCTTATTGTACATAAATGAACTCCCAGCATACGAACATCAAAGACATCACAACTAGCAACAAGAGATCATCGTTGGGATGCTTTGAGAAAGGAAACAAGTATCACAAGAATGAATCAAGAACTTCATGCCATGATGCAACCTACAAAAGGTTGAATGCAAGAAATGTATGCATGAAGTAGATACTTGTTACCGAGATAGCATTGGATGATGTAGTAGACAGTGGTCCATCGATCATCCTAATATGGCTCCAATAAGCACATGGTGTCAACACCTTCTTTGTAAGTGAGCCGAGTGTCCAATGTATCTCCAATTGTTCCTAGAACAACACCACAAACAAAGTGGTACCCAAACTCATTGGGACCAAAAAGTTAGTGGACCAACAATACATAGGACAAAACTCCACATAAATATGTGCATATATATATGAAATTGAATTTCATGCACACTTTAGCCAATTTATGTCATAGTGGAGTCTCCCCTATATATTGGGTCAAGGAAAGAGAACATGCCAACGAAAGTACATGTGGAAAATATGCATGCTCAAGGCTTTCAAGAATCAAATCAACACACAGTTGATAAGATACCGAAAGATAGGGTATCAAGTGAAAATAAGATACCAAACGAAAAATTATCACTTGACGGATACCAACTAAAAGATACATCAAGGAATGAGATATCCATTGACACATGCCAAATAGAAGGAAACAAGATACCAATTGAAGGAAAACAAGAGGTATCAAGTTGCCAAAAGAGAGCTAGGTTCCAAACAAACCAAACCCTCCGCAAATTTTCATGATGGCACAAGGCACCATAGAGAAAAGGCTTGCCTCCCACCAACACACACTTGATGAAGATCAAAAGATTTTATGATAAACACATAAGAGAGTGTTCTAAAGAAAATAGGATAGCTCCCCCAAGAGATGTGCATTATATAGAATTTGCATTTGAATACAAAATGCACACGATGGGATCATCACTTTCCCTATATTTATAGAAACACTAGACATGCTCAAAAAGATCCACAAGAGGAAAGGAAGACAAACGATAAACAAAAACCTATGTAAAGATGATTAGCAAATTCTACCACTTAAAAGGAATACCAATTGTCAAAGGACAAGAAGTATTTGGAAATAATTCCCATTGGTAGATTGCAAATAGATCCAACATCATCTTTACTCCTAAATCATAAGCAAATGACACTTGTAGAGCTAGCATGCCACCTAGGAACAAGATAAATTGTAATATCAAATCTAAGTGGCAATATCTCCAATGTACACATTCTCTGGGCTTGTAATATGCACATAGCATATTACTCCCCCATAATGTGATAACCCAACGTTATTAACAAGTGGCAAATGAAATCCAACAAGATGATTAATGGACCATTTAGAATTTGAATTTCTCATGAGAAGACATACCACATAGAAACTAGATAATCTTGTAAAATCAATACTAAGTGGTATTCCTCATGTACACACATTCTTAGGATTGTGAAGTGCACAAAGCACATCACTCCCCCAAAATGGGATAATCCATTAATCTCTCAAGAGAGCCAACTAAGATAAGACAAGATTCAAAAAGGCTCAACACAATACGCACACGTACATGATGTGCAAACCAACATAGCCATACTTGATTACTCAAGATAAGCAAGCCGGAGGCACACCATATACAAACACATGCAAGGTACAAAACCACAACATGCAAAGGGGCAAGTAACTATTAATGTAAAAAAATTAAGTACAAGTTACCGCAAGGAGGACATTGTATATAGGATAGAAACTCGATAGTCAAAATGACTTGGCTTGAGATAATATGAATGATGAAGATCCCTTAATTCTTCATAATGTAGCCAAGTCTCCAATGCCCTCCAACAATACCTATTGATCAAGTTTGAGCTTGTTGGTCCCCAACCAAGTTGGGTCCTAAGAGGTTAGTCACAATAGGCTTGGCTACCCAAATGGTTCTTTTCTTGACACCACATTGAGTACCAACACACTTGGCAAACACATTGCCAACCTTATCCTTCCCAAGAGAATAGATATCATCAATAATAATTGGGTTGGATAAGTTACCATTCGTGCATGAAGAAGCAAAGTGACCCTTCTCACGACATAAGTAGCAACATCTACCCTTTACTTTCTTCTCGATTGATTTCTCAACTTGAGGAGCGTTGACTTGGGTCTTCTTGGGAAGAGGCCTTTCTTCAACTTGAGGTTGAGCATGAGATTGAACTTGTGGCCGCTTCCCTTGTTGCTTGTCACTATGGGGCTTCTTCTTCAATGGGAAAGATCTAACAGGTGCCCTTCTATTTTGCACTTGAAGCAAACAATCTTGGCCGAGTTCTTGACTTGTTCTTGGCCCTTCTTGTTATTGCTTTTGGACTTCTTCTTCTTATTGGAGTTGAATCCAAGTCCACCTTTGTCATTTGGGTATTTTTGCACACTCAAGATATTCTTGAGTGTGGACTTCCCTTCATGACCCTTTTCCAAGTCTTTCTTCAAAGAAGTGACTTGGGCCTTGAGCTCATTGATTTCCTCTACATGGTTAGTATGAACACAAGTACTAGAGGACGTATAAGCTTCATCGTTAGAGCAACAAGGCAAGGAAAGTAATTCATCACAAGATGTAGCAACATTATGAGTAGATGAACTACGAGGACTAGCACATGGCAATAAAGCATTTCTACTAGATGTAGTGCTAATGTCCACATGAGGCTCACTAGATGTTACCTTAGTAGTACTAGCCTCATGAGCTATCTTTAGCACATTATGGGATACTAGAAGATCACCATGAGAGCTCGAGAGCTTTTCATGACTTTCTTCCAATTTCCCATAATTGCTAGATAGCAACTCAAGTTGAGCCCTTAGCTCAACATTCTCCTTAAAAATGGATGCTGCACAAGAAATAGAGTTAGTAGCACAAGCATCATCATTAACAACAAAAGGAGAAGGCAACTTGGCAAGCTCTTTAGCATATGAAGCTTCAAGTTGAGCATGAGACTCAGTGAGTTCAATGAGCGAACTCTTAATGACCCTTGAGCCATTTTTGAGGTGCTCAAAGTCCTCAAGGAGTTTAGCATGTGCAACTGCAAGCTTATCATTTTTAGTTCTAAAATCATTAGCCACCTCGAGAGCTCTATCATGGGATTCCTTTAATCTAGATAATTCTAGAGCAAGGGTCTCCTCAAGAGATTCCTTGGTGGTTTGTTCATTTTCAAGAGCTTGAGATAGCTCCGCGATCTCATTAGCATAATCACGCTCATGACCTTCCATTTTATCAATGGTGGCCTCATGCTCCTCGAGATGAGCTTCCAACTCTTCAATATATTTCTTGCCCTCAATTGCAATAGACATGATTTCCATGAAGTTGGAACGAGCAATTTTATTCTTATGAAGAGCTTTAAAAACCATTTCTCCCTTAATTTTTAAGGAATCAATATTATCACTCTCTTCATCATCATCAACATCATCATCATGGGATATATTGGGATTCAAAGTAGGAGATACCTTTGAAGCCTTAGCCATAAGGCAAAAGTGAGAAATAATAGATGATGATGTAGGATCCCTTGACGCACCATTCAAGACCACATCTTGTTCCATGGAGTGTTGGGTTTCCTCTACATTGTTAGCACAACAACTCGAGGAAAGCAATGCATTTTTATCATGATAACAAGACATGGCAAGCATATCATCATGAGATTTAGTCAAGCAATTTCTACATGATATGCAAGGACTATAAACACAAGCATGTGAAACATTTAGAGTGCTCGAAGTGTTGAAGTCCAAAGATGAAGCATTGCAATAAGATAGTGATGAAGAATCATCAACAATAAGCCCACTATCATCATTACAATGAACACCACTACTCACCATAACATTACCTTGTGGCAATCCACATGTAGGTGAAGTAGATGAAGTTGAGAAGGCAACACGACCGGAGGTGGAGGGAGAACAATCATCCCTAGAAATCTTGGACACACCATATTTATCTTGAAGCTTTGTCCACAACTCATGAGCATCCCGGAATGGCATGAGTTGAAATATAACTACAAGGCTCAAAGCATCGAAAAGCACATTAGAAGCCTGAGCATTGAGATAAGAGTTTTTCTCATCCTCTAAAGATATGTGTTGAGAATCCTTTTGAGGAGAAAAACCCATATCTACAATTCGCTCCAAATTTGGGTCCATGACCATAAAGAGATTAAGCATGCGAATTACCCAAACATCAAAATTTGTGCCATCGAAACTAAGAGTGTCAGAGAATCCTAATCCCCTAGTCGACATCCTTACTCTCTAGGTGGTTAAACCTAATAATGAGAGACCTAGCTCTGATACCAATTGAAAGGACGTGGATGTCGCCTAGGGGGGGGGTGAATAGGCGCTTTAAATTAATTACGGTTTAGGCTTGAACAAATGCGGAATAAAACTATCGTTTAATTAGTCAAGCACAAAACCTAAAACAACTAGGCTCACCTATGTGCACCAACAACTTATGCTAAGCAAGATAGACAACTAAGTGATAGCAAGATATATAACAAGAAACAATATGGCTATCACAAAGTAAAGTGCATAAGTAAAGGGCTCGGGTAAGAGATAACCGAGGCACGCGGAGACGACGATGTATCCCAAAGTTCACACCCTTGCGGATGCTAATCTCCGTTCGGAGAGGTGTGGAGGCACAATGCTCCCCAAGAAGCCACTAGGGCCACCGTAATCTCCTCACGCCCTTGCACAATGCAAGATGCCGTGATTCCACTAAGGGACCCTTGAGGGCGTTCACCGAACCCGTACAAACAAGGTTGGGGCAAACTCCACAACTTAATTGGAGGCTCCCAACAACACCACGAAGCTTCACCACAATGGATTGTGGCTCCGAGGTGACCTCAAATGCTCGGGGCAATCTCCACAACCTAATTGGAGACCCCGAAGCTTGCCCGGAGCTTTGCACCACAATGATTGAGATCCGAGGCACCACCAACCGTCTAGGGCGCCAAAGCACCCAAGAAGAACAAGCTCTAGGGTGCTCAAACACCCAAGAGTAATAAGCTTCTCAACTTCTCACTTCCACGTATCACCGTGGAGAACTCAAACCTATGCACCAAATGCAATGGCAAGGGCACACGGAGTGCCCAAGTCCTTCTCTCCCAAATCCCACCACAACAACAAATGTTATGGAGGAAATGAGAGGAAGAATGAAGAAGAACACGAAGAACTCCAAGATCTAGATCCAAGGGGTTCCCCTCACTTAGAGGAGAAAGTGATTGGTGGAAATGTGGATCTAGATCTCCTCTCTCTTTTCCCTCAAGAACTAGCAAGAATCATTGGAGGGATTGAGAGTTAGCAAGCTCGAAGAAGGTCAACAATGGGGGAAGAACACGAGCTCAAGAGATAAGGTTCAATGGGGAAGAAGACCCCCTTTTATAGGTGGGGAAAAATCCAACCGTTATCCTCACAGCCCGCACAGAGCGGTACTACCGCTAGGGCGGTAGTAGCCATATGAAACACTACTGCAACGAGGCAACAGGGCGGTAGTACTGCCGGAGCGGTACTACCGCCTGCCCTCGCGGTACTACCGCGGGGGTAGTATTCAACGGCCACTCAGGTGCAGCACACGGCAGAAGACCCCCGTGAGGGAGCGGTACTACCGCTCGGGGTAGCGGTACTACCATGCGTCCACGGATGTAAAAAAATTACTTCCGGGCTACATCCGCTGGAGCCAGCTTCGAGAAAATATCCGGCACGATAGTACCGGAAGTAATTTGCGGTACTACCGCCCGAGGGGCGGAAGTAAAAAATTACTTCCGTGCAACTACCGTAGGTGCACGCTACAGGTGCTGGAAACAGCGGTACTACTGCTCCTTGGAGCGGTACTACCGCTGGCACCTGCGGTACTACCGCTCCGAGGAGCGGTACTACCGCTAGCCACTGTACTGCAGCACCTTGCTGCCTTCAACTACTCAGCTAGGAAAATGGAAGGATACAATAAAACCAGAACTGCCATAACTTCTGCAAATGAGCTCCGAATTGAGCAAACTCAAGCTTGTTGGATAGACAACGACAAATACTATCCAATAGCGATTGGTTATAATAAGAAGAGGCAGGGGAGGTATGCCTAAGATATAGAGATGTGAAACCTCTATGACTGAAGAACCGGCAAAACCTCCAACATCAAAAACATCATAGAAGAAGCAGGTGAACTCCGTTTTCGATGAACTCGAGCTTGTCATGAAGATGACCATAAGCTCTAAAACTCTCAGAGAGAAACACCAAACAAGAACCAATAAAGATGATGCAAGGATGCAATGGTTTGAGCTCTCTACGAACGATACGATAAAGCTACTCACTTGAGAGCCCCCCTTGATAGTACGGCTATCGATCCTATAACCCGGTCTCCAAACTATCACCATGAGACCGGTAAAATGGAAAACCTATCAAGGGCAAACCTTTGCCTTGCACGAAGTCCACTTGAGCTAGATGATGACGATCTTGACTCCCTCAAGATGGACCACCTTTCTTGATTGCGTTGGCTCGATGAAGGCTAGTTGGTTGCTCCCCCATACTCCACTATGGGTGAGTCACTCTTCGGCACACCTTCACAAGTCCATTGTCACCACAAACGACGGCAAGCTTCACGCATGATTTCTTCGTGATGCTCCTCTTGAACTTGCACAACACAACCTTGATTTGATGTCATCCTCCATGGGTTGTATGTGATCTTCCTCTTGACGCAAGCCCATGGAAGCAAACCTAACCCCACATAGAACTCTCACAAAGACCATGGGTTAGTACACAAAGCGCAATGGACAATGCTTACCAAACCGTGAGATCACTTGATCCCACTCGGTGTATCTTCTACGCTTTGTGTGAAATCTTCTCTCTTCATAAAGATGATGTCTTGAAGATACACATGAATGTTCACACAATCTTCTTCTTCAAGACATGCTAGCAATAAGCTCAACACTCACTAGACCAATCTTTGGATAGATCCTTGGATACCACCTTGGTCAACACATAAACTCCTTGAAACCAACAAATGGACTTCAAGAAAAGCCTATGGACAAATCCTACGAATATAACTCAACGCAACCATTAGTCCATAGAGATTGTCATCGATTACCAAAACCAAACATGGGGGTACCGCATGTTCTTCCAACCCCAATGCTTTTGCTTTTCAGAGGACCTGAACTTGATTCGGTGAAACCATCGAAAGAGGAGCTATGCCAAAGTGAGGAGATGTGCAAGGAATGTCTAGAGGAGTCTATGAAGCTTACGGTGCAGGCGTAAGTGTGCTATTTTTACTACCCTCTGTCTTCAGTTTTGCTCACTTGTTGGTTGGTAATTTGTCTGAAGTTATTATCTCTGGGTTACACTAAAGTCTTGGTAGCCTAAAAATGTAGACTAGCACTTGGTTTCTTATGTATTTTATGGCCTGCCTTATTATTCACAAACTAAATTAGGAAAATTCATATGGTGATCTGTAGATGTAGGATTCTGGATTATACTAAAATCTTAGGTCTGAAATCTACGAGTGTTGTATGATACGTCTCCAACGTATCTATAATTTTTGCTTGTTCCATGCTGTTATATTATAATTATTGGATGTTTTACAATCATTTTATTACAACTTTATATCATTTTTTGGGACTAACCTATTGACATAGTGCCAACGTGCCAGTTGCTATTTTTGCTTATTTTTTACTTCGCAGAAAATCAATACCAAATGGAGTCCAATCGCGACGAAACTTTTTGGAGATTTTTTCTGGACCAGAAGACACCCAGTGGGCCAAACAACTGCCGAAGAGGTGGGCTGTGGAGAGCACAACCCACCAGGGCGCGCCAGGGAGGCCCCGGTGCGCCCTGATGGGTTGTGCCCTCCTCGGCCCCCTTCCGCACCGCCTCTGATGCCTATAAATTCTCAAATATTTGGAAAACCCTAGGGGAGTCGACGAAACACAATTCCAGCCGCTGCAAGTTCTAGAACCGCGAGATCCAATCTAAACACCATCACGGAGGGGTTCATCTTCCTCATAGGTGCCTCTCCGATGATGCGTGAGTAGTCCACCATAGACCTACGGGTCCGTAGGCAGTAGCTAGATGGCTTCTTCTCTCTCTCTCTCTTATGATTCTTAATACAATGGTCTCTTGGAGATCTATTTGATGTAAACTTTTGTGGTGTGTTTGTTGGGATCTGATGAATTTTGAGTTCATGATCAGTTTCTATCCATGAATATTATTTGTGTCTTCTTTGATCTCTTATATGCATGATTGCTTATAGCATCGTATTTCTTCTTTGAATCTTTGGTTTAGTTAGGCTAACTAGATCGATTTTTCTTGCCATGGGAAGAGGTGCTTTATGATGGGTTCGATCTTGCGGTGTTCTTTCCCAGTGACAGAAGGGGCAGCAAGACACGCATGTATCATTGCTATTAAGGATAACAAGATGCGGTCTATTCCTACATGAATAGATCTTGTCTACATCATGTCATCGTTCTTCTTGCATTACTCCGTTTTCCATGAACTTAATACACTAGATGCATGCTGGATAGCGGTCGATGTGTGGAGTAATAGAGGTAGATGCAGGCAGGAGTCGGTCTATCTATCTTGGACGTGATGCCTATATAATGATCATCGCCTTGGATATCGTCATGACTATTCGATTTTCTATCAATTGCCCAACAGTAATTTGTTCACCCACCGTGCGCTAGACTCATGAGAGAAGCCACTAGTGAACCCTACGGCCCCCGGGTCTAATTTTCCATCATATTGCTTTCCGATCTATGTTTTTGCAATCTTTGTTTTCAGATCTACAAAACCAAAAAACCCAAAAATATATTGCTGCATATTTACTCTTTTTATTTGTGTTCTTGAGAGATCTATCTCTCCTATCTATCACTACCTAATCTATCTTATTACCGTAGAGAGATTGACAACCTCTCTTTCGCATCGGGTTGCAAGTATTTGTTGTTTGTGGGCAGGTGTTGCTTATTGGGTGGTGGTGATCCTCCTACTTGTTCGATAACCTTGGTTTCATAACTGAGGGAAATACTTACCGTCGCTGTGCTGCATCATCCCTTCCTCTTTGGGAAAATACCGATGCAGTCTCAAGCCACGTCATTGTACAATTTTCATTTATTGTTTGCATTGAATATTCAAGTGGCTTTTAACTGAACATGGTTTCATCTACTTAACTCAATGTGGAATTATTCATAGTATTGATGTTATGTGTGTTGGAAATATGCCCTAGAGGCAATAATAAAATGGTTATTATTATATTTCCTTGTTCATGATAATTGTCTATTGTTCATGCTATAATTGTATTAACCGGAAACCGTAATACATGTGTGAATACATAGACCACACCATGTCCCTAGTGAGCCTCTAGTTGACTAGCTCGTTGATCAATAGATGGTCATGGTTTCCTGACCATGGACATTGGATGTCGTTGATAACGGGATCACATCATTAGGAGAATGATGTGATGGACAAGACCCAATCCTAAGCATAGCACAAGATCGTGTAGTTCGTCTGCTAGAGCTTTTCTAATGTCAAGTATCATTTCCTTAGACCATGAGATTGTGCAACTCCCGGATACCGTAGGAATGCTTTGGGTGTATGAAACGTCACAACGTAGCTGGGTGACTATAAAGGTGCACTACAGGTATCTCCGAAAGTGTCTGTTGGGTTGGCACGAATCGAGACTGGGATTTGTCACTCCGTGTGACGGAGAGGTATCTCTGGGCCCACTCGGTAATACATCATCATAATGAGCTCAATGTGACTAAGGAGTTAGTCACGGGATCATGTGTTACGGAACGAGTAAAGAGACTTGCCGGTAACGAGATTGAACAAGGTATAGGGATACCGACGATCGAATCTCGGGCAAGTAACATACCGATGGACAAAGGGAATTGTATACGGGGTTAATTGAATCCCCGACATCGTGGTTCATCCGATGAGATCATCGTGGAACATGTGGGAGCCAATATGGGTATCCAGATCCCGCTATTGGTTATTGGCCGGAGAGGTGTCTCGGTCATGTCTGCATGGTTCCCGAACCCGTAGGGTCTACACACTTAAGGTTCGGTGACGCTAGAGTTGTAATGGGAAATACACGTTGGTGACCGAAGGTTTTTCGGAGTCCCGGATGAGATCCCGGACGTCACGAGGAGTTCCAGAATGGTCCGGAGGTAAAGATTTATATATGGGTAGTCCTATTTTGGCCACCGGAAAATGTTCGGGATTTTTCGGTATTGTACCGGGAAGGTTCTAGAAGGTTCCGGAGTGGGGCCCACCTGCATGGGGGGACCCACATGAACGTGGGTAGTGGGGGCAAGGCCCCACACCCCTGGTCAAGGCGCACCAAGATCCCCCTTTAGAAGGAATAAGATCATATCCCGAAGGGATAAGATCAAGATCCCTAAAAAGGGGGGATAACAATCAGTGGGGAAGGGAAAGGATGGGATTTCTTTCCTCCCACCTTTGCCAACGCCCCAATGGACTTGGAGGGCAAGAAACCAGCCCCCTCCACCCCTATATATAGTGGGGAGGCGCATGGGAGCTGCACCCCTTGCCCCTGGCGCAGCCCTCGCCCCTCCTACACCTCCTCCTCCTCCGTAGTGCTTAGCGAAGCTCTGCCGGAGAACCACGAGCTCCACCGCCACCACGCCGTCATGCTGCCGGAGCTCTCCCTCAACTTCTCCTCTCCCCTTCCTGGATCAAGAAGGAGGAGACGTCCCCGGGCTGTACGTGTGTTGAACGCGGAGGCGCCGTCCGTTCGGCGCTTGGATCGGATCTTCCGCGATTTGAATCGCCGCGAGTACGACTCCATCAACCGCGTTCTTTGCAATGCTTCCGCTTAGCGATCTTCAAGGGTATGAAGATGCACTCCCTCTCTCTCGTTGCTAGCATCTCCTAGATTGATCTTGGTGACACGTAGGAAATTTTTTGAATTATTACTACGTTCCCCAACAGTGGTATCAGAGCTAGGTCTATGCGTAGATTCTATGCACGAGTAGAACACAAGTAGTTGTGGGCGATGATTTGGTCAATTTGCTTGCCGTTACTAGTCCTATCTTGATTCGGCGGTATTGTGGGATGAAGCGGCCCGGACCGACTTTACACGTACACTTACGTGAGACTGGTTCCACCGCCTGACATGCACTTGTTGCATAAGGTGGCTAGCGGGTGTCTGTCTCTCCCACTTTAGTCGGATCGGATTCGATGAAGAGGGTCCTTATGAAGGGTAAATAGCAATTGGCATATCACCGTTGTGGGTTTTGCGTAGGTAAGAAACGTTCTTGCTAGAAACCCATAGCAGCCACGTAAAACTTGCAACAACAATTAGAGGACGTCTAACTTGTTTTTGCAGGGTATGCTATGTGATGTGATATGGCCAAAAGAATGTGATGAAATATATGTGATGTATGAGATTGATCATGTTCTTGTAATAGGAATCACGACTTGCATGTTGATGAGTATGACAACCGGCAGGAGCCATAGGAGTTGTCTTAATTTATTGTATGACCCGCGTGTCAATCAAAAACGCCATGTAATTACTTTACTTTATTGCTAACCGTTAGCCATAGTAGTAGAAGTAATAGTTGGCGAGACAACTTCATGAAGATACGATGATGGAGATCATGATGATGGAGATCATGGTGTCGTGCCGGTGACGATGGTGATCATGCCGCGCCCCGAAGATGGAGATCAAAGGCGCAAGATGATATTGGCCATATCATGTCACTTTATGATTTGCATGTGATGTTTATCATGTTTTTACATCTTATTTTCTTAGAATGACGGTAGCATAAATAATATGATCCCTCACTAAAATTTCAAGAAATGTGTTCCCCCTAAGTGTGCACCGTTGCTAAGGATCGTTGTTTCGAAGCACCACGTGAAGATCGGGTGTGATAGATTCTAACGTTCGCATACAACGGGTGTAAGCCAGATTTACACACGCGAAACACTTAGGTTGACTTGATGAGCCTAGCATGTACAGACATGGCCTCGGAACACGAGAGACCGAAAGGTCGAACATGAGTCATATAGTAGATGCGATCAACATGGAGATGTTCACCATTGATGACTAGTCCGTCTCACGTGATGATCGGACACGGCCTAGTCGATATGGATCATGTATCACTTAGATGACTATAGGGATGTCTATCTGAGTGGGAGTTCATTAAATAATTTGATTAGATGAACTTAATTATCATGAACTTAGTCTAAAATTGTCTTTACAATCTATCTTGTAGATCCAATGGCCCACGCTAATGTTGCCCTCAACTTCAACGCGTTCCTAGAGAAAACCAAGATGAAAGACGATGGAAGCAACTATACGGACTGGGTCCGTAACTTGAGGATCATCCTCATAGCTTCCAAGAAAGCATATGTCCTTGATGCACCACTAGGTGACGCACCCATTTTCCCAGCAACTCAAGACGTTATGAACGCCTGGCAGTCGCGTAGTGATGATTACTCCCTGGTTCAGTGCGGCATGCTTTACAGCTTAGAACCGGGGCTCCAAAAGCGTTTTGAGCAACACGGAGCATATGAGATGTTCCAAGAGCTGAGAATGGTTTTCCAAGCTCATGCCCGGGTCGAGAGATATGAAGTCTCCGACAAGTTCTTCAGTTGTAAGATGGAGGAAAATAGTTCTGTCAGCGAGCACATACTCAAAATGTTTGGGTTGCACAACCGCTTGTCTCAGCTGGGAGTTAATCTTCCGGATGACTCGGTTATTGACAGAATCCTCCAGTTTCTTCCACCTAGCTACAAGAGCTTTGTGATGAATTTCAATATGCAAGGGATGGAGAAGTCCATTCCTGAGTTATATTCGATGCTGAAATCAGCGGAGGTGGAGATCAAAAAGGAACATCAAGTGTTGATGGTGAATAAGACCACCAGTTTCAAGAAAGGCAAGGGTAAGAAGAACTTCAAGAAGAACGGCAAAGCAGTTGCCGCGCCCGGTAAATCAGTTGCCGGGAAGAAGCCCAAGAATGGACCCAAGCCTGCGACTGAGTGCTTTTATTGCAAGGGAACCGGTCACTGGAAGCGGAACTGCCCCAAGTACTTAGCGGATAAGAAGGCCGGCAACGTCAAAGGTATATATGATATACATGTTATTGATGTGTACCTTACCAGCGCTCGTAGTAGCTCCTGGGTATTTGATACTGGTGCGGTTGCTCACATTTGTAACTCAAAACAGGAGCTGCGGAATAAGCGGAGACTGGCGAAGGACGAGGTGACGATGCGCGTCGGGAATGGTTCCAAGGTCGATGTGATCGCCGTCGGCACGCTACCTCTACATCTACCTTCGGGATTAGTTTTAAACCTCAATAATTGTTATTTAGTACCAGCTTTGAGCATGAACATTGTATCTGGATCTCGTTTGATGCGAGATGGCTACTCATTTAAATCCGAGAATAATGGTTGTTCTATTTATATGAGAGATATGTTTTATGATCATGCCCCGCTGGTCAATGGTTTATTTTTATTGAATCTCGAACGTGATGTTACACATATTCATAGTGTGAATACCAAACGATGTAAGGTTGATAATGATAGTCCCACATACTTGTGGCACTGCCGCCTTGGTCATATTGGTGTCAAACGCATGAAGAAACTCCATGCAGATGGACTTTTGGAGTCTCTTGATTATGAATCATTTGACACGTGCGAACCATGCCTCATGGGCAAGATGACTAAGACTCCGTTCTCCGGAACAATGGAGCGAGCAACCAACTTGTTGGAAATAATACATACCGATGTATGCGGTCTAATGAGCGTTGAGGCTCGCGGTGGCTATCGTTATGTTCTCACCCTCACTGATGACTTAAGCAAATATGGGTATGTCTACTTAATGAAACACAAGTCTGAGACCTCTGAAAAGTTCAAGGAATTTCAGAGTGAGGTAGAGAATCAACGTGACAAGAAAATAAAGTTCTTACGATCTGATCGTGGAGGAGAATATTTGAGTCACGAGTTTAGCACGCACTTAAGGAAATGTGGAATTGTTTCACAACTCACGCCGCCTGGCACACCTCAGCGTAATGGTGTGTCCGAACGTCGTAATCGCACTCTATTGGATATGGTGCGATCTATGATGTCTCTTACTGATTTACCGCTATCATTTTGGGGATATGCATTAGAGACTGTCGCATTCACTTTAAATAGGGCACCGTCTAAATCCATTGAGTCGACACCGTATGAATTATGGTTTGGGAAGAAACCTAAGCTGTCATTTCTGAAAGTTTGGGGATGCGATGCTTATGTCAAGAAACTTCAACCTGAAAAGCTCGAACCCAAATCGGAAAAGTGCGTCTTCATAGGATACCCTAAGGAAACTATTGGGTATACCTTCTACCTCAGATCCGAAGGCAAGATCTTTGTTGCCAAGAATGGATCCTTTCTAGAGAAAGAGTTTCTCTCGAAAGAAGTAAGTGGGAGGAGAGTAGAACTTGATGAGGTAATTGTACCCCCTCTCGAACCGGAGAGTAGCGCAGCGCAGGAAAATGTTTTTGTGGTGCCTGCACTGACTAGAGAGGAAGTTAATGATGATGATCATGAAACTTCGGATCAAGTTACTACTGAACTTCGTAGGTCCACGAGGACACGTTCCGCACCAGAGTGGTACGGCAACCCTGTCCTAGAAATCATGTTGTTAGACAACGGTGAACCTTCGAACTATGAAGAAGCCATGGCGGGCCCGGATTCCAACAAATGGCTTGAAGCCAAGAAATCCGAGATAGGATCCATGTATGAGAACAAAGTATGGACTTTGGTGGACTTGCCCGATGATCGGCAAGCCATAGAAAATAAATGGATCTTTAAGAAGAAGACTGACGCGGATGGTAATCGACAAGTTTAAGGAGTTGACTACGATGAGACTTTCTCACCCGTAGCGATGCTGAAGTCCGTCCGAATCATGTTAGCAGTTGCCGCATTTTATGATTATGAGATCTGGCAAATGGACGTCAAAACGGCATTCCTTAACGGTTTCCTTAAGGAAGAATTGTATATGATGCAGCCGGAAGGTTTTGTCGATCCTAAGAATGCTGATAAGGTATGCAAGCTCCAGCGCTCCATCTATGGGCTGGTGCAACCATCTCGGAGTTGGAACATTCGCTTTGATGAGGTGATCAAAGCGTTTGGGTTTATACAGACTTATGGAGAAGCTTGTATTTACAAGAAAGTGAGTGGGAGCTCTGTAGCATTTCTCATTTTATATGTGGATGACATATTGTTGATGGGAAATGATATAGAACTTTTGGAAAGCATAAAGGCCTATTTGAATAAGTGTTTTTCAATGAAGGACCTTGGAGAAGCTGCTTACATATTAGGCATCAAGATCTATAGAGATAGATCGAGACGCCTCATTGGTCTTTCACAAAGCACATACCTTGACAAGATATTGAAGAAGTTCAATATGGATCAGTCCAAGAAGGGGTTCTTGCCTGTATTGCAAGGTGTGAGATTGAGCACAGCTCAATGCCCCACCTCAGCAGAAGATAGAGAAAAGATGAGTGTCATCCCCTATGCCTCAGCCATAGGCTCTATTATGTATGCCATGCTGTGTACCAGACCTAATGTGAACCTTGCCATAAGTTTGGTAGGGAGGTACCAAAGTGATCCCGGAATGGAACACTGGACAGCGGTCAAGAATATCCTTAAGTACCTGAAAAGGACTAAGGATATGTTTCTCGTTTATGGAGGTGCCGAAGAGCTCGTCGTAAAGGGTTACGTCAATGCTAGCTTCGACACAGATCCAGATGACTCCAAGTCACAAACCGGATACGTGTATATTTTGAATGGTGGGGCAGTCAGCTGGTGCAGTTGCAAGCAAAGCGTCGTGGCGGCATCTACATGTGAAGCGGAGTACATAGCCGCTTCGGAAGCAGCGCATGAAGGAGTCTGGATGAAGGAGTTCATCACCGACCTAGGAGTGATTCCCAATGCGTCGGGCCCGATGACTCTCTTCTGTGACAACACTGGAGCTATTGCCATTGCCAAGGAGCCCAGGTTTCACAAGAAGATCAAGCACATCAAGCGCCGCTTCAACTCCATTCGTGGTTACATTCAGGATGGAGATATAGATATTTGTAAAGTACATACGAATCTGAATGTCGCAGATCCGTTGACTAAACCTCTTCCACGAGCGAAACATGATCAGCACCAGAACTCTATGGGTGTTCGATTCATCACAATGTAACTAGATTATTGACTCTAGTGCAAGTGGGAGACTGTTGGAAATATGCCCTAGAGGCAATAATAAAATGGTTATTATTATATTTCCTTGTTCATGATAATTGTCTATTGTTCATGCTATAATTGTATTAACCGGAAACTGTAATACATGTGTGAATACATAGACCACACCATGTCCCTAGTGAGCCTCTAGTTGACTAGCTCGTTGATCAATAGATGGTCATGGTTTCTTGACCATGGACATTGGATGTCGTTGATAACGGGATCACATCATTAGGAGAATGATGTGATGGACAAGACCCAATCCTAAGCATAGCACAAGATCGTGTAGTTCGTCTGCTAGAGCTTTTCTAATGTCAAGTATCATTTCCTTAGACCATGAGATTGTGCAACTCCCGGATACCGTAGGAATGCTTTGGGTGTATGAAACGTCACAACGTAGCTGGGTGACTATAAAGGTGCACTACAGGTATCTTCGAAAGTGTCTGTTGGGTTGGCACGAATCGATACTGGGATTTGTCACTCCGTGTGACGGAGAGGTATCTCTGGGCCCACTCGGTAATACATCATCATAATGAGCTCAATGTGACTAAGGAGTTAGTCATGGGATCATGTGTTACGGAACGAGTAAAGAGACTTGCCGGTAACGAGATTGAACAAGGTATAGGGATACCGACGATCGAATCTTGGGCAAGTAACATACCGATGGACAAAGGGAATTGTATACGGGATTAATTGAATCCCCAACATCGTGGTTCATCCGATGAGATCATCGTGGAACATGTGGGAGCCAATATGGGTATCCAGATCCCGCTATTGGTTATTGGCCGGAGAGGTGTCTCGGTCATGTCTGCATGGTTCCCGAACCCGTAGGGTCTACACACTTAAGGTTCGGTGACGCTAGAGTTGTAATGGGAAATACACGTTGGTAACCGAAGGTTGTTCGGTGTCCCGGATGAGATCCCGGACGTCATGAGGAGTTCCGGAATGGTCCGGAGGTAAAGATTTATATATGGGAAGTCCCATTTTGGCCACCGGAAAATGTTCGGGATTTTTCGGTATTGTACCGGGAAGGTTCTAGAAGGTTCCGAAGTGGGGCCCACCTGCATGGGGGGACCCACATGAACGTGGGTAGTGGGGGCAAGGCCCCACACCCCTGGTCAAGGCGCACCAAGATCCCCCTTTAGAAGGAATAAGATCATATCCCGAAGGGATAAGATCAAGATCCCTAAAAAGGGGGGATAACAATCGGTGGGGAAGGGAAAGGATGGGATTTCTTTCCTCCCACCTTTGCCAACGCCCCAATGGACTTGGAGGGCAAGAAACCAGCCCCCTCCACCCCTATATATAGTGGGGAGGCGCATGGGAGCTGCACCCCTTGCCCCTGGCGTAGCCCTCCCCCCTCCTACACCTCATCCTCCTCCGTAGTGCTTAGCGAAGCTCTGCCGGAGAACCACGAGCTCCACCGCCACCACGCCGTCGTGCTGCTGGAGCTCTCCCTCAACTTCTCCTCTCCCCTTGCTGGATCAAGAAGGAGGAGACATCCCCGGGCTGTACGTGTGTTGAACGCGGAGGCGCTGTCCGTTCGGCGCTTGGATCGGATCTTCCGCGATTTGAATCGCCGCGAGTACAACTCCATCAACCGCGTTCTTTGCAACGCTTCCGCTTAGCGATCTTCAAGGGTATGAAGATGCACTCCCTCTCTCTCGTTGCTAGCATCTCCTAGATTGATCTTGGAGACACGTAGGAATTTTTTTGAATTATTACTACGTTCCCCAACAATGTGATGGGAAATAATTGATGCGGAATTTCACTCGAGAAAGTAATACTCGAGGTGAAGGTGAAGGTGGAATTTCACTCGGGGCAAATAATACTCAAGGTGCAAACTGTTATGAAACAGTCCGACGTAAATCAAGGTCTCTTTGGATCTTAAGTGTAACAATGAGAAAACATATTGAGGGAATGTGCTATTACATATTTCTTCTGATTTCCTGCGTGGTGTTAATATGATTGTCGATCCCTTGACTAAGTAAGCATGCTAATGATGTGTATTTTACGAATATTTGAATGATCGTTTTGGATAATAGGGGATGTTGGAATTATGTGTCCTGCAACCATATTCAATTTGAAATACCTCATTATTGAATTTTCATGTATTTATACACGGAATTACTTTACATGTTTAGCATGAAATTATTACTTGTTGGAATGTACTTAATATCATTTGCTTAAAGAAGGTGGTCGATTATCAGTGAAATATAATATACTATGTATATTGATAACACAACCTGGGTATGCTGATAATTGAAGGGAGCTACATCATATAGTTAGCTTACAACTCTAATGTTGATAATGGAATTTCTACTCTCTACTATGACGCGTTGCTCACAAGCGCGTGCTCTACAGACTCAATGGGTAAAATCCATTAGCAGAAAAAAAATATTGTGGTTGGTAGTTTGGTATGGAGTCTATTCCGGAAACTAGTTGAAAAGACTAGGAATGTTATATGTATAAGCGGTGGACTCTTTGAAAATACGGTATAATAAAATACCTACCCCTAGCCTTAGATACGTGAATTGTGAACGACACTGTGAAAATTGTTAGAGAAATAGGGTATAGAACATGATCCTATTTTCCCCCAACATACAAGAGTAGAAATCCATAAGCCTTTGCTTGGAAAAGGGGAAAGACACCCATGGGGTGTTTTTTTATAAGAAAGCCACCTAAAGTGCATCTTAGATTTGATAATTATCAACAAAATTAAAGCCCGTAAAATGAAAAGACAACTAGACTGGAATGGCCAATAAAAAATAGAATTACATCAAAAATTAAAGCTTTGTTTGGATGTTCATATTCAGGGCCATGGAATTGAATTGGACCCAATATCAAATCTCCTTGACTTTGATATTGACATTGAACCCAAATTATGCTGTTTGGATGTGCACAAAATTGACTTGGAATTCTGAAGCTTGTTTGGATTGTCATTCTCTACATTGGAATTGATCAGTTGTCATATGATGAAAATTGAACTCTGATGTAATGTTTGAAAATAAACTATTTGCAATATATATATTATGAATGATTATATATGAAGAATACTGTTATAAAGTAGATAACTTACGCAAAACCAACAATTATACATCAACATGACTTGTACAGTAGCAGCAGCACATACACATCAGCACTTATTCAGCAGCAGCATCACATATACAGCAACAATAACACTTACACAACAGCAGCAGCACTTGTACACACTACCGCGTAGACCACACCTCTCACGCAACATGGTGCACAAATCATGAAAGTTTCTTTTCATTAAACGAAGTTGATCATAGCATGCCACTTTTGAGCCATCATACATATCTTTCAACAAGTACTTCCTAAGTGTGTATTTGTGCTCATCATCACTAAAACTACTAATCCACGAGGTGCTCTCTGTGAAATAAGGTATGCCATTCCGAGAAGAACCGATTCAAAGTAAAGTTCTGTCAAGATTATCCTTTTCCTCTTTCTCCTTTTGTTCTCCTCAGTTATGTAAGAAATCATGTCTACTTGATCTGACAACATGGAACTACACAATAATTAAATAATTAGGCGTCAATCATTTCTACAGTATTCGAATCAACATATTGCACATCCGATGAAGAAACAAATTGCACATCCATCAAGCATCACACACCTAACAAAGCAATGATGGGTTCTTCAATTACCTTTCATCTTGCTGCTGGGGATCCATGCTCCAATCCAAACCTTCAGACCATCCACTGACTTGTTGTTCATCGAAAGAAAAAATAGATGAGTAAACAAACACATATGGGTGGGGATTAGAATGGATTAGGGTTTCTGTGTTAGGGTTAGGCATGGGGATAGGGGACGATGGCCATGGGGCTTGAGGAAGAAGTGGCCATGGTACTTGAGGAAGAAGTGGCCATGGGGGGAGAGGCTGCCGTCCAATCCGGCAAGGGACGGGGAGCGGTCAGACGACGGCCATGGGTGGCGACCGCGCGGGGAAGTGAGGTTGCGGGGTGGATGATGGGACCGCGCGTAGATGAAGCGATGCAGGGAGGAGTGGATCCGCCGAAAGGAAAAGAGAAGAAGGAGGACGGCGGAGAGGTCTCACCTGCGCCGCCGGGAGCTCCCGCGCCTCTGTTCGCCTCCTCTCCAGCGCCTCTGTTTCGCCTCCTCTCCCGCTCGAGTGTGCCCTTTCCTTTAGTGGAGCGCAGTCGAAGCGGTAAGTTGCGGGCTCAGTCCCGAATACCAGCGAAAATCTAGCTCGCCCCCTCCGAATTCGAAAACAGAGACGCGGGCTTTGAGAGCGGGCCATCGAATATTTCGGGCCAATTCGATGGACTGATTCCCTGCCCATCTGAACAACGGAATTCGGGGAATCCAATGCCAATATCAATATCTGGGCCTGAATATTAATATCCAAACGAAGTGTTAGACTTATTCTCCCTCCAATTGTATGCCATCCGTTAGAGATTTAAAATTGCACTAGATCAATAGTAAAGAAAAAAACACCTACAAACGCCCCGTCATCCTAGGCTTTAAAGATCGCAATAGCCACGAGATCTAGAAACTGTTGAAGAAGCATATGTTGAAGCATCACCCCTCGAATTACATACTTACAATCCATTGCCACCAATCAAGATAGTTGGAAAAACCAGGCAAAACAATAACGGGGATGTTAAAAAATCAATGTAAGATTTTTAAGCATGACAAATTAAAAGTTTTTGTGGCAAAATATATTGTCGCGATTTTGTGCTTGCCAAAAGAAATACCCGACATCGTGACAACATAATTTGCCATCTCAAGTGTTCGATTTGCCATGCTAAAATAAAACATCAGACGTTTTCCAAGCAATAAGGCTTGGCAAGGGGGAAAGACCCCCTCGTCGTTGGGTTTCCTCGAGAAAAAAACTTATGACACATTCCTTTTAAAAAGAACTGTCGTTTTCTGCATATTGTCAGTTTGTTGCTCGTCCATACCAAAGAAACTCTGTCTCATATGGACAATAGACTGGTACAGTGGCGGATCTTGGGCTAAAGTCATGGGGGCATTGGCTGGGGGGGGGGGGGGGCAAACAAAGTCACTATATGCTGATTTTTAGTGGAAATTTTGGTCTAATGCAAAGGTGTACATGCACGGCGCTGCGGTCGGTAGGTGCCCGACCAGCGGTGTGGAGGTTCTGGCGTCGCGACTTGCGCGGCGACGATGATGGTGGCAAGATGTGCAGGTCTGTGGCTGGTCTTTGTTCATCAACAGTCGGCTTGTTTCTGAGCGTGAAGTCGGAGCTGCGGCGTTGCGGGGCGACTCAGCGGCAAAGATGCCAGGCGAATGGCACTTCGGTCTTTGTTGGCGCCAGACGTGCTCCTTTTCTCCTGTGATGCTCGCCACCAAGGTCAGAGCTGCCTGGTCCTCGACGTTGCCGGCCGATTGAGTGGCTTTGGCCAGCATGGTTCTGTGTGTCGTTCGTTCGGAGGGGCCTTGACGGGTCGTTCGCGCTGGAGTCGGAGTCGCTTGCTCGAGGAGAGGTGATGACGATGACATTGCGGGCAACCTAGACGGTGTCCTCGCCTCGGCGGTGTGTGTGGGTCTTGTGGGTGCCAGGTCGGCCGGGTTGCCCTTCCTTCTGGGTGTGTTGTAACGGTTTTAGCCCGGTTCTCCGTAAATTAACCGGGCAACTCTCTTCTGCTTTTTTAAGAAATCGAGATCCTCAGGGGCCGAGTTTCGAAAAAAAAAATCCTTTGAGCTGGGGGGGGGGGGGGGGGGGGGGAGGCACCGCCCAGGTTGGCCCATGAAGCTCCGCCACTGTACTGGTATATCACCATATACACATATGCCCTTGCAATCTTGCACGAAAACGAGCAAACATCACATAGGCACTGTAGTGACAAAAAAATTGAACACCACGGTAGGGACCTTCGTAACATGTACTTTTGGTCCTATTTGCTAACTGTGCCCGTTTAGCTTTGGCCACCAGAATAGTTTTAAAAAGCAGCAACCGGAACACATCCTAGAAGCCAAGATTGCAGGTGGAGCCAAGTGAAAAAATTTCAGGACATCACAGTTTTACCCAGAAAATGCATGTAGCCCTTGGATCGTCAGTGGTTTCAGTCCCCTGCAACATAGGTTAACTGAAAAACATCTCTTCGAACATTATTATGTAACTGGTATCAGCTCACACAACACAACGGAAAAACAGCTCTCGCTCCCGTGCGGCTCCATGGCCGCACCGGGGCGCCCCAAATCCGGCCACCTAGGGCCACCCTTCCTCCTCCCCTCCCCTCACCGCCGCCTGAGGGCGTCGCCGGGCGAAGCCCGGGCCTCTTGGCGGCGCGGCGGGAGCGGATCTGATGGCCTTCGCGCTCGGCGGCGGACGGTGGTCCTAGGGCTGTGTGCGCCGGCGTGAGATGGAGTCGGGGCAGCGTGGGGAGGCGGCCATGGCAAGGAGCTACGCAGTGGGGCGAAGGGACGGTGGCAGCGTTGCTGCTTCGGGCGTGGTCGAGCTCGAGCTACGCGGTCTGCGCCGGCGGCATGCTGGGGCTCCTATTCTCCGGTGGGGCGGCGGATCCGGGGCCCTCTCGCCCGGATCCTGTGTGTGGGTCACGGCCGGCTGGCGACGGCGGCGCTGGCGGCGGATCGGGTGTGGTGCCCGTGCTTTGGCCGATCTGGCATGGTGCGGAACGGGATTGCAGGGGTGGGCGTGGCCTGGTGGCCGTCTGGCCCTGTCCGGGTCGCGTGGGTCTGCTGCGGGTGTTGTGGCACAAGGGGGCGCAGGGCTGGCCGGTGCGCGGCGGGTACGGCCAGCAGCTGCTGATGCATGGCGATGGCGGCCTACCATGGATCTGGAAGGTGGTGCGGCGGCTTCGGTCGCGAGGGCTTGCGGGCAGGCCAGGGGAGCCGCACCACGAGGTGGAGCCGGTGGACGTCGACCATGGGGATTGTGTGTTGTGCAGTGCTTCGGATCTGCTCGGATTCGGAGGTGTGGTGGAACTCCGGGCGAAAGCCCGGCCCTGACTTTGGGTCGGTGCCGGCAACGGCGGCGCCATGGCGTCGTTCCCCTTCTTAAAGGCATTGCCGTGGAGCTCCATTACATGACTCTCTGGGATAAATCTCTAGCTTCAGATGGTCGAAGCGGGCGATGACGGCGGCTACGTTGTTTCCTTCTTTGAGGCATCGCCTTGGAGAGTCAGCATACTGCAGTTTGCACGGATCTCTTCGTCGTCGGGAACAGTGGGCGTCGGGGCGGCGGCGCCGGGTGGTTTCTATTTGTGCGTCGAGATGGCGATCTCGGGAACAATGTGAGTGGTAGCTCTATGAGGTGGGGCTCTATCTCAACATTGATTGGGTGGCATCCTTGTCCCGCTTGGACGGTAGGGGTGTCGGCTCGGTCAATGTGCCCTAGAGGGGGCGGTCTGACTTTACGTCGGGGCGGTGGCCCTGGATGTGGTGCGACGTTCGTGGTCTGCGAGCGGTTGCCCTGAGCAGCGTGGGATGCAGGCAGCTGGGTTGTGCGGCGTTGCTGCTCGAGGGGAGCGGTGGTATGTCGGGGCGGCGGTGCCGGTTGATTGCGTTGGGCGCGACAGAGCGATGGATGTCGGGGCGGCGGCCCTGAGAGAATCACTATGGCGTCCAGACTTCTGTGGCAACGATGATGGTGGAAGCAAGGTCGGCGACGCGGCAATGGTTGCGGTAGTCGGCTCTTCTCCGGCGTGTCCACGGTATTGTCTCGGATTGTTTGTTGCTGTGGAGTCGAAGCTGCGGCGGCGGGTCCTGTGGTGTACGATGACTGGCTGCAGGTGGACCGTTCGGGGAGCTTCCGTGGCGCCAGCCGTGCCTGGTTTTGTACTTCTGTTCTTCTGAGTTCTCCGTCAGAGTCAGAGCTGCGTTGTCTGGCCGCAGGTCGACATGTCGTCGTTTAGGGTGGGCTTTGCCCTGAGTGTTTCAGTCTATGGAGTGGGCTTGGCCCTTGTTGTTCTGATTTTTGCCCGATTTTCTGTAATTAACTGCACAATTCTCATCTGCTTATTTAATAGATGAGGGAATCTTTGCCCCCGTTTCAAAAAAAACATCTCTTTACAGCCGTGCACCACATAGTAGACAAGCTGTACACCCTACAACATAGGTTAACTGAAAAAATCTTTTCACAATCGTGCAACACATAGCAGACAAACTAGTGACCCTACATCTCTAGTCCAACACCACCTGTCCACCTCAAGCAGTTGCTCTTCTTGGTCCATCACCGAGTTGTTCTTCTCGTCCTCTGATGGTCCTCTAGAGGTGTGAAACCTGCTGGTGAAAATCACTTAGCGAGCACACGGAAGAACCACTGCCAGCTGCTTTCGGTGTCCCTAAGGCACACCCCTAAGGCACACCAGCACCCCCTGGGTTTCCTCATGTTTAGCTTTAGCCACGTCCACATCCCTGTCTTTGGGGCCAGAGAAGCTGCCAATAAAAATGATTTTTAGCCAACCATGCATTGGTCGCTGTGCACATCATTTCTCCATGACAGTAACGCATGTAAGGATCATGTAGACAGATAACATATCACTACATTTGTGCATTTCTTAAACAAGCATGCTAACTCTTAATAGTATAGCCATGTCATGTCATGACATTAAGAGTTAGCATTATTAATTACTCATACAATAAGGCTGGTTATAAGATTATTTTTTTACTATCTCTTTATCTCTTTTCTGTCATTAAATGCTTTTACCTAGGAGTACACATAGAGGTTGGCTCTTGCATGAGAGCTC
Source organism: Elymus sibiricus (assembly GCA_039707655.1). Classification (NCBI taxonomy): domain Eukaryota; kingdom Viridiplantae; phylum Streptophyta; class Magnoliopsida; order Poales; family Poaceae; genus Elymus; species Elymus sibiricus. The sequence continues at coordinate 140,223,546 of CM077665.1, read as the reverse complement.
ACTCATTTACTTTTTACTTGTCTCTCTTTTTTACATAGACAAAAGTGTCATGTAAGCGAACTTATAACTCACTATTATACTTGCTCTCAGGCATATCCACAACCCCCCAACAGAACCTGCCAATTTTAGAGATTCTTAAGTAGTAGTACACACCAATTTAATAGGATAATGCATTTACTAACATACCTGTTGTTGCGTCAGCTGTGGGAGGGGCCCTTGGTGCAGTGCACGACTTGGACATGTCCAGCAGGAGCCCTCTAGTGAATCCCGAGTACTTAAGCTCAGGCTGGTCAAGAACCATCTTGAGACATGGCAGTTCGTCGCTCGAGGATGCAATGATTGTCATCAGCACCTCACAGCATAAGCCTGTCGCTCGCTCGCCATTGCATTGTTCCTCGACTATCGATGCGATCAAGACTGCATCACAATTGGTGCTTCCGTTCCCACTATCAGGTAACGTCAAGATGGTAAGGAGGAAGAAGACCCAAATTGCCATCCTGCAGGGTAATCAATTGTGATGTCAAAAAGGAGAAAGATTTTTAGTGGGTGATTTGTAGTTACTTTTGAGAAAATCGTTACTCCACGGTATCTATATGTTCAGAATCCCCCAAACAGCACCCAAATTACTTGGTTGAAACTCAAATGCCAGGCACCATGAATCCAACGAGCCACTTATCAATTGAAAACCATTTTTCGCTATTGAACGCATCACCATACACAGAACCTAACCGGCGCTGCCACATACTCAAACTAGTATAATTATGTTCTAGGATACGATACATGGTACAGGCGATAGAATAATTATGTTCTAGGAGATGAACACAGAAGTCGCTACAAAAATGAGATCACAGATAGCCTTAAATTAGATCGTCACAAAGCCTGAATATACACAGTACGTATTACTAACTGCCAGTAAGCGAACAGGGAAAAGGGATGAACAACAAACAAATTACTCGAGAAAACCTCCGGCTATGAACAGGTGTAAGCGATCGGGACCTACTCCTTCGTAATTACTATGTCTAAATCTCTAATGCGGCGCACGATTAACACGATTAAGGATTGTGACTTACATTCTTCTCCACTCCACCGCGGGCGCTTGACCTCGAATGAAGCTCGCTACACTCGCCTCGCACTGCCACTTTCTGAAAACGTGCATCGCTGCGTCGAGGATAGTGAGTACCATTTAAAGGAACACGATATGAAGAACGACGAGCTGAAGTGCCGGTACCCTTCATGAATTTGGAGCGGACAGGAGTAGTATTGGTAATGCACGCTTTAGGTGCTGCAGTACCAACTTCAACGCCCAGTAATCCAGAGATGAGCCCAGGCTCATCCACTCTCTGTGAACTCTAAACTTTAGAAAAACAAATAGAGAACAATTTCAGAAAAATCGGGTGTGCTGCAGTGCATTCGGGCAGCCTACATGCACGATAGCCAGAAATCCGGCCAGCCTTGGCCCATACGTTCACGGGGTTATTGCTCTTTCAGTGAAGTTCTTCCAGACTTTCTGGGACGTCATTAAGCCTGAGGTGATGGCCCTCTTCGAAGAGTTCTACGTGGGATCCATCGACTTCTCCCGGCTTAACTATGGGATCGTCACCCTCATCCCCAAGGTGGCGGGGGCTTCGGACATCCGCCAGTTCCTTCCGATCATGGTGATCAACTTGATTTTCCGCATCTTGACTAAGGGGTACGCCAATAGGGTGACCCTATTAGCTGACCGGATCATTCATCCAAACCAATCAACCTTTATCCAGGGCCGATTTACCTTGGACGGGGTCTTGGTCTTTCACGAAGTCGTACACGAGGTGCGCACTAGGTGGCAGCATGCAGTCTTCTTGAAGATCGACTTCTATAAGGCCTATGACACGGTTTCCTAGGCCTTCCTCCGGGAAGTCCTTCTCAGGAAGGGCTTCGATGATCGATGGGTGACCAGGGTTATGCAGATGGTCTCGTCCGGCCGTACCGCGATTAACATCAATGGGGAGGCCGGCCTGTACTTCCCCACACTCTGTGGGGTTAGACAGGGGATCCCTTTTCCCCGTTCTTGTTCAACATGGTTGTCGATGCCCTTGCCACCATCCTTGATAAGGCTAAGGCGGCCGGCCATATTTGTGGTGTTGTCCCTCAGCTGGTGGGAGGGGGAGGGGTTTCCCTCCTGCAATATGTTGACGATACGATTATAATGGTGGAGGGCTTTGACGATGATATGGTCAACCTCAAGTTCCTCCTCCTATGCTTCTAGCACATGTCTGGGCTCAAGATCAACTTCGACAAGAGCGAAGTTATGATCCTTGGATACTCTCCGGACGAGTCCCAGCGCATTGCTGACCGTCTCAACTGCCAGCTTGGGTCCTTCCCCACAACCTACCTGGGGATAGCCATTAGTGACTCACGCCTCTCCGTCAAGGATCTTCGGCCGACGGTGTCTAAGCTCCAACACCGGATCGAACCTTGGCAGGGCAGGTGGCTGTCCAAGGCGGCTCGGACCGTGCTCATCAACTCATCCCTGTCCAGCCTCCTCTTGTTACTGATGAGTTTCTATAGCCTCCACGAAACCCTGCACCACGAGATTGCCAAGTACCAGTCTAGATTTTACTGGGTTGGCGAGGGCGATAAGCAGAAATACCACATGGTCAGCTGGCCCGACATCTGCAAGCCTCGAGACCAGGGAGGTTTGGGGATCATGTCCTCCAAGCGCATGAATATTGCTTTGCTGACTAGATGGGTGTGGAGGATAGCCAATGGTGACGGCGGTCTTTGGCTTGACATCATTAGGAACAAGTACCATCGGGGCCAGCCGCTCGTGTTTTGCCAACGCTCCGGAGGCTCTCAGTTCTGGCAGTCAGTCATCCAGCTGCTCCATGTCCTCCGCATCGGCTCCTTCATCTCGATTGGGTCCGGGTCTTCAACGCTTTTCTGGTTTGACATATGGGTTGGGGACTTCCCGTTTGTTGTCCGCTTCCCGGACTTATTCTCCATCGTGGTGGAGCCTAGAGTTTCGGTCGAGGACGCCCTTACGGACCTAGGGCGCCTCGCATTTCGGCGACCGTTCGGTCCCCTGGATCTTGCTGCTTGGCCAGAGATGCTTGATTGCATCGCCCTCCACACTCCCGACGTCGACAACACCTCGGATCGCACCTCTTGGCGTTTGGAACCCTCCGGCCGGTTCTCCACCAAATCCCTATATCAGGCCATCGCTTTGTCCCTCACCGCCGTGTGGGCCATTAAGCTGCCACTCAAGATCAGAATCTTCATGTGGCAATAGTTTAGGGGTCGGGTGCCTTCAGGGGTAGAGGTGCTCAAACGCAATGGCCCTGGGGACGGGATATGCCCCCTTTGCGACACGGTGTAGGACTCGAATCACATCTTATTCACGTGTGTTTCGACCCAATTCCTCTGGAGCTGTTTCCGCGAAGCCGTCGGTGGACAATGGTGCCACACCAACGTCCCCAACCTCTTTGAGGAACTCCAGTCCGTCTCTCTATCGGTCCGCCACATTAGGTGGCTGACCATTGGGGTGCTCGCGTGGACTCTTTGGACTATTCGCAATAAGCTTATGATTCAACGCGTTCCTCTCCGACGTGCGACTGACGCGGTTTTTAAAATATGTGGTTTCCTGCAGCTTTGGCGACCGCTTAGCCGCCCTTCAGACCGAGACGCCATCACCACCATCATCGCCGACCTTCGATCGATGGCTCTCCGCCTGGCGCCGCAGCTCCCTCCTCCACCCCCCGAGCCGGATTAGCCCTATGTGGCCATGTCACCCGCTGTCGTGTCTGGGTGTTTGTGTTTCTTTTAGGGCTTGTTGAGCTGTGCCCTCAGTAGAACCCTTTCGTCATGTTTTGTGCTACTCCTTTGTGTGTGTGTGCGTGAGTGTTGTGAACATTTGTCGGATATTGTGCTCGGGCGGTTTGCTTTATATATAAAGCGGGGCGAAAGCCTTTTTCGGTAACAGCATTCACGGTCAACAACAACAATTGGACGGAACGAACACAACATCACTTGGACACTGCCTGGATAGGCCCTCCGTGTCCGAGAACTGTCAAATTTAGCTTCGTCAATTTGTCTCCCTTTTGATAGTGTAATTGTCGTGATCACAAAAAAATATGTAAGTAGGCGGTACAAAGTCGGAGAGATGACACGCGGCATACAGACAATATGTGTAACATTATTGGACTAAATTATTAGTTGAAAAACTTGGTAAATAAAATAACTAGGATATATACCATATGAGTTCTACCAGCATCAGTGGAGAAGACACTGATATATTGTAAAAATTCGTATGAAGTACAACGCATCTCAAACAAAATTAAAATTACATTGAGATTCTGAGACCACCGAACGACTAGTACTACCGTCAAAACGAGCCGTTGACGCGTCATTTTTGTCGTTCCCCTACTGGAGCCGACTTAACCTTGTCGATGACGGCCGAAAAGTCTTCGTGCATATGCCGCTAAGGACCAGCGCCCTTGAGCTGCAATCATCTTGGTTGAACCCTTGCATAGATCTGAAGTATTTGACACCAAATCTCTCCACATGACGAGAAACCCTAACCTCATCGCCCCAAGTAGACGGCATGAATTTATGCCGAAGCTCCGCCGACTATATCAAAACGAACGAACTCGAGAAGGATCGAAGCCCAGAAGAGAAACGCGAAGAAGAACGTTGACATTCGCCCGAGTGTCGCACTTGCGAGGACTAAACAACCCTAACCTAAACTACTAACCAGGGCAGAGGCACCGTGATTTTCCTTCCCACCACCAGAAGGGAGGCGAATCCACGGTCTCGCCGGTGAAGTCTGGAGTGAAAAGATTGCTTTAGCCACGTAGGATTAGGGGAGGAAATGAGAGGAATTTCCCTAGTTATGTAATTGGGTCTTAGGCCAACTCCAACAGACGACCCTGGTTTGGGCGTGTCCGTTTTGGTTCAAACGGACGAAACCAACGGCACGGGAGTTGTCTTTTGCGATCGAACAACCTATGAACAGTTATAGCCTACATAAACTACATATCCAGACCAAGAGAAGAAGATATCATATCACTATAGTTCTAGACCCCTTTTTCAAATAAAGGAAGTGGCAACGTTTGCCCGAAGAGGTTGAATCAATAGTAAGAAGATACCACCCATACCCATTTTCTGTCTGTTTCGCGTCCGACTCGATCCAAATCCGGCCCAAACCTAGGTCGGATTTGCGTCCAGATAGACACTGGACGGACGCGCACGCGTCCTCTGCTCATCCGCCATCGCGCTCGCATGTCGGGCGTGCAACTACACCCTACCGGCTCCATTTAATCCACACGGGTGGTCAGGCCCGCACGCCAGCCTCCTAGCTGCCCTCCAACCCGTCCTTTTTTGTGCCCAGGTCGTGAATCGGTCATTCCGCTTCTCGCCATGTCCACACTCTTCCACTGTCCCCTCGTCGCTGACACACCCAACCCTAGCGCCACCCCCTCTACCCTCTCCTCGCTTCCCACCGGCCGCCGACATGGGGATATGGAAGTAGATCCCCAACAAGAATGGGAAGCACGAGCATGAAGTTGGGTCGTCTTCCTCTCGTCGGGGAACGCCACCGTGAACTTGTGGGATCACTAGAAGGGATGTCTAGAGGGGGGGGTGAATAGACTACTTGACAAATTAAAAACCTAAGCTTTTCCCAAGTTAATTGGTTGGCAGATTTTAGCAATTCTAACAAGTCTAGTGCACCCTACACAAGCTAGTCAACAAGTATGGCAACGGAAAATAAAGACAAGCATATGTAAGAGAGTTGAGATAGGAAGATCAAACACAATATGGAGACACGAAGATTTTTCCCGTGGTTCCGATAGGTGGTGCTATCGTACGTCCACGTTTATGGAGTCTTCAACCCACGGAGGGTAGTGATACGTCTCCGTCGTATCTACTTTTCCTAACGCTTTTGCTCTTGTTTTGGACTCTAATTTGCATGATTTGAATGAAACTAACCTGGAATGACGTTGTTTTCAGCAAAACTACCATGGTGTTGTTTTTGTGCAGAAATAAAAGTTCTCGGAACTAGACGAAACTTTTTAGAGAATTATTTTACAATAAATAAAAAATACTGGAGCCAAGAACCACCGGAGGGGGTGCCCTGGTTGGGCACGATACACAAAGCGCGCCACCCCCTCCAGGCACGCCTTGGTGGGTTGTGCCCACCTCGTGGCCCCACTGACCCAAATTCGAGCACTATAAATTCCTATTTTCGGAGAAAAAAATAGGGGAGAAAGCTTCATCGCGTTTTACGATACGGAGCCGCCGCCACCTCCTGTTCTTCATCAGAAGGCCAGATCTAGACCCCGTTTGGGGCTCCGGAGAGGGGAATCTTTGGTCTTCGTCATCATCAACCCTTCTCCATCGCCAATTCCATGATGCTCCCCACCGGGAGTGAGTAATTCCTTCGTAGGCTTACTGGTCGGTGAGGAGTTGGATGAGATTCATCATGTAATTTAGTTAGTTTTGTTAGGGCTTGATCCCTAGTATCCACTATGTTCTAAGATTGATGTTGCTATGACTTTGCCATGCTTAATGCTTGTCACTAGGGCCCGAGTGCCATGATTTCAGATCTGAACCGTTTATGTTATCACCATTATATTTATGTTCTTGATCCGATCTTGCTAGTCATATACACCTGCTATGTGTTATGATCCGTAAACCCCGGAGTGACAATAGTCGGGATACTTTCTGGTGATGACCGTAGTTTGAGGAGTTCATGTATTCACTATGTGTTAATGCTTTGTTCCGGTTCTCTATTAAAAGGAGGCAGTAATATCCCTTAGTTTCCTTATGGAACCCGCTGCCATGGGAGGGTAGGACAAAATATGTCATGCAAGTTCTTTTCCATAAGCACATATGACTATTTACGGAATACATGCCTACATTACATTTATGAACTAGAGCTAGTTCTGCCCTAGGTTATGACTGTTATATGATGAATATTATCCAACGAATTCACCGATCCAGTGCCTACGAGTTTTCCACATATTGTTCTTGCTAAGGTACTATTGCTACTGCTACTGTTACACTTGCTACAAAATCATTGCTATCACTGTTACCGTTACTGTTACTGTTACTACTGCTATCAAAACTATCATACGACTGTGCTACTGATCACTCTGTTGTAGATATTTAATCTCCGGGTGTGGTTGAATTGATAACTCAACTGCTAATACTCGCAAATATTCTTTGGCTCCCCTTGTGTCGAATCTATAAATTTGGGTTGAATACTCTACCCTCAAAAACTGTTGCGATCCCCTATACTTGTGGATTATCAAGACCTTTTTCTGGCGCCGTTGCCGGGGAGCATAGCTATATTTGTTGAGTCACTTGGGATTTATATCAGTTGATCACTATGAAGAATCTAAAGGATACAAGAACCAAGATTTTTTCCTCTAAGACGAGGGGAGGCGAGGAATTGCCATCTAGCTCTGTACTTGATTCACCTTCGGTTATGAGTAAGATTGCAACACCACCACATGCTATTAATCCTGATATGTCACAAGTTATTGATGATGCTACTTCTTCTATGAATGATGCTTATGATGATGCTAGTACCATGTGTAAGAGCACATTTATCCATGTGTGGTTTTGGTAATTGATGACAATCCCTATGGACTAATGGTTGCCTTGAGTTATATTCGAAGGATTTGTCCGTAGGTACTTCTTGAAGTCCATCTGTTGGTTTCAAGGAGTTTATATGGTGACCAAGGTGGTATTCAAGGTTTATCCAAAGATTGGTCATGTGGGAGTTGAGCTTATTGCAAGCATGTCTTGAAGAAGAAGATTGTGTGATCATTCATGTTTACCTTCAGGACATCATCTTTATGAAGAGAGAAGATAAGACACAAGGTTGATCAAGATTAAGGCAAAGAATGATTCAAGTTGATCAACACACAAAGCGTAGAAGATGTACCAAGTGGGATCAAGTGATCCCATGGTATGGTAAGCATTGTCCATTACGCTTTGTGTACTAACCCATGGTCTACGTGAGAGTTCGTTGTGGGGTTAGGTATATTTCCATGGGTTTGCGTCAAGAGGAAGATCTCATACAACCATGGAGGATGACATCAAGTGGTGATCGTCATCAAGGTTGCGGTGTGCAAGTTCAAGTGAAGCATCATGGAGAGATCATGCTTGAAGCTTGCCATCCATTGTGGTGACAATGGACTTGTGAAGATGTGTCGAAGAGTGGCTCTCCCATAGTGGAGTATGGGGGAGCAATCTACTAGTCTTCATCGAGCCGACACAATCAAGAAAGGTGGTCCATCTTGAGAAGGACAAGATCGTCATCATCTAGCTCAAGTGGACTATGCGCAAGGCAAAGGTTTGACCTTGATAGGGCTTTCTATTTTACCGGTCTCATGGTGGTAGTTGGGAGACCGGGTTATAGGATCGATAGCCGTACTATCAAGGGGGGCTCTCAAGTGAGTAGCTTGATCGTATCGTTCGTTGAGAGCTCAAACCATTGCATTCTTGGCATCATCATCTTTCTTGGTTCTTGGTTGGCTTTTCTCTATGTGGGTTCTTGAGCTTATGGTCAGCTTCATGACAAGCTCAAGTTCATCGAAAACGGAGTCCATATGCATCTTCCATGATGTTTTCGATGTTGGAGTTTTTGCCGGTTGTTCATTCATAGAGGTTTCACATCTCTATATCATTGTCTTTTTCATACTGCCTCCTCTTAAGATAACTCCGAGGGTGTTGGATAGCTCTTGTCGTCCTGAATCCAACAAGCTTGAGTTTGCTCAATTCGGAGCTCATTTGCAGAGGTTATGGCAGTTCTGGTATTACCTGTTTTCTTGATACGGTTGTACCGCTCGCTCGTGTCTTCCGGCATAACCACCACCCCAGGATTGATACCCTGAGGCTGCTGCCACTATCTGGTCCCCAGCGGTTGTACCGCTGCCTCCGGGCGGTTGTACCGCCAATTGCTGGGTGACCCTGGGTGGCAGCCCTGGGCGGTTGTACCGGCCCAACACCGGGCTACAACCGGACACGGTTCTGTTGTGCTGCGGTTGTTGGGCGGAGGTTGGACGGTTGTACCGCTATATCACTATAGCCCGGTACTACCGGTGTCTCAAGCGGTTCTACCGCTTGGGACTTTGTCATGTCCAGCGATCGAGTTGAGCGGTTGCACCCGGCCAACTTTCTGTTATGGTCCGGTGGTTGGGCGGTAGTAGGGCGGTTGTACCGGTCTTATCGGTTGTACCGCCCACTCCACCGGTTGTACCGCCCGTGTGCTATTCTGCACATAACGGGCAGATGTGTGGGGACCTATTTAAGGGGGTCTTCTTCCCCAATGGTTCCCCAACTCTTGAGCTCGTGTTTCCCCCCCCCATTGTTGACCTTCTTAGAGCTTGCTAACTCTCAATCCCTCCAATGATTCTTGCTAGTTCTTGAGGGAAAAGAGAGAGGAGATCTAGATCCACATTTCCACCAATCACTTTCTCCTCTATGTGAGGGGAACCCCTTGGATCTAGTTCTTGGAGTTCTTGGTGTTCTTCTTTGTTCTTCCTCTCATTTTCCTCTCTAGCATTAGTTGCTTTGGTGGGATTTGGGAGGGAAGGACTTGGGCACTCCGTGTGCCCTTGCCATTGCATTTGGTGCATAGTTTTGAGTTCTCCACGGTGATACGTGGAAGTGAGAAGTTGAGAAGCTTATTACTCTTGGGTGTTTGTGCACCCTAGAGCTTGTTCCTCTTGGGTGCTTTGGTGCCCTAGACGGTTGGTGGTTCCTCGGAGCTCAATCATTGTGGTGTAAAGCTCCGGGCAAGCTTCGGGGTCTCCAATTAGGTTGTGGAGATTGCCCCGAGCATTTGAGGTCACCTCGGAGCCACAATCCATTGTGGTGAAGCTTCGTGGTGTTGTTGGGAGCCTCCAATTAAGTTGAGGAGTTTGCCCCAACCTTGTTTGTACGGGTTCGGTGACCGCCCTCAAGGGTCCCTTAGTGGAATCACGGCATCTTGCATTGTGCGATGGCGTGAGGAGATTACGGTGGCCCTAGTGGCTTCTTGGGGAGCATTTTGCCTCCACACCACTCCGAATGGAGATTAGCATCCGCAAGGGTGTGAACTTCGGGATACATCATCGTCTCCTCGTGCCTCGGTTATCTCTTACCCCGAGCCCTTTACTTATGCACTTTACTTTGTGATAGCCATATTGTTTGTTGCTATATATCTTGCTATCACTTAGTTGTTTATCTTGCTTAGCATAAGTTGTTGGTGCACATAGGTGAGCCTAGTTGTTTTAGGTTTTGTGCTTGACATATTAAACGTTAGTTTTATTCCGCATTTGTTCAAGCCTAAACCGTAATTATTTTAAAGCGCCTATTCACCCCCCCCTCTAGGCGACATCCACGTCCTTTCACCATGCTTGATGATAATGTGCCATTAGGCGAATTTCTTGATGAACAAATTGCTAGAGCTAAAGAGAATGAAATTATTGAAACTGATGAGATTACTGAAACTGATGAAGTCTTTGAAACTGAGAACTATGAAACACCTATTAGACCTATCTCTCCTAGATTTGAAATGCCTAAGATACCCGAAGGTTATGTTATGGATGAGGAGATAGCCAGAGAAATCCTTGCTTGTAATGATAGAGACGATCTTAAGAAATTATTATGCAAGTATAAAGAAAAGACTTTGAATGCTAGAATGAAATGTGATCCTATGTTTGCTACTTCACCTATCTTTTTTACCGATAAGGATTATGAATTCTCTGTCAACCCAGAGTTAATTACTTTGGTTGAATCTGATCCTTTCCATGGCTATGAAACTGAAATTGTAGTGGCACATCTTACTAAGTTGAATGATATAGCCACCCTCTTTGCTCATGATGAGAAGATTCGCTATTACTATATTCTCAAATTATTTCCGTTCTCATTAAAGGGTGATGCTAAGATATGCTCCTGCTTGTGTGCGTAGTCCCTAGGATATGATTTACTACTTCTCTGAAAAATATTTTCCTGCTCATAAGAAACAAGCTTCCTTACAGGAAATATTTAACTTCGTGCAAATTGAAGAAGAGAGTCTCCCACAAGCTTGGGGGAGGCTTCTCCAATTGCTTAATGCTTTTCCTGATCACCCTCTTAAGAAAAATGAAATACTTGATATCTTCTATAATGGACTAACTGATGCTTCTAGGGACTTCCTAGATAGTTGTGTTGGTTGTGTTTTCAGGGAACGAACTGTTGAACAAGATGAGGAACTATTGAATAATATATTGAAGAATTATGATGATTGGACTCTCCCTGAACCACCGCCTAAACCTACTCCGAAGAAGAGGGGTATCTTATTTCTCAGTCCCGAAGAAGTGCAAGAGGCAAAGAAATGTATGAAGGAAAAATGTATTAAAGCTGAGGATGTTAAGAATTTACCACCTATTGAAGAAATACATGGCCTTGACACACCACCACCTCAATAGGTGGTAGAGGTAAAAAAAATATTAAAGTTTGATGAAAGTGATATCCCTTACAATAAACATCCTAGTCAATGCTTATATGAGTTTGATAACTACATTAGGAAACAAGATCACTTCAATGCAAATGTTCTAAAACAATTGAAATATAATTCTGATATGATTGCTCGCTTGAGTGACTTGTTATTTAGAATCAGTAATGATGTTAGAGGTGTAGGAAAACATGCCTCTATGGTTCAAACCCAGTTAGAACAAGTTGCTAAATATCAAAGAGAATTGCTTAATGAAATGAATAATAATATGAATGATCATGCGATTAGAGTAGTGACTAGAGGAGGTAGAATGACCCAAGAACCTCTTTATCCTGAAGGTCACCATAAAAGAATTGAGCAAGACTCTTAGAGAATTAATACGGATGCACCTAGTCCTTCTAAAAAGAAAAAGAAAAAGAAAAATTATAGGACTTTGCATACTCTAGTGAACCTGAGATAGAAAAACCTCCTGATAATAATGACGTCTCTATTTATGATGCTGAAACTCAGTCTGGTAATAAACATCCACCTAGTGATAATGAAAATGATAATGATGATGTTCATGAAGATACCCAACCAAAAAATGATAAAGACCAGATAATGATGTTGAAATAGAGCATGCTGTTGATCTTGATAACCCACAACCTAAAAATTAACGATATGATAAGAGAGACTTTGTGGCTAGAAAACATGGCAAAGAAAGAGAGCCATGGGTTCAGAAACCCATGCCCTTTCACCTAAACCATCTAAGAAAAAGGATGATGAAGAGTTTGAACACTTTGCTGAAATGATTAAGCCAGTCTTTTTGCGCATCCGCTTAACTGATATTTTAAAGATGGCCCCTTATGCAAAATACATGAAAGACATCATCACTAATAAAAGAAAGATACCAGAAGCCGAAATCTCCACCATGCATGCTAATTATTCTTTTAAGGATGGAGTACCTAAAAAACTTGGAGATCCAGGAATACCAACTATACCTTGCTCCATTAAAAGAAATTATGTCAAAACTGCTTTGTGTGATTTGGGAGCTGGTATTAATGTTATGCCTTTCTCTTTATATAAAAGACTTGATTTGAATAAACTCACACCTACTGAAATATAATTGCAAATGGCTGACAAATCAACTGCCATACCTATGGGTATTTGTGAGGATGTGCCCGTTGTTGTTGCAAATGTTACTATCTTAACAGACTTTGTTATTCTTGATATGCCCGAGGACGACAACATGTCGATTATCCTTGGTAGACCCTTTTTGAATATTGCATTGGCTATTATTGATTGCAATAAAAGCAAAGTCACTTTTCATATCAATGGTAATGAGCATATGGTGCACTTTCCGAAGAAACAATTCCAAGTGAATGGTATAAATGTTATTGAAGAATCTCCGACACTCACTATTGGAAGTTTTCAACTACCTCTACCTACTGCCAAAAAGAAATATGATATACTTATTGTTGGGGATATGCATATCCCCATTGAGGTAACTTAGTGTTTTACGAAAGTTCTTCGGTTTCATGCTAATTAAAAAGTGGTTGTTAATAAGACTTGATCAACCTTATTAATGGATCATTTTTTAGAGGTATGAAGTTGATGAATCTAGTAGATAGCTCGCACCTTTTGTTTTCTATTTTTCTTAGTCAAATAAAATAAAATGCCATGTTTATCCTGTTTTCTGATTTTTCCGTGCAATAAAAAATGACCCAAAAATAAAAGTTCCCAGAATGTCCTGAAAATTTAACACGGTTTTTTTTTCTGAATATTTCTGAATTTGTGGTGCAAATAACATCAGAGGGGGGTGCACATGGTGTCCACAAGACACCAGGGCACGCCACCAGCCCCAGGCGCGCCCTGGTGGGTTGTGGTCCCCACGTCGGTCCCCTCACTTATCCCTTTAGCCCATGTCATTGATACGTCTCCATCGTATCTATAATTTTTGATTGTTTCATGCCAATATTCTACAACTTTCATATACTTTTGGCAACTTTTTATACTATTTTTGGGACTAACATATTGATCCAGTGCCCAGTGCCAGTTCCTGTTTGTTGCATGTTTTTTGTTTCGCAAAAAATCCATAACAAATGAAGTCCAAACGGGATAAAAACTTACGGAGATTTTTTTTGGAATATATGTGAATTTTGGGAAGTGGAATCAATAGAAGGCGGTGCCCGAGGGGCCCACAAGCCATAGGGGCGCGCCTTGGGGGGTAGGGTGCGCCAGGGTGGCTTGTGGTCACCCCGTAAGGCGGTTAGGGCCCTTCTTTCGCCGCAAGAAATCTAATATCCGGATAAAAATCTTGTTAAAATTTCAGCCCAATCAGAGTTACGGATCTCCGGGAATTTAAGAAACGGTGAAAGGCCAGAATCTGGGAAGGCAGAAACAGAAGGAAACAAAGAGAGAGATCCAATCTCGGAGGGGCTCTCGCCCCTCCGCCGCCATGGAGGCCATGGACCAGAGGGGAAACCCTTCTCCCATCTAGGGGGGAGGACAAGGAAGAAGAAGAAGGAGGGGGGCTCTCCCCCTCTCTCCCGGTGGCACCGGAACGCCGCCGGGGCCATCATCGTGACGGCGACCTACACCAACAACTTCGCCGCCGTCATCACCAACTCTCTCCCCCTCTATGCAGCGGTTCAACACCTCTTCTCCTCGCTATAATCTCTACTTAAACATGGTGCTCAACGCTATATATTATTTCCCAATGATGTATGGCTATCCTATGATGTTTGAGTAGATCCGTTTTGTCCTATGGGTTGATTGATGATCACGATTGGTTTGAGTTGCATGTTTTATTATTGGTGCTGTCCTATGGTGCTCTCCATGTCGCGCAAGCATGAGGGATCCCCGCTGTAGGGTTTGCAATATGTTCATGATTCGCTTATGGTGGGTGGCGTGAGTGACAGAAGCACAAACCCGAGTAAGTAGGTTGTTTGCGTATGGGAAGAAAGAGGACTTGATACCTTATAATGCCATGGTTGGGTTTTACCTTAATGAACTTTAGTAGTTGCGGATGCTTGCTAGAGTTCCAATCATAAGTGCATATGATCCAAGTAGAAAAAGTATGTTAGCTTATGCCTCTCCCTCATATAAAATTGCAATAATGATTACCGGTCTAGTTATCGATTGCCTAGGGACAAATAACTTTCTTGTGACAAAAAGCTCTCTACTAAGACTAACTTAGTTGTTTCTTTATCTAAATAGACCCTAGTTTTTATTTACGCGCTCTTTATTATCTTGCAAACCTATCCCGTTACACCTACAAAGTACTTCTAGTTTCATACTTGTTCTAGGTAAAGCGAACGTTAAGCGTGCGTAGAGTTGTATCGGTGGTCGATAGAACTTGAGGGAATATTTGTTCTACCTTTAGCTCCTCGTTGGGTTCGACACTCTTACTTATCGAAAGAGGCTACAACTGATCCCCTATACTTGTGGGTTATCAAGACCTTTTTCTGGCGCCGTTGCCGGGGAGCAATAGCGTGGGGTGAATATTCTCGTGTGTGCTTTTTTGCTTTATCACTAAGTTATTTTTTTTTCTGTTATTAACTTGTTTTCTATCTTTAGATATGGATAGGAAACGCAAAATACCAAAAAAATTAGATGTACTTGCTGCTCCAAAAGTTGAGGAGCCACTAGTGTTCCGTACCACCGAAGAATATTACTTGGGTCATCTTCGATCCACTTGTGCTCGTGCTAAAACCCCAACTAGCTTAGTTGAGGGCAAATCATTAAATGAGCATGCTTATTATGTGCGACGCCACTTATCTCAAAAAGGGAAACTTTTATGGCATCATATTAATACTTTGCAATGCTATGCTTGGAATTTATGCGAAATTTATGATTTTACTTGTTGTTCTGAAGACCCTAAAAAACACCTTCCCTATCAATGTGAGTTTAAGGATAATGGAATCGTATCTTCTTATGCCAAGGGTGTTTATAATTACTATGATATTGAGCAAATTGAAGAATTTGTTGCTTTTAAGGGTGCCTATGAAATTGCTTCTTTGATTGAAAAGTATGATGCTACTCTTTACAAATCTGAAAGTTTTGCCATACTTAAATATTGCTATGAAAACTATGCTTCTAATGCTTATGTTAAACCATATATTGAGGACTCCTCCGCTGTCCAAGAGGAGACTAATATTTTGCAGGAAACTATGGAAGAAGAAATTCCTGACACTGTGAGCTCATTAGATGAAAAAGATGATGAGGAGAGCGAAGAACAAAAGGAGGAAGAGCGGATTAGCTACCCGTGCCCACCTTATAATGAGAGTAACTCTTCAACTCATACATTGTTTAATTTCCCTTCGTGCTTACGAAGGATGAATGCTATGATGATTTCTATGATCCCTTGGATTCTTTTGAAATATCCCTTTTTGATGAAATTGATGCTTGCTATGCTTGTGGCCATGATGCCAATATGAATTATGCTTATGGAGATGAACTTGCTATAGTTCCTTATGTTAAGAATGAAATTGTTGCTATTGCACCCACGCATGATAGTCCTATTATCTTTTTGAATTCTCCCAACTACACTATATCGGAGAAGTTTGCGCTTATTAAGGATTATATTGATGGGTTGCGTTTTACCATTGCACATGATCATTTTGATAGATATAATATGCATGTGATTGCTGCTCCTACTTGCAATTATTATGAGAGAGGAACTACATCTCCACCTCTCTATGTTTTCAATATGATAAAATTGCAAGAAACTGCTTATGCTATGTATTGGCCTTTACTTTGTGTGCATGAATTGTTCTTTTATGACATGCCGATGCATAGGAAGAGAGTTAGACTTCGTCATTGCATGATATATATTACTTTGTGCTCAATACTAAATTACAAATCATTGTTAATTAAAATTGGCTTTGATATACCTTGGGATCCGGGTGGATCAATTACTTGAGCACTTTATGCCTAGCTTAATGGCTTTAAAGAAAGCGCTACCAGGGAGACAACCCGGAAGTTTTAGAGAGTCATTTTATTCTGTTGTGTGCTTTTATATAGTTTAAAAAACAAAAAAATAAATAGGGGAACCTAAAACTTTTTCAAAAAGAAAAGTGAAAGTGAGAGAAACGAGCATTGTTAAAATGGGAGCATGCCTTGAACTTTGTTCATGCCCATGAAACCTTGTGAATATTAATTATAGAAACTTTTCAACAAAAATAATTATCCCCTTGTATAAATCCATTGTATTATAAAAATAATGTGCCAAGATTTGCCTTTAGGATGATTAGATTGCTTGTTTGGTGTGTGCAGTGCAAAAAAAGAAACTTTAGCTGTAGTGCGTGAATTTACATTTTTTACTGGAATGTCAAAAGTTTCTGAAATTTTTACACAGTACTTCTATGCAAATTTTTTATTTTTTCCTAATTTTTCAGAATTTTTGGAGTTACAGAAGTATGGTAGATGTTCAGATTACTACAGACTGTTCTGTTTTTGATAGATTCTGTTTTCTATGCATTGTTCTCTTATTTTGATGGATCTATGGGTAGTATCGGGGCGTATGAACCATGGTGAATTTGGACTATAGTAGATATAATGCTAATATGAATTTGGAATGAGTTCACAACAGTACTTAAAGTGGTGATTTACTTTATTATACTAACGGATCTCATGAGGGTTTTGTTAAGTTTTGTGTGATAGAAGTTTTCAAGTTTTGGGTGAGATCACGATGGATGAAGGAATAAGGAGTGGAAAGAGACTAAGCTTGGGGATGCCCTAGGCACCCCAAGGTAATATTCAAGGACTCCCAAGAAACTAAGCTTGGGGATGCCCCGGAAGGCATCCCCTCTTTCTTCTAACAACCATCGGTAATTTTACTTGGAGCTATATTTTTATTCGTCACATGATATGCGTAAGTCTTGGAGCGTCGTGTGCTTTTTATTTTTCTTTTAATAATGAACCATGCTGGTATGAGAAAGTTCTTGGTTGATTTATAGAAGGCTCATTGCACCTCACTTATATCTTTTGAGTATGGCTTTATAGAATGCTTCATGTGCTTCACTTATATCATTTCATTTGAAGTTTGGATTGCCTGTTTCTCTACACATAGAAAACCGCCATTTGTAGAATGCTCTTTTGCTTCACTTATATTTGTTAGAGCATGGGCATATCTTTTGTAGAAATAATTAAACTCTCATGCTTCACTTATATCTATTTAGAGAGTTAACAGGAGTTGGTCATTCACATGGTTAGTCATTAAATCCTACATAAAACTTGTAGATCACTGAATATGATATGTTTGATTCCTTGCAATAGTTTTGCGATATAAAGATGGTGATACTAGAGTTATGCTAGTGAGTAATTGTGGATTGGTAGAAATATTTTTGTTAAAGTTTGTGATTCCCGTAGCATGCATGTATGGTGAACCGTTATGTGAAGAAGTCGGAGCATGATTTATTTATTGATTGTCATCCTTTGTGTGGAGGTCGGGAGCGCGCGATGGTTAACTCCTACCAACCTCTCCCCTAGGGGCATGCGTCTAATACTTTGTTTCGATAGCTAATAGATTTTTGCAATAAGTATGTGAGTTCTTTATGACTAATGTTGAGTCCATGGATTATACGCACTCTCATCCTTCCACCATTGCTAGCCTCTCTAGTACCGCGCAACTTTCGCTGGTGCATTACACCCACCATATATCCTTCCTCAAAACAGCCACCATACCTACCTATTATGGCATTTCCATAGCCATTCCGAGATATATTGCCATGCAACTTCCACCGTTCCGTTTATTATGACACGCACCATCATTGTCATATTGCTTTGCATGATCGTAAGATAGCTAGCATGATGTTTTCATGGCTTGTCCGTTTTTTGACGTCATTACTACGCTAGATCATTGCACATCCCGGTACACCGCCGGAGGCATTCATATAGAGTCATATTTTGTTCTAGTATCGAGTTGTAATTCTTGAGTTGTAAGTAATAAAAGTGTGATGATCATCATTATTAGAGCATTGTCCCATGAGAGGAAAGGATGATGGAAGCTATGATTCCCTCACAAGTTGGGATGAGTCTCCTAACTTTACAAATAAAAAAATAGGCCAAAGAAGCCCACCCAAAAAAAATGAGTGAAAAGAGAGAAGGGGCAATGCTACTATTCCTTTTTCCACACTTGTGCTTCAAAGTAGCACCATGATCTTCATGATAGAGAGTCTCCTATATTGTCACTTTCATATACTAGTGCGAATTTTTCATTATAGAACTTGGCTTGCATATTCCAATGATGGGCTTCCTCAAAGTGCCCTAGGTCTTCGTGAGTAAGCGAGTTGGATGCACACCCACTTAGTTTCTTTTCGAGCTTTCATACACTTATAGCTCTAGTGCATCCGTTGCATGGCAATCCCTACTCACTCACATTAATATCTATTGATGGGCATCTCCATAGCCCGTTGATACGCCTAGTTGATGTGAGACTATCTCCTTCTTTTTGTCTTCTCCACAACCACCATATTCTATTCCACCTATAGTGCTATATCCATGGCTCACGCTCATGTATTGCGTGAAAGTTGAAAAAGTTTGAGAATACTAGAGTATGAAACAATTGCTTGGCTAAAACCGGGGTTGTGCATGATTAAATACTTTGTGTGATGAAGATGGAGCATAGCCAGACTATATGATTTTGTTGGGATAACTTTCTTTTAGCCATGATATTTTGAGAAGACATGATTGCTTTATTAGTATGCTTGAAGTATTATTGTCTTAATGTCAAATGATAGACTATTGCTTTGAATCACTTGTGTCTAAATATTCATGACATGATTAGATTATATGATCAAGATTATGCTAGGTAGCATTCCACATCAAAAATTATCTTTTTTATCATTTACCTACTCGAGGACGAGCAGGAATTAAGCTTGGGGATGCTGATACGTCTCCATCGTATCTATAATTTTTGATTGTTTCATGCCAATATTCTACAACTTTCATATACTTCTGGCAACTTTTTATACTATTTTTGGGACTAACATATTGATCCAGTGCCCAGTGCCAGTTCCTATTTGTTGCATGTTTTTTGTTTCGCAGAAAATTCATATCAAACGACGTCCAAACGGGATAAAAACTTACGGAGATTTTTTTTGGAATATATGTGAATTTTGGGAAGTGGAATCAACAGAAGGCGGTGCCCGAGGGCCCCACAAGCCATAGGGGCGCGCCCTGGGGGGTAGGGCGCGCCAGGGTGGCTTGTGGTCACCCCGTAAGGCAGTTGGGGCCCTTCTTTCAGCCAAATCGGAGTTACGGATCTCCGGGAATTTAAGAAACGGTGAAAGGCCAGAATCTGGGAAGGCAGAAACAGAAGGAAACAGAGAGAGAGATCCAATCTCGGAGGGGCTCTCGCCCCTCCGCCACCATGGAGGCCATGGACCAGAGGGGAAACCCTTCTCCCATCTAGGGGGAAGGACAAGGAAGAAGAAGAAGGAGGGGGGCTCTCCCCCTCTCTCCCGGTGGCACCGGAACGCCGCCGGGGCCATCATCGTGATGGCGACCTACACCAACAACTTCGCCGCCGTCATCACCAACTCTCTCCCCCTCTATGCAGCGGTTCAACACCTCTTATCCCCGCTGTAATCTCTACTTAAACATGGTACTCAATGCTATATATTATTTCCCAATGATGTATGGCTATCCTATGATGTTTGAGTAGATCCGTTTTGTCCTATGGGTTGATTGATGATCATGATTGGGTTGAGTTGCATGTTTTATTATTGGTGCTGTCCTATGGTGCTCTCCGTGTCGCGCAAGCATGAGGGATCCCCGCTGTAGGGTTTGCAATATGTTCATGATTCGCTTATGGTGGGTGGTGTGAGTGACAGAAGCACAGACCCGAGTAAGTAGGTTGTTTGTGTATGGGAAGAAAGAGGACTTGATACCTTATAATGCTATGGTTGGGTTTTACCTTAATGAACTTTTGTAGTTGCGGATGCTTGCTAGAGTTCCAATCATAAGTGCATATGATCCAAGTAGAGAAAGTATGTTAGCTTATGCCTCTCCCTCATATAAAATTGCAATAATGATTACCGGTCTAGTTATCGATTGCCTAGGGACAAATAACTTTCTTGTGACAAAAAGCTCTCTACTAAGACTAACTTAGTTGTTTCTTTATCTAAACAGCCCCTAGTTTTTACTTACGCGCTCTTTATTATCTTGCAAACCTATCCCGTTACACCTACAAAGTACTTCTAGTTTCATACTTGTTCTAGGTAAAGCGAATGTTAAGCGTGCGTAGAGTTGTATCGGTGGTCGATAGAACTTGAGGGAATATTTGTTCTACCTTTAGCTCCTCGTTGGGTTCGACACTCTTACTTATCGAAAGAGGCTACAACTGATCCCCTATACTTGTGGGTTATCAGTCATCTCCTTCCTCCAGAAAAAAATCACCATAGCTCTCACTCTCGTGTTCTTGCTCTCAAACCCGCGGATTTCGATCTCTTTGCTCGAAGCTCCGTTTCTGAAACTGTTTTGGGGGATTGCTACTTGGTATGTGACTCCTCCATTGCTCCAATTAGTTTTTGATTTAGTGGTTTATTTTTAGAATAATTAGCTACTCTTGGTGCTGTTGTAGATGGGCTTGCATGTTGAATTTTAGAGTTCTAAGTAGTTTGAATGCTTAATATGTCCTCTATGCATCCTTAGGGGTAGTTGCTATCAATCTTACGAAGTTTTGTTGACAAAAAATTTGCAGACTAAATTTTTTCAGAAATTTATTTATAGGAATAAGATGAATTTCTTTAGGAAGTTTTCCTCCAAGAAGAATGCTAAAGGAGTCATTGGGGAATCATCGGACAATGACCTCCACACTCCGAGAACGGCGGAGGTGCGGCCGTGCGAATGGCCGCATAATGCCTTCATGGAGGAGGCCGGGTTCCATCAAGAGTTTGCTCAATTCGTTGCAAATGGTGGGCTAACCAACTTCCTCGCAGCTGAGTGTGACCAACACCATCTCCTTACAAATTCCTTTGTGCAAATTTTTCATTTTCTGAGTAGGAATAACCCTCCTGAGGTGCAGTTTAATTTATATGCTGAAACCCGTAACATACCGCTCACTGACTTTTGTGACATATGTTTGATCCCTTCTGATGGGGAATTAAGAGAGCCTAGAACAGTGGGTGATGAAAGAGGCGTGTCAAATGCCACTGCCACCAGTTTGCAGTTTCCTTATGTGCATTACTTTGCTTTATTCATCGCGAGGTGTTTAACCGCTAGGGAGAAGGTTGGTGCACTCAGTGCCCCCGACTTCGCCATTTTACGCCGTGCACTGCACAATGATCACACCTTTAGCATGGGGGCTATTATTGCACGTCGCCTACACCTTAACAGGACTAAGGGAAAGATACATGGTGGTATTTATGCTATTCACTTAGCGAGACACTTTAATGTTCAGATTCGCCCACATGATTATCCCTTGCCCCAAGTTTATCTAGATCACAAGGCATTGTAGGATCATCAATTTATTGATGCAGCTGATTCTTTTCATAACATTCGCTACAACTTAGTATTCAGCATGGTTACCCGTGATGTTATCCCATTGCCTGCACCTGCTCTGTTTGATTCTACTGCCAGGAACGGATACGGGATCATGCCAGAGGACATTACAACCTACCAGAACAACCTGACAGCGGCTGAGGAGGAGCCCCAGGAGTTGGACGCTCAGGTGCCGTCGCCACCGCACATCAACCTAGGACCGGATGGCTATTACAGATGGTGATTACCAAGCTAGGCCAAAAGCCTAAGCTTGAGGGAGTACGTATTTCCGCCAACATTATATTCATGTGTACACATTTCGTTCCAGTTGTCGGTGTCCACACTTTTGCATTGTATTATTCATGCTAGATTTATTTTCTCGCTTCCTTTTGTGTGTTTGAAAAACTTTGAGAAAATCCAAAAATATTTCTTACTTCTTTTCGGCTTTTCTTTCTAGTTTAATTTAATTGTAGTAGCAAAAGAAAACCCAAAAACATTTCTCGTTTCTTCTTTTACTTGTTGGGAGCTCTCCCGTGTAAATAGTTTTTCTCGTTTTTGTTTTTCCTCTTTAATTTGCTTTCTTTAAGAAAAACCAAAAACTTAAAAAAATATTTCAATGTGTTTCTCTGAAATTCTTTTCCTTTTATTTGAGTCGTACCAAGGGGAAGACCACAATGAAAATGTTGAGTGGCTCTCATATGCATTATTGTTAATCTGACAAGGAGCCCATGTTACTTTGTCTTCTCCTCTTGAATAAAATGTTTGCAGATTCCAGCTTAGTCCACAGCACTCATGCACTATTATTCATATCATTCGGTCATGCAAGTGAAAGGCAATAATGACGATATTTGACGAAGTGACTGTGGCAGAGAGAAGCGGGTATGAACTCAACTTGTTTTTGTTTTTGTAAATATGTTTAACCTAGTATGCATGATTCAGCATATTATGATCGAACATGTTTGCAATGACAATGAGAGATTATAGTTGCTCATGCCATGCTTGAGTAGCTAGGAGTGGATGATGATTTATCTTGGATGTCAACATGCATTAAAATGATTGTGATGTAGTATGATGATATGGTATCCTCCTCCGAATGTTTCAAGTGGCTTGACTTGGCACATGTTCACGCATGTAGTTGAATCAAAACCAACATAGCCTTCACGATATTTATGTTCATGGTGTCCATATCCTACTCATACTAGTATTCAATGTTTATTATTCATAATGCATGTTCATGACCTATTTCGCTCTCTAGCTGACTATTTCTCAACCTATTTTCTAGCCTTCACCTGTACTAAGTGGGAATACTGCTTGTACGTCGAAATCCTTAAACCAAAGTTATTCCAAATGAGTCCACTATATCTACCTATATGCGGTATTACCTTGCCGTTCCGAGTAAATTTGCATGTGCCACCTCTAAAATTTCAAATGAACATCTGTTTTGTGTGCCTGGACCGCTCATGGAGCGACAGGGGGTGGTCAATATCTTCCATGTTAAGCGGGTTATTCTCATGATGAGTGTTTATTCACTCGTCCTTGCATGAGAGGGGCGGTGATAGGGATTCCCAGTCCCGAAATCAAAAATTGCAAATAATTAAACAAAGCTCCCCTAGGAATGTTGTTGGTATGGATGGTAAACGTGGATTCGGCTAGCCGTGGAGTGTGTTTGTTGGTGGAGGGGGAGTAAACCTTTACTTTTACCGCTTGGGAACCACCGCTAATGTGTTTAGCATGGAAGATATTGATAACTCTTGGTCGTAACGTTGACAGGAAGGGTGTACCTCCCATAATTATATTTATCTCTGATTTAAGCTTTGAGCTCTGGCACCTCTACAAATCCCTGCTTCCCTCTGCGAAGGGACTATCTATTTACTTTTAGGGATTTCTATTCCTGTGCCCCTGGTTCCTTAGTTGTACTCATTCATCCCCACGCTCTTAACGTTTGCTCACTTTTCCCCACTCTCTTGTCCGAAACCCTCACAAATGGTCACAGCGGAGGATGCCGTCGGGTCAATGGTTTGACCGTTAAGTGCTGACGAGTGGGGCCTTGGTTTCGTTGGACTGTTGGCCCGATGCGCGCCGCCACGGTACACAAGCCTGCTATGCATGCCACGTGATCCAGCATGCATGCGCCGATGCGCGCCGCCACGATGCGCCAACTTTACATGTGTCCATCCATTTTTACAGGCGTGTTTTTATAGGTGCCTGCCACGTCGGGCTGACGGCGTGGCCCCACGCAGACTCGCCGGGAAACCCGACTATCCGACGGGTGCCTCAACCGTTGGCGCTGTATGAACGCCGCGTGGCGCCGCTTCGGATCGCCATCCGAGGCCATAGCCGGCTTTTTAAGCGGTCGGGGTCCCCCAGCCCTATCACATTCTCCTTCTCCCTCCAACCCACTGTCGCCCGAGCCCATCCGCTTCCTCTCGCACTTCCCTCGCCGTCACGATGGTCTGGCGCCTCATCACCACCTACGCGCAGCTCACTCCGGAGCGGCGCCTGCAAATCGAGGCAGAGATACAGTCTCGCCGCGTCGCCCGCATCGCTGTGGGTCTCCCTCCGGATTCGCCGGAGACGGAGGAGGAGGAGGAGGAGGAGGAGCCGAAGGCCATGGAGGAGGAGCAGCCGGCGGCCATGGAGGAGGAGCAGCAGCAGGAGGAGTTCGCCGGCGCCCAGTCGGAGGACATGGCGGAGCAACATGCTATCCTAGATTCTATCCGGGATGAGGCCGAGGTGGAGGCCAACCGCCGGCTCATCCGCCAGAGGCAGGCAGAGGCCGATGCCCTCTTCGACGAGCTGGTGGCGGATGTAGAGGCGGAGGAGGCGGCAGCGGAGCAGCCGCAGGCGCCAGAGGGGGCGCGGCTGCGACAGGCAGCCATTTATCTACCAGAGGGCACGGAGATCGTCGATGTCTCCGACGGAGAGTAGATAAGTTCTTTGTAGTACGTAGGTGCATGCTTTTCTATGGATTCACCCTTTTTAATATGAAATGTACGGTTTGTGGAATGATGCTTTTGAATATAATATAAGCCGTTTTTTACTTGTTGGAGCCCATTTTTTACTTGTTGGTGGCCATACTGCATGAAACAAAACGATGCCACAAACAACATCGTTTGGTTGGCCAATCCACATGATCCGTATTGTATCCCACCCCATGTGGATTATCATCAATAAAGCTTAGCGCTTCCCTCAAAAATAAAAATGAAAAAAATGATGCAATGAAATCAATAAATAAAAAGAAAAAATGGTGCAATCAAATCAATAAAGAAAAAGAAAAAACAGTGCAATCAAATCAATAAAGAAAAAAAAGGGTGCAATCAAATCAATAAAGAAAAAAAAGAACCAGCGAGTGCACTGTTTTATAGGCCTCATCTATCTTTGTGGGCCTTCGACAGTCAACAGCTTGCGAAGGCCCAACCAAGACTTGGTTTTGTTTTGGGCAGACGAATGGGCGAGCAGAACCAACCTCTCGCGGATCGCCCAACGATCCAACGATGCGGAGCCGTCCATGTGATCCAACGACGCGGAGCCTGCATGCAGCCTGCCCTCGGAATTCCTTCTAGAAGCCCATATCTGAGGGCTGTCGCTTGGCGCTGGGTATGATCGAACAACTGCAGTTCGTCGCTAGGGTTTGAAGAGGTGCTGCGGGGTTTTGAGCTGGTCAGCGGGGTTATCTTAGGTTTGACCAACTTTCAAATGACCTTGACTAATTCAAACAAAATCAAAAAAATAGTAAATCTTCGCGGTTCGTTGTTTTATAATACATAGTTACCATAAAAAAATATAACCTTGGTTTTGGGGCATTTTCATGAAAACTCCTTCACACAAATGAGCCATCACGTACGAGATTGTATAGAGTTCAAGAAGAGAGTGATAGTGGGTTTATGTTTACGAAAATTTTAAAAAATAAAACCACCAACGCTTCATTTTAGTGTGAATAAGAAGGATCTGAACTTATTTTTTCATTATTGGAATTTTAAACTTTTTTTATAATGATTTACATTAGAAATGGTATGTTTGCCCTAACTTCGGAGCTCATCACCATGCCATATTTCTCATATCAAAGCTTTGTTTATGTGTAATAATTCATATAGGCTAACATGATCATCTAACATGTGTACTAACTCAGGGGTTAGTTCAAATTCAAATTAGGATCAACTAACATGTGTAATCACTAAAGCTTTGTTTATGCCCAAATTCACATGATATTTTTGTACACATGATATTTTTGTTCATATGATAAAGGGTTAGCCCAAATTCAAATTCTGCCTTAATTAAATATCACATCACATCACGTTCACGTTCACACATCATATCACCATGCACTAACTTTAATTATACATTAATGCCTTTCTCGCAAAAACAAAATTATACATTATTGCCGGCCACAGAGGCCGGCGATACTTCACAAGTCTACCAGCCATTTACTAAAAACATTAAAACTAAAAACATTAAAAACTAAAATGAAAATGAGGAGGCGCGCTGCCCTAGGCGTCCTCCTCGTCGTCGCCGTCGGGGCCGGTGATGTCGACGAGGGTCGGCGCCGGGCCAGCCCAGGGGAACGACGTCTCCCTGGCGGTGGCGACATCGTCCGCTGGTGGCTGCACCGCCGCTGCCTGGGCTTCGGCACGGCGCTCCTCCTCCTCTGCCTCGGCATCCTTCTCCAGCTCCTCCAGCCGTCGACCCTTGCGACGCTCCGCCCGCACGTGCGTCTGTCGCCAGTGCTCCAGGTAGATCTGCTCCTGCTTCGGCGTCGCCATCATCCAGATGGGCGGCGCGCTCACCCACTCGCACACCACCCCCTCCCAGATGTACTCCTCGGGCTTGAGGGTGGTCGGCGCCGGCTGGAGCCTAGCAGGTGACGGCGGGGCTAGCAGCGACATGACGCAGTCACCGGCAGCGGAGAGCGCAATGGCCTCCGCCATTCGCGCCTGGTAAGACGCCTCCTTCTCCTCCTCCTTGTGCCGCTCTTCCTCCTCGATTTCATGGAGGGCAGCTACCAGCGTCATCGCCTCCTCGTATACGGCCTTCGCCTCCTGGTCCTCATCGCGCACGATGAGGGGCGGCGGCGTGCCAGCCCGCACGTCGCGGACGCCACGCCGGCGCTGCTCCTCGTGCTCAAACGCAAACCAAACCTCCCAATTGGGAGAGTCTGCAGCGTAGGCCATATCGAGCCACTGCTCGGGCGTGAGCTGCTGCCGCCGGCGCCTCACCTCCTCCGCATGCACTCGCGCCGACCGTGGCATCGCCGGCACTGGGATCCTCTCCGGATCCAAGTGCCAGTAGTGTGGCAGGAAAAGGATGTTGTGCTCCCAGTGCCACCTCGCCTAGTGCACTGGGACACTAATCTGCTGCCAAGGCGGACGAGAAGACGACGGCAGGGGTAGCGCGCGCCAAGGGACGGTGGGGGCCTTGCCCTTCTTCTTGCCGGAGCTTGAGCCGGCCCCTGAGAAGATGCCCATGGTGGCTACTGGCTAGGGTTTTGTCGCTGGCGGGCTAGGGTTTGTAGATCCTGCCGGGGGTGGAGGGGGCAGGCGTGGCTCTGGAAGGATGGAAGCTACTGTGGACTGGCCGGTTTCCATTTAAAGAAGGACGATGACCCGAACATGGGTGGCTGACAACCGGGGCCCGCCGCGCGTGCGCATTTACTTTTGGTTGTGGGGATAGTTGGAAGGCCGCCACGCGTCCCCGAGGCAGACGAGGAGAAAGCGCGTGCACGTCCGTTCGGCGTCCGTGTGGCCGGAAATGGGGCGGGATGGACTCACTCGTTAGGTCCAACGGGCGACGCAGTCCAGCGCGGCCCCACTCGTCAGAGTTAACGGTCAAAGCATTGACCTGACGGCATCCTCCGTTGTGACCTTTGGTGAGGGTTTCGGGCTAGGGAGTGGGGAAAAGTGAGCAAAAGTTAAGGACGTGGGGATGAATGAGCACATCTAAGGAACCAGGGGCACAGATGTAAAAAACCCTTACTTTTATGTTGAGTCATCACCTTCTCAAATAAGCGCCAGATCTGATAGTACTATTGTCATCCTCATGCATTGTGTATAGTTAATGTTGGGTGCAGCATGATTGGATCTTTTCTACCATGAATTACAATGTTTAGTCGCTGCTTGAACTTTGGAGGTGCTCTGCATTTATGTTTTGCGGTCTTAGAAAGGGCTAGCGAGATACCACTGTTGTCATATTATATCACGACCGTTTTGACAAAGTGTTGGCGCTTGAGATATTTTATTATTGCTCGCTAGTTGCTTATGTCATTGATATGAGTTAATATAATTTTTAAGAGTTACATGGTTAGTCATAATCTTTGCTGAAAACCTGGGTGCTACTTAAGCATATGTATGTAAACAAGAACAAAAGAGTTCGTAAAAGTTTTTCTTTATCACTTTCAGTTTGTCAACTGAATTGCTTGAGGACAAGCAATGGGTTAAGCTTGGGGGAGTTGATACATCTCCGTCGTATCTACTTTCCCTAACGCTTTTGCTCTTGTTTTGTACTCTAATTTGCATGATTTGAATGAAACTAACCCGGACTGGCGCTGTTTTCAACAGAACTACCATGGTGTTGTTTTTGTGCAGAAATAAAAATTCTCGGAACTGGACGAAACTTTTTGGAGAATTATTTTACAATAAATAAAAAATACTGGATCCAAGAACCACCGGAGGGGGTGCCCTGGTTGGGCACGATACACCAGGGCGCGCCAGCCCCTCCAGGCGCGCCCTGGTGAGTTGTGCCCACCTCGTGGCCCCATTGACCCTAATTCCAGCACTATAAATTCCTATCTTCGGAGAAAAAAATAGGAGAGAAAGTTTCATCGCGTTTTACGATACGGAGCCGCCGCCACCTCCTGTTCTTCATCGGGAGGCCAGATCTGGAGCCCGTTTAGGGCTCCGGAGAGGGGAATCTTCGGTCTTCGTCATCGTCAACCCTTCTCCATCGCCAATTCCATGATGCTCCCCACCGGGAGTGAGTAATTCCTTCTTAGGCTTGTTGTTCGGTGAGGAGTTGGATGAGATTCATCATGTAATCGAGTTAGTTTTGTCAGGGCTTGATCCCTAGTATCCACTATGTTCTGAGATTTATGTTGCTATGACTTTGCCATGCTTAATGCTTGTCACTAGGGCCCGAGTGCCATGATTTCAGATCTGAACCGTTTATGTTATCACCATTATATCTATATTCTTGATCTGATCTTGCTAGTCATATGCACTAGCTATGTGTTATGATCCGTAAACCCCGGAGTGACAATAGTCGGGATACTTTCCGGTGATGACCGTAGTTTGAGGAGTTCATGTATTCACTATGTGTTAATGCTGTGTTCCGGTTCTCTATTAAAATGAGGCCTTAATATACCTTAGCTTCCTTATGGACCCCGCTGCCACGGGAGGGTAGGACAAAAGATGTCATGCAAGTTCTTTTCCACAAGCACGTATGAATATTTGCGGAATACATGCCTACATTACATTTATGAACTGGAGCTAGTTCTGTGTCGCCCTAGGTTATGACTGTTATATGATGCATATTATCCAACGAATTCACTGATCCAGTGCCTACGAGTTTTCCACATCTTGTTCTTGCTAAGTTACTATTGCTACTACTACTGTTACACTTGCCACAAAGTCATTGCTATCACTGTTACCGTTACTGTTACTACTGCTATCAAAACTATCATACTATTGTGCTACTGATCACTCTACTGCAGATATTTAATCTCCAGGTGTGGTTGAATTGACAACTCAACTGCTAATACTCGCAAATATTCTTTGGCTCCCCTTGTGTCGAATCTATAAATTTGGGTTGAATACTCTACCCTCAAAAACTGTTGCGATCCCCTATACTTGTGGGTTATCAGGTAGCGGTCACGAGAGTCCACGGAGGGCTGCAGCCACAAAGGGTCCATGAAGTAGCAACCTCGACTATTCCATAACGGCTTCCGTCCACGAAGGTCTAAACTCACTATGGGTAGATCTTCACGAAGTAGGCGATCTCCTTACCCGTACAAACTTCTTGGTTCAACTCTACAACACGAAGTAGGAGGCTCCCAAGCGATACCTAACCATTCTAGGAGGCACCACCCTCCAAAAGGTAATAGATACGATAGTATCACGCCCAAGATGCGGTCCTATCCCTGTTAAGGCTTGCGGCCTCGACGGGGATAGAAGCGCATCTCGTCGTTCGCAAGTACAGTTAAACATTGCAATACATGTATGAAGAGATGAGTATATGAGTTGGCTTACACTCGCCACAAGCTACCTTACAAGTCCACACAAATTATTCATACATCATTCAGAAGGCAGGGTCCGGCTACGGACGAAAACAAACAACAAAAGAAGCAATGAAAAACTGTCTTGCTATCCCAGGATCACCACCATGGAGCTCCCTACTCGTCTGGATACGTAACGTACATCCGACCACGTTCTTCGTCATACTCCCACGGGAGCTGAGTCACATCGTCTGGCACGTTCTCATCAACACCTGCACCTGTATTGTTGTAATCTGTGAGCCACAGGGACTCAGCAATCTCATAACTCGGGTACCGAAACTATGTAAGCCATTGGGTAAGGAATTGGTTAAGTGGTGAGGCTGCAACAAGCGCTAAGCATATATTTGGTGGCTAACTTACAAGAACAAGAATGTAAATATGGTGGCCTACGAGAGACGGACATGATCTAGCATGATCACTAAGTGATCCTGAACACCTACTTACGTCAAACATAACCCCACCGTGTTCTCACTCGGTTCATGTTCACGAGCAGAGACAGTCACGGTTACTCACACAGTTGGTGTATTTTATTGAGTTTACTTCAAGTTTACTATTACCGGGTGTTAAACAAGTTTCCAAGTTGCCACGTAACCGCGGGCACGGCTTTCCGAAAAGATTAAACCCTACAGGGGTGCTCCAACTCATCCATCACAAACTAACCACACGCCGCGGGAATAACCTTGCAGGGGTGCTCCAACTCATCCATCACAATCTAAAACGAATGGTCAAGGGGGTCCCCATAACAACCCCGAGCATGTTAGGAGCGCAAAATATGGAACATAACACCGGTACTCGGAACTAGTGCGGCAAAAGCGGAACAATACACTGAGCAAAGGCCAAGCCTTCCACCGTTGCTAGATATATATATGTGCATTAATTTAAATAACAATAAATAGAGTGATATAAACCAAATCCATGTTGAGCATGGAAAGCTTGCACCTGCAACTAGCAACGCTATAAGATGAGGGCTGAGCAGCGGTAACATAGCCAATCAATGTTTGCTGGGTAGTGGAGGGGTTAGAGGCTTTCATGGCAATTTAGGAGGCTAACATTTTAAGTGGTAGGTAACGAATCATAACGGTAAAAGCGAGACATCTAGCAAGGCAAAAATAGTGTCGGGATCCGGGTATGATCATCTTGCATGTTGGTTCTTCAGAGGGACAAAGAGCTGGGTCCTCGTAGTTGTACTCTCCGGGATCCTCGTACTCAGGCTCAACACTCGCGTCTACCCAAAGAGAAACAGCACCAAATAAACATACAAGCAGGGTGCAATGCACAAACAAGATGATGCATGATCCATTTGAAGTATTTAACATGGCAAACCTAAGCTAGTCATGTTTCTCATGCACTTATTAAGTTCTTTAGTATTCTGGACAGAACCTCAAGTTTAGTTATTTGAACATGCATGATCATGGCAAATATGAATGCTTCATGCGAAATCGATGCAAATGCATATGTAGAACGTTGCAAACGGAGTAACGTAGCTCACGGAACACTCACGGCAAGGTACGAACATAACGGAGATAAAACTCAAGATGAGGGAGGCCATGGGCTATTCCTTGGTATTCCAAGGATGCCACTGGATAGGAAAAGAAAATCTAGCAACAATAGAGCTAAAGATCATGCAAAACAATGGAGTATAGCTCTCACAAGTCACAAAACATTCAAACGCACAATCTGTCCACAAACAGCAACATGGCATTTTGCAACACACATAACAAGAGCTACAGCAAGTTCCAAACCACAACCAAAGCATGTACAGAAACTATACAGCATGCTTAACAAATCATCCAACTACACAAACTTGAAAGGAAGCATGGATCAATAGCAATGAAACTCACAAGATGGCATTTTGAAGCAGTTTTTAGGGACTTAGTGAAAATTCCAGTTTTCTGGAATCTGAGTTAACCAGATGGCATATTGACAGCATTATTTATATATGCTAGAGGGCATTTCATGGCATGAAAATTAACAGGGTGATAGAGGGTAACATCTACAACAAAACACTAGCACTGAGCATGTGCTAAAACATCACAGATCACATGGTAGCATCCCCTAAATATGCATGAAAATAACTACAGCTTCTCAGACTTAGACAAATTTCACTAAGAGAATAGCAGCAGTTTTTAACAGGATGACATATTGAGCAACAAAATTATCTATGATGCAAAACCTCTTTCACAAACTATTTGCACAAGATGACAGAGGGTAACTTGCACCAAAATTCATGTCATTAAGCCATACTCAAAGGAACAAAGGAAACATGGGAACCATCAAGACAATATGCTATCATGTTAACAGATTTCCAACACTTAGCAATATTTTGGGCATGTGGAAACAGAATTTTAGTGGCATGTTAGCATCAAGAATCCCACACATAACAAGATCTAACATGGCAAGCAAAAATACCAGGGGCTAGAGCACACCCAAATGAACATCTTTCATGTTGGCAAGATCATCAAACCATGCAAGAATTAATTCATACAAAAATAACAAAAGCCATCTCATCACAAATAACAATTTTACAAAGTTGCTCAAATGACAGAAACAATGCCACCATTGGATTCCTTGGGAAATTCTACCCCAAAATCATATATCACACTCATATGTACAAGTAGATAAAAAGCCCAAAATCACAATTGAAAAATCACACATGCACTTATAAGTCAAAACTTGCCTATTCTGGCCACTGCCAAAAATGGCCATGTCCAGATCTGGATCTATTCCTAAAATGGAAAGAAACAAACAACAGAATATCTCTAATGAAAAAAAACAAGCAGAGGGGGGTCCCACTGGCAGTGACACCAGGGCCCCCTGAGGATGACAAGTGGGGCCAGGGCCCACATGTCAGGGCCTCACTCAACAGGGTTTTTTTTAAAGGGGGGGGGCGTCTCGCACCCGCGGGGAATCGAACCCTCGACCTGAGGCTGTGGCGCGGGGACGCAACCACTGCGCTACTGGGGAACTACTGAACATATAGGGGTATCTGTTCTTTTGAACAGACCCCTGCCGCTGCACTTCTACCGGCGACCGAAACAGAGGAGGACGCCGGCGAGTGCACAGGCGACCTCTAGACCAGCTGACCACCGGCGGGGGTTGCGGACTCTACGGGGGTTCCATTCCCGAGGCTAGCGCGGAGAGGAACGGGCTGCAAGGCGGGCGCAAGGAGCTCGACGCTCCCGGCCATAGCGGACACGGCCCAACAGTCGCGGCAAAATTGCGGGGCTCTACAAAGTCTTCCGGCGCGGCGAGGCGACAGGTGAGCGCAGACGAGGCAAGGCGCGGCAAAGGAAGCTACTTGGGCACCTAACATGGACTAGCGACGGCGGACAGACTTGGACTGCACAAACTGCAACTACGGCGACGACGGCGAGCAAAGCAGAGAAAAGGGAATCAGCACTCACCCAGGGGTTTGCTGTTGGAGTCGAACACGGAGACGACGCACGAGACGAAGGTGACGCAACGACGATGGCTTGGCGAAGAGGATGACAGAGCCCCCGGGTTCACGACGGTGACGAGGAAGAAGCCGACGACAGAGGGACGATCTGCACCTCCTAACGCCCGGAATCGGACAAGGAAGAAGCGGAGATGCTAGGCGACATGGCGGAGCCGACGCAGGAAGGCGCCGGCGACGAGGACGACGACGATGACGGTGGCTCTGCTCTCTGAACTCTCTCTGAACCTCTCTTTCTCACAGAACTTACCAGGAGGAAGGAGGGGAAAGGAGAGACGTGGCGGCACGGAGAAAGGGAGGAATGGCGAGAGGGGACACCGGGCTAGGTCGGGGACACGTTATAAAGCGGCTAGGAGCTACCGGCGGCCGTCAAATCAACGCCGAAGACAACGTGGCACCGGCCGATGCGCTGCCGTACAGGACGACGAACGCGCGCTGCTGGGAGGCCGGCTGGGCCTGCGGTGCGCGTGAAGGCTGGGCTATTGGGCCTGAGAACAGCGAAGGAGGCCCAGGCGGCTAGCACTCTCTCTCTCACCCGAAAAGAATTCTTTCTATTTAAAATTAAAACAGCAACTAGCCTTTGAATATTAGGAGGTTTGAGACAGAGTTTTGAGAGAAAATAAAATACTTTTGCACTCTTAGATATCAGCACTATTTAATAAAAATTGTCTTGACATTTTTAGAGCAAATAAATTAAATCATATATTATTAAATTGGGACCTGTTTTGCAAGGTTCAAGTAACATGATATATCCAGGCAAGTTTGAAAGTTGGTTGACAATGAGAAAACATAATATTTTGGAGAGGGGCAACATTTTTATGGAAAAAATAAGCCCATAAATTACCACATGTTTTATTATTTGAAAAGAGAGAGGTGGGAATGGGTTTTTGAGAAAATAGTGGAGAGGTTCTACACACCAAACACACTTGTGTCACCAACACACAAACATCACAAAACACACACCCACCACACACCACCAACACGAGGAAGCATGATGCAATTATGATGACATGATGATTATGATGCCATGATGCCAAAAACTCATGAGGCCAAAATAGATTACTCAAATCACAAGGACAACATGAAGGTTCAACATGAAATAAATACAAGAATGGCAAGGATTACACTTGGGCTGTTGCAACTCTCCCCCACTACATGAGGATCTCGTCCCGAGATCTAGGAACGGAAGAATTCGGGAAATTCGGAACGGAGAAGGTCCTCTCGTTCCCAAGTGGCTTCTTTGTCGGAGTGATGTGACCACTTCACCTTTAGAAACTTGATTGACTTGTTGCGAGTCTTACACTCAGTTTCTTCAAGGATAGCAACTGGATGCTCATGATAGGATAGGTCTTCTTGGAGATCAATTTCTTGGAGATCAACGGTGCGCTCGGGAGTCTTGAAACACTTCCGGAGCTGAGAGACATGAAACACATCATGTACATTTGAGAAATTGGGAGGAAGCTCGAGTTGGTAGGCAAGGTCACCCCTCTTGCCCATAATCTTGAAAGGACCCACAAAGCGTGGAGCAAGCTTTCCTTTGATGCCAACGCGTTGAGTGCCCTTCATGGGAGACACTCTGAGATAGACAAAATCATCGATCTGGAAGGTCATGTCACGATGCTTGCTATCATAATAACTCTTCTGAAGGGATTGAGCTGCTTTGAGATTTTGACGAATGACATGGCACATTTCTTCTGCTTCAGTGATCATGTCATTACCAAGGATTTGACGCTCACCGGTTTCAGACCAATTGAGCGGGGTACGGCACTTCCTGCCATAGAGAATCTCGAAAGGAGCTTTGCCAGAACTTGCTTGGAAGCTATTGTTGTATGAGAACTCAGCAAACGGGAGACAATCTTCCCACTTCATGCCAAAAAAAATCACACAAGCTCTGAGCATATCTTCAAGGATTTGATTGACTCTCTCAACTTGACCACTAGACTGAGGATGGAAAGCTGTGCTGAAACGGAGATTGGTCCCCATTGCAGTCTGGAAGGAATCCCAAAACTTGGAAGTGAAGATGCTTCCACGATCTGAGGATATGAGCTTAGGAACACCGTGCAAAGAAACTATCCTTGACGTGTACAGCTCTGCTAGCTAAGCTGCCGAGATAGATTCTTTGACCGGAAGGAAGTGGGCAACTTTGGTGAGCTTGTCGATGACCACGAAGATGGCATCATTTCCTCTCTTGGACTTAGGAAATCCAGTGACGAAATCCATTTCAACATGATCGAATTTCCACTCTGGGATGGGCAAAGGCTGAAGGAGGCCTGCTGGACGTTGATGTTCCGCCTTCACTCTGTGACAAACATCACACTTGTTCACAAACTGAGCAATCTCACGTTTCATACGAGTCCACCAGAAGGTTTGCTAGAGGTCCTGATACATCTTGGAACTGCCTGGATGAATTGAGAGGAGGGAATTATGTGCTTCATCCATGATAACCTTCCTGAGATCACCTTTCGGAACCACCAGACGATCCTCAAAGAACAAGGTATCTTTATCATCGACACGGAAGCACTTATAATTTGGAATGCTCTTGGCCACACCTTTCTTCACTTTCTTCACCATAGCATCAAGAAGCTGAGCTTGGTGAATCTGATCTTCTAGAGTCGGAGAGACTTGAAGATTGGAAAGAAAACCTTGAGGAACCACTTGGAGATTGAGCTTGCGGAATGCTTCACAAAGCTCGGGTTGAAGAGGCTTGAGAATAAGACTATTGCAGTACGCCTTTCAGCTGAGCGCGTCTGCAATGACATTTGCTTTTCCAGGAATATATTCAATGCTTGGATTGTACTCCTTGATCATTTCCACCCAACATGTTTGCCGAAGAGTGAGATTGGGTTGAGTGAAAATGTACTTCAAGCTCTTGTGGTCGGTGAACACCTCAACTGGTCTTCCCAACAATAGATGTCTCCATGTCATCAGAGCATGCACAACTGTCGCCAGCTCAAGATCATGAGTGGGGTAGTTCTTCTCGCTAGGCTTCAGCTTCCGCGAGGTATAAGCCACAACTTTCTTATCTTGCATGAGAACGCCACCGAGACCTTGAAGGGAAGCATCACAAAATACTTGGAAAGGCTTGGATTGCTCGGGAGGAACAAGAACTGGAGCTGAAGTCAGCTTCTGTTTGAGTGTATTGAACGCCACATCACACTCAGGAGACCACACATACTTGACATGCTTCTGGAGGAGGTTGGACAGAGGCTTAGCAATTTGAGAGAAGTTCTCGGCGAATCTTCTGCAATAGCTTGCAAGGCCGAGGAAGCTACGAAGCTGCTTGACATTCCGAGGAGGCTCCCACTTCACAATTGCCTCAACTTTCTCAGGGTGCGCTTTAATGCCCTCGGCAGAGATGACATGCCCAAGGTACACCACTTCATTGAGCCAAAACTCACACTTTGAGAACTTAGCATAAAACAGATGTTCTCTTAGCTTGTCAAGCACAAGCCTGAGATGCTCTGCATGCTCTTCTTCGGTCTCCGAGAAAACAAGGATGTCATCCAAATAAACCAAGACAAACTCATTCTTGAAAGGAGAGAATATGAAGTTCATCATTCTGGAGAAGGACGGAGGCGCATTTGCTAGACCAAAAGACATGACGGTGTACTCATAAGAGCCAAAACTCGTCCTGAAAGCAGTCTTTGGAATATCTTCTTCACGAATACGGATCTGATGATAGCCCATACGGAGATCTAACTTCGAGAAAACCTTGTCACCTTTCAATTGCTCAAACAACTCATTGATGTTGGGAAGTGGATACTTGTTCCTGATTGTCTTCTTGTTCAATGGACGGTAATCGACACATAGTCGGTCCGTGCCATCCTTCTTCTTGACAAACAAAACACCACAACCCCAAGGTGAAGAACTTGGTCTGATCAGACCCAGACGCTCTTGTTCATCTAGCTGTTTCTTCAATTCTTTCACCTCTTCGGGGCCAAGCTTATAAGGATGCTTGCACACCGGTTCAGTACCAGGCTCGAGTTCAATCACAAACTCCACTGGCCTGTGAGGAGGCATTCCTGGCAACTCTTCTGGAAAGACATCTTCATACTCCGAGACAACGGGGATTTGAGAAATGGTAGAAATTTCACCCTTCTCATTGAGAGAAAATAGACGAATCGTGTCATCGCGAGCAGCAAAAATGATCACATGTTCAGAAGGATGAGTCAATTGGACTTCTTTAATTTTGCAATCAACATAAGCCTTGTTCATAGCAAGAAAATCCATGCCGAGAATGAGATCAATATCAGACTTGCCGAGAACAATTGGAGAGGCCTGAAAAGAATAATTGCCCATCTTGATAGAGACATCCGGAACAATGCAGTTGGAATTCATTAATTTCCCAGGAGAGACAACTGATATAGGTCTAAGCAGATCTTGACAAGAGAACTCATGCATAGCAAAGAACGGGCAAGACATAAAACAATGTGATGCACCAGTGTCAAACAAAACTTTTGCAGGAATAGAATTAACCAAGAGATTACCCATAATCACTTGAGAAGAATCCTCTGCTTTAGCTGCATTCACCATGTTCACTCTGACTGACTTGGGATTGTGCTTCACCATAGCACTGCCTGGGGGCCTGATAGGAGGAGGAGGCAGAAGACGCCACTGGTTGTTGCACTTGTTGGAGTAGTGGCCCTTCTGACCACACTTGTGACAAGTAACCTCTGAGAGCGGACGGAAGTTACCTGGAGGAGGAGCATTTGCTGACTTGGGAGCTTGAGGCCTCTGCTGAAAACCTGGGTTGGGTGGGTGGGAAGGACCACGACCACCGTGCTGCCTCTGCTGTTGAGGGGGACGAAACGGAGGAGGCGGAGGAACCCAATACTTCTGCTGCTTAGGAACAATCTGAGAGCTGGAGGAAGAAGAGTTGGAGTCTCTAAACCGCTTCCTTGAGTTCTCCAACCTGAGCTGAGTTGCCTCGACCTTTAGAGCCATGTTGTAGAACTGATCAAACTCACGAGGCTCTTGCAGGACTAGACCCGGCTGAAGTTCATCCTTGAGACCACCTCTGAACTGGTAAATCATTGACTTTCATCGGGAACATCTTGCTTAGCATAGCGGGCCAGATTCTGGAACTCGATGTTATACTGATAGACAGACTTGCTTCCTTGCTTCAAATTCCTGAACTTCTCACGCATCTCCTCGACAAAGCTCATCGGGATATGATGAGCTCTGAAGTCACGACAGAAATCATCCCAGATGATAACATGATCGCCTCTGGAATCCTTGTACTGCTGCCACCAATCTGCGGCCTGACCCTTGAGCTGGAAAGTCACGAACTTGACATAGTCCGCAGGTCTGACATGGCTGCACTCAAAATGCTTGTTCATGTCACGGAGCCAATCGTCTGCATCAAGAGGCTGCTCACAACAGGTGAAGGACTTGGGCTGATTTGCGAGGAACTGGTTCAGAGTTGCGAACTGAGGCTGATTCTGAAAATTCCCTTGATGACCTTGCTGTCCCTGCTCTCTTTCCTGCAGCAACCTGAGCAACATCTGAGTGTTGGCATTGGTTGCGGCCATCACAGCTTGCCAAGCTTCCGGAGGTGGAGGTGGTGGTGGGGGTGGTGGAGGATCAGACTGCTCCCCATCACGACCTGGGTTCCCACGAGTTGCTGGCGCCATCCTGAAGATGGACAAGAATATCAGCACACCATTGAAAAGATGATAGAAATAAGCTGAATCAATGGCTTGAAAGAATTGCAACGGAATATCATTAATTGCATTCAAACTGCAAATAGTAAGAATGCTTTCTGCAGGATCTTGATAACATCATTAGAACATGAAGCCACTTGAAATAACACAAAAGTATTGAGCTAAGGTTGCTCGGAACAAATGTACAACCATTATACATCTGTCGGAAGATGATCCTAAGAACTACTGGAATTCCCACCTAAGAATTTCTGAAGTCTTTCTTGTTTATGCGATTCGGGTTGCGGACCCAGGAACGTACCCAAGTTAATCAGCTACAACTGCACCGGCAACCTTCCACACCATAATCCAAGAAACTCCGCAAACTAGTCTACCTCAGACACTCGTAATCACAACGATACTAAACATGGCAGTACCCCGGACGCCTCCCCAGTACTGGGTGACTCCAGCCTTATCTCGCCACGAAAAGTATTGAAGCAATTTCGAACATCCTCCGTCCCGAGATACTAAGGAACTAAATGATAACGATGTGCAAAAATCCCTCGGAGCTCTACTCCTCGATAACAGGAGGCACCAAGACAGAATTCCTTCATATCGGCATCATATAGTTTCCAAAATACCCGCGTGATCCTAAAAAGAATTTGAGCGAGAAGAGGAGTAGAATGAAAATTCCTAAGTCAAATACCTCACCAGAGTATAGAAGAGGAGTAAAAGAAACCTACTCTCCGATATAACTAGACTCAAAATAGTTTTTACTAGACTCGACTCGGCCAAGTTCGATCAAGCAAGGGGCTCCTATGGTCGGTATGGCTCTGAATACCAACTTGTCATGCCCAAGATGCGGTCCTATCCCTGTTAAGGCTTGCGGCCTCGACGGGGATAGAAGCGCATCTCGTCGTTCGCAAGTACAGTTAAACATTGCAATACATGTATGAAGAGATGAGTATATGAGTTGGCTTACACTCGCCACAAGCTACCTTACAAGTCCACACAAATTATTCATACATCATTCAGAAGGCAGGGTCCGGCTACGGACGAAAACAAACGACAAAAGAAGCAATGAAAAACTGTCTTGCTATCCCAGGATCACCACCACGGAGCTCCCTACTCGTCTAAATACGTAACGTACATCCAACCACGTTCTTCGTCATACTCCCACTGGAGCTGAGTCACATCGTCTGGCACGTTCTCATCAACACCTGCACCTGTATTGTTGTAATCTGTGAGCCACAGGGGCTCAGCAATCTCATAACCCGGGTACCGAAACTATGTAAGCCATTGGGTAAGGAATTGGTTAAGTGGTGAGGCTGCAACAAGCGCTAAGCATATATTTGGTGGCTAACTTACGAGAACAAGAATGTAAATATGGTGGCCTACGAGAGACGGACATGATCTAGCATGATCACTAAGTGATCCTGAACACCTACTTACGTCAAACATAACCCCACCGTGTTCTCACTCGGTTCATGTTCACGAGCAGAGACAGTCACGGTTACTCACACAGTTGGTGTATTTTATTGAGTTTACTTCAAGTTTACTATTACCGGGTGTTAAACAAGTTTCCAAGTTGCCACGTAACCGCGGGCATGGCTTTCCGAAAAGATTAAACCCTGCAGGGGTGCTCCAACTCATCCATCACAAACTAACCACACGCCGCGGGAATAACCTCGACCACGAATCTCGTGATCTTCCTAGGCAATTCCACTGGAAAACCGCAACCTCGAGATAGCCCGAAGAAAAATCGGAATTCCTCGCGCAAGACATTCGAGAAAGGTAAAACAAGTCCAGCAAGACCGCCCGACGTGTCGACGAACCCGATAGGAGCCACGTATCTCGTTCTCAGGACACGACCGGATAAGCACAGCGTACAGTGGCCTGATAGACATCTCCCGAGTTGCCCCGGGTTGGCCCCGCACACGGCTCTAGTTTGGACCAACACTCATGAGGAGCACTGGCCCGGGTTGTTGATTAATTATCAACGGGGTAGGTATGCCCTATGCAATTTTATTAAGTTGTTTAGCAAATGTAGTACCAATGTTGGGTCTTGCCAGACAAGTTTTAATCTAAAACGAATGGTCAAGGGGGTCCCCATAACAACCCCGAGCATGTTAGGAGCGCAAAATATGGAACATAACACCGGTACTCGGAACTAGTGCGGCAAAAGCGGAACAAAACACTGAGCAAAGGCCAAGCCTTCCACCGTTGCCAGATATATATATGTGCATTAATTTAAATAACAATAAATAGAGTGATATAAACCAAATCCATGTTGAGCATGGAAAGCTTGCACCTGCAACTAGCAACGCTATAAGATGAGGGCTGAGCAGCGGTAACATAGCCAATCAATGTTTGCTGGGTAGTGGAGGGGTTAGAGGCTTTCATGGCAATTTAGGAGGCTAACATTTTAAGTGGTAGGTAACGAATCATAACGGTAAAAGCGAGACATCTAGCAAGGCAAAAATAGTGTCGGGATCCGGGTATGATCATCTTGCATGTTGGTTCTTCAGAGGGACAAAGAGCTGGGTCCTCGTAGTTGTACTCTCCGGGATCCTCGTACTCAGGCTCAACACTCGCATCTACCCAAAGAGAAACAGCACCAAATAAACATACAAGCAGGGTGCAATGCACAAACAAGATGATGCATGATCCATTTGAAGTATTTAACATGGCAAACCTAAGCTAGTCATGTTTCTCATGCACTTATTAAGTTCTTTAGTATTCTGGACAGAACCTCAAGTTTAGTTATTTGAACATGCATGATCATGGAAAATATGAATGCTTCATGCGAAATCGATGCAAATGCATATGTAGAACGTTGCAAACGGAGTAACGTAGCTCACGGAACACTCACGGCAAGGTACGAACATAACGGAGATAAAACTCAAGATGAGGGAGGCCATGGGCTATTCCTTGGTATTCCAAGGATGCCACTGGATAGGAAAAGAAAATCTAGCAAGAATAGAGCTAAAGATCATGCAAAACAATGGAGTATAGCTCTCACAAGTCACAAAACATTCAAACACACAATCTGTCCACAAACAGCAACATGACATTTTGCAACACACATAACAAGAGCTACAGCAAGTTCCAAACCACAACCAAAGCATGTACAGAAACTATACAGCATGCTTAACAAATCATCCAACTACACAAACTTGAAAGGAAGCATGGATCAATAGCAATGAAACTCACAAGATGGCATTTTGAAGCAGTTTTTAGGGACTTAGTGAAAATTCCAGTTTTCTGGAATCTGAGTTAACCAGATGGCATATTGACAGCATTATTTATATATGCTAGAGGGCATTTCATGGCATGAAAATTAACAGGGTGATAGAGGGTAACATCTACAACAAAACACTAGCACTGAGCATGTGCTAAAACATCACAGATCACATGGTAGCATCCCCTAAATATGCATGAAAATAACTACAGCTTCTCAGACTTAGACAAATTTCACTAAGAGAATAGCAGCAGTTTTTAACAGGATGACATATTGAGCAACAAAATTATCTATGATGCAAAACCTCTTTCACAAACTATTTGCACAAGATGACAGAGGGTAACTTGCACCAAAATTCATGTCATTAAGCCATACTCAAAGGAACAAAGGAAACATGGGAACCATCAAGACAATATGCTATCATGTTAACAGATTTCCAACACTTAGCAATATTTTGGGCATGTGGAAACAGAATTTTAGTGGCATGTTAGCATCAAGAATCCCACACATAACAAGATCTAACATGGCAAGCAAAAATACCAGGGGCTAGAGCACACCCAAATGAACATCTTTCATGTTGGCAAGATCATCAAACCATGCAAGAATTAATTCATACAAAAATAACAAAAGCCATCTCATCACAAATAACAATTTTACAAAGTTGCTCAAATGACAGAAACAATGCCACCATTGGATTCCTTGGGAAATTCTACCCCAAAATCATATATCACACTCATATGTACAAGTAGATAAAAAGCCCAAAATCACAATTGAAAAATCACACATGCACTTATAAGTCAAAACTTGCCTATTCTGGCCACTGCCAAAAATGGCCATGTCCAGATCTGGATCTATTCCTAAAATGGAAAGAAACAAACAACAGAATATCTCTAATGAAAAAAAACAAGCAGAGGGGGGTCCCACTGGCAGTGACACACCAAACACACTTGTGTCCCCAACACACAAACATCACAAAACACCCACCCACCAC
The DNA here is from genome assembly GCA_039707655.1 of Elymus sibiricus. NCBI lineage: Eukaryota > Viridiplantae > Streptophyta > Magnoliopsida > Poales > Poaceae > Elymus > Elymus sibiricus. Next base: position 140,180,030 of record CM077665.1, on the reverse strand, counting down.
ACACCACCAACATGAGGAAGCAAGATGCAATTGTGATGACATGATGATTATGATGCCATGATACCAAAAACTCATGAGGCCAAAATAGATTACTCAAATCACAAGGACAACATGAAGGTTCAACATGAAATAAATACAAGAATGGCAAGGATTACACTTGGGCTGTTACAGATAGTAACGATGAACTCCTTGCTCTTGTGTTTCAAATGATAGTCTCCTCAACACTCAATCACTCTCTCACAGATTTGGCTTGGGTAGAAGAGATTGATTGGATGGAAAGCAACTTAGGGAGGCTAGAAATCAAGATCCATATGGTTGGAGTGGATGATCTTGACCTCAACACAAGACTAGGTGGTTCTCTCTCAGAAATTTGGATATGGGAAGTGTGGGTCTATTCTGAGTGCTTCTCTTACGAGTGGGCTGTGGTGGAGGGTTATATATAGGCATCTCCAAAAATCCAACCGTTACAACATTATTGCCCAACTCGGTGAAACCGAAGTGAAAACTCGGTTGCACCGACTAGTGCAAAATGTGGCAACTTTGGCGTTTTCGGTGAGACCGATATAGAATTCTCGGTGGTACCGATATGAGTGGCCGAGGGCAGTTACACAACTCGGTGAGACCGATTCACAATTCTCAAAAATTCTGATTCTTGTGAATGAGGTAACAGAAAGTTGGTCACTGTAACTCGGTTACACCGATATGAAACTTGGTAGTACCGAGAGGTAGGTTTTGGCTAGGGTTTCTATCTAGGGTTTTGACTCGGTGTAGCCGATAGGATATTCTTGGTGGCACCGATTTTGAGTGGTAGGATTTAAGATAGAATATTTGTGGGAGAGCTTGTGAGTGTATTTGGTGGCTAACACTTGATCATTTTGAGCATTTCACTCACCATTATTACCTCACCCCCTTTTGACAGTATTGGCTTTCCTATGGACTCAAAGTGATTTCTCACAAAGTAAAATGTAGAGTCTTCATACTTGTAGCTTGTCCAATTCTATTCCTTCCATCTTGGGGTCTCCTCACAATCCTTTGCCAATTCAACATGTGGACTAAACCTGAAATAAAGTAGGTAGAGCTATTAGTCCAAGAGACAATGTATGTTGTCATGAATTATCAAAACCACCAAGGGAGCATATGTGCTTTCAATCTCCCCCTTTTTGGTAATTGATGACAACATACAATCAAAGCTTCAAATTAAGATATGCAGGTATATGTGATAGCTTTGAAGGATACATGACTAATGCAAGCTCCCCCTAAATGTGTGCAATCCTTTTAAAGAATAGTTGCATTGGAATGCATGAACACACACACAGTAGAAGGGACATGAGAAGTCTTGTATATCTTGGCTATATGCATCAAATATATGTGAATGAGGTGTTTCCATGCTCAAGACTTCACTCTTGCAAACAATATGTGCAAGAAGCAAGAGATCATCTTGACCAAGGATATGATGCATATACTTACCTTGAAGATCTTGAGCAATCTAGTAGTAGAAACACACTTGAGAAAACAATATTAGGAAACACAAGAGTATTCTACTTATCCAATGCAAAGAAATTCAAGAGTACCAAGATATGGAAGACATATGAAAAATAGAGTTTCTTAAGATTGATATGTCCCCCCCAATAGAATATGTAGGACTTTCTCCCCTAAGTATGGATTTGTAAATCTTCCTCTCCCCTTGAATCTTAGCATGTAGATATTGGGAGTAGGTAGGGTGAGACAAGTCTAGCACTAATAGGCAATCAAATCAAAGATATCTCCCCCTTTGGGTAAGCATAAACTTAGATGTAAAGATATCTCCCCCTTTGGGTATATTCTTCCCCTTGATATTCTCCCCCTATATACAAGCATAAGCTTTGATATTCTCCCCTCTAGTATATATCTCCCCCTTTGGTATGAGCATAAGATTTGAAGCTTTGATATTTTTCCCCTTTGGCATTAATTTCCAAAAAGGGTCACACAAAGGGTCAGATAAAGGGATCACTGTGGGATCATTGAAAACATTTGAGACTAAGGGATCCTTGAAGACTTTTCTCCCCCTTTTAACATCTGAAAAGGCTCTTTAGAATTTATCCCCCTTTGATATGGGGATCCTTGAATAAAGTTTCTCCCCCTTTGAGTAAATTTTTTTAAGGGATCCTTGAAGAAATGAAGATTTGCTAGATTTGACAAAGAACACAGAAGATAGCAAAATCGGTGGTTCCGAGGCAAATGAGTCGGTGGAACCGATATAAGGTTGTGCAGCTTATCTGTTTAATCGGTGACGCCGAGTTATTTGAATCGGAGGCTCCGAAAGCAAAACAGAAACTTGGCAAAGTTTGTCAAAGGCAAATTTTCAGAAAGTCTCAAGAGAATAAAATGATTGCAGATAATTTGAAAAAGAATTTACAAGAAATTTTCAACTAGATGGAAATTGAGTGGTTCCAAGAAATCATGCAACTATAAGATGAACCAAACAAGATACTTCATCTAGATGACGGGTGGTGACTAGGTCACCTATATTAGAGTATATTGACTTAAGGAGCCAAGCAAGAATACTTGATCATAGGTCATACTCTACGTTAAGCTCAAAATGGGGTTGCCGTTTTTTGATTAAGCATTTTAATGTTTTCATATCACTTGAGTTGATTTATCTCATGACTTGGAGTAAAGCTATTTCAAGGATATGATCACATACCTTTGAGTGATGTTGATGACGTGGCATGTAGGAGAACTTCTTTTGGATGCTCATTGTTGATGAAGATCATCTTGAGTTGAGAGCAATCCTTGATTGTTTTGGTTCTCTTTTCACCTACATGGGTTAGTCATGCAAGGAAGAACAAGATATATCCAAATGACAAGAATGAACCTTGTTTATCAAGTGGTTGTCAATGATATGGTTTGTGTTGTCTTCTTCCTTCCATCATCAAAGTAGGATTGTGGATACTTGGCCATGACAAGATTGCTCGTAATATGAGTTGATGGCAATCTTGTGGAGTGTAGTTCTTCCAAGTACCTACAAAAGGTTAGATGCAATACAAGGGAGCATATATTTCCAAGATATAAGATAGTGTCATATCAAGTGTAACATGGAATGGTCATGTAAGATCATGCCCTTACATGCATCCGAGTGAGTCTAGCACAAGTTTGAAGCATCAATGATGTTCAACTCACTCCTCAAGTGACAAAACACTTTCTCATCAAGTGGCTTAGTAAAGATATCGGCCAATTGCTTGTTGGTACGAACATATTTGAGATTAATGTCCCCTTTAGCAACATGATCACGAATGAAAATATGATGAACTTGAATGTGCTTAGTTCGAGAATGTTGCACGGGATTATGAGCAATTTTAATAGCAATCTCATTGTCACACAACAATGGAACATGTCTCACATGGATTCCATAATCCTTAAGAGTTTGAGTCATCCATAGCAATTGAGCACAACATGATCCGGCGGCGATGTATTCCGCTTCGGCGGTAGATAGAGATACCGAGTTTTGTTTCTTGGATGACCAAGACACAAGAGAACTACCAAGAAATTGACATGTACCCGAGGTGGATTTTCTATCAACCTTATCTTCGGCATAGTCCGAGTCAGAATAGCCAACAAGGTTAAAAGAAGATCCCTTGGGATGCCATATGCCAAAGTTTGGTGTTTGTATCAAGTATCTCACAATTCTTTTCACGGCCTTAAGATGACATTCTTTAGGAGCGGCTTGATATCTAGCGCACATGCACACACTAAGCATAATGTCGGGACGGGAGGCACATAGATATAACAATGAACCAATCATTGATCGATAAACCTTTTGATCAACGGGTTTCTCCTCCTTGGTGAGGTCAACATGTCCACTAGTAGGCATAGGAGTTTTCATACCTTTACACTCTTGCATGTTGAACTTTTTGATAAAGTCCTTGGTATACTTGGTTTGAGAGATGAAAGTTCCTTCTCTCGTTTGCTTGATTTGCAAACCAAGGAAAAATTTCAGCTCACACATCATGGACCTCTCATACTTCTCGGACATCAACCTTCCAAATCTTTCACTAAATTGTGGGTTAGTAGATCCAATGATAATATCATCCACATAGATTTGGCACACAAATAATTCACCATTAACTCTCTTAGTGAATAAGGTTGCATCAATTTTACCAATTTCAAAACCCTTTTCAATGAGAAACTTCGTTAAGCATTTATACCGAGCACGTGGGGCTTTCTTAAGTCCATAAAGTGCTTTACGAAGCTTGTAAACGTGATTAGGTTTCTTAGGATTCACAAAACCAGGGGGTTGTTTAACATAGACCTGTTCTTCAATCTCACCATTTAAGAATGCACTTTTAATGTCCATTTGATAAAGACTGATATCATGGTGATTAGCATAAGCAAGAAGAATGCGGATAGTTTCAAGTCTAGCAACGGGTGCATAGGTCTCACCATAGTCCATCCTTCGACTTGGGTGTAGCCTTGAGCCACGAGACGCGCCTTGTTGCGTACGACTTGACCGTCTTCGTCTTGTTTGTTCCGAAACACCCATTTGGTTCCGATGATGTTTTGCTCGTCTTTGGGATTCTCCACTAGTGTCCACACTTCGTTTCTCTTGAAGTTGTGTAGCTCCTCGTGCATAGCATTCACCCAATCCGGGTCCTGAAGAGCTTCTTCTACCTTCAAAGGCCCAATACTAGAGATGAATGATGCTCACAAAAGTTAGCTAATCGAGTTTTAGAGCGAGTTATCCTCCCGGTTTGTATGTCACCGAAGATTTGATCTAGAGGATGATTTTTGTTCACTCTTGCTCGAACTCGGGGTAGCTTTTGCTTGTTGGATGGTGGAGCTTCTTCATCATCATCTTTTTCTTCGTTGTCGTTACCTTGAGGTGGTGGTGAAGGCGGTTGTGGTGGATCTTCATGATGAACTTCTTCATCCTCTTCATCTTGGCGTGTACCACTTGTGGATGCCTCCATGTCGTGTTGAGATTCGCCTTGACGCGAAGTAGGGGCTTCCACTTGGGTTGATGAAGTACTCTCCTTCACCTCCATGGGACGAATCTTGCCAATGGACAAGTCTTGGATAGCTTCCGAAGGTTCCTTATCTCCTACATCATTCGGCAATTGTTTGACTTGCGAACCATTAGATTCATCAAACTTCACATCTACCGTCTCTTCAAATTTTCGAGTGAAGTTGTTGTAGACACGGTAAGTGTGAGAGTTTGATCTGTAACCGAGTAGGAAACCTTCATGAGACTTAGGAGCAAATTTAGAATGACAATGCTTATCAAGAATGTAACACTTGGAGCCGAATACCCGAAAGTATCCAACTTGGGGCTTGTTACCGGTGAGTAGCTCGTATGCCGTTTTACCGAGAAGCTTGTGCAAGTAGAGTTGGTTCGTGGCATGACACGCTGTTTCCACGGCTTTCGCCCAAAAGTGTCTTGGCGTCTTGTATTCGTCGAGCATCGTTCTAGCCATCTCTATAAGAGTCTGGTTCTTCCTCTCAACAACTCCATTTTGTTGAGGCGTGTACGTAGCCAAGAACTCATGTGAAATCCCTTCTCCGTCAAGAAAGGAATCCACATTCGTGTTCTTGAACTCCGATCCGTTGTCGCTCCGAACTTTCTTGATCTTCACTTCAAACTGATTTTGCGCTTTGCGAGCGAAGTTCTTGAAGATCTTTTGCACCTGCAACTTATCATCAAGAAAGAATACCCAAATAAATCTGGAAAAATCATCAACTATAACTAGACCAAAGGAATTTCCACCGAGGCTCTTGTAAGTATTGGGACCAAAAAGATCCATATGAAGCAACTCGAGTGGTCTCCTAGTAGTCATGATATTCTTTACGGGATGACTTCCACCTACTTGCTTTCCAGCTTGACAAGCACTACAAAGTCTATCTTTGTCAAAGAGAACATCTTTAACACCAAGTATATGATCACCTTTGCTGAGCTTGTCTAAATTACGCATACCAACATGTCCTAGTCTTCTATGCCAAAGCCAACCTTTAGAAGATTTTGCAATAAGACAAGTGTGAGGTTTGGCTCTCTTAGTGAAATCAACGATGTATAGATCACCTCTACGGAAACCGGTAAAGACCATGCTATGATTATCTTGACGAAACACTTGGCAATCTACTTTGGTAAATATCACATTAAAACCGAAGTCGGCAAGTCTAGATACGGAAAGAAGATTATAGCCAAGGGATTCAACAAGCATGACATTTTGAATAGAGCTATCATGGGATATGGCCACCTTACCAAGACCGAGTACCTTACCCTTGGAGTTGTCTCCAAAAGTCACATACCTTCGCGGTTCATGGTTTGGTGTGATTTCTTGAAACATGTCTCTATCTCCGGTCATATGATCGGTGCATCCACTATCGAGAATCCACTCTTTTCCTCCAGACATGTAATCCTTGAAGTTTGCCATGAGACTTAGATTCTTCATAGTCTTCTCATACTCGATGTCGAACAACTCATCTTCATCATAGTAGACATGTTCCACATTGTCATCATCAAGTGGGAAATCCTCGTCATAAATAAGAGATTCGTTAGATTTGTGATCATGACAATGTTCAAGTTTATGAATGCGAATGGCTTCAACAATGATGTTGTTGATAGTTATGACATCTTCTTTAGCACGCATGAGGTCTCTAAGCTCAAATAGATAGTCATCAAACTTAGAATCACTAGGCATCATTTTGTGAAAAACAATAGATTTATGAAGAATTTCATCAAGGTTGCTCAATGAATAATTTGGATATCGTTTCTCCAAATCACTCCACAAAGTATAAGCACATTCAAAAAAATCATTTGATCAAACACAATTCTAGGCAATCCTCTAATGATAAGATTAACAGTTCTAAGATTGCATAGCATATCAATTTCATCTTTGTGTGTGGGATGTAAAGGATCAATGGGAGGTACATAGGGGTTCTTAACATACTTGCTCAAATGGAATTCATTGAATAACTCAAGCATCTCATATTTCCATTGACTATAGTACTCCCCATAGAGAACGGGCACTCTATAACTAAGACTCCCCAAACTAGACACGTCCATCTTCCTCCAACGGTGATGAAACCGAAGCTTTGTAGACCAAAGCTCTGATACCAATTCTGGGATCACTAGAAGGGATGTCTAGAGGGGGGGGGGTGAATAGACTACTTGACAAATTAAAAACCTAACCTTTTCCCAAGTTAATTGGTTGGCGGATTTTAGCAATTCTAACAAGTCTAGTGCACCCTACACATGCTAGTCAACAAATATGACAACGGAAAGTAAAGACAAGCATATGTAAGAGAGTTGAGATAGGAAGATCAAACGCAATATGGAGACACGAAGATTTTTCCCGTGGTTCCGATAGGTGGTGCTATCGTACGTCCACGTTTATGGAGTCTTCAACCCACGGAGGGTAGCGGTCGCGAGAGTCCACGGAGGGCTCCACCCACAAAGGGTCCACGAAGTAGCAACCTCGACTATTCCATAACGGCTTCAGTCCACGAAGGACTAGCCTCACTATGGGTAGATCTTCACGAAGTAGGCGATCTCCTTGCCCGTACAAACTTCTTGGTTCAACTCCACAACACGAAGTAGGAGGCTCCCAAGCGACACCTAACCAATCTAGGAGGCACCACCCAACAAAAGGTAATAGATGCGATAGTAACGATGAACTCCTTGCTCTTATGTTTTAAATGATAGTCTCCACAACACTCAATTACTCTCTCACAGATTTGGCTTGGGTAGAAGAGATTGATTGGATGGAAAGCAACTTGGGGAGGCTAGAAATCAAGATCCATATGGTTGGAGTGGATGATCTTGACCTCAACACAAGACTAGGTGGTTCTCTCTCAGAAATTTGGATATGGGAAGTGTGGGTCTGTTCTGAGTGCTTCTCTTACGAGTGGGATGTGGTGGAGGGGTATATATAGGCATCTCCAAAAATTCAACTGTTACAACATTATTGCCCAACTCGGTGAAACCGAGGTGAAAACTCGGTTGCACCGACTAGTGCAAAATGTGGCAACTTTGGCGTTTTCGGTGAGACCGATATAAAATTCTCGGTGGTACCGATATGAGTGGCCGAGGGCAGTTACACAACTCGGTGAGACCGATTCACAATTCTCGGAAATTCCGATTCTTGTGAATGAGGTAACAGAAAGTTGGTCATTGAAACTCGGTTGCACCGATATGAAACTTGGTAGTATCGAGAGATAGGTTTTGGCTAGGGTTTCTGTCTAGGGTTTTGACTCGGTGTAGCCGATAGGATATTCTTGGTGGCACCGATTTTCAGTGGTAGGATCTAAGACAGAATATTTGTGGAAGAGCGTGTGAGTGTATTTGGTGGCTAAGACTTGATCATCTTGAGCATTTCATTCATCATTCTTACCTCACCCCTTTTTGATAGTATTGGCTTTCCTATGGACTCAAAGTGATTTCTCACAAAGTAAAATGTAGAGTCTTCATACGTGTAGCTTGGCCAATCCTATTCCTTGCATCTTGGGGTCTCCTCGCAATCCTTTGCCAATTCAACATGTGGACTAAACCTGAAATAAACTAGGTAGGGCTATTAGTCCAAGAGACAATGTATGTTGTCATGAATTATCAAAACCACCAAGGGAGCATATGTGCTTTCAGAACTCCACCTCGCAACCCACCTTCCCCCTTTCCCCTCCCACCGTCGCGCCATGGAACCGCCCGTATGTCAAGGTGGGTATTGTTAAGCTTTATGCACTAGCCAACGCAACCAAAAGTCCGAACTAATGGAAAGGGCTAGGTAATCCACATATGCACTTCAACACCCCCTCTCACATGTGATGCGAAAAGTCAACATGTGGACAGACTCAGAGGTATGGCTCAAGAGGCCTATACGTGGACAAAGGGGGGCAGCAGCCATTTTTTAGATAAACTGCGAAAGCCAGGACTTGAACTCAAGACCTTAGCTCTGATACCATGTTAAGCTTCATGCACTAGCCAACGCAACCAAAAGTCCGAACTGATGGAAAGGGCTAGGTAATCCACATCTACACTTCAACAGGTATCTGTCGACATTACTGGGAGACGACGACCTCACTCCCTTGGCCTAATGCTCACCTCCCCAATGGGTGTTGTCCGTGTGTGTGCTCCCCTCGTCATCCCCGCCGCCACCACCTCCCACCATGACCATCGAAGAGGATGAGCGACTGGTGGGCTGGGTGATGGAGGAGTCCTAGATGGAGTACGGGCGCCAACAGCGGGAGCAGTGGGATGGCCTGAAGGAGATGATGGCATCGCCATCCTCGAGCCGGAGGTGAAGAAGGGGGTGGCTGAGCAGGGCTGGAACCCGAACTTGGTGGGGCAGTTGTGGAGTTGGACATCCACGGTGCCATGCAGCCCGCCGGCCGCACCACCGGCCTCGTGGGTGGATGCCGAGTCATGGTCACCACCACCACCACCACAACCACAACATGCATGGTCACCACCCCCGCCCGCCCCGCAATGGCAGCCATCGGAGGGGCCGCCAGCCCACCTTTGGCAGCCACCGTCGTACATCGACCTCACCATGGACGATGAGGACGAGGAAGGTGACGACTGAAGACGACGGCCAGATCTAGGGTTTTAGTTTTTATAGTTTAAATTTTCAGTTTAATGTCAATGTGCGGCAGTGACTTTGTGGACTTTTAAGATTAATGTAGTATGTAGTTTTAAACATTGTAATAGAGAAGCTAATAAGGTAGCTCGCGAACTAGCTAGGTTAGTGAGATTTTCTGTGACTTATGATTTTTTTAACGAACCGCTGCCTCACAGACGATGTATCTATTTTATCTAATGAATAAAGTGTGGGGGGGGGGGGGGGATGATTCAAAAATAATAATATGTAGTGTTTATAATTAATTACAATGTCATTTTTGTTTAAAATTATGTCCATAATCCGGACATTTCTAAAATGCGTCGGCGGGTTAGACGCACCGATGGCTGGACGACCGCAAACGGACACAAACCTCCATTTCTCCGACACAAACGGACATAAATTGGACACAACAGGTGTTCGTTTGCGGTCGTGCATTGGAGCAATGTTTACAAATGATGGGTAGTATCAGAGGGAATAAGATAAGAGAGCACAATATTTGACGCTATTATTATTGTTAGAATTAACTAAGAGCCCATGTTTCTCTCCTTTAAAAAAAACCGAGAGCATCTCCAATAAAAAATGCAAATTTGAAGATGTAAAACAAGAGATGTGAAAATTTTACAACTCCAAAAAATGCTTTTTACATCTTCAAAAAAGTGTGAACTCCAACAGATGATGTATATTGGAGATGTAAAAGAGCAACTCCAACAGATGATGCAAACTGGAGATGCAAAAGTTGTCGACGACAATTCAGCCGTTGTACACCTTTCGTGCGGGGTGGAAGAAATCGGTCGGCTGCGGGTTGGGTAGCCGTTCGACAGCGGCTTGGGCGGGCGGCGGTGGCGGTTCGACAGAGGAGACGGCCACAGCCCTGCAGAGGAGACCGCGGGAGCTCGGCGTTGCGGGCGGCCGGCTATGCGAAACGGGAAGAACGGAGTAGGGCAGCCATTGGGCGGGCGGCTTGGCGTGCCTCCCCTACCTCTGGCGGTTGGTCTTGGCTAGGAACGAGCCCAGCCCGACCACGACCTCATCGTGGAAAGCATAACGGCGACCAGCCCGACCACGACCTTCGGCGGCCGAAAACGAAACGGGCGGCTGCTAGGGACAGACGGCACTAGTGCGGCGAGGCGGGCGGCGGGGGACAGACGGGCGGAGTGGCGGCAGGGCGGGCGGCGGCGGTGTCGATTTTGGTTGGAATCGGCTGGCGGCGGAGTTGGGCGAGCGAGTGTCGGTCACGGGGAAGCAGAATGAAGGCCGTTGGGCGGTTGACGCGAAGCTTGGCTTTTTACATCTTCAATGGGCGGAGATGCAAATTTGCAATGCATCTACTTTGAAGAGGGGTTTTTGAACCTTGAAAATGCAAAAGTTGTATTTTTGCATCTGCATCTTCTATTGAAAATGATAGCTCACGTTTCTTTGTCAAAAAATTTATTTAGTCCACGTCCGGACCGGACTCGGATCGGTCACCGTATATTCTATATGCCGCCTTTGGTGGTATATATACGTGTCTATATATACATTGTGTCGCCGTGTTGTGTCTCGGGTGTGTGCTAGGCTGCTAGCTAGTTGGATCAGCGCCCAGGGTGTACAAGCTAGGTTCACATGTGCTTGAGACAGAGTCCGCCGGTCAAGCGTGGCTGCTGGAGTATTCGCCGGAATTGAATCAAAGCAATCGGCAAGGCGTTGTATTTGAGCTAGGTACTCGTCCAAGAGCGACGTGTGATCAAGCAAGGAGAAGGAACAGATATGGAAGCAGTAATAAAGCTGCTACCCGACGACGTGGTCGCGGACATCCTCCGCCGTCTCCCGCCGTGCAGCCTCGCCGCGTCACGCTGCGTCTGCAAGGTCTGGCACGACATGATCGACGCCGGCCAGCTGCTGCGAGCAGACCTCCTTCCGCACACGCTCGGCGGGATCTTCATAGACTTCAACTACCTACCGGTCTCGGAGTTCTTCCGTCCGTCGACCAGGACCGCCGTCTCCAGCGACCTCACCTACTCGGCCAACACCACCGTCAGCGAGCACTGCAACGGCCTCGTCCTACTCTCCGACATGGTGGTCAACCCCGCAACGCGGCAGTACGCGCGGCTGCCGCCGCCGCCGGCCTCGCGCGTCGGGATGGAGGATTTCTACGCCTTGGGAGGAGAGTTTCTGGTGTTTGATCCCAGCGTCTCTCCTCACTACGAGGTGGTCTCGATCCCTCTCGTCCCATGGGAGGATAGGCTGGGCCGCATGTCCAGGGAATCGGAGTGGCCGCCATCGCCGTTCGTCCTGCCCGTCTACTCGTCGGAGACGAAACGGTGGGAGGAGAGGTCGTTCGTCCGGCAAGGAAACGCCGCGGGAACCATCGCCGACATCCTGGAGGAGGGCAGGCTAGACCTGAAGCGCTACGGCGTCTACCTGCGCGGGGCGCTGTACGTGCACATCCAGAACGATTTCTGCTGCAGGATATCGATGGCGGATCATAAGTACCGAGTGATCCGCCCTCCGGCGGGCATGGCCATGGAGACGTCCGAATATCCGGCGCTTTATCTGGGCAAGTCGGAGAACGAGGTCCGTTGCGCCTTGGTACAGGACGCCCCATTCAGATTGCTTCGGGTTTGGAGGCTTGACGAGTCGTGCGGGCGATGCGAGTGGGTGCTCAAGCATCGCGTCGACCTCGAGCAAGCGCAAGCACTGGCGCGTACGACCATGTATCGTCGAGAAGAAACCGATGAGCGTTGGGTCCTGGATGATGTTAACAACGGCGGCGCGTCAGACGACGACGAAGAAGAAGAAGGCGCGCCGGTGGCGGGGCGGGAAACTAAGTCTGATTATATTAGCTTCCTCGGGTTCCATCCTTTTGAGGATGTCGTCTTCTTGTGCGATACGTTGACAAGGGGGGTAGCCTCCGTTTGAAGCAGTCGAGGCTTCAGTACTTGGGCATCCTACGTCCAAGGCACTACGGTGATATTGCTGGCCATGCTGCAGGTGTAAATGCATCTTTTCCCTACACGCCCTGTGGGATGGGGGAACTGTCGTCTCCACAAGTGTACACGCGGTGACGGAGTCGGCGGGAGCAGCGGCATGGACGGGGCAGGACGACGACGCTGAAGGAGCAGCGCATGCATGCGTCGGCTGCAGCCGGCGACCGGGCTCGGGGAGACGGCGGCCGGAGCAGGCTCGCGGGGACGGCCAGTTGGAGGCTGGGCGGGCGGTGAACCGTTGAAGGCAGGTCCAGGATGGCAAGCTCTCCACTGAGCGCAGAATTTTATTGTATTTTATTTTTTGCATTTCTTTGGAAAAGTTTTAAGATTAGTGATGGCTAGTACATAAGATTAAGGTAACTACAAGCCTTGATGGGTAGGGACATGGAAATCGATGCATTTTGTTGTAGTTCCTCCTAAGATAAGAGTCTTGCTTGTTTTGTAATAGAAACTTATGGATTATCAACTTAACCAGTCTTAGTCAAGTAAAATAACATGCAAGAAAGAAAAAATTGCACAGATCTCAATGTAAGATCACACGAAATAGCCGCCACAGAATGAAAAGGAGCAAAAAAGGAGGCACCTGAGAATGATGAGGTAACACCTTTTAGTAAATAATAACAAGGGGTGACTTAAAGAGCCATAAGGTAACCCCCAATGCTTGATAGCTAGTAGGACATCGCATGGAAATCGATACATTTTGTCATAGTTGCTCCTAAGACAGAGCCTTGGTTGTTTTGTAAATGGAAAACTTATTGATTATCAACATACGCAGCTCTAAGTAATGTTCGAAAAAGGACAACCGCTTTGTCTGGTTTGTACCATACTTTGAACTGAAGCTCACCCAAAAAAGTATATATGATGTATATCTTCCCTGTGTGCATGTGTTGGTGCCAGAGTTTGACATTACAATTCACAGCTTGTTTCTATACAGTTCTTTTGGACAAGGAACTGGCTAATTTGAAGCATGCAAAACGCTGCATCGCAAACTTATTCTCTACAATGACATCTTTAGCCCACGGGATTTAGTCAAAAAATAACAGGTAGGGTAACCTGGAACCAGCCTGCCGACATGTCACTGCCTCCCTCATGGTACACTGGTCAGACGCACCATCATCACCTCAAAAACCCGAACTCTCGGCAGGCAGCTTCTTGTGAAGGTCCAGTCAGCTTGTGCAAAAAAAACGAATTCGGTAGCTTCTTCTAAAGGTCTGGTCAGCTTGTGCAAAAACCCGAATTCTGTAGCCTCTGGTAAAGGTCTGGTCAGCTTGTGCTATTCAGCGTTTTTACTATGCACCGCCGCAGAAGAACTCTTCTGCTTTGTCAAAGAAGAAAGCCGGGATTTTCCTATGCAACATAAAAGCAGATGAAGCTTCCCCGGCCCTTTGCTTCAGGGCCCCCCCATCATCACCAGCTCGTACTCCTTTACCATCCTTTTGATTCTTGTTTCTGTTTAACCTGACGGCCCCTGAAACGCCTTTTCCTAACACTGGCCGCACGCCTTTGCGGCTTGACCGTATCGACATGTCAGATAGTGAGTTTTTTATGTCCGGCGAGGTATGAGTGCTATCACCGGAATTATTGGCTCCACAACCATCCGCGGCAATGGAATCTGAAGTGGCCAGTATTGACGCTCTGCAGGACTTCAGCAAAGTACCGATCATATCTGAGCTTATTTCTTGAAGTACCACACTTTTATTCTGATCACAGCCGTAGCAGACGGCAATGAGAGCAGTAGTCGAGATGGGCATTAACTCTGGGTCACTGAAGAAAACAAAAGGCAGGTCGCACACCTGTTTCTCAACTCGTCAAAATCGGCCAACAATCTCCAGAAATTAAGAAAAACATGGCTACATAAAATAACTGTTTACCTTATGAAGTATTGTGGGGCTCTTACCCCATCGAAGAACTGCTTGATTCCCGGGATGGAACAAAGAGAAGTAGCCAAGAAGCAGTATCGATTCTAGAAGCAGTAAACCGACCTGAAGAAAGGAGCACACTTGTTATCCAAAAGTGTTTGCCTAAGAATTGTCTCTTGGCGTCACTGAGGTATAACATTCGTACTGGTCCCTTGCACCGGGTAACCAGAAGAGAGGAAAAAAGGAGCGATTGTAAGTTTGTAACACAAAAATGTTCCTTTCAAAATTATAATTATAATTATAATTATAAATTATCATAGCTGACCATCGAATAGAACTATCACTGTCAGTGCCAGAAATTCGCTTCATGCCCATATCTGTTTTTGTAGAATGGTTAGAAATGACAGCATCAACTCCACCTATATGGTCTCAACATAGCTGGTCCCAAGCCCAGGTAAAGGAGGAGGATTGTGATAGGCTTGGCGAGCCAACGTCAAAACTCAGCCACTTACGGAGATGAAACTCAGAAGTCAGAAGAACATCGTTGGGGCGTAACCATCTTAGCGACGCGCCATACCGGAACCCGGGTGTGGTATGAAGTGGGCAAGGGCCAGGCCATCACCCCCTTGGTGGCGCGCCGTATCTTGATCTGGATACGGTGAGCCAACGTGAAAACTCAGCCACTCTTATGGAGATGAAACTAACTCAGAAGTCAGAAGAACATCGTTGGGGAGTAACCATCTTAGCGACGCGCCATACCGGAACCCGGGTGTGGTGTGAAGTGGGCAAGGGCCAGGCCGTCACCCCCTTGGTGGCGCGCCGTATCTTGATCTGGATACGGTGATAAGTGAGCAAAGATCGAGTCATCGCATCCTTAGTGGCGCACTACATCGACACCCGGGTGTAGTGAAAAATGAGCAAGGGTCTTTGCATTTGGCTTGACGATTGCGAAGGGTGAGGAAGCTAGCCGAGCCTAGTAGGATCCACTTAGCTTAGGTAGGTGGAACGTAGGGTCCCTGACATGTAAGTTATGGGAGCTAGTTGATATAGCAGCGAGAAGAGGTGTTGATATCCGCGTCCAAGAAACCGAATGGAGGGGACAAAAGGCGAAGGAGGAGGATATTGGCTTCAAGCTATGGTATACGGGGACAACTACAAACAGAAATGGAGTAGGCATCTTATTAACAAGAGCCTCAAGTATGGAGTGGTAAGGGGCCGGATTATCCTAGTCAAGCTGATAGTTGGAGACTTAGTTCTCAATATTATCAGGGTGTATGCCACGCAAGTAGGCCACAATGAGAGCACCAAGAGGGAGTTTTGGGAAGGCCTAGAGGACATGGTTAGGAGTGTACCTATTGACAAGAATCTTCATAGGAGGAGACCTTAATGGCCACGTGGGTACATCCAATACATGTTTTGAAGGGGCGCATAGGGTTTTGGCTATGGCATCAGGAATCAAGGAGAAGATGTCTTAAGCTTCGGTCTAGCCTACGACATGATCGTAGCGAACACCCTCTTTAAAAAGAGAGAATCACATCTAGTGAGTTTTAGTAATGATCAACACTCTAGCCAGATTGATTTCGTCCTCTCACGAGAAGAGAAGACGGCCGTGCTTGCCTAGACTGTAAGGTGATACCCAGAAAGAGTGTTGTCCGTCAACATAAGCTTGTGCTGGCTAACTTCCGTTTTCTGATTCGTGTCCAGCGGGATAGGCGCACCAAAGTCGCTAGAACAAAGCGGTGGATGGAAGCTCAAAGCTCAAAGCGACGGCGGCGGGGGAAGCTCAAAGCTCAAAGCGACGGCGGCGGGGGGGGGGGGGGGGAGGAGGTGATGCAAACAATATGTGGATGAAGATGACGACTTGCATTCGTAAGGTGGCTTCAGAGGAGTTTGGGGTGACCAAGGTCAGTAGAAGCGAAGCTAAAGATACCTGATGGTGGAACGATGATGTCCAGAAGGCTATTAAGGAAAAGAAAGACGGTTTCAGATGCGTACACCGGGCATAGAGAAGTACAAGGTGGCAAAGGCCACAAAACGAGCGGTGAGTAGTGAAGCAAGAGGTCGGGCGTAAGAGGACCTCCACCAGTGCTTAGATACGAAGGAAGGCGAAAGGGACATCTATAAGATGGCCAAGATCCAAGAGGAAGACGAGGGATGGCATCAAGAACGGAGCATATCAGCTCCTGCTGAAGGACGAGGAGATCAAACATAGATGGCGGGAGTACTTCAACAAGCTGTTCAATGAAGAGAATGAGAGCTCTACCATTGAGTTGGACGACTCCTTTGATGATACCAGCAGGCGTTTTGGGCGATGAATCTAGGAGTTCCAGGGGCTTTAAAATGGATGAAAAAAGGCAAGGCGATGGGCCCTGATTGTAACCCCGTTGAGGTGTGGAGAGGCCTCAGAGACATAGTAATAGTATTAATAGTATGGCTAACTAAGCTTTTCAACCTCATTTTTCGGCCAAACAAGATGCCAGAAGAATGGAGGCGGAGTATATTAGTACAATCTTCAAGAACAAGGAGGATGTTTAAAGTTGTACTAATTACCGTGGAATTAAGCTGATGAGCCATACAATGAAGCTATGTGAGAAAGTCATTGAGCACCGCTTAAGAAGAATGACAAGCGTGACCAAAAATCAGTTTGGTTCCATGCCTGGGAGATCGACCATGGAAGCCATTTTCTTGGTACGACAACTTACGAAGAGATACATGGAGCAAAAGAAGGACCTGCATATGGTGTTCGTTGACTTGGAGAATGCCTACGATAAGATACTGCAGAATGTCATGTGGTGGGCCTTAGAGAAAAACAAACTCCCAACAAAGTATATTAACCTCATCAAGGACATGTACGATAATGTTGTGACAAGCGTTCGTACAAGTGATGGCGACACTGATGACTTTCGGGTTAAAATAGGACTGCACGAGCTTTGAGCCCTTATCTCCTTGCTTTGGTGACGGGTGGGGTCACAAGGAGATATCCCATGGTGTATGCTCTTTGCGGATGATGTGGCGCTACCGTGCTAGTCGATGATAGTCAAATGGGGCCTAATAGAAAGTTAGAGCTATGGAGACAAACTCTGGAATCAAAAGGTTTTAGGTTTGATAGAACTAAAACTGAATACATGAGGTGCAGTTTCAGTACTACTAGGCACGAGGAGGTTAGCCTTGATGGACACGTGGTACCCCAGAAGGACACCTTTTGATATTTGGGGTCAATGCTGGAGAAGGATGGTGATATCTATGAAGATATGAGCCATCGAATCAAAGCCGGATGGATGAAGTGGCGCCAAGCTTCTGGCATTCTCTATGACAAGAGAGTGCCATAAAAGCTAAAAGGCAGGTTCTATAGGATGGCGATCCGACCCGCAATGTTGTATGGCGTTGAGTGTTAGCCGACTAAAAGGTAACATGCTCAACAGTTGGGTGTAGCGGAGATGCACATGTTGAGATGGATGTGTGGCCACACAAGAACGGATCGGATCTGAAATACATGTGATAGAGGTGGGGTAGCACCGACTAAAGAAGCTTGTCCAACATCGTATGAGATGGTTTGCGCATATACAGTGCAGGCCTCTAGAAGCTCCAGTATAGTGACGGTTAAAGCGTGTTGAAATGTCAAGACTCAAGAAAGGTCGGGTAGACCAAACTTGAGAGGGGTGCGTGGAAGGTAGCTATCCATGTGCCAAAACCATAAGTAGGTTTCGAGATCTTATGGGTTTCAGCTCTAGCCTACCCCAGCTTGTTTGGGACTAAAGGCTTTGTTGTTAGAAATGACAGCATCCCAACGGTACTTAAAAGAGTGCACAAATATAGAATCCACTTTATTTCTCTCCCCATTAGGAATAGCGGTCTCAACTTTATTATTCTAGTGCCAAAGCGATCACAGCCTAATCAGTACAAGACAAGTAATAATGAACTCCAGATGTATTACTTGCTACCATCGGCCAATGACGAAATGATCTACAAATTGAAAAAACTTGAAACCTGAAAGTAACTACTACAATACTTGAGTGAAACAATCTACTTCAACACAAAGCACTACTTCAAAAGCATAGATATGGCCCTCCAGGGACGGACATTCGAGAAAAAGAACTATAGATATATCACGCAAACTGCTGAGAATCCATGGAAAATTTGCTTGTAAATGCAATAGCCTACACATTACCTGATCATTTGGTACTCCCCATTTATTCATGCAATGATTCAGAAGAAAACTGATCAAATGAAAGAATTCCATCTTCAGATCTGATCTAGCCTGAAAAGGGTTCATAACCAGTAAGCATACAAACTAGCATAGGTGGAAAAACAGATTATTAAAATCTTCAGGACTCCCATATTAAAATGTTGCCAGTTTGCCAACAGCAAATTTTGCACGAGATCTTTAAGAATGACTAGTTGTCTGCTGCCACTCTAAATAGTTTAAGATTCTTTGTTGTGTCATTGTGTCTTCCTAGGCTACATTTTGCAGTTCAGAAATTCATCTATTCAGTGTCAAACAATGCATGAAAACCAACAAACAGAAGCCAATAACAATAATACCCAGCTTTGGATACAACTGCTTACCAGCATACACTGCAGAAGAGTGATATCCAAACATGCCACATTGTTCAAAACTTTCAACACACCAGTGGCTACTTCTTCAAAATTTGATGGAAGAATCGCTGAAGCCTGAAAATTTTAGCTATCATTTTCTAGCAAGAAGAAAGCTACAATAAATCAATGCAATAGTATCTAAATTGCCTACTAGCTACCTACAAAATTATATGTATATGATGTCAAAAGGTCATTTTTTTTCTCCTTATATGTTACTAAACTCTTTTAAGAACAACAGTATGCCAGTGAAAGAAAATTTATGTGCAATACCCTTTTTGTTCATGAAACAGAAATGGGTACTACTTTGAAGCTGAGAAATTTAGTGCTATATATCAAAATGCATGAGTTCTACAAACATCCCAGTGCAATCTTGTAAAGCAACTCTTCAGGTCTACAGCGCAACTGAGTTTGGAGATAGACCAACTTTTCTCAATAAAGCATTGCACCTTAAACAAGCAGAAACACAAACCTGGTCGGATGATGATCTGTTGTTTGCCTGCAGCAACACAGCTGTCAACAGTGAAGGCAGACTAACCAGGCCTGTCTCAGCCATGGCAGAAAGTACAAGCACTGCAGGTTGTTTTAAGTTTATTTCATTGCCTTTTCCATGACTGCCATTCAGTTCTGTACATATATTATTCATCTTTCTTCCTTCAAGGTGACCATCCACGGTACTATTTTCATTTCTCTGAGTGGAAACTTCAAAATGTTGATCTATTGTATCTCCCAAATTTGACAATTGTATTTCTGACACAGACCCTGAGTTATTCTGGCCAGCAGAGAGGTATAACAAGCCTTTTCTAGTTTCATCCAATGATCTTCTATCTCCTAGAGCAGAACCTTCGTGTTGTTCCGCGGGCTTGTTTTCTTCAACCACTTCACTAAACCCACAGTCATCACATTTCGAAATATCACAAGTTTTAGATGGTAATTTGGCATCTCCAGACTCGTCTGGTGCCATCAGCTGGTTGCCAACTCGTATGTCTAGTGAACTAAGATACTCACATTCATGAGCTAGATTACCAGCTGGAGTTCTGCATTTGCAGGACTCCCAATCAATGGCAGAAAAGTTCCCTGGCTTGGATGTCAAGACAGTCAGAAGGTTGAGACCAAATAGTATGGATGATGGGAGTGGGGACCCTTCCACCTGGGGCCTATCATAAAGGGCAAAAAGATCTCGCAGACGGTGAATTGTTTGATAA
Organism: Elymus sibiricus; assembly: GCA_039707655.1. Lineage (NCBI taxonomy): Eukaryota > Viridiplantae > Streptophyta > Magnoliopsida > Poales > Poaceae > Elymus > Elymus sibiricus. The sequence continues at coordinate 140,159,820 of CM077665.1, read as the reverse complement.
GCTACAATCAGTTCTATCAGACCCTCCTGCATTTTGAGTTGTTCGTCGTCAACATATAAGTGACCAACAATGACGGTTACAGTCCACAAAAAACCATCTAAAACTTCACCAACTGTCTCCATGTTCTCTGTAGTTTTACTTAACAGAGGATTCAAACTTCCAGAGTTTGATGCTGCCACCTTAATGTAATTCTCTAGTGATGCAGATAGCATGGGAATAATTGGAGGTAAAAGATTTTGTACAAGAAAATAAGTTCGATTAGCTGGAAGTGAGAGTAACACTCTAAGCAGGCGCAAAAGGTAAACAGTGACTTCACAAGCTACTGGTCTTGAAGTGTGTGAGGCAAGTAAAGCAGACGCAATGAAATCAAGCAAACCAACTTGTCTAGTAGCATGCAGTTCGAGATCCTTTCCTTCTAAGAACTGTTAAAAAATAAACAGAAAGGGCTATCAGTAACCATCTTTGCTATCATAGTATGGCACAATATGTAATGTAATCAATAGGAAGTACCTTCGTCATGTCACCAACAATCAAACCAATACTTGCTGCACCTTCTTTTCTAGCTTGACGATGTCTTTGCAAGTCCTGTAGCCATCTACTTAACTTACCTTTGGCAGCTCCTAGAGCAGCCCTATGTGCAATTCCTGTGTTTTCACCTATGGTTGGTTCAACAAATTCATGCTTGAGAGCCATTAATCTCTGACGAATCTTCTTAATCTTTCGTTTCATCTGTGTGGCATTGGATGTTTTAACCATAGACTCTGCAGTGCTGGCATTGCCTACTATCTGTGAATCTTCCCCACTATTAGCTGACGTAGAACGGTTTAGGCTATCTTTACTTGGGAAGCGGCGCTGAAAAGGTGAAGACTGATCCCTAAAATCCATTGAAGCTCTCTCACGTATTTGTTCAAGGTAAAACTTCCGGCGCTGCTCACTTTCACGGAGCTTTTCAGCTAGTTTTTGTGCTAAAAGTTCAGCTTCCTCTTGTTGCGCTTTAGCTCTTATCTCTTTTCTTCGTTGTTGCTCTGCGCTCTTCACTTCTCGTGCAGCACTAGATGCTTTGCGCTCCTCTTCTCTTCTGACTATAGCTTCTTCTTTCTTACGCTGTATTTCAGCAAGGCGCTGCATTTTCTCAGCTTCAAGGAACTTTCTTCGTTCCAACACAGCCTCTTCCCTTGCAGTGTCCTCCTTCTGCTTTGTTTTGATCACCTGTAGCTTTTCAGCTCTCCGCATTTCAGAATCATGAAGTTTCTGCCTCAGCAAGAATTTCTTAGTTTCATCGTTCAGTGATGTAATAAAGCGAACCTCACTAACCTTAGTGCTCTCATCACCAGCTCTTTTCGCAACCTGGGCTAGATATGCTTCATGACGAGATTCACCACGTTGATGGCGTGCATTCATTACTTCTCGCAGTTTTGAGCTGCGCACAGCCTGCAATTCATTTACACGACTTAACTTTTCAGTGGTACGTTGTAGTCTCTGAACTCTCTCACTTTCCAGTTGACTCCTGATCCGCAAAGCACGTGCGTGCTTTTCTTCTGCTTCTCTTTTCGTATCGAAAGCACTTCTTTTCTTCTTTTCGGGAGACATTAACTTGTCATGTAGAACACGTCCACGTTCTGTTACTTTTCTGCCAACACCAGGAGAATGAGAGGCACGGGAACTCCGAACAGGAGATTTCAGTATATCTTCCCAGTTTCTTTTTTCCTTCCAGGCATCCATCGATTTCCACTGTCCTGTATTTTGCTTCTCCTTTTCAAGATGGGTCGTACTCCTTTTCACAATATCTGTTGACTTTTTGTTCTCTGCCATTACCCTATCCTTAGAAGTGTGTTTAGCTATCTCAGATATTGGTTCCAGTGCCCCTCTTCTACTCCTTGCAGAAACTGAAGGCATACTTTGTGGGAATGATCTTCCTGACTTCAATGCCTCCTTACTTTGTCTCTCTTCAGTAACTTCTTTCTCACTATCATCAGAAAGTTTCACCTGACTCTCCACTTTCAAACTGATATTCCCAACTGTTGCTGATGCAGTAGTCAGCTTTGCTGAAATACCTGAAACTTCCCCAGAAGAGCTAGATGCAAAGCTCTCTGCTGTTATACCAGCCTGCTTGCGTGCCAGTTCGAACTGAATCCTCTGGAAGGCCTCTAGAGATGAAGACAATATCTCTTGCCTGTGTGGTGAACTTGTCATCCGTCTGACCTGCATACATGATATATCAGAAAGTGTCTCTTAAGCCTTCACAACTGTTCATACTATTCCAACAGCAAAATATATACGAGAAATCTACAGAACACACGGGCCACATTCACCAAGACATCCTCTACCACACTTTTTTAAGGATAAACATATACCACGCTTAACATAACCAACAAGAACTTTTAGCATTCAACATAGTAGACATGTGTTCTAGGAGAAGTACCCAATTCATCAGAGTGCTGAAAAACTATCATAAAGAGATAAGAATGCTAAAAAACAACCATATACGCATATTTCAAAGTTCCGCAGGCAAAATGAACAGGCGTAATATGAAAATGAACCACACGAAGGTAATCTTGATGGACTGATGAGAACACAGACCTCCCAAGACAAAGCATGAGGTCTTCGATGATCGGCTTTCACAGCCATTGGCGTTCCTTCCTTTGGTAAGCTAGGAGACTTCTTGGTGTTATCAAAATGCTCTGCCCTGGACTTTAGTTCTTGAAAATCAGATATAGCTTCGTCAAGAACGAGTATGGATTCATTAATTTGCTCCATGTCACATTCTAATTCACAGAGGAGGTACAGTTCATCCACAGCTCTATTCAGATTCTCGAAAAGAAAACACCAAAGCCTCTGCCTGAATCTTTCTTTGCTCTCAACAGTTTCACCTCCAAGATCTACAGAAACCGTTGCGAGGTTACGAAGTAATGTTTGGCTTTCTATGGATGCAACCGAGGAAGATGTAACTGGAACTTCAAGATCATTGTTTGAGGACAGGGAGACAGAGTCGGCTAAGGTAGTTGAACCACTAACAAATACAGGACTATCTTGCATTTCACATATATCCAATGGATTTCTATTACATTCAGTGGGTGCCTCCACTGCATGAATCATGATAGGAGATGTATCAGCATTTCTTACAGAATTCATTTCATCTTCAAGTGCACTTTCATCTTTTAATTCATTTCTGAATTGTGTAGCACCTTCATCATCCATGTACATTGTAGAAGAGTTATTGTCTCTAAAGGCGTCTGAGGGTAATGCTGGACCTGGGACTTCATCAAAATTTCCAAACTTGACAGAAGAGTTGGGCAAAACATCTACCGGCTCTGTCTTTGGAGGGCCTTTGACATGATCAGAATGTTCTACAGGTTTTGCAAGATCACTTGAACAGTTGGGGGATTCATGAGGCACTGAATGATCTGTGTGATCAATCATGCCAGTTTTGGGAGGATCATTTGTTTCTTCGGCCAACTGCAGTTCTTCACATTTTTTTACTATATGCTCTGAAGCTGAAACACTGAATCCATTCTTCAGGTTACTAGCGCCTACATCAACACATTCCTCATGCTGCACTTTAGTTGTTTTTCTACTATCCAATTCATCAACGGCAAGGTTATCATTTGTGCTCTGATGTGAATGCTGCAGCCTGTCATACCACCTTGAACTGCCATTACTGTGGTTGGCCTGAGACCGTGATGAAGAGTTTGGAGTTTTATTGATGGAACTTCCTGAAGACCTCTGCAATGTGAATTTTGAGCTGGATCGGTGTTTCTGTTAAAAGAAACTATAGCGAGTTAACAGCAGCACAGCACCAGCACTAAGAGTGAAAACACAATAGGAGATAAACACACACAAAAACAAAAATCTATTGTGGTGCCATCTTGACAGCCTTGAAGTATCTTAGATGAATCAAACTTGCCCCATAGCCCACTCAGGCCTTAATCAACATGGTGATATTGAGAAGATATGGTGTACAATTTCAATAATTTTATGGAATTAAACCCGAGCAGAGCTGGTCAAGTAAAGGAACCGCTTACCTTTTTCACTTCAAACCACCCTGATCCCAGATCATCCCCATCTCCATGATCATTCTCCATAGCGGTGAACCAATCCTCGGTGGATCCTTACGGCATTCCTGCCCTTCAGACATATATTCCACGGCAAATCCTTCACGGCATTCCTGCTTTCCAAATGAAGCCCAAAAATTGGGGGGAAAACAAGCTGATATCAGACCAATCGAATCAAACCGGCAACCGCGACTGGAGCATCTAGGACAGGAAACAAGACGTTGGGTCTTTCGGGGGCGGATCTAGATGGTCTGCACCGCACCGACACACCCAGAAATTCTGGAGGTCGTTGGGGTTTAACTATTCACCGGATGGCAAAATGCTCCTACCTCGGAGACCAACGACGGAGATTGCGGACGGGGTCGACGCAGCAGGGGCGAGATGAGGTGGAACAGGAACGGCGATGGCGGCGGGGGCAGGCGTCAGTGGCGACGCTACGGCACGGCGGCACCTCTAGGGCACTGAGACACTTTATTAGAGACGCCTTGGTGACGTGCCGTGTGGTGCTCCGGGTCAGAGAGAGTACTGTGCTACTCCTGCTGCAGCGGAGAAGATACAGCCGCAGGATGGGTAACAACGGACAGGATGGCACTTGGTGAGTTGGTGTGATGCCCAGTACATTAGTAAAGGGATAATTACGTTTGAGCCCCTAGTTTCCAAGCTTCCTCGGTTTTGCCACTATAAACTGAAGTGCTCTCAGGGCATCTACAGCATGGCACCCAAATCCGCATCAAACGACCGGGCTAACAATTCAGTCAGTGATTGATAAAAAAGTTTCAGACGGATGCCTCAAACAAGGCACAAACATCCGAGCTAGTCGGCACTCCTCATATGGGGCGGATATGGGATGCACGGGCGCGTTCACCACGTCGGACCCGACACGCCTACCCCATCACAAATTACATCAAATCCACCCCTTCTCGGACCTATCAGATCCATTTGCTCTCTTATCTCTTTTCCCTTCTCCGCGCCGGACGTCTGGCCCCTCCGTCGTTCCCTTGCTTCGTCGCTGTTTCGAGCCTCAGCGTCGCTAGGACCGGTACACTGGTCCTCTCTCCATTGTTCGCCACCCCGGTACGTCCGGCAACTCTCGGGCTACCCCTCGCGTTCTATGTGTTTGACACATTTTCCGACCCTGTTTTGTGATTTACTTGTAAAATTATGAATTCAGATGCTCCGTCGGACGAGAAGCATGGATCGACGGAGCTTGATAAAATGATTCAAGATGAGTTCTTCGATTCATTGGATTCGAGCGAAGTAGTGGATCATGCTCATGAGCATGCAAGAGGAAATGGACCGGCGGGTAGAGCATATTCTCAACTTCAAGGGTGCAATCAAAGGAGAAGAGTGATCAATTGGGATAGGGTCTCCGGAGCACGGCTACTGCACAAGAAATACTTTGCTCCGGACCCACCTTTTCCAAATGATCCATGGTTTTGTCGCCATTTTCGCATGCGGAAGCCATTGTTTTTGCGCATTGTGGAGGAAGTGGAGGCACACGATGACTACTTCAAGCTCACAAGGGATTGATGCGGCCAAATTTTTTCTCTGCTAAGAAGAAATGCACGACTACTTTGAGGATGCTTGCACTTGGTACTGTCGTCGATGTCGTTGTGAGATGGTCCGGACGGGGGAAGCACATGCCTGAAGACTACTTTCAAGTTTGCCCGCGTCATGGTGCAGGTTTGGAGTAGAGTATCTGAGAGAACCACATGTGCAGGACACAGAAAAGTTGTTGGCTATTGGAGAGGCCAGAGGGTTTTTAATAATGCACGGGTCAATTGATTGCATGCATTGGCAATGGAAGAACTGCCCCAAAGTTTTGCGGGGAACGTATCAAATGAAAGGACGTGGATGTTTCCTGGAGGGGGTGAATAGGCACTTGAACAAATGCGGAATAAAACTAGCATTTATTTTATAAAGCACAAAACCTAAATATACTATGCTCACCTATGTGCACCTAAGTGATAGCAAGATATATAACATGAAGCATTATGGCTATCGCAAAGCAAAATGCATAAGTAAAGGGCTTAGGTAAGAGATAACCGAGGTGCACATAGGAGACCCTCACGCCCTCTCATAATCTCCTCACGCCATAATCTCCTCACGCCCTCTCATAATGAAATATGTCGTGATTCCACTAAGAGACCCTTGAGGGTGGTCACCGAACCCATACAAATCGCGATCCTAACCCCTGGGGCGGTCACCGAACCCGTATAAATTGCTCGGGGCAATCTCCACAACTTAATTGGACACCCCGATGCTTGCTCGGAGATTTACACCACAATGATTTAGCTCCATACACCACCAATCGTCTAGGGCGCCCAAGCACCCAAGATACACAAGTTCTAGGGTGCCCAAGCACCCTAGAACATAACAAGATTCTCAACTTTTCATTTCCACGTATCACCATGAAGAACTCAAACCGATGCAACTAATGCGATGGCAAGAACACACGAAGTGATCAAGTCCCTCACTCTCAAATCCCACCACAACAACAAAATCTATGGAGGAATATGAGAGGAAGAATAAGGAGAACACAAAGAACTCCAAGATCTAGATCCAAGGTGTAAGAGCACATTTATCCATGTGTGGTTTTGGTAATTGATGACAATCCCTATGGACTAATGGTTGCCTTGAGTTATATTCAAAGGATTTGTCCGTAGGTACTTCTTGAAGTCCATCTGTTGGTTTCAAGGAGTTTATATGGTGACCAAGGTGGTATTCAAGGTTTTATTCAAAGATTGGTCATGTGAGAGTTGAGCTTATTGCAAGCATGTCTTGAAGAAGAAGACCGTGTGAGCATTCATGTTTACCTTCAAGACATCATCTTTATGAAGAGAGAAGATAAGATACAAGGTTGATCAAGGCTAAGTCAATGAGTGAATCAAGTTGATCAACACGCAGAGCGTACAAGATATATTGAGAGGGATCAAGTGATCCCATGGTATGGTAAGCATTGTCCATTACGCTTTGTGTAATAACCCATGGTCTATGTGAGTGTTCTTTGTGGGGTTAGTTATATTTCCATGGGCTTGCATCAAGAGGAAGATCCCATACAACCCATGGAAGATGACATCAAGTGGTGATCATCATCAAGGTTGTAGTGTGCAAGTTCAAGTGAAGCATCACGGAGAGATCATGCTTGAAGCTTGCCATCCATTGTGGTGACAATGAACTTGTGAAGATGTGTCGAAGAGTGGCTCACCCATAGTGGAGTATGGGGGAGCAATCTACTAGTCTTCATCGAGCCAGCGCAATCAAGAAAGGTGGTCCATCTTGAGGAGGACAAGATAGTCATCATCTAGCTCAAGTGGACTATGCGCAAGGCAAAGGTTTGACCTTGATAGGGTTTTCTATTTTATCGGTCTCATGGTGGTAGTTGGGAGACTGTGTTATAGGATCGATAGCCGTATTATCAAGGGGGGCTCTCAAGTGAGTAGCTTGATCGTATCGTTTGTTGAGAGCTCAAACCATTGCATTCTTGGCATCATCATCTTTCTTGGTTCTTGGTTGGATTTTCTCTGTGTGGGTTCTTGAGCTTATGGTCAGCTTCATGATAAGCTCAAATTCATCGAAAACGGAGTCCATATGCATCTTCTATGATGTTTTCGATGTTGGAGTTTTTGCCGGTTCTTCATTCATAGAGGTTTCACATCTCTATATCATTGTCTTTTTCATACTGCCTCCTCTTAAGATATATCATTGTCTTCATTCATAGATGTTGGATTGCTCTTGTCGTCCTGAATCCAACAAGCTTGAGTTTGCTCAATTCGGAACTCATTTGCAGAAGTTTTGGCAGTTCTGGTCTTACCTGTTTTCTTGATGCGGTTGTACCGCTGGTCTGAGCGGTTGTACCGCTTGGCCGGTTCGTCCGGTGCAACTACCGCCCCAGGGGTGATACCCTGGGGTCGCTGCTCACAGGTTGTTGCCAGCGGTTGTACCACTGCCTTCGGGCGGTTGTACCGCCCAGGATCTGGCCAACCCTAGAGAGTGGCTTCAGGCGGTTGTACCGGCCCAGCACTGCCCCACCACCGGACTGGGTTCTGTTTTGATGCGGTTCTTGGGCGGTGGTGGCCCGGTTGTTCCTGTCAACTCATTTTGACCGGTACTACCGGTGTCCAGAGCGGTTGTAACGCTCGAGACTTTGCCGTGCCACCGCCCGTGCTCGGTCCTAGCGGTTGTACCGGTCTTCATAGCGGTTGTACCGCCCCTGTGTTATTCTGCACATAACGGGCAGATTTGTGGGGACCTATTTAAGGGGGTCTTCTTCCCCAATGGTTCCCCATCCTTTGAGCTCGTGTTTGCCCCCCATTGTTGACCTTCTTTGAGCTTGCTAACTCTCAATCCCTCCAATGATTCTTGCTAGTTCTTGAGGGAAAAGAGAGAGGAGATCTAGATCTACATTTCCACCAATCACTTTCTCCTCTATGTAAGGGGAACCCCTTGGATCTAGTTCTTGGAGTTATTGGTGTTCTTCTTCGTTCTTCCTCTCATTTTCCACCATAGCATTAGTTGTCGTGGTGGGATTTGGGAGAGAAGGACTTGGGAACTCCGTGTGCCCTTGCCATTGCATTTGGTGCACAGGTTTGAGTTCTCCACGGTGATACGTGGAAGTGATGTTTGAGAAGCTTATTACTCTTGGGTGTTTGAGCACCCTAGAGCTTGTTCCTCTTGGGTGCTTTGGCGCCCTAGACGGTTGGTGGTGCCTCGGAGCTCAATCATTGTGGTGCAAAGCTCCGGGCAAGCGTCGGGGTCTCCAATTAGGTTGTGGAGGTTGCCCCGAGCATTTGAGGTCACCTCGGAGCCACAATCCATTGTGGTGAAGCTTCGTGGTGTTGTTGGGAGCCTTCAATTAAGTTGTGGAGATTGCCCCAACCTTGTTTGTATGGGTTCGGTGACCGCCCTCAAGGGTCCCTTAGTGGAATCACGGCAGCTTGCATTGTGCGAGGGCGTGAGGAGATTACGGTGGCCCTAGTGGCTTCTTGGGGAGCATTGTGCCACCACACCGCTCCAAACGGAGATTAGCATCCGCAAGGGTGTGAACTTCGGGATACATCATCGTCTCCGCGTGCCTTGGTTATCTCTTACCCGAGCCCTTTACTTATGCACTTTACTTTGTGATAGCCATATTGTTTCATGTTATATATCTTGATATCACTTAGTTGTTTATCTTGCTTAGCATAAGTTGTTGGTGCACATAGGTGAGGCTAGTTGTTTTAGGTTTTGTGCTTGACTAATTAAACGATAGTTTTATTCCGCATTTGTTCGAGCCTAAACCGTAATTATTTTAAAGCGCCTATTCACCCTCCCCCCTCTAGGCGACATCCATGTCCTTTCACAAGGGGTTCCCCTCACTTAGAGAAGAAAGTGATTGGTGGAAATGTAGATCTAGATCTCCTCTCCCTTTTCCCTAAAAAGGAGCAAGAGTCCTTGGAGGGATTGAGAGATAGCAAACACAAGGAAGGTCAACAATGGAGGGGAAACATGAGCTCAAAGGATGAGATCCATTGGGGAAGAAGACGCCCTTTTATAGTGGGGCTCGAATCCAACCGTTATGCTCAACGCGCATTAAAGTAGTACTACCGCTCGGGGGAGCAGTACTACCGCTTAGAGCGGTATTACAACTCTACTACCGCTTAAAAAATACAAACTTACAGAAGCTAGAATCCAAACGGAAGTAGGAATGGCACTGGTCAGCAAACAGGCAACAAAAAGTTGCATAGAGGACTTTTCCAAGCGGCGGTAGCGGCGGTAGTCCAGAGCGGAAGTGCCGCATAAGAGGTACTACCGTGGGACATACCGATACTACCGCTTGGGTGCTGTAAAAGAACCTAAGCAAACAAATGAAACGAGAAAGACCAAAACTGATATAACTTTTCAAACGGGCTCTAAAATCAGCAAACTCAAGCTTGTTGAATAGATGACGACAAGTACTATCCAACAACGACTTAAGAACAAGCAATGGAGAATAAATGAGGAAGAGAACCTTCCCAAATATGAACTGACAAAATCTCCAACATTGAAAACACAAAGATGATGCATAAGAAATCTGTTTTCGGTGAACTTGAGCTTGTCATGATGATAACCATAAGCTCCAAAATGTATAAAAGCCAAACAAGAACCAAGAAAGATGATGCCAAGGATGCAATGGTTTGAGCTCTATACGAATGATACGATCAAGCTACTTACTCGAGAGCCCCCTACGGCAAACAAACCTATGATCCGGTCTCCCAGCTAACACCATGAGACTGGTAGAATAGAAAACTTATCAAGGTCAAACCTTTGCCTTGCTCATAGTCCACTTTAGCTAGATGATGGCGATCTTGACTTCCTCAAGTTTGACCACCTTTCTTGATTGTGTTGGCTCGATGAAGACTAGTAAATTGCTCCCCCATACTTCACTATGGGTGGGCCTCTTTTATGTATATCTTCACATGTCCATTATCATGAGAATGGACACCATATTCTCCTCACGCCCTCACACAATGCAAGATGCCATGATTCCACTAGTGGTGCACTTGAAGGCGGCAACCGAACCTTTACAAACAAGGTTGGGGCAATCTCCACAACTTAATTGGAGGCTCCCAACACCACCACGAAGCTTCACCACAATGGAATATGGCTTCGAGGTGACCTCTTCCATCTAGGGTGCTCAAACACCCAAGAGTAACAAGATCCGCAAGGGATTAGTGGGGGGAATCAAATTTCTCTTGGTGGAAGTGTAGATCAAGGCCTTCTCCTCCCAACCCTAAAGCATCAACAAGAATCGATGGCTAGGGAGAGAGATTGGGCAAGAATGAGCTTAGGAGCAACAATGGAGCTTTTGGGAAAAATAGGTGCCTCTCACTAGAGAAGAAGACCCTTTTATATAGTGGGTGGAAATCTGACTGTTTTCTACCCACAAGTCGTGCATAAGCGGTAGTACCGCTCGGGGGAGCGGTACTTCTGCTTGAACGGAAGTACCGGGCATCACAAATAGCTGACAGCAGTCAAGGAGGCGGTAGTTCTGCCAGAGCGGTACTACCGTTCCCGCAAGAGGTACTTCCGCTTAACGTTGTAGGATGCCCAGACTTAGCGAACAAGAGGAAGGCAGTGAGTCAGTGCCGCTCAGAGCGGTACTTCCGCTTATAACTGCCGCTCAAAATTCACTCGAGTGTCGAAGAAGCCAGAGAGCTAAAAATAAGAGGAAGTGAGCCCGGAAGGGGAGGGCGGCAGTACCGCACAAGCGGTACTACCACGCGGCCCCAAGCGGTACTTCCGCTCAGAATAGACAAGACCACCCGAGGAACCTAGAGAGCAAAATATAAGCGGAAGTAGCCCGGTACCACAGGGCGGCACTACCGCCGGAGCGGTACTACCGCTCATCGGAGCGGTACTTCCGCTTAAGTCATGACTCAGGGCCCAAGGACAGGGAGCAGCTCCATTGTGACGGGAAAGAGGGGAAGAAGCAAATGTGTACATGATTGATTCTCCCAACCTTTCCAAGTGCGGACCCCCTCTTGATAGTACGGATTTTCCTATGACTCTAGTCCACCAACACTAAATCAATAGGAAAATGTTGTCTTCTCTTTTCACAACTGAGGGGCTCAATAACCATCTCGTGCCACCTGATAATCTCTGAAAGCTCAATGCACACGATTAGTCCGCAAGGGTATTGTCATCAACCACCAAAACTACTTAGGGAGAAATATGCTCTTACAATCTCCCCCTTTTTGGTAGGTTGATGACAACACGGGATTTGCCAAAACAATAAGTAGTAAGATATAGACAAACCCGACATCTGCCAAATATAGAGAGGCTCCCCCTAGATGTGTTGCTCTATTTTAATATGCCTTTGGAATGCAAAGTGCACACACTAGGATCAACACTCCCCCTATATTTTATAGACACAGCCAAGAACTTGCATATACAGAAAAAGAGTTATAAGCAGGCAAGCAAGCATTATCTCATAAAGTAACTAATGTAGACATAACAAGATAGGATAGATAGCATGTCTTACACCATACATTAGTACTCACAAGTCTGGACCACATAAACCAAAGCAAGCAAAGAAATGAGTTCACGAGAGAGAAAATGCGCAGATAGAATAAAACACTCATGACTCAGCAAAGCCAGCAAATCCCTAATCACTCTCTCCCCCTTTGGCATCGAGACACCAAAAGGGCCATAGAGGGCTAAAGTAAGTCAAGGTGATGGAAGCCCAAAAGTGAACAATCCTCTTCCTCCTCATCCTCCTCATCAGTGGCAGCAGGTACATCCTCTTCCGACTCAGCCCACCGACAGTGCTTCTGGATCCATGCCTCCTTCTAAGTAATCTGGTCCTCAGACCCGCCGTCAACTACTAGGCCAAGCTTCCTCATAATGATCTTGTCACGGCTGCGAGCCTTCTTAGCTTCAACATGTGCCTTATACTGTCCCTTGATCTAGAAGCAGAGAAGGTTCTTCATCTTCGTCTTCAGCTTAGCAGCCCATGATGGAACGTGCTCAGATGGAGGAACATAAGTGTCATCAGCATAGTCCGGCTCTAGCTCATCATCAGAGTCAGTGGGGGCAATCTCGGGAATGGTAAACCGCCTTTCAGCAAAAATAAGCCTTTCAACATGGAAGCAATACTTAATGACCCCTGCCCGAAGCATAGCCTACCAAATAAGCCATCCACTCATGCTTGGAAGGATTGTTGGGTTATGCGGGAATTCCGGAATTACAGCCTTAGCCAGCATCAAGGTAGCGGCAACAGGCCGCCCGGCGGGTCAGGATCCGGCTCTCATGGGTCCGGCTTCGGCGCAGGCGGCTCAAACTCTGGTTATCAAGGTCAAGGTAGCCATGGAGGTCATAATCAGCAGTCTGGCAATGCTGGCCAGCAACAAAACAACTAGTCAGGGTATCAGAGTAACCCAAAGCAGCTTAATGGAGGCCAGTATCACGTTTTTACAACAAGCCTTGATAAGCGGGATCAGAAAGTGCGCAAGCAGGCGGTTAACGCCGCCATGCCGGCTCTTCCGCAGTACTTAAAATGGTCTGAATATGCAATAACTTGGAGCAGGGAGGATCACCCGCCGTGTGTGGATAACCCAGGGCATTTAGCCCTTGTGGTAGCTCCCCAAGTTGGAGGCTACGTGTTCACCAAGATGCTTATGGATGGTGGCAGTAGCATCAACATCCTGTACTATGACACCTTTCGCCGGATGAACCTGGTTGACAAGGATCTCAAGCCGTCATCCATAGTTTTTCACGGTGTGGTGCCCGGCAAATCAGCTTATCTAGTAGGGAAAATTTCCCTTGAGGTAGACTTTGGTGATGAGTTCAACTACAGGGTGGAGACTTTGTGGTTTGAGGTGGTTAAAATCAAGAGCCCGTATCATGCCCTGTTTGGAAGGCCGGCTTATGCTAAATTCATGGCACGGCCCTGTTATGTTTACTTGCAGCTCAAGATGCCTGGTCTGAAGGGAACGATTACAGTCCACGGTGATCGGAAGATTGCTCTTGAGTGCGAGGAAGGTGATGCTGCGTATGCGGAGTCAAGTTGTGCTGAGGCAGAGCTTAAGTTCTATAAGGACAATGTCGACCCGGCGGATATGACCCCGCTGAAGAAGCCCAACACAGAATCTGACCCGCCCCTGAAGTTTGTGGCAGAAGATACCAAGTTGGTGGATTTTACTCCTGGCGACTCATCTCAACAGTTCACTATTGGGGCCAATATGGACCCCAAATAGGAAAGCGCCCTCATCGAATTCATCCGTGAGAATCGGGACATCTTTGCATGGAAGCCTTCTGACATGCCGGGTGTACCAAGAGAATTCGCTGAGCACCACCTTAATGTGGATCCTAAGTTTAAGCCGGTCAAACAATTCCTCCGTCGTTTCAATGAAGAGCAGCGTAAAGCTATTGGGGAAGAGGTGGCCCGGCTTTTGGCTGCAGGATTTATCGTGGAGGTTTTTCACCCGGAGTGGTTAGCTAACCCCGTGCTTGTACTCAAGAAGAACGGCACGTGGCGCATGTGTGTAGATTACACAGATCTCAACAAGGTGTGTCCGGTTGATCCGTTTGCTCTCCCCCGTATCGACCAGATCATTGACGCAACGGCGGGTTGTGAGAGCCTATGTTTCTTGGACGCTTATTCGGGTTATCATCAGATCAAGATGGTAGTCAAGGACCAAGAGAAGACGTCTTTCATCACACCTTTTGGAGATTTCTGCTACGTGTCTATGCCTTTTGGACTCAAAAGTGCGCAGGCGACTTATCAACGCTGTGTGCAGAACTGTCTTCATGGTCAGATTGGGCACAATGTTCATGCTTATGTGGACGATATTGTGGTCAAATCAAGGAAGAAGGAGACTCTGCTAGATGATTTGAAGGAAACTTTTGATAACCTGCGGGTTTACAAGATGATGCCTAACCCGGCTAAGTGTGTGTTTGGTGTGCCTACAGGCAAGCTCTTGGGTTTCTTGGTCTCCGAGCGGAGCATTGAGGCTAACCCAGATAAGATAAAGGCCATCACTTCTTTGTCTAAGCCGACGTGCATTAACGATGTCCAGCGCTTGGCGGGTCGTATTGCCGCTTTAAGCCAGTTCATAAGCCGCCTGGGTGAGAAAGCTATTCCTTTGTATCAGATGATGAAGAAGACAGATGACTTTGTCTGGAGCGATGCTGCCAATGATGCATTTGAGGCGCTCAAAAAGCAGTTGGCTGAGCCGCCTGTCTTGGCTGATCCCGCGGAAAAACAGCCTTTGCTCCTGTACATGGCGGCTAATAATAAAGCCATCAGTGCAACAGTCGTTGTGGAGCGCAAGGAGGCCGGCAAAGAGTACCCAGTCCAGCGGCCGGTTTACCATGTCAGTGAGGTTTTGACAGAATCCAAGCAAAGATACCCGCATTGGCAAAAACTGGTATTTGGGGTGTTCATGGCAAATCGCAAACTAAAGCATTACTTCCTTGGACATCCAATCACGGTGGTCAGCTCTGCTCCTTTGGAAGATATCATTCAAAACAGAGAAGCCACCGGTAGGATTGCTAAGTAGGCAATTGAGCTCGGGCCTCTTAATCTGAAGTATGTGCCCCGGACGGCTGTTAAATCACAAGCCCTGGTGGATTTTATCAATGACTGGACAGAGTGTCAAGCACCTGAGGAGAAGCCGGACAATACATATTGGACGATTCACTTTGATGGATCCAGGCAGTTGGAAGGCTCGGGGGCTGGAGTTGTTTTAACTTCCCCACGAGGTGACAAATTTTGTTATGTGTTAAGGCTAATGTTTCCTTGTACTAATAATGCAGCTGAATATGAAGCCTTGCTTCATGGGCTCCGTGTGGCCAAGGAGATGAATTTGAGCCGGGTCAGGTGCCTCGGCGACTCAGACCCTGTGGCCCATCAAGTTTCTGGCACATGGGATTCTAAAGACCCTCGCATGGCGGCTTATCGCCAGGCGGTTGATGTTATTGCTGGTTACTTTAAGGGCTATGAGGTGGATCATATTTATCGTCGGAAGAATGAGGCGGCTGACGCGTTATCAAGACTGGGGTCTCAGCGTAAGCCGGTGCCACCTAATGTGTTTCTGGATGTACTGCATCACCCTTCGGTTAAATTACCGTCTGAGGAGGATCTTGCTATACCTAACCCAGAAGGACAATTAGTGGCGGCTCTCCACGCAATCCCTGATTGGACGCTGCCTTATCTGGCGTATCTGACTCGTGGCGAATTACCTCAAGACGAGACTTTGGCACGAAAAATCATAAGGCGGTCTAAATCCATGACTATTATCAATGGCGAGTTACACAGATGCAGCGTGACTGGCGTTTTTCAACGATGCGTTTCTCCGGAAGAGGGCCTGGAAATCTTGCAGGAGATACATGCTGGCGATTGTGGTCATCACGCCGGGTCAAAATCCTTGGTGGCAAAAGCTTTTCGGCACGATTTCTACTGGTTGACAGCTCATGCAGATGCAGAGAGATTGGTTAGCAAGTGTGACGGGTGTCAGAAATTTGGGCGACGTGCCCATGTGCCGGCTCAGGAGTTGCAGATGATTCCAATCACCTGGCCGTTTGCGGTCTGGGGGCTTGATATGGTTGGACTGTTCAAGAGGTCTAAAGATAAGAAGACCCACCTCTTGGTGGCGGTTGATAAGTTTACTAAGTGGGTGGAAGCAGAGCCGGTCAGTAAGTGTGACGCAACAACAATAGTTCAGTTCATCAAAAAGCTGATTTTCCGGTTTGGTTACCCTCACAGTATCATTACTGATAATGGTACAAATCTATCCAAGGGGGCTCTGAAAGAGTTCTGTGACAGTGAACACATCCGCCTTGATGTCTCCTCTGTAGCTCATCCACAGTCTAATGGTCAAGCAGAGCGTGCTAACCAGGAAATTTTGAGAGGGATAAAACCCCGGCTTATGGTTCCTTTGGAGCGAACGCCGGGTTGTTGGGTGGAGGAGTTACCTTCAGTTCTTTGGAGCATAAGAACCACCCCCAACAGGTCAACTGGCTACACGCCTTTCTTCATGGTTTATGGCGCAGAAGCTGTTCTCCCCAGTGATATCCGTCATGACTCGCCCAGGGTGGCGGCTTACGTTGAAACTGGTAATGAGACGGCGCGTCAGGATGCTTTGGATGCCTTGGACGAAGAACGGGATCTTGCGGCACCACGGTCAGTGATTTACCAGCAAGATCAGCGTCGCTATCATAGCCGCAGAGTCAAGACCCGGACGTTCCAAGAAGGCGACTTAGTGCTCCGGCTGATTCAAGACTAGTCAGATATGCATAAGTTGTCACCTCCCTGGGAAGGACCTTTTGTGATCAGCAGAAATCTCAACAATGGTTCCTATTATCTCATTGATATACGGGAGAGCGACAAATCACGCACTTCTGGAGAGGAGACTGCCAGGCCGTGGAACATTGCTCATCTCCGGCCATACTACACTTGAGCCACCGTCTCTCATCAATGTACATACTTCTGTCATTGTATATACCATTTTTTATAATATAATAAAGCTGGCATCCCTATGATTCGGGGCCTCTGCTGTTTTCCTGCACCAAGTTTCGTGCAAAGAGTTGATTCTTCATAAGGTCACTTGGGGGCTTCCAACGCACTGGGTTTAGCTTTCATACCCTCTTGACCAGCTTTATATGCCATATTCAAGTTAAACCTGCCTGTTTGCAACTTGCTACTCCACCATGTGACCCGCCGTACGCCTGACAGTAAATCTTTTTAAGACCCTGAACTGTTCAGAGTTAAAACGGCGGCTTTTGTCATGAGAGAGCCGGCTTACAGTGAGCTAGGATAAAATCGCCTTGTCTGCTGTAGTCTCTCCGCTGTGTGGCCCGTTCGTACTCTTAGCAAAGTCAATCTTTTTTACAAGACCCTGAACTTGTTAAGGTTTAAACGACGAATTTATGTCACGTGAGAGCCGGTTTACGAGGTTTTAGGCTTTTATGCCTAGCTTCTTTGAAGCAAAACAATTTTTTCTTACAAAACAAAAAACAAGAGTTATCTCTTCTTCCTGTGCCTTTAAAGCCGGCTTGCAAAGCAGGAGATTTACAAGTATATATTCTACTATTTGTTTTTGCAGGCGTCTTTCATGATAAGATTCTAAGTTTCTGGGTGATTCCGGCTTAGCATTGCTCATGGAGTATGACCCGCCAGTGGGAATCAATGAATTCATACTGAGGCATATAATCATGTCAAGATATTCATACTGGAGAAATTTTGACCCGCCGGCCTATGAGTTGGAGAGGTTCAAAAAGTGCGCGAAGGCGCAACACATGCAATCAAGTTTTTTCCTACCGCTATTACAAGGCCTCAGAGGACCCAAAATGTGGGGCTCAAGTTTTTTCACAAATTGTAACCCGGCGGCTCAGCTTTGCTCGAGTTAACGTCATTGGGGACCGGCTCTTCGCATAGCTCATCGATTGGTCATCTTGTGTCGGGTCTTCGCTCTCCTGGATCTGATGGTTGTCCACATCCCAGTTGCAGTTGAGTAAAGCTTCAAATTCGGCTTCATCATCCAATATTGGAGACGGGTCAACATCAGGGGCAAAGATGTGCTTACGCCGTTGAGGAGTCAAGTCTTTTGGCTCGAATGTGGGCGCCCGAACTCGAGTGTTGTTGTCGTCGTAAGCCGTGTGGTATGTCTTCAAATCAGCTTCTGCGGCTAACTGGCTGGCCAACACTCGAGACGCTCTGAAGCAACGGGCGTAATCATCTTGAGTGAATTCTGACCCGTCGGCCTTGAGCTGCGGGAAGCCTCCCATCATTTCCTCCGGGTTGAGCTCTGGTGCATATGCCAACGCCCGGCTTAAAGCAGATACCTCGCCCTTGCGGGCGGCTGATTTCTTCATCTCTTCAAAGTGCTTCGGGACAATGGAGAGGCATTTCAGCACGTCTTTGATCAGTTTGGGAACCCCTTTGTCACCAAACACAGTCCTGATGGTGAAGAGGCTTCCAGCGTACAGCTGTTCAGTGAAGGCATATAAAGCCTTCAACTTCAACAAGCTGTCATCTGGAAGCTGGCGAGTTCGTTTGCCTGCACAACAGATCAGGTTTGTGAGTCGCCGGGCGAGTCTTTATAAGAGTATTTGAAACATGGTCATAATATAGTCAGTAAGGCTTACCAAACACGGCTTCGGTCATCCGGCTTATATGGCGCTTCAGACTGGCCAGCTCTTCGGTAATAGGTTTAAGACAGCCCTCGGCATCTTCTGCATGTTTGGTCAGGGCGGCTTGGCTGGCTTCAACAGATTTTTTATACGCCTCAAGCTCAGTCTTGATCTTTTCCAGTTCCGTTGCAGAGAGCTGCCACTTTGTGTCCGCTTCAGCTCGGGCTTCTTGTTGCAATGCCAGGCTCTTCTTAAGGTCCGTCACGCTAGACTCGGCCGCATTTAAAGATTCCTACACATGACAAGTTATCAAACAGCAAGATCATCAATTTTAAGCCGCCAGTCTGGCTTATAATAGTGTTTGGAAGTACTACAGAGGGTTGTTGCAAGTCTCAAGCAGATTGCAAGCAATATACTTGACACTTGGGGGCTAATGTGCATCAGTTCTTCCAAGTTTATCCAAATACAAATAAGACCCAGATCATCTTCATCAAGATAACCCGTCCCTTGGGGGCTACACATTGCTCTGCAAGTCTAAGATCAGATCTACAAAAGTTCCGGCTCATTATTGGCATAATGACCCGGCCCTTGGGGGCTACACTTGGAATTTTTGCATTTATCAAGACAATAAACACCGGCTCATTATTGGCATAATAAGCCGGACCTTGGGGGCTACACGTTGGTCTATCACAATCTACATATTACTGAAGACCCGACTTATCTTTGAGAATATAAGCCAACCCCTTGGGGGCTACGTAAGGGTATACAGAGAATAGAAAGTGCAGTACCTCATATTTCCTCTTCATCATATCAACTAATTTGGCCTCCATGTCTCGGCTCGTGGCAAGGCGGCTCAGATAACCCGAATGCAATTCATCAGCAGTCAGTTTCTCCAAGTTGGGTAGATCAAGTTTAGCCTTCTCCTTCTCAGGTGAAGGCGCCTCATCCTTGCTGATGTGCTTGGTTAGCACGTTGGAGGGGGCCGGAGCAGCATATGCAGAGCCGGTGATAGTGACCTCTTCTTCTTCAGCCGTCACATTTTGAGTTGTCAGCAGGGGGCTGGGCGGCTTAGGATCCGTCTCCAGATGGGTCTCAGGAATTATAATATCAGCATCCGCCGGTTCAGTAGTTTGAGGAGTTTCTTCATGGGTGCCTTGGTCAGCCCCGGAGGTGTCCACTGGAAAGTCAGAAGTTCCAACTCTCGGGTCCACCGGCTCTGAGACATCCGGACGAGGAGATGACCCGCTTAGTTTCCTCTTCTTAGCCTGGGCCCTGCAAACAAAGTTTCCATTGTTAGTTATATGCAAGAACAGAATAGCAATAAGCAGAACGAAGATGCAAAGAAGCTTACCCCGGGTTGATAACAAGGGGAGACAGTTTGGAGGCGGTTGAGTCGCCAGATGAAGGAGGTGATTCCTGACATAGTTAAATTAAGAAGTATGAGCAAGTGACAGCGCATGACTAATATGCAAAAGTACAAGTATAAGTTATGAAATACCTCGTTGCGACATTTCCGACGAGCCGGAGTGTCAGGTAAGCCAGCCACCAGGTCTTCAGAGCCGTCGCTCCGGGTCTGACGCCTAGCGTCATGTTACTGCTTCTTCAAAAGAAAGTCGGGGTCCAAGTGAGCAAGAGGATGTGAAAATTTTACTTTCCGGATGACCCGCCGGATTCTCTTTGTTGGCAGAGGTTCTGAGCCGGAGGAGATGATAGTTACCTCCACAGCTCCGGCCTCGCTTACCTCCGCGTCAGCGTGAGAGGAGTCAGCGTCAATAAGTTGCATGAAAAGAAGGCCAAGGGAATCAAGTTCTACCTCTGAGTCATCCATCCCAAACAACTCTTCAGTTGTTTGCTTCTTCTTACGAGCCGGAGCTCGGGCTTTGGTTGCCTTACTTTTCTTCTTCTTGGATATAGTGGTTAGTTTCTTGTTCCGGAAAGAAGAGCCGGCCTGCATATACTATTGCATTGGTAGAAATATTAAATAGGGCATATGAAATGCAGCATTTAAAGAAAGAGTGAGGATTAGGATGAAAAGGTTCACCTCCGGAGCCGGGTTATGAGCATAAAAAGGGCTTAACCCCATCTTGTTGCAAGTTTCTTGCGGCTCACCCAGCAAGGATTTAACGATTGCGTTCAGGTCCTGGTCTGTCAAGGGGGTCTGGTTGAAGCGCTGAGGGTCATCCACTGCGCCAGTGTATTGGCACATTAAGGCGTTGCGGCGGCTTAGTGGCATAATTCTCCAAGAGACCCAGCAGCGGGTCAGATCAACGCCAGTTAACCCGTTGGCTAACAGGGCCCTTATCTTTGAAAAAGTTGGGCCATACTGGGCGCGCTCTGCAGCAGACATCCGGTCTGGGAGCTTGGTGTCGGTGCTGAGCCGGTAAGGGCGGTAACCCGGCAGTGGATTCTCTCCTTCTGGGGAGGGATCTTTGCAGTAGAACCAGGTCTTATTCCAGTCCTTGGGATGACTAGGCAGAATCGTCGACGGAAAGGTTACATCCCTCCGTCTCTGAATGGAAACACCTCCAAGTTCAAGGCTCAGTCCATCCGCCATCTCTGTTTGGCGGTTGATGTAGAAATAATCCCTGAAGAGGTCAACAGATGGCTCTTCTTGCAGATAGGCCTCACAGAGAATTTGGAACTGGCATAAATTGGTTACAGAGTTAGGGCCAATATCTTGAGGGTGCAGATTGTAGAAGTGCAGGGCGTCCCGGAAATTTTTTGATCCGGGCGGAGAAAAGCCACGGAGAAGATGATCCGTGAAGACAACAACTTCCCCATCCTGGGGCTTGGGAGTGACTTCGTTGCCAGGGACCCGCCAATGGATAACATCTTGAGCCGGCAAAGCTCCCATGACTACAAAGTCGTTGAGCATTTCTTCGGTAACCCCGGAGCCAACCCAGTCGCAGGAAGCAGGGGCTTTAGCCATGACGGCGGCTTAAAGGATTGTGGAAAGGCATGGACATGTGGCGGGTTAAAAACGCAGCATGACCAAAACAGCTATGACTCTAAGGTGATGACGCCATCTGACGGGTCATTATTAAAACTATGAGCCGCCATCAGCTACGAGTTTAAACTGAATTATAACTCATTAGGGAGACCCGGCAGCATCCTGGCGGGTCAAGTTCGCTAGTAAGCGTTGAAAAATTGCTAAGTATGGACAAACAGCTTCCCCCGATTACGGCTACCGTTTTGAGATCTATGGAAGGAAATAAAAGTAAAATATTTCCTAAACCTAAAATGACAGCGAAGAACAGACAGTTCATAGGTGAGTTCCTGTGAAGGGATGATCTACAATGAGCATGGGAAATACATCAGGCGAAGCACCGCGGGTCTTTTCTAGCAGATGAAGACCTAAAGATGCTTCCTTTTTCATCTACGGCAAGAACTCCGACGAACGGCGGTGGACCCGAAGAAAACTCGATGAACTAATGCAGATCCAGAGGGGGAAGAAGATGGAACCTGAGATGCGGGCGAGCGCGGGCGAGCGCTGGACAGAGTCAGGGCGATGCAGCAGCCTTTGTTGAGGACGACGGCGAGGTCCAGACGGCGCGAAGGAGCTTCGGCTGCGCGAGCGTCTGGAGGAAGAAGAAGAAGAGAGGCGGTGACGGGGAAAAGTGAAAAGGATAAGGACCCCACGCGCCTATTTATGAGGGGGATGGAACAGAAACAGTCTCGCACGGGAATCGAGGAGACAAAATGATGATTGACCAAGAAAACGCCTCGATTCTCGGGTTAACTAGTTAATGCAAAGATCCGTTGTGATGTCATCTGGGTTTTTTGATTAGTCAGAGATGACGTCACCCATCTTTCACATGGCGGGTCATGAAGATTTATTGCAGGTCAGGTGTTTACGAAGAATGCAAGACTCGCCAACTAGAAGATTTGAAGATTGACATGAACCAGTTCAAATCAATTTGGGGCCTAATGTTGGGGATATAAACCCGTGGTGAGACCCGCCCAGGAGGGGCCGGGTCATGAGATTGGCGGCTTAGCAGTAAAGACTGAGCAGGCTGAAAAGTCAGGACAAGGCCTGGAAGTGACTTACCAGATGGGCTTGGAAGAGGCCCAGAGCCAGAAGGCTGCGTGTGACCCAGAGGCGTAAGCCGCCGGGGGATGGTTTGACCGACAAGGCAAGGATAGTTAGAGATAAGGTTGGTTACTAGATGTAACCCGGCCCGGACTCTTGTAAGCCTAGGGCCTCGACCTGTGTATATAAAGGCAGGTTCCCTGGGCGGTCTAGGACTACGAAACCTTTGATCGAGTACTAGGTCTAGCGAATCCGCTCCCTTGTAATCGATATCCAATCAATACAACTCAAAGCAGGACGTAGGCTATTACCTCCTTCGAGAGGGGCCGAACCTGGGTAAACCTGTGTCTTTCGTCCCGATCAACCCCTTCGAGTTAACCGCCGTAGCGATGGCTTCACCCCTAAGTAATTGCATTAGGACATCTATCGTGACAAAATCACGACAGTAACAGCAGGTGCAACGCCCCAGTTCTCCTTCACATAGAGCTTAAGAATACTGTGAGCCATCATGTGATCTGCAGCAAGAGACTCACCAGGGAACGAAGCAGCCCAGGTATCCTCAATGTGCTTAAACAGATAAGGGCCATAGATGGGCACCTTCCGATCAAGGACAGCATACCGAAGCTCCTTCCACATGATGTGGGAAATATCCAAAGTTGAGTCACGGCCACACTCCTTATTACACAACAGCAGAAGATTCACAAGGTAGGAGTGAACCTGATCCTTGTTCCCAACACGAGGAAACAGAGTGTTGTGGAAGATACGATTCATAATGTCAAGAAACGGAATGAGCTCAGTGCGAGTACCCTTGGCAGTCTAAACCACCCTGGAATAGCAAACAAGCTTGGACTTGTGAATTGCCGTTTCTTCAGTGTGTGGCCTTAGTCCAATAGGCACATCCAGACCTTGATTAGCTATGCCTAGAGTGTTCATGAAGGTTTTCCAGTTGGAGTGCAAAACTCTACCGCCAGTCATCCAAGTCAAGTTGCGCTCCTCATCAGCGTGAAAGTGAACGGTGGCATAGAATTGAGCCACAATCTCGCAATCGAAGTCCTTGTTGAAGCTTATGATAGGACACAGACCCCATTGAGCGCATAGAGCCCGAGCCTCAGCAAAGTAGTCAGAGTGGGGGTTGTTGTTCATGTGCCCCGTGTCAATGGACTTGGCATCAGGCACATAGAGATTGGTCTTGTTCTTCAGGACCCCCACGTAAATAAGAGATTGCTCCTTGGTCCAGAAGGGACGCCCAACCAGCACCTCGTCCTGAGGACGGCGATATGGGTTATGCTTGCGAAACTCCACAAACTCCTTGTTTGACATATCCTCAGGACTTTTGGCCACCTTCTTCTTGCTGACAGCCCGCTTCACCTATTGCTGAGATGGTTGAGCACTAGGACCAGACCGTGCATCTTCAAATGTGCGAAACCTCTTGGAACCACCAGCCCATCCAGGATTCATGCGACGAGGAGGAGCAGAACTGCCATCACCTAGAACTCAGAAAGAAAGAACAGCAAGGGACAAGCAAATGTAAACACCATGCATAAGGCAAGAAAAAAGAAAATAATTACCAGAGAAGTAGTGGGTTCTGGTACACCAGCGGTAGTACCGCGCGGCATGGGCGGTACTTCCGCCCGAGCGGTAGTACCGCGCTGCATGAGCGGTACTTCCGCCTAAGCGGTGGTACCGTGCATGCAACAGCGGTAGTACCGCCCGTGCAGTGAAAAAGCTCCCGCCACACGGGGACAGTAGTACCGGTGATGTAGAACCCAACTACAAAAAAGGCTATCTATTTTACTCTAACATGGAGTCAATTGCCATCCTACTCATGCCAAGAATCCGCGAAAAAATCAAGAACTACTTGATATGTCTCCAACGTATATATTTTTTCTCACTCTTTTGCCCTTGTTTTGGACTCTAATTTGCATGATTTGAATGGAACTAACCCGGACTAACGCTGTTTTCAGCAGAACTACCATGGTGTTGTTTTTGTGCAGAAATAAAAGTTCTCGGAATGGAACAAAACTTTTTGGAGAATTATTTCAGAATATATGAGAATTGTTGGAGCCAAAATCCACCGAAGAGAGGGGCCAGGGTGAGCATCACCCACCAGGGCGCGCCAGGCCCCCTGGGCGCGCCCTGGTGGGTTGTACCAACCTCGTGGCCCCACTGACCCTAATTCCGCCACTATAAATTCCTATTTTCGGAGAAAAAATAAAGGAGAAAGTTTCATCACGTTTTACGATATGGAGCCGCCGCCACCTCCTGTTCTTCATCGGGAGGCCAGATCTGGTGCCCGTTTGGGGCTCCGGAGAGGGGAATCTTCGGTCTTCGTCATCACCAACCCTTCTCCATCGCCAATTCCATGATGCTCCCCACCGGGAGTGAGTAATTCCTTCGTAGGCTTGCTGGTCGGTGAGGAGTTGGATGAGATTCATCATGTAATCGAGTTAGTTTTGTTAGGGCTTGATCCCTAGTATCCATTATGTTCTGAGATTGATGTTGCTATGACTTTGCTATGCCTAATGCTTGTCACTAGGGCCCGAGTGCCATGATTTCAGATCTGAACTGTTTATGTTATCATCTCTATATCCATGTTCTTGATCTGATCTTGCCTAGTCATATGCACCTATTACGTGTTATGATCCGTCAACCCCATAGTGACAATATTTGGGATACTTCGCGGTGATGATCGTAGTTTGAGGAGTTGATGTATTCACCATGTGTTAATGCTTTGTTCCGGTTCTCTATTAAAAGGAGGCCTTAATATCCCTTAGTTTCCTTATGGACCCCGCTGCCATGGGAGGGTAGGACAAAAGATGTCATGCAAGTTCTTTTCCATAAGCACGTATGACTACTTACGGAATACATGCCTACATTACATTGATGAACTGGAGCTAGTTCTATATCGCCCTAGGTTATGACCGTTACATGACGAATATCATCCAACGAGTTACCGATCCAGTGCCTACGAGATTTCCACTTATTGTTCTTGCTAAGTTACTATTGCTGCTGCTACTATTCCAACTGCTACAAAACCATTGCTACTACTGTTACCGCTACTGTCACTGCTGCTACTGCTATCAAACTATCATATTACTGTGCTATTGATCACTTGCTGCAGATATTTAATCTCCAAGTGTGGTTGAATTAACAACTCAACTGCTAATACTCTCAAGTATTCTTTGGCTCCCCTTGTGTCGAATCTATAAATTTGGGTTGAATACTCTACCCTCGAAAACTGTTGCGATCCCCTATACTTGTGGGTTATCAAGACCTTTTTCTGGCACCGTTGCCGGGGAGCATAACAATATTTGTTGAGTCACTTGGGATTTATATCAATTGATCACTATGAAGAATCTGAAGGATCCAAAGACTAAGATTTTTCCCTCTAAGACGAAGGGAGGTAAGGAACTGCCATCTAGCTCTGCACTTGATTCACCTTCTGCTATGAGTAAGCTTGCAACACCACCACATGCTAGTAATCCTGATATGTCACAAGTTATCGATGATGCTACCTCTGCTACGAATGATGCTTATGATGATTCTAGTACCATGCTTGATGATAATCTGCCACTAGGAGAATTTCTTGATGAACAAATTGCTAGATCTAAAGAGAATGAAACTACTGAAGTTGATGAGATTGCTGAAACTTATGATGACTATGAAACACCTATTAGTCCTAGCTCTCCTAAGTTTGAAATGCCTAAGATACCTGAAGGTTATGTTATGGACGAAGAGATAACTAGAGAAATTCTTTCTTGCAAGGATAGAAACGATCTTAAGAAATTTCTACGCAAGTATAAGGAAAAGACTTTGAATGCTAGAATGAAATGTGATCCTAAGTTTGCTACTTCACCTATCTTTGTTACCGATAAGGATTATGAGTTCTCTGTCGACCCAGAGTTAATTACTTTGGTTGAATCTGATCCTTTCCATGGCTATGAAACTGAAACTGTAGTGGCACACCTTACTAAGCTGAAAGATATAGCCACCCTCTTTGCTCATGATGAGAAGATTCGCTACTATTATATCCTTAAGTTATTTCGGGTGATGCTAAGACATGGTACAATACTCTTACTCCTGGTTATGTGCGTAGTCCCCAGGATATGATCTACTACTTCTCTGAAAAATATTTTCCTGCTCATAAGAAACAAGCTGCCCTACAGGAAATATTTAACTTTGTGCAAATTGAAGAAGAGAGTCTCCCACAAGCTTGGGGGAGGCTTCTCCAGTTGCTTAATGCTTTGCCTGATCATCCTCTTAGGAAAAATGAAATACTTGATATATTTTATAATGGACTAACTGATGCTTCTAGGGATTTCCTAGATAGTTGTGCTGGTTGTGTTTTCAGGGAGCGAACTGTTGAACATGCTGAGGAATTATTGAATAACATATTGAAGAATTATGATGATTGGACTCTTCCTGAACCATCGCCTAAACCCACTCCGAAGAAGAGGGGTATCTTATTTCTCAGTCCTGAAGATATGCAAGAGGCAAAGAAATCTATGAAGGAAAAAGGTATTAAAGCTGAGGATGTTAAGAATTTGCCACCTATTGAAGAAATACATGGCCTTGACACACCACCACCTCCACAGGTGGTAGAGGTAAATTCTTTATTAAAGTTTAATGAAAGTGACATTCCTCACAACAAACATCCTAGTCAATGCTTATATGAGTTTGACAACTATATTATGAAGCAAGATCATTTCAATGCCCATATTCTGAAACAATTGAAATATAATTCTGATATGATTGCTCGTTTGAGTGACTTGCTATTTAGAATCAGTAATGATGTTAGAGGTGTAGGAAAGCATGCCTCTATGGTTCAAACTCAGTTAGAACAAGTTGCTAAATCTCGAAAGGAATTGCTTGGTGAAGTGAATAATATGCATGATTTTGCTGCTAGAGTAGTAACTAGAGGAGGTAGAATGACCCAAGAACCACTTTATCCCGAGGGTCATCCTAAAAGAATTGAACAAGACTCTCAGAAAATTAATACTGATGCACCTAGTCCTTCTAAGAAGAAAAAGAAAAAGAAAAATGATAGGACTTTGCATACCTCTAGTGAACCTGAGACACAAAAACCTTCTGATAATAATGATGTCTCTATTTCCGATGCTGAAACTCAATCTGGTAGTGAACATTCACCTAGTGATAATGAAAATATAATGATGATGTTCAGGATGATGCTCAACCTAGCAATGATATAGAACGAGATAATGATATTGAAATAGAGCCTGCTCCTGATCTTGATAACCCACAACCTAAAAATAAACGTTATGATAAAAGAGACTTTGTGGCTAGGAAACATGGTAAAGAAAGAGAGCCATGGGTTCAGAAACCCATGCCATTTCCACCTAAGCCATCTAAGAAAAAGGATGATGAAGAATTTGAGCGCTTTGCTGAAATGATTAGGCCAGTCTTTTTGCGTACCCATTTAACCGATATTTTGAAGATGGCCCCTTATGCAAAGTATATGAAAGACATCATCACAAATAAAATAAAGATACCGGAAGCTGAAATCTCCACCATGCTTGCTAATTATTCTTTTAAGGATGGAGTACCTAAAAAACTAGGAGATCATGGAATACCAACTATACCTTGCTCCATCAAAAGAAACTATGTCAAAACTGCTTTGTGTGATTTGGGAGCCGGTGTTAGTGTTACGCCTTTCTCCTTATATAAAAGACTTGATTTGAATAAATTCACACCTACTGAGATATCATTGCAAATGGCTGACAAATCAATGGCCATACCTATCGGTATTTGTGAGGATGTGCTCGTTGTTGTTGCAAATGTTACCATCTTAACGGACTTTGTTATTCTTGCGATGCCCGAGGACGACAACATGTCGATTATCCTTGGTAGACCCTTTCTGAATACTGCAGGGGCTGTTATTGATTGCAATAAAAGAAAAGTCACTTTTCATATCAATGGTACTGAGCATACGGTGCACTTTCCGAAGAAACAATTCCAAGTGAATGGTATAAATGTTATTGAAGAATCTCCGACCATCACTATTGGAAGTTTTCAATTACCTCTTCCTACTGCCAAAAAGAAATATGATATACTTATTGTCAGGGATATGCACATCCCCATTGAGGTAACCTAGTGTTTTACGAAAGTTCTTTGGTTTCATGCTAATCGGAAGTGATTGTTAATAAGACTTGATCAACCTTATTAATGAATCATTTTTTAGAGGTATGAAGTCGATGAATCTAGTAAGCACAACTCTCTGCTCCCACCTTTTATTTTCTATTTTAGTTAGCCAAATAAAATAAAATGACATGATTATCCTGTTTTCTGTTTTCCCGTGCAATAAAAAAATGACCCAAAAATAAAAATTCTCAGAATGCCCTAAAAATTTAACACGATTTTTTTTTCCAAATATTTATGAATTTTTGGTGCAAATAATACCAGAGGGGGGGGGTGCACTTGGTGCCCACAAGACACCAGGGTGCGCCAGTACCCCCAGGCTCCAGAAAAAAATCACCACAGCCACCATTCTCGTGTTCTTGCTCTCAAACCCGCGGATTTCGATCTCTTTGCTCGAAGCTCCATTTCTCAAACTGTTTGGAGGGATTGCTACTTGAATTTTTATAGGAATAAAATGCAAATCTTTAGGAAGTTCTCCTCCAAGAAAAATGCCAAGGGAGTCATTGGGGAATCATCGGACAATGACCTTCACACCCCAAGAAAGGTGGAGGTGCGGCCGTGCGAATGGCCGCATGATGCCTTCATGGAGGAGGCCGAGTTCCATCAAGAGTTCACTCAGTTTGTTGCAAACGCTGGGTTGACCGATTTCCTTGCAGCTAAGTGTGACCAATATGACATCCTTACAAATTCCTTTGTGCAAGGCTTTTATTATCTAGGGAGAAACGATCCTCCTGAAGTACAGTTTAATCTTTATGCTGAAACTTACAAAATGCCGCTAACTGACTTCTGCAACATATGCTTGATCCCTTCTGATGGGGACTTGAGAGAACCTAGGCCAACTGAGTTTGAGGATTTTCTCCTCACTTTAACAGTGGGTGAGGATAGAGGCGTATCCACTGCTACCAGCTTGTAGTTTCCCTCAGTGCATTACTTCGCTTTGGTTATCGCTAAGTGTTTAACCACTAGGGAGAAGGTCGGCGCACTCAGTGCCCCTGACCTTGCTATTTTACGTCGTGCACTTTATGATGATCGCACCTTTAGTATGGGGGCTATTATTGCTCATCGCTTACATCTTAACAAAACTAAGGGAAAGATACATGGTGGTATTTATGCTACTCGCTTAGCGAGGCACTTTAGGGTTCAGTTTTGCCCTCATGATTATCTCTTGTCCCGAGTTTACCTTGATCACAAGTCACTGCAGGCTCACCAATTCCTTGATGTAACTGATTCTCCCCGTGATATTCATTATAACCTAGTATTCAGCAAGGAAACACGTGATGTTATTTCGTGGCCTGCACCTGCTTTGTTTGATTCTATTGCCATGAATGGATACAGGATCATGCCAGATGACATTACAGCCTACCGGAACAACCTAGCAGCTGCTGAGGAGGAGCCCCAGGGGTGGGATGCTCAGGTGCCGCCTCCACCTCACTACAACTTAGGACCGGATGGCTACTACGGATGGTGATTACCAAGCTAGGCCAAAAGCCTAAGCTTGGGGGAGTACGTATTTCCACCGACATTACATTCATGTTCACACATTTTGTTCCAATTGTCGGTGTTCATACTTTTTCATTGTAATATCCATGCTAGATTTGTTTTCTTGCTTTCTTCTTGTGTATTTGAAAAACTTTGAGAAAATCCAAAAATATTTCCTATTTCTTTTTAGCTTTTCTTTCTAGCTTAGTTTAATTGTAGCATCAAAAGAAAACCCAAAAAGATTTCTCGCTTCTTCTTTTACTTGTTGGGAGCTTTCCCGTGTAAATAATTTTTCTTGTTTTTGTTTTTCCTCTTTAATTTGCTTTCTTCAAGCAAAACCAAAAACTCCAAAAATATTTCAGTGTGTTTCTCTGAAATTCTTTTCTTTTTTACTTGAGTCGTACCTAGGAGAAGACCACAATGAAATTGTTGAGTGGCTCTCATCTGCATTATTGTTTATCTAACAAAGAGCCCATATTACTTTGTCTTCTCCTCTTGAATAAATTTTTTGCAGATTCCAGCTTAGTCCATGACACTCTTGCACTATTATTATTTTCTTATCATTCGGTCGTGCAAGTGAAAGGCAATAATGATGACATTTGATGAAGTGACTGTGGTAGAGAAAAGCGGGTATGAACTCAACTTGTTTTTGTTTTTGTAAATATGTTTAACCTAGTATCCTTGATTCAACTTATTATGATCAAACATGTTTGCAATGACTATTAGAGATTATAGTTGTTCATGCCATGCTTAAGTAGCTAGGAGTGGATAATGATTTATCTTGAGTGTCAACATGCATTAAAATGGTTGTGATGCGGTATGATGATATGGTATCCTCCTCTGAATGTTTCAAGTGGCTTGACTTGGCACATGTTCACGCATGTAGTTGAATCAAAACCAACATAGCCTTCATGATATTTATGTTCATGGTGTCCATATCCTACTCATGCTAGTATTCAATGTCGATTATATGTAATGCATGTTCATGACCGTTTTCGCTCTCTAGCTGGCCGCTTCTCAATCTATTTGCTAGCCTTCGCCTGTACTAAGCGGGAATACTGCTTGTGCATCAAAACCCTTAAACCAAGTAATGCCAGATGAGTCCAGTATATCTACCTATATGCGGTATTACCCTGCCGTTCCAAGTAAATTTGCATGTGCCACCTCTAAAAATTCAAATGAACATCTGTTTTGTGTGCCTGGACCGCTCATGGAGCGACAGGGGGCGGTCAGTATCTTCCATGCTAAGCCGGTTATTCTCATGATGAGTGTTTATTCACTTGTCATTACACGAGAGAGGCGGTAATAGGGATTCCCAGTCCCGCAATAAAAAATAAAAAATAATTAAACAAAACTCCCCCAGGAATGTTGTTGGTTTGGACGATACCCGTGGATACGGCTAGCCGTGGAGTGTGATTGTTGGTGGAGGGGGAGTAAACCTTTACTTTTACCGCTTGGGAACCGCCGCTAATTTGTTTAGCATGGAAGATATTGATAACTCTTGGTCGTGACGTTGACATGAAGGGTGTACCTCCCAAAATTATATCTATCTCTATTTTAAACTTTGAGCTCTGGCACCGCTGCAAATCCATGCTTCCCTCTGCGAAGGGACTATCTATTTACTTTTATGTTGAGTCATCACCTTCTCAAATAAGCGCCGGACCTGAGAGCACTATTGTCATCCTCATGCATTGTGTATAGTTGATGTTGGGTGCAGCATGACTGGATCTTTTCTACCATGAATTACAATGTTTAGTCGCTGCTTGAACTTTGGAGGTGCTCTGCATTTATGTTTTGCAGTGTCATAAAGGGCTAGCGAGATACCACTATTGTCATATTGTATCATGATTGTTTTGACAAAGTGTTGGCGTTTGAGATATCTTATTATTGCTTGCTAGTTGCTTATGTTATTGATATGAGTTAATATAATTTCTAAGAGTTATTGTTGACATGGTTAGTCATAATCTTTGCTAAAAACCTGGGTGCTACTTAAGCATATATATGTAAACAAGAACAAAAGAGTTCATAAAAGTTTTTCTTTATCACTTTCAGTTTGTCAACTGAATTGCTTGAGGTCAAACAAAGGTTTAAGCTTGGGCGAGTTGATACGTCTCCAACGTATCTACTTTTCCTCACTCTTTTGCCCTTGTTTTGGACTCTAATTTGCATGATTTGAATGGAACTAACCCGGACTAACGCTGTTTTCAGCATGACTACCATGGTGTTGTTGGAAATATGCCCTAGAGGCAATAATAAAGTGATTATTATTATATTTCCTTGTTCATGATAATCGTTTATTATCCATGCTATAATTGTATTGATTGGAAACACAAATACATGTGTGGATACATATACAACACTGTGTCCCTAGTATGCCTCTAGTAGACTAGCTCGTTGATCAAAGATGGTCATGGTTTCCTAGCCATAGACATGAGATGTCATTTGATAACGGGATCACATCATTAGGAGAATGATGTGATGGACAAGACCCAAACTATGAACGTTGCATATGATCGTGTTAGTTTATTGCTATAGTTTTCTGCATGTCAAGTATATGTTCCTATGACCATGAGATCATGCAACTCACTAACACCGGAGGAATACCTTGTGTGTATCAAAGGTCGCAACGTAACTGGGTGACTATAAAGATGTTCTACAGGTATCTCCGAGGGTGTCTGTTGTGTTGGCATGGATCGAGACTGGGATTTGTTACTCCGTGTGACGGAGAGGTATCTCAGGGCCCACTCGGTAATACAACATCACAATGAGCCTTGCAAGCAAAGTGACTAAAGAGTTAGCCACACACTACTGGAATCAGGATCTTTGCCGTCTGCCATGGCTGACGGCAAAGGTCTTTGCCGTCAGCCAGCAGCCGGCACCACATTCGGCTGAACAAGCTACGGTAAAGGGCACTTTGCCGTCTGCTGGCAGACGGCAAAGATGCAAAGGTCTTTGCCGTCTGCCAGCAGACGACAAAGGGTATGGATGGCACACGTGGCAGCTTAGGTCCGTTAAGGGGTTAACGGCGTGCTTTGCCGTCTGCTAGCAGACGGCAAAGTGGCCAAATAGGCCAGCGCAGGTTCCCCCCAGGTAGCTGCCACGTGGCTCGCTATGCCGTCTGCTAGCAGACGGCAAAGATGCAAAGTTCTTTGCCGTCTGCTAGCAGACGGCAAAGCAACTACATAGGACAGCCCAGTGCCCCCCAGGTTGCACAGGTAGCTGCCACGCGGCAGCTTTGCCGTCTGCTGGCAGATGGCAAAGAACTTTGCCGTCTGCCAGCGGACGGCAAAGTGCCTGTACTGCCCCTGTTTTTTCTGTTTTTTCTTAAATTCAATCAATTTCACATATATATATATATATATATATATACATTTGAAAATACTTTCAACAAGCATACATATCCCTGCCATATGGATATGATCATCCAACACATATACATACCAACTCAAAAGTCCATATCCAACATATATATATATATATATATATATATATATATAGCCAACATATATCCAACAACAAGCATACAATGGTTTCATCCATACATACATATATAGGTAGCAAGTTTCACATTGTTCATCCTACAAAATCAAAACAAAAAGGAAGGACAAGGAGAAGAGTAGACTCCATCAACGCAAGCTTCCGTGATCTAAAGAAAATCTGCAAATTGGGAAAGAAGAAAGTTAGAAGAAGAAGAAGAAGAAGAAGAAGAAGAAGAAGAAGCAGAAGTAGAAGAAGAAGAATTTTTCTTCTCTTTCTTTTTCTCCTCTTCTTTATCTTCTTCTTCTAACGAAGGTAACTTAGGTAATTATGCCATTTTTTAGCTAAGCTAGGTAAAAATGCTAAGTGTAGGTCATTATAGAGCTAAGCTAGGTAAATAGGTCATTTTGGAGGTTAGTAAGGTTATTATGTCATTTTCGAGGAAAATAAGCTAAGTCAATGTCATTTTGGAGGTAACCAAGATTATTATGCCATTTTTGACCTAAGTATGCTAAGTATGTCATAAATGAACTAAAGAAGCTAAGTATAGGTCATTTTGAGCTAACCTAGGTAGTTATGCCATTTTTTAGCTAACTAAGCATATTTATTCATTTTGGAGGACAAAATGGTAAGTGTAGGTCATTTTTGAGCTATCCTAGTTAAAATCGGTCATTTTGGAGCTAGGTAAGGTTATTTTGTCATTTTGGAGGAAAATAAACTAATGATATGACAGTTTGGAGCTAAACCAAGGTTATTATGCCATTTTTTACCTAAGTTAGCTAATTATGTCATAAATGAACTAGCTAAGCTAAGTATAGATCATTATTGAGCTATCCTAGGTAGTTATGCCATTTTTTAGCTAACTAAGCATATTAAGTCATTTTGGAGGAAAAAATGCTAAGTATAGGTCATTTTATAGCTATCCTAGGTAAAATATGTCATTTTGGAGCTAAGTAAGGTTATTATGTCATTTTCGAGGAAAATAAGCTAAGTATAGGTCATTTTGGAGCTAAATAGGTCATTTCTTAAGCTAAGTATGCATTTGTTAAGCAAAACACTTGGGAAAACTTACCATCATCACGGAGGTGAAGGACCGGTCGGGTTTGCGCCAGTGTGAGACGAAGAAGGACCGGTCGGGGTTGCGGCAGACGCAGAAGGATCGGTCGATGCTTGTCGGGAGGCATGCTGCACCAAAGATCATTTGCAATGTCTCGTTAGCATGATGCAACTCAAATGTGAATACTAGTAACTAATGACCATTCAAATGAAACTCACCGTGGGCGCTATACCAATCTGGGGCATCGGCGGAGGGGTCTGACCGTTGTTCTGGCACACGGTCTGCACATTTTGTTTTCACGAGTCAGTCATATTAGTTAGTGATGAAACGAACATTACGTGCATGATTTGGCTAATATGCAGGAGAAACTTACCACGAGGAGCTCGTATAGGGCCCGGTGAGACGCGTCGTTCCGGTTCCTCTCCTCCTCCCACATCCTAGCCGTCCTCTCCTTCATGTCCCTCTCCCTCTCCGCCGCCTGCCTGTTTTCCTCCGCCAGAAGCTCCTGGGCCCTAGCCTCGATGGCGAGCTCCATTGGCCGTGGACGAGGCCTTATCTCAGGATCGGAGCTCGTCTGGCGCTTCTTGATCTCCGGGAGAGTTCTAGGACAATGTATCAGTCCATCCCCAATGGCTATCGAGCCATGGGGCCTCCCGCCACCAGATATCATCACGAGCTCTAGATCAAAAGGACTCTGGCTCGGGTTGAAGTCCTCCCCTTTCCTCGTCTTCCCCTCATCTCTGTACCTCACGAGCTTGTTGTGGGAGGAGATGTTGCTGAAGCTCTCTGGATGATCGAGGTCATCCTCAGAGAATGCCTTGGCCTTCTTGTACGGGGCAGTATGGGCCATGGCATAGAGGTCGAACAGCGGTGGCACCTCCTTCTTGTTGTGTCGCGCCTAAAAGAGAGGAACAAAATATTAGTTAAGGGCTCAAGCTAGCATGAAGAATGAAATTGCATGAATCATGAAGCAAACCACATACCCAGTGATCCCCGAACTCAAACAGGTTGGAGCTCCCTTGATGGTGTGGCACACCTTTCATTTGGGCACGCTTATCCTTGGCCTTGTTGTGGATGGCTAGCCATTGGGGAGAGCACCACTCATCCACCAACGCCTCCCAACTGTCCATCCTATCCGCACACCATCTCGGGGGCACCTAAGTTAGACAAGAGAAATTTCAGCACTACGCCTACTAATCAAATCAAGGAAACTAAGTACAAGGCCTTAAGAATAGGTAATTACCTTCATGTACTTCTCCTTACTCACAAACTTGGCACGGCACTTCTTCTTGGCCCTTTTAATGTTAGTCGAGGCGTAGTAGTCTCGAACAGCCTGCACCCGAGTCTCGTGCCGTAAGTTCTGAAATAGGCGCTTTCACTCGGCTACGAGAACAGTAGCCGCGTCCGCCTCGTGTTCCTCAAGACACCTATAGAAGGTCTGCAATCAAACAAGACAACACTGATTAGTACAATCACTAGGTGCTGTTGATTTTTAATTCTGTAAAGGAGAAATTACCCAAAACCGCCGGATCACAATGTCGGCCACCGTCTCGCACAAGACACCGTCGACCCTCTCCTCCGGCGGGGCCGGGGCAGCCACGTACAGCTCCCAGCTCAGTGCTAGCTGTCGAAGCTCACCCTCACCGGGCAACGTGACCCACCCCGGGAAATGGTGCCGGCAAAGCACACCAAGGACCTGATTGGGCCTGCGGACACCAGGGGCGTGTTTCCAACCCCTGCAGTATGACAAGGCCAACACATTAGATATTAATTTGAAGAAACATGAAGGCAAAAGGTTAAAAAAGAGTAAATGCACTTACTTCTCCCCATTAGGCACAATCAACCACCTCTGATCGCGGGTCGCCGGCACGGGCGGGAGCTTTGTACCACCACGCTGGTAGACCTTCTTGCCCTCCTCAACCAGCTCGCCCTCGCTATAGCTATCCTCAGAAAAGCTGTCCTCGCCACCATCAGCATGGCCACTAGCCTTCGGAGTCACGTGGGACGAAGACTCTGGGACCGGAGTCTCCTGGGACGAAGACTCTGGGATCGGAGTCTCCTGGGACGAAGGCTCGGCGACCCGAGGCTCGTCGGCCCGAGGCTCATGGACCAGAGTCCAAGACGGGTCCAAGTCAGACGGGTCCACTTGAGACGGAGCACTCCAGTGGTCGGGAGAATCAGCTGGGGGTGGCGGCGAGGAAGGCGCAGCAGCCTTCCTACCTCTCCCGCCGCCACGTCCACCTCTAGCACCCCTCTTCGTCTTCCCCCGACCTCTCCCGGCCGAAGAAGAAGCGCCCGCCGGTGTCTGCATACTGTGTACCAGCGCTCTCCGGAGGTGCTCGGGTGGAATAATAGCACCCCTCCCAGCACGCGCCGAGGAAGGAGGCTCGGAGCGCTCTCGACCCGCGCCCACCATCTGTCAACACCTGCAATGACAAAGAGTAAACGAAATTAGTACAACATAAAAAAATTGAATACCAAATAACATGAACTAATTAATAATATATATGTACATAATAATAATTGAATACCTGACATTACTAATATTAATCTTCATCGTCTATATATGCTCCGGGATCAATAAATGCATTATCATCATCACTATCAGTAATGATGTGCTCATCAGCATCATCAATAAATGCATCACCATCGGCGACCCTCTTTTTCTACTTTTCCTACTTCTTTTTTTCATCTTCTACTTCTACTTTTTTTTCATCTTCTTCTTCTTTCTTCTTCTTCTTCTTCTTCTTCTTCTTCTTCTACTTATTGTTCTTTTTTTTCATCTTCTTCTTCTTCCTCTTCTTCCTCTTCTTCTTTTACTTCTTTTTTTTTCATCTTTCTTGTTTATTCTTAAAAAACAGAAAAAAACCTAAACTAAACTAAACTAAATCTAACCTAAACTAAACTAAACTAAACTAAACTAAACTAAACTAAACAAACCTAAACTAAATCTAAAAAAACAGAAAAAAACAGAAAAACTCACCACGGGGAGGGGGCGCGGGTTGAGGAGGCAGGCCACGGGGAGGGGGCGCGGGTTGAGGAGGCCAAGGGGAAGGGAGGCCGGCGACGGTGCGGCTCCGGCGGCGGGGCGGAGCGGCGCGGCGCGGCTCCGGTGATGGGGCAGGGCAGGGCGGCCGCCGCGGCCTGCGTCCGCTAGGCGAG
The DNA here is from genome assembly GCA_039707655.1 of Elymus sibiricus. Taxonomy (NCBI): domain Eukaryota; kingdom Viridiplantae; phylum Streptophyta; class Magnoliopsida; order Poales; family Poaceae; genus Elymus; species Elymus sibiricus. Next base: position 140,121,815 of record CM077665.1, on the reverse strand, counting down.
GCGGCCGGGCGGGGCGGGCGGGCGGCCGGCGACGGGGCGGGCTCCGGGGGGCGGGGCTGGCCGGCGGCGCCTCGGGCTCCCGGGGGTGGCGCGGGGCGGCGGCGGCTTGGGCACGGGGGCGGCGCGGGTGAGGTGAGGGGAGAGAGAGGGAGGGGAGCGAGAGAGGGGTGGGGCGCGGGGCGGGCTCCGGGGGGCGAGGCTAGCCAGCGGCGCCTCGGGCTCCGGAGGGTGGCGCGGGGCGGCGGCGGCTCGGGCACGGGGGCGGCACGGGTGAGGTGAGGGGAGAGAGAGAGGGGTGGGGCGCGGTGCGCTGACTGTTTTAGATAGGTCAAATCTCTTTGCCGTCTGCTAGCAGACGGCAAAGAGCCTAGCTAGTGGGGTGGGGCCGGGGGGGCGAACGGACGTTAGTTGGCCACTTTCTTTGCCGTCTGCTAGCTGACGACATAGAAGCTTTGCCGTCAGCTAGCAGACGGCAAAGAAAGTGGCCGTTAGGTGGTTCTCGTTAGTGGTCCACCCTTCCTCTTTGCCGTCTGCTAGCTGACGGCAAAGCTTCTATGCCGTCAGCTAGCAGACGGCAAAGAGATGGCTGACGGCAAACATGATCTTTGTCGTCAGCTCTTTGTTTGCCGTCAGTTTTCTGTAAGCTGATGGCAAAGACCTTCTTTGCCATCAGCTAGCTGACGGCAAAGAGCTGGCTGACGGCAAAGATCCTGATTCCAGTAGTGACATGATCTTGTATTACGGAATGAGTAAAGAGACTTGCCGGTAATGAGATTGAACTAGGTATAGAGATATCGACGATCGAATCTCGGGCAAGTAAACATACCGAAGAACAAAGGGAATAACATACATGATTAACTGAATCCTTGACATAGAGGTTCAACCGATAAAGATCTTCGTAGAATATGTAGGAACCAATATGGGCATCCAGGTCCCGCTATTGGTTATTGACCGTAGAGGTGTCTCGGTCATGTCTACATAGTTCTCGAACCCGCAGGGTCTGCACACTTAACATTCGGTGACGTTTCGGTAGTATTGAGTTATGTATGGTGATGACCAAAGATTGTTCGGAGTCCCAGATGAGATCCCGGACGTCACGAGGAGCTCCGGAATGGTTCGGAGGTAAATATTGACATATAGGAAGTCCCGTTTTGGTCTCTGAAAAAGTTTCGGGCACTTCTGGTAGTGTACCGGGAGTGACGAATGGGTTCCGGGGGGTCCACCAAGTGGGGACCACCCACCCCAAGGGTCATGTGGGCCTAGGAGGTGGAACACCAGCCCCTGGTGGGCTGGCCGGCCAGCCCCTAGGAGGCCCTTGCGCAAAGGGGTGGGAGAGGGGCCAAGTGGGAGGAGTCCTACTAGGAGTCCACCTCCCTTGTGGGAGGTGGACTCCTCCCTTGGTGGTGGTTCGGCCGAACCCCTTGGGCAAACCCTAGGGCTGCCTCCTCCTCCCTCCCTCCTATATATACTAGAGGTTTTTGAGGGCAGCCCCCCAACCTGAAAAGCCACGGCTGCCTCTCTCTCCCTCTAGATCTGTTCTCCACTAGATCGTCTCGGTTGCGCTTGGCGAAGCCCTGCCGGGACAGCACCCCCACCACCGTCACCACGCCATTGTGCTGCCGGAGTACTCATCTACCTCTCCGATCCCTCTTGCTAGATCAAGAAGGCAGAGATCGTCATCGAGCTGTACGTGTGCTGAACGCGGAAGTGCCGTCCGTTCGGCGCTAGATCGGGACGGATCGTGATTGGATCGCGGGACGGCTTGCGATTTGGATCGCGAAGACGTTCTACTACATCAATCGCGTTTCTTAATGCTTCCCTCTTAGCGATCTACAAGGGTATGTAGATCCACTCTCCCTCTCATAGATGCTCATCACCATGGATAGATCTTGCGTGTGCGTAGGAATTTTTTTGTTTCCCATGCAACGTTCTCTAACAGTGGCATCATGAGCTAGGTCTATGCGTAGATGAGATATCGAGTAGAACACAAAGGAGTTTGTGGGCGTTGATATTCAGATTGCTTCCCTCCTTAGTCTTTTCTTGATTCGGCGGTATTGTGGGATGAAGCGGCTCGGACCAACCTTACTTGTCCACGTACGAGAGACCGGTTCCATCGACTGACATGTAACCTTGTTGCATAAGATGGCTGGCGGGTGTCTGTCTCTCCCACTTTAGTTGAATCGGATTCGACAGAGGCGGTCCTTGTAGAAGGTGAAATAGCAACTTGTATATCACCGTTGTGGTTTTGCGTAGGTAAGAATCATTCTTGCTAGATACCCATAGCAGCCACGTAAAACATGCAACAACAAATTAGAGGACGTCTAACTTGTTTTTGCAGGGTATGATGTGATATGATATGGCCAGAAACAAGATGAGATATATGTGATGTATGATATGATCATGTTTTGTATAGATTATTACGACTTGCATGTCGATGAGTACGGCAACCGGCAGGAGCCATAGGGTTGTCTTTAATTTATTCTCGCCGTTTTTGCTTTACTTTATCGCTATGAGTTAGCAATAGTTGTAGAAGCAATAGTTGGTGCGACAACCTCATGGCGAAACGTTGATAGAGATCAAGATGATGGAGATCATGGTGTCATGCCGGTGACGATGGAGATGATGCCGGTGCTTTGGAGATGGTGATCAAAAGCACAAGATCATGGCCATATCATGTCACTTATGATTTGCATGTGATGTTAATCCTTTTTATGCATCTTATTATGCTTAGGACGACGGTAGCATTATAAGGTGATCCCTCACTAAAATTTCAAGATAAAATTGTGTTCTCCCCGAGTGTGCACCGTTGCGAAAGTTCGTTGTTTTGAGACACCACGTGATGATCGGGTGTGATAGACTCTACGTTCACATACAACGGGTGCAAGCCAGTGTTGCACATGCGGAACACTCGTGTTAAACTTGACGAGCCTAGCATGTACAGACATGGCCTCGGAACACAAGAGACCGAAAGGTCGAACATGCGTCATATAGTAGATATGATCAACATGGAGATGTTCACCATTGAAACCACCTCATCTCACGTGATGATCGGACTTGGGTTGGTGAATTTGGATCATGTGACACTCGAATGACGTGAGGGATGTCAATTTGAGTGGGAGTTTTTAAGTAATATGATTAACTAAACTCATTATCTTGAACAATAGTCTAAGTTGTCTTTGCAAAAATTTATGTTGTAGATCAATGGCTCGCGCAGTAGCACCCCTGAATTTCAATGCGTTCCTAGTGAAAGCTAAGTTGAAAGATGATGGAAGTAACTTTGTAGACTGGGCCCGTAATCTGAGGATTATCCTCACGGCTTCCCAAAATGCTTATGTCCTTGATGCACCGCTCAGTGAACCACCCGCTCCAGTAGAGGCTGCAGACGTTGCGAACGCCTGGCAGACACGTTCTGATGATTACTCAATAGTTCAATGTGCAATGCTGTATGGCTTAGAACCGGGACTTCAAAGACGTTTTGAACGTCATGGAGCATATGAGATGTTCCAGGAGTTGAAGTTTATCTTTGAGAAGAATGCCCGGATCGAGAGGTATGAGACCTCCGATAAGTTCTATGCTTGCAAGATGGAGGAGAACGGGTCTGTCAGTGAACATGTACTCAGAATGTCTGGGTATTCCAACCATCTGGCGGAGTTGGGAATTGTTCTCCCGCCAGTGGTGATCACTGATAGAGTTCTTCAATCACTGCCACCTAGCTACAAAAGCTTCATGTTGAACTATAACATGCAAGGGATGAACAAGTCAGTCGCCGAGCTATTTGCGATGTTGAAAGTCGCCGAGTCTGAGATTCAGAAGGAGCATCAAGTGTTGATGGTCAATAAAACCACTAGTTTCAAGAAGAATGGCAAGGGCAAGAAGGGTAACTCCAAGAAGAGTGGCAAAGTAGTTGCCCCTCCCGTGAAGAAACCCAAGGCTGGACCCAAGCCAGAAACTGAGTGCTTTCATTGCAAGAGAACTGGTCACTGGAAACAGAACTGTCCCAAGTATCTGGCTGACAAGAAGCCGGCCAACACCAAACAAGGTATATATGAAATACATGTTATTGATGTGTACCTTACCAACTCTCGTTGTAGTGCCTGGGTATTTGATACCGGTTTGGTTGCTCACATTTGCAACTCAAAGCAGGAACTACTGAATAGACGGAGGCTGGCAAAGGATGAAGTGACGATGCGTGTGGGAAATGGTTCCAAGGTTGATGTGATCGCCGTCGGCATGCTCGCTCTTCGATTACCATCGGGATTAGTGATGAACCTGAATAATTGTTATTTAGTGCCTGCGTTAAGCATGAACATTATATCTGGATCTTGTTTATTGCGAGACGGTTACTCATTTAAATCAGAGAATAATGGTTGTTCTATTTATATGAGTAATATCTTTTATGGTCATGCACCCATTGTGAGGGGTTTATTCTTATTGAATCTCGATAGTGATGATACACATGTTCATAACATTGATGCCAAAAGATGTAGAGTTGATAATGATAGCACCACTTTCTTGTGGCACTGCCGCTTAGGTCATATTGGTGTAAAACGCATGAAGAAACTCCATGCTGATGGACTTTTGGAGTCACTTGATTTTGAATCACTTCACACATGTGAACCATGCCTCATGGGCAAGATGACTAAGACCCCGTTCTCTAGAACAATGGAACGGGCAAGTGACTTGTTGGAAATCATACATACTGATGTGTGTGGTCCGATGAGCATTGAGGCGCGCGGTGGATATCGTTATTTTCTCACATTCACCGAAGACTTAAGTAGATATGGGTATATTTACTTAATGAAACATAAGTCTGAAACGTTTGAAAAGTTCAAGCAATTTCAGAGTGAAGTTGAGAATCATCGTAACAAGAAGATTAAATTCCTGCGATCTGGTCGAGGAGGAGAATATCTGAGTTATGAGTTTGGCAATCACTTAAGACAATGTGGAATTGTTTCACAATTGACACCACCTGGAACACCACAGCGTAATGGTGTGTCCGAACGTCATAATCGAACCTTATTGGATATGGTGCGGTCTATGATGTCTCTTGTCGATTTGCCACTATCGTTTTGGGGTTATGCGTTAGAGACAGCTGCATTCACTTTAAATAGGGCACCATCGAAATCCGTTGAGATGATGCCATATGAACTGTGGTTTGGTAGGAAACCAAAGTTGTCGTTTCTTAAAGTTTGGGGATGTGATGCTTATGTCAAAAAGCTTCAGCCTGAAAGCTGGAACCCAAAGCGGAGAAATGCGTCTTCATAGGATACCCAAAAGAGACGGTTGGGTATACCTTCTATCTTAGATCCGAAGGCAAAGTGTTTGTCGCAAAGAACGGGTCATTTCTCGAGAAAGAGTTTCTCTCGAAAGAATTGAGTGGGAGGAAAATAGAACTTGATGAGTTTGTTGAACCTTTACTTCAACCAGAGAGTAGCGCAGTGCAGAAAGATGTTTCTGTAGAGCCTGCATTAGTTGAAGAGGAAGCTGATGATGGTGATCATGAGGCTTTGGATCAAGTTGCTATCGAACCTCGTAGGTCGACAAGGGCACGTACTGCTCCTGAGTGGTACGGTAACCCTATCTTAGAGGTCATGTTGTTGGACAACGATGAACCTGCGAGCTATGGAGAAGCGATGATGGGCCCGGATTCTGAGAAATGGTTAGAGGCCATGAAATCCGAGATGGGATCCATGTATGAAAACAAAGTATGGACTTTGGAAGTATTACCTGAAGGGCGAAAGGCCATTCAGAATAAATGGATCTTTAAGAAGAAGACGGACGCGGACGGTAATGCCACCATCTATAAAGCTCGACTTGTGGCAAAGGTTTTTTCACAAGTTCAAGGAGTTGACTACGATGAGACCTTCTCACCCGTAGCGATGCTTAAGTCTGTCAGAATCATGTTAGCAATAGCTGCATTTTTTGATTATGAAATTTGGCAGATGGATGTCAAAACAATGTTCCTTAATGGTTTCCTTAAGGAAGAGTTGTATATGATGCAACCGGAAGGTTTTGTCGATCCAGAGAATGCTGACAAAGTTTGCAAACTCCAGTGATCCATTTATGGACTGGTGCAAGCATCTCGGAGTTGGAATCTTCGCTTTGATGAGGTGATCAAAGCGTTCGGGTTTATACAAGTTTACGGAGAAGCTTGTATTTACAAGAAAGTGAGTGGGAGCTCTATAGCATTTCTAATATTATATGTGGATGACATATTGCTGATTGGAAACAGTATAGAAATGTTGGAAAGCGTGAAGGAATATTTGAACAAGAGTTTTTCAATGAAGGACCTAGGAGAAGCTGCTTTCATATTAGGTATCAAGATCTATAGAGATAGATCGAGACGCTTAATAGGACTTTCACAGAGCACATGCCTTGACAAAGTTTTGAAGAAGTTCAAGATGGATCAGTCCAAGAAGGGGTTCTTGCCTGTATTGCAAGGTGTGAAGTTGAATAAGACTCAATGGCCAGTGACTTCAGAAGATAGTGTCGGATTTCGGGCTCCGCAAAACCCTAAGGAATTCGAACCCAGGGGCGTGTGCAAAGATTCCCGAATAGCTTCGCCCCCTCCAAGCTCACAACACGATACCCCGCTCGATGGCGAGGAAGACGATGACACACGAGAGTTTACCCAGGTTCGGGCCGCTGCGAAGCGTAAAACCCTACTCCTGCCTTTTGGTGGATTGCCTCGCGAGGAGGTTTGTGGATGAACTAGTACAGCGGTGTGTTTGCGGGGTGGTCACCCTCTCCTTCTACCGAGCTACCTAGCCTCTACTTATAGCGGCCCGGGTCCTCTTCCCTTATCGCAATGGTGGGAAGGGATCCCACAACGGCCAAATTCGAAGGGGGACAGGAGGTACACCCTATCCTGACGAAAGGTGGTCTTCGCCTGCAAAGTAGTCGACGGTGATGCAGTGGTGGGCTCGGTGATGACGCCCGTCCTGCGGGGCTCGGGGTCTTGGTCTTGTTGCACCAAAGTGGAAACCTTTGGGGGGCGCTTTGGGAACCCGCGTGCGTCCCTGCCTCCTTTGCACCAAAGGGGAAACTGTCCCCTCTGGCGTGCTGGCGCCCGCCTGGCCTGGCTGGCGTCACCCTCGGCCTCCTGAGGTTATGTGTTGCATAGGAGTCTCCGCCGCTCAGGAGGGGGCCTGGGGAGGCCTACATCCCCGCGGGTCTTGGCGTTGTTTCCCTCGCGAGAACGGGGTCTCGCGAGGGCCTTGTGTCGAGAGAGGCTGCGCTAGGCCGTAATTTGTCATTGAGGTGGGCCACACCTGGGACCGCAGGCAGGCAAGTCTGGGTACCTCGGTATCCAGAACGCCGACAGTAGCCCCCGGGCCCGAGGCGCGCTCGAGTTAGCTTCGGGGTGAAGCCTCGGTGGATGGGCCGGAGCGCCGTGGGCCCCAATCGCCTGCGGGTCCGACTTGACACGTGGCGCACCACGAGACGTGGGCGTCTCGGCTCCCCGAGGACGTCGGGAACCGCCTCGGGTCGGGCTGACGCCTGGCCTGCATGCCTCCTTGGCCATCATTATCCTCCCTTGAATGCTGTTTGACCCCTTGCGTCCTCTCCTGCCTCAGGCCATGCGGATGTGACCCGACGGGGGTAGGGGAAACGACGTGAGGCAGGAGAGCACGCTAGTCGAGTCCGGCATGCGCCGCTCGAGGTGCCTGGCGACTCCACTTCCCACGTCGCCCCACGTGCAGCGGTTGTGCCAATAAACCCGCCCCGCTCGGAGGGCCTTGCCATCTTGTCGCGCCCTCTCACTCCTTTTCCTTCCGACTTATCTTCCTTGTCTTCCTCCTTTTCTTTGCTCACTCATGGCATCCAGCAGAAGCGCGGCAGGTGCTGGGAAGCGTCCGGAGCCCCCGGCTTCACCGGCGGCCCCCGGATGCAGCGGTGGGGGGCCCTCAAGGCCAGCCCCAGTCTGCCGGCGCTGGGCAATCCTTGACGAGTAAGTTCCTTGTCTCCCTCTTTCTTCTCTTGTAATCATGACGGCCGCGCCGGTCTTGATCGTTTCCTCCTCCCAGGGTGCCCGCGCCCAAGAGGTGCAGGCTCGAGGAACTCCAGGAGGAGGCCGATGCGCTGAGGGTCCAGCTTGCGGACGCTGAGGCCGCCCTCCAAGCCGCGCTCAGGGGCGAGGCGGAGGCTCGGGCGGAGCTAGCATCGCTCCAGACCCAGGTCCAGGGGGCCGTCGAAGCCGTGCAAGCCGCCCAGGACGAGGCGGCCCACGCGAAGATGCTGGAGGCGCAGCGCGCCAAGCAGTATCGGGACGTCGCCCTCCGCGCGGTTGGCGCGGTGAGCCGGTTCGTCGGGGAGGCCCCTGCGCTGCCGTGCGCGCACGGCAACGGGGGCTACCTCAACTTCTTCGACAAGGTGGTGGAGGCGCTGGAGACCGGCATCTCCCGGGTTGACGAGGACAATGTGTCCAGCGCGCGCGACCTCCTGGACCTCGCGTTGACATGCGTCTTCTCCAACCTTCGCCACTTCATCCCCGAGCTCGACCTCCTCCGCGTCATGGAGCCGGTGCTCGAGGAGCTCCAGAGGCCCCTCAGGGACGAGACGTGCCCGCACGTGGAGTCCTTGGTGGAGCGGTTCGTCCAGGAGCCCCTCCCCGACGAGGGCGACGACTCCGGCGCCGCGGCGGGTGATGGCCCGGGCGGCGACAGCGGCTCCTCCGCCTAGTCCTCCTCTGTTTTCTCTTCCCAGCTCCTGTCATGTCAAGCAGCACCTGGCCCCTGGGGGTGTTAACTTTTGCGTTTTTACCTTCGTGTTCCTCCACCTTTTTGAGCTGTTGATTGTTTGTTTCGCATGGCGCATCCTTGCTTCTATTGTGGGGCCTTGCGTCAATGCCGACGTGCCGCGGCGCCCCCTGAGAAGTCCGCGAGGGTATTGCGCTAAGACCGGCGACGGCGTCCGGTCGGGCCCTGATACGTCTCCAACGTATCTATAATTTTTGATTTTTCCATGCTATTATATTATCTATTTTGGATGTTTTTGTTGGAAATATGCCCTAGAGGCAATAATAAATTGGTTATTATTATATTTCCTTGTTCAAGATAATCGTTTATTATCCATGCTATAATTGTATTGATTGGAAACTCAAATACATGTGTGGGTACATAGACAACACTATGTCCCTAGTAAGCCTCTAGTTGACTAGCTCATTGATCAAAGATGGTTAAGGTTTCCTAGCCATTGACATGAGATGTCATTTGATAACAGGATCACATCATTAGGAGAATGATGTGATGGACAAGACCCAAACTATAAACGTAGCATATGATCGTGTCAGTTTATTGCTATTGTTTTCTGCATGTCAAGTATCTGTTCCTATGACCATGAGATCATACAACTCCCTGACATCGGAGGAGTACCTTGTGTGTATCAAACGTCGCAACGTAACTGGGTGATTATAAAGGTGCTCTACAGGTATCTCCGAGGATGTCTGTTGGGTTGGCATGGATCAAGACTGGGATTTGTTACTCCGTGTGACAGAGAGGTATCTCAGGGCCCACTCGGTAATACAACATCACAATGAGCCTTGCAAGCAATGTGACTAAAGTGTTAGCCACGAGATCTTGTATTACGGAACGAGTAAAGAGACTTGCCGGTAACGAGATTGAACTAGGTATAGAGATACCGACGATCGAATCTCGGGCAAGTAACATACCGAAGAACAAAGGGAACAGCATACGAGATTAACTGAATCCTTGACATAGAGGTTCGACCAATAAAGATCTTCGTAGAATATGTAGGAGCCAATATGGGCATCCAGGTCCCGCTATTGGTTATTGATCGTAGAGGTGTCTCGGTCATGTCTACATAGTTCTCGAACCCGCAGGGTCTACACACTTAACGTTTGGTGACGATTAGTATAGTTGAGTTATTTTGTTGGTGACCGAAGGTTGTTCGGAGTCCCGGATAAGATCCCGGACATGACGAGGGTCTCCGGAAGAGTCCGGAGGTAAAGATTAATATATGTGATAATAGTGTTGTGATCTTCGGAAGGGTTCCGGAATTCACCGGAAGGGGTTCCGGGTGTTTACCGAAGTGTTCGGGTGCAGCAACACTTTATATGGGCCAAAGGGGTAAAGCCCACGAGGTATTGGAAAGTGCAAAAGGAAGTTTTGCTGCTGCCTTAAGCGGTACTACCGCTGGTAAGGCAGTACTACCGCGTAAGCGGTACTACCGCTTGTGTGAAGCGGTACTACCCCTTGTGTGAAGCGGTACTACCGCTCAAGCGGTACTACCGCTCGTGAGCGGTACTACCGCTTGTGCGCGATACTGCAGGGATCCGAGTTGGACTCTTTCCCTGCGGGCCAAACCGACCTTGTGCGGGCAAAACCGGCCTGGAGGAGGCTTTTACTCCAAGTTTAGACCCCAAGGCTCAACATATAAATAGAGGGGCAGGGCTAGCAGACGGGACACATCAAGATTTCCCAAGCTGTGTGACGGCAACCCTAACCCTCTAGTTCTCCCGTCATAATCTCCGTAGTGCTTGGCGAAGCCCTGCAGAGATTGTTCCTCACCACCATCACCACGCCGTCGTGCTGCCGGAACTCATCTACTACTTCACCATCGCTCGCTGGATCGAGGAGGTGAAGGCGTCATCAAGCCGTACGTGTGTTGAACGCGGAGGTGCCGTCTGTTCGGCACTAGTTCGTGATCGGATCGAGGGACGACTTGCGATTTGGATCGCGGAGACGTTCGACTACATCAACAGCGTTTCTTAACGCTTCCGCTTAGCGATCTACAAGGGTATGTAGATTCACTCTCCCTCTCGTAGATGCTCATCACCATGGATAGATCTTGTGTGTGCGTAGGAATTTTTTTGTTTCCCATGCAACGTTCCCAAACAGTTTTATATGCATTAATATGCTATTTTATATTATTTTTGGGACTAACCTATTAACCTAGTGCCCAGTGCCAGTTTCTGTTTTTTCCTTGTTTTTGAGTATTGCAGAAAAGGAATATCAAACAGAGTCCAAACGGAATAAAATTCTACGCTGATTTTTCTTGGACCAGAAGGAATCCAGGAGGCTTCGAGAAGAGGCCAGAAGACCTACGGGTGGGCCACAAGCCACCAGGGCGCGCCCCTGGGGGGGGGGCGCCCCTGACTTGAGGGCCCCCCGTAGCTCCTCCAATCCTAACTCTTCACCTATAATTTCAGAAATATTCCCCCAATACCAAAGAGAGCCACGAAAATACTTTTCCGCTGCCGCAAGCCTCTGTTCCCGTGAGATCCCATCTTGGGGTCTTTTCAGGCGATCAGCCGGAGGGGGATTCGATCACGGAGGACCTCTACATCAACACCATTGCCCTTCCGATGATGCGTGAGTAGTTTACCTCAGACCTTCGGGTCCATAGCTAGTAGCTAGATGGCTTCTTCTCTCTCTATGTTCTTCAATACCATGTTCTCCATGATCTTCATGGAGATCTATCCGATGTAATACTCTTTTGCGGTGTGTTTGTCAAGATCCGATGAATTATGGGTTTATGATCAGATTATCTATGAGTATTATTTGAATCTTCTCTGAATTCTTATATGCATGATTTCATATCTTTGTAAGTCTCTTCGAGTTATTGGTTTGGTTTGGCCAACTAGATTGGTAATTCTTGCAATGGGAGAAGTGCTTAGTTTTGGGTTCAATCTTGCGGTGTCCTCACCCAGTGACAAAGTAGGGGTAGCAAGGCACGTATTTGTATTGTTGCCATCAAGGATAAAAAGATGGGGTTTTCATCATATTTCTTGAGTTTATCCCTCTACATCATGTCATCTTACTTAATGCGTTACTCTGTTCTTCATGAACTTAATACTCTAGATGCAGGCAGGAGTCGGTCGATGTGTGGAGTAATAGTAGTAGATGCAGAATCGTTTCGGTCTACTTGATACGGACGTGATGCCTATATGCATAATCATTGCCTTGGATATCGTCATAACTATGCGCTTTTCTATCAATTGCTCGACAGTAATTTGTTCACCCAACGTATTATTTTCCTTCAAGAGAGAAGCCTCTAGTGAAACCTATGGCCCCCGGGTCTATTTTCCATATTATATTTTCAGATCTATAAACTAAAAAACACAAAAATACTTTGCTGCAATTTATTTACTTTTATTTTAATTATCGTTTTAGTAATCTTTTATATCTATCTCTATCGGATCTCATCCTTGCAAGTGACCGTGAAGGGATTGACACCCCCTTTATAGCGTTGGGTGCAAGTGTTTGATTGTTTGTGCAAGTGCATAGATTGGGGCCTTGCTTGTACCTCCTACTGGATTGATACCTTGGTTCTCAAAACCGAGGGAAATACTTATCTACTTTGCTGCATCACCCTTTCCTCTTCAAGGGAAAACCAACGCAAGCTCAAGAAGTAGCAAGAAGGATTTCTGGCACCGTTGCCGGGGAGGATACATAGCAAGTCAAGACAAGAACTCTCCCGTCAACTTGCCAATTTCTGGCGTGGTTGCCGGGGAGATCTACATCAAGGCTACCAAGTACCCATCACAAAATCATCTCTTGCATTTACATTATTTGCCATTTGCCTCTCGTTTTCCTCTCCCCCACTTCTAAAACGAATTTTCAGAAAAAATAAAAAGATTTGCCTTTTTTTCGCCCTTCTTCCGTTCGTCTTTTCGTTTCCTTTTTGTTCGCTTTTGTGTTAGATCGCTTAAACTCATGGCTAGCCTTACTACTATCGCTAGTACTCCCGAGAGTGAAGTTCTTAATTTTAAGCAAAGGGAGGGAGAAAAATGCTTGGTATAGAATTTGCAATGCTCAAAATAGATCTACTCATAAGCAATCTACTACCGTTCTCCTTCGCAATTTTTATGTGGGTGTTTCTCCTTGGAATAGATATGTTTTGGATACCATTACGGGAGGAAATTTCTTGGGAAGCCATACCGTTGATTCTTATAGCGCTATGATAAATTTGGTAGGTTCACCCCTACTCATGGTTAATGAAACAATCTTAACTTTGGAACATGTGATGCGAAGGCTTGATATTATTGAAAATAAAGTTGCTACTGTAGAGCTCATTGAAAACTTGGATAAAAAGATTCATAATCAAATTACTCAATATGGATCTAAGGTAGGATTTACTTTAAAAAATCTAAGGGAGAAAGAACCCATAGTTAATGAAAAGATAGATCAGGATTCCATTAGAATTGGCAAGCTAGAAGATATTATTACCAACTTGGGTTCCGCTTTTGCCTCTGTTAAAACCACTCCAAATTTTCCTCCTACTAAGACTGCCAAGTTTATTTATGTTCCTAAAAATAAGGGTGAATCCTCTAGTAAAGGAGATGAAGATCTTAAGATGATAAGTGCTCACCCTAACTTTATTAATATTGTCCGGGAACCAATTGCTACAAGTGAATTTCTTGATTTCTTGCCTAGGAGTATGATTATTGATAAAACCAAAGAATCTCCTACGGTTTATAAGTGTGCAATTGAGGAGTTGCATACCAAAGATGATAATACCTAGATCTATTGCGTTATGCCTAGCTAGGGACGTTAAACAATAGCGCTTGTTGGGAGGCAACCCAATTTTATTTTTATGTTTTAGTTTTAGTTTCTGTTCTTGAATAAATTACACATTATTACCTCTGTAGTAATTGTGTTTTAGTGTTTTAATTAGTGTTTGAGCCAAGTAAGACCTTTGGGATGGTTTACGGTGATTGTTGATTTGATCTTGCTGAAAAACAGAAACTTTCACGCTCAGTCCAGGAATTTTATAAATTCACCAGAGCATCGAATGAGTCTGAAATTTTTACACAGGATTTATATACAAATTTCCCATATTTTCCTAATTTTTAAGAATTTTTGGAGTTACAGAAGTATTCGATGTTTCCAGATTGCTATAGACTGTTCTGTTTTTGACAGATTCTGTTTTCTTTGTGTTGTTTGCTTATTTTGATGTATCTATGGGTTGTATCGGGGGGTATGAACCATGGAGAAGTTGGAATACAGTAGATATTACACCAATATAAATAAATAATGAGTTCACAACAGTACCTAAAGTGGTGATTTATTTTTCTTATACTAACGGATCTCACGAGTTTTCTGTTGAGTTTTCTGTTGTGAAGTTTTCAAGTTTTGGGTAAAGATTTGACGGACTATTGAATAAGGAGTGGCAAGAGCCTAAGCTTGGGGATGCCCAAGGCACCCCAAGGAATATTCAAGGATACCAAAAAACCTAAGCTTGGGGATGCCCCGGAAGGCATCCCCTCTTTCGTCTTCAATCCATCGGTAAATTTACTTGAGGCTATATTTTTATTCATCACATGATATGTGTTTTGCTTGGAGCGTCTTGTATGATAAGAGTCTTTGCTTTTTAGTTTGCCACAATCATCCTTGCTGCACAAATATTTTGGGAGAGACACGCATGAATCGTGAATTTATTAGAATACTCTATGTGCTTCACTTATATCTTTTGAGCTAGGCAATTTTGCTCTAGTGCTTCACTTATATCTTTTTAGAGCATGGTGGTGTTTTATTTTATAGAAATAATTGAACTCTCGTACCTCACTTATATTATTTTGAGAGTCTTTAAACAGCATGGTAATTGGTTTAGGTTATGAATTTAGTCCTATTATAATGGGCATCCAAGAGGGATATAATAAAAACTTTCATATAAAGTGCATTGAATACTATGAGAAGTTTGATTCCTTATGATTGTTTTGAGATATAAAGATGGTAATATTAGAGACATGCTAGTGAGTAATTGTGGATTGGTAGAAATACTTGTGTTAAAAGTTTGTGATTCCCGTAGCATGCACGTATGGTGAACCGTTATGTAACGAAGTCAGAGCATGATTTGTTTATTGATTGTCATCCTTTGTGTGAGGGTCGGGAGCGCGCGATGGTTAACTCCTACCAACCTCTCCCCTAGGAGCATGCATCTAATACTTTGCTTCGATAACTAATAGACTTTTGCAATAAGTATGTGAGTTCTTTATGACTAATGCGAGTCCATGGATTACACGCACTCTCAGCCTTCCACCTTTGCTAGCCTCTCTAGTACCGCGCAACTTTTGCCGGTGCATTAAACCCACCATATACCCTTCCTCAAAACAGCCACCATACCTACCTATTATGGCATTTCCATAGCCATTCCGAGATATATTGCCATGCAACTTCCACCGTAATTCTTGAGTTGTAAGTAAATAAAAGTGTGATGATCATCATTATTAGAGCATTGTCCCATGTGAGGAAAGGACGGAAGCTATGATTCCCTCACAAGTTGGGATGAGACTTCGAACTTTAAAAATAATAAAAGAGGCCAATGAAGCCCAAATAAAAAAAAGAGGCCAAAGATGCCCACCAAAAAAAATGAGAGAAAAGAGAGAAGGGACAATGCTACTATCTTTTTTCCACACTTGTGCTTCAAAGTAGCACCATGATCTTCATGATAGAGAGTCTCCTATTTTGTCACTTTCATATACTAGTGGGAATTTTTCATTGTATAACTTGGCTTGTATATCCCAATGATGGGCTTCCTCAAATTTCCCTAGGTCTTCGTGAGCAAGCGAGTCGGATGCACACCCACTTAGTTTCTTTTTGAGCTTTCATACACTTATAGCTCTAGTGCATCCGTTGCATGGCAATCCCTACTCACTCACATTGATATCTATTGATGGGCATCTCCATAGCCCGTTGATACGCCTAGTTGATGTGAGACTATCTTCTCCTTTTCCTCACAACCTCCACCATATTCTATTCCACCTATAGTGTTATATCCATGGCTCACGCTCATGTATTGCGTGAAAGTTGAAAAAGTTTGAGAACATAAAAAGTGTGAAACAATTGCTTGACTTGTCATCAGGGTTGTGCATGATTTAAATACTTTGTGTGGGGAAGATGGAGCATAGCCAGACCTTATGATTTTGTAGGGATAACTTTCTTTGGCCATGTTATTTTGAAAAGACACGATTGCTTTGTTAGTATGCTTGAAGTATTATTGTTTTTATGTCAACATTAAACTTTTGTTTTGAATCTTATGGATCTGAACGTTCATGCCACACTAAAGAATATTACATGGATAAATATGTTAGGTAGCATTCCACATCAAAAATTCTGTTTTTATCATTTACCTACTCGAGGACGAGCAGGAATTAAGCTTGGGGATGCTGATACGTCTCCAACGTATCTATAATTTTTTATTGTTCCATGCTATTATATTATCTGTTTTGGATGTTTTATATGCATTAATATGCTATTTTATATTATTTTTGGGACTAACCTATTAACCTAGTGCCCAGTGCCAGTTTCTGTTTTTTTCCTTGTTTTTGAGTATTGCAGTAAAGGAATATCAAACGGAGTCCAAACGGAATAAAATTCTACGCTGATTTTTCTTGGACCAGAAGGAACCCAGGAGGCTTCGAGAAGAGGCCAGAAGACCTACGGGTGGGCCACAAGCCACCAGAACGCGCCCCTGGGGGGGGGGCGCCCCCTGGCTTGTGGGCCCCCCGTAGCTCCTCCAACCCTAACTCTTCGCCTATAAATTCAGAAATATTCTCCCAATACCAAAGAGAGCCACAAAAATACTTTTCCGCCGCCGCAAGCCTCTGTTCCCGTGAGATCCCATCTTGGGGCCTTTTCCGGCGATCTGCCGGAGGGGGATTCGATCACGGAGGGCCTCTACATCAACACCATTGCCCTTCCGATGATGAGTGAGTAGTTTACCTCAGACCTTCGGGTCCATAGCTAGTAGCTAGATGGCTTATTCTCTCTCTATGTTCTTCAATACCATGTTCTCCATGATCTTCATGGAGATCTATCCGATGTAATACTCTTTTGTGGTGTGTTTGTCGAGATCCGATGAATTGTGGGTTTATGATCAGATTATCTATGAATATTATTTGAATCTTCTCTGAATTCTTATATGCATGATTTCATATCTTTGTAAGTCTCTTCGAGTTATTGGTTTGGTTTTGCCAACTAGATTGGTAATTCTTGCAATGGGAGAAGTGCTTAGTTTTGGGTTCAATCTTGCGGTGTCCTCACCCAGTGATAAAGTAGGGGTAGCGAGGCACGTATTTGTATTGTTGCCATCAAGGATAAAAAGATGGGGTTTTCATCATATTGCTTGAGTTTATCCCTCTACATCATGTCATCTTACTTAATGCGTTACTTTGTTCTTCATGAACTTAATACTCTAGATGCAGGCAGGAGTCGGTCGATGTGTGGAGTAATAGTAGTAGATGCAGAATTGTTTTGGTCTACTTGATATGGACGTGATGCCTATATGCATAATCATTGCCTTGGATATCGTCATAACTATGCGCTTTTCTATCAATTGCTCGACAGTAATTTGTTCACCCAACGTATTATTTTCCTTCAAGAGAGAAGCCTCTAGTGAAACCTATGGCCCCCGGGTCTATTTTCCATATTATATTTTCAGATCTATAAACTAAAAAAAAAAAAATACTTTGCTGCAATTTATTTACTTTTATTTTAATTATCGTTTTAGTAATCTTTTATATCTATCTCTATCGGATCTCATCCTTGCAAGTGACTGTGAAGGGATTGACACCCCCTTTATAGCGTTGGGTGCAAGTGTTTGATTGTTTGTGCAGGTGCATAGATTGGGGCCTTGCTTGTACCTCCTACTGGATTGATACCTTGGTTCTCAAAACTGAGGGAAATACTTATCTACTTTGCTGCATCACCCTTTCCTCTTCAAGGGAAAACCAACGCAAGCTCAAGAAGTAGCAGGCCCTCGCGGGGCGGGCCCTCCTGAGGGGGAGTGTGCCGCCCACAAGGACAGGCCCTCAGCCCCGCCGCCTAGAGTGGCTGGGCTCCTTCCATCGCGCTGATCTCCCTTGCTCCTGGAACCACAAGAGTCCCAATGGGGTCACGTAACAGACGTAGCGCCTGCATTTTCACGTTAGCGCTCATGCCTCCTGCCCGGTATTGGGGCCATTAATTGACTAGAAGGTTTTGCCCTTGTTAGGCGTGTGTACTTAGCTCATTGGGTCACGGCGAGCCCGAGTGTAGCGAAGCATAGGTGCCGCATCCTGGGAGGTCGAGGATCCCGCCTGGGAGAGCTTCTTCCTTGCTTTCGGGGCGGTTCGGGAGCCCTTTCTGCACTCTGCGTCGACGGGGCCCAATCCTGAGCAGACCTCGACCACAGTTGGGACGTCCGGATCACCAGGACGAGACCAAGGGGGCGAGGCCTCGGCCACAATTGGAGCGTCCGGATCACCAGGACGAGACCAAGGGGCGCGGAGCTGCATGATCGGTGAGGTTCCCGAGACGTATCGCCTGGGAACCCCCCCTTTAACGCTCAAGTGGCGCTCTACGTCGGCAGGGCCCGATCCCGAGCAGACCTCGACCGCTTTTGGGGCGTCCGAATCACCGGACGAGACCAAAGGGAGCGAGGCCTCGGCCACAATTGGGGCGTCCGGATCACCAGGACGAGACCAAGGGGCGCGGAGCTACGCGATCGGTGAGGCTCCCGAGGCGCGTTGTTCAGGAGTCCCCCTTGACGCTCAAGCGACTTCCTTACCTTTCCGCGGGCTACCGCCTCGGGAGGCGCCTGAGCCTCCCGAGGTTCCGTGATGTCATGCTGGGCCGTGGCTGAAGCCCCCGAGCAGGGGGTTGACCGTTTAAGCGATGAGTGCCCCCGAGGCGACAGGCCCTTGCCGGCCTGCTCTGAGAGGCCATGAGGAGGGGCCAAAGGGCGCTAGCCGCGCTTGACATGGTGTCAATCCAAAAGGAAAAAGACTTCAAGACCAGAAGGAGGAATCGCGAAGAGAGAAAAGTTCCCGCCCCTTTTCAAATAGTTTTGCGAAATCTTCAACTTCATTTCAAAAAGTGGTAATACGAACACAAAAAAGAAGCAAGCAATAGCCGCGTCCGGCACCTAGGCTAGTCTTCGCCTTCGTCTTCTCCCCAGCGCGGAGCATAGGGCTTCCACGTTGTGTGGGCATAGCCATTGGGGGGCAGTGCTGTCCGCCAGCGCGGAGCATGGGGCTTCCACTTGGGCGTGGGATGGAACCCCTCCGCGTTCTCGGGGGGCTCCGGGCGTATATAGCCCACTCATTATTACGTGAGAGTGTGACGGGTTGAGCCTGGGGGTGCGCTGAGGGCCCCATGCCTCCCTGGCATGGAGCCCGCTCTCATCCCCCAAGCGTGGTGCGGCGACGTGGGGTGGGTCCCGAATGGGCCCTCGAGCGTGGGGCGAGCCCCCCACGCCTTTCGCAGGGAGAGCCCATCCCGGAGCGGGGTCTCGGGTCCTCCAAAGCCCGGGGACGGATGTCGTCGTTATAGCGGCGCCGCAGCCCCCTGCGCCGCCGACGGGGCTTGGTGCTGGGGCCCTCCGTCGCGTGCGGGGCGTTCACCCAAGGCGGTGCCCCAGCGCGCCTCGCTGGGGTGCTCGGGAGCCCCACGTGGGTACCCCACCGCCCGTCCTCGGGCAGGGCGAACCAGGCCCGGAGACATGGGTGAGTACGTGAGCTCTCGCCGCTGGTCGAGCGAAACCCGGCCTGGAGACATGGGCGTATGTTCCACCCTCCGTCTCCGGGTAGGAGTCGCCCTGCCAGGGGACATGGGCGTGTGTTCCACCCTCCGTCTCCTGGCTGGGGGCGCCTGGCCTGGAGACATGGGCGTGTGTTTCACCCTCTGTCTCCAGGTTGGAAACGCCTGGCCTGGTGACATGGGCGTGTGTTCCACCCTCCGTCTCCTAGTCGGTGCCGCCCTGCCTAAGGACATGGGCGTGTGTTCCACCCTCCGTCCCCAGGCAGTCGACCCCTGGTCCGCGGACCCAAGCGCTTGCCAAGGGTAGCCCCCTACCAGTGGGCGCGCCTCACGAGGCTGCCAGCTCCTGGGATCCTCATGAGGCCGGCCCCGCCAGCCGCCCTCACGAGGCTGTTCGCACCAGCCTTGACAAGAGCCGCTCGCGGAACCGCGCACACTCCTCCTGCTGTCGCCGTAGCTGGCGCTGTTCCCGTCGTGGCCCGGGCGCTCGCCGACATGGTCGTGGTAGAGTCGCGCGAGCCCCCAGGCGTTGGTGTAGGTGAGTCGCCGGACGCCCTGCCTCAATCCACCGGGAGTGCCGGGGGGCGCGTTATGGCACCTACCCCCCATGGCCGGCAGCTCCCATCGGCCCATGCCTGCACCAAGGGCCAACTCCTGCGTGCCCGACGAGCCAGGCCACACTTCCGGCTAGTGCGGGTCACGTCGCACGTCTCCGACGCGCCCACACGCCCCCGGCGCCTCGGCGGCTGGTTGAGCGACCTCAAGGGCGCGAGCCCGCTCCTGGGCCGTCCCAAGGGTGAGAGCCTGGGCCACGCCTGTCGGGGTGGTGCCTATGGCCGCGCGGCATATCCAACTGTCATAGCGTCCGTGAGCAACACGGAAAGACTGCAGCTCACGGGCTACGAGGAGCGCGATTCGCCCGCGTGCCGGGTCACAGCGAGCCCGGGGAGATGATGCCGCGACGTGGGCCCCGGGGAAGTTCAGGGCGGTGAGGGCTCGTCGCGCGGTTGACGAGGGCGACAGCCCCCGGTGCCTGTCCAAGGCCGGGCTGGAGATGGCGCCTTCCGACGAGGAAGCGGGGCAGCGCGGGATGCCGAGGTCTGGTGGCGTCGCCCGAGCAACACGGGCGGCCCGTCGTTCGGCGCGGGCTCGGCGTCCCTTGGCCTTGGAAGCACCGAGCGGAGGCGAGGCGAAGCTTTAGTGAGGACCCCGACACGCCCCCTACCTGGCGCGCCAAATGTCAGATTTCGGGCTCCGCAAAACCCTAAGGAATTCGAACCCAGGGGCGTGTGCGAAGATTCCCCAACAACTTCGCCCCCTCCAAGCTCACAACACGATACCCCGCTCGATGGCGAGGAAGACGATGACACACGAGAGTTTACCTAGGTTCGGGCCACTGCGAAGCGTAAAACCCTACTCCTGCCTTTTGGTGGATTGCCTCGCGAGGAGGTTTGTGGATGAACTAGTACAACGGTGTGTTTGCGGGGTGGTCACCCTCTCCTTCTACCGAGCTACCTAGCCTCTACTTATAGCGGCCCGGGTCCTCTTCCCTTATCGCAATGGCGGGAAGGGATCCCACAACGGCCAAATTCGAAGGGGGACAGGAGGTACACCCTATCCTGATGAAAGGTGGTCTTTACTTGCAAAGTAGTCGACGGTGATGCAGTGGTGGGCTCGGTGATGACGCCCGTCCTGCGGGGCTCGGGGTCTTGGTCTTGTTGCACCGAAGTGGAAACCTTTGGGGGGCGCTTTGGGAACCCGCGTGCGTCCCTGCCTCCTTTGCACCAAAGGGGAAACTGTCCCCTCTGGCGTGCTGGCGCCCGCCTGGCCTGGCTGGCGTCACCCTCGGCCTCCTGAGGTTATGTGTTGCATAGGAGTCTCCGCCGCTCAGGAGGGGGCCTGGGGAGGCCTACATCCCCGCGGGTCTTGGCGCTGCTTCCCTCGCGAGAACGGGGTCTCGCGAGGGCCTTGTGTCGAGAGAGGCCGCGCCGGGCCGTAATTGGTCATTGAGGTGGGCCACGCCTGGGACCGCAGGCAGGCAAGTCTGGGTACCCCGGTATCCAGAGCGCCGACAGATAGAGAAAAGATGAGTATCATCCCCTATGCTTCAGCCATAGGCTCTATCATGTATGCAATGCTGTGCACAAGACCTGATGTCAGCCTTGCCATAAGTATGGACGGAAGGTTTCAAAGTGATCCAGGAATGGAACACTGGACGACGGTCAAGAATATCCCGAAGTACCTGAAAAGGACTAAGGACATGTTTCTCGTTTATGGAGGTGATCAAGAGCTCGTCGTAAAGGGTTACGTCGATGCAAGCTTTGACACTGATCCGGATGACTCTAAGTCTCAAACCGGATACGTATTTATTCTCAATGGGGGAGCGGTAAGCTGGTGCAGTTGCAAGCAGAGCGCGGTAGCTGATTCTACATGCGAAGCGGAGTACATCGCTGCCTCGGAGGCGGCGAAGGAAGGAGTCTGGATGAAGGAGTTCATGACAGATCTTGGAGTAGTGCCCAGTGCACTGAACCAAATGACTCTGTTCTATGACAACACTGGTGCCACTGCTCTGGCCAAGGAACCAAGGTTTCACAAGAGGACCAGACACATAAAGCAACGCTTTAATTCCATCCGCGATTACATCAAGGAGGAGAACATAAATATTTGCAAAGTGCACACGGATCTGAATGTCGCAGACCCGTTAACTAAACCTCTTCCAAGGGCTAAACATGATCAACACCAGAACTGTATGGGTGTTAGATTCATTACAATGTAAATCACATAGTGATGTGAGCTACATTATTGACTCTAGTGCAAGTGGGAGACTATTGGAAATATGCCCTAGAGGCAATAATAAAGTGATTATTATTATATTTCCTTGTTCATGATAATCGTTTATTATCCATGCTATAATTGTATTGATTGGAAACACAAATACATGTGTGGATACATATACAACACTGTGTCCCTAGTATGCCTCTAGTAGACTGATACGTCTCCATCGTATCTACTTTTCCAAACTCTTTTGCCCTTGTTTTGGACTCTAATTTGCATGATTTGCATGGAACTAACCCGGACTGATGCTGTTTTCAGCAGAATTGCCTTGGTGTTATTTTTGTGCAGAAATAAAAGTTCTCGGATTGACCTGAAAATTTACGGAGAATATTTTTGGAATTAATAAAAAATACTGGCGAAATAATCAACCGGAGGGGATCCACCACCTGGCCACAAGCCATGGGCGCGCGCCCTCCCCTAGGGCACGCCCCCCTGTCTTGTGGGCCCCCTGAAGCTCCTCCGGCCTCAAATCCAACTCTATATATTCCTATTCGTGGAGAAAAAAATCAGAGAGAAGAGTTCATCGCGTTTTACGATACGGAGCCGCCGCCACCTCCTGTTCTTCCTCGGGAGGGCAGATCTGGAGTCTGATTTGGGCTCCGGAGAGGGGAAATCGATGACGTCGTCATCACCGACCATCCTTCATCACCAATTTCATGATGCTCTCCGCCGTTCGTGAGTAATTCCATCGTAGGCTTGCTAGACGGTGATGGGTTGGATGAGATTTACCATGTAATCAAGTTAGTTTTGTTAGGGTTTGATCCCTAGTATCCACTATGTTCTGAGATTGATGTTGCTATGACTTTGCTATGCTTAATGCTTGTCACTAGGGCCCGAGTGCCATGATTTCAGATCTGAACCTATTATGTTTTCATGAATATATATGTGTTCTTGATCCTATCTTGCAAGTTGTAGACACCTATTACGAGTTATGATCCGCATCCCCCAGGGTGACAATAACTGGGATTCTTTCCGGTGATTACCATAGTTTGAGGAGTTCATGTATTCACTAAGTGCTAATGCTTTGGTCCAGTTCTCTATTAAAAGGAGGCCTTAATATCCCTTAGTTTCCATTAGGACCCCGCTGCCACGGGAGGGTAGGACAAAAGATGTCATGCAAGTTCTTTTCCATAAGCACGTATGACTACTTACGGAATACATGCCTACATTACATTGATGAATTGGAGCTAGCTCTGTGTCACCCTATGTTATAACTATTGCATGATGAATGCCATCCGACATAATTATCCATCACTGATCCATTGCCTATGAGCTTTTCACATATTGATCTTTGCTAAGTTACTTTTCCGTTGCTACTGTTACAATCACTACAAAACTGCTACTGTCACTTTGCCATCGTTACCGTTACTTCCATGCTACTTTGCTACTGAATACTTTGATGCAGATATTAAGTCTTTCAGGTGTGGTTGAATTGACAACTCAGCTGCTAATACTCGAGAATATTCTTTGGCTCCCCTTGTGTCCAATCAATAAATTTGGGTTGAATACTCTACCCTCGAAAATTGTTGCGATCCCCTATACTTGTGGGTTATCAAGACCTTTTTCTGGCGCCGTTGCCGGGGAGCATAGCTCTATTCTCTAAGTCACTTGGGATTTATATCTGTTGATCACTATAAAGAATCTGAAAGATGCTAAAACCAAGATCTATCCCTCAACTACGAGGACAGGTAAGGAACTGCCATCTAGCTCTGCACTTGATTCACCTTCTGTTATGAGTAAATTTGCGACACCACCACCTGCTATTGAATCTGATATGTCACAAGTAATTGATGATGCCACTTCTGCTATGCATGATATTTATGAAGATACTTTGCTTGATACTACTGTGCCACTGGGTGAATTTCTTGATGAAGAAATTGCTAGAGTCAATGCTGAAACTGATGACATCTCTGAATCTGATGAAATTATTGAAACTGAACACTATGAGACACCTGCTAGACCTAGCTCTCCTAGATATGAATTTCCTGATATACCTGAGGGTTATGTTATGGAGGGAGAGGTAGCTAGGGACTTTCTTGCTTGTAAAGATAGAGATGATCTTAAGAAATTACTACGCAAGTGGAAAGAAAAATCTTTGAATGCTAGAATGCAATATGATCCTAAGTTTGCTACTTCACCTATCTTTGTTACTGATAAGGATTATGATTTCTCTGTCGATCCTGAGTTAATTACTTTGGTTGAATCTGATCCTTTCCATGGTTATGAATATGAAACGGTTGTGGCACATCTTACTAAATTGAATGATATAGCTACCCTATTTACTCATGAGGAAAAAATTCGCTATTACTATATTCTGAAGTTGTTTCCTTTCTCATTAAAGGGTGATGCTAAGACATGGTTTAATTCTCTTGCTCCTGGTTGTGTGCGTAGTCCCCAGGATATGATATATTAGTTCTCTAAAAAATATTTTCCTACCCATAAGAAACAAGCTGCCTTGCAGGAAATATTTAACTTTGAGCAAATTGAAGAAGAGAGTCTCCCACAAGCTTGGGGGAGGCTTCTCCAATTACTTAATGCTTTGCCTGATCACCCTCTCAAGAAAAACGAAATACTTGATATCTTTTATAATGGACTAACCGATGCTTCTAGGGACCACCTAGATAGTTGTGCTGGTTGTGTTTTTAGGGAACAAACTGTTGAGCAAGCTGAACTACTATTGAATAATATATTGAGCAATGATAATGATTGGACTATTCCCGAACCACCTCCAAAGCTAACTCCGAAGAAAAGAGGTATTCTATTTCTCAGTCCTGAAGATATGCAAGAGGCAAAGAAATCTATGAAGGAAAAAGGTATTAAAGCTGAAGATGTTAAGAATCTACCACCTATTGAAGAAATACATGGTCTTGATAACCCGACACAGGTAGTAGAGATAAATTCTCTCCGTAGATTTGATGAAGGTGATATTTCTTATAATAAGTCTGCTAGCCAATGCTTGGATGAATTTGATAACTTTATAGTCAAGCAAGAAAATTTCAATGCTTATGTTAGTAGACAATTGAAACATAATGCTTACATGCATGATCGCTTAGGTGATTATATGAGTAGAACTATCAATGATCTTAAGCTTATTAGTAAACATGCTTCCATGGTAACTACTCAAGTAGAACAAGTACTTAAGGCACAAAATGATTTTCTTAATGAGATGAATGGTAAGAACAATGATCATTCTGTTAAAGTTGTGACTAGAGGTTGTCGAATGACTGAGGAACCTTTGTATCCTGAGGGCCATCCTAAGAGAATTGATCAAGATTCTCAGAGAGTTAATACTGATGCACCTAGTCGTCCCAGTAATAGTAGGAAAAAGAATGACGATAGGACTTTGCATGCTGCTAGTGAACCTGTTATAGATACACATGAAAACCCAAATGATATTTCTATTTCTGATGTTGAGACACAATCTGATAATGAGCATGAGCCTAGTGATAATATTAATGATGATGTTCATGAGGATGCTCAACCTAGTAATGATAATGATGTGGAGATTGAACCTGCTGTTGATCTTGATAGCCCACAACCTAAGAACAAAAGATATGATAAAAGAGACTTTGTTGCTAGGAAGCATGGTAGAGAAAGAGAACCATGGGTTCAGAAACCCATGCCCTTTCCTCCTAAGCCATCCAAGAAAAAGGATGATGAGGATTTTGAGCGCTTTGTTGAAATGCTTAGACCTGTCTTTTTGCGTATGCGCTTGACTGATATTCTGAAAATGTCTCCTTATGCTAAGTATATGAAAGATATTGTGACAAATAAAAGAAAGATACCGGAAGCTGAGATTTCCACCATGCTTGCTAATTACACTTTTAAGGGTGGAGTACCAAAGAAACCAGGAGATCCCGGAGTACCTACTATACCATGCTCTATTAAAGGAAATTATGTTAAAACTGCTTTATGTGACTTTGGAGCCGGTGTCAGTGTTATGCCTTTCTCTTTATATCGTAGACTTGATTTGAATAAGTTGACACCTACTGAAATCTCTTTACAAATGGCCGATAAATCAACTGCTTTACCCATCGGTATTTGTGAGGATGTGCCTGTTGTGGTTGCAAACGTTACTATGTTAACGGAATTGTTATCCTTGATATTCCCGAGGACGATAGTATGTCGATCATCCTTGGTAGACCCTTTCTGAATACTGCAGGGGCTGTTATTGATTGCAACAAGGGCAATGTCACTTTTCATGTTAATGGTAATGAGCATACGGTACACTTTTCGAAGAAACAACCTCAAGTTCATAGTATCAACTCCATTGGAAAAATTTCAACGATTATTATTGGAGGTTTTCAATTCCCTCTTCCTACTGCCAAAAAGAAATATGATATACTTGTTGTTGGGGACATGCATATCCCCATTGAGGTAACCTAGTGTCATTCGAAAATTCTCCGGTTCTGTGTCATTCGAAAACAGTTTGTCAATAAGACTTGATCAACCTTATTGATGGATTCTTTTTGATGAGCATGAGATGGATGAATTTAGGAGGCACAACCTTATGTACCCAACTTTTACGTTTTGTTATTTAGATTAGTTAAAGTAAAATTGCTATTACTCTTCTGTTTTCCGTTTTATCCGTGCAATAGAAAAATGACCTGAAAATAAAAGTCCTCAGAATGCCCTGAAAATGTAGTATGATTTTTTCTGGAATATTTTAGAATTTTTGACACTGAGAAAATATCAGGGGACTGCACCAGTGGGCCACAAGCCTGCAGGGCGCGCCCACCCCCCTGGGCGCGCCCCCTTGGGCGCGCCCCTCACTTATTCCAGCCACCATCCACTTCGTCTTCCTCCAGAAAAAATCCCACCATTGCTCAAACCCATGTTCTAGCTCATTTTGCTGCCATTTTCGATCTCCTTGCTCAAAGCTCCATTTGCAAAACTGTTTTGGGGGATTGCTCATCGGTATGTGACTCCTCCAATGGTCCAATTAGTTTTTGTTCTAGTGCTTTATATATTGCAAATTTTTGCTGCTGTGGTGACCTTGTTCTTAAGCTTGCATGTCAAATTTGTATGGTCCCAAGTAGTGTTGATGCATGATATAGCCTCTAGGCACTTGTGGGAGTAGTTGCTATAAGTTTTGTTGAGTTTTATTCACCTTTATTGTGAGTCACTAAAAAATTCAGAAATTTTTCAGAAAAATGATGAGGAGATTATTAAGAGGCTCTTCAAGCCGGGGCTCTAAAGAAGATGAAAATGAGGTGAAGAAGAAGCCCAGATATAATCTTCCTCGCGGTGCAGAGGTTCGACCATGTGAATGGCCAAGTGATGCATTCTTGAGGGCGGACGAAATTTATGAAGATTTTTACTATTTGGCTGAGAATACAGGCATCACCAACTTCTTGAACGATAAGTGTGACCAGTACCTCTTACTCACTAATACCTTCGTGCAAAATTTTCACTTTTATCCTAGGAAGAATCCTCCCATGGTAGAATTTTACTTATATGATGTGCCTAAGGAGATGAAACTTTATGATTTTTGCAAAGTTTGCAAAATACCTTATGAGGGCAGTGATGACCCACAAGTATAGGGGATCTATCGTAGTCCTTTTGATAAGTAAGAGTGTCGAACCCAACGAGGAGCAGAAGGAAATGACAAGCGGTTTTCAGTAAGGTATTCTCTGCAAGCACTGAAATTATCGGTAACAGATAGTTTTGTGATAAGATAATTCGTAACGGGTAGCAAGTAACAAGTGTAGCAAAGGTGCAGAAAGGTGGCCCAATCCTTTTTATAGCAAAGGACAAGCCTGAACAAACTCTTATATAAAGAAAAGGGCTCCCGAGGACACATGGGAATTTCTGTCAAGCTAGTTTTCATCATGCTCATATGATTCGCGTTCGTTACTTTGATAATTTGATATGTGGGTGGACCGGTGCTTGGGTGCTGTCCTTACTTGGACAAGCCTCCCACTTATGATTAACCCCTCTCGCAAGCATCCGCAACTACGAAATAAGAATTAAGATAAATCTAACCATAGCATGAAACATGTGGATCCAAATCAGCCCCTTACGAAGCAACGCATAAACTAGGGTTTAAGCTTCTGTCACTCTAGCAACCCATCATCTACTTATTACTTCCCAATGCCTTCCTCTAGGCCCAACCAATTAATGGTGAAGTGTCATGTAGTCGATGTTCACATAACACAACTAGAGGAGAGATACCATACATCTCATCAAAATATCTAACGAATTCCAAATTCACATGATTACTTATAACAAGACTTATCCCATGTCCTCAGGAACAAACGTAGCTACTCACAAAGCATATTCATGTTCATAATCATAGGAGTATTAATTGTCATTAAGGATCTAAACATATGATCTTCCACCAAGTAAACCAACTAGCATCAAATACAAGGAGTAATCAACACTACTAGCAACCCACATGTACCAATCTGAGGTTTTGAGACAAAGATCGGATACAAGAGATGAACTAGGGTTTAGAGAGGAGATGGTGCTGGTGAAGATGTTGATGGAGATTGACCCCCTCTCGATGAGAGGATCGTTGGTGATGACGATGGCTTCGATTTCCCCCTCCGGGAGGGAAGTTTGCCCGGCAGAACAGCTCCGTCGGAGCCCTAGATTGGTTCTGCCCAAGTTCCGCCTCGAGACGGCAGCGCTTCGTCCCGAAAGCTCCCTTCTAATTTTTTCCAGGTCAAAACCCTCCATATAGCAGAAGATGGGCACCGGAGGCCTGCCAGGGGGCCCACAAGCCACAGGGGCGCGCCCAGGGGGGTAGGGCGCACCCCCCTGGCTTGTGACTCCCTGGTGGGTCCCCTCTGGTATTTCTTTTGCCGAGTATTTTTTATATATTCCAAAATAATTCTCCGTAGATTTTCAGGACTTTTGGAGTTTTGCAGAATAGGTATCTCAGATTTGCTCCTTTTCCAGTCCAGAATTCCAGCTGTCGGCATTCTCCCTCTTCATGTAAACCTTGTAAAATAAGAGAGAAAAGGCATAAGTATTGTACCATAATGTGTATTAACAGCTCATAATGCAATAAATATTGATATAAAAGCATGATGCAAAATGGACGTATCAACTCCCCCAAGCTTAGACCTCGCTTGTCCTCAAGCGAAAGCCGAAATCGATAAATATGTCCACATGTTTAGAGATAGAGGTGTCGATAAAATAAAATAAGGACATGAGGGCATCATGGTCATCTTTAGAACAGCAGCATATATTGACATATAAATTTTTATGCTAAAGTAACAATTCATTCACAAGGTAAAGTATGAATCAAGAACTCTATTGAGAACCAACAAACTATGATCTCAGTCATTGAAGCAATTCCAATTTATCATAACGTCGAAAAGAGTCAATATAAGATCTTGTAAAGCAAATCCACATACTCAATCATCTTTTGGTCTTTCATAATTGCTAACACTCACGCGGTACCTATGAGGTCAAAGCTTCAATCGGACACAGAGAAAGATAGGGGCTTATAGTTTTGCCTCCCAACTATTTACCTCAAGGGTAATGTCAACAGAAATAACTCATGCTCACCCACATCCGAGTGGATATATGTGTCTAGATCATTCCCCAACACATGACGCTTGCCAAGAGATAAAGACGAAATAAAGGAAGCAGTGAAGATCACCACGAATCTTGCATAAAGGTAAGTACTAGAAGATAAAAGTAACAGACAGGCCCTTCGCAGAGGGAAGCAGAGGTTGTCATGCGCTTTTATAGTTGGATACGCAATCCCTTAATGCAAAAGAACGTCACTTTATATTGCCCCTTGTGATAAAGAACTTTATTATGCAGTCTGTCACTTTTATTTCTTCCATATCACAAGTTCGTATAAAGTTTATTTTCCTCACACTAATAGATCACACATATTTAGAGAGCAATTTTTATTGCTTGCACCGATGACAACTTACTTGAAGGATCTTACTCAATCCATAGGTAGGTATGGTGGACTCTCATGGCAAAACTGGGTTAAGGGTGTTTGGATGCACAAGTAGTATCTCTACTTGGTGCGGAAGTTTTGGCTGATATGGGGTGGAAGCAAGCGTCACATGTTAAAGGATCTATAACCATATAACTTCTATTCGGAAGTAAGCAAACATAACCCATTATGTTGTGTTCCTTGTCCAACATCAACTTCTTAGCATATAATATTTTAATGAGTGCTCACAATCATAAAAGATGTCCAATATAATATATTTATATGTGAACCTCTCTTTCTTTATTACTTCCTTTTAATTGCAACAATAACCAATAGCTATGTTTGTCAACTCACAACAAATTTCAATCAACATACTTCTTATATGTGAAGTCATCACCCCCCATAAGATCATCATATATATTCTTTGCTTTTATTTTATACTTCTTTCTATTTCTTTTTCTCAAGATCATAGCAAGCAAGCAAAGCCCTCAACTCAAAACTACTCTTTATTATATAACTCTCGGACTTGCTTACATAGGGGGAACATAAAGCAAAACTCAAGACTAGATCACACTAAGAACTTTATTCTACTAGATCAAGATATAACCAAAAGGATCGAACTAAGAAAAACGATAAAAGTAAAAGATGTGATGGTGATACGATACCAGGGCACCTCCCCCAAGCTTGGCACAAGCCAAGGGGAGTGCCCATATCCATGTGTGTAGTTGTCGTTCTTCGGAGGTGGTGATGTTGGAGTTGTTGATGAGGTTGGAAGTTTGTCCAGTTTCCTCCTAAGCATAAAATTCTGTTCCCTCAGATCGTCTACTTCCTGCTCGAGCTTCAATATCCTTTGACATAATTCTTGCTTGCTCTCCTGCAGGAAACGAGAAGGGATAAGTAGAACTTTGGGTTTCCTCCTTGTGTTTGGAAGGCTCGATTTCCTGAACTCCACGTGCATATCTCCTGGTCGAGGCAGGGGGATCTCCTCTCCATCCGAGCTTTCTTCCTCATACTTGCCTTCTTGCTCCTCCTCCGAGAACAATCCATAAGGATCTAAGTCCCCATAGAGCTTGGGATTGGCAAGATAATGCGATATATAGATCTCCCCATCTGAATCTTGGGACGGCATATTGCTCTAAATCTGCTGCAGAAACGGCTCAAAATGAAAACAGGGGGTATTGTCGTGGTACGAAGGTCAAAACCTTCGGGAGATTATAAAATTAATTTTTACCGACCTAAAAGAGTATACCACAAGAAATCGGAGTCCGGAGGGTACACGAGGCGGCCACAAGCCACAGGGGCATGCCCAGGGGGGTAGGGCGCGCCCCCCTGGCTTGTCACCTCCTCGTGCACTCTTCCGACTACTTTAAATTTTCCTAATTTTTTTAAATATTCCAAAACGGAGAAAAATTGCTGTTGAAAAAGTTTTGGAGTCGGTTTACTTACCGTACCACATACCTATTCCTTTTCGGGGTCTGAAACATTCTGGTAGGTCTCCCTAATGTACTCCTCCGGAGTTATGGTATTAATAATATTGGTTTCAACATTTATGGGAGTACCTGAGATATAATGTTTGATTCTTTGCCCGTTTACCTCCTTAGGATTTGTGCCTTCGGCGTTGTTGATCTTGATGGCACCGGAACGATATACTTCCTCGATAATGTAAGGCCCTTCCCATTTAGAGAGAAGTTTTCCTGCCAAAAATCTTAAACGAGAATTGTATATCAAGACATGATCACCTACATTGAATTCACGCTTTTGTATCCTTTTATCATGCCATCTCTTAACTTTTTCTTTAAACAACTTAGCATTCTCATAGGCCTGGGTTCTCCATTCATCAAGTGAGCTAATGTCAAATAACCTCTTCTCACCAGCAAGTTTGAAATCATAGTTGAGTTCTTTAATTGCCCAATAAGCTTTATGTTCTAGTTCAAGAGGTAAGTGACATGCTTTACCATAAACCATTTTATACGGAGACATGCCCATAGGGTTTTTGTAAGCAGTTCTATAAGCCCATAATGCATCATCAAGTTTCTTAGACCAATTCTTTCTAGATCTATTAACAGTCTTCTGCAAGATCAATTTAATTTCTCTATTGCTCAATTCTACTTGACCACTAGACTGAGGATGATATGGAGATGCAATTCTATGATTAACATCATACTTAGCAAGTAATTTACGGAAAGCACCATGAATAAAGTGTGAACCACCATCAGTCATTAAATATCTAGGGACTCCAAATCTAGGGAAAATAACTTCTTTAAGCATTTTAATAGAAGTGTTATGATCAGCGCTACTAGTTGGAATAGCTTCTACCCACTTACTAACATAATCAACAGCAACTAGAATATGAGTATACCCGTTAGACTGTGGAAAAGGTCCCATATAATCAAAACCCCAAACATCAAATGGTTCAACGACAAGAGAGTAATTCATAGGCATTTCCTGACGTCTACTAATATTACCAATTCTTTGACATTCATCACAAGACAAGACAAACTTACGAGCATCCTTGAAGAAAGTAGGCCAATAAAAACCAGATTGTAATACCTTGTGTGCAGTTCTATCTCCAGCGTGGTGTCCCCCATAGGCCTCGGAGTGACACTTGCGTAGGATCTGTTCCTGTTCATGCTCAGGTACACAACGTCTAATAACACCATCTACTCCTTCTTTATAAAGGTGTGGATCATCCCAAAAGTAATGTCTTAAATCATAGAAGAACTTTTTCTTTTGTTGGTATGTGAAGCTAGGCGGTATAAATTTAGCAACAATGTAATTAGCATAATCAGCATACCAAGGAGCATTATGCGAAGCATTTATGATAGCTAATTGTTCATCAGGAAAGCTATCATCAATAGGTAGTGGGTCATCAAGAACATTCTCTAATCTAGACAAGTTATCTGCTACGGGGTTATCAGCACCCTTTCTATCAATAATATGCAAATCAAATTCTTGTAGCAGAAGGACCCATCTAATAAGTCTAGGTTTAGCATCTTTCTTTTCCATAAGGTATTTAATAGCAGCATGATCGGTGCGAACAGTTACTTTGGAATCAACAATATAAGGTCTGAACTTATCACAAGCAAACACAACCGCTAAAAATTCCTTTTCAGTGGTAGCATAGTTTCTTTGAGCACTGTCTAGAGTCTTACTAGCATAATGGATAACATTTAATTTCTTATCAACTCTTTGTCCTAGAACAGCACCAACAACATAATCACTAGCATCACACATAATTTCAAAGGGTAGGTTCCAATCAGGTGGTTGAACAATAGGTGCGGAAATCAAGGCATTCTGAAGAATTTCAAATGCTTCTACACAATCATCATAAAAAATGAATGGAACATCTTTTTGAAAATGATTAGTGAGAGGCCTAGAAATCTTAGAGAAATCTTTAATAAACCTGCTATAGAAACCAGCATGACCAAGGAAACTTCTTATACCTCTGATATCCGTAGGACACGACATTTTTTCAATAGCATCAACTTTAGCTTTATCAACTTCAATACCTCTTTCGGAGATTTTGTGCCCCAAGACAATACCTTCATTAACCATAAAGTGGCACTTTTCCCAATTCAAGACAAGATTAGTTTCTTCGCATCTCTGCAAAACTCGATCAAGGTTGCTCAAGCAATCATCAAAAGAAGTTCCGTAAACGGAAAAATCATCCATGAAAATTTCAACAATCTTTTCACAAAAGTCAGAGAATATAGCCATCATGCATCTTTGAAAGGTAGCAGGTGCATTGCATAAACCAAAAGGCATATGTCTATAAGCAAAGGTACCAAAAGGACAAGTAAAAGTGGTCTTTTCTTGATCCTCTTTTGACACAGGTATTTGAGAGAAACCAGAATAACCATCTAGAAAGCAAAAATGTGTGTGTTTAGATAGTCTTTCTAGAATTTGATCAATAAAAGGTAGAGGGTAATGATCTTTCCTAGTAGCTTTATTTAATTTCCTAAAATCAATTACCATTCTATATCCTGTAACAATTCTTTGCGGGATCAATTTATTTTTATCATTAGGAACAACGGTAATACCTCCTTTCTAAGGAACACAATGAACGGGACTAACCCATCTACTATCAGCAATAGGATAAATTATACCTACCTCCAGAAGCTTTAATATTTCATTTCTTTCCACTTCTTTCATTTTAGGATTTAACCGTCGTTGGTGATCAACAACTGGTTTAGCATCAGGCTCCATATTAATTTTATGCTGACATAGAGTGGGACTAATGCCCTTAAGATCATCAAGAGTATATCCAATAGCAGCACGGTGCTTCCTCAAAGTTTTCAATAATCTCTTTTCTTCATGCTCTGAAAGGTTAGCACTAATAATAACAGGATATATCTCCTTTTCATCAGGATAAGCATATTTCAGAGTATCAGGCAATTGTTTAAGCTCAAACACGGGATCACCCTTGGGTGGAGGAGGATCCCCAAGTATTACAACAGGCAGGTTGTGTTTCAAAATAGGCTGTTGATCAAAGAAAATCTTATCTATTTCATTCCTTTCATTCGTATGCATATCGTTTTCATGGTCTAGCAAATATTGTTCTAAAGGATCAGTAGGAGGCACATCAATAGAAGCAAGACCAATAATTTCATCTTTACTAGGCAATTCTTTGTCATGGGGTTATCTACGTAATTTAGAGAAATTGAACTCATGAGACGCATCCCCAAAACTTACAGTAACAGTTTCTTTCTCGCAATCAATCATAGCATTAACAGTATTCAAGAAAGGTCTACCAAATATAATGGGACAAAAATCATCTTGTGGGGAACCAAGAACAAGAAAATCAGTAGGATACTTTATTTTCCCACACAAGACTTCAACATCTCTAACAATCCCAATTGGTGCAATAGTATCTCTATTAGCCAGCTTAATGGTAACATCAATTTCCTCTAATTCAGCTAATGCAATATCATTCATAATTTCTTGATATAAGGTGAAGGGAATTGCACTCGCACTAGCACCCACATCACATAAGCCATGATAACAATGATCTCCTATTTTAACAGAAACAACAAGCACGCCAACAACAGGTCTATGTTTATCTTTAGCATCAGGTCTAGCAATTCTAGCAGCTTCATCACAGAAATGAATAACATGCCCATCAATATTATCAACCAAGAGATCTTTAACCATAGTAATACTAGGTTCAACTTTAATTTGTTCAGGGGGCATAGGTGTTCTAGTACAACTCTTACGAACCACAGTTGAAGCTTTAGCATGTTCCTTTATCCTAACAGGGAAAGGTGGTTTCTCAATATAAGCAGTAGGAACAACAGGATCAACATTATAAGTAATGGTTTCTTCTTCAACTTTAATAGGTTCAACTACGTTCACTTCAATGGGAGGATGATATTTAAACCACTTCTCCTTAGGGAGATCAACATGAGCAGCAAAAGATTCACAGAAAGAAGCTACTATCTCAGAGTCAAGTCCATATTTAGTGCTAAATTCACGAAAAGCATCGGTGTCTATAAAGGATTTAACACAATCAAACTTAAGGTTTATACCCGACTCATTACCTTTGTCGAGTTCCCAATCTTCAGAGTTGCATTTAATTATTTCCAATAAATCCCATTTTAATTCAATATCTTTCTTCATAAAGGAACCAACACAAGAAGTATCGAGCATGGATTGATCATTACGAGAAAGCCGAGCATAAAAATTCTGAATAATAATTTCTCTCGGGAGCTCATGATTGGGGCATGAATATAACATTGACTTAAGCCTCCCCCAAGCTTGAGCGATTCTTTCTTCTTCACGAGGCCAAAAATTATAAATATAATTCCGATCACGATGAACCAGATGCATAGGATAAAACTTCTGATGAGATTCCAATTTCAATCGGTTGTAGTTCCATGATCCAATATTATCACATAGCCTATACCATGTCAATGCCTTCTCCTTCAAAGATAAAGGAAAGACCTTCTTCTTGAAATCATCCTCAGGCAAACCTGCAAGCTTAAATAATCCACAAACTTCATCCACATAGATTAGATGCAAATCAGGATGTAGTGTTCCATCTCCTGCATAAGGATTAGCTAGCAGTTTCTCTATCATACCCGAAGGATTTTCATAATAAATATTTTCAGTAGGTGCAGTAGGTTGAGGAGCATCTCTTTGTGCTTCTGGTCGAGGTGAAGATACCCCGAACAAGCCCCTCAAAGGATTATTTTCCATAGTAACAAGTGACAGTAAATTTCAGCACACTATATAAAATTTTCCTTACCAAGTTCCACTCACCAAAGGCGCTTCACTCCCCGGCAACGGCGCCAGAAAAGAGTCTTGATGACCCACAAGTATAGGGGATCTATCGTAGTCCTTTCGATAAGTAAGAGTGTCGAACCCAACGAGGAGCAGAAGGAAATGACAAGCGGTTTTCAGTAAGGTATTCTCTGCAAGCACTGAAATTATCGGTAACAGATAGTTTTGTGATAAGATAATTCGTAACGGGTAGCAAGTAACAAGTGTAGCAAAGGTGCAGAAAGGTGTCCCAATCCTTTTTATAGCAAAGGACAAGCCTGAACAAACTCTTATATAAAGCAAAGCGCTCTCGAGGACACATGGGAATTTCTGTCAAGCTAGTTTTCATCATGCTCATATGATTCGCGTTCGTTACTTTGATAATTTGATATGTGGGTGGACTGGTGCTTGGGTGCTGTCCTTATTTGGACAAGCCTCCCACTTATGATTAACCCCTCTCGCAAGCATCCACAACTACGAAAGAAGAATTAAGATAAATCTAACCATAGCATGAAACACGTGGATCCAAATCAGCCCCTTATGAAGCAACGCATAAACTAGGGTTTAAGCTTCTGTCACTCTAGCAACCCATCATCTACTTATTACTTCCCAATGCCTTCCTCTAGGCCCAAACAATGGTGAAGTGTCATGTAGTTGACGTTCACATAATACCACTAGAGGAGAGACAACATACATCTCATCAAAATATCGAACGAATACCAAATTCACATGATTACTTATAACAAGACTTATCCCATGTCCTCAGGAACAAACGTAACTACTCACAAAGCATATTCATGTTCATAATCAGAGGAGTATTAATTGTCATTAAGGATCTGAACATATGATCTTCCACCAAGTAAACCAACTAGCATCAACTACAAGGAGTAATCAACACTACTAGCAACCCACAGATACCAATCTGAGGTTTTGAGACAAAGATCGGATACAAGAGATGAACTAGGGTTTAGAGAGGAGATGGTGCTGGTGAAGATGTTGATGGAGATTGACCCCATCTTGATGAGATGATCGTTGGTGATGACGATGGCTTCGATTTCCCCCTCCGGGAGGGAAGTTTCCCCGGCAGAACAGCTCCGCCGGAGCCCTAGATTGGTTCTGCCTAAGTTCCGCCTCGAGACGGCGGCGCTTCGTCCCGAAAGCTCCCTTCTGATTTTTTCCAGGTCAAAACCCTCCATATAGGAGAAGATGGGCACCGGAGGCCTGCCAGGGGGCCCACAAGCCTTAGGGGCACGCCCAGGGGGTAGGGCGCGCCCCCCTGGCTTGTGACTCCCTGGTGGGTCCCCTCTGGTATTTCTTTCGCCCAGTATTTTTTATATATTTCAAAATAATTCTCCGTCGATTTTCAGGACTTTTGGAGTTGTGCAGAATAGGTATCTCAGATTTTCTCCTTTTACAGTTCAGAATTCCAGCTGCCGGCATTCTCCCTCTTCATGCAAACCTTGTAAAATAAGAGAGAAAAGGCATAAGTATTGTACCATAATGTGTATTAACAGCCCATAATGCAATAAATATCGATATAAAAGCATGATGCAAAATGGACGTATAAGGCAGCATCAGTGAACCACGTCCTAGAGACATGGAGGACTTTATTGCCTCAATCACTATGGGGGAAGAGAGAGGGGTGTCAAAGGCAAGAGCGGATAGTTTACATTTTCCTGTCCTACGCTATTATTCATTATTCGCGGGGAGATGTTTAGTTGGTCGTGGGGAGAGTGGAAGCCTTAGTGCTCCCGACCTTGCCATTCTGCGCCACGCTTTACTTGCTGATAGAGCTTTTAGTCTGGGCGCTATAGTGGCCCAACGGTTGAACTTAAACCGTTCAAAGGGTCCCATATTTGGAGGTATCTATGCATCTCGTTTAGCCAAACATTTTAAGATACCCATTAGGCTTGATGAGGAAGAGGAATTGTTACTACCTACGAGGTATTTAGACTATGATAGTATGGTAGCACATGATTTTATTAGGAAGGATAATGATAGGAAGCTGCTTTACAACCTAGTATTTAGTCAGGGTACTTGTGAAATTATTGCTTTGCCTGCTTCTTCCTTGTTCGATATTCGTTCAGGCAGATACACTATTATGCCCGAGGACATCTACAGATATTGGGGTTTGTCGCAACCCCCAGCACCTGATCCGGCACCAGCCCTTGATCCATATCAGGCTCCGGTTTTTCAGTGGGAGCCACAGGAGCTCGCCAATCAGTGGAACCCTCAGTATCCTCCGGACTATCCCGGAGATGGTTATTTCCAGCCATGGCCCTAGACCAACTTAGGCCAAAAGCCTAAGCTTGGGGCAGTACGTATTTCTCACCGACATTACATTCATGTTCACACACTCATTTCAGTTGTCGGTGTTCATACTTTTTCATTGTATCATCCATGGTATTTTATTTCTTCTTTTCATGTTCTTCTTGTGTGCTTAATTAACTTTAAGAAAATCCAAAAAAAAAAATTAGTTCTAGCTTTACCTTTTAGTTTGTCTATTTGTAGTATTAAAAGAAAACCCAAAAATATTTCTCGTTCTTCTTTTGCTTGTTGGGAGCTTTCCCGTGTAAATAGTTTTTCTCGTTCTTGTTTTGAAAATTCTTTCCTTTGGATCGTAAGGAGAAGACCACAATGAAAATATTGAGTGGCTCTCATATGCATTATTGTTTATCTTATAGAGAGCCCATATTACCTTGCCTTCTCCTTTGAGTTATCGTTTGTAGATTCCAGCTTAGTCCAACGCACGTGCACTCTTATTATTATTCACACCGTTCGGTCGTGCAAGTGAAAGGCAATAATGACGATATATGATGAAATGATTGAGATGGAGAAAAGCTGGTATGAACTCGACCTATCTTGTTTTTGTAAATATGATTGGCTCATCGTTCTGAATTCAGCTCATTTTAGATGAAACATGTTTGCAATGACAATTAGAGATTATAGTTACTCATGACATGCTTAATTAGCTAAGAGTGTATAATGGTTTGTCTTGAGTGCCAACATGCATTTTAAAATGGTTGTGATGTAGTATGATAGGATGGTATCCTCCTCTGAATGATTCAAGTGGCTTGACTTGGCACATGTTCACGCATGTAGTTGAAACAAAATCAACATAGCCTCCATGATATTTATGTTCATGGTGATTTATATCCTACTCATGATTGCATTCAATGTTGGTTAATCTCAAAGCATGTTTATGACTGTTGTCGCTCTCTAGTTGGTCGCTTCCCAGTCTCTTGCTAGCCTTCACTTGTACTAAGCGGGAATACTGCTTGTGCATCCATTTCCATAAACCCAAAGTTGTCCCATATGAGTCCACCATATCTACCTATATGAGGTATTTACCTGCCGTTCCAAGTAAATTTGCACGTGCCATACTCTAAACCTTCAAATAATATTCCGTTTTGTATGCCCGAATCGCTCATGTAGTGACTAGGGGCTGTTAGTATCTTCCATGCTAGGTGGGTTATTCTCACGATATGCGTTGATTCACTATCATTCACGAGAAAGTGGCTGGTATTTGGGATGCCCAGTTGCATGCTCAAAATTTAAATCAAAGTATAATAAAACAAAACTCCCCCAGGATTGTGTTTGTATGGACG
This sequence comes from Elymus sibiricus, assembly GCA_039707655.1. Taxonomy (NCBI): domain Eukaryota; kingdom Viridiplantae; phylum Streptophyta; class Magnoliopsida; order Poales; family Poaceae; genus Elymus; species Elymus sibiricus. Next base: position 140,081,730 of record CM077665.1, on the reverse strand, counting down.
GTACCCGTGGATTCGGCCCGCCGTGAAGTGTGATTGATTGGTGGAGGGGGAGTAAAAACTTTACTATTCTGTTTGGGAACCGCCTATAATGTATCTAGCATGGAAGATACCGAAATCTCTTGGTTGTTATGTTGGCAATGAAAGCATATCGCTCAAAATCATTATTCATCCCTGTTTTAAAAGCTCGAGCTCTGGCACCTCTGCAAATCAATGCTTCCCTCTGTGAAGGGCCTATCTATTTTATTTTACTGTTGAGTCATCATCCTCTTATAAAAAGGCACCAGTTCGAGAGCACCACCGTCATTTGTATGCTTTGTTCTTAATTGATATTGAGTATGATTGTGACTGGATCTCTTTTACCATGAATTACAATGTTTAGTCAGTCCTTGTTCTTTAGAGGTGCTCTGCATTTATGCTTTGCGGTCTCAGAAAGGACTAGCGAGATACCATTATGTCATATTGTATCATGATTGTTTTGATAAAATTGTTGTCATCCGAGACTTATTATTATTGCTCCCTAGTTGGTTAAACCATTGATATGAGTAAATGTGAGACCAAAATGTTATTGTGAATGTGGTTAGTCTATAATCTTTGCTGAAAATCTGAACACCAGTTAGACATATTTACAACAGCAAGATCAAACAGAGTTTGTAAAAGTTTTTCTTTATCACTTTCAGTTTGTCAACTGAACTTTCTTGAGGACAAGCAATGGGTTAAGGTTGGGGGAGTTGATACGTCTCCATCGTATCTACTTTTCCAAACTCTTTTGCCCTTGTTTTGGACTCTAATTTGCATGATTTGAATGGAACTAACCCGGACTGACGCTGTGTTCAGCAGAATTGCCTTGGTGTTATTTTTGTGCAGAAATAAAAGTTCTCGGATTGACCTAAAAATTTACGGAGAATATTTTTGGAATTAATAAAAAATACTGGCGAAAGAATCAACCGGAGGGGGTCCACCACCTGGCCACAAGACAGGGGGGCGCGCCCCCCTAGGGCGCGCCCCCCTGTCTTGTGGGCCCCCTGAAGCTCCTCCGGCCTCAAATCCAACTCTATATATTCCTATTCGTGGAGAAAAAAATCAGAGAGAAGAGTTCACCGCGTTTTACGATACGGAGCCGCCGCCACCTCCTGTTCTTCCTCGGGAGGGCAGATCTGGAGTCTGATTTGGGCTCCGGAGAGGGGAAATCGACGCCGTCGTCATCACCAACCATCCTTCATCATCAATTTCATGATGCTCTCCGCCGTTCGTGAGTAATTCCATCATAGGCTTGCTGGACAGTGATGGGTTGGATGAGATTTACCATGTAATCGAGTTAGTTTTGTTAGGGTTTGATCCCTAGTATCCACTATGTTCTAAGATTGATGTTGCTATGACTTTGCTATGCTTAATGCTTGTCACTAGGGCCCGAGTGCCATGATTTCAGATCTGAACCTATTATGTTTTCATGAATATATATGTGTTCTTGATCCTATCTTGCAAGTTGTAGACACCTATTACGAGTTATGATCCGCATCCCCCAGGGTGACAATAACTGGGATTCTTTCCGGTGATTACCGTAGTTTGAGGAGTTCATGTATTCACTAAGTGCTAATGCTTTGGTCCGGTTCTCTATTAAAAGGAGGCCTTAATATCCCTTAGTTTCCATTAGGACCCCGCTACCACGGGAGGGTAGGACAAAAGGTGTCATGCAAGTTCTTTTCCATAAGCACGTATGACTATATATGGAATACATGCCTACATTACATTGATGAATTGGAGCTAGTTCATTGTCACCCTATGTTATAACTATTGCATGATGAATGCCATCCAACATAATTATCCATCACAGATCCATTGCCTACGAGCTTTTCACATATTGATCTTTGCTAAGTTACTTTTCTGTTCCTACTGTTACAATCACTACAAAACTGCTACTGTCACTTTGCCATCGTTACCGTTACTTCCACGCTACTTTGCTACTGAATACTTTGCTGCAGATATTAAGTCTTTCAGGTGTGGTTGAATTGACAACTCAGCTGCTAATACTCGAGAATATTCTTTGGCTCCCCTTGTGTCGAATCAATAAATTTGGGTTCAATACTCTACCCTCGAAAACTGTTGCGATCCCCTATACTTGTGGGTTATCATAGACTAGCTCGTTGATCAAAGATGGTCAAGGTTTCCTAGCCATAGACATGAGATGTCATTTGATAACGGGATCACATCATTTGGAGAATGATGTGATGGACAAGACCCAAACTATGAACGTAGCATATGATCGTGTCAGTTTATTGCTATAGTTTTCTGCATGTCAAGTATCTGTTCCTATGACCATGAGACCATGCAAATCACTGACACCGGAGGAATACCTTGTGTGTATCAAACGTCGCAACATAACTGGGTGACTATATAGATGCTCTATAGGTATCTCCAAGGGTGTCTGTTGAGTTCGCATGGATCGAGACTGGGATTTGTTACTCTGTGTGACGGAGAGGTATCTCAGGGCCCACTCGGTAATACAACATCACAATAAGCCTTGCAAGCAATGTGACTAACGAGTTAGCCATGGGATCTTGTATTACAGAACGAGTAAAGAGACTTGCCGGTAATGAGATTGAACTAGGTATCGAGATACCAACGATCGAATCTTGGGCAGGTAACATACCGAAGAACAAATGGAACAGCATACGGTATTAACTGAATCCTTGACATAGAGGTTCAACCGTTAAGGATCTTCATAGAATATGTAGGAACCAATATGGGCATCCAGGTTCCGCTATTGGTTATTGACCGTAGAGGTGTCTCGGTCATGTCTACATAGTTCTCGAACCCGCAGGGTCTGCACACTTAACGTTTTTCGGTAGTATTGATTTATGTATGGTGATGACCGGAGATTGTTCGGAGTCCCAGATGAGATCCCGGACGTCACAAGGAGCTCTGGAATGGTCCGGATGTAAATATTGATATATAGGAAGTCCCGTTTTGGTCTCCGGAAAAGTTTCGGGCACTTCCGGTAGTATACCGGGAGTGACGAATGGGTTTCGGGGGTCCACCAAGTGGGGCCCACCCACCCCAAGGGTCACGTGGGCCTAGGAGGTGGCGCACCAGCCCCTGGTGGGCTGTCCGGCCAGACCCTAGGAGGCCCTTGCGCAAAGGGGTGGGAGAGGGGCCAAGTGGGAGGAGTCCTACTAGGAGTCCACCTCCCTTGAGGTGGACTCCTCCCTTGGAGGTGGTTCGGCCGAACCCTTAGGGGAAACCCTAGGGATGCCTCCTCCTCCCTCCCTCCTATATATACTAGAGGTTTTTGAGGGCAGCCCCCAACCTGAAAAGCCACGGCTGCCTCTCTCTCCCTCTAGATCTGTTCTCCACTACATCGTCTCGGTTGCGCTTGGCGAAGCCATGCCGAGACAGCACCACCACCACCGTCACCACGCCGTCGTGCTGCCGGAGTACTCATCTACCTCTCCACTCCCTCTTGTTGGATCAAGTAGGCGGTGATCGTCATAGAGTTGTTTGTGTGCTGAACGCGGAGGTGTCGTCCGTTCGGCGCTAGATCGGGACGGATCGTGATTGGATCGCGGGATGGCTTGCGATTTGGATTGCGAATACGTTCGACTACATCAACCGCGTTTCTTAATGCTTCCCGCTTAGCGATCTACAAGGGTACGTAGATCCAATCTCCCTCTCGTAGATGCTCATCACCATGGATAGATCTTGCGTGTGTGTAGGAAATTTTTTGTTTCCCATGCAACGTTCTCTAACAGGTGTTGTTTTTGTGCACAAATAAAAGTTCTCGGAATGGAACGAAACTTTTTGGAGAATTATTTCAGAATATATGAGAATTCTTGGAGCCAAAATCCACCGACGAGGGGGGCCAGGGTGAGCATCACCCACCAGGGCGCGCCAGGCCCCCTAGGCACGCCCTGGTGGGTTGTGCCCACCTCGTGCCCCACTGACCCTAATTCCGCCACTATAAATTCCTATTTTCGGAGAAAAAATAAAGGAGAAAGTTTCATCGCATTTTACGATACGGAGCCGCCGCCACCTCCTGTTCTTCATCGGGAGGCCAGATCTGGAGCCCGTTCGGGGCTCCGGAGAGGGGAATCTTTGGTCTTCGTCATCACCAACCCTTCTCCATCTCCAATTCCATGATGCTCCCCACCGGGAGTGAGTAATTCCTTCATAGGCTTGCTGGTCGGTGAGGAGTTGGATGAGATTCATCATGTAATCAAGTTAGTTTTCTTAGGGCTTGATCCCTAGTATCCATTATGTTCTGAGATTGATGTTGCTATGACCTTGCTATGCCTAATGCTTGTCACTAGGGCCCGAGTGCCATGCTTTCAGATCTGAACCGTTTATGTTATCATCTCTATATCCATGTTCTTGATCCGATCTTGCCTAGTCATATGCATCTATTACGTGTTATGATCCGTCAACCCCATAGTGACAATATTTGGAATACTTCGCGTTGATGACCGTAGTTTGAGGAGTTCATGTATTCACCATGTGTTAATGCTTTGTTCAGGTTCTCTATTAAAAGGAGGCCTTAATATCCCTTAGCTTACTTATGGACCCCGCTGCCACGGGAGGGTAGGACAAAAGATGTCATGCAAATTCTTTCCATAAGCACGTATGACTACTTACGGAATACATGCCTACATTACATTGATGAACTGGAGCTAGTTCTGTATCGCCCTAGGTTATGACTGTTACATGACGAATATCATCCAACGAGTTACCGATCCAGTGCCTACGAGCTTTCCACTTATTGTTCTTGCTAAGTTACTATTGCTGCTGCTACTGTTCCAACTGCTACAAAACCATTGCTACTACTGTTACCGCTACTGTCACTGCTGCTACTGCTATCAAACTATCATATTACTGTGCTACTGATCACTTTGCTGCAGATATTTAATCTCCAGGTGTGGTTGAATTGACAACTCAACTGCTAATACTCCCAAGTATTCTTTGGCTCCCCTTGTGTCGAATCTATAAATTTGGGTTGAATACTCTACCCTCGAAAACTGTTGTGATCCCCTATACTTGTGGGTTATCACTACTCATGTATTGCCCTAAAACAAGATTCAAAAAAAAGAGACGAGCAAGAGATGAATGTGGGCAATATCGGAGTCCATGGCACGAGGAGGAGAGTGGGGAGAACCCCACCGGACAGAAATCCAAGGGACGACACGAAATGGGAGATCCGGAGCCGGCCTCCGGGGGCGTTCTGGTCGCCTGAGATAGAGAGAGAGAGAGATGAAGGGAAGAAAAGAGAATGGGTATGGGGGGAGTTAGAACTCCCCCTGCCCACTTCTTGAACCGCCCGTGCGTCCCCGAAGAGGTAGTACAGCGGACACGTGCGATAGTACCGCTTGAAGCGGTAGTACCGTCCATGGCCAAGCAGTAGTACTGCTTCCTACTCAGCAACCGCCCAGAAACCAGGGGAGAAAGGGAAAAATATGCATTTTTCATGAGATTTGCGAAAAATGATGAGTTTCGAGATACTCAAGCACAACACATATGAGGATACAAACAAGTTTTGAAAGGCCCAAACATGAAAGATGAGTGAGCATAGAGTGACACCACATACAAAAGCTCTCCAAACGGACATGCCTCACTAGGAGGGGGCGGTGGCCAAGGCCACCTATGTTTGAGTCAATTGGTATGGCACCGCGAAGATTTTAACCTTGGGTCCATGACCAAAACTCGTCTTTGAAGCACAAGTGTCATAAAAAATGACTAATGTGAAAGATTTGATCGATTTATGCATAATAAGGGAAGGGAGAGTTCATTGAGAGGACAACACTCCCCCTATTTCCATGCCTACACCTAAGCAAGATAAAATGATGAGTGTGGTGGGGTGTGCAATAAGTCAAGACACATTGCTCGAATCAATGATATTTAGCTCATGCCTTAACTCGTGAAATCTTGCTTCATCCAATGGCTTCGTGAAAATATCTGCAAGCTGCTCATTAGTATTGAGATGAATAAGATCAATTTCTCCTTGCTTGATATGATCCCGGATGAAGTGATGATGAATATCATTGTGTTTCATCTTGCAATATTGGACCGGGTTGTTGGAGATACTGATAGCACTCTTGTTATCATAGTAGAGGGGCACTTTGTCACAAGTGACACCGTAAACCTTTAAAGTTTGCCTCATCCAGAGAAATTGAGCACAACAACTCGCAACAGCTATATATTTGGCCTTGGTGGACGAGAGAGAAACACATTTTTGTTTCTTTGAAGACCAACTTACCAAAGAGCGACCAAGGAATTGGCAACCTCCGGAATTTGACTTCCTCTCCACACGGTCTCCCGCCCAATCCGAGTCCGAATATCCTTTGAGATCAAATGAAATACCTTTGGGATACCATAAGCCAAAGTTTGGGATATGAGGCAAATATCGAAAGATTCGTTTGACAGCCACATAGTGACTCTCCTTAGGTGCGGATTGAAATGGTGCACAAATTCCCACACTCAACATGATATCCGACCTAGATGCACAAAGATAAAGCAGGGATCCAATCATGGAGCGATATACCTTTTGATCAACTGCTTTACCATTGGGATCACTGTCAAGTTGGCATTTGAGCGGCATGGGGGTGTTGGCCTTAGCCGGCTTGAGATCATCCATCTTGAATCTCTTGAGCATGTCTTGAGTGTATTTAGCTTGGTTGATGAAGGTTCCTTGACTTCGTTGCTTGACTTCGAATCCAAGGAAGAACTTCAACTCCCCCATCATGGACATCTCAAACTCTTTGGTCATTAGTGCGGCAAACTCATCATTGAAAACTTTGTTAGAAGAACCAAAGATAATGTCGTCAACATATAGTTGGCATATGAACAAGGTCCCGTTAACTCTCTTTGTGAAAAGAGTGGGATTGATTTTCCCAATTTCAAACCCACGGTCTTGCAACATCTCGGTAAGGTGCTCATACCACGCTCGTGGGGCTTGTTTAAGGCCGTAGAGTGCCTTATTGAGAACGTATACATGATTGGGGAACTTAGGATCCTCGAACCCTGGGGGTTGCTTGACATATACCAACTCCTTGAGCGGACCATTAAGAAATGCACTCTTCACATCCATTTGATATAATTTAAAATCATGATGAGAAGCATATGCAAGCAACATGCGAATAGATTCAAGATGTGCAACGGGAGCAAAGGTTTCACCATAGTTGATACCCTCGACTTGGGAGTAGCCTTGTGCCACCAATCTTGCCATGTTGCGAATGACAACACCGTTCGCATCTTGCTTGTTCTTGAAGATCCATTTGGTTCCAATGACATTGTGATTCTCCTTTGGTCTTGTCACCAACCGCCACACTTTGTTGCGCTCGAAGTTGTTGAGTTCATCGTGCATGGCTTCAACCCATTCCATGTCCTCGAGTGCATCTTGTACCAATATCAAGAGGTTGATCTTGCCCTTGATCTTGTTCTCGTGGTTGAGGGCCTTCACTTTGTTCTTCGGAAGCGTGTGGGTCTTGGGTTGGTGATGGTTCCACTTGAGTGGAACATTGTCCTTCTCCTTCGGCCACAAGGGGTTCCTCAACGGGTAGGAAGTGTCCCACACCCATTCTTCTTATGGCTTGGGGAGGAATTGTTGGGGAACGTTGCATGGGAAAACAAAATTTTCCTACGCACACACAAGATCTATCCATGGTGATGAGCATCTACGAGAGGGAGAGTGGATCTACATACCCTTGTAGATCGCTAAGCGGGAAGCGTTAAGAAACGCGGTTGATGTAGTCGAACGTCTTCGCGATCCAAATCGCTAGCCATCCCGCGATCCAATCACGATCTAGCGCCGAACGGACGGCACCTCCACGTTCACCACACGTACAGCTCGATGACGATCTCCGCCTTATTGATCCAGCAAGAGGGAGTGGAGAGGTAGATGAGTTCTCCGGCAGCACGACGGCGCGGCGGCGGCGGTGGTGGAACTATTCCGACAGGGCTTCGCCTAAGCACCGCCGAAAACTAGAGGAAATGATCTATTGGGAGAGAGGGCTGCACCGTGGCCTTTTGGGTTGGGTGTCTTGGCCCTCTCTCCCCTCTAGTATATATAGGAGGGAGGGGAGGGGCTGGCGCCCCTAGGGATACCCCTAGAAATCGACCGAAGTGGGGAGGTGGAGGAGTCCAACTCCAATCCTACTCCAAGTAGGATTCCTCCCCACTTGGAAACCCTTCCCCCTTTTTGGGTTTTTTTCCTATTTCCCCACCTTAGCCGCATGGGCCCTTAGGGGCTGGCTTGCCCAGCCCACTAAGGGCTGGTGCGCCACTCCTAAGGCCCATGTGGCCTCCCAGCGTGGGTGGCCCCTCCCGATGGTCCCCCGGAACCCTCCCGGTACTCCCGGTACATTACCGGAATTACCCGAAACTTTTTCGGTGACCTAAACGAGACTTCCTATATATCAATCTTTACCTCCGGACCATTCCGGAGCTCCTCATGATGTCCGGGATCTCATCCGGGACTCCGAACAACCTTTGGTCACCAACATACATAACTCAACTATATCGAAACGTCACCGAACCTTAAGTGTGCAGACCCTGCGGGTTCGAGAACTATGTAGACATGACCGAGACACCTCTACGGTCAATAACCAATAGCGAGACCTGGATGCCCATATTGGTTCCTACATATTCTACGAAGATCTTTATCGGTTGAACCTCTATGTCAAGGATTCAATTAATCCCGTATGCTATTCCCTTTGTTCTTCGGTATGTTTACTTGCCCGAGATTCGATAGTTCAATCTCGTTACCGACAAGTCTCTTTACTTGTTCCGTAATACAAGATCCTGTGGCTAACTCTTTAGTCACTTTGCTTGCAAGGCTCATTGTGATGTTGTATTACCGAGTGGGCCCTGAGATACCTCTTTGTCACACGGAGTAACAAATCCCAGTCTTGATCCATGCCAACTCAACAGACACCCTCGGAGATACCTGTAGAGCATCTTTATAGTCACCCAGTTACGTTGTGACATTTGATACACACAAGGTATTCCTCCGGTGTCAGTGAGTTACATGATCTCATGGTCATAGGAACAGATACTTGACATGCAGAAACAATGCAATAAACTGACACGATCATATGCTACGTTCATAGTTTGGGTCTTGTCCATCACATCATTCTCCTAACGATGTGACCCCGTTATCAAATGACATCTCATGTCTATGGCTAGGAAATTTTGACCATCTTTGATCAACGAGCTAGTCCATTAGAGGCATACTAGGGACACTTTGTTGTCTATGTATCCACACATGTATTTGAGTTTCCAGTCAATACAATTATAACATGGATAATAAACGATTATCATGAACAAGGAAATATAATAATAACAATTTTATTATTGCCTCTAGGGCATATTTCCAACAGTCTCCCACTTGCACTAGAGTCAATAATCTAGCTCACATCGCTATGTGATTTACATTGTTATGAATCTAGCACCCAATGAGTTCTGGGGTTCGATCATGTTTTGCATGTGAGAGAGGTTCTAGTCAACGGTCTGCAACATTCAGATCCGTGTGTTCTTTGCAAATCTCTATGTCATAATGTAGATGCTGCTACGCTCCACTTGGAACTATTCCAAATGGCTGCCCCACTATACGTATCCGGACTGCTACTCAGAGTCGTCCGGATAGGTATCAAAGCTTGCATCGACGTAACCCTTTACGACAAACTCTTTGTCACCTCCATAATCGAGAAACATTTCCTTAGTACTCTAGTTACTAATGATAATCTTGACCGCTGTCCAGTGATCCACTCCTGGACCACTCTTGTACCCCTTGACAGACTCATGGCAAGGCACACACCAGGTGCGGTACACAGCATGGCATACTATACAGAGCCTATGGTTAAGGCATAGGGGATGACCTTCGTCCTTTCTCTTTCTTCTGCCGTGGTCGAGCTTTGAGCCTTACTCAACTTCACACCTTACAAATCAGGCAAGAACTCCTTCTTTGACTGATCCATTTTGAACTCTTTCAAAATCTTGTCGAGGTATGTACTCATTGAAAGTCTCATCAAGCGTCTTGATCTATCTCCATAGATCTTGATGCCCAACATTTAAGTAGCTTTATCCAGGTCTTCCTTTGAAAAACCCTTTTCAAACAACTGTTTATGCTTTCTAGAAATTCTACATCATTTGCGATCAACAATATGTCAACCACATATACTTATCAGAAATTCTATAGTGCTCCCACTCACTTTCTTGTAAATACAAGTTTCTCATAAACTTTGTATAAAACCAAAAACTTTGATCACCTCATCAAAGCGTATATTCCAACTCCGAGTTGCTTGCTCCAGCCCATAGAAGGATTGCTGGAGCTTGCACACCTTTTAGCATCCTTAGGACTGACAAAACCTTCTGGTTGTATCACGTACAACCTTTCCTCAAGGAAACCGTCAAGGAAACGATGTTTTGACATCCATCTGCCAGATTTCATAATTGAAAAATGCAGCAACTGCTAACATAATTCCAACAGACTCTAGCATCGCTACGGGTGAGAAAGTCTCATCGTAGTCAACTCCTTGAACTTGTCGGAAACTTCTTTGCGACAAGTCGAGCTTCATAAATGGTGACATTTACCATCAGCATCAGTCTTCTTCTTAAAGGTCCATTTGTACTCAACGGCCTGCCGTTTAACGGGCAAGTCTACCAAAGTCAATACTTGGTTTTCATACATGGATCCTATGTCGGATTTCATGGCTCCTATCCATTTGTTGGAATCCGGGCCCACCATCGCTTCTTCATAGCTCATAGGTTCACTGTTGTCTAACAACATGACCTTGATACCTCCATTTTGCATCATGCTTTTATATTGATGTTTATTGCATTATGGGCTGTTATTACACATTTTGGTACAATACTTATGCCTTTTCTCTCTTATTTTACAAGGTTCACATGAAGAGGGAGAATGCCGGCAGTTGGAATTCTGGACAGGAAAAGGAGCAAATCTGAGATACCTATTCTGCACAACTCAAAAAGTCCTGAAAATCTACGGAGAATTATTTTGGAATATATAAAAAATATTGGGCGAAAGAAATACATCAGGGGACCCACCAGGAGGCCACAAGCCAGGGGGCGCGCCCTACCCCCTGGGCGCGCCCAGCAGGCTTGTGGGCCCCCTGGCAGGCCTCCGGTGCCCATCTTCTGCTATATGGAGGGTTTTGACCTGGAAAAAATCAATATAGAGCTTTCAGGGCGAAGCGCTGCCGTCTCGAGGCGGAACTCGGGCAGAATCAATCTAGGGCTCCGGCGGAGCTGTTCTGCCGGGGAAACTTCCCTCCCGGAGGGGGAAATCGAAGCCATCGTCATCACCAACGATCCTCTCATCGAGAGGGGTTCAATCTCCATCAACATCTTCACCAGCACCATCTCCTCTCCAAACCCTAGTTCATCTCTTGTATCCGATCTTTGTCTCAAAACCTCAGATTGGTACCTGTGGGTTGCTAGTAGTGTTGATTACTCCTTGTAGTTGATGCTAGTTGGTTTACTTGGTGGAAGATCATATGTTCAAATCCTTAATGATAATTAATACTCCTCTGATTATGAACATGAATATGCTTTGTGAGTAGTTACGTTTGTTCCTGAGGACATGGGATAAGTCTTCTTATAAGTAATCATGTGAATTTGGTATTCGTTCGATATTTTGATGAGATGTATGTTGTCTCTCCTCTAGTGGTGTTATGTGAACGTCGACTACATGACACTTCACCATTGTTTGGGCCTAGAGGAAGGCATTGGGAAGTAATAAGTAGATGATGGGTTGCTAGAGTGACAGAAGCTTAAACCCTAGTTTATGCGTTGCTTCGTAAGGGGCTGATTTGGATCCACATGTTTCATGCTATGGTTAGATTTATCTTAATTCTTCTTTCATAGTTGCGGATGCTTGCGAGAGGGGTTAATCATAAGTGGGAGGCTTGTCCAAGTAAGGGCAGCACCCAAGCACCGGTCCACCCACATATCAAATTATCAAAGTAACGAACGCGAATCATATGAGCATGATGAAAACTAGCTTGACAGAAATTCCCATGTGTCCTCGGGAGCGCTTTGCTTTATATAAGAGTTTGTCCAGGCTTGTCCTTTGCTATAAAAAGGATTGGGCCACCTTGCTGCACCTTTGTTACACTTGTTACTTACTACCCGTTACGAATTATCTTATCACAAAACTATCTGTTACCGATAATTTCAGTGCTTGCAGAGAATACCTTACTGAAAACCGCTTGTCATTTCCTTCTGCTCCTCGTTGGGTTCGACACTCTTACTTATCGAAAGGACTACGATAGATCCCCTATACTTGTGGGTCATCAAGACTCTTTTCTGGCGCCGTTGCCGGGGAGTGAAGCGCCTTTGGTGAGTGGAACTTGGTAAGGAAAAATTTATATATTGTGCTGAAATTTACTGTCACTTGTTACTATGGAAAATAATCCTTTGAGGGGCTTGTTCGGGGTATCTTCACCTCGACCGTAAGCACAAAGAGTTGCTCCTCAACCTACTGAACCTACTGAAAATATTTATTATGAAATTCCTTCGGGTATGATAGAGAAACTGCTAGCTAATCCTTATGCAGGAGACGGAACACTACATCCTGATTTGCATCTAATCTATGTGGATGAAGTTTGTGGATTATTTAAGCTTGCAGGTTTGCCCGAGGATGTTGTCAAGAAGAAGGTCTTTCCTTTATCTTTGAAGGAGAAGGCATTGGCATGGTATAGGCTATGTGATGATATTGGATCATGGAACTACAACCGATTGAAATTGGAATTTCATCAGAAGTTTTATCCTATGCATCTAGTTCATCGTGATCGGAATTATATTTATAATTTTTGGCCTCGTGAATGAGAAAGAATCGCTCAAGCTTGGGGGAGGATTAAGTCAATGTTATATTCATGCCCCAACCATGAGCTCTCAAGAGAAATTATTATTCAGAATTTTTATGCTCGGCTTTCTCATAATGATCGATCCATGCTCGACACTTCTTGTGGTGGTTCCTTTATGAAGAAATATATTGAATTTAAATGGGACTTATTGGAAAGAATTAAATGCAACTCTGAAGATTGGGAACTCGACGAAGGTAAGGAGTCAGGTATAAACCTTAAGTTTGATTGTGTTAAATCCTTTATAGATACCGATGCTTTTCGTGAATTTAGCACTAAATATGGAGTTGACTCTGAGATAGTAGCCTCTTTCTGTGAATCTTTTGCTACTCATGTTGATCTCCCTAAGGAGAAGTGGTTTAAATATCATCCTCCCATTGACGTGAAAGTAGTTGAACCTATTAAAGTTGAAGAAGAAACCATAACTTATAATGTTGATCCTGTTATTCCTACTGCTTATATTGAGAAACCACCTTTCCCTGTTAGAATAAAGGAACATGCTAAAGCTTCAACCGTGGTTCGTAAGAGCTGTACTAGAACACCTACACCCCCTGAACAAATTAAAGTTGAACCTAGTATTGCTATGGTTAAAGATCTCTTGGTTGATAATATTGATGGGCATGTTATTCATTTCTGTGATGAAGCTGCTAGAATTGCTAGACCGGATACTAAAGGTAAACATAGACCTATCGTTGGCGTGCCTGTTGTTTCTGTAAAAATAGGAGATCATTGTTATCATGGCTTGTGTGATGTGGGTACTAGCGTGAGTGCAATTCCCTTTTCCTTATACAAAGAAATTATGCATGATATTGCACCAGTTGAACTAGAGGAAATTGATGTTACCATTAAGCTTGCTAATAGAGATACTATTGCACCAATTGGGATTATTAGAGATGTTGAAGTCTTGTCTGGGAAAATAAAGTATCCTACTGATTTTCTTGTTCTTGGTTCCCCACAAGATGATTTTTGTCCCATTATATTTGGTAGACCATTCTTGAATACTGTTAATGCTAGGATTGATTGTGAAAAGGAAACTGTTACTGTAAGTTTTGGGGATGTGTCTCATGAGTTCAATTTCTCTAAATTTCGTAGACAACCCCATGACAAAGAATTGCCTAGTAAAGATGAAATTATTGGTCTTGCTTCTATTGTTGTGCCTCCTACTGATCCCTTAGAACAATATTTGCTAGACCATGAAAATGATATGCATATGAATGAAAGGAATGAAATAGATAAGATTTTCTTCGATTAGCAACCTATTTTGAAGCACAACCTGCCTGTTGAAATACTTGGGGTTCCTCCTCCACCCAAGGGTGATCCCGTGTTTGAGCTTAAACAATTACCTGATACTCTGAAATATGCTTATCTTGATGAAAAGGAGATATATCCTGTTATTATTAGTGCTAACCTTTCAGAGCATGAAGAAAAGAGATTATTGAAAACTTTGAGGAAGCACCGAGTTGCTATTGGATATACTCTTGATGATCTTAAGGGCATTAGTCCCACTCTATGTCAGCATAAAATTAATATGGGGCCTGATGCTAAACCAGTTGTTGATCACCAACGACGGTTGAATCTTAAAATGAAAGAAGTGGTAAGAAATGAAATACTAAAGCTTCTGGAGGCAGGTATAATTTATCCTATTGCTGATAGTAGATGGTTTAGTCATGTTCATTGTGTTCCTAAGAAAGGAGGTATTACCGTTGTTCCTAATGATAAAAATGAATTAATCCCGCAAAGAATTGTTACAGGATATAGAATGGTCATTGATTTTAGGAAATTAAATAAAGCTACTAGGAAAGATCATTACCCTCTACCTTTTATTGATCAAATGCTAGAAAGACTATCCAAACACACACATTTTTGCTTTCTAGATGGTTATTCTGGTTTCTGTCAAATACCTGTGTCAAAAGAGGATCAAGAAAAGACCACTTTTACTTGTCCTTTCGGTACCTTTTCTTATAGACGTATGCCTTTTGGTTTATGCAATGCACCTGCTACCTTTCAAAGATGTATGATGGCTATATTCTCTGACTTTTGTGAAAAGATTGTTGAGGTTTTCATGGATGATTTCTCCGTTTACGGAACTGCTTTTGATGATTGCTTGAGCAACCTTGATTGAGTTTTGCAGCGATGCGAAGAAACTAATCTTGTCTTGAATTGGGAAAAGTGCCACTTTATGGTTAATGAAGGTATTGTGTTGGGACACAAGATCTCCGAAAGAGGTATTGAAGTTGATAAAGCTAAAGTTGATGCTATTGAAAAAATGCCGTGTCCTACGGACATCAGAGGTATAAGAAGTTTCCTTGGTCATGCTGGTTTCTATAGAAGGTTTGTTAAAGACTTCTCTAAGATTTCTAGGCCTCTCACTAATCTTTTGCAAAAAGATGTTCCATTCATTTTTGATGACGATTGTGTAGAAGCATTTGAAATTCTTAAGAATGCCTTGATTTCTGCACCTATTGTTCAACCACCTGATTGGAACCTACCCTTTGAAATTATGTGTGATGCTAGTGATTATGCTGTTGGTGCTGTTCTAGGACAAAGAGTTGATAAGAAATTAAATGTTATCCATTATGCTAGTAAAACTCTAGACAGTGCTCAAAGAAACTATGCTACCACTGAAAATGAATTTTTAGCGGTTGTGTTTGCTTGTGATAAGTTCAGACCTTATATTGTTGATTCCAAAGTAACTATTCACACCGATCATGCTGCTATTAAATACCTTATGGAAAAGAAAGATACTAAACCTAGACTTATTAGATGGGTTCTTCTGCTACCAGAATTTGATTTGCATATTATTGATAGAAAGGGTGCTGACAACCCTATAGCAGACAACTTGTCTAGGTTAGAAAATGTTCTTGATGACCCACTACCTATTGATGATAGCTTCCCTGATGAACAATTAGCTATCATAAATGCTTCACGCAATGCTCCATGGTATGCTGATTATGCCAATTACATTGTTGCTAAATTTTTACCGCCTAGTTGCACATACCAACAAAAGAAAAAGTTCTTCTATGATTTAAGACATTAATTTTGGGATGATCCACACCTTTATAAAGAAGGAGTAGATGGTGTTATTCGACGTTGTGTACCTGAGCATGAACAGGAACATATCCTACGCAAGTGTCACTTCGAGGCCTATGGGGGACACCACGCTGGAGATAGAACTGCACACAAGGTATTACAATCTGGTTTTTATTGGCCTACTCTCTTCAAGGATGCTCGTAAGTTTGTTTTGTCTTGTGATGAATGTCAAAGAATTGGTAATATTAGTAGACGTCAGGAAATGCCTATGAATTACTCTCTTGTTATTGAACCATTTGATGTTTGGGGTTTTTATTATATGGGACCTTTTCCACAATCTAACGGGTATACTCATATTCTAGCTGCTGTTGATTATGTTACTAAGTGGGTAGAAGCTATTCCAACTAGTAGCGCTGATCATAACACTTCTATTAAAATGCTTAAAGAAGTTATTTTCCCTAGATTTGGAGTCCCTCGATATTTAATGACTGATGGTGGTTCACACTTTATCCATGGTGCTTTCCGTAAATTGCTTGCTAAGTATGATGTTAATCATAGAATGGCATCTCCTTATCACCCTCACTCTAGTGGTCAAGTAGAATTGAGCAATAGAGAAATTAAGCTGATCTTGCAGAAGACTTATAATAGATCTAGGAAGAATTGGTCTAAGAAACTTGATGATGCACTATGGGCTTATAGAACTGCTTACAAAAACCCTATGGGCATGTCTCCGTATAAAATGGTTTATGGTAAAGCATGTCACTTACCTCTTGAACTAGAACATAAATCTTATTGGGCAATTAAAGAACTCAATTATGATTTCAAACTTGCTAGTGAGAAGAGGTTATTTGACATTAGCTCACTTGATGAATGGAGGACCCAGGCCTATGAGAACGCCAAGTTGTTTAAAGAAAAGGTTAAAAGATGGCATGATAGAAGGATACAAAAGCGTGAATTTAATGTAGGTGATCATGTCTTGCTATACAATTCTCGTTTAAGATTTTTTGCAGGAAAACTTCTCTCTAAATGGGAAGGGCCTTACATTATCAAGGAAGTATACCGTTCCGGTGCCATCAAGATCAACAACGCCGAGGGCACGAATCCTAAGGTGGTAAACAGTCAAAGAATCAAACATTATATCTCAGGTACCCCCATAAATGTTGAAACCAATATTATCAATACCATAACTCCGGAGGAGTACATTAGGGAGACCTACCAGAACGTTTCAGACTCCGAAAAGGAATAGGTATGTGGTACGGTAAGTAAACCGACTCCAAAACTTTTCCAACAGAATTTTTTCTCCGTTTTGGAATATTTAAAAATTTAGGAGGCGACAAGCCAGGGGGGCGCGCCCTACCCCCCTGGGCGCGCCCTACCCCCCTAGGCGCGCCCTTGTGGCTTGTGGGAACCTTGTGTACCCTCCGGACTCCGTTTTCTTGTGGTATACTCCTTCGGGTCGGTAAAAATTCATTATATAATCTCCCGAAGGTTTTGACCCTCGTATCACGACAATACCTCCTGTTTTCGTTTTGAGTTGTTTTCTGCAGCAGATTTAGATCAACATGACGTCCCCAAGCGCTTTGAAGGACAAGTTCTTCGAGAAGGTCATCAACCCCTAGCTTGCAGAGGTGCTGCGACACCCTCAAACCATTGAGATGCGTGAGGGGGTGCTGCACATCTGTGATGTTGAGGGGCCAAAGAAGACCGGAAGCGTGGAGACAAGGCTCGAAGCAGTGGAACAACAAGTCTTCAAGTGCCAAGGGATGGTGGAACGAAGACTCAACGCCAATCACATGATGATCGCAGAGTTTACCCAAAAGCACAAGCTGGACTCCAAGGACATTGGGGAACACATCTTCAAGCTTTACGAGAAAATCGAGCATCTCCAAGCCCAGATCTATGACCTGCAAAACCAAAACTGTGAGTATGAATACAGATTTAAGAGAATGAGTTTGACTACAGATTTGAGGATCCCGGAGACTCGTTCATCTTTTTACGATGGTGAGCCCATGCCTTGGAAGACGGAGGACAAGCTTCCAACCTTATCAACAACTCCTACATCACCACCTCCTAAGCAAGACAACTAAACACATGGGTATGGGCACTCCCCTTGGCTTGTGCCAAGCTTGGGGGAGGTGCCCCGGTATCGTATCACCATCACACCTTTTATTTTTACTTTTATCATTTTTCTTCGTTCGATCCTTTTGGTTATATCTTGATCTAGTAGAATAAAGTTTTTAGTGTGATTTAGTTTTGAGTTTTTGCCTTATGTTCCCCCTATGTAAGCAAGTCCGAGAGTTATATAATAAAGAGTAGTTTTGAGTTGAGGGCTTTGCTTGCTTGCTATGATCTTGAGAAAAAGAAATAGAAAGAAGTATAGAATAAAAGCAAAGAGATATATGATGATCTTATGGGAGGTGATGACTTCACATATAAGAAGTATGTCGATTGAAACTTGTTGTGGGTTGACAAACATAGCTATTGGTCATTGTGGCAATTAAAAGGAAGTAATAAAGAAAGAGAGGTTCACATATAAATATATTATCTTGGACATCTTTTATGATTGTGAGCACTCATTAAAATATTATATGTTAAGAAGTTGAAGTTGGACAAGGAAGACAACATAATGAGTTATGTTTGCTTATTTCTGAATAGAAGTTATATGGTTATAGATCCTTCAACATGTGTCGCTTGCTTCCACCTCATATCAGCCAAAACTTCCGCACCAAGTAGAGATACTACTTGTGCATCCAAATACCCTTAAACCAGTTTTGCCATGAGAGTCCACCATACCTACCTATGGATTGAGTAAGATCCTTCAAGTAAGTTGTCATCGGTGCAAGCAATAAAAATTGCTCTCTAAATATGTGCGATTTATTAGTGTGAGGAAAATAAACTTTATACGAACTTGTGATATGGAAGAAATAAAAGCGACGGACTGCATAATAAAGTTCTCTATCACAAGGGGCAATATAAAGTGACGTTCTTTTGCATTAAGGGATTGTGCATCCAACTATAAAAGTGCATGACAACCTCTGCTTCCCTCTGCGAAGGGCTTATCTGTTACTTTTACTTTCTTGTACCTACCTTTATGCAAGAGTCGCGGTGATTTTCACCACTTCCTTTATTTCGCCTTTATCTCTTGGCAAGCGTCATGTGTTGGGGAATGATCTAGACACATATATCCACTCGGATGTTGGTGAGCATGAGTTATTACTGTTGACATTACCCTTGAGGTAAATAGTTGGGAGGCAATGTTATAAGCCCCTATCTTTCTCTGTGTCCGATTGAAGCTTTGACCTCATAGATACTGCGTGAGTGTTAGAAATTATGAAAGACTAAAAGATGATTGAGTATGTGGATTTGCGTTACAAGCTCTTATATTGACTCTTTCATACGTTATGATAAATTGGAATTGCTTCAATGACTGAGATCATAGTTTGTTGGTTCCCAATAGATTTCTTGATTCATACTTTACCTTGTGAACGAATTGTTACTTCAGCATAAGAAATTATATGTCAATATATGTTGCTGTTCTAAAGATGATCATGATGCCTTCATGTCCGTATTTTATTCTATCGACACCTCTATCTCTAAACATGTGGGCATATTTATCGATTTCGGCTTTCGCTTGAGGACAAGCGAGGTCTAAGCTTGGGGCAGTTGATACGTCCATTTTGCATCATGCTTTTATATTGATGTTTATTGCATTATGGGTTGTTATTACACATTTTGGTACAATACTTATGCCTTTTCTCTCTTATTTTACAAGGTTCACATGAAGAGGGAGAATGCCGGCAGCTAGAATTCTGGACTGGAAAAGGAGCAAATCTGAGATACCTATTCTGCACAACTTCAAAAGTCCTGAAAATCTACGAAGAATTATTTTGGAATATATAAAAAATATTGGGCGAAAGAAATACATCAGGGGACCCACCAGGAGGCCACAAGCCAGGGGGCGCGCCCAGCAGGCTTGTGGGCCCCCTAGCAGGCCTCCGGTGCCCATCTTCAGCTATATGGAGGGTTTTGACCTGGAAAAAATCAATATAGAGCTTTCGGGGCGAAGCGCCGCCATCTTGAGGCGGAACTTGGGAAGAATCAATCTAGGGCTCCGGCGGAGCTGTTCTGCCGGGGAAACTTCCCTCCCGGAGGGGGAAATCGAAGCCATCGTCATCACCAACGATCCTCTCATCGAGAGGGGGTCAATCTCCATCAACATCTTCACCAGCACCATCTCCTCTCCAAACCCTAGTTCATCTCTTGTATCTGATCTTTGTCTCAAAACCTCAGATTGGTACCTGTGGGTTGCTAGTAGTGTTGATTACTCCTTGTAGTTGATGCTAGTTGGTTTACTTGGTGGAAGATCATATGTTCAGATCCTTAATGATAATTAATACTCCTCTGATTATGAACATGAATATGCTTTGTGAGTAGTTACGTTTGTTCCCGAGGACATGGGATAAGTCTTGTTATAAGTAATCATGTGAATTTGGTATTCGTTCGATATTTTGATGAGATGTATGTTGTCTCTCCTCTAGTGGTGTTATGTGAACGTCGACTACATGACACTTCACCATTGTTTGGGCCTAGAGGAAGGCATTGGGAAGTAATAAGTAGATGATGGGTTGCTAGAGTGACAGAAGCTTAAACCCTAGTTTATGCGTTGCTTCGTAAGGGGCTGATTTGGATCCACATGTTTCAAGCTATGGTTAGATTTATCTTAATTCTTCTTTCGTAGTTGCGGATGCTTGCGAGAGGGGTTAATCATAAGTGGGAGGCTTGTCCAAGTAAGGGAAGCACCCAAGCACCGGTCCACCCACATATCAAATTATCAAAGTAACGAATGCGAATCATATGAGCATGATGAAAACTAGCTTGACAGAAATTCCCATGTGTCCTCGGGAGCGCTTTGCTTTATATAAGAGTTTGTCCAGGCTTTTCCTTTGCTATAAAAATGATTGGGACACCTTGCTGCACCTTTTTTACACTTGTTACTTGCTACCCGTTACGAATTATCTTATCACAAAACTATCTGTTACCGATAATTTCAGTGCTTGCAGAGAATACCTTACTGAAAACCGCTTGTCATTTCCTTCTGCTCCTCGTTGGGTTCGACACTCTTACTTATCAAAAGGACTACGATAGATCCCCTATACTTGTGGGTCATCAGACCTCCAAGACAGGATTGTCGTACCACTCGGGGCGGTACAAGTCCTTGTCGACCTACGAGGTTTGGTAGTAACTTGATCCGAAGTGTCATGATCATAACCATTAACTTCCTCTTCATTCGGTGCAGGCGCCACAGAAACATCTTTCTGCGTCGTGCTACCATCCAACTGAAGTGACGGTTCAATAACCTCATCAAGTTCTACCTTCCTCCCACTCAATTCTTTCGAGAGAAACTCTTTCTCGAGAAAGGGCCCGTTTTTAGCAACAAAAACTTTGCGCTTGGATCTGAGATAGAAGGTATACCCAACTGTTACATTAGGGTATTCTATGAAGATGCATTTGTCCGCTTTGGGTTCGAGCTCATTAGGTTGAAACCATTTTCACATAAGCGTCGCAGCCCCAAACATTAAGAAATGATAGCTTAGGTTTCTGCCAAACCACAATTCATACGGTGTCATCTCAACGGATTTAGATGGTGCCCTATTAAAGTGAATGTAGTTGTCTCCAATGCATAACCCCAAAATGATAGTGGCAAGTCGATAAGAGACATCATAGTACGCACCATATCCAATAGAGCACGACTACGACGTTCGGACACATCATCACACTATGGTGTTCCAGGTGGCGTGAGTTGTCAAACAACTTCCACATTGTCTTAAGTTGCATACAAACTCGTAACTCAGATATTCACCTCCACGATCATATCGTAGACATTTTATCTTCTTGTCACGATGATCTCAAACTTCACTCTGAATTTGTTTGAACTTTTCAAACGTTTCAGACTTGTTTTTCATTACGTAAATATACCCATATCTACTCAAATCATCAGTGAAGGTAGGAAAATAACGATATCCACCGCACGCTACAACACTCATTGGACCGAATACATCAACATGTATCATTTCCAATAAGTCACTTGACCGCTCCATCATACCGGAAAACGGGGTCTTAGTCATCTTGCCCATGAAGCATGGTCTGCATGTCTCTACTGATTCGAAATCGAATGAGTCCAAAGATCCATCAGCATGGAGTTTCTTCATGCGCTTTACACCAATATGACATTTAGCGGCAGTGCCACAAGTATGTGGTACTATCATTATTAACTTTGTATCTTTTGTCATCAATATTATGAACATGTGTATCACTACGATCAAGATTCAATAAACCATTCTCATTGGGTGCATGACCATTGAAGGTATTATTCATGTAACCAGAATAACCATTATTCTCTAACTTAAATGAATAACCGTATTGCAATAAACATGATCTAATCACGTTCATGCTCAACGCAAACACCAAATAACATTTATTTAGGTTCATCACTAATCCCGAAGGTAGAGAGAGCGTGCGATGGTGATCACATCAACCTTGGAAACATTTCCAACACTCATCGTCACCTCACCCTTAGCTAACCTCTGTTTATTCCGTAGCTTTTATTTCGAGTTACTAACATTTAGCAACCGAACCGGTATCCAATACCCAGGTGCTACTAGGAGTACTAGGAAGGTACACATCAATAACATGTATATTAAATATACTTCTGTCGACGTTGCCAACCTTCTTATCTACCAAGTATCTAGGGTTGTTCCGCTTCAGCGACCATTCTCCTCATAATAGAAGCACTTAGTCTCGGGTTTGGGTTCAACCTTGGGTTTCATCACTGGAGCAGCAACTGACTTGCCATCCATGAAGTTTCCCTCCTTGCCCTTGCCCTTCTCGAAACTAGTGGTTTCACTAACCATCAACACTTGATGCTCCTTCTTGATTTCTACCTTCGCGGTGTCAAACATCGCGAATAGCTCAAGGATCATTATTTCCATCCCTGGCATTTTATAGTTCATCACGAAGCTCTAGTAGCTTAGTGACAGTGACTTGGAGAACTATATCAATCACTATCTTATCTGGAAGATCAACTCCCACTCGATTCAAGCGATTGTAGCACCCAGACAATCTGAGCACATGCTCACAGATTGAGCTATTCTCCTTCATCTTGCAGGCAAAGAATCATGTTGGGGGTCTCATACCTCTCAACACGGGCACGAGCCTGAGATCCTAATTTCAGCTCTTAAAACATCTCATATGTTCCGTGACGTTCAAAATGTTTTGGAGCCTCAATTCTAAGCCGTAATGCATGACACACTGAACTATCAAGTAGTCATCAGAACGTGCCTGTCAGATGTTCACAGCATCTACAGACGATGCTTGAGGAGGTGGCGCACCGAGCGGTGCATTAAGGACATAAGCCTTCTGTGCAGCAATGAGGACAATCCTTAGGTCACGGACCTAGTCCGCATTATTGCTACCATCATCTTTCAACTCTATTTCTCTAGGAACATATAAAAAAAGGGGAGCTACAACGCGAGCTATTGATCTACAACATAATTTGCAAAGTCACTTTGACTATGTTCATGATAATGAGTTCAATTAATCATATTACTTAAGAACTCCCACTCAAATCAACATCCCTCAGGTTGTGTAAGTGTGACATGATCCAAATCCACCAACCCAAGTCCGATCATCACGTGAGATGAGGTGGTTTCAATGGTGAACATCTCCATGTTGATCATATCTACTATATGACTCATGTTCGACCTTTCGGCCTCTTGTGTTCTGAGGCCATGTCTGTACATGCTAGGCTCATCAAGTTTAACCCGAGTGTTCCGCATGTGCAACACTGGCTTTGTCACGCCCAAGATGCGATCCAATCCTTATTTTGGCTCAAGGGCCTCGACAGGGATAGAAGCGCATCTCGTCGTTTCACAAGAATGGATATCAGTACAAGTGCATGTAAAGAAGAGATGAGTATATGGAATTGGCTTACACTCGCCACAAGCTACATCAATATCACATCAATACAACAACATGACAATCATCATACAGAAGAGCAGGGTCCGACTACGAACGAAATCACACGATAAAATGACATCCATCCTTGCTATCCTAGGCTGCCGCCTGGAACCCATCCTAGATCAATGAAGAAGAAGAAGAAGAACTCCAAATCAAAACAAGCATCGCGCTCGCGTCAAAGCATCGCATTACCTGTACGTGCAACTGTTGTTGTAGTAATCTGTGAGCCACAGGGACTCAGCAATCTCATTTCCAAGGGTATCAAGACTATTAAATCTTAATGGGTGAGGTATGGTTAAGCGGTGAGGCTGCAGCAAGCACTAAGCATTTATTTGAGTGGCTAACTTACGAGTACAAGAATAAAGGGGGATGATCGTCATATCAGCGGACGTGATCTAGTAATGATCTCTAAGAGATCCTGAACACCTACTTATGAACAAACATAACCCCACCGTGTTCTCTCTCGGATAAGGACTCACGAGAAGAGAAAGTCACGGTTACGCACACGGTTGGCGCATTTTATTTGAGTTTACTTCAAGTTTGCTATGACCGGGTGTTAAACAAAGTTTCCAAGTTGCCACGTAACCGCGGGCACGGCTTTCCGAAAGATTTAACCCTGCAGGGGTGCTCTAACTCATCCATCACAAACTAACCACACGCCGCGGGACTAACCTCGACCACGAATCTCGTGATCTTCCTAGGCAATTCCACTGGAAAACCGCAACCTCGAGATAGCCCGAAGTATTCTCGGAATTCCTCACACAAGACGTTCGAGAAAGGAAAAACAAGTCCAGCAAGACCACCCGACGTGTCGACGAACCCGATAAGAGCCACATATCTCGTTCTCAGGACATGACCGGATGAACACTACGTACGGCGACCTGATAGAAATCCCTCGAGTTGCCCCGAGGTGGCCCCGCAAGTGGCTCTGTTTTGGACCAACACTCATGAGGAGCACTGGCCTGGGTTGTTGATTAAAGATCCGCGGGTGCCGGTGGATCCCTATGCAATTTTAGTTGTTATTAGGCAAATGTAGTACCAATGTTGGGCCTTGCCAGACAAGTTTTATCCTAAAAGGAAAATCAAGGGGGTCCCCATAACAACCCCGAGCATGTTAGGAGCGCTCAATTATGGAACATAACACCGGTACACAAGTAACTAGGGGCGGCAAGAGTGGAACAAAACACCGAGCAAAAGGCCAAGCCTTCCACCCTTTACCAAGTATATATGTGCATTAAATTAAATAGCAATAATATTGTGATACAACTAAATATCCATGTTGCGCATGGAAAGAGCTTGCACCTGCAACTAGCAACGCTATAAGAAGGGCTGAGCAAGCGATAACATAGCCAAACAATGTTTGCTGGGATGTGGAGGGGTTAGAGGATTGGGAGGCTTGACATACAAGTGGTAGGTAGCGAGACAGCGATAGAAACGAGACATCTAGCATGGCAATGATGGTAATGGTATCTAGGGAAATGATCATCTTGCCTGAGATCCCGCTTGGAAGAAGAACGAGTCCATGACGCAGACGAGCCAACATAATCGAACGAATCCTCACACTCCGAACGCTTTCGGAACTCTATCGAGAAGAAGCAATCCGGAAACAACAATCAACACATGATAACACCACAACATATGCATGACATGATGCACTTCAAATATGATGCATGTTATGCAAGACATGGCAAGCACAACAATCAACTTCTACACATTAAGTGAAGCTCAATATGCAACGAGTTGCATATTGACGAAACTCCACATTCGAATATTTAGTTCACTCTCGTTAGGTACACGACAATATTAAATTTTGTTAAACATGGCAAGAGGTGAAGCATAATGAAACTTCACTATCTAGGCAAGTTTAAATGGGGCCGGAAACAAAATATAGCATTTCCGAAACGACCCCATATGTTAATTTCGAAATTGGTCCAGATCTGAACTAATCAGGTTTTATATTTATTAAACAGGGAAATAAAGTGCACAATGCGATTCTACTCATCATTCTAGTCGATTTACATATATGAACCATCTCAAACGGAGCTACGGTCTAAAAGATATGACCTTCACAAGATGAACATGACATGAATGCAAAATGCATGAAAATGACAACCACAAACATTTCAAATCATGAATGCAGCAAGATATTATGATACTACATGAAATTCTAGTCAAGTTTCATATAGGACATGCTCAAAACGGAGCTACGGTTCAACCACAATCATCAATGCAAGATTTTATTTAAATCTGCCCAAAACAGCAACATAGCATTTTCCACACATGAAACAACAAGCTACAAGATCCTAAAATGCACAAACTAAGCATGGGGCAGTAGCATATAACACACACTTCATTTCATCTTCACATTTCATACTCAAAAGAGTCATGGATCACATGGTAGGAAGTTCACAACATGGCAATAAAATATAGCAGATTAGGACTTAGTGAAAATAACAGGTTTTAGCATAGCAGATTTTCACGAAGGCATATTGGCAGTAGTAAAACTATATGCTACATGACATATATTGGCATGAAACTTTACAGCATGGTAGAGGACATGATGTACAACAAATCATTCCATGGTGGCAACATCAAATTATGCTCAGATTTATGGCAAACATCATCACAACATGGCATTATGAAGAAAACAGATTCTCAGATGGTGAAAATTAGAGTAGACATGTGCAACAGTTTTTAACAGATTGACATATTGAACAACATAATTAATTATGATGCTAAACCTATTCATGCAAACTATTGACACAACATGATAGAGCATAACATGCTTAACAATACATCCCATTGTGGCAACACCAAAAGAGCTAGAGATCAATAGCAAACCACATGGCAAGACAGCAACAAAATAACACAGATTCAGACTTAGAATTATTTTGGACCCTCAAAACAGCAGATTTTTATAGCATGTTGGCAACAGTAAAATAACACCTAAACATCGATTCCTATAGCAACCAAAATTACCAGGGCCTAGCACACATGTTCAAGGGCATATCTCATGTTTGCAACTATTCCAAAATATGCATGGATTAATTCAAACAAAAATAACAAAAGGGCATCACCGCCAAATAACATGCGCACAAGAATGCTCGAATGCCAAAACTAATTGCACAGATAAATTATATGGATTTTCCTACCCCAAAATCATATATAATATGTGGGTTTTTACTATAAAACAACTGACACCACATATATGCGAGATTAGGACCTAAACCGTTTTAGCAAGTTGTTTATGCCATTAAATGCAAACATCACATCAAACATTTTTCTCATGCATGAAAAAGGCATATAACAATTCTACACATTTTACATATTTGGTTTTGTTTAACCCCGATGCACGGTTAAATATGTATGCGCAATGCAAAATATGGCTTTTTGGCAATTAATAGAAAATGCATGTTAAACATTTTAAACACATGTGAGAGTTGGATATTATGAATCTACACGAAATTCTAAGCATTTTACATATATACATCATTTTAATCCGATGCATGGTTATTTAATTATCAACATTTTAAAAACATGCGTTTTTCTGCAATTTAAAAATGTCCAGGATAATTAAAGAAATTCGCAAATCTAAACAAAAACGTCATCGGGCCCAATCTAGACATACAGGGCCAACAACAACTAAGCGCAACATGCTATGCTTCGCACAGGGCGGGGTTTAGAGCAGGGCAGGTCGTCACCTTAGTGGGCCTCGGGCCCATGCGGTGGAGGAGGCCAGGCTCGGCTGGGCCATGGGAGGCGACGCGGCCCAGGCGACCGGTGCGAGCGACCGCACGTCGTCCCGCTCCCTCGAGCGAAAGAAGGCAGGGACCGGCGGCGGTTCCAGGCGGCGCGGCGGGGCAGCAGGGCCGTGCTCCGGCGAGGCAGAGGCCGGGGATGGCCGGATCCGGCCGGGATCCTCCAGATCCGGGCGGCGGGGTCCCATTTCCTGCAACGGGCGGCGGAGTTCGGGCTGGCCATGGCAGGAGCTCCAGAGGTCTAGCGGGGCGACGGGACTAGCTTGGCGACGGAGGAGCGCGACGTGCGCTGGCACGGCAACTCCGGAGGCTGGGCTCGCCGGCCTGCGGTGCTCCGGCGGCGGCGCAGTTGCGGTAGACGGCGACGGCGAAGGGATCTCGGCTGCGATGGGAGCCGCGGGAGGAGCTCGGGCGGCTCGGGCGCTCCCCGGGCGCGGCAGCGGTTCAGTCGGGCTCGCGCGGGCCTCAGATGGGCTCGGGCGGGCTCGCGGCTGGGAGGTGGGAGCTGCGTCTAGGTGGCGGCTGGGGGTTGGGGACGCACGGAAAATGAGGGAGGCTAGGGTTTAGGTCAAAAATGGACAGGGTAGGCTGCTTAAATAGGAAAGGTGGTCTAGGGTTAGGGATTTTTGCCCGTTTTCGAGCCGTTTCATCTCGATCGGACGGCTCGGAAGCGGAGGGGGTTGCTAGGTGGGATGTTGGGCTGTGTAGATAGGTTTGGGCTGATAAGAGAGGAATGGTGCGGCCCGGCACAGAGTTTTTTTAAAACCCAGAAAACGACCGATAATAAAACCGAAGACGGCGCCGCTACGGTCGACCGTTCGGGGTATCAAACGAACTCGGAACGCGACGAAATTTGGCAGGCGGTCTACCTATAATATAACAAGACCGCATGCCAACTTTCGACCAATCCGATAATATTTTCCGCGCGCTTTAAAAATGATTTTTTAAAGGATGTCTCGGGCACGTGCGTGTGTGGTTGGACTTGAAACGATCGACGACATGAACGGAGAGAACCGGCAACTTCGAACGGATGCAAGTTTTCAAAAACGAGTGACGATGATGTGCAGATGATGCGAATGATGCGATGATGGATGCGACAAACAAACGAATCACACGACGACAATAGAAATAAAAGGGAATCTTCTGGAGCGTCGGTTCCGGGCTGTTACAACTCTCCTCCACTTACAAGAGATCTCGCCCCGAGATCTTAGAATGAGAAGGGGAAGAGAACGAGCAAGAGGTAAAACTTAGATGCTTCTTTGACAAATGAGCGAAACCAACAATCTTGAAGGAAGCAAAGAGATGAAGAATGACATGAGAAACAAGCAAGAATTCAAAAGAAATTTCGACAGCACTTCGGTAGGATAGAGGGACAAAATTTGATAAGATGGGAGAACTTGAAAAGAGAACACACACTCTGGTTAAACTGGATAAGCAAGGGAAGAACATGATCTTGACAAACCAAGATGATGGGATGAATATAGCAACATCACAATTCCTCCGGAACAACGAATAGAAGCTAGATCATTGGAAGGAAAGAACGGAGAAGAAAAGACAACTTCTACCACAAATGAATTGAAAGCCTCTTTACAAGGAAGGATTGAACGGAGTTGTTGGAAAATCAACAACGAAAGAACAAGCTTGTTGTGGGCTTATGGAAAACATCTCGAAAGTATGAGGTGGCAACCGGCCACAAACGAAAACAAGGATTGCTTGGGAATAACAGGATATGCAAAACTTCTTTCACCAAAAGGAAACATTGAGAACTAGGATCATTGACAAACACCATGATCGCAACAATCTTAGGAAAGGATTTAGGTGAAATCCAATCCAAGATAGCTCCAATGAGGAAGATGATGGGTTTACATATCTCATTCTTGTCAACTACTCTTCGAGACTCCTCATGAATCAAGAATGCTATAACACCATCTCAAAAGATAAGAGAGAATGAATTGCATTTTGAAATGCAAGATAATAATACTTGAGCTATTCCAACAAGAATATTGAAGAACACTTTGAGAAGGAATTAAATACTTGAAGAACCACCATGAGGACCTCCGTATACGAAAGAATGATCAAAAGAATTGAAGGTTGAAACGAATAAGATTATGACCTTGCAAGATTTAGATGGAACTTCCCGAAGAGATACGGAGAAAATTTAGAACTCCGGAAAAGAAAAGATGAACTTGGAACCAATATTTGATATCATGAACAACTCTGGAAGAAGGATTGAAATCACCTTGACCAACAAGAATAAGAATTACGTTATGCCTATCCTTCATCAAGTTAAATTGATGACAAGCAATGGATTTAGCATACCGCTTATTCTTCTTGAAAAGAATTGAAGAGAAAGAGATATAGAGCACAAACTTAAAGAAGTCTTCAACGAAACACCGGAATAATTGAGAGACGAACAAAGAGACAACAATTGAGAAGAATTTGAGAACGAAAGCTGAAAGCTGAGAACGAAGAAATCTTCTGAAATGATGGCCTTCAGAGGATCGAGAAATGAAAACAAATCTGAAATGCTCCGGATAGATATGGAAGGAATTACTCATGATTGAAAACAATTTCAGAGGATAGCTGAGATGACAATTCTTCGAAAGAACGGAGAAAGATTTAAGAGAAACTCTTCTTGGTCTTCATGATGAGAATGATGACGAGAAACACCACCAAGAATTACTGAGATACTCCGGAATAATGAATAAGGAAAGGTTGAGCCAACGGTGAATAATTGAGGCGATCTTGGAAAAAAGAATATGACTGATGGAATTCATTCTTACGTCATATTAAAAGAATTTGAGGACATCTCCGGAAAAGATTAGAAGAGCCAGGTAAGATCCTGGGGAAAAACCTGTGGGTTGTGAGCCCACTCAAGGAAAACTCCATTGAAATAATTGCTTAGAAGAGATATTGCACCGGTACAATTGAAAACTTGATGAGGTGAGAACCTCAAAATAATTTAAGAGGATCTGAATGGAAATGAAAGTCTTCTGAGATAACTTGCCACTCCGGATAGGATAGAGCGATGGTTGAATGAACAAAAGAGGCTTGGATAAGAATTTCCGACACGGAAAGCATTTAACGGATGAAAAGAATATGATGAACACTGAAAGCTTGAATTGAATCCACCGGAGAAGAAACGAGAATGAAGAACGATGAACTTAGCACTGAGCATCTTCACAATGAATCACCGGATACATCACGGAAGAGAAGATAGCGGAAGCATCACATGAATAGAAAAGGCACTTGAATGAGAATTTAATTATTGAAGAAAAAGGGCGGGAGGGCGGGGAAAAACAAAGACAACTTGATACAGATGAGACGAACTCCGGAAAGAAATAAGAGGATTGATCTTGCAAATATTGGGGAGGAATGAATTATCTCGATGAGAAACACACCGGTTAGGAAAGATATGAAATCACCACTTGACATTGAAGCAACTCGAATTACCATACTCCAACAAAACAAGATGGGGCTTGAGGATTAAGCCGGAAACAAATACATAACAGAGATTTCGTCCGATATTTTCGTGGTAAGGCTCGCACGGGCTCAATCGTACATTGGACTGTCATATTGAAATGACGCTCGAATATGCTCCCTAGGCGTAGTGAACTACAAGGCTTGACGAAGCATACCAAGACTGCCCTCTGTAAGACAGACCGTGAACAAGCGAACCACTAGATGTCGAACCCCAACCTCACGTCATGCATTTGTTGAAGGATAAACCTAGATAACTGCTTGAATTCCCACCTAAGAATTTCCGAAGTCTTTCTTGTTTATGCGATTCGGGTTGCGGACCCAGGAACGTACCCAAGGTAATCAGCTACAACTGCACCCGCAACCTTCCACACCATAATCCAAGAAACTCCGCAAACTCGTCTACCTCAGACATTCGTAATCAAAATGATACTAAACATGGCAGTACCCTGGACACTCTCCCCAGTACTGGGTGACTCCAACCTTATCTCGCCACGAAAAGTATTGAAGCAATTTCGAACATCCTCCGTCCTGAGATACTAAGGAAACTGAATGATAACGATGTGCAAAAATCCCTCGGAGCTCTACTCCTCGATAACAGGAGGCACCAAGACAGAATTCCTTCACATCGGCATCATATAGTTTCCAAAATACCCGCGTGATCCTAAAAAAAATTTTGAGCGAGAAGAGGAGTAGAATCAAAATTCCTAAGTCGAATACCTCACCAGAGCATAGAAGAGGAGTAAAAAGAATCCTACTCTCCAATATAACTAGACTCAAAATAGTTTTCACAAGACTCGACTCGGCCAAGTTCGATCAATCAAGGGGGCTCCTAGGTCGGTACAGGCTCTGATACCAACTTGTCATGCCCAAGATGCGATCCTATCCTTATTTTGGCTCGAGGGCCTCGACAGGGATAGAAGCGCATCTCGTCGTTTCGCAAGAATGGATATCATTACAAGTACATGTAAAGAAGAGATGAGTATATGGAATTGGTTTACACTCGCCACAAGCTACATCAATATCACATCAATACAACAACATAACAATCATCATACAGAAGAGCAGGGTCCGACTACGGACGAAATAAAACGATAAAATGACATCCATCCTTGCTATCCCAGGCTGCCGCCTGGAACCCATCCTAGATCGATGAAGAAGAAGAAGAAGAAGAACTCCAAATCAAAACAAGCATCGCACTCGCGTCAAAGCATCGCATTACCTGTACCTGCAACTATTGTTGTAGTAATCTGTGAGCCACAGGGACTCAGCAATCTCATTTCCAAGGCTATCAAGACTATTAAAGCTTAATGGGTGAGGTATAGTTAAGTGGTGAGGCTGCAGCAAGCACTAAGCATTTATTTGAGTGGCTAACTTATGAGTACAAGAATAAAGGGGGATGATCATCGTATCTGTGGACGTGATCTAGTAATGATCTCTAAGAGATCCTAAACACCTACTTACGAACAAACATAACCCCACCGTGTTCTCTCTCGGATAAGGACTCACGAGAAGAGACAGTCACGGTTACGCACACGGTTGGCGCATTTTATTTGAGTTTACTTCAAGTTTGCTATGACCGGGTGTTAAACAAAGTTTCCAAGTTGCCACGTAACCACGGGCACGGCTTTCTGAAAGATTTAACCCTGCAGGGGTGCTCCAACTCATCCATCACAAACTAACCACATGCCGTGGGAATAACCTCGACAATGAATCTCGTGATCTTCCTAGGCAATTCCACTGGAAAACCGCAACCTCGAGATAGCCCGAATTATTCTTGGAATTCCTCGCACAAGATGTTCGAGAAAGGTAAAACAAGTCCAGCAATACCGCCCGACGTGTCGACGAACCCGATAGGAGCCGCGTATCTCGTTCTCAGGACACGACCGGATGAACACTACGTACGGCGACCTGATAGAAATCCCACGAGTTGCCCCGAGGTGGCCCCGCAAGTGGCTCTGTTTTGGACCAACACTCATGAGGAGCACTGGCCCGGGTTGTTTATTAAAGATCCGCGGGTGCCAGGGGGTCCCAATGCAATTTTAGTTGTTATTAGGCAAATGTAGTACCAATGTTGGGCCTTGCCAGACAAGTTTTATCCTAAAACAAAAATCAAGGGGGTCCCCATAACAACCCCGAGCATGTTAGGAGCGCTCAATTATGGAACATAACACCGGTACACAAGTAACTAGGGGCGGCAAGAGTGGAACAAAACACCGAGCAAAAGGCCAAGCCTTCCACCCTTTACCAAGTATATATGTGCATTAAATTAAATAGCAATAATATTGTGATACAACAAAATATCCATGTTGCGCATGGAAAGAACTTACACCTGCAACTAGCAACGCTATAAGAAGGGCTGAGCAAGCAATAACATAGCCAAACAATGTTTCCTGGGATGTGGAGGGGTTAGAGGCTTTTCATGGCAATTTGGGAGGCTTGATATACAAGTGGTAGGTAGCGAGACAACGATAGAAACGAGACATCTAGCATGGCAATGAAAGTAATGGTATCCAGGGAAATGATCATCTTGCCTGAGATCCTGCTTGGAAGAAGAACGAGTCCATGACGAAGACGAGCCAACGTAGTCGAACGAATCCTCACACTCCGAACGCTTTCGGAACTCTATCGAGAAGAAGCAATCCGGAAACAACAATCAACACATGATAATACCACAACATATTCATGACATGATGCACTTCAAATATGATGCATGTTATGCAAGACATGGCAAGCACAACAATCAACTTCTACACATTAAGTGAAGCTCAATATGCAACGAGTTGCATATTGACAAAACTCCACATTCGAATATTTAGTTCACTCTCGTTTGGTACATGACAATATTAAATGTTGTTAAACATGGCAAGAGGTGAAGCATAATGAAACTACACTATCTAGGCAAGTTTAAATGGGGCCGGAAACAACATATAGCATTTCCGAAACGACCCCATATGTTAATTTCGAAATTGGTCCAGATCTGAACTAATCAGGTTTTATATTTATTAAACAGGGAAATAAAGTGCACAATGCGATTCTACTCGTCATTCTAGTCGATTTACATATATGGAACATCTCAAACGGAGCTACGGTCTAAAAGATATGACCTTCACAAGATAAACATGACATGAATGCAAAATGCATGAAAATGACAACCACAAACATTTCAAATCATGAATGCAGCAAGATATTATGATACTACATGAAATTCTAGTCAAGTTTCATATAGGACATGCTCAAAACGGAGCTACGGTTCAACCACAATCATCAATGCAAGATTTTATTTAAATCTGCCCAAAACAGCAACATAGCATTTTCCACACATGAAACAACAAGCTACAAGATCCTAAAATGCACAAACTAAGCATGGGGCAGTAGCATATAACACACACTTCATTTCATCTTCACATTTCATACTCAAAAGAGTCATGGATCACATGGTAGGAAGTTCACAACATGGCAATAAAATATAGCAGATTAGGACTTAGTGAAAATAAAAGGTTTTAGCATAGCAGATTTTCACGAAGGCATATTGGCAGTAGTAAAACAATATGCTACAGGACATATATTGGCATGAAACTTTACAGCATGGTAGAGGACATGATGCACAACAAATCATTCCATGGTGGCAACATCAAATTATGCTCAGATTCATGGCAAACATCATCACAACATGGCATTATGAAGAAAACAGATTCTCAGACGGTGAAAATTAGAGGAGACATGTGCAACAGGTTTTAACAGATTGACATATTGGACAACATAATTAATTATGACTCTAAACCTATTCATGCAAACTATTGGCACAATATGATAGAGCTAACATGCTTAACAATACATCCCATTGTGGCAACACCAAAAGAGCTAGAGATCAATAGCAAACCACATGGCAAGACAGCAACAAAATAACACAGATTCAGACTTAGAATTATTTTGGACCCTCAAAACAGCAGATTTTTATAGCATGTTGGCAACACTAAAATAACACCTAAACATCGATTCCTATAGCAACCAAAATTACCAGGGCCTAGCACACATGTTCAAGGGCATATCTCATGTTTGCAACTATTCCAAAATATGCATGGATTAATTCACACAAAAATAACAAAAGGGCATCACCGCCAAATAACATGTGCACAAAAATGCTCAAATGCCAAAACTAATTGCACAGATAAATTATATGGATTTTCCTACCCCAAAATCATATATAATATGTGGGTTTTTACTATAAAACAACTGACACCACATATATGCGAGATTAGGACCTAAACCGTTTTAGCAAGTTGTTTATGCCATTAAATGCAAACATCACATCAAACATTTTTCTCATGCATGAAAAAGGCATATAACAATTCTACACATTTTACATATTTGGTTTTGTTTAACCCCGATGCACGGTTAAATATGTATGCGCAATGCAAAATATGGCTTTTTGGCAATTAACAGAAAATGCATGTTAAACATTTTAAACACATGTGAGAGTTCGATATTATGAATATACACGAAATTCTAAGCATTTTACATATATACATCATTTTAATCCGATGCACGGTTATTGAATTATCAACATTTTAAAAACATGCGTTTTTCTGCAATTTCAAAATGTCCAGGATAATTAGAGAAATTCGCAAATCTAAACAAAAACGTCATCGGGCCCAATCTAGACATACAGGGCCAACAACAACTAAGCGCAACATGCTATGCTTCGCACAGGGCGGGGTTTAGAGCAGGGCAGGTTGTCACCTTAGTGGGCCTCGGGTCCATGCGGTGGAGGAGGCCAGGCTCGGCTAGGCCATGGGAGGCGACGCGGCCCAGGCGACCGGTGCGAGCGACCGCACGTCGTCCCGCTCCCTCGAGCGGAAGAACGCAGGGACCGGCGGCGGTTCCAGGCGACGCGGCGGGGCAGCAGGGCCGTGCTCCGGCGAGGCAGAGGCCGGGGATGGCCGGATCCGGCCGGGATCCTCCAGATCCGGGCGGCGGGGTCCCATTTCCGGGAGCGGGCGGCGGAGTTCAGGGTGGCCATGGCGGGAGCTCCTGAGGTCCGGCGGGGCGATGGGACTAGCTTGGCGATGGAGGAGTGCGACGTGCGCGGGCAGGGCAACTCCGGCGGCTGGGCTCACCGGCCTGCGGTGCTCCGGCGGCGGCGCAGTTGCGGTAGACGGCGACGGCGAAGGGATCTCGGCTGCGATGGGAGCCGCGGGAGGAGCTCGGGCGGCTCGGGCGCTCCCCGGGCGCGGCGGCGGTTCAGTCGGGCTCGCGCGGGCCTCAGATGGGCTCGGGCGGGCTCGCGGCTGGGTGGTGGGAGCTGCGGCTAGGTGGCGGCTGGGGGTTGGGGACGGATGGAAAACGAGGGAGGCTAGGGTTTAGGTCAAAAATGGACAGGGTAGGCTGCTTAAATAGGAAAGGTGGTCTAGAGCTAGGGATTTTTGCCCGTTTTCGAGCCGTTTGATCTCGATCGGACGGCTCGGAAGCGGAGGGGGTTGCTAGGTTGGTTGTTGGCCTGTGTAGATAGGTTTGGGCTGAGAAGAGAGGGATGGTGTGGCCCGGCATAGAGTTTTTTTAAAACCCAGAAAACGACCGATAATAAAATCGATGACGGTGCCGCTACGGTCGACCGTTCGGGGTATCAAACGAACTCGGAATGCGACGAAATTTGGCTGGCGGTCTACCTATAATATAACAAGACCGCATGCCAACTTTCGACACAATTCGATAATATTTTCCGCGCGCTTTAAAAACAATTTTTTAAACGATGCCGCGGGCACGTGCGTGTGTGGTTGGTCTCGAAACGATCGACGACACGAACGGATAGAACCGGCAACTTCGAACGGATGCAAGTTTTCAAAAATGAGTGACGATGCTGTGCAGATGATGCGAATGATGCGATGATGGATGCGACAAACAAACGAATCACATGATGACAATGGAAATAAAAGGGAATCTTCTGGAGCGTCGGTTCCGGGCTGTTACAGGCTTGCACCCGTTGTATGCGAACGTAAAGTCTATCACAGCCGATCATCACGTGGTGTCTCGAAACGACGAACTTGCGCAATGGTGCACACTCGGGGAGAACACAGTTTTATCTTGAAATTTTAGTGAGGGGTCACCTTATAATGCTACCGTCGTCCTAAGCAAAATAAGATGCATAAAAGGATTAACATCACATGCAAATCATAAGTGACATGATATGGCCATGAACTCGTGATTTTGATCTCCATCTTCAAAGCACCGGCATGATCTCCATCGTCACCGGCATGACACCATGATCTCCATCAACTTGTCGCCATGGGGTTGTCGCACCAACTGTTGCTTCCACGACTATTGCTAACTCATAGCGATAAAGTAAAGCAAAAACGGCGAAAATAAATTAAAGACAACCCTATGGCTCCTGCCGGTTGCCGTACTCATCGACATGCAAGTCGTGATATTCTATACAAAACATGATCATCTCATACATCACATATATCTCATCATGTAATTGGCCATATCACATCACAACATACCCTGCAAAAACAAGTTAGACATCCTCTAATTGTTGTTGCATGTTTTACGTGGCTGCTACAGGTATCTAGCAAGAACGATTCTTACCTACGCAAAACCACAACGGTTATACACAAATTGCTATTCAACCTTCTCAAGGACCGCCTTTGTCGAATCCGATCCAACTAAAGTGGGAGAGACAGACACCCGCCAGCCATCTTTATGCAACAAAGTCACATGTCAGTTGATGGAACCGGTCTCTCGTAAGCGTCCGGGCCGCTTCATCCCACAATACCGCTGAATCAAGAAAAGACCAAGGGAGGAAGCAATCTGAGCATCAACGCCCACAAACTCATTTGTGTTCTACTCGTGATCTCATCTACGCATAGACCTAGCTCTGATACCACTGTTGGGGAACGTTGCATGGGAAAACAAAATTTTCCTACGCACACGCAAGATCTATCCATGGTGATGAGCATCTACGAGAGGGAGAGTGGATCTACATACCCTTGTAGATCGATAAGCGGGAAGCGTTAAGAAACACGGTTGATGTAGTCGAACGTCTTCGTGATCCAAATCGCTAGTCGTCCCGTGATCCAATCACGATCTAGCACCGAACGGACGGCACCTCTGCGTTCAGCACACGTACAGTTCGATGACGATCTCCGCCTTCTTGATCCAGCAAGAGGGAGCAGAGAGGTAGATGAGTTCTCCGGCAGCGCGACGGCGCGGCGGCGGCGGTGGTGGAACTATTCCGACAGGGCTTCGCCTAAGCACCGCCGAAAACTAGAGGAAACGATCTATTGGGAGAGAGGGCTGCACCGTGGCCTTTTGGGTTAGGTGTCTTGGCCCTCTCTCCCCTTTAGTATATATAGGAGGGAGAGGAGGGGCTGGCGCCCCTAGGGTTACCCCTAGGAGTCAGCCGAAGTGGGGAGGTGGAGGAGTCCAACTCCAATCCTACTCCAAGTAGGATTCCTCCCCACTTGGAAACCCTTCCCCCTTTTTGTTTTTTTTTCCTATTTCCCCACCTTAGCCACATGGGCCCTTAGGGGCTGGCTTGCCCAGCCCACTAAGGGCTGGCTTGCCCAGCCCACTAAGGGCTGG
Source organism: Elymus sibiricus (assembly GCA_039707655.1). Lineage (NCBI taxonomy): Eukaryota > Viridiplantae > Streptophyta > Magnoliopsida > Poales > Poaceae > Elymus > Elymus sibiricus. The sequence continues at coordinate 140,042,996 of CM077665.1, read as the reverse complement.
TGCGCCACTCCTAAGGCCCATGTGGCCTCCCGGCATGGGTGGCCCCTCCCGATGGTCCCCCGAAACCCTCCCGGTACTCCCGGTACATTACCGGAATTACCCGAAACTTTTCCGGTGACCTAAACGGGACTTCCTATATATCAATCTTTACCTCCGTACCATTCCGGAGCTCCTCATGACGTCTGGGATCTCATCCGGGACTCCGAACAACCTTCGGTCACCAACATACATAACTCAACTATACCGAAACGTCACCGAACCTTAAGTGTGCAGACCCTGCGGGTTCGAGAACTATGTAGACATGACCGAGACACCTCTATGGTCAATAACCAATAGCGGGACCTGGATGCCCATATTGGTTCCTACATATTCTACGAAGATCTTTATCGGTTGAACCTCTATGTCAAGGATTCAGTTAATCCCGTATGCTATTCCCTTTGTTCTTCGGTATGTTTACTTGCCCGAGATTCGATCGTCGGTATCTCTATACCTAGTTCAATCTCGTTACCGGCAAGTATCTTTACTCGTTCCGTAATACAAGATCCTGTGGCTAACTCTTTAGTCACTTTGCTTATAAGGCTCATTGTGATGTTGTATTACCGAGTGGGCCCTGAGATACCTCTCCGTCACACGGAGTAACAAATCCCAGTCTTGATCCATGCCAAATCAACAGACACCCTCGGAGATACCTGTAGAGCATCTTTATAGTCACCTAGTTACGTTGTGACGTTTTATACACACAAGGTATTCCTCCGGTGTCAGTGAGTTACATGATCTCATGGTCATAGGAACAGATACTTGACATGCAGAAACAATAGCAATAAATTGACACGATCATATGCTACGTTCATAGTTTGGGTCTTGTCCATCACATCATTCTCCTAACGATGTGACCCCATTATAAAATGACATCTCATGTCTATGGCTAGGAAACCTTGACCATCTTTGATCAACGAGCTAGTCCATTAGAGGCATACTAGGGACACTTTGTTGTCTATGTATCCACACATGTATTTGAGTTTCCAATCAATACAATTATAGCATGGATAATAAACAATTATCATGAACAAGGAAATATAATAATAACCATTTTATTATTGCCTCTAGGGCATATTTCCAACAGGAATTTCATCACCTACATCACAAAGACCACTTTGCTCCACTTGGGAGCCATTATTTTCATCAAACTCCACGTTACATGTCTCCTCAGTGAGTCTTGTGGACTTATTGAGGACACGGTAAGCGCGAGAGTTTGTAGCATAACCAACAAATATGCCCTCTTGAGCTCTAGGTTCAAATTTAGACAAACGAACCCCCTTTTTGAGAATGAAACACTTACACCCGAACACCCGGAAGTATTTGGGCTTGTTACCGGTAAGAATTTCATAAGGAGTCTTGTTCAAGCCTTTGCGGAGATAGAGCCGATTGGATGCATGACATGTGGTGTTGATGGCTTTGGCCCAAAAGTTGTACGGAGATTTGAATTCTGCCATCATGGTCCTTGCCGCATCCATCAACGTCCGGTTCTTCCTTTCCGCAACACCATTTTGTTGAGGGGTATATGGTGCAGAGTATTGATGCTTGATCCCCTCATTACTAAGGAACTCATTCAAGGTGTAGTTCTTGAACTCGGTGCCATTATCACTTCTTATCATTAATATCTTTGCCTCAAGTTGACGTTGAGCTTCATTGGCAAAGTCAATGAAAGTTTGTTGAGTCTCACTCTTCCTCTTGGAGAAGTATACCCAAGTATATCTTGAGCAGTCATCCACAATCACCAAGCAATACTTTCTTCCTCCAAGACTATCAAAAGATGGGGGTCCAAAGAGATCCATGTGAAGGAGCTCCAAGGGCCTTTTTGAGTAGATGATAGTCGTGGGTCGATGAGCCTTCTCATGTAGCTTTCCTTCGATACAAGCACTGCAAGCACGATCTTTGGCAAAACTCACATTTGTTAGTCCAAGGACATGATCCCCTTTGAGGAGACTTTGCAAAGATCTCATATTGACATGGGCTAGCCGGCGATGCCAAAGCCAACCCACATCAACTTTAGCCATTAGGCAAGTCGCGGTCTTAGTCGGTCGCTCCGAGAAGTTAACCACATAGAGACCATTTTTGACATGCCCAACAAAGGCTACTTTAAGAGTCTTGCTCCACAAAAGGGCCACGGTGTCAACACCAAAGAAGGTACAAAAACCCATGAGTGCAAGTTGACGAACGAAAAGTAAATTGTATGCAAGAGTCTCAACAAGCATGACATTCTCAATGGACAAGTCCGGAGAGATTACCACCGTGCCAAGACCCAATACCTTTGAACTTGTATCATCACCAAAGGAGACTTGAGTGGCCAAAGATGGATTGGTAGGAACGTCCACTACCAAGTCCTTGCTTCCGGTCATATGATTTGTTGCTCCACTGTCAAGCAACCATGACACTCCTCCGGAAGTAAACTCCTACAATAGAACAATGCTTGGATTTAGGTACCCATTCTTTAATGGGTCCTTTCATGTTAGTAACAAGGGTCTTAGGAACCCAAATAGACCATTCAATGTACTCATAAGAAGAACCAACACATTTGGCATAAATATGCCCATCACTAGCACGGCATAAAACATAAGAGGGGTTAAAATCGCCGGCCTTGTTGGAGTGGGTGGTCTTACCCTTCTTGGCATTACCATCCACAACGTTGTCCTTCTTCTTCTCATGAGAACCATTCCCCGCTTTGATAAAGGTTTCCTTTAGCGGGGGAACTTGCTTGGTCTTCACTTTCTTCTTCTTCTTCTTCTTCTTCTTCTTGGTTTTCACTACTAGGGAAAACCTTATACACAAAACCTTAGCAGTAGCGCTGGACAAAAAGCGGCGCTACTGATACATAGCAGTAGCGAGTGTCAAGAACAGGCACTACTGATAACTGCTTAGCAGTAGCGCGGCAGAAAAAACAAGCGCTACTACTAATATTGCCCCACCGTTGCCGCCAGGCTAGGTTTAGTAGTAGCGCGCCCATGAAAATAGCGCTACTGCTAACGGAATAGTAGTAGCGCATGTTTTGGGTAGGGCACTATGGCTAAGTTTGAACCTGGCCACATGGTGGGCCCCACTTAGCAGTAGCGCCTCTCCCAGGGGCGCGCTACTGCTATCTTTTTAGCAGCAGCGGGTTTTGCTGCCCGGCGCTACTGCTAAACCGCACCCACCACCTTTTTCCTCCCCTCCCCCTCCCCCTCCTCTCTTCCTTCACTTTCCCCTAGCTCCCACCTCCTCTCTCCCTCACTTTGCTTCTTCCTCACTACTTCTCCCCCCATTACTCTCCTTCTTCTACCTTCCTCTCTCTCTCTCTCTCTTTATTGCTCCTAGCTAACTACACCACCTCCATTAATGCATCTTCTTTCTCTTTTTCCTCCCCCTCCACTAGGGTAGTTGAACTCATCTCCTTCCCAAACTAGCTAGGTAGATCTAGCATTTAGTGAGGTGACCTATGTACCTCCCTAACTAGATCTACATCATCATCACCGTGCTCGATCTCGAGATAGGTGATTAAAAATTTGTGCTTTTGCAAGAATGGAAATATGTGTATGTGTGCGATATGACATAATCGGGCGATATGATGGAAATTGTGTGTGTGGCATGAGTTGCCGCCGAATTGTGCTTGAGTTGCCTATGTTTTGCCAAAATGTTGATTTATTTCCGTTTCGACGAATTTCGGGCATACCCTATATGTCCTATTTTTAGGGAAGGTCATGCCAAATTTTTGTATGACTTTGATGCATGCATGAATTTTTATAATTAATTTGTTTATTATTACCGTGCAGGCGTTCATGATGGTCAGTGGAACGATGGTGGAAAGGTGGTTGCGGTCGGCGGTGCAGGACATGAATGAAAATAACCGGACAGAGATTATATGTCCGTGTCGAAGATGCAAAGGAGGAGTTTGGGTCGACCCCTATGAGCATGGTCGTGTGATGGCGCACCTGCTCATGACTGGTTTCATGGATGGATATACTCGGTGGATAATTGAAGATGATGATGATGAGGAGGAGGACGCCGACAGGGCAGGCAATGACGACACGGGGCAAGACGAAGAGATGACCGATAATGGCGGCGGAGAAGGGGCCGGACATGGCGGTGGGGAAGAGGCTAGACATGGCGATGGAGAAGAGGCCGGACATGGCGGCGGAGAAGAAGCCGGACATGGCGGCGGAGAAAACGTGGACTCCACGCCGCACACTTCGTCGATACTAAGTTCAATCGTGCGGGACGCTCATGTTCAAGAACTGCTACGCAAGGAGACGAGTACTGACAGAGCCGCTTCTAGAGAGGAGGCTGAAAGCACATTTGCTCCCTTGGTGGTTTTGGTAATTAATAACAACATATATGTCATTGAACTAATGTTTCCACTAAGTATATTTCAAGGAAAGTTCAATGATAGGGTTGGCAAACAGGATTGTGGAGATACCCCAAGATGCAAGGAAATAGGTTGGCAAAGCTTCAAGCAAGAGGACTCTACATTTTACTTTGTGAGAAATCACTTTGAGTCCATAGGAAAGCCAATACTATTAAAAGGGGGTAAGGTATTGTTGGTGAACAAAATGCTCATACGTGCACAAGTGATAGCCACCAAAAACACCCACAAGCTCTTCCACAAAAGTCTGTCCAAAGTCAAATATCCAAAATCGGTGCAACCAACACTTTCCACTCGGTGCCACCAATTCTCATTCTCAGACAGACCTAAGCCAAACCCTAGCCTTTCGGTGCAACCGATTCTGCTTCGGTATCACCGAGTTTGGTTGCCAACTCTCTGTTATGCAAATTCACAAAATCGGTCCGACCGAGTTTGCTGAACCGGCGTCACCGAGATTGGGCAATCTGACCGTTGGTCACCTTATCGGTGCAACCGAGTTTTATATATCGGTCTCACCGAGATTCAAAAGTTGCTACCTTTGGAGCAACTCGGTACCACCGAGATTCACACATCGGTGTCACCGAATTGGTCACTTTAGGTGTAACGGTTGGATTTTTGGAGATGCCTATATATACCCCTTCACCACCACCCACTCGAATGAGAAGCACTCAGAACTATTCCATACTTGCCCCATCTCATTTTCTGAGAGAGAGCCACCTACTCATGTGTTGAGATCATGCCATTCCATTCCAACCATATGAATCTTGATCTCTAGCATCCCCAAGTTGCTTTCCACCAATCCCATCTCTTCCACCAAGCCAAATCTGTGAGAGAGTGATTGTGTGTTGAGGAGTCTATCATCTTGAAGCACAAGAGTAAGGAGTTCATCGACATTGCCGAGCCTATAACCTTTTGGAGGGTGGTGCCTCCTAGATTGGTTAGGTGTCGCCTTGGAGCCTCCTACTTCGTGTTGTGGAGTTGAACCAAGAAGTTTGTAAGGGCAAGGAGATCGCCTACTTCGTGAAGATCTACCCATAGTGAGGCTAGTCCTTCGTGGATGGAAGCCGTTATGGAATAGTCAAGGTTGCTACTTCGTGGACCCTTATGGGTGGAGCCCTCCGTGGACTCTTGCGACCGCTACCCTCCGTGGGTTGAAGACTCCATAAACGTGGACGTACGATAGCACCACCTATCGGAACCACGGGAAAAATCATCGTGTCTACAATTGCGTTTGATCCTCCTACCCTTCCTTACTACTCATGCTTGTTGTTACTTTCCGCTGCTATACTCTTAGACATGCATGTGTAGGGTGTACTTGACTTGCTATGAATGCTAAAATCTGCCAACACTAAAAATTGGGAAAAGGCTAGATTTTTATTTGGTCAAGTAGTCTAATCACCCCCCCCCTCTAGACATACTTTCGGTCCTACAAGTGGTATCAGAGCTTTGGTCTCCATCGCATTGGTCTCACAACCTAGGAGAGTATGGCGTCTAGTGAGGGAAATTATCATCGTAGAGGTTCGTACTTTGATGGCACTAATTTTGCTAGTTGGAAGCACAAAATGAACATGCATATTCTTGGTCATAACCCCGCCGTATGGGCTGTTGTTCGTGTTGGCTTGCAAGGTGAATTCTTTGGTGATGGAAAGGAACCGGATCGTGAAGCGACCGCGGATGAATTGAAGATGTTGCAATACAACGCTCAAGCATGCAACATTCTCTTCAACTGCCTATGCCCCGAAGAATTCAACAAAATCAGCCGTCTTGAGAATGTAAAAGAGATTTGGGATACTTTGGTTGATATGCACGAAGGAACCAAGTCCGTGAGAGAATCCAAGTTGGATGTTCTTCAAAGTCAGCTTGACAAGTTCAAGATGAAGGATGGTGAAGGAGTCGCGGAGATGTACTCTAGGCTAGCTCTCATCACCAATGAGATTGCCGGCTTAGGAAGCGAAGAAATGACCGACAAATTCATCATCAAGAAGATACTTAGAGCTTTGGATGAGAGATACGACACCGTGTGCACATTGATCCAAATGATGCCCAACTACAAAGATCTCAAGCCTACGGAAGTCATTGGAAGGATTGTTGCTCATGAGATGACACTCAAAGACAAAGAAGAGCTTCACAACAAGTCTAGCGGTGCTTACAAAGCCACAAGTGATGCTCCCACAACTTCAAGTGACAACCTTGTCACCAATGAAGAGATAAGCCTCATGGTCAAGAAATTCAACAAGTTCTACAAGAATAGAGGCAAAGAACGAAGCTCCAACTCAAGATATGAAGAGAAGCGTTCGTCAAGTTGTGACCGCAATTGCTACAATTGTGGGAAGCCCGGACACTACTCAAATGAGTGCACGGCTCCCTACAAACGAAGAGAAAAGTCACCTAGAAGACGAAGCTCAAGGAATGAATCACCTCAAAGAGAGAGAAGGAGTAGAGATGATCGTTATGAACGAAGACCCTCAAGGAGAAGTAGAGATTAGGAGAAGAAGGACAAGTACACCAAGAGCTACACAAGAAGAAAACATCAATCTCATGTTGGTGAATGGGTTTCCGGCTCCGACTCCGACAATGACTCCGAGAGAAGCTATCACTCCAACTCCGACTATAGTCAAGATGAAAGTGTTGCCGGACTTGCACCAGTGACTACCGACTCCTATGATCTATTTGACTCACCAAATGAAGGGAGTGGAAGTTGCTTCATGGTTAAAGGCCCCAAGGTATCACACCCCGAGTATCTTGATTTCAATAGTGATGAAGATGATTTGCTTTGTGATGATGACTTGCTCTTTGATGGAACTAGTAATGTTAGTCAAAATGAACTTGATAATTCTCATGCTAGTCAAGATAAGTCATTTGATGATGATAATATGAAAATAGAACAACTAACTAAAGAACTAAACACTCTTAAGTTAGCTCATGAATCTACTCTCGAAGACCATAGAGAGCTTGTAAGAACTCATGAGAAGCTACGCTTCGAGAAGCTCAGCTTGGAGCAAGAGCATGAGTTTCTTAAAGCTATCAATGACGATCTCTGAAAGAAGACTTCATCTTATCTAACCAAACGACTACTCTTGTCTACATTCATGCCACAAGTTAAATCTAAGCAAACTAGTAACAAAGGCAAGAAAGGTTCTTCATCTAGTAGAAACAATAAAAATGCCAAACCTAATGATGTTGCTTCTAGTAGTTCTATTGATTCCACTAATGATGATTCTCTTAGCCAAGTTACACTTGAGCAAGAAAATGCTTTATTGAAAGGAATTATAGAGAAAGGTATCTACAAGAGTCTTGCCGGGTGTAAGCAATTTGAGGAAATTGTACGCAAGCATGGAGGATACCGGAAGAACCATGGTGTTGGCTACTTCAACGCTAATGGAGTTGAATGGGAAGAAGGTCAATACCCCAAGCCCAAGTTTGTTCCTCAAAAGGAGAAGTATGAAAATACTCTTCCCAAAGGAACAAACACCCAAGATGACCTTCCACCACAAGACCACAAGCTCAAGGGCAAGAACAAGCTTCAAGAGGACATTGACTCATATGAAGATGAATCCCTAGCTTTGGCGGAGTGAGTTCCCAAGGCTACTTCAAGCTCAACTTCTACAAAGGCTACTTCAACACCAAGGATCCCCATCAACTTGATGTGGGTCCCCAAGAAGAAGAACTAGAGAGTTCTTGAGGGGTGACTCCGCCAATGAAATTCACTCACATTCATTATTGGCAAGAACTATTTGCAATCAACATCAACTCTATGCAATAGTTCAAGGAGTCATACATACCCTCAAAGGTAAGCAAGGGACAAGGTAATCAACAAATCAATGGACATCATCACACATGCTTTGCACTCCATGTCCATAGATATCCTTGTATTTGTCTCTTGTGTGTTGAGACTAACCCATGTAGGTGAGAAGAGTAAGGAAACAACAAGGATGCTCCCAACTCTTGGTGATCTTCATCAACCTTGAGCATCCACCACTACCTCACCAACATGAAGTCTTCATCGACAAAACCCAAGGTTAGTTTATCCCTCCTATGGGGGGATGTCACATCAAGGGGGAGCTTTACTCTAAGACTTGAGTCAAAGCATCTCTTAGTATGTGACAACATTAAATGCTTTATGTAAAAGTGGTAACCCCACTTGTGCTTAAACGATGAGTATGACCTATGATCAAGTATTCTTACTTGGCTCCTAAGTCAAAATACTCATATATAGATGACTCCGTCATCGCCAAAGTGCTTGTTAGATGCTAGTATGTTTGTGCATGTTTGCCATGATTTCATTTGACATCTTATTGAGTGAGCATGTTGGTCTGCATTTATTTACCCATTCGAGGACGTCCAATTGTTGCGATTTGGCTTTTGACTTTTCTTTTGCCAATTGGATGGACAAGAATGCCTAGGACCACTCTCTAGCTATCTATGCTTTCTCACCTCATATTCTATTCATGCTGCATCACAAAATTTGAACAAGTACTTTTCGATCCCTCTGTGTGTGGAGCACTCGGTGTCGGTGTCAAACCCGGCATATCTCGTAGTAGGGGTCCTAAGTTAGGCGTCTTGGAGCGATGGTAACATGGACACAGGATTTTACCCAGGTTTGGGCTCTCTCGAAGAGATAATACCCTACGTCCTGCTTTTGATTGTATTCATATGGGGTGTTGTACAGAGTACATGTCTCTACCACGAGATTGTTCTAATGAATATATGATCATCTAATGACTAGCCTGGCCTCAGTTTATATATGCACCGGAGGCCTAGGGTTTAGAAGAGTCCTCGTCTTGTGCACCAAGTCTTCGGGAGTCTTCCTTGTATGCATCATGGGCTGCCCAAAGTGGCCCACGAGTGTACCGCCATGGGGGTCCTCGGCCTGATCAACCTAGTCGGGAGACGACGTAGTGAGTACCCCCTAGTCCAGGACACCATCAGTAGCCCCCTGAACCGGTCTTCAAGTTGGGGACGCTCCTCGGTTCTTCCGAACTGTTCTTCGTCTTCGGTCGTCGGTCTTGAAAACTGGTTCAACAAATCTTCCCATCTCCGATCTTGTGGATCGCCGTGGTGTATCCGAAGAGCTCATACGTTGGGTATCCGAGGAGCCCCTTTAAGTTTTTGGCCATTATCAATGCCTTATTATTTTTTACGCCACACCTCGGGTTCGAAGTGTTTCCCGTGCGGCAGTGTCCTCTTGCATCCGAGCTCCAACGCCGGACTACATCCGAGGTATCTTTTGCAGTCGAGCACCAAAGCCGGACTAGTTCCGAGCTCCAACGCCGGAATGTATCCGAGCTCCAACGCCGGACTATATCCAAGGTGTCATAGATTACCCCGGTCTTAAAAAAGTTGAAGGAGTTCATCCGAGCTTAATGCCGGAAATGATCTTTTATGGAGCCAGCCATTCGCATCCGAGCTTTTGCCGGACTGCTTCCGAGGTGTCTTCGATCTTGAGCTTTATGTCGGACTGCTTCCGAGCTCCAAGGCCGGATTGCATCCAAGCTCCAACAATGATCGGCGTCCGAGGTGTCATAAATTACCTTGGCCTTTTTAACAAATTGAAGGAATTCAGCCGGGCTTAATGCCGGAAATGCCCTCTATGGAGCCAGCCACTTGCGCCCGAGCTTTATGCCGGACTGCTTCTGAGGTGGTGCACCACCCCGACCGTGGGCTGATTTTTTGATTGGTGCAATTTATTCTCTGCTGAGATATATAGCCAGTAGCCCTCAAGGTGTGTGTCGGTCTAAAACCCGAGATGCACCTGAAGGATGACATAAAACCGCTGATCCCAGTAGCCCCTGAGACTCAGGTCGATTTGCAAAATCGGCCTGAGGATCAACTCCTAGCTCGACAGCATACTTCGTAACACAAAAGCGGTGTGCAAAAACCTCGAGACTCAGGTTGGGTGCGGCCGACCAACCCAAGGATCATAATCTCCTCGGAAACTGTATTGCACTAAAATTTTCTGCATTGAATTGTCAATGCAGTAGCCCCCGAGACTTGGGTTGGGCAACATGGCCGACCCTAGGATCGCACCTCCTCGGGAACTAGTTCAACCGTCATGTATGTTTTGACAACACCGAGGTGGAGTTCAGCAGAAAAGATGTCGAACTATAGTTTAGAAAAGAGTTTCCTAGCAAGACCATCACGCCGAACACCTCAACCAAGAGAATGTCCAGCTTCCTGAAAGGAAAACATAAAATAGGTGAAAGATGTTATAAGCTCAAAAGACCAAAAAACTCATGTGAAAACTGTACGTCTGAATTGAATCAAGTTTTTTGGTACCAATACGAAATTGGTCTTAAAATTGTGCTTCCATCGTGCTTTAACATGACACGTTCGATCTCTGGACTTCAAGTGGGTCAGCCTTCGGCTTCAACCTCCCTATCCCGAAGTCGGAGTGTTTCTCATGCCAGTTTCTCAGGCGAGCGGCTTTAAAGAGAAAACAGGCTACCCGACTATTGATCATACACTTGAGTCGAGAAAGGAGTGGTAGAAAAAGACTTTGCAATGACTAAGAAGAAAACATTTATTATAAAACGGCTCATATTAATTTAAGAGCCCCCAAGTGACTTGGGTAAAAGAATTTTATGTATAATGATTGTATGTACCGAAGTACTTATATAATATCTGTGTTCGCCCGAACTTTGAACGCGTCTTAACCGACCGTCGGCTTCTCCCTCTTCGGCCAAGGGCCGAAAAGTGTTATCTACTCCGCCTACTGAGAATATCGGTGGTGTTTTGGATAACCAGGCAATCAGGCCATGAGGCTGTAACAGACAAAGCGCGCCCAGGGAACTTATGCTATATTACTTATGTAACGTAAGAAGCATCTTCAAAGAAAATAGTGCCCCCAACGGTACCTTTCTTTGGTCGCTCATGATTACTATGAGACTTGTGCAATAGATTTGTGTACGCGTGAGTTCCGTCGTGTGCCGACCATAGTTGAAAACAATAAGAACGCTAGCTTTCGGCTTCACCCGTCTGAGGTACGAGTTCGGATGACCCGATCGTAACAATCGCAGAGGTGCTACCTTTACTCCCTAGCCGAACAATCGGGAACGTAGGGGTAAGCACAGGAGCCAGGCAACCCAGCTTTGCGGAACACTTAAGTCAACATGATGCATATTTTGGCATAATACACGAGCAAGGAAAGAAGCTGTACAATAATAATCACATGCAAAGAGAAAAGGTTTCATAAAGGAAGCCCCCAAGTAAATGGGGTATTTGAATTTGTTTGTAACAAACAAAGTTTTGACAAAGAAAGTTTTTCACAAACAACTTTTTGTCAAAAAAGTATAACGCTTGGCCGAACCGAACAAAATTTAAAACTGAAAGTTTTTGAGCATGAAAGCGACTTAGCTGGTTAATGTGCTCGGTGTCGATGACGCGATCCGGGCTTGTGGCGGGACAAGGACGCCCATCGAACTTTGACAGATCCGGTGTGTAGTCTTCGGCATGACCGAGGTCCCAGCCCCCAATCCCGTCCCGAGGTGACCGAACGAGGAGTTCGGCACTCCGAAGTAGTGTCACGGCTCGGCCGATGTGGCGAGGCGAAGCCCCTGGTCCAGCCGAGGTGGTGGAGTAGGTCGGCAAGGTGACGCCGGGGTGACCACGTGACGGCAGTCGAAGTCGATTTCCTGCACTCATAAAATAGTGCAAGCCAAAAGTAATAACAAAGAAAGATAATAATATATTTAAAAAAAAATTCTTCTACTTAGTTAATCTAAGTGAAGCAAATAAGTAAAGGAATATGGCCTGAGCGCCGAGGTGCCTGAACGAAGAGTTCGGCTTGACGAAGTGGCGACGCTGCACGGTCGATGTGGCGAGATGAAGTCCTCGGTCCAGTTAACATGGCGAAGCTGTGATCGGCGGACGCCGAAGTCTCATGCAGGTCGGCTGGCGACGCCGAAGTCTCATGCCAGCCGAGGTGTCGAAGCTGGTCGGTTGGTGATGCCGAAGCCTCACGCCAGCCGAGGTGTCGAAGCTGGTCAGCTGGTGACGCCGAATTCTCATGCCAGCCGAGGTGTCAAAGCTGGTCGGCTGGTGACGCCGAAGTCTTCGGAGCGGGTTGATGAGGAGATGACGAAGCCCCCAGTCTAGCCGAGGTGACGGAGCAGATTGGTAAGGTGACACTAGAGCCCCATGCCAGCCGACGTGTCAAAGCAGGTCGGCGTGGTGGACGTCAGCTTGAAAAAGTAACGGCGCGGCAATGCCGACGCAGGTCGGAATTTGTGACGAGGTCAATGCTGGCTTGATGAAGCAACGGAGCGCCCGACCCGTACAACCCACGGATGACGAGGTTCGCGTGATGATTATTCGGCACTCGCGATGCCGAACTCTTGGTCGAATGACGGAGATGATGCGAAAATTTCCTTCAAAAAGGACGTCCGACAACCCGTTCATGAAAAAGATGAACTCGGGTTGGATTCGTTTTGGCGCAGAAAACAGATCGGAAAAATTGATGCACTCATCAGACGTTTCCCGGAGTTTGAACGGTCAGGTTGAGCTGAAATTTTGAGGGGTGATTGGTATGGGAATTCCGCAGCTGATGAACAGTGGGATCTTCCAGACGATGTACGAGCTGGAAGCTGGACACCTCGCCCTAAACTCATCCCGATTCCCGTCCAGATTCGACAGGGCTCCGGTATTTCATAGATCGCCAAAGATTCCTCCATCGGAATACGACGAAATTTTACGGGGTCATTATAGACTCAATTCCGCACAGTTCCACCAAAGCAATCGTCAAGGCGACGCTCGAGGAAGCAGGGATGACGAACACGAGTCGCTGTCCAAAAAAACTGCTCGGTTGCTCGAGGACGATGTCAACGTCGAGCCCCCGAGCTCCATGGATGATTTCTCGTGATCTTGATAGAGATCGGAGATGATGACGATGAAAGTATCCGTCCGATCTTGATGATCCGGCACAGAGCGCAGTCCTCGGTCCAGCCGAGGTGACCAGTCGAGCCGACGACGAAGATGCCGACATCGACAACAAAGCTCGGTTCCAACGCGTAGATCGCGCCGGAGACGATCTGAATTCCCATCGCACCGCGGCGACTGCCAGCAGGCTCTCAATGAAAGCACCAATGTCGCTGTCAAATCCGGCATATCTCGTAGTAGGGTCCTAAGCAAGGCGTCTTGGAGCGATGGTAACACGGACACAGGATTTTACCCAGGTTCGGGCTCTCTCGAAGAGATAATACCCTACGTCCTGCTTTTGATTGTATTCATATGGGGTGTTGTATAGAGTACATGTCTCTACCACGAGATTGTTCTAATGAATATATGATCATCTAATGACTAGCCTGGCCTCGGTTTATATATGCACCGGAGGCTTAGGGTTTAGAAGAGTCCTCGTCTTGTGCACCAAGTCTTCGGGAGTCTTCCTTGTATGCGTCATGGGCTGCCCGAAGTGGCCCACGAGTGTACCGCCATGGGGGTCCTCGGCCTGATCAACCTAGTCTGGAGACGACGTAGTGAGTACCCCCTAGTCCAGGACACCATCACTCGGAGTTCCGTATCGACAAAGGACTGACCATTTAAACCTCCCAAGTGCATCTCGGTGGAACCACTCCACAATTCTCGGTCTCACCGAATGCCTAGGGTTGATCTGGTTTTCAATCTCGGTACTACCGATTCCATATTCTCGGTTACACCGAGTTTCCCTGTCAGCTGACAGTTGAGGAACTCGGTGACACCGAAAATTTAGAATCGGTGTCACCGACAGTGAGGGGTATATATGATGTGGACCCGACGCTTCGAAAATCAATCTTCAAACCGTCGCGCTCCAAAACCCTAAGCTGCCGATTCCTGACCCCCTGGTCGTCGCCTTGCCTCCCCGTGCGTCTCAGCCGCTGGGATCTTCGCCGTCGACGGGCATCTTCGCCGTCGTCTTCGCCGTAGCGGACCGTCACCAAGCTATGGTACGGATCCGATTCTTCTTGCGCTCCCTGTCCGATTCTTGCGCAATGAAGTTTGATTTATCTATAAGCCAGCGAATGCAAATCTCTCTATCCTCTAGAAAACTCAATAGAATAGCGAATGATGGATTTTTTAGGTTTTGCCGTCCGCCTCATGTATCTCGGTAGAACCGATGCAAAATAATCGGTAGCACCGATTTGTTTCTTCTGGCACACTGAGAACACCTCAGTGGAACCGAGTACCTATTTTTGGTGTAACCGAGAATGGTACCAAGTTCCTGGAAAGCAGGTTGTTAGTCTCGGTGTGTCCGAAAGTTTTGTCTCGGCTGTACCGACATACATTTGGCAGAATGCAAAATTTGAGAAATTCTGAGTTCAAACTTTCAAAAATAGCTGCATTTTGTGATGACTCATCTTCTTCTACTCTTCTATACTCTATTCACAGGGTCAGAGATGTCTCCTTCAGATGACAGTGAGAACAACTTCAGAGAGCAGAGTGTTGAGTTGGATTCAGGCACTAGTCCTGAGTCTAGTTCACCTTCAGATCCAGGCACCCCCAGTTCTCATGGGTTGCCAGGAAGAAACTGAATTCAGATGAGGAGGATTCAGATTTTGTGCCAGAGGAAGTTCTTGCCAAGAAGCAAGAAAAAGCTGCCAAGAAGTCTGCTAATGAAGCCACCTCTTCCAGGAGAGCTGTCAGTAAGGTATATGCCCCTCCAGAGGCTATGAGAGCACCTGAGAGTGCTAGGGCTACCATGACCATTGAGCCCCCAAGGAAGTCTATGCCTAAGAAGGCAGGGGAGAAGAAGAAGTCAAGGAAAAGGATAATCCATGTTGTTGGCAGGCCTACCTCTATGTTTGAGGATCCAGAGGAGGCTGCTGCTGAAGAGGAGGTAGAGCAAGTTCCTAAGGCACCTCCCAAGAAGAAGACAAAGCTTATGGTAGATGCTATGCCTAAGGCTACAACCTCCAAGAGCATCAAATCCAAATCCAAGAAGGCTGCTGCTGCTGAGAAGTCCAAGAAGACCACCAGAGACATTCCAGCTTCTTCCAAGAACAAGGGAACTACCTTTAGAGAAGAAGATGATGATGACTTGACTGCCTTGATGAAGCTTAGGCCACACCTTCCTGTACACAATGCCAGCCATCCACCTGCTGAAGATATGAAGAAGAGGAAGGATTCTGGTCTGAGGGCATGGAGAGCTATTGATCCATATGCCCAGAGGAGAAAAACTGCTCTGGACTACAGATTCTTTACCAAGGAGCAACAGGATTTCTATGAGACTGTGCTGCTTGACAAGAGCCCAGCTGTCAGTGATATGAGATTCGTTGATTGGAAGTATATCAAGGATAATGAAGATTACTTTCCCAATGTCCAAGACAACTTCCATTGCATTGACCTAGATGAGTTTGTTGGCAAATAATTCACAGCATGGAATGATGAGATGATAATGCAATTCTACTCCACTGCTCACTTCTATGGAGATGGTAGAATTGTATGGATGACAGAAGGAGCAAGATATGAGTCTACTGTTGAAGAATGGGCTGTCATCTTAAGAGTCCCAGAGGTGCAAGATGGAGATCTGGATGTCTACTCAGAGCCCAAGGAGAGCCACAATGAGATGAAGAACATGTATAAAGAGATCCCTCCTGCTAACTTGAAATCTCACAAGTTAGGATCTATCTACTTCCTCCAGGCTGGCCTCCGCACCATGAACACCATATTGAGGCATACTTTGATGCCCAAGTCAGGAGATGAGAAGATGATTAGAGGCTACTCCATCAATATGCTGATCCACCTTGACAATCACACCAGGATAAGGGTGATGGATCTGATTGTGGAGACTGTGAAGAGGGTTGCTGCTGATCAGAAGCGCTCTTGCTGCTATGCACCCTACATTCATATGCTCATCAACTCTAAGCTGGAGAAGAACATCTTTGCATTGGACAGACCCCATTTGCCCCTACAGCCAGATTTAGAGGACAACGTTGTGGTGATGGACCCAGAACATCCCACATCAGCTGTAGCTCAAGCACAGGCAGAGGCAGAGGCAGCTAGATCAACTAGTGCTCAAGTCCCAAGATCCAGGAACGAGCAAATGGATCTCTTGATCTCAACAGTTTAAGACATGAAGAAGGACATCAAGGACATACTGGGGAATCAAAACAGTCTTGTCAGGATCTTTGAGAACAGGATCAAGACCCTTAATGACAAGGTAGATGGGCTGACCAAGACAGTCAATGAGCTCCAGAAGGAAGTTGACTCTGTGCCTTTTCCTCAGTCTACAGATGATGATGATGATGAGGATGACTCTCCTCTCAGGCCAGGCACACACTTCACTACCCAGGCCAGATCAGCCACAGTGCCTGCTCCAGATTTGAGGCCTTCTTCATCAGCACCTGCTACTGTCACCTCAGCTCCATCAGCTCCAGTACCTCCAGTTGCTACTCCAACTCCATCCATGACATCTGCTGAGATCTTCGTCGACGCAGTTCTCTCGACTCCTTCATCAACAACCGGAGGAGACCTGCCCAAGAACGCTTAGATATATGCCTTTGAACTTTTTGGTAACTTGTTGCCAAAGGGGGAGAAGTGTATATAGATCTTTAGGCTTCGAGTGAGAGAGCGTTTGGTTTTTATCTCTTTTTCAAAACAATCGATCTTTTGGTTTGTTTGTGTTGAACTATGTGGTGTTTGATCATACGCTTAATGTGTGCTACTACTATTTCCTATCAATATGCTTCTTATGAGATGATCATTCACCTTTGCTTGATTGTGTTGTGCTATGTTGTTAACTCTTATTTACTCTCGCACACCACCAAGATGTATGTGACATGGAAGAAGTGCCCCATGTACCTAATCGATTGTGCATTTGCATTCAAACGCAAATCTAAAAATAACGCACAAATTTAGGGGGAGCTCTTGCTTATCACATACTTCTCAAAGCGACGATTATATTCATTGATTATATCATATGTCGAAGCTTTGATCTATATGTTGTCATCAATTACCAAAAAGGGGGAGATTGAAAGCACATTTGCTCCCTTGGTGGTTTTGGTAATTAATAACAACATATATGTCATTGAACTAATGTTTCCACTAAGTATATTTCAGGAAAAGTTCAATGATAGGGTTGGCAAACAGGATTGTGGAGATACCCCAAGATGCAAGGAAATAGGTTGGCAAAGCTTCAAGCAAGAGGACTCTACATTTTACTTTGTGAGAAATCACTTTGAGTCCATAGGAAAGCCAATACTATTAAAAGGGGGTAAGGTATTGTTGGTGAACAAAATGCTCATACGTGCACAAGTGATAGCCACCAAAAACACCCACAAGCTCTTCCACAAAAGTCTGTCCAAAGTCAAATATCCAAAATCGGTGCAACCAACACTTTCCACTCGGTGCCACCGATTCTCATTCTCAGACAGATCTAAGCCAAACCCTAGCCTTTCGGTGCAACCGATTCTGCTTCGGTGCCACCAAGTTTGGTTGCCAACTCTCTGTTATGCAAATTCACAAAATCGGTCTGACCGAGTTTGCTGAATCGGCGTCACCGAGATTGGGCAATCTGACCGTTGGTCACCTTATCGGTGCAACCGAGTTTTATATATCGGTCTCACCGAGATTCAAAAGTTGCTACCTTTGGAGCAACTCGGTACCACCGAGATTCACACATCGGTGTCACCGAGTTGGTCACTTTAGGTGTAACGGTTGGATTTTTGGAGATGCCTATATATACCCCTTCACCACCACCCACTCGAATGAGAAGCACTCAGAACTATTCCATACTTGCCCCATCTCATTTTTTGAGAGAGAGCCACCTACTCATGTGTTGAGATCATGCCATTCCATTCCAACCATATGAATCTTGATCTCTAGCCTCCCCAAGTTGCTTTCCACCAATCCCATCTCTTCCACCAAGCCAAATCTGTGAGAGAGTGATTGTATGTTGAGGAGTCTATCATCTTGAAGCACAAGAGCAAGGAGTTCATCGACATTGCCGAGCCTATTACCTTTTGGAGGGTGGTGCCTCCTAGATTGGTTAGGTGTCGCTTGGAACCTCCTACTTCGTGTTGTGGAGTTGAACCAAGAAGTTTGTAAGGGCAAGGAGATCGCCTACTTCGTGAAGATCTACCCATAGTGAGGCTAGTCCTTCGTGGACGGAAGCCGTTATGGAATAGTCAAGGTTGCTACTTCGTGGACCCTTATGGGTGGAGCCCTCCGTGGACTCTCGCGACCATTACCCTCCGTGGGTTGAAGACTCCATAAACGTGGACGTACGATAGCACCACCTATCGAAACCACGGGAAAAATCATCGTGTCTACAATTGCGTTTGATCCTCCTACCCTTCCTTACTACTCATGCTTGTTGTTACTTTCCGCTGCTATACTCTTAGACATGCATGTGTAGGGTGTACTTGACTTGCGATGAATGCTAAAATCTTCCAACACTAAAAATTGGGAAAAGGCTAGAATTTTATTTGGTCAAGTAGTCTAATCACCCCCCCCTCTAGACATACTTTCTGTCCTACAGAAGCCAAGCTGCAGCAACTGGTGGTTGACTCGAACACTCCATTGTATGATGGTTGCGATCCCGAGGTGACCTGCTTGAGTTTCACGCTCGAACTTCTGAAGATGAAGGCTAAAAACAAATGGACCGACACTAGCCTCGATGAGCTTCTCAAGTACCTAAAGGATGTTCTTCCCGCGGTGAATCTATGTCCTACTAGAGTGGATGAGGCCAAGAAGATCGTGTGCCCTCTTGATCTGCCGCACGTTAGATACCATGCATGCATCAACGATTGCATAATTTATCGAAAGGAGCACGCGGAAAAAACCAACTGTCCGGTGTGCAATGCTTCTCGATACAAGAAGGCCGGGAAGAAATCTCCCCAGAAAGTTGTATGGTACTTACTGATCACTTCCCGTCTGCAACGTTAGTTTGTAGATCCCAAGGAAGCAAAGCTCATGCGTTGGCACATGGAGAGGACAAAGCCTGACGATGGAGATGATCCGAAGCTAAGACACATCGTGGATGGAAGCCAGTGGAGAGCGTTCAATGGCGAATATCGATATTTCGCATGTGATGCAAGGAACATCGTGCTTGGCGCGTGTACCGATGGCATGAATCCGTTTGGCAACCAGAACACCAACCATAGCACATGGCCCATGTTTGTATGGATGTACAACATCCCCCCTGGTTGTGCATGAAGTCGAAGTACATACACATGAGCATGCTGATTCAAGGGCTGAAACAACCGGGAAATAATATTAATCTGTATCTGGGGCTACTTCAAGAGGAGTTAGACACGTTATGGAAAACACCGGCCAAGACATGGGACATCAGCAAAGGCGAGTATTTCTATATGAGAGTCGCGCTGATGACGACGATGCATGACTATCTCGGTTACGGATATGTCGCAGGCCAGGTATGCCACGGATATTGCGGATGCACGCGGTGCATGGATGATACGACGCCTCAGCAGCTAACGTCAACGAAAGATGGCAGGTCTGGGAAAATCGTGTACATGGGGCATCGAAGATGGCTCAAGAAGGATCGATGACCCGTGGAAAGACCGTGGAGATCTATTCAATGGTGAGGCTGAGCATCGAGGACCTCCACGTAAGCGGAGTGGCGCCGAAATTGATGAGCTGTTGAAAAACTGGGAACAGTGCCCCGTGCCGGGAAAGACGATGAAAAAGGCGCCGGAGCCGCTGCTGAAGGTATGGAAGACGAGGTCTGTTTTCTGGGACTTGGAGTATTGGCACAAACTCGACATGCCACATTGCCTTGATCAAATGCATATCTGTAAGAATGTCCTTGAGAGCTTGCTTGCGACACTGATGAACATGCCAGATAAGACCAAGGATGGGCCGAAGGCAAGAAGAGACTTGCAAGATTTGAATATCAGGGCAGATCTGCACATGCCGCCCCGTAAAAAGTCAGAGGAGACAAAGACGGAGACGGAGGCGCGGGAGAAGAAGGGCAAAAAAGTGAAGGAAGAGGATTATTGACCCTTCTTGCTTCACCTTAAGTCTGGCTGAGATCGATCAATTCTTCAAGTGCCTTACCGGAATCAAAGTTAGTTCCGGTTACTGTGGGAAGATAAGCAGATTTCTAGACACGAAGAAGAAAAGGTTCAGCGCGATGAAGTCCCATGACTGTCATGTGATGATGACGCATATACTACCTGTTGCCCTTAGAGGGATAATGGACAAGCACGTCCGTGAGACGCTTATTGGTCTCTGCAACTTTTTCGACGTCATCTCTCAAAAGTCGATCAGTGTGAAGCAGCTCCGAAGGCTACAGGAAGAGATCATTGTGATACTAAATGAGCTTGAGATGTACTTCCCGCCCGCGTTCTTTGATGTCATGGTGCATCTGTGTGTCCATATTGTGGACGACATAATAGACCCGGGGCCGTCATTCCTGCATAACATGATGCCGTTCGAGAGGATGAATGGGGTCATCAAAGGATTCGTTCGTAACATGTCCCGTCCGGATGGAAGCATCGTCGAGGGCTATCAGACACAAGAGTGCATCTCTTTCTGCGAGAATTATCTATATGGAGGAGACCTTCCTGGTGTTGGTTTGCCCGTTAAGAAGCACGTTGGGAGGCTCAAAGGAGAAGGTCACTCCAACGGTCGCAGGGAAGTGCATGTGGCCTACTCAGATCGACACAACGACTTTGACAGAGCAAACTTAGTAGGGCTACAACACCAAGACCAGGTAGATCTTTTCGTGACACTGCACAAAGAAACCATCGCAAAGAAGTATCGTGACCGGGGGGTATGTAGGATGGACGCCGAAGTTACTAGAGAGCACAACTCCCCTTTCCTGCATTGGTTCAAAGAGCATATTCTTCCTAATCCCCCGGAACAGGGCTCTAAGGACGGATTGCTCATATACGCCTTAGCACATGGCCCCTCGGCCAACCTCGTGACCTATCAGGCATACGATATCAACGGATACACATTCTACACAGAGGCCAAAGATATGAACAGTGATTGGTAGAATTCAGGGGTGACAATGGAATGCATGACCGGCAGCGACAACGGCGCAACTGAGAGATTTTACGGAAGGGTCGAGGAGATCTGGGAGCTTGACTACTATGGACTGCACAGCGCGACGATGTTCCATGTCAAATGGGCCAAGAATGTTGAAAGAGAAAACCGGTATTTCACTACCATGACTATACCCGACGCCAAGAGCGCTACCGTGAACGCCATCGCAAAAAACGAGCCATGGGTACAAGCTAAGCACGTGACACAATGCTTCTTCATAACCGACCCGAGAAATCCCAGCCGTGTTGTCGTGAGGAGAGGCAAAAGGAATATCATTGGAATGGATGGAGTCGCCAACGAGGAAGACTACGACCAGTACGGCAACCCGATGAGGGAAATTGATGATGACGATGAAGTATACGTCAAAAGAAGAATCAATACTACATTACCTAAGAAAGATCGTACTCCATGGAAAAGGAAAAGTCACAATGAGGGGCTCAATTATTCGTCAACGAACAAGAAGCTTAAGGGAAAGAAGCTCACTCAAAAATGAAAACATCGATGCTGATCGAGAAACCGTTATCGGTCAAATGCTGTAATATATATGTTCCTATTTTGTGTACACACTTAACCATTATGCATGGGTCAAATGATGTAATATATATGTTCCTATTTTGTATACACACTTAACTGTCAAATGATGCAATATGTATCGCCTTAGTTATACACATTGTATCACCTTCCCTTCGTTCCTGCTCTCAGAAAAAAAAGGAAAAGAAAATAGAAGAAACAAACAGGAAAAGAAAAGAAAAGAAAAGGAAAAGAAAATAGAAGAAACAAACAGGAAAGGAAAAGAAAAGAAAATAGAGGAGTGATAGCAGTAGCGCGTTTCTGTAAAACGCGCTATAGCTATATCAAGTAGCAGTAGCGCGTTTCTGTAAAACACGCTACTGCTATAGATATAGCTATAGCCCGTTTTGCAGAAACGCGCTACTGCTACTTCCACATAACCCCCCGCGCGGGCTTCCCTCCTCTGCTTCCTCCCCCAATTCCCCCACTCTCTTCTCCCCCTCGTCGTCGGAGCCCCTGCCCTCGCCCTCGCCCTCGTCGGAGCCCGAGCGCCGACGCCGACCCCGATGTCGCACGCCTCCCTCGCCGAAGCCCGGCCCCGACCCCGACGCCGCACGCCTCCGTCGCCGTCGCCCGGCCCCGACCCGGTCGCGGCATGCCTCCCTCCTCTGCTTCCTCCCCTCCCAACCTCGGCCATCGTCGGGCCTGCCTCCTCGCCCTGCACCCTCTGTAAGCCCCCCATCGCTCCTCTGTCCGCGCCATTAGGGTTCTAGCTAGGGTTCTTAGGTTAATTTACTTAGGTTTTAGTTAGGGCAGTAGGTTAATTAGGTTATCTATTTAGTTAGGGCAGTAGGTTAATTAGGTTCTTAGGTTAATTTACTTAGTTATGAACCCTAGGTATCAAATTTAGTTATGAAACCTAGGTAGTTTTTTTTTTGCGGTGATGAATTTAGTTATGAACCCTAGCTAGGTATCAAATTTAGTTATGAATTTAGCTAGGTATCAAATTTTATTCAAGGAATTTTTATTGGTATTTAAAGAAAAAACAGAATTGTTGCTATTTGATTTTTTTAGTTAAAGCTATTGTTGCTATATGAACCCTATATGATATGTGGACATGTGATTCAAACAGGGCCGTGGTGGAACAACCCCCCACTAGCCAGCTTATATTTGAAGTGGACATGTGATATTTGGAAAATGATGGTTATGTGCAGGGTAAATGATCTGAGTGGCCTATGTTTCACCGAAATGTTGATTCATTTCCGTTTCGGTGAATTTTAGGCGCTCGATATGTCCACTTTTTAGCAAAGGTCATGCCGAAATTTCCCGTGAATTTTGGCATGACTTGTGCTAGAAAGTAGGCATATCGAGTGCCGGGATTTGCTGGGAAATGACATTCTGTGCCTGCTCCCGCACCCGCATCCACACCCGCTCATAGCAGCCCGTCCTCAGTCTCTGGCGCGCTAGGCGGGCCTTCGTCTTTGGCTGAGCTCGACGCCCTCACGGTAATTACATGTCGCACCAACATATATCTAGAATATTCCATTTTCGTTGCCTTTCGGATGTTTTACGCCGCAGACATGTCTTTGCAGGCCGACGAAACCCCGTGCACCGTACTCTACTTGATCAAAGGCCAGAAGGTGGACGTGGGAAAGGCGGTGATAACGAAGCCCTTGGAACTCACGTTCCACGGCCAGCCGATGCCCGGTGGGCACTTCAGGGTTACCTTGTCGAGTGTGAAATCGGGGCACGAGGATTTGCCTCCTCCAGTACAGCTAGGGGGAGAGGACGACAAGACCCCGTCGCGACTTGGAAACTGCAAGGGTTGGGTGCTGCTATGGCCGAAGAATCTTCTTCGTTTGGAGCCGGCCGAGAGCACACCAATAACCACACATCAGCAAGCAGGTATGAACACCACCACCCCACCTACGCAATTACCAGCACCTGTAGTAGCCGGGTGAGAGCGGCGGACGACGCGAGGAAGGGGGTCCAATAGTGGCTGATGTAATCGCCCCCGTAGAACAAAGAATGGATGATGAGATGGACGAGGACCCGCTTCGGTTCCTCAATACAGGCGCCTATGACGATGACTTGGAATTGATGAGTCAGCCATATGACGACTCGGGCTATCAGCATGCTGATGAGGAGATGGATGATCTGCCCGGGCAGGAACGTCCTAGCAGGGTTGATTGCAAGAAGTCTCTCTTCATGCAATCCTCACAGGACATGCCTGAAGATGCCGCCTCAACACAGGCTCAACTAGCCAAGGGTCGTATAGTGCTTAGCCCGACAACACTATGGCAGGGGTTAAGCAAGGGTCTGGAAGATCAGCCTAAGAAAAAGGAGAGTCTGGATGGTCAGCCCAAGCAGAAAAAGGAGAGGAGGAGACCGTCGAAGAAAGGCTCTGCTGCCTACAAAGAAGCCAGAGCACATAGCAGCCAAACAACGGATTTTGAAGAGCGTGTACCCGTCAAAGGTGCGGCAATGATCCATGTCACGGGCGAGCCGATCCTACCGTCGAAACCACTGATCTCAGGAGACTGCACGACCATGTGCTGTCGACTGAGAAAAGCCTACTAGCCTTGAAGGATCCAGGATATCCGACATACGCGGCTCGTGTGCCCGAGGGGAAGTGCTACGTCGACACACGGCCCGCGGAGGTGTTCTTCCTGCGGTTTGACCATATCTTCGAGATGTTTCTGACAAGGCGGCTCGATTTTACAATCGTCTGCCTTTTTGCGCTACATATGAGCTCCATCATGAAGAGAGAAGTCGTCTCGCAAATCAGTGTGGCGGATCCATACTACATGCACGAGTCCTTCTTGAGTCTCGGCGACTTTGAGCGTAAAACTGCTAGGGAGTACCTCGAAAACTTCATGGTACAGAATAAGGACCAGGAAATTGTCCTCATGCCTTATCATCCAAAGTAAGTCAGTGTCGGACAACCCTTTCGTACAGTTCAATCATTCCTTCTCGCTAATATGGAGAATAATTTGAGGTGTTCTTTTCCCCGCAGCAACGGGCGCGCCATCCTTATCGTTTTTTACCCGCGAGTCTCCCACGCCGTGTATTTCGACCCTACCAGAAACTACGAGAAGAAGGACTACACCCACGTAATGAATATTATAGATGATGCTCTCCAAGGCTTCAGCTTGAGGGGTGGCCACATGCAGATCGGGAAACAAAGGAACCGCAAGACGGTTTTCTCGCATAAAACTAACTTCTACTGCATCCATGTCCCGAAATCAAGTAGGAACGATGGATTCTACCTCCTCCATCTCATGATGGAGTTCAGAAGGAATCACCAAAAGCTTCGCATGACAACCAGAAACGATGATCATATCCGCAAGTGGGTAGAATCTCAAGGAGAAGCGGATTATAAACTTAGAGATGACTTCTTTCGTATCCAGAGGGACATTGCGACAATCATCATGAAAGAAGTCATTGAAGAGAAGGGGATGTTCCACCACGGCCCTATATCGCGAGCTGACGTCCGAACTCGCATAGGCATGCAACGTCAGGACCTCACGTCGTTCAAGAAGCTAGGGTGCATCCTCGATGATCTAGAAGGATGGAAGTTCTAGTGATTTACGATGCCGATGATGATGATATGTGTCGGTTGAACTTGTATACTTTCAGTAGCGATGAAACTTTGTGATGTCCACGGTCCCTATCGAACTTGCGTAACGCTACTTTGTTAGTTTGGGCACGATGACCTGCGTACCTCTAGTTAATTAGTTTGCGTACGATGAAACTGCATTGATTATTTATGTTTACTATATGTTGCATCTAGTTGCTAACCCTTTCTTTTTCGTGTTGCTCAAGTATATTTTGTTGCATATGATTGTACATTCTCTTGATGAAGATGCATCTCTAACAGGTACCTAGATTCTTGATGGCGAAGTACCGGTGCTATGTCGTGTACAAAGGGAAGGTTCCGTGAGTATACGACGAGTGGTCCGAGTGTCAGGCGCAAGTGGAGGGGGTCTCGGGCGCCAGCCATAAAGGCTTCAAAAGCAGACAAGAAGCAGAAGCTAGTTACTTGAGGAGGCTCACGCTAGCGCGAGAGAGGACTCATAACCGCCGCCTCATGTACTGCATAGTTTCGCTCTCACTCATAGTGATAGCTCTTCTCGTGTATATCATTGTTTAGATGGATGACGATGTAGTTGCAAGTATTCGAGACTTGTATTGCTATTTTCGAGAGATGATGACGAGAGACCACTTTGTGTTGGATGATAATTATGATGATGACATGATTTGATAAGACTATTTGTATGTGTATGCTATGATTACATTTGTATGTGTATGATATGCTAGATATTATTGTATATAGCCTGTACAAATACAAAACAAATATGCAGAAAAAAAATCAGAAACTAATAAAACTAGTAGTAGTGCGGCTTACTGTAGTGCGCTGCACCTATTAGCAGCAACGCGTCCCGGTAAAGATCGCTACTGCTACCCATGTTTAGCAGTAGCGTGTCTTACTCTAGAGCTACTGTAGGTGTATGCTACAAGTTAGCTGTAGCGCCATATCAGTAGCGCGGGTGCCCGCGCTACTGATACACCTAAAAACCACGCTGCTGCTAGGCTTTTCCCTAGAAGTGTTTGGGTGCAAACCCAACTCCTTCCTTTGCTACAACTTCCTTTTGATTGCTCAAAAGGTCATTGAGATTCTTCTCACCTTGGATACATGTCACAAGGCCTTTCTCAAGTTGCTCTTTCAACTTAGCATTCTCCTCCACAAGATGCACATGCTCACAACAAGGGTTAGTAGCATTGGCACTATCAATTAACACAAAGGGAGGACATGTAGCTATTTCCTTAGTAAGTTTTACTTGGAGTTGATCATGAGACTCTTTGAGAGAGGCTAGATCACTCTTCAATGCCTTGTGAGCATTGTCTAGAGTGTCAAACTCTTCCTTGAGTCTACCATGGTCAACCCCAAGTGTATCCTTCTGAGTTTTAAGCACATGATTAAGAACAATAGCATGATCATGATCTTTGCGAATTTTAGCTAGGTCAACGTTTTGTGACTCCTCAAGAGTCAAGCGAAGACTTCGCTCTTCCTCAAGAGCAATGGAGAGATTCACTATCTCATCGGCATAGTCACGACTATGCCCCCTCAACTCCTCGAGAGATTCCTCTTGAGACTCAATGACATCATTGGCCTCACCAAGTTGTTCCAAGAGAGCAACAAAGTGCTTCTTGGATTCACCTTTGAGTTTACACAAGAATTTGTCAAACTCATTTTCATCCTCTCTCGCCACCTCATGTTCATCCACACAATCCAACAAAGAAGGAGTGGTAGAAATAGAAGTTGTAATGTTAGAGGTTTCGATGTTGGAGGTTACCTTGGTGATACCTTTGGCCATAAGGCACCTAGTAATGTGGTTCTTGTTGGGGGCGTCAAAGAGAGACTCCTTGGCTGGGGTTGAAGATTCAATTGCCACTGTAGCCATTGCCATCCCTTCACCACTTGAATCTTCGTTATCGACATCATCATCGGAGGGATACTCTTCTAGAGCCACCAACACCTTTTGAGGCACTTTCTTGGGGAAGTTGTTCTTGTTGGGGAACGACTTGGCTTTGTCTTTGCGGATGAGTTTGCCACCATTTTCTTCCCTCTTCTCATACGGACAATCCACCACAAAGTGACTCACATTGCCGCAATTATAGCAAGTCCACACACGTCACTTGCCCTTTGACCCACTTGAGTTGTTCTTGGAGAAGTTGGGCTTTGAGTTTCTCTTGTTGCCCCAAAATTGCCTAGACACAAGATACATGTGCTCATGGTAAGCATATTTGGTGTCTTCCAGGCAACACTCTTCTTCTTGTTCTTCTTCAACAATACCTTTGGCCTTCAAAGCAAGGTTGGGCGATGATTTCTTTGACAGTTGGACACGAGCAAGAGCGTTGTCCGCGGTCTTGTTTAAGATGTTCATGGCAATAAACTCATCCAACACATCGCTTGAGGACAAAGAGTGAAAGTCCGGCCTTTGACGAATGACGGAGGACATGGCCTTGTTGAATGGCATGATGGCCTTGAGAAAATTCCGCTTGATCCAATTGTCATCCACATCCTTGCTACCATGATCTTTAAGAGCAACAACAAGAGTTGTCTCTCTCCGGTAAAGCTCACAAGGTTCTTCATCATCAAGCATCACAAACTCATCGCACTCATCAAGAACAACCTCGAAGTTGGACCGTTAAATTCTCGAGCTACCCTTGTACATGGAAACAATGTGTTCCCAACAATCCTTAGCACGAGTGAAAGGACGCAGGTGAGCAAGATCTTCAACGGGGACAACTGCTTGAAGGATGAACAAGGCGGAATGATTGAGTTGATTGTCGACCTCTTCTCTTGGAGTGAGGTTGCTTGGGTCACGAAGGTAGTATCCTTGCTCAATAATTCTCCAAAGTTGTGTTGAGCTGTGATTCAAATGAGACTTGATACGAAAAACCCAATTAGCAAAATCATTCTTAACAAGCTTAGGAGGAGGACCAAGATTAACTATATGTGGTGGGTGCACCGGTCCTCCATAGACCACGGGAGGGGGCACCGAGGCAAAGGTACCCATCCCACTAGTTCCTTGAGGTAGCTTGTTCTTGTCAGTGCTAGCCCCTTCCTTTTTGGAGTAGACATCCGATGACGAGTTAGTGGGATTAACCACTAGCAACAGATCGGTAGAAAATTTGAGACCATCAAGGAATTCTGTAAACATGGATTTGACCTCGGTCGTCATGGAGGATTTAAGCGAGGACATGGCCTCATTCAAATCCTCACAAGAGACCACGTTCACATCCACGGCCTCTAGGAGTTCAACCGGCTGCTCCCCGTTGTCAACCATACTGTTCGGGTGGTGAAACCCTTAATAAAGAGACAAAGCTCTGATACCAATTGAAAGGATCGATATGGTTGACTAGAGGGGGGGTGAATAGGCAACTACCAATTTTTAACTAATCTTTAGCAAATTAGGTTTAGCAACAAATAGGTTGTCTAGAAATGCAACTAGAGAGCAACCTATATGATGCTAACAATAATAACTACACAAGCAAGCAAATAATAAACGATAGGTAAAGCTTGCACAAAGTAAAGGTAAGAAGTAACCACAAGTGAAACCGATGAAGACGAGGACGTGTTACCAAAGTTCCTTCCCTTTGCGGGGAAGTACGTCTCCGTTGGAGCGGTGTGGAAGCACAATGCTTCCCAAGAAGCCACTAGGGCCACAGTATTCTCCTCACGCCCTCACACATTGCAAGATGTCGTGATTCCACTAGTGGTGCATGATGTCTACTACGCAACTTTATTCTTGTAGACTTTGTTGGGCCTCCAAGCGCTAAGTTTTGTAGGATGATAACCCACAAGTATAGGGGATCACAACAGTTTTCGAGGGTAGAGTATTCAACCCAAATTTATAGATTCGACACAAGGGGAGCCAAAGAATACTTGAGAGTATTAGCAGTTGAGTTGTCAATTCAACCACACCTGGAGATTAAATATCTACAGCAAAGTGATCAGTAGCATAGTAATATGATAGTTTGGTTGCAGTAATGACGGTAACAGTAGTAGCAATAGTTTTGTAGTAGTTGGAACAGTAATAACAGCAATAGTAACTTAGCAAGAAAAATAAATGGAAAACTCGTAGGCACTGGATCGGTAACTCGTTGGATGATATTCGTCATGTAACAGTCATAACCTAGGGCGACACAGAACTAGCTCCAGTTCATCAATGTAATGTAGGCATGTATTCCGTAAATAGTCATACGTGCTTATGGAAAAGAACTTGCATGACATCTTTTGTCCTACCCTCCTGTGGTGGCGGGGTCCATAAGGAAACTAAGGGATATTAAGGCCTCCTTTTAATAGAGAACCGGAACAAAGCATTAACACATGGTGAATACATGAACTCCTCGAACTATGGTCATCACCGCGAAGTATCCCAAATATTGTCACTATGGGGTTGACGGATCATAACACGTAATAGGTGCATATGACTAGGCAAGATCAGATCAAGAACATGGATATAGAGGTGATAACATAAACGGTTCAGATCTGAAATCATGGCACTCGGGCCCTAGTGTCAAGCATTAGGCATAGCAAAGTCATAGCAACATCAATCTTAGAACATAGTGGATACTAGGGATCAAGCCCTAACAAAACTAACTCGATTACATGATGAATCTCGTCCAACTCCTCACCGACCAGCAAGCCTACGAAGGAATTACTCACTCCCGGTGGGGAGCATCATGGAATTGGTGATGGAGAAGGGTTGGTGATGACGAAGACCGAAGATTCCCCTCTCCGGAGCCCCAAACGGGCTCCAGATCTGGTCTCCCGATGAAGAACAGGAGGTGGTGGCGGCTCCGTATCGTAAAACGCGAAGAAACTTTCTCTCTGATTTTTCTCTCCAAAAATAGGAATTTATTGTGGCGGAATTAGGGCAAGTGGGGCCACGAGGTGGGCACAACCCACCAGGGCGCACCCAGGGGGCCTGGCGCGCCCTGGTGGGTGATGCTCACCCTGGCCCCCCTCTTCGGTGGATTTTGGCTCCAATAATTCTCATTTATTCTGAAATAATTCTCCAAAAAGTTTTGTTGCATTCCGAGAACTTTTGTTTCTACACAAAAACAACACCATGGTAGTTCTGCTGAAAACAGCGCCAGTCCGGGTTAGTTCCATCCAAATCATGCAAATTAGAGTCCAAAACAAGGGAAAAAGAGTGAGGAAAAGTAGATACGTTGGAGACATATCAACTCCCCCAAGCTTAAACCTTTGCTTGTCCTCAAGCAATTCAGTTGACAAACTGAAAGTGATAAAGAAAAACTTTTATGAACCCTTTTGTTCTTGTTTACATATATATGCTTAAGTAGCACCCAAGTTTTCAGCAAAGATTATGACTAACCATGTCAACAATAACTCTTAGAAATTATATTTACTCATAACAATAACATAAGCAACTAGCGAGCAATAATAAGAT
Source organism: Elymus sibiricus (assembly GCA_039707655.1). Taxonomy (NCBI): domain Eukaryota; kingdom Viridiplantae; phylum Streptophyta; class Magnoliopsida; order Poales; family Poaceae; genus Elymus; species Elymus sibiricus. Next base: position 140,012,126 of record CM077665.1, on the reverse strand, counting down.
ATCTCAAGCGCCAACACTTTGTCAAAACAATCATGATACAATATGACAATAGTGGTATCTCGCTAGCCCTTTCTGAGACCGCAAAACATAAATGCATAGCACCTCCAAAGTGAAAGCAGCGACTAAACATTGTAATTCATGGTAGAAAAGATCCAGTCACGCTGTACCCAACATCAACTATACACAATGCATGAGGATGACAATAGTGCTCTCAGGTCTGGCGCTTATTCGAGAAGGTAATGACTCAACATAAAAGTAAATAGATAGTCCCTTCGCAGAGGGAAGCATGGATTTGCACCGGTGCCAGGGCTCAAAGTTTAAAACAGAGATAAGTATAATTTTGGGAGGTACACCCTTCCTGTCAACGTCACGACCAAGAGTTATCAATATCTTCCATGCTAAACAAATTAGCGTCAATTCCCAAGCGGTAAAAGTAAAGGTCTACTCCCCCTCCACCAACAATCACACTCCACGGCGAGCCACATCCATGGGTACCGTCCAAACCAACAACATTCCTGGGGGAGTTTTGTTTAATTATTTTTGATTTTTGATTTCGGAACTGGGAATCCCTATTGCCGCCCCTCTCATGTAAGGACAAGTGAATAAACACTCATCGTGAGAATAACCCGCTTAGCATGGAAGATAATGACCGCCCCCTGTCGCTCCATGAGCGGCCCAGGCACACAAAATAGATGTTCATTTGAATTTTTAGAGGTGGCACATGCAAATTTACTTGGAACGGCAGGGTAATACCGCATATAGGTAGGTATAGTGGACTCATCTGGCATAACTTGGTTTAAGGGTTTTGATGCACAAGCAGTATTTCCGCTTAGTACAGGCGAAGGCTAGCAATTAGATTGAGAAGCGGCCAGCTAGAGAGCAAAAACGGTCATGAACATGCATTACATATAATCAACATTGAATACTAGCATGAGTAGGATATGGACACCATGAACATAAATATCATGAAGGCTATGTTGGTTTTGATTCAACTACATGCGTGAACATGTGCCAAGTCAAGCCACTTGAAACATTCAGAGGAGGATACCATATCATCATACCGCATCACAACCATTTTAATGCATGTTGACACCCAAGATAAATCATTATCCACTCCTAGCTACTTAAGCATGGCATGAACAACTATAATCTCTAATGGTTATTACAAACATGTTTGATCATAATGAGCTGAATCAAGGGATACTAGGTTAAACATATTTACAAAAACAAAACAAGTTGAGTTCATACCCGCCTTTCTCTGCCACAGTCAATTCATCAAATGTCGTCATTATTGCCTTTCACTTGCACAACCGAATGATAGGAAAATAATAATAGTGCAAGAATGTCGTGGACTAATCTGGAATCTGTAAACATTTTATTCAAGAGGAGAAGACAAAGTAATGGGCTCTTTGTTAGATAAACGATAATGCAGATGAGAACCACTCAACAATTTCATCATGGTCTTCTCCTAGGTACGACTCAAGTAAAAAGAAAAGAATTTCAGAGAAACACACTGAAATATTTTTGGAGTTTTCGGTTTTTCTTGCAGAAAGCAAATTAAAGAGGAAAAACAAAACGAGAAAAACTATTTACACGGGAAAGCTCCCAACAAGTAAAAGAAGAAGCGAGAAATCTTTTTGGGTTTTCTTTTGATGCTACAATTGAACTAAGCTAGAAAGAAAAGCTAAAAAGAAGTAGGAAATATTTTTTTGGGTTTTCTCAAAGTTTTTCAAACACACAAGAAGAAAGCGAGAAAACAAATCTAGCATGGATATTACAATGAAAAAGTATGAACACCGACAACTGGAGTGAAATATGTAAACATGAATGTAAGTGTCGGTGGAAATACGTACTCCCCCAAGCTTAGGCTTTTGGCCTAGCTTGGTAATCACCATCCGTAGTAGCCGTCCGGTCCCAAGTCGTAGTGAGGCGGAGGCGGCACCTGAGCATCCCACCCCTGGGGCTCTTCCTCAGCGGCTGCTAGGTTGTTTCGGTAAGCTATAATGTCATCTGGCATAATCCTATATCCGTTCCTGGCAATAGGATCAAACAAAGCAGGTGCAGGCAACGGAATAACATCACGTGTTTCCTTGCTAAATACTAGGTTATAATGAATATCACGTGGAGAGTCAGTTACATCAAGGAATTGGTGAGCCTGCAGTGACTTATGATCAAGGTAAACTCGGGATAAGAGATAATCATGTGGGCGTAATAGAATTCTAAAGTGTCTCGCTAAGCGAGTAGCATAAATACCACCATGTATCTTTCCCTTAGTTTTGTTAAGATGTAAGCGTCGAGCAATAATAGCTCCCATACTAAAGGTGTGATCATCATAAAGTGCACGACGTAAAATAGCAAGGTCAGGAGCATTGAGTGTGCCGACCTTCTCCCTAACGGTTAAACACTTAGTGATGACCAAAGCGAAATAATGTACTGAGGGAAACTGCAAGCTAGTAGCAGTGGTGCTCGACACGCCTCTATCGTGACCCACGGTTAATGCGAGGAGAAAATCCTCAAACTCAGATGGCCTAGGTTCTCTCTAGTCACCATCAGAAGGGATCAAGCATATGTTACAGAAGTCAGTTAGCGACATTGTGTAAGTTTCAGCATAAAGATTAAACTACACTTTAGGAGGGTTGTTTCTCCCTAGATAATTAAAGCTTTGCACAAAGGAATTTGTAAGGATGTGATATTGGTCACACTTAGCTGCGAGGAACTCGGTTAACCCAGCGTTTGCAACAAACTGAGCGAACTCTTGATGGAACCCGGCCTCCTCCATGAAGGCATCGTGCGGCCATTCACACGGCCGCACCTCCACCTTTCTTGGGGTGTGAAGGTCATTGTCCGATGATTCCCCAATGAATCCCTTGGCATTTTTCTTGGAGGAGAACTTCCTAAAGATTTGCATTTTATTCCTATAAAAATTCTGAAAAAAAATTACTCCACCAAACATTTTGTCAACAAAACTTTGTAAAATTGTTAGCAACTACTCCTAAGCATGCATAGAGGCCATATTGAGCATTCAAACTACTTAGAACTCTAAGAATTCAACATCCAAGCTCATCTACAACAGCACCAAGAGTAGCTAATTACTCTAAAAATAACCCACTAAAAGAAAAACTAATTGGAGCAATGGAGGAGTCACATACCAAGTAGCAATCCCTCCAAAAAGTTTCAGAAATGGAGCTTCGAGCAAAGAGATCGAAATCCGTGGGTTTGAGAGCAAGAACATGAAAATGGTGGCTGTGGTGATTTTTTGCTGGAGGTAGGTGATGATGTGGGCTAAAGAGATAAGTGAGGGGGGCACGTGGGGGTGCTGGCACGCCCTGGTGTCTTGTGGGCACCAGGTGCACCCCCTCTAGTGTTATTTTCACCAAAAATTCATAAATATTCAGAAAAAATCGTGTTAAATTTTCAGGGCATTCTGAGAATTTTTATTTTTGGGTCATTTTTTATTGCACGGAGAAAACAGAAAACAGGATAAACATGGCATTTTATTTTATTTTATTTGACTAACTAAAACAGAAAAAAGGTGGGAGCAGAGAGTTGTGCTTACTAGATTCATCAACTTAATACCTCTCAAAAATGATCCATTAATAAGGTTGATCAAGTCTTATTAACAACCACTTCCGATTAGCATGAAACCAAAGAACTTTCGTAAAACACTAAGTTACCTCAATGGGGATGTGCATATCCCCAACAATAAGTATATCATATTTCTTTTTAGCAGTAGGTTGAGGTAACTGAAAACTTCCAATAGTGATGGTCGGAGATTCTTCAATAACATTTATACCATTCACTTGGAATTGTTTCTTCGGAAAGTGCACCGTGTGCTCATTACCATTGATATGAAAAGTGACTTTGCTTTTATTGCAATCAATAACAGGCCCTGCAGTATTCAAAATGGGTCTACCAAGGATAATCGACATGTTGTCGTCCTCGGGCATTTCAAGAATAACAAAGTCCGTTAAGATAGTAACATTTGCAACAACAACGGGCACATCCTCACAAATACCGATAGGTATGGCCGTTGATTTGTCAGCCATTTGCAATGATATCTCAGTAGGTGTGAGTTTATTCAAATCAAGTCTTTTATATAAGGAGAAAGGCATAACACTAACACCGGCTCCCAAATCACACAAAGCAGTTTTGACATACTTTCTTTTGATGGAGCAAGGTATAGTTGGTATTCCAGGATCTCCAAGTTTTTTAGGTACTCCATCCTTAAAAGAATAATTAGCTAGCATGGTGGAGATTTCAGCTTCAGGTATCTTTCTTTTATTTGTGATGATGTCTTTCATATACTTTGCATAAGGGGCCATCTTAAAAATATTGGTTAAGCGGGTACGCAAAAAGACTAGCCTAATCATTTCAGCAAAACACTCAAATTCTTCATCATCCTTTTTCTTAGATGGCTTAGGTGGAAAGGGCGTGGGTTTTTGAAACCATGGCTCTCTTTCTTTAACATGTTTCCTAGCCACAAAGTGTCGGGGCCGGATTTCCGGGGCACAATATCCCAGAAATTAACCCCTCGTGTCATCACCAGCCCCAGGATTTCTGCTTGCTGGTGGACACTTCCTCGGTACAGAATTCCAAGCAATTACATGAATTGGATACAAGACCGTAAAGGTCTAATTATACAATAATGATTTCTGGTGGTGGATGACGGAAGCGATTCGTGGATTCTCCAACGTCGATGGGGCTCCTTTCCCACAGGAACGGCTGACCTGGATAACTCCTATCCCGCGTGGCTACTATCCTAAGCTCCGCATGGACGTCGTCATAATACTCTTCTGACCTGGCCAATGAAATAACCAGGGACAAGCCAGTGAGTACGTTTGAATGTACTCGCAAACATTATGAACAAATGATATACCGAATGCAGCAGATAATATATGATCATGATGATTTAAACTATTTGCTTATGCTCATGCTGGACTATATTATATGCATGCTGACAGGAATTAAATCATGGCATGATGACATATTAGCATGTGCAAAAGTAACGTGTTAGTGACAAACAAAGAAGGTTGATGCAAAATCGGACGAGATAGAACCATCCGAGAATCCAAAGAAAATATAAAAGAAATGCCGGTTGGATGTCAAGTGACACCACGGTAGGTCTTGAAGAGAAATGCCAAACTGGTGTCTAAAAGAGAAATCGGACGAGACAGAACCATCCGAGAACTCAAGCGACGCCACGAGAGGTCTTGAAAAGAAATGCCAGACGGGTATCTACAAGAGAGTCGGGCGAGACAGAACCGCCCGAGAACTCGAGAGATGCCTCGTAAGGTCTTGAAAATAAAACTGAATGCCCGGGGTAGTCTAGCCAGCCCCTGAGACACTCAGAAAATAAAATAAAATAAAATAAAATGACAGGGTTAGTCCACAATAATAATCATAGCATCAATAATATTCATGATAACATCAGTAGTAGTAGTAATTATTCTGCAAAATAAACCATGCACAATTTTAATTATTTCCTCCGGAGACCGACTCTAAGACCGACACTTGACCAACCCAGACTGTAGTCCTTAACCGCGGACACGGCTATTCGAATAGTTATAACTCTGCAGAGAGTGTACTCTTTACCCACAAGTAAAGGATTTCTTTAGCCAGCACCAGAACGTTGGCTAATTCCCATTACGGTCTTTAGGTTGAAACACACCTAACCAGCACACACCAGATTAACTGTCCGGATGCCAGGAATCACCCAAAGCATCTTTCCAGAAAAACTTTAAGACGGGGAGACCATCGTCCTGCATGGGATCACTATTCATACGCGCGGATTACAAGGGGGGCCCCCTCTCGGCTACCTCCCGGAAACACCCATGCCCCCTGACCCGATGACAGGATTTAGTCCGCGGCCGCGGAAACTCTCATCGTGGCCCTCTGTACGGTGTGTGCAAGGAAAGGGGTTAACAACTTACTGAACCATACCCCACCTGAGGCAGGGACAAGTGGCAGCACGAATCAAGTATGGGGGTTACCGGTGACAAGACTCGATCTACGGTCGACTCAGGAGGTGTTACTTATTATCACCGGTATGTTCCACATATATCTCGTGACACCACCGTGTCAAATATGTCCCGTGCCCATCGGCACGTCTAAGGCAGGAGCACACTCCTGGATTCTCACAACTTATGCATGTCAGAACTTGAGCGGGATGCATGCAAGTGAAAATATATACATGACCATGCATACATGCAATATTACCACCCATATGCAATTTCTATTATCAACCATGCTTCAAATTTTCTAGCTAGCTATTATCAAACATCCACCATATCAGGTGTTCAAAAATGCTTGCTTTCAATGTGTAGAGAGGTGAGGTGCACTTCAAAATTGTTGAAAGTTTGATCTCCTCTCCCTTTCCTATTTTGGAAATATTCCAATTAACACACAATTCAAAACAGTACAGAAAAGTTGTTTGGAAAATTTTCAAATAAATATGACAATAAACTAGGTCAAATTTGAGAGAGGTGGGAAAAAGAATCAACTCAATTGGATCTTTATTTTAGAAGTTATAGCCAGTCAAAATAGGGTCAAACTTCTGTTTTTAAATAAATATCAGTAAAAGAAACCGATTCAGATGGAATACGTTTTCGAGAAGGGGGAAACCTACTCTGCGGCTTTGCGCTTCCACTTAAGCGCCTCGGCGGGGCCATGGAGTCACTGACGGTGGACCTGCGGGTCCACCAGTTAGGTTTGACTGGTCCTCCCCCTCCCCCTTCCTTCTGTAGCCGAACAGAGGCGGCGCTCCGGCGACCGGCGCCGGCGATTGGAGGCGCCCCTCGGCGAGCTGAGCTCACCGTCGTGATCAGGAGCCCAGGTGGTTCCTTCGGTGGGCGAGATGGTCGACGGGAAGCACGGAGCTGCCGGCGACGAGCTCACCTGACGGACGGCGGCGTCGGTTGAAAGAGGGGTTCCGGCTACGGTGCATCTCCGGTGGAATTGAAGATGGGGATGGCTCCGTGGATGCTCCAGGAGACTTGTGGTGGAGAGATTTTGGAAAGGGAGGGTCGGACGGCGTCGGAACCATCCGAACGGTGGAGGCGGCAGTAACTGCCGGAATCGGAGAAGATGACCTCCTCTGGTCGTGCTACTGCTTGGAGAGGCTTTCAGGAGGTGGAATAGAGGTGACCGTGTGGTGCGGCGACCTCGGGGGCTTCTTATAGGCAGGCGAGGTCGGTGCCATAGCTTCCCGAACGCGGACACGGTGGCGACGCCATTACTGCGCCGGCGAGGTGGTTATGGGCAGTGGCACGAGTCAGCGAGGCCGGTAGGGGTCGGTGGAGAGCTGGCGGGCTGCGGATAGGCTTGAGCCATTGGCATTTAAGCGAGGGGAGACGTGGCCGAGCGGAACTCGTCGGGCGGCGACGGTGGGTGGCATGGTCGGCGGTGGGCGGTGCTAGGGGCCAAGGGAAGATGTCGGCGAAGGTCCAGGTGGTCGGGCTGATCCAGAAGAGGATCAGGATGAGAGGGGGAGGCAGCAAAGCGGCAGCAGGAGCTCGGTGCCGCTGCATGCAAAACGCACGTTCTGGCCATGCTTTGGACATGCACGACACATGCTCGATGAAATGCCAGGGCGTGCAACGCTTGCCCAATGGAGCTGGGGCTTAGCAGAAGAGTTTTAGGTGCTATGGTGGAGGCTTAGGACATGCCGGTTTGGTCAGGGGCCCAAGTTCACAATACAAACTAAAATTTCATGCCAAAACTGTTCCTGCACATCACGTGTTTAACAAAATGCTAAGGTCACCTAGGGGACTATTCTGGTCACCAAACTTTCCAGGTTATGGTCTCCTTAGATGAAAACTAGGATGAAAAGGTTATTTTGAAAAACATCAAAAACTTGATAGTGCAAGTTTTTGAGAAAACCATTTCTGGACAGAAACTGGAGGTCATTATTGCATGTGGTTAAAACACCCTAATGAGGCTGATATCCTGTACTTAAGGGTTTGGTAGGGATGACTATATGCATGAAAAATATCATGGCAATTAGGGCAAAATAAAATAGGGTTGCAGTACAAACTACCAAACTGGACCAGAATACAAATGTGGATGGTTTGCTCAAATTTTACAAAACACTCAGCTGGGTTTTTGCATAAAAGTGATCTATAGGCCTCACATGACCTCCCATAATTTTTGTGGAATTTTTAAAGAATTATTTATAGTGGTTGTAATGCAATAGAAGCATTTCAAACATTGAAAATGATATTAAAAGAATTGTTTTGGGGCAATTTTTATTATGAAAATAATTCCCACTGTTATTAAACTATAATATAAATGTTTTAAGATAACTACTAGAGCCACAATATTATTTCCAATAATTCCTGTATGGAGGGAAGAATTTTGAATAAGAGAAAACAGAGAATGCTCTGAAATTGATAAAAGACCTAATATAATTCAAAATTTTATTTCTGGCCAAATTTTACTTAATAAAAATGTGGTTAAATTTTTGGGGTGTTACACAAAGTCCCTTTTATCATACCGTTTATTTTTAGGTTGTGGGTTATCAAGATCAGGAGCAGGCTCTATTTCAACATCGTTATCTGGTTCTTTATCATTACTAGGTTGGGCATCATCGTGAACATCATCATTATCATTTTCATTATCACTAGGTGAATGTTCACTACCAGATTGAGTTTCAGCATCAGAAATAGAGACATCATTATTATTAGGAGGTTTTCGTGTCTCAGGTTCACTAGAAGTATGCAAAGTCCTATCATTTTTCTTTTTTATTTTTCTTCTTAGAAGGACTAGGTGCATCATGATTAATTTTCTAAGAATCTTGTTCAATTCTTTTAGGATGACCTTCAGGATAAAGAGGTTCTTGGGTCATTCTACCTCCTCTAGTCACTACTCTAATCGCATGATCATTCATATTATTATTCATTTCATTAAGCAATTCTCTTTGAGATTTAGCAACTTGTTCTAACTGGGTTTCAACCATAGTGGCATGTTTTCCTACACCTCTAACATCATTACTGATTCTAAATAGCAATTCACTCGAGCGAGCAATCATATCAGAATTATATTTCAATTGTTTCAGAACATGAGCATTGAAATGATCTTGCTTCATAATATAGTTGTCAAACTCATATAAGCATTGACTAGGATGTTTACTGTGAGGAATGTCACCTTCATTAAATTTTAATAAAGAATTTACCTCTACCACCTCAGCTTTATTGTCAAGACCATGTATTACTTCAATAGGTGGCAAATTCTTAACATCCTCAGCTTTAATACCTTTTTCCTTCATAGATTTCTTTGCCTCTTGCATATCTTCAAGACTGAGAAATAAGATGCCCCTCTTCTTCGGAGTGGGTTTAGGCGGTGGTTCAGGGAGAGTCCAATCATCATAATTCTTCAATATGTTATTCAGTAATTCCTGAGCTTGTTCAACAGTTCGTTCCCTGAAAACACAACCAGCACAACTATCTGGGAAGTCCCTAGAAGTATCGGTTAGTCCATTATAAAAGATATCAAGTATTTCATTTTTCTTGAGAGGATGATCAGGCAAAGCATTAAGCAACTGGAGAAGCCTCCCCCAAGCTTGTGGGAGACTCTCTTCTTCAATTTGCACAAAATTAAATATTTCCTGTAAGGCGGCTTGTTTCTTATGAGCAGGAAAATATTTTTCAGAGAAGTAGTAGATCATATCCTGGGGACTACGCACACAACCAGGAGCGAGAGTGTTGTACCATGTCTTAGCATCACCCTTTAATGAGAACGGAAATAACTTAAGGATATAATAGTAGCGAATCTTCTCATCATGAGCAAAGAGGGTGGCTATATCATTCAGCTTAGTAATGTGTGCCACTACAGTTTCAGTTTCATAGCCATGGAAAGGATCAGATTCAACCAAAGTAATTAACTCTGGGTCGACAGAGAACTCATAATCCTTATCGGTAACAAAGATAGGTGAAGTAGCAAACTTAGGATCACATTTCATTCTAGCATTCAAAGTCTTTTCCTTATACTTGCATAGCAATTTCTTAAGATCGTCTCTATCCTTGCAAGAAAGAATTTCTCTAGTTATCTCTTTGTCCATAACATAACCTTCAGGTATCTTAGGCATTTCAAACTTAGGAGAGCTAGGACTAATAGGTGTTTCATAATCATCATCAGTTTCATAGGCTTCATCAGTTTCAGTAGTCTCATCAATTTCAGTAGTTTCATTCTCTTTAGCTCTAGCAATTTGTTCATCGAAAAATTCTCCTAGTGGCACATTATCATCAAGCATGGTACTAGCATCATCAATAGCATAATTCATAACAGAGGTAGCATCATCAATAACTTGCGACATATCAGGATTACTAGCATGTGGGGGTGTTGCACGCTTACTCATAACAAAAGGCGAATCAAGTGCAGAGCTAAATGGCAGTTCTTTACCTCCCCTCGTCTTAGAGGGAAAAATCTTAGTCTTTGTATCCTTCAGATTCTTCATAATGATAGACTGATATAAATCCCAAGTGACTCAACAAATATTGCTATGCTCCCCGGCAACGGCGCCAGAAAAAGGTCTTGATAACCCACAAGTATAGGGGATCGCAACAGTTTTCGAGGGTAGAGTATTCAACCCAAATTTATAGATTCGATACAAGGGGAGCCAAAGAATACTTGAGAGTATTACCAGTTGAGTTGTCAATTCAACCACACCTGGAGATTAAATATCTGCAGCAAAGTGATCAGTAGCATAGTAATATGATAGTTTGGTAGCAGTAATGACGGTAACAGTAGCGGTAACAGTAGTAGCAATAGTTTTGTAGCACTTGGAACCGTAACAGCAGCAATAGTAACTTAGCAAGAACAATAAGTGGAAAACTTGTAGGCACTGGATCGGTAACTCGTTGGATGATATTCGTCATGTAACAGTCATAACCTAGGGCGACACAGAACTAGCTCCAGTTCATCAATGTAATGTAGGCATGTATTCCGTAAATAGTCATACGTGCTTATGGAAAAGAACTTGCATGACATCTTTTGTCCTACCCTCCCATGGCAGCGGGGTCCATAAGGAAACTAAGGGATATTAAGGCCTCCTTTTAATAGAGAATCGGAACAAAGCATTAACACACGGTGAATACATGAACTCCTCAAACTACGGTCATCTCCGCGAAGTATCACAAATATTGGCACTATGGGGTTGACGGATCATAACACGTAATAGGTGCATATGACTAGGCAAGATCGGATCAAGAACATGGATATAGAGGTGATAACATAAACGGTTCAGATCTGAAATCATGGCACTCGGGCCCTAGTGTCAAGCATTAGGCATAGCAAAGTCATAGCAACATCAATCTTAGAACATAGTGGATACTAGGGATCAAGCCCTAACAAAACTAACTCGATTACATGATGAATCTCATCCAACTCCTCACCAACCAGCAAGCCTACGAAGGAATTACTCACTCCCGGTGGGGAGCATCATGGAATTGGCGATGGAGAAGGGTTGGTGATGACAAAGACCGAAGATTCCCCTCTCCGGAGCCCCAAACGGGCTCCAGATCTGGCCTCCCGATGAAGAACAGGAGGTGGTGGCGGCTCTGTATCGTAAAACGCGATGAAACTTTCTCTCTCATTTCTTTCTCCGAAAATAGGAATCTATAGTGGCGGAATTAGGGCAAGTGGGGCCACGTGGTGGGCACAACCCACCAGGGCGTGCCAAGGGGGCCTGGCGCGCTTTGGTGGGTGATGCTCACCCTGGCCCCCCTCTTAGGTGGATTTTGGCTCCAATAATTCTCATTTATTCTGAAATAATTCTCCAAAAAGTTTCGTTCCATTCCGAGAACTTTTATTTCTGCACAAAAACAACACCATGGTAGTTCTGCTGAAAACAGCGTCAGTCCGGGTTAGTTCCATCCAAATCATGCAAATTAGAGTCCAAAACAAGGGCAAAAGAGTGAGGAAAAGTAGATACGTTGGAGACGTATCATAGGACAGTAGCAATTTTCCCTCAAGTGGGTGACCTAAGGTTTATCAATCCATGGGAGGTGTAGGATGAAGATGGTCTCTCTCAAACAACCCTGCAATCAAATACAATAAATCTCTTGTGTCCCCAACACACCCAACACAATGGCAAATTGTATAGGTGCACTAGTTCCGCGAAGAGATGGTGATACAAGTGCAATATGGATGGTAGATATAGGTTTTTGTAATCTGAAAATATAAAAACAGCAAGGTAGCAAGTAACAAAAGTGAGCACAAACGGTATTACAATGCTTGAAAACAAGGCCTAGGGTCCGTACTTTTGCTAGTGCAATCTCTCAACAATGCTAATATAATTGGATCACATAACCATCCCTCAATGTGCAACGAACAATCACTCCAAAGTTCTTATCTAGAGGAGAACATAAGAAGAAATTGTTTGTAGGGTACGAAACCACCTTAAAGTTATCCTTTCCGATCGATCTATCCAAAAGTTCGTACTAAAATAACACCAAGTTATCCTTTCCGATCGATCTATCTAAGAGTTCGTACTAGAATAACACCATATGATACGCATCAACCAACTCTAATGTCACCTAGATACTCAAAGAACCTCAAAGAGTACCCCAAGATTTCTATCAGAGAAAGTAGGACAAGAACGTGTATCAACCCCTATGCATAGATTACCCCAATGTCACCACGGGAATCCGCAAGTTGAGTACCAAAACATATATCAAGTGAATCAATAGATCACCCCATTGTCACCACGGGTATCCACATGCAAGACATATATCAAGTGTTCTCAAATCCAATATTCAATCCAACATAACGATATCTTAAAGGGAAAGATTCAATTCATCACAACATGATAGCAAGGGAATGACATCATATGATCCGACTATATTAACAAAGCCCGTGATACATCAAGATCGCGACATCTCAAGAACACGAGAGAGAGAGAATGAACACATAGCTACTGGTACATACCCACAGCCAAGAGGGTGGACTACTCCCTCCTCGTCATGGCCTCCGCCGGGATGATGAAGATGGCCACGGGAGATGGATTCCCCTCTCCGGCAGGGTACTGGAACGTCTCCAGATTGGTTTTTTATCGATACAGAGAGTTGCGGCAGTGGAGCGGAGAGTCTAGGGTTATTTCTGATGGTTTCTATATTTATAGGATTTTTTGCGTTGGTTTCATGTGAAGGTGGGCCACGAGGAGGGCACAAGACACCAGGGCGCGCCTGGGCCCTCTGGCGCGCCCTGGTGGGTTGTGCCCACCTTGTGGCTCTTCTGGCCCTCCCACGAAGCATCTAGTGCCTCTTTTGTTCCAAAAAAAATTGTCAAAAAGTTTCGGGCGATTCCAAGAACTTTCATTTTCTGCACAAAAACAACACCACGGTAATTCTGCTAAAAACAGCGTCAGTCCGGGTTAGTTCTAAATAAATCATATAAAGTGCATCAAAACCATATAAAAGTATTGTAAACATAGGTGAATATGGCATGAATACTTCATAAATTATCGATTTGTTGGAGACGTATCAGCATCCCCAAGCTTAATTCCTACTCGTCCTCGAGTAGGTAAATGATAAAAGAAATAATTTATGAAGTGTGAATCATGCATAGTGCATAAGTTTGATCAATGATAATTTCAACCACTTTTCCTAGCATCATAACAACAACTCTTTCTCATAAAACTTATCATGATAAAGTAGCAACCACACAATAATGTTATGGTTCAAACAATGAATTCTCTTGAAACTTAACAACCTATGTTCTTAGTGACCAAACAATTGCAATTCAACTTATTCTCAACAAAGTCTAAGTAAGAGCTCCACATACTCAATCATCATATAGTCTTCTATGATTGCTAGTACTCAAAGCATATTTTTAGAACAAATGGCATCCATCGAACACAGAGAAAGATAGTGGCTTAATGTTTCGCCTCCCAACATACTTATCATAAAGATAATTGTCAACAATAATGAATCATGATCAAATATATTTTACTGGCCATATGTGCCTAGATCTTTCCCCACCACATGTTGCTTGCCAACTAATAGATTGTGGTTGGAATAAGAAGTCGACGCAACATGAAAGTAAGTAACATGAAAGTAAATAGATTGTCCCTTCGCAGAGGGAAGCAGGGATTTGCATATGTGCCAGAGCTCATTGTTTAAAACAGAGATGAATGTAATTTTGGGAGGTGCACCCTTCCTGTCAATGTTACGACCTATCAATATCTTCCACGTTAAACACATTAGCGGTGGTTCCCAAGTGGTAAAAGTAAAGGTTTACTCCCCCTCCACCAACAAACACACTTCACGGCTAGCCGAATCTATGGGTACCATCCATACCAACAACATTCCTGGGGGAGTTTTGTTTAATTATTTGCATTCTTTTTTATTTCGGGAATGGGAATCCCTTTTACCGCCCCTCTCGTGCAAGGACGAGTGAATAAACACTCATCATGAGAATAATCCGCTTAACATGGAAGATACTGACCGCCCCCCGTCGCTCCATGAGCGGTCCAGGCACACAAAACAGATGTTTATTTAATTGTTTAGAGGTGGCACATGCAAATTTACTTGGAATGGTAGTGAAATACCATATATAGGTAGGTATGGTGGACTCTTATGGAAGAAACTTGGCTCAAGGATTTGGATGCACAAGTAGTATCTCTACTTAGTACGAAGTGTTGGCTAGCAAAAGGTTCTAAATAAGCACCACATGTTGGAGGATCCATAACAATATAACTTCTATGCAAATATACACAACCATAACTCATTACATTGTCTTCCTTGTCCAACTTCAAATAATTTTCTCAAGTTTGAAAATAATTAATGGTTATTCACAATCATAGAAGATGTCCAAGATAATATATTTGTATGTGAAAGTTCTCTTCCTTATACTAATCATTCAAGAATTGTTTGTATGACCAATATTGTGATTATCAAACTTCAATAGATTTTACTTTATAAACCAGATGTGAAGCTACTACTAAGCATAAAGCACATTTATAATTTCATATTTATGATATTTCATTGATTCATAATTTACTCATAGGATATAAGTGAAGCACAAGAGTAAACATCAAACTACTCTCAAAAGATATAAGTGAAGATCAATGAGTAGTCAAACAATAAAGTAGCTATGTGAGGACTCTCTCTTAATAAAGATTTTCAGATCTGAGTATTTTATTTAAATATCAAGCAAAAGAAAAATAGCACTCCAAGAATAGCACATATCATGTGGACAAATAAAAATTTAGGCTCAACATAGGCTAACCGATAATTGTTGATGAAGAGAGGTGGGATGCATAGCATCCCCAAGCTTAGATGCTTGAGACTTCTTGAAATATTTACTTGGGGTGACTTGAGCATCCCCAAGCTTGAGCTTTTCTATCTCGTTCAATCCTCTCATATCCCGGTTTCACCTAAGTCTCAAAAATTTCATCCACAAAAACTCGAAAAGAACCCGTGAGATAGGTTAGTACACATAAGAACAAATCAACACTTCATGTACTGCCGAGACAAGTTGCATAATAATTTTCAAACATCATCTAATGTTTAATATTGTCTCGACAATTTATATCTACCAATAAAGGCTATGGAAACAATAGGATAAGTAGATAACAAAACTATGACAGCAATCTGTCCAAACAGAACAGTCTGTTGCAATTTATGAAAACAGTGTACTTCTGTAACTCAAAAAATTATGAAAATTTAGGACATGCTAAATAATTTTTATGAAAATACTTTGTAAAAATTTCAGAAACTTTCCACGTTGCAGTAAAATATGAAAATTCAAACACTACAGCAAAAGTTTCTGCTTTTACACAGCACACATCAAAACATGCAATGCAAGCATCCTAGGACAAATCTTGGAACTTTTTATTGAAAAGCAAGATATAAATAACACCTAACAGAGACCAACAAAATAAAATGACAATCCAAGCAAAGCACATATTATGTGACGAATAAAAATATAGCTCTAAGTAAGATATACCGATAATGTTGAAGACGAAAGAGGGGATGCCTTCCGGGGCATCCCCAAGCTTAGGCGCTTGAGTATTCCTTGGATATTACCTTGGGCATGCCTTAGGCATCCACAAGCTTAGGTTCTTGTCACTCCTTATTCTCCTCATATCGGTGTCTCACCCAAAACTTGAAAACTTCAATCACATAAAACTTAACGGAACTTCGTGAGATGGGTTAGTATAATAATGATAAATCATTCACTTAGGTACTGTCAAGACAAGATTCATAATTGTTACCACATGATACCTACTGTATTATATCATTCCCATAATTTATACCACTAAATATAAGCTATGGAAACACTAAAACAAGCAAACTATGGATGCAAAACAGAATCTGTCAAAAATAGAACAGTCTGTGAAGATCTGTAGTATAGCCATACTTCCCTGTCTCTAAAAATGCTGAAAAAGTAGGGAAACCTGAATACTTTGTATATGAAGACTGTGTAAAAAATTCAGATCATAATCACGCTCCAGTTAAAAATGAAAATTCCTGTACTGGAGTCAAAAGTTTCTGTTTTGGTTCAGCATCAATTCTACTCATCTTGTGAGTCATCCCAAAGGCTTTACTTGGCACTTTATTGAAATAAAAGACACAAAACATGCTTAATACAGTAGATTAATCATTTTAACATATAAAAACAGAGAGTAAAAGTGTCGGGTTGTCTCCCAAGAAGCGCTTTTCTTTAATGCCTTTTAGCTAGGCATGATGATTTCAATGATGCTCGCATAGGAATAGTAATTGAAACATGCAAGAGAGCATCATGAATCTCATGACAAGCACATTTAAGTCTAACCCACTTGCTATGCATAGGGATTTTGTGAGCAAACAATTTATGGGAGCAAGAATCATCTAGCATAGGAAGGCAAAACAAGCATATCTTCAAGATTTTCAACACATAGGGAGGAAACTTGATATTATTGCAATTCCTACAAGCATATGTTCCTACCTCATAATAATTTTCAGTTGCATCATGAAGGAATTTCACAATATAACTATCACATAAAGCATGCTTTTCATGATCTACAAGCATAGAAAATTTATTACTCTCCACATAAGCAATTTTCTTCTCATTCATTGTAGTGGGATTAAACTCAACAAAATAACTATCATGAGACACTTCATTGACATAACCACATTCAATATTAAAATCATGATGACAAGTTTCATGGTTACTATCACACTTTATAGCGTACATGTCATCATCATAATCATCATAGATAGGAGGCATGCCATCATCATAATAAATTTGCTCATCAAAACTTGGGGGACTAAAAATATCATCTTCATCAAACATAGCATCCCCAAGCTTGTGGCTTTGCATATCATTAGCATCATGAATATTCAGAGAATTCATACTAGAAATATTGCAATCATGCTCATCATTCATGGAATTCTCATTAAGTATTTTCATAATTTCTTCCTCTACCAATTGAGCACAATTTTCTGAATCCTTATTTTCACGAAAGACATTATAAAGACGATATAAATGATGCAACCTAAACTCCATTTTTTGTAGTTTTCTTTGATAAAACCAAACTAGTGATATAACAAGAAACTAAAAGATTCAATGAAAAGATCTAAGGATATACCTTCAAGCACTCACCTCCCCGGCAACAGCGCCAGAAAAGAGCTTGATGTCCACTACGCAACTTTATTCATGTAGACTTTGTTGGGCCTCCAAGCGTAGAGTTTTGTAGGAAAGTAGCAATTTCCCTCAAGTGGATGACCTAAGGTTTATCAATCCGTGGGAGGTGTAGGATGAAGATGGTCTCTCTCAAACAACCCTGCAATCAAATACAAGAAATCTCTTGTGTCCCCAACACACCCAATACAATGGCAAATTGTATAGGTGCGCTAGTTCGGCGAAGAGATGGTGATACAAGTACAATATGGATGGTATATATAGGTTTTTGTAATCTGAAAATATAAAAACAGCAAGGTAGCAAGTAACAAAAGTGAGCACAAACGGTATTACAATGCTTGAAAACAAGGCCTAGGGTCCGTACTTTCGCTAGTGCAATCTCTCAACAATGCTAATATAATTGGATCACATAACCATCCCTCAATGTGGAACAAAGAATCACTCCAAAGTTCTTATCTAGCGGAGAACATAAGAAGAAATTGTTTGTAGGGTACGAAACCACCTTAAAGTTATCCTTCCCGATCGATCTATCCAAGAGTTCGTACTAAAATAACATCAAGTTATCCTTTCCGATCGATCTA
This sequence comes from Elymus sibiricus, assembly GCA_039707655.1. NCBI lineage: Eukaryota > Viridiplantae > Streptophyta > Magnoliopsida > Poales > Poaceae > Elymus > Elymus sibiricus. The sequence goes on along the minus strand of CM077665.1, from coordinate 139,993,926 downwards.
TCTAAGAGTTCGTACTAGAATAACACCATATGATACGCATCAACCAACTCTAATGTCACCTAGATACTCCAATGTCACCACAAGTATCCATGAGTTAATTATACGATACACATCAAACAATTTCAGATTCATAATACTCAATCCAACACAAAGACCTCAAATAGTACCCCAAGATTTCTATCGGAGAAAGCAGGACAAGAACGTGCATCAACCCCTATGCATAGATTACCCCAATGTCACCGCGGGAATCCGCAAGTTGAGTACCAAAACATATATCAAGTGAATCAATAGAACACCCCATTGTCACCACGGGTATCTGATACGTCTCCAACGTATCTATAATTTTTGCTTGTTCGATGCTGTTATATTATCATTCTTGGATGTTTTACAATCATTTTATAACAACTTTGTATCATTTTTTGGGACTAACCTATTGACATAGTGCCAAAGTGCCAGTTGCTGTTTTTGCTTGTTTTTTACTTCGCAGAAAATCAATACCAAACGGAGTCCAATCGCGACGAAACTTTTTGGAGATTTTTTCGGAACCAGAAGACACCCAGTGGACCAAAGAAGAGCCAGGAAGGTGGGTTGTGGAGAGCACAACCACCAGGGCGCGCCAGGGGGCTCCCGGCGCGCCCTGATGGGTTGTGCCCTCCACGGGGCCCCTCCGCACCGCCTCTGATGCCTATAAATTCCCAAATATTTCAAAAACCCTAGGGGAGTCGACGAAACACAATTCCAGCCGCCGCAAGTTCCAGAACCTCGAGATCCAATCTAAACACCATCATGGAGGGGTTCATCTTCCTCATAGGTGCCTCTTCGATGATGCGTGAGTAGTCCACCATAGACCTACGGGTCCATAGGCAGTAGCTAGATGGCTTCCTCTCTCTCTCTTATGATTCTCAATACAGTGGTCTCTTGGAGATCTATTTGATGTAAACTTTTGCGGTGTGTTTATTGGGATCCGATGAATTTTGAGTTCATGATCAGTTTCTATCCATGAATATTATTTGATTCTTCTTTGATCTCTTATATGCATGATTACTTATAGCCTCGTATTTCTTCTCCGAATCTTTGGTTTAGTTAGGCCGACTAGATCGATTTTTCTTGCCATGGGAAGAGGTGCTTTGTGATGGGTTCGATCTTGCGGTGTTCTTTCCCAGTGACAGAAGGGGCAGCAAGACACGCATGTATCGTTGCTATTAAGGATAACAAGATGGGGTCTATTCCTACATGAATAGATCTTGTCTACATCATGTCATCGTTCTTATTGCATTACTCAGTTTTTCCATGAACTTAATACACTAGATGCATGCTGGATAGCGGTCGATGTGTGGAGTAATAGAGGTAGATGCAGGCAGGAGTCGGTCTATCTATCTTGGACATGATGCCTATATAATGATCATTGCCTTGGATATTGTCATGACTATTCGATTTTCTATCAATTGCCCAACAGTAATTTGTTCACCCACCGTGTGATATACTCATGAGAGAAGCCACTAGTGAACCCTACGGCCCCCGGGTCTACTTTTCCAACGTATTGCTTTTCGATCTACTTTTTTGCAATCTTTGTTTCCAGATCTACAAAACCAAAAACCCAAAAACATATTGCTGCATATTTGCTCTTTTTATTTTGTGTTCTTGAGAGATCTATCTCTCCTATCTATCACTACCTAATCTATCTTGTTACCGTAGAGAGATTGACAACCTCTCTTTCGCGTCGGGTTGCAAGTATTTGTTGTTTGTGTGCAGGTGCTGCTTATTGGGTGGTGGTGATCCTCCTAATGGTTCGATAACCTTGGTTTCGTAACTGAGGGAAATACTTACCGTCGCTGTGCTGCATCATCCCTTCCTCTTTGGGGAAATACCGACGTAGTCTCAAGCCACGTCAGTATCCACATGCAAGACATATATCAAGTGTTCTCAAATCCAATATTCAATCCAACATAACGATATCTCAAAGGGAAAGATTCAATTCATCACAACATGATAGCTAGGGAATAACATCATATGATTCAACTATGTTAACAAAGCCCGTGATACATCAAGATCGCGACATCTCAAGAATACGAGAGAGAGAGAGAGATGTCGGATTCCGGGCTCCGCAAAACCCAAAGAGGTTCGAACTCAGGGGCATGTGCGAAGATCCCAACCAGCTTCGGCTTCAAGCTCATGGCTCCACAGCCCGGCCGAATCAAACTCACTCTTTCACGGGGAAGAAGGCTAACACGCGGATTTACCCAGGTTTGGGCCGCTGCGAAGCGTAAAACCCTACTCCTGCTTTTGGTGGATTGCCTCACGAGGAGGTTTGTGGATGAACTGGTACAGTGGTGAGCAACCTCGCGAGGGTGCTCGGGTGGTTTTCTTAGATCCCTCCTCCTCTACGGCGCAGCCTATTCTCTATTTATAATGGCCCAGGTCCTCTTCCCTTATCGCACTGGCGGGAAGGGATCCCACAATGGCCAAATTTGAAAGGGGACAGGAGGTACATCTTATCCTGACAAAAGGTGGTCTTCGCCTGCAAAGTAGCTGGTAGTGATGCAGAGGTGGGCTCGACGATGACGTCCGTCCTGTGGGGCTCGTGGTCTTGGTCTTGTTGCGCCGGAATGGAAACCTTTGGAGGGGTGCCTTGGGAACCCATGTACGTCCTTGCCTCCTTTGCACCAAAGAGGAAACTGCTTCTTCTGTGCCCGCTGGCTCCCGCCTGACCCGGCTGGCGTCACCTCAGCCTCTCGAGGCCAAGCGCTGCATAGAGATCTCCGCACCTCGGGAGGGAGCATGGAGAGGCCTCCTCCTTCCGGGGGTCTTGGTGTCGTCCTCCTCGCGAGGGCGGGACTCTCGCGAGGGCCTTGTCCTGGGCGATCCCGCGCCGGTCCGTACCAGGCTGTCGAAGTGGGCCACGCCCTGGGCCACAGGTAGGCAGGTGTGGGTACCCCTGTTCCCAGAGTGCCGACAGTAGCCCCCGGGCCCAAGGCACGCCTGGGTTGGCCCCGGGGCAAAGCCTGAGAAGACAGACCATAGCACCACGGAGCCCAATCGCCTGCGGCCCTGACGGGTGCGTGGCGCACAACGAGGCACGAACGCCTCGACTTCCCCATGTCATTTCGACAACCGCCCTGGCTGACCAGAAACCGGCGCGTGTTGCAGGGCCGTCATTGCCCGGAATGTGGAAGGACGCCGGTTCGCCTCCACCAGGCTATAAATGGGCGGAGGGGGCAGAGCCCCCAGCCCATCTCTACTTCTTGCTTCCTTGCTCCAGGCCTCCGCCTCCTCGACCATGACGCCGGTGAGGAGGTTTTCTGCTGCCGAGAAGGGGAAGGCCTGCCAGGAGGGACCGGACCAACAGCCACCCAAGAGGGGCCGGGGCCATCCTCGTAAGTACACCGTGGCGTCAACGGCGGCGCCCCGGGGGCGTGGCCGCACCCCCGCGAGGGCAGGTGCCTCCTCCGGCGCAGGCGGAGGCGGCGGGCGTGGTGATACATCTACAACGTATCTATAATTTTTGATTGTTCCATGCTATTATATTATCTGTTTTGGATGTTTTATATGCATTAATATGCTATTTTATATTATTTTTTGGGACTAACCTATTAATCTAGAGCCTAGTGCCAGTTTCTGTTTTTTCCTTGTTTTTGAGTATTGCGGATAAGGAATATTAAACGGAGTCCAAACGGAATAAAATCTTCGGAATGATTTTTCTTGGACCAGAAGCAACCCAGCAGACTTGGAGATGAAGGCAGAAGGCCTGCCGTGTGGCGACAAGCCACAGGGGCACGCCCTAGGGGGGGGGCACGCCCCCTGGCTTGTGGCCCCACGACAACCCTCCTAACCCTATTCTTCAGCCTATAAATTCCCAAATATTCCCTGGATACCAAAAAGAGCCATGAAAATACTTTTCCGCCGCCGAAAGCCTCTGTTCCCGTGAGATCCAATCTTGGAGCCTTTTCCGGTAATCTGCCGGAGGGGGATTCGATCACGGAGGGCATCTACATCAACTCCATTGCCCCTCCGATGATGCGTGAGTAGTTCACCACAGACCTTCGGGTCCATAGATAGTAGCTAGATGGCTTCTTCTCTCTCTTTGTTCTTCAATACCATGTTCTTCATGATCTTCATGGAGATCTATCCGATGTAATACTCTTTTGCGGTGTGTTTGTCGAGATCCGATGAATTGTGGGTTTATGTTCAGATTATCTATGAATATTATTTGAATCTTCTCTGAATTCTTATATGCATGATTTCATATCTTTGCAAGTCTCTTCGAGTTATTGGTTTGGTTTGGCCAACTAGATTGGTAATTCTTGCAATGGGAGAAGTGCTTAGTTTTGGGTTCAATCTTGCGGTGTCCTCACCCAGTGACAAAGTAGGGGTAGCGAGGCACGTATTTGTATTGTTGCCATCGAGGATAAAAAGATGGGGTTTTCATCATATTGCTTGAGTTTATCCCTCTACATCATGTCATCTTACCTAAATGCGTTACTCTGTTCTTCATGAACTTAATACTCTAGATGCAGGCAGGAGTCGGTCGATGTGTGGAGTAATAGTAGTAGATGCAGAATCGTTTCAGTCTACTTGAAACGGACGTGATGCCTATATGCATAATCATTGCCTTGGATATCTTCATAATTATTCGCTTTTCTATCAATTGCTCGACAGTAATTTGTTCACCCACCGTATTATTTTCCTTCATGAGAGAAGCCTCTAGTGAAACCTATGGCCCCCGGGTCTATTTTCCATAATATATTTTCAGATCTATAAACCAAAAATACCAAAAATACTTTGCTGCAATATTTTTACTTTTAGTTTACTTTTCGTTTTAGCAATCCTATCTACCTATCTCTATCAGATCTCATCCTTGCAAGTAACCGTGAAGGGATTGACAACCCCTTTATAGCGTTGGGTGCAAGTGTTTGATTATTTGTGTAGGTACATCTATTGGGGACTTGCTTGTATCTCCTACTAGATTGATACCTTGGTTCTCAACAACTGAGGGAAATACTTATCTACTTTGCTGCATCACCCTTTCCTCTTCAAGGGAAAACCAACGCATGCTCGAGAAGTAGCAAGAAGGATTTCTGGCGCCGTTGCCGGGGAGATCTACATCAAGCATACCAAGTACCCATCACAAACTCATCTCTTGCATTTACATTATTTGCCATTTGCCTCTCGTTTTCCTCTTCCCCACTTCTAGAACGATTTTCAGAAAAATTTGCCTTTTTATTCGCCCTTCTTCCGTTCGTCTTTTCGTTTGCTTGTGTTGCCATGTGCCTTCTATTTGCTTGCATCTTCGCTTGCTAAAAATCTATGGTTATGGATCCTCATCCACTTGCTAATATTTTCAAAAGGCCAAATTATGATGAACCAATTGCTAGTGAGTTGAGTGCACTTGATTATCTCTATGAAGTTTTGTTTGAAAATCATGAATGTGAAAATTTTGATGAAGTGTTGAAAGAAGAAATTTATAAGGTGATTCATGATAGTCCCTTGAATGAAAAGCATGATTGCAATGATATTGTTATAAATTCTATTAATATCAATTGTGCTAATGATATGCAAACCCACAAGCTTGGGGATGCTATATTTGATGAGTTTGTCATGACCACTACTTATTGCAATGATCATGATTGGGGTGATAATGCTTCTTATGATCTTGATAATTTATTTAATACTCATGATGAATATGATATTGAAAGTGGGTTTGGAAGAGTGTCAACCTTAGGCATTATTGATCCCACTATTTTGGAGAGTGTTCAATCTTATGAAATTTTTGATAAAAGTGGGTTTGGAGAGGTCATGACTTTAGTTAGTGATAATCCCACTATTTTGGAAGAGTGTCAACTTTGCATGTATGTGGATCATGAAGAGAAAATTTTATATGATAGTTATATTGTTGAATTCCTTCATGATGCTACTGAAATTTATTATGAGGGAGGAACATATGCTTGTAGGAATTGCAATAATATCAAGTTTCATCTCTATGTGTTCAAAGTTTTGAAGTTATGCTTGTTTTGCCTTCCTATGCTAATTGATTCTTGTTCCCATAAATTGTTTGCTCACAAAATCCCTATGCATAGGAAGTGGGTTAGACTTAAATGTGTTTTTCATGCTATTCATGATGCTCTTTTGCATATCTCAATTATTACTTTTTATGTGAGCATCATTGAAATCGTTATGCTTAGCTAGGGGCGTTAAACAATAGCGCTTGTTGGGAGGCAACCCAATTTTATTTTTATGTTTTTGTTTTTGCTTCTGTTTTTGAGTTTTCCACACATTATTACCTCTGTAATAATTGTGTTTTCTTGTTTAAATTAGTGTTTGAGCCAAGTAAGACCTTTGGGATGGTCTATGGTGTTTGTGATTTGATTTTGCTGAAAAATAGAAACTTTTGCTCTCAGTCCAGGAATTTTGTAAGTTCACTGGAACGTGATTTGATCTGAAATTTTTACACAAGATTGATATACAAATTGCCCTGATTGTCCTAATTTTTCAGAATTTTTGGAGTTACAGAAGTATTCGAAGTCTATAGATTTCTACAGACTGTTCTGTTTTAGACAGATTCTGTTTTCTTTGTGTTGTTTGCTTATTTTGATGTATCTATGGGTTGTATCGGGGGGTATGAACCATGGAGAAGTTGGAATACAGTAGATATTACACCAATATAAATAAAGAATGAGTTCACAACAGTACCTAAAGTAATGATTTATTTTTCTTATACTAATGGACCTCATGAGTTTTCTGTTGAGTTTTGTGTTGTGAAGTTTTCAAGTTTTGGGTAAAGATTTGATGGACTATGGAATAAGGAGTGGCAAGAGCCTATAACACCCCCAGTGGTTAGCTACAGTAATCTCACATGTTAATGCCAAGTCATCATGGTTAACTATGCTTGATCATCATTTGCATCATATCTCATTTCACTTCCAAATTCAAATTGAAATTCAAATGCATGTGAAATATTAAGTTGCTCAAACACTAATGGAAAAATGTTCATTAAATTGCAAATAATCTAGAGGCAATCCTAAAATTATAATCAACATTTATGGGATTAGTTAAGTGCCTTAAAAACAATTATGACAGAGGCCAAATCAATTATTTGAATGCCTTTTAAATTATGTAAATCCCAAACAAATTCCAATGCTTGTCAAACTTTTTGTGGCACTGCTATAAATAGCAAGTTGGATAATGGACCATATTGCATATTTTTGCTAAAAGGAATTATGGCCAAAAGAAAATAAAACAGACGCTGAGAAAGGAAAACAGAAAAGAAAAAGGAGAAAAAGAAAAAGGCCCACTGTTCTTCCTAAGTCAACCGACCAGCCCAGCCCACCCCACCGGTCGTCTCCTTCCTCCTACTGCTCACGCGTGCGCGTGCCGTCGCCTCTGCCGCGCTCGCCGCGCCGCCCCCCCCCCCTCCTCCTCCTCGCGCGACAGCGCGCCACTCCAGTTCCCCCCTGGTGGATAAGAGCATCTCCCCGACCCCGTGGGCGAACCCTAGCCGCCCCTCTCCCTCTCCCCCTCGTCTCCCCACCGCACCCGAGCGCCGCCATGACCTCGCCGCCCTGACACACGCGGCCACCGGCCGCCTCTCGTCACCGTGACCTGCCTGGAAGCTTCCCCGTCCTCGTCTTCGTCCATCCCGCGCACTCGTTCGACCGGAGGTGCACCGAATTGTCGCCATCGTCGGGATCTTCTACCTCGGCCGACGTCGCCACTGTTGAGCTGCTGCTCGCCTCCGAGCCTCCCCGAGCCCGCTGCCACTCCCTACAGGCTCGCTGTGAACTCCGCCTCCCTCTCCCCCTATCCGTGCGCTCTTCCTCGCACCGTAGCGGCCATCCCCGGCGCGCCCGAACCCACCGCCGCCTGTGCTCGTCGCCGGCGCCATTACGGCGACCAAACGGCCCCGTGCTGCTGCCAGTTGCACTCACCGCACCCCGTAGATCCTCACCAGCCTCTCTGTTTGCTCGCTAGCTCGCCGTAGCATCGATTCCCTCGAGCTGCCGAACGCGCCGCCGCCTCCGCTCGTCGCCGACGCCGTTTCTGGCCAAGTCCGGCCGTGCCACCGCCATCACTCGACGCGGCGTCGAGTGGCCGTTCGAATGCACCCAACCGCACGCCAAACGGTGCCCTGTAAACATATTCCGACGGGAGCCGAGGCTCTCCGTCGCGTTTCGGTGTCGCCGGCGGCAATACGCCGGCCACCGCCGACGTGGCTGGCCGGGGCCCACCTCTGGGTCGCTGCCAGCGGGCCCCTCGGGCCCCAGTTGACTGGGTTGACCCAGTCAACTGCTGACTGGGCACTCCCAGCCACTGACAGGCGGGCCCCGCCACTTAATCAATGTTTTATTAATTAAAACTTAATTAGCTAAACTAATTAGTCACTGACAGGTGGGGCCTACTTGCTAATTAACCCATTTAGTTAAAAATTAAACCTGTTTAATTAACTGAGTCACTGACATATGGGACCCACATGTCAGGTTTGACCTGGCCAGCTGTCTATTGACTGCTGACACCAGCAATGCATCATGCTGACGTCACCAGACACTGTTCTGGATAATGTTGATTTAAATAAATAAAATAAATTCCAGAAATTAATATAAACTTTAGAAAATCATATCTTTTAAACCGTAACTCGGATGAAAATAATTTATATATGTAAAATGATCAGAAAATTATGAGGATTCTAAATATGTAATCAAAATGCCTATCCAACACTCCTAGCTAGGTGGACATGCAACTTTTTGCCTGTTTCAGATAAATGAATAGTGCATGACTTTAATAAAATAATTCCAAATAAATTCCAAAATTAACTAAAACACTTAGATAGGCAATATATCACCCTAGCACTGCGTATTGCCATGTCATGCATCGTGTTGCATCTGTTTGCTTGTATTTATTGTTTCTTCCCCCCTCTTCTTACCGGTAGACCCCGAGACTGACGATGCTGCCGAGTACGACCACGCCCCTGACGCCCAGTCTTTTGCAGCAGAGCAACAAGGCAAGCAAAACCCCCTTGATCATTCTGATATCACCTATTCTTTCTCCCTCATGCCTGCATTAGATTTTGCTACTGTATTTAACAGCACCTATTCTGATGCATAGCCTATTTTTGAGTACTACTTTCATACCTGCTTTCATATACTGTTGTAGTATAGGTATGGATAGTTTTCCCCCTGTGACCCCCATGTTACTATTATCGGTGCCCCTGCTTTCATCACCGTCGTCATTGAGGACTTGAAGACAGAAGACTCAGTCAACATGACTGACAAGCCGTTACCGACACACCACCTCACATACCCCGAGTGTGTTATACCGAGAGTGATTCCTCGGATATCCACCTGGAGTACCAATGCACAGCCACTTTGACTTGACACTAAATTACATGTGACGGGACTGAAGGGATAGGCGGTACCACTCTGTTGAGGTGGACCTGAGTTCCCGACAGTCTTGAGATGGGTCGGCCCCAAGGGTACCCATGTGTGTGAGATGTGGTGGGGTGCGCCGGTAAGGCATCCGAAGGGATATAGACGAGGCATGGCCGGACAGTGATGTCCTTGACACAAGTTCTCGAGACGGGGCGACGGGATGGAGGGACCGATCGTCACCGCAATAGTATAAAGTCACTAACGGGTTTGGATATGAGAACTGAGAAGGCCTCCGGCCTCTTTCGCACTAACCACCATGCGGGAAAAGTTATGGGCACTCTACGGCGTACATTCTTCCTAAAGCTCATCAGACGTCACATGGAGCGACTCGCGCCCGGGTGGTCCGAGTTAACGCATGGCGCTTGTGGATTCAAGGCATGCTAGGACTGATGCAGGCCGATGGCTTAACGTGCAGGATAGCGAGGGCGATGGCCCAAGACCCCAAGCTATTAGGATGTAGACCGGCGTGCTGGCCTCTGTGATGAGCCTAGGTTGGATTACGGCGTGTCGATGGATGAGGCCGGGTATGACCCGAAAATTGTATCCGGCCAGATTTTATCGAGCGTGATGGGTAAGTTTGTGCACCCCTGCAGGGAAGTCAATCTAATCGATTAGCCGTGTCCACGGTAACGGACGCTCAGAAAGTATCCTTATCTATGATAACTAGAACTGGATACTTATGATTTGTTACTTGAAATATTTGGCCCCGGGATTGCTTTCTCGCAGGGAGTCGAGGAAGGATCTCTGGGCCTTGTTGCATTATTACCCCTGTTAAAAAAATACTGCTCTGAACTCTCGTCTTATGCTGCAAGATGCTGAAGATGCTAGTCTTTGATAGAACTAGGCCTTCTTCCCTCTTCTGGCATTTCTGCAGTTTAGTCCAAAGATATAGCCCCATTTCTTTGATACTGGTGCATATCTAGCATAGTTCTGATGTAAGTCTTGCGAGTACTTTGGATGAGTACTCACCGTTGCTTTGCTCCCCCTTTTCCCCTTGATACGATGCCGCGATCAGATGACGGAGTCCAGGAGACCCAGGATCCAGCTTACCCGGTGGTCTACGACTACTACCCCGACGAAGGCCACTACTACCAGGATGGCGCCTACTACGACGTAGACTTCCCTGACATCCAGGAGTAGTTCGGAGGTTCCCAGGCAGGAGGCCTATGCCTTTTCGATCTAGTTTGTCGTTGTTATGCTCAGCCTTCTTAAGGCAAGACTTGTGTATCTTTTATGTCTGTACTCAGATGATGTTTGCTTCCTCTAACTTTGTACTCAAGCTATTATATTCGAGCCCTCGAGGCCCCTGGCTGTAATATGAAGCTTGAATTATTTTAATTTGTGTTTAGAGTTGTGTTGTGATTCCTTCCAGTGAGTCTCTGGTCTTGATCATGCACAATTGCGTGTATGGTTAGTGCTCGGTTGGGGCCGGGGGTGTCACAAGTTGGTATCAGAGCCAACTGCCTGTAGGTAGCCCCCTTTCCAACTCCTTGGCCGAAGTTGAGTCTAGTACTTGAAAAACTTTTACTAACACTGATGTTGTGGCTTACGGGCCCACATCTCAATCGGGTGGTATTAGGATCTTTTATTCCTCGTCTATACTCTGGGTTCTGATCCCTCTTCTCTTTCGGGTTAAAGATTTTATTAACTCTAACTCTAGGTTCTCGTAACTACTTCTCCCGGAGAGCCCCTCATTCCATATGATCGCCTGCTTCATCAGAAGATTCCGAAGTTACTCTCCAATGTTCTTCCGAGAACTCGTGCTCATCGCTTCTGTGATTCCTTCCACTGTCAACCCCTATGGATGACTACATGCAATTGTCGCTCATACTTTCATGTCCAGTTGCTCTTGTTATTGCAAGGTACATCGAATTATCTTATCGGAGATTCGTTCTTCCTCGGTTGATCATGTGTTTCACGGAATTCTTTGAAACGCTATTCGATCTTCCGTAATCCTCTGTAGCCTTTTGCTCTTGACCTTTCTCATCGGCTTGCATTATGGTTAATTCCATCTGTCTAGCAATGTTAAGTAAATCCTTTGTGGTTTCCATTTGATTTTATTGATTCAACCTGTGTGTGAATGCACGCAGTCATCAGTTGTTTATCATAAATTGTCCGTCTGGCTCAGACGTCTTTCTAAACATGAGTTGGTTCTCGACAAATCAACCTTAATTGATTGTCCATCTAAGTCCTTTCATCTTACTTGTATTTAATCGGAACATTTGTTTCCGATACAACAATTTGGAAATCTTAATTCCTTTGGTTATTTAAGCATCAAATTATTTGGATGTTCTATGATCTGATGCCTTACATTCTTTCTCCCTCTGATTGAGTTCCGATACTCATATCAGATCCCTTTGTGTGATGCCAAACCATTGTTGGGTTATTATCCGATAGCATCCTTCACATCCAAAATTCTTATGATGGTCTTCCCCTGATACATGATGCTATTGATAAATTGTGTCTTCTCCCTCTGATAAGTTGTATCCTATGCTTTTGTCAGCCATGCTTTGTTGTCAAGCATGTGTTAATTACTCTTGAAGTTTGTGGTATATGTTCCTAAGATGCCCCGATGGGTTGGACCTATGCCTTCCTTAATTCGTGTGAACCCGACAGTTTTTCACGCGTCTTACTCTCCTGGTGTTTCGCCAGTTAAACTTTCAAAACTACAACTTTATCAAAGCGAGGAGTAAATGGAAGGTGATGCATTGATGAAGTGGGAGTCGACCTTGAACCTTGTGCTCATGCCCATGGAAGCAATGTTGATCTGATCATAGAAGCTTCTCGTAACGATAAATTTCTCTTGGCATGATTTGATCCGATATCTGTGATCTTGTCCTTTGCAACCGTGGTTTCGACCATGATTGTTCTTCTTTTATTCCATTTCTTGGACAAGATCAAGAACTTGTCTTCTGCAGATCAATACATCGGTCCAAGCTTTAATTTTGATCTACATCCGAATATTACCCCTGGTATCTCGAGGAAATCATGGAGCTACATAACTTCTTATAAGCTCCTCATCAGCTATGTTTTCCATCATTGATTCCAATTTCCTCGTGTTCTGAGTTGTTGGACACTCAAGGACACCGATATCTGAATCGAGTACGCATTGCGATTCAACAACTCTTAGTAATCTTCTTTGCATATGAGATTGTACTCGATCATGTCTTTCCAAGCTGTTAGGCTACATCATTATCGTCATGCTAGAGCTTGACCATGTTATCTCTGTCCTTCGACCCCGGAACACAATTCCAACTGTGCACTAAGTTTACATCGAGCTTTCAACATCATGTTGGTTGTCTTGAAAAGGCAATTTCGATTCTGAGCTAGCAATCTTATTTGTGGTTCCGGCAACTTTTTGCTTCACCATTCCTTTGCTTGATGTCATCGCTGATCGATTACATCCTCATGAAACTTCTCGAGATATGTGTCATGATCATCATCAACGTTCTGTTGCTCTTCCAACATATCAATTGAGTTCATGATGAGAAATCCCATCCTTGCCCCTCGATGATTTGTATTATCATCGACAACATTGTTACCTTTCCTCCAACGCAAACTTGTTCATATTTTGAGTTGCACCTTGAGTTCCTTGCTATCTAGTGTAACACCCTGGATTTTGCCCATTTCTTTTTCTTTTGATTTTGGTCTGGTTTTGCTTTTCTGTGGCCTGGTAGTATTGGAACCTGGAGAGATCACCCTTGATTTCTCTTCCCTAGTGGCTTCCCAATGCCTAAACAATCCCAAGACCTTGTCATTTCCATCTTGAACCCAATCCCAATAATCTTTTTCTTGGGAATATTCCTTTTTCTATGAAAGGAATAACCCTGTTTGCTCTGGGTTGTGAAGCAACCCACATTTCTATCATTCCAAAAATTCCCAAATAATTCTCATAAATTGTTTGGGTCATATATCCCTCAAATATGGAAAAATCTTTCCTTGTCATGTTCAAAAATATTTCTCTAATATTCATGTTCCTATTCTGCCCCAGGTGGTATTTTGTGAAGCAAGTGCCATCTATCTTTGCTTGATTGCCCTCAAACTTTGTGTGCACTCTTTCCTATCCGTATCATTGCCACATGCCAAAATTCAACTCAATTTGGCTAGCAAATATTTATTGGCAAATTTCCAAAGTTTCTGATCCAAAGGAAGCTTTGTGAAGCAAGTGCTAGCTAAGAGTATGCAAATGAGTTGAAATTTTGCAAGCATATTTATATGCTCAAATTAACACTATCCACAAAATTTGAGCATGATCCCTTCATCTTTGTGACCTCAGCATCAAATCTTAGCTTTTGGTCATATTTTCCTGTTGTGAAGCAACTATATTTTATATTGCTTCATAATTTCTGGAAATTTACCAGAGCATTCTCCTACCCATATAACCTATCTCCACCAAGTTTGAGCTCATTCTATCAAGCCATTTTCCCTCAGTAATTTATTCAAGATTCTGTCCAGATTGAAGCACTGTGAAGGAAGTGCCATTTCTACTTATGCAAATGGCATGAAATTTTTACAGTAGCTTCATATGTTCAAATGACCTCTCTTCACCAAAAATCACCCAAGTTTCTTTAGCCATTTGACCCCAGCTTCCTCATCTTTGTTTCTGGTCAGTGGGCAAGATTGCAAAGGAAGTGCCAAATATCTTGGCTTAGTTGAGCTGAAACTTTGGCAAGTTAGTCACCTTAGAGTATGATTGACCTCTGCCAAATGCCATGCCAAGAGGTGCACTGTCGTGATCACACCACAGCACAAACACCTGCTATTCAGCACCTAGGTCAGCTCACATCAGTCAATCCTTGCCCTCACCTCCATCCAATCTTGCTCTAGTCAACTCAGAGAGGTGTGGGGAAGCCCCTAGACAAAATTTGGCATCAAGTAGGGCGTGGCAACGCCGTGGCCACGCGGTGACCACCGCCCTGGCATGCCATGGACGCGAGCTGCGTGTTTGCTAGCTCGGGCCCCTCCTCTGCTCGTCGGTTCCGCACGCCTCGTCGTGTCCAACAGCTCCCCCTCGTCGTATTCTTCCTCCCTGGATAAGTCTCCCCCTCTCCTGTCCCCTCCTTTGCGTGCAGTAGCCGCGCCCGTGACGCGCCCGCCCCTGCTGCAGCCATGTCCAGTTGCCCGAACCCTCTCGAGCTTCCCCGAGTTTGCCTGAGCCCTCTCCGCTCCTCTCTGTCCTCTCGAGACGCCTCTCCTCTCTTCCCGGCGTCTTCCCGAAGCTCCGGCGCGCGGCGCACGCGTCGCCGCGGCCGCGCTCGGCCGCCCGTGCCGTCCCGGCTATTTAAGGTCCCCGAGCCGCTCTCGTCCGGACCATCCTCCTCTCCTCGCTTCCCTGATCCTCCCCGACCCATCCATCCATCGCCGGAGGCCCTTCTTGCCCTCCAATGCTGCCGCGGCCGCCGCTCCCTCCGGTCTAAATCCCGGCGAGCCGCACCCTATCTCTCTCCCCTTCCACCTCCTCGAGAGCCCCTGCAGTCCGGCTGTCCTCCCCACCTTCTTGCCCCGTCGTTTGGGTGCCGGAGACGCCGTCTTCAAATCTGGCCGACGACCACCGCCGCGGGCACCCCAACCGCCACTGTCTTGGCCCCCTCCGGCGTCCGAGCCCAGGCGGGATGGATGCGGCGCCTCCTCCCGGTTTCGTCGGTGGTCCAAGCTCCGCCGGGGTCAGCCGGAGTTGCCCGGGCCATCGCCGGCGTCGTGCTCTTCCCTGCCTCCCTCTGCTTCTGGTCGGGTGGAGCGAGACGAGGGAGACAACGCTCTGGCCAGGCGACCCCACCGCCCCGCGGGACCGCTCGTCAGCCGCTCAGGGTGTTGACCCGAGTCGCTGACGTGGATAAGTGAAAGCGTATTCTTCGAATACGTTTTCCTCCACCGAAAGCGTACTTCGGCATGCCTCACCCAAAAATACGCTTCTTCTGTTAGAAAGCGTATTCGCAGAAGGGCGCGACCCGCTGAGCTGCCAGGGACCCCGGTGGAAATATTCTTTTTGCATATTAGTCCCTAAACTTCATCGGGTCATATCTTTTTGCTCCCAACTCCGATCGAGGTGATTCCAAAGCCCACGTCTTCGTCTCTTCGAGCCCGTCATGTTGGTACTATTTTCACAGTGTGTTCACACAGTGAAAATGACCACTTTGCCCTTGCCTCTGATCAGCCCCCTTCGAGAGAGAACCTTTTCCGGCGATCCTTCCGCGGACTCTCCGCACCTCTCCCCGATGGTTCCTTCCTTCCCAGGCAAGCCACAACCCTCATCTGCATGATTGCATTGCAATATCATGGTTTAACCAATTATTTTAATTGCAAGTATGATTATTTGTTAAATGAATTAGATTATGCAGTGTTGGAGTGAATTCCTGAATAAGTGACTACCATATTGAATACTGGATTGTTAGTGACTAGTATTTTACCCACTAGTTGATGCCATGACGTTGAAGATTACTGTCTATTATTATTTCGGGGTTTCATCCGATAGTTTGTGGAATTGACTTAGTAGCAGTGGCTTAAGCATATCGGTTATTAGATTACCATTTGACGGATGTGTTGACTTGGATTACGATGATATCAGAGTGACAGCTATGACAGAAATATTGTTCGGGGATAAGATACTTAGTTGGTTGATCTCGAGTCACCTGTTCGGGCATACTCGTGCAACCACATTTGCCGGTATGGGACGGCCTTGACTTGGCCTGACTGCGTGATCTTTCACCGGTACCACCAAAGAGGGAAGGTTATGCGCACGCAATGCCCTGGCCTGGTAGGCGGCGATAACCTTGTGAGCCCAGTTGTTTGTTTGTTTGTGCGCACGTCCCCGTTTGGGACAGTAGCCCCCGTTTGGGTCTACATAGTTTGGCCACGACGGTGGCAGGTGTCATGAGGACACAGGGGCCACCCAAGGCAGGCCTCCGGGGGAGGATGAATGCCGGTGGTACGATGAAAGAGTCACGGGTCAGGTAGGTTTTGTTGAAGCAACGCTGGTCCACCCGATTGGGATCACGAGGCCAGGTGCTTCATGGTGTGGGTAAAGTGTGCAACCTCTGCAGAGTGTAAAATCTATTCGAATAGCCACGTCCACGGTATTGGACAGCCCGTCCAGACCTCAGTAGGTGATCAACCGTAATATTGGAAGAACTCGTCTGAGTATGATAGCAATTGGACATTATGCCGGTGACAAGTCTTGGTGACCGTCTGAATGTTCTTGGTGAGATCACGAGTTGGTCACCAGAGTATGGTGAGAGTAGCCTGTTACTGTTATTTTCAATCATTCCGTCGGTAATGATAAATCCTTACTTAATCTTGCTTGCTATGATGTTGTCTTGCCTTAATGCTGATGTTTGTTGTGAGCTTTCAAGTACATTCAAAGTACTCACCTGGCGTGTCATGCCAGATTGCAGGTCATGCCATGATTGCTTGCTTGTCGAGGATTCCGAATTTGCGAGCTAGGATACGCGTTCCAGCCAGAGTCCCTGCGGAGTGGAGTCCATCACCACCATCGTTGTTCCGATGCTAGCGTAGAGTTACCCTAGTCAGGCGTAGTATCGCCGTACCAATGTAATCTAAGTACCCTTGTAATCATATCCATAGTAATAAAGAGCTGATTTGTTCTATGCCAACAGTGCCGTATTCCAGAAGACTTGTCCCTGGGCTGGAATACGGGGCGTTCCGGTTTCCTCTAAGCCGGGGTGCCACAAGCGTTGGTATCAGAGTAGGTCTGGATGTAGGACGCGCGGTCTAGACGCGAGCGTTAGTAACCGGTAGTATAGGAGCTAGTTGGTTTGCTGCACTTGTTTGCTGCATTTGTTTGTGCATAGCATGCATATAGACTAGATATTTTATAACTAACGATGGATCTGGTGAGTATAGGTGGCATCGGTTTCGATTCCCCACCTGCGCTCTCCAGTTTGCATGCTTGTTCCTTGGTGTGGCGTTATCTCCGTCCTAACGGAGTGATGCCAAGGTACTTGGTGGTATCGATTCCTTGTCGGATTGATGCCCCGGTACCACACCAATGTATTCTCTTCAGCTTCCCCCTATTGTTTCGGCGATAGACATGTTTCTATCCCGGATCTTGCTCTTCCATTGGCCGCGCTGGTAACCCTTACCGATCTTTGTTATCGGGAAAGGGCAATGCCCTCAAGCCCTTCTTTCCATCC
Organism: Elymus sibiricus; assembly: GCA_039707655.1. Classification (NCBI taxonomy): domain Eukaryota; kingdom Viridiplantae; phylum Streptophyta; class Magnoliopsida; order Poales; family Poaceae; genus Elymus; species Elymus sibiricus. The sequence continues at coordinate 139,976,357 of CM077665.1, read as the reverse complement.
CTTCCTGCTATTCATTCTCGGGACAAGTACGGTTTTCTTCCGTCCGCTTGATGATGATGTGGTCGTGACCCTCGTGATCCGACCCACGATCATCAAGTTCGTCCTCGCCACCGTGTCCGTCCAGATGGAACCGGTGTAAGCCCCTGTTTGGTGTAGCTTTGTTTACACCAACTCATTCCACACCTTGATTCACTTTCGTGCACACCGCCACAGCATGTTAGACCGTAGTACCGGAGTTCTTGCGAGATTTGTGTGCTTAAGTAGGAATGCATATTATTGCTGTGAATAGTTGTAGAGTAGGTATTGCTTGTGTGTGATCTTGTGTGCTTTTGTTTTAGTCGTTTCTTTTGCTTCTTTCTTTGGGCCCTTGGTGTTACCTTATTTTCCCCTTAAGGAAGTTGCTCACCGACACTGGACTCAAAGAAATCAGTGAAGAGACAGTCATTTGGAAGCTCAGTATAGCAATATAGAATTTTTAGCAGACCGCATTACATCGGGAATATCGGACATGAAAATAAATGATATCCTGGCTGGACTGATTATCAGCATCACGTATACACAGTGAAACCTTCGCAGCAGTAATCATCGAATCAGCAAGAAGGCAAAGGGTGTGCATAATCAACAACACATTTCGAGTCAAAGGTATGATTCATACACATGGTTGAGTCTGCTATGAGTACAATTTGAAACCTGCTATATTCCGGAAGCAAGTCAGAATGTGCTATGAACATAGTATTCAGCAAGAAGGATAGCCGAATACCCTGTTGCATACAACAAGTAATTGACAGCAGGAACATTAAGGGATATATATATATATATATATATATATGCACTCGGTCGGCATAAGGCAAAAAGAAAGCTTCAGGCACAAGCAATTCAGTCATCCTCAGCAAGATGATCTTGATGGCTTCCAGCACAAGCTATGCAATCTTCATCAGTAAGGTATCGCATCGACATTAGTACAAGCTATTGCACCGATAGTTGGTAGCATATGACCATGCCTTCCAAGGATCAGATCCGCAACAGTTGGTCAGAAGGCAAAAAGTCAGTCAGGACACAAGCTTGCTTCAGGAATCAAGCGCTCACTCGCATATACTCAATAGATATGGTGGACATACTGCCAAGGCCATAATCAGACCAGCCTAGTAAGAATCCGACTATTGCATGGGCTATGTAAGAAGGAAAAAGAACGCCAGTTATACACTCCAGTGAGATGACCAACAACCTATGGATAAGCTGTATGGGATACGGACGAACCCTTGCCTTTTTTTCTTTAGTAACGGCACCACGCCTGTGTTCTGAGCTGTTTTCGGCCGTCCAGGGTGGGTGCCGACTTTTATTTCTCTTGTCAGCAACTGGCCCGTGTTCTGAGCTGTTTTTCGACCGTCTCGGGCAGTTGTTGAATTTCTTTCCGTAGCAGTGACCCTATGCTCTGAGCTGTTTCTCGGCCGTCTTAAGGAACTACTACTTTCTTCTTATCGACATCGTCTCATGCTCTGAGCTGCTTTTCAGCCGTCTTGAGCCGGGGTTGAGTTACTCCAGTAATGTCCCTGATCTGAGTTGTAAAGACCGTTCTGGTGGCAACTGGTTTATTTGCCGGTTTCATCCAAGGGTTCAGACGGTCGCTACCCTACAGCTACAACTTGTTAAGTGATATGCCTGTCGGAATATTGTACCTGGCAGCACCCATGGTCATCCGAAGAATCAAGAACACATCAGGCCAAGCTCTTTCAGCTAAGGATCCAGGCAAAGGGAACCATAATGAAGGAGCAAGATTGGCCATACAGGTATGATAAAGGTTGCAAGATCAACAGGGTATAGATACTCAAAACAGTCTGGTTCGGTACCAATCGCCGTGGGTACACACCCACGGGGTCTAATCCATTTGCAAAGACCCCATATCGAGTCAACCCGCTCAGCCAGCTATACATTCTCAGAATCGTCAGAAGGGGATATTCAAGCCCGCCAGACGAAACGATCAGGATGTTGGACAACAACCTCGGAGCAGGTGTCCTCATCTAGGGAAATCAGTCAAAAGATAACCTGCTGAGGACAAGATCTTCCTATTAGGACCACCGCCAGTCAAGTCTGTAGATAATGCTGTTATAAGGTCGTACCCTTCACGCTGGTCACGACAGGTTACAGCCAAGTCGTTGGTACAGATGTGATGCTAAGGGCGGTAAACCTAGCCAAGATGTTTCCGTAACCCCTGCAAGAAGTCCGAGTCCATCAAGAAAACGGTATGATTCGCAACACCGTTAAAACCTGGAGGGCACACAGCCATTTGAAGTCACCCAATGCAAAGAGTGAAAGATGTCATGTCCACCGAGAGAATCTGTTCACAACTCATTGGGCGGTCATCCGTATCGGACATCATCACAACACGTCCATAAGGAACAACTACCAGACTCGCGAGAAGGACAGGCATTTCAGTCAGGATAAGCCATTGCACCCAGATAAGTCAGCAGACATAAAAGGAGTAAAGTCGGAGTAACCTATGAGTTAATATTTGCCCGAAAAAGGATCCAGTAAGGCAAACCACACTGAAGCCAGGCAGTGCATCAGATAAAACCCAGCAGGAGCATTGTACAAAGGCAAAAAGGGAAACCCGAGTTGGAAACGGTTTCCTCAAATAGGAATGTTCATACTTGAACCCTGAGCAACCAAATCTCGAGGACGAGATTTCTTTAAGGGGGGTAGGTTTGTAACACCCTGGATTTTGCCCATTTCTTTTTCTTTTGATTTTGGTCTGGTTTTGCTTTTCTGTGGCTTGGTAGTATTGGAACCTGGAGAGATCACCCTTGATTTCTCTTCCCTAGTGGCTTGCCAACGCCTAAACCATCCCAAGACCTTGTCATTTCCATCTTGAACCCAATCCCAATAATCTTTTTTCTTGGGAATATTCCTTTTTCTATCAAAGGAATAACCCTGTTTGCTCTGGGTTGTGAAGCAGCCCACATTTCTATCATTCCAAAAATTCCCAAATAATTCTCATAAATTGTTTGGGTCATATATCCCTCAAATATGGCAAAATCGTTCCTTGTCATGTTCAAAAATATTTCTCTAATATTCCTTTTCCTATTCTGATCCAGGTGGTATTTTGTGAAGCAAGTGCCATCTATCTTTGCTTGATTGCCCTCAAACTTTGTGTGCACTCTTTCCTATCCGTATCATTGCCACATGCCAAAATTCAACTCAATTTGGCTAGCAAATATTTATTGGCAAATTTCCAAAGTTTCTGATCCAAAGGAAACTTTGTGAAGCAAGTGCTAGCTAAGAGTATGCAAATGAGTTGAAATTATGCAGGCATCTTTATATGCTCAAATTACCACTATCCACAAAATTTGCGCATCATCCCTTCATCTTTGTGACCTCAGCATCAAATCTTAGCTTCTGGTCATATTTTCCTGTTATGAAGCAACTATATTTTATATTGCTTCATAATTGCTGGAAATTTACCAGAGCATTCTCCTACCCATATAACCTATCTCCACCAAGTTTGGGCTCATTCTATCTAGCCATTTTTCCTCAGTAATTTATTCAAGATTCTGTCCAGATTGAAGCACTGTGAAGGAAGTGCCATTTCTACTTATGCAAATGGCATGAAATTTTTACAGTAGCTTCATATGTTCAAATGACCTCTCTTCACCAAAAATCACCCAAGTTTCTTTAGCCATTTGACCCCAGCTTCCTCATCTTTGTTTCTGGTCAGTGGGCAAGATTGCAAAGGAAGTGCCAAATATCTTGGCTCAGTTGAGCTGAAACTTTGGCAAGTTAGTCACCTTAGAGTATGATTGACCTCTGCCAAATGCCATGCCAAGAGGTGCACTGTGGTGATCACACCACAGCACAAACACCTGCTGTTCAGCACCTAGGTCAGCTCACATCAGTCAATCCTTGCCCTCACCTCCATCCAATCTTGCTCTAGTCAACTCAGAGAGATGTGGGGAAGCCCCTAGACAAAATTTGGCATCAAGTAGGGCGTGGCAACGCCGTGGCCACGCGGTGACCACCGCCCTGGCACGCCATGGACACGAGCTGCGTGTTTGCTAGCTCGGGCCCCTCCTCTGCTCGTCGGTTCCACACGCCTCGTTGTGTCCAACAGCTCCCCCTCGTCGTCGTCTTCCTCCCTAGATAAGTCTCCTCCTCTCCTGTCCCCTCCTTTGCGTGCAGTAGCCGCGCCCGTGATTCGCCCGCCCCTGCTGCAGCCATGTCCAGTTGCCCGAACCCTCTCGAGCTTCCCCGAGTTCGCCTGAGCCCTCTCCGCTCCTCTCTGACCTCTCGAGACGCCTCTCCTCTCTTCTCGGCGTTTTCCCGAAGTCCCGGCTATTTAAGGTCCCCGAGCCCCTCTCGTCCGGACCATCCTCCTCTCCTCGCTTCCCTGATCCTCCCTGACCCATCCATCCATCGCCGAAGGCCCTTCTTGCCCTCCAATGCCGCCGCGGCCGCCGCTCCCTCCGGTCTAAATCCCGGCGAGCCACACCCTATCTCTCTCCCCTTCCACCTCCTCGAGAGCCCCTGCAGTCCGGCGGTCCTCCCCACCTTCTTGCCCCGTCGTTTGGGTGCCGGAGACGCCTTCTTCAAATCTGGCCGATGACCACCACCGCGGGCGCCCCAACCGCCGCCGTCTTAGCCCCCTCCGGCGTCCGAGCCCAGGCTGGATGGATGCAGCGCCTCCTCCCGGTTTCGTCGGTGGTCCAAGCTCCGCCGGGGACGGCCGGAGCTGCCCGGGCCATCGCCGGCGTCGTGCTCTTCCCTGCCTCCCTCTGCTTCCGGTCGGGTGGAGCGAGACGAGGGAGACGACGCTCTGGCCAGGCGACCCCATGGCCCCGCGGGCCCGCTCGTCAGCCGCTCAGGGTGTTGACCCGAGTCGCTGACGTGAATAAGTGAAAGCGTATTCTTCGGAATACGTTTTCCTCCACCGAAAGCGCACTTCGGCTGTGCCTCACCCAAAAATACGCTTCTTCTGTTAGAAAGCGTATTCGCAGAAGGGCGCGACCCGCTGAGCTACCAGGGACCCCGGTGGAAATATTCTTTTTGCAGATTAGTCCGTAAACTTCATCGGGTCATATCTTTTTGCTCCCAACTCCGATCGAGATGATTCCAAAGCCCTCGTCTTCGTCTCTTCGAGCCCGTCATGTTGGTACTATTTTCACAGTGTGTTCACACAGTGAAAATGACCACTTTGCCCTTGCCTCTGATCAGCCCCCTTCGAGAGAGAACCTTTTCCGGCGATCCTTCCGCGGACTCTCCGCACCTCTCCCCGATGGTTCCTTCCTTCCCAGGCTAGCCACAACCCTCATCTGCATGATTGCATTGCAATATCATGGTTTAACCAATTATTTTAATTGCAAGTATGATTATTTGTTAAATGAATTAGATTATGCAGTGTTGGAGTGAATTCCTGAATAAGTGACTACCATATTGAATACTGGATTGTTAGTGACTAGTATTTTACCCACTAGTTGATGCCATGACGTTGAAGATTACTGTCTATGATTATTTCGGGGTTTCATCCGGCAGTTTGTGGATATGACTTAGTAGCAGTGGCTTAAGCATATCGGTTATTGGATTACCATTTGACGGATGTGTTGACTTGGATTACGATGATATCGGAGTGACAGCTATGACAGAAATATTGTTCGGGGATAAGATACTTAGTTGGTTGATCTCGAGTCACCTGTCCGGGCATACTCGTGCAACCACATTTGCCGGTATGGGACGGCCTTGACTTGGCCTGACTGCGTGATCTTTCACCGGTACCACCAAAGAGGGAAGGTTATGCGCGTGCGCTGCCCTGGCCCGGTAGGTGGCGATAACCTTGTGAGCCCAGTTGTTTGTTTGTTTGTGCGCACATCCCCGTTTGGGACAGTAGCCCCCGTTTGGGTCTACATAGTTTGGCCACGACGGTGGCAGGTGTCATGAGGTCACAGGGGCCACCCAAGGCAGGCCTCCGGGGGAGGATGAATGCCGATGGTACGATGAAAGAGTCACGGGTCAGGAAGGTTTTGTTGAAGCAACGCTGGTCCACCCGATTGGGATCACGAGGCCAGGTGCTTCATGGTGTGGGGAAAGTGCGCAACCTCTGCAGAGTGTAAAATCTATTCGAATAGCCGCGTCCACGGTATTGGACAGCCCGTCCAGACCTCAGTAGGTGATCAACCGTAATATTGGAAGAACTCGTCTGAGTATGATAGCAATTGGACATTATGCCGGTGACAAGTCTTGGTGACCGTTTGAATGTTCTTGGTGAGATCACGAGTTGGTCACCAGAGTACGGTGAGAGTAGCCTGTTACTGTTATTTTCAATCATTCCGTCGGTAATGATAAATCCTTACTTAATCTTGCTTGCTATGATGTTGTCTTGCCTTAATGCTGATGTTTGTTGTGAGCTTGCGAGTACATTCAAAGTACTCACCTGGCGTGTCATGCCAGATTGCAGGTCATGCCATGATTGCTTGCTTGTCGAGGATTCCAAATTTGCGAGCTAGGATACGCGTTCCAGCCAGAGTCCCTGCGGAGTGGAGTCCATCACCACCATCGTTGTTCCGCTGCTAGCGTAGAGTTACCCTAGTCAGGCGTAGTATCGCCGTACCAATGTAATCTAAGTACCCTTGTAATCGTATCCATAGTAATAAAGAGCTGATTTGTTCTATGCCAACAGTGCCGTATTCCAGAAGACTTGTCCCTGGGCTGGAATACGGGGCGTTCCGGTTTCCTCTGAGCCGGTGTGCCACATCTAGCTTAAGTTCTGTCCTACCTTGACGTAATGCCATATCTTATGTCAAGGATGTCATGAGAATTGCACCACCTCTTATGAATTCTTGATGCAGTGATGCTTCTCGCCATCACCATTCATTCTTGGTCCCCGTGTTGTTTCTAACCGGAGTACCGACAAATGAACTGTGATATGTAAATTCAATACCTCAACCAATTCTATCGCTTTGAAGTTGATGAGTGATAAATTCATTCTTAATGTGTTGGTTGTTGACTCACCATTCTAACATTGATCGTACTGCTCGATTCATATTTCCGGGTGCACTTTTGATCAATGTTTAATTAAGGGTGTTTTCCTTGAACATTCATCATTATATCATTGGGCCTGGCCAATGCTATCACCTTGTTCACATAATTGTGGAAATCCTTGTTTATGGAAATCTCGATAAATTGTGACTGAGCCCATCGACCACATCCTCATGTTCTCCGTGGTTCATTCCGAGAATCGAAGATCTGTGTTGCATCCTTTCTCTTCTCAGGCATGCTGAGTCTGAGGTATTCTAACACCAATCAGATCTGAATCTCGGGCAAATATGATGGTTGGAACATTTCCAAGGATTATAACTTTGGTCCTTTTGTACTCGGTAAGGAGATGTTATGGCTAGCATGCCTTGCCGAAGGACCTATGGTTATACTATCTTGATCAGCCAGATAAGCCATTTTTCCATGAGGAAATTGTAAGACTTATTTTATAAGTTGTTCCTGATGGATCCTTTGTTTCGAAACTCCGGTCCTTTACCTAGTGACCATGTCATTGCTATCTCGAAGCATGTCTGTAGTACATCGATCCTCAAACAAGAACATTGGAGGCATAACGCTAAATGTTTCTCAATAAATTATCCAAACATCGTTGTATGGGTAAACATCATAAATTCCTTGCCCTTTGTCTAAACGGTTACATACTTGTAGCCCTGTCATGACTATTCTGCTCTGCTTGCTCTTGGAAAGGATATACACCAAATACATGTGAAGAACACATTTTTCCTTCCATTGGTCTGTTAATGTGATAATCACATTTTCCTTTCCATTGGTCTGTTTAACCTTTCTTGAGATTTATTTGATCCGAGCAGTGATAATTCTCTGCTTAGGTAAACACCTCGGTGTACACCTCTGTCAGTAAAACTCTGTTACTATTGTTGTTAACGTTCTGGTAACTGCCGGTGGACGAGAACTTTGCCTATTGGTCCGCCTCGTTTCGACGAGCAGGAAGATGGTTCTCTTCGTTCCCCGCCCTCGGTACCGATGTTGTTGCCGACATAGTTGACAGGCTATCCTCTGCCATGTCTTGCTAGCATGACCGTGCAAGATGTCACCGCTCTTCCTACTCTTAATCCACATGATGGGCCCATAACCCATAGTTCCACAGGATCGAAACCTGACTCTCATGTACCACTTTGATTCCAAGGTATCTTTTGCATTTGGCTTCGTATGTAATTCCTGAGCCACCGCCTAAGGGATGATCTATCCTTATGTCAGACGCAATATTTCTTTCGTTGCTCTGAACCCCTTTTCACCTTCTGATCAGGCATCGAATGATTGCCTACCTGTTTGAAACTTTTGTACTATCGCATATTGCTCTCAATGAATTCCCTGAGTAATAACTCGATAAATAATTCAGGTCTTCTTCCCTGAGTTCACCGTCAGATGTCCAACTAGGTGGAGATACGTTCCTACAGAGTTTTCCCCCCCTTATCGCATTCGTAGGACGGTAAAGACCCCGAAGAAAGGATGACGACTTCGTTGGGATGACTTGAATCAGAGAATTGGAAACGTCGATGAAAGGGATTAACTTCTTCGAGAAGAACAACCAAGAACGAGAAGATCTGTTAGAATTTCGTAACCAAACTTTTTCCCTTACCTCTACCGCTTAATTCTCGGGACGAGAATTCTTGTTAGTAGTGGAGAGTTGTAACACCCCCAGTGGTCAGCTACAGTAATCTCACATGTTAATGCCAAGTCATCATGGTTAACTATGCTTGATCATCATTTGCATCATATCTCATTTCACTTCCAAATTCAAATTGAAATTCAAATGCATGTGAAATATTAAGTTGCTCACTGATGGAAAAATGTTCATTAAATAGCAAATAATCCAGAGGCAATCCTAAAATTATAATCAACATTTATGGGATTAGTTAAGTGCCTTAAAATAATTATGACAGAGGCCAAATCAATTATTTGAATGCCTTTTAAATTATGTAAATCCCAAACAAATTCCAATGCTTATCAAACTTTTTGTGGCAGTGCTATAAATAGCAAGTTGGATAATGGACCATATTGCATATTTTTGTTAAAAGGAATTATGGCCAAAAGAAAATAAAACAGACGCTGAGAAAGGAAAATAGAAAAGAAAAAGGAGAAAAAGAAAAAGGCCCACTGTGCTGGGCCTAAGTCAACCGACCAGCCCAGCCCACCCCGCCGGGCGTCTCCTTCCTCGTACTTCTCACGCGCGCGCGCTGTCGCCTCTGTTGCGCCCGCCGCGCCGCCCCCCCCCCCCCTCCTCGCACGACAGCGTGGCGCTCCAGGCCCCCTGGTGGATAAGAGCATCTCCCCGACCCCGTGGGTGAACCCTAGCCGCCCCTCTCCCTCTCCCCCTCGTCTCCCCACCGCACCCGAGCGCCGCCATGACCTCGCCGCCGTGACACACGCGGCCACCGGCCGCCTCTCATCACCGTGACCTGCCTGGAAGCTTCCTCATCCTCGTCTTCGTCCATCCCGCGCACTCGTTCTACCGGAGCTGCACCGAATCGTCTCCATCGTCGGGATCTTCTACCTCGGCCGCCGTCGCCATTGTTGAGCTGCTGCTCGCCTCCGAGCCTCCCCGAGCCCGCTGCCACTCCCTACAGGCTCGCTCTGAGCTCCGCCTCCCTCTCCCCCTATCCCTATGCTCTTCCTCGCACCGTAGAGGTCATCCCCGGCGCGCCCGAACCCACCGCCGCCTGTGCTCGTCGCCGGCGCCGTTCCGGCGACCAAACGGCCCCGTGCTGCTGCCAGTTGCACTCACCGCACCCCGTAGATCCTCCCCAGCCTCTCCGTTTGCTCGCTAGCTTGCCGTAGCATCGATTCCCTCGAGCTCCCGAATGAGCCGCCGCCTCCGCTGGTCGCCGACGCCGTTTCCGGCCAAGTCCGGCCATGCCACCACCACCACTCGACGCGGCGTCGAGTGGCCGTTCGAACGCACCCAACCGCACGCCAAACGACGCCCTGTAAACAAATTCCGACGGGAGCCGAGGCTCTCAGTCGCGTTTCGGCATCGCCGGCGGCAATACGCCGGCCACCGCCGACGTGGCTGGCCGGGGCCCACCTCTGGGTCGCTACCAGCGGGCCCCTCGGGCCCCAGTTGACTGGGTTGACCCAGTCATTTGCTGACTGGGCACTCCCAGCCACTGACAGGCGGGCCCCACCACTTAATCAATGTTTTATTAATTAAAACTTAATTAGCTAAACTAATTAGTCACTGACAGGTGGGGCCTACTTGCTAATTAACCCATTTAGTTAAAAATTAAACCTGTTTAATTAACTGAGTCACTCACATATGGGACCCACATGTCAGGTTTGACCTGGCCAGCCGTCTGTTGACTGCTGACACCAGCAATGCGTCATGCTGACGTCACCAGACACTGTTCTGGATAATGTTGATTTAAATAAATAAAATAAATTCCAGAAATTAATATAAACTTTAGAAAATCATATCTTTTAAACCGAAACTTGGATGAAAATAATTTATATATGTAAAATGATCAGAAAATTATGAGGATTCTAAATATGTAATCAAAATGCCTGTCCAACACTCCTAGCAAGGTGGACATGCAACTTTTTGCCTGTTTCAGATAAATGAATAGTGCATGACTTTAATAAAATAATTCCAAATAAATTCCTGAATTAACTAAAACACTTAGATAGGCAATATATCACCCTAGCACTGCGTATTGCCATGTCATGCATCGTGTTGCATCTGTTTGCTTGTATTTATTGTTTCTTCCCCCCTCTTCTTACCGGTAGACCCCGAGACTGACGATGCTGCCGACTACGACCACGCCCCTGACGCCCAGTCTTTTGCAGCAGAGCAACAAGGCAAGCAAAACCCCCTCGATCATTCCGATATCACCTATTCTTTCTCCCTCATGCCTGCATTAGATTTTGCTACTGTATTTAACAGCACCTATTCTGATGCATAGCCTGTTTTTGAGTACTACTTTCATACCTGCTTTCATATACTGTTGTAGTATAGGTATGGATAGTCTTCCCCCTGTGACCCCCATGTTACTATTGTCGGTGCCCCTGCTTTCATCACCGTCGTCATCGAGGACTTGAAGACAGAAGACTCAGTCAACATGACTGACAAGCCGTTACCGACACACCACCTCACATACCCCGAGTGTGTTATACCGAGAGTGATTCCTCGGATATCCACCTGGAGTACCGATGCACAGCCACTTTGACTTGACACTAAATTACATGTGACGGGACTGAAGGGACAGGCGGTACCACTCTGTTGAGGTGGACCTGAGTTCCCGACAGTCTTGAGATGGGTCGGCCCCAAGGGTACCCATGTGTGTGAGATGTGGTGGGGTGCGCCGGTAAGGCACCCGAAGGGATATAGACGAGGCATGGCCAGACACTGATGTCCTTGCCACAAGTTCTCGAGACGGGGCGATGGGATGGAGGGACCGATCGTCACCGCAATAGTATAAAGTCACTAACGGGTTTGGATATAAGAACTGAGAAGGCCTCCGGCCTCTTTCGCACTAACCACCACGCGGGAAAAGTTATGGGCACTCTACGGCGTACATTCTTCCGAAAGCTCATCAGACGTCACATGGAGCGACTCGCGCCCGGGTGGTCCGAGTTAACGCATGGCGCTTGTGGATTCAAGGCATGCTAGGACTGATGCCGGCTGATGGCGTAACGTGCAGGATAGCGAGGGCGATGGCCCAAGACCCCGAGCTATTAGGATGTAGACCGGCGTGCTGGCCTCTGTGATGAGCCTAGGTTGGATTACGGCGTGTCGATGGATGAGGCCGGGTATGACCCGAAAATTGTATCCGGCCAGAGTTTATCGAGCGTGATGGGTAAGTTTGTGCACCCCTGCAGGGAAGTCAATCTAATCGATTAGCCGTGTCCACGGTAACGGACGCTCAGAAAGTATCCTGATCTATGATAACTAGAACTGGATACTTATGATTTGTTACTTGAAATATTTGGCCCCGGGATTGCTTTCTCGCAGGGAGTCGAGGAAGGATCTCTGGGCCTTGTTGCATTATTACCCTTGTTAATAAAATACTGCTCTGAACTCTCGTCTTATGCTGCAAGACGCTGAAGATGCTAGTCTTCGATAGAACTAGGCCTTCTTCCCTCTTCTGGCATTTCTGCAGTTTAGTCCAAAGATATAGCCCCATTTCTTTGATACTGGTGCATATCTAGCACAGTTCTGATGTAAGTCTTGCGAGTGCTTTGGATGAGTACTCACCGTTGCTTTGCTCCCCCTTTTCCCCTTGATACGATGCCGCGATCAGATGACGGAGTCCAGGAGACCCAGGATCCAGCTTACCCGGTGGTCTACGACTACTACCCCGAGGAAGGCCACTACTACCAGGATGGCGCCTACTACGACGTAGACTTCTCTGACATCCAGGAGTAGTTCGGAGGTTCCCAGGCAGGAGGCCTGCGCCTTTTCGATCTAGTTTGTCGTTGTTATGCTCAGCCTTCTTAAAGCAAGACTTGTGTATCTTTTATGTCTGTACTCAGATGATGTTTGCTTCCGCTAATTTTGTACTCAAGCTATTATATTCGAGCCCTCGAGGCCCCTGGCTGTAATATGAAGCTTGAATTATTTTAATTTGTGTTTAGAGTTGTGTTGTGATTCCTTCCAGTGAGTCTCTGGTCTTGATCGTGCACAATTTCGTGTATGGTTAGTGCACGGTTGGGGCCGGGGGTGTCACAGAGCCTAAGCTTGGGGATGCCCAAGGCACCCCAAGCCATATTCAAGGATACCAAAAAGCCTAAGCTTGGGGATGCCCCGGAAGGCATCCCCTCTTTCGTCTTCAATCCATCGGTAAATTTACTTGAGGCTATATTTTTATTCACCACATGATATGTGTTTTGCTTGGAGCGTCTTGTATGATATGAGTCTTTGATTTTTAGTTTGACACAATCATCCTTGATGCACACATCTTTTTGAGGGGGTCACGCATTAATCGTGAATTTATTAGAATACTCTATGTGCTTCACTTATATCTTTTGAGCTAGGCAATGTTGCTCTAGTGCTTCACTTATATCTTTTTAGAGCATGGTGGTGTTTTATTTTATAGAAATTATTGAACTCTCGTACCTCACTTATATTATTTTGAGAGTCTTTAAACAGCATGGTAATTGGTTTAGGTTATGAATTTAGTCCTAATATAATGGGCATCCAAGAGGGATATAATAAAAACTTTCATATAAAGTGCAGTGAATACTATGAGAAGTTTGATTCCTTGCATTGAGTTTTGAGATATAGAGATGGTAATATGAGAGTCATGCTAGTGAGTAGTTGTGAATTGGAAGAAATACTTGTGTTAAAGTTTGTGATTCCCGTAGCATGCACGTTAACGAAGTCGGAGAATGATTTGTTTAATGATTGTCAACCTTTGTGTGAGGGTCGGGAGCGCGCGATGGTTAACTCCTACCAACCTCTCCCCTAGGAGCATGCGTCTAATACTTTGCTTCAATAACTAATAGACTTTTGCAATAAGTATGTGAGTTCTTTATGACTAATGTTGAGTCCATGGATTATACGCACTCTCACCCTTCCACCTTTGCTAGCCTCTCTAGTACCGCGCAACTTTCGCCGGTACATCAAACCCACCTTCCTCAAAACAGCCACCAAATATTTTCCTCAAAACAGCCACCATACCTACCTATTATGGCATTTCCATAGCCATTCCGAGATATATTGCCATGCAACTTCCACCGTTCCGTTTTTCATGACATGCACCATCATTTTCATATTGCCTTGCATTCATAAGCATTCATATAGAATCATATTTTGTTCTAGGTATCGAGTTGTAAGTAAATAAAAGTGTGATGATTTTCATTATTAGAGCATTTGTCCCGTGAGAGAAAAGGATGATGGAAGCTATGAATCCCTCACAAGTTGGGATGAGTCTCCGGACTTTATAAATAATAAAAGAGGCCAATGAAGCCCAAATAAAAAAAAGAGGCCAAAGATGCCCACCAAAATAAAAAAAGGAAAAAAATGAAAAAAAAAGGAAAAAATGAGAGAATGAGAGAAGGGACAATGCTACTATCTTTTTCCACACTTGTGCTTCAAAGTAGCACCATGATCTTCATGATAGAGAGTCTCCTATTTTGTCACTTTCATATAGCTAGTGGAATTTTTCATCATATGCACAACCACTTAGTTTCTTTTTGAGCTTTCATACACTTATAGCTCTAGTGCATCTGTTGCATGGCAATCCCTACTCACTCACATTGATATCTATTGATGGGCATCTCCATAGCCCGTTGATACGCCTAGTTGATGTGAGACTATCTTCTCCTTTTTCCTCACAACCTCCACCATATTCTATTCCACCCATAGTGCTATATCCATGGCTCACGCTCATGTATTGCGTGAGAGTTGAAAAGGTTTGAGAACATAAAAGGTGTGAAACAATTGCTTGACTTGTCATCGGGGTTGTGCATGATTTAGATACTTTGTGTGGGGAAGATGGAGCATAGCCAGACCATATGATTTTGTAGGGATAACTTTCTAAGGCCATGTTATTTCGAAAGGACACAATTGCCTTGTTGGTATGCTCGATGTATTACTGTTTTTATGTCAATATTAGACTTTTGTTTTGAATCTTATGGATCTGAATATTCATGCCACAATAAAGAATATTACATGGATAAATATGTTAGGTAGCATTCCACATCAAAAATTCTGTTTTTATCATTTACCTACTCGAGGACGAGCAGGAATTAGGCTTGGGGATTCTTGATACGTCTCCAACGTATCTATAATTTTTGATTGTTCCATGCTATTATATTATCTGTTTTGGATGTTTTATATGCATTAATATGCTATTTTATATTATTTTTGGGACTAACCTATTAATCTAGAGCCTAGTGCCAGTTTCTGTTTTTTCCTTGTTTTTGAGTATTGCAGATAAGGAATATTAAACGGAGTCCAAACGGAATAAAATCTTTGGAATGATTTTTCTTGGACCAGAAGCAACCCGGCAGACTTGGAGATGAAAGCAGAAGGCCTGCCGTGTGGCGACAAGCCACAGGGGCGCGCCCTAGGGGGGGCACGCCCCCCTGGCTTGTGGCCCCACGACAACCCTCCTAACCCTATTCTTCAGCCTATAAATTCCCAAATATTCCCTGGATACCAAAAAGAGCCATGAAAATACTTTTCCGCCGCCGGAAGCCTCTGTTCCCGTGAGATCCAATCTTGGAGCCTTTTCCGGTAATCTGTCGGAGGGGGATTCGATCACGGAGGGCATCTACATCAACTCCGTTGCCCCTCCGATGATGCGTGAGTGGTTCACCACAGACCTTCGGGTCCATAGCTAGTAGCTAGATGGCTTCTTCTCTCTCTTTGTTCTTCAATACCATGTTCTACATGATCTTCATGGAGATCTATCCGATGTAATACTCTTTTGCGGTGTGTTTGTCGAGATCCGATGAATTGTGGGTTTATGTTCAGATTATCTATGAATATTATTTGAATCTTCTCTGAATTCTTATATGCATGATTTCATATCTTTGCAAGTCTCTTCGAGTTATTGGTTTGGTTTGGCCAACTAGATTGGTAATTCTTGCAATGGGAGAAGTGCTTAGTTTTGGGTTCAATCTTGCGGTGTCCTCACCCAGTGACAAAGTAGGGGTAGCGAGGCACGTATTTGTATTGTTTCCATCGAGGATAAAAAGATGGGGTTTTCATCATATTGCTTGAGTTTATCCCTCTACATCATGTCATCTTACCTAATGCGTTACTCTGTTCTTCATGAACTTAATACTCTAGATGCAGGCAGGAGTCGGTCGATGTGTGGAGTAATAGTAGTAGATGCAAAATCGTTTCAGTCTACTTGAAACGGACGTGATGCCTATATGCATAATCATTGCCTTGGATATCTTCATAATTATTCGCTTTTCTATCAATTGATCGACAGTAATTTGTTCACCCACCGTATTATTTTCCTTCATGAGAGAAGCCTCTAGTGAAACCTATGGCCCCCGGGTCTATTTTCCATAATATATTTTCAGATCTATAAACCAAAAATACCAAAAATACTTTGCTGCAATCTTTTTACTTTTAGTTTACTTTTCGTTTTAGCAATCCTATCTATCTATCTCTATCAGATCTCATCCTTGCAAGTAACCGTGAAGGGATTGACAACCCCTTTATAGCGTTGGGTGCAAGTGTTTGATTATTTGTGTAGGTACATCTATTGGGGACTTGCTTGTATCTCCTACTGGATTGATACCTTGGTTCTCAACAACTGAGGGAAATACTTATCTACTTTGCTGCATCACCCTTTCCTCTTCAAGGGAAAACCAACGCATGCTCGAGAAGTAGCACGTGGCTACCGTGGCCAAGGAGGGAGGCCCGTAGCGGGTGCCTGGCCACCGCGCCCGCGGTCCCACACGGCCGATGTGGGCCAGGAGTTCGTGGTGTGAGTGGAGAGGCCGGCGATCACCTCGCTGCAGCTCCCACGTTTCTTCGCGGAGACGTTGCGGGCCAGCAAGCCCGCGGGCCTGTGGCTGCAAGCCGATGGTTGTTGTAGCGGCGCGTTGTGGGTGGAGATCGAGGTTACTCCCGCAGGTTACGCCTTCTTGATCCGCGGGTGGCAGACCTTCGCCCGCGCCCATGGCTGGAGGGGAGGCTCACGCTCCATTTCAAGCATGATGGCGCGGCAACGCTCTTTGTCAGGATCTTCGGGGAGGATGGCAGGCGCTTGGGGTGCTGCCCGGAGGGTGATGGCGATGGCAGCGATCACCCTCCCGCAAATGACAGCCTTTGCGACGACGGCGCCCTTGGAGGTGAGCTTGCCCTTAGCGACGGCCGTCATGCTTCCAGCGGTAGCGACACCTCCTCCGAGGAGAGCCCGAGCGATGACACCTATGACGCGCCATCGCGTCGGCACGCTCGGACCTCGGGGGGTAGCCGGCCGCGACGGCGCCATACTTCTACCCAAGAAGCAGCAACGCCGGCGTGCTGCCACGGGCCCGTCAAGGAGGAGGACTTCGACTGCGCGCGATTGTGCCGGAGCCAGGGCCTCAGGAGCGGCAGCCCTTGAGGGGGCACCTTTCGCCTTCTTCTTCTTTTCCCTGCAATCAAGAATCATGGAGGGCCCCGCGGGACATGTAATGAATTATGGCGCTTGCGCCTTTACTTTAGCATTTTCGTCGCACATCCTGATTCCCGTATTACTGTCAATTGAGACTTCCCGCCCGTCGCAGTTAGTGTACTTAGCTTGATGCATCCGCGACGGGCCTCTACGTCATGAGGTTCGGCCGTGGCACCTGGGGAGCTTGGGGATCTTGCCAGGAGGGTCTTCTTTCTTGCAAGCGAGGCGGTTTGGGAGCCCTCTTGGCGCTCTACGTTGGCAGGGCCCAATCCCGCGCATACCTCGACCGCCGTTGGGGCGTCCGGATCACCAGGACGAGACCAAGGGACGAGGGGCTACGTGACCAGTGAGGCTCCTGAGTCACGTTGCTCAGGAGTCCCCCTTGATGCTCGAGCGGCTCCCATACCTTTCCTTGCCAGTTCCTGCCTCGAGAGGTGCCCGAGCCTCCCGAGGCTCCATGATGGTGTGCCAGGCCGTGGCTGGAGCCCCCGAGCGAGGGTCGGCCGCCAGGAGATGGATGCCTCTGAGGCAACATGCGCCTGCTAGCTCACTCGAGAGCACCGCGCGAGGACCAGGATGCCAAGGTCTTAGCGAGGTGTGCTCACCGTGCCCAGCCCCCGCTTGCGGGGCGCGTGAGGGGGAGACCGACAGGTGTCGATTCAGAAAACGAAACTTCAAGACAGAAAAGACTGGAAGGAGAAAAATTCCCACCCCTTTTTGAAAATAGGTTGCAAAACTTTGAGTTTCATTCCAGAAAATGGAAAATTCAAATACAAAAAGAAGCAAAGAACTGCCGCGTCCGACCCCTAGGCTAGTGTTCGTCTTCCCCCGGCGCGGAGCATAGGGCCTCCACTAGGCGTGGGCATAGTCATTGGAGAACAGTGTCGTCCGCCAGCGCGGAGCATGGGGCTTCCACTTGGGCATGGGTGGGAACCCCTCCGCGTCCTCGGGGGGCTCCGGGCGTATACATCCCACTCATTATTACGTGAGAGTGCCACGAGTAGAACTTGCGGAGATGCTGGATGTTCCAGGCATTCTGGATGGGGACCCCGTCCTGAGTCTCCAGGCGCACTGCGCCAGGCCTAGAGATGCGGGCGACCATGAACGGGCCCTTCCACATGGACGAGAGCTTGTGCAAGCCCTCCCTGGAAAGGACCCGCCTCAGGACGAGGTCTCTGACTTCGAGGGTCCTGGAGCGGATGCTACGACAGTGGTAGGGCCGCAACGCCTGCTGGTACCTCGCAGCTCGGAGCGAGGCTTGGCGACGGGCCTCCTCCCCAAAGCACGAGATCTATCCCCCGCAAGGCATCCTGACGCTCCTCGTCGAATGCCAAGACCCGCGAGGATCGATGCTTGACCTCGTGCGGGAGGACGGCTTCAGCTCCATAGACGAGGAAGAACGGGGTCTCGCCGGTGGGCTTAGTCGCAGTGGTGCGGATGGACCACAGCACGGATTGAAGCTCATCAAGCCAACCCCTGCTGCAGGCCTCAAGCTTCTTCTTGAAGCTCCTTGTCTTGAGACTCCGCAGGACCTCCGCGTTGGCACGCTCGGCCTGGCCGTTGCTTCATGGGTGCGCCACCGAAGCGTAGCATATCTGCGTTCCAAGGTTAGTACAGTATGTCCCGAAAAGGTTGCTTGTGAACTATGAACCATTGTTAGTGATAATGCGGTTGGGGACGCCGAAGTGGCTCATGAGGCCCTTGATGAATTTAACGGCCGAGCCGGCGGGGATGGTGCGGACGGGCTCCACCTCCGCCCACTTGGTGAACTTGTCGATGGCGACGTAGAGGTAGCGGTGTCCGCCGGCCGCTCGGGGAAAGGGCCCCAGTATATCCAGCCCCCAGACCACGAAGGGCCAGGAGAGCGGGATAGTCTGGAGGCCCTGCGCGGGCCGATGAATCTGCTTGGCGTGGAACTGGCAAGCCTCGCAGGACAGGACCAGCTCGGTGGCGTCGTTAAGCGCCGTAGGCCAGTAGAAGCCACTGCGGAACACCTTCCCCACAAGGGTGCGGGACGAGGAGTGGTGTCTGTAGTCTCCATCGTGGATGTCGGCCAGCAGCTCGCGCCCCTGTTCTTCGGATATGCACAGCAGCGCGACGTCATTCGGACGCCTACGGTACAGTTCGCCGTCCTGCAAACAATACGCTGTGGCCTGACGTGCCACACGCTCCGCGTCTTCCTCCTTTTCTGGCAGGGTGCCGTGGAGCAGGTACACCTTGAACTCCTGTGTCCAGTCATCGACCTGAGACTCCAGCGCCAGGAGCAGTCGGGTTCCTGAGGCCGGGCCACAAGTCGGGGCTCCCGAGGGCGGCGCTGGGGGCAGTTCTTCATGTAGTGGCGCCCGGTCCTCGGCTGGAGGTGCCGCGGACGGCTTGAAGAGCCTTTACTCGAAGACGCCCGGCTCCTGAGGCTTGCGACGCGATGCCCTCTTGGCAATGTCATCCGCTTCCTTGTTCACACCGCGCGGGATGTGCTGCAATTCCAAGCCCAGGAAACGCTTCTTGATTTTACATACCTCTTCTAGGTATGCCTCCATGTGCTCGTCCTTCGGCTTGTATTCCTTGTTGGAGAAGTTCACGAGGAGCTGTGAGTCGCCCTTAATGATGAGGCGCTTAACCCCCAAGGCCGCTGCAGCCTTGAGGCCAGCGATCAAGCCCTCGTACTCCGCGTTGTTGTTGGAGACCTTCTCGCCATGCTGGAAGCAAAGCTGTATGACGTAGTAGAGCTTGTCCCCGGTCGGGGAGATGAGCACAACTCCAGCCCCCGCGCCTCGACGCGCGAAGGCCCCGTCGAAGTGCATGACCCAGCCGTCGGGCGCCTCGTCGCCAGGGGTGAGGGACTAGCCCTCGTCCATCCCCCGGTCGGGAGCGTCCGTCCATTCTGCCACGAAGTCCGCCAGGGCTGCTCCCTTGATGACCCTGGTTGTACTGAACTCTAACTCGAAGGCCTGCAGCTCGATGTTCTACTCTGCAACCTTCCCCGCGGCGTTGGGGTTGCGCAGCACCTTCTCCAAGTGATATGCAGAGACGACCTTGATGGGGTGGCATTGAAAGTAATGGAGCAGCTTCCTTGAGGCGACGAGAAGCGCGAGCAGGAGCTTCTGCTGCATAGGGTAGCGCGAGCGCGCGTCCCATAGTACGGTACTAACGTAGTACACCGGGTGCTTGACGAGGGACAAGCCATCCGCGCTGCCCCGCTCCGCAGTGGGCACACGAGATCCTGCTGTTTCATGGGTCGTCGAGGCAGCTGATGCCTCAGGAGTGCCATCTTGAGGGGGCGAGGGCTGCGGGGCATCTTGTGAGTCGCCTTGCTTCATGCCTGGGGACCCGCCGGCTCCTGGGGTGTTGCGCGCGCGCCGACACGTTCCTCCCGGACCGCCACGAGCGCAGCACTGACGGAGTGCGGGGTGGCAGCCAGGTATAGCACCAGGGGCTCACGAAGGTGGGGCGCCACCATCACTGGTGGACTCGTGAGGTACCGCTTGAGGTCTTCGAATGCCGCATCCGCCTCCGGAGTCCACTCGAAGGGGCCCTTCCTTTTCATGAGCTTGAAGAACGGGAGGGCGCGCTCGCCAAGCTTGGAGATGAAACGCCCCAAGGAGGTCACGCAGCCCGCCAGCTTCTGCATTTCCTTGAGGGTCTGAGGCGGGCACATTTTGCTTATAGCTTTGATCTTCTCTGGGTTTGCCTCGATCCCCCGGTGCGACACCAGGAAACCGAGTAGTTTGCCCGACGGGACTCCGAAGACACACTTCTCGGGGGTCAGCCTCAGGTTCACCCGCCGCAGGCTGGCGAATGTCTCCTCCAGGTCCTCGATCAGGGTCTTCGCCTCTCATGACTTGACCACGATGTCATCGACGTAGGCCTCCGCGTTCCTTCCGGGCTGCTGCCCCAAGGCGATGTGCATTAACCGCTGGAAGGTTATGCCAGCGTTCCGCAGCCCGAAGGGCATGCAGGTGTAGCAGAACACGCCGCACGTGGTGAGGAAGGCCGTCTTCTCGACGTACTTCACCGCCATCTTGATCTGATGGTACCCAGAGAAGGCGTCTTGGAAGCATAGGAGGTCGCACTCGGTGGTGGAGTCCACGATCTGGTCGATGCGTGGCAGCGGGAACGGGTCTTGGGGGCAAGCCTTGTTGAGGCTCGTGAAGTCGACGCACATGCGCTCCTTCCCGCACTTCTTTGGGATGACCACTGGGTTGGCCAGCCAATCCGGGTATCGCACCTCCCGAATAACCCCGGCCTCCTTCAGCTTGCCGACCTCTTGGGCGATGAATGCTTACTTCTCCTGGGCCTGTCTCCTCGCCTTTTGCTTCACCGGACGTGCGTTGGGGCACACCATAAGGTGGTGCTCAATCACATCCCTCGGGACCCCCACCAGGTCGGATGCTTTCCATGCAAACGCGTCCTTGTTCGCGCGGAGAAAGGCCACCAGCGCCTCCTCCTGCTCCAGAGGAAGGCCTGTGTCGATGGTGAAGGTGAGGCCAGGGTTCCCGTCGTCTACGGGCACCTGCTTCGTCTTAGCCCGGTCCTGAGAAAACAGCTGCTTCTTCTTCACTGGCGCGGCCTCCGGAGCCTGCGCGGCATCCCCAGCGTCGGGGCATGCCATAGTCGCGGCCTTGTAGGCGAGCTTGAGTGCTTGAACCGCGTCCTTGGTATCCCCAACGACGAAGATGATGCCGCTGCTCCCAGGCATCTTGATGACGTTGTAGCCTGGGTGCATTCCCGCCATGAACTTGGCGAGGGCAGGGTACCCGAGGATCGCGTTGTAAGGGAGGTGGATGTGGGCGACGTCGAAGTCGATCTGCTCGGTGCGGTAGTTGTAGCGGGTGCCGAAGGTGACAAAGAGGCGCACCCGCCCCAGCGAGGCGACGAAGCCCCTGGCCACCCCAGAGAAGGGCCTCAAAGGTGCGAGCTGGTCGTAGGGCACCTGAAGCGCATTGAAGGTCTCCACGGAGAGGACGTTGAGGCCGACGCCGCCGTCGATGAGGGTCTTGGTGACCGCCACGTTGCTTATGGTCGGTGTGCACAACATGGGGAGCGTACCGGTGGCGACCGTCGTCCTGGGGTGGTCGCTGGAGTCGAAGGTGATGTCGACCTCCGGCCATGCCCGAGGCTGCGGGGCCTCGAGCCGTGGCTGAACCGCGCCCGCCTGGCGGAGGAACTGCTTGACATGGCGGCCGGAAGCAGGTGCCTGCGATCCGCCGAGGATGCATGCGACCGCGGGCTTGGCCAGGCAAGCCGCGGAGTTCCCGCACGCCATGGGCTGCCCGACCTTAGGGACGACGCCGGCCATGGAGCTGATGAGTCGAGGCCGGGTCGCAGCCGCGGAGGGAGAGGCTTCAACACGCCCCCTACTTGGCACGCCAAATGTCGGATTCCGGGCTCCGCAAAACCCAAAGAGGTTCGAACTCAGGGGCGTGTGCGAAGATCCCAACCAGCTTCAGCTTCAAGCTCATGGCTCCACAGACTGCCCGAATCGAACTCACTCAATCGCGGGTAAGAAGGCTAACACGCGGATTTACCCAGGTTTGGGCCGCTGCGAAGCGTAAAACCCTACTCCTGCTTTTGGTGGATTGCCTCACGAGGAGGTTTGTGGATGAACTGGTACAGTGGTGAGCAACCTCGCGAGGGCGCTCGGTTGGTTTTCTTAGATCCCCCCTCCTCTACGGCGCAGCCTAGTCTCTATTTATAATGGCCCGGGTCCTCTTCCTTATCGCACTGGTGGGAAGGGATCCCACAATGGCCAAATTCGAAAGGGGATAGGAGGTACATCTTATCCTGATGAAAGGTGGTCTTCGCCTGCAAAGTAGCTGGTAGTGATGCAGAGGTGGGCTCGACGATGATGTCCGTCCTGCGGGGCTCGTGGTCTTGGTCTTGTTGCGCCGGAACGGAAACCTTTGGGGGGATGCCTTGGGAACCCGCGTACATCCTTGCCTCCTTTGCACCAAAGAGGAAACTGCTTCTTCTGTGCCCGCTGGCGCCCGCCTGACCCGGCTGGCATCACCTCAGCCTCTCGAGGCCGAGCGCTGCATAGAGATCTCCGCCCCTTGGGAGGGAGCCGTGAGAGGCCTCCTCCTTCCGGGGGTCTTGGTGTCGTCCTCCTCGCGAGGGCGGGACTCTCGCGAGGGCCTCGTCCTGGGCGATCCCGCGCGCGGCCATACCAGGCTGTCGAAGTGGGCCACGCCCTTGGCCGCAGGCAGGCAGGTCTAGGTACCCCCATTCCCAGAGTGCCGACAAGAGAGATTGAACACATAGCTACTGGTACATACCCTCAGCCCCGAGGGTGGACTACTACCTCCTCGTCATGGCCTCCGCTGGGATGATGAGGATGGCCACCGGAGATGGATTCCCCTCTCCGGCAGGGTACTAGAACATCTCCAGATTGGTTTTTCGTCGATACAGAGAATTGTGGCGGCGGAGCGGAGAGTCTAGGGTTATTTCTGATGGTTTCTATATTTATAGGATTTTTTGGCGTTGGTTTCACGCGAAGGTGGGCCACGAGGAGGGCACAAGACACCAGGGCGCGCACAGGCCCTTTGGCGCGCCCTGGTAGGTTGTGCCCACCTCGTGGCTCTTCTGGCCCTCCCACGAAGCGTCTAGTGCCTCTTTTGTTCCAAAAAAATCGTCAAAAAGTCTCGGTTGATTCCGAGAACTTCCATTTTCTGCACAAAAACAACACCACGGTAATTCTGCTGAAAACAGTGTCAGTCCGGGTTAGTTCTAAGTAAATTATATAGAGTGCATCAAAACCGTATAAAAGTATTGTAAACATAGGTGAATATGGCATGAATACTTCATAAATTATCGATACGTTGGAGACGTATCAGCATCCCCAAGCTTAATTCCTACTCGTCCTCGAGTAGGTAAATGATAAAAGAAATAATTTATGAAGTGTGAATGCTAGCATAGTGCACAAGTTTGATCAATGATAATTTCAACCACTTTTCCTAGCATCATAACAACAAATATTTCTCATAAAACTTATCATGATAAAGTAGCAACCAATTCACATGTTATGGTTCAAACAATGAATTCTCTTGAAACTTAACAACCTATGTTCTTAGTCACCAAACAATTGCAATTCAACTTATTCTCAACAAAGTCTAAGTAAGAGCTCCACATACTCAATCATCATATAGTCTTCTATGATTGCTAGTACTCAAAGCATATTTTTAGAACAAATGGCATCCATCGAACACAGAGAAAGATAGTGGCTTAATGTTTCGCCTCCCAACATACTTATCATAAAGATAATTGTCAACAATAATGAATCATGATCAAATATATTTGACTGGCCATATGTGCCTAGATCTTTCCCCACCACATGGTGCTTGCCAACTAATAGATTGAGGTTGGAATAAGAAGTTGACTCAACATGAAAGTACATAGATTGTCCCTTCGCAGAGGGAAGCAGGGATTTGCATATGTGCCAGAGCTCATTGTTTAAAACAGAGATGAATATAATTTTGGGAGGTGCACCCTTCCTGTCAACGTTACGACCAAGGGTTATCAATATCTTCCATGTTAAACACATTAGCGGCGGTTCCCAAGCGGTAAAAGTAAAGGTTTACTCCCCCTCCACCAACAAACACACTCCACGGCTAGCCGAATCCACGGGTACCGTCCATACCAACAACATTCCTGGGGGAGTTTTGTTTAATTGTTTGCATTTTTTTTATTTCGGGAATGGGAATCCCTATTACCGCCCCTCTCGTGCAAGGACGAGTGAATAAACACTCATCGTGAGAATAACTCGCTTAACATGGAAGATACTGACCGCCCCCCTTCGCTCCATGAGCGGTCCAGGCACACAAAACAGATGTTTATTTGAATGTTTAGAGGTGGCACATGCAAATTTACTTGGAATGGTAGTGAAATACCATATATAGGTAGGTATGGTGGACTCTTATGGAAGAAACTTGGCTCAAGGATTTGGATGCACAAGTAGTATCTCTACTTAGTACGAAGTGTTGGCTAGCAAAAGGTTCTAAACAAGCACCACATGTTGGAGGATCCATAACAATATAACTTCTATGCAAATATACACAACCATAACTCATTACGTTGTCTTCCTTGTCCAACTTCAACTATTTTTCTCAAGTTTGAAAATAATTAATGGGTATTCACAACCATAGAATATGTCCAAGA
The DNA here is from genome assembly GCA_039707655.1 of Elymus sibiricus. Lineage (NCBI taxonomy): Eukaryota > Viridiplantae > Streptophyta > Magnoliopsida > Poales > Poaceae > Elymus > Elymus sibiricus. Next base: position 139,951,089 of record CM077665.1, on the reverse strand, counting down.
TAATATATTTGTATGTGAAAGTTCTCTTCCTTATACTAATCATTCAAGAATTGTTTGTATGACCAATATTATGATTGTCAAACTTCAATAGATTTTACTTTATAAACCAGATGTGAAGCTACTACTAAGCATAAAGCACATTGATAATTTCATATTTATGATATTTCATTGATTCATAATTTACTCATAGGATATAAGTGAAACATAAGAGTAAACATCAAACTACTCTCAAAAGATATAAGTGAAGATCAATGAATAGTCAAACAATAAAGTTGCTATGTGAGGACTCTCTCTTAATAAAGATTTTCAGATCTGAGTATTTTATTTAAATATCAAGCAAAATAAAAATAGCACTCCAAGAATAGCACATATCATGTGGACAAATAAAAATTTAGGCTCAACATAGGCTAACCGATAATTGTTGATGAAGAGAGGTGGGATGCATAGCATCCCCAAGCTTACATGCTTGAGACTTCTTGAAATATTTACTTGGGGTGACTTGGGCATCCCCAAGCTTGAGCTTTTGTATCTCGTTCAATCCTCTCATATCCCGGTTTCACCTAAGTCTCAAAAATTTCATCCACAAAAACTCGAAAAGAACCCGTGAGATAGGTTAGTACACATAAGAACAAATCAACACTTCATGTACTGCCAAGACAAGTTGCACAATAATTTTCAAACATCATCTACTGTTTACTATCGTTTCCACAATTTATATCTACCAATATAGGCTACGGAAACAATAGGATAAGTAGATAACAAAACTATGACAGCAATCTGTCCAAACAGAACAGTCTGTTGCAATTTATGAAAACAGTGTACTTATGTAACTCAAACAATTATGAAAATTTAGTACATGCTAAATAATTTATATGAAAATACTGTGTAAAAATTTCAGAAACTTTCCACGTTCCAGTAAAATATGAAAATTCAAACACTACAGCAAAAGTTTCTGCTTTTACACAGCACACATCAAAACATGCAATGCAAGCATCCTAAGACAAATCTTGGAAATTTTTATTGAAAATCAAGATTATAAATAACACCTAACAGAGACCAAAATAATAAAATGACGATCCAAGCAAATAAAAATATAGCTCTAAGTAAGATATACCGATAATGTTGAAAACGAAAGAGGGGATGCCTTCCGGGGCATCCCCAAGCTTAGGCGCTTGAGTATTCCTTGGATATTACCTTGGGGGTGCCTTGGGAATCCCCAATCTTAGTTTCTTGTCACTCCTTATTCTCCTCATATCGGTGTCTCACCCAAAACTTGCAAATTTCAATCACACAAAACTTAACAGAACTTCGTGAGATGGGTTAGTATAATAAAGATAAATCATTCACTTAGGTACTGTCAAGACAAGATTCATGATTGTTACCACATGATACCTACTGTATTATATCATTCCCATAATTTATACCACTAAATATAAGCTATGGACTCACTAAAACAAGCAAACTATGCATGCAAAACAGAATCTGTCAAAAACAGAACAGTCTGTGAAGATCTGTAGTATAGCCATATTTCCCTGTCTCTAAAAATTATGAAAAATTAGGACAGCCTGAAGAATTTGTATATGAAGACTGTGTAAAAATTTCAGATCATTATCACGCTCCAGTAAAAAATGAAAATTCCTGTACTGGAGTCAAAAGTTTCTGTTTTGGTTCAGCATCAATTCTACTCATCTTGTGAGTCATCCCTAAGGCTTTACTTGGCACTTTATTGAAATAAAAGACACAAAACATGCTTACTACAGTAGCTTAATCATGTTAACATATAAAAACAGAAAGTAAAAGTGTCAGGTTGCCTCCCAACAAGCGCTTTTCTTTAATGTCTTTTAGATAGGCATGATGATTTCAATGATGCTCACATAGGAATAGTAATTGAAACATGCAAGAGAGCATCATGAATCTCATGACAAGAACATTTAAGTCTAACACACTTCCTATGCAGAGGGATTTTTTTGAGCAAACAATTTATGGGAGCAAGAATCATCTAGCATAGGAAGGCAAAACAAGCATATCTTCAAGATTTTCAACACATAGGGAGGAAACTTGATATTATTGCAATTCCTACAAGCATATGTTCCTCCCTCATAATAATTTTCAATAGCATCACGAAGGAATTTCACAATATAACTATCACATAAAGTATCCTTTTCATGATCTACAAGCATAGAAAATTTATTACTCTCCACATAAGCAATTTTCTTCTCATTCATTGTACTGGGAGCAAACTCAACAAAATAACTATCATGAGACACTTGATTGACATAACCACATTCAATATTAAAATCATGATGACAAGTTTCATGGTTACTATCACTCTTTATAGCATACATGTCATCATCATAATCATCATAATCATCATAGATAGGAGGCATGCCATCATCATAATAAATTTGCTCATCAAAACTTGGGGGACTAAAAATATCATCTTCATCAAACATAGCATCCCCAAGCTTGTGGCTTTGCGTATCATTAGCATCATGAATATTCAGAGAATTGATACTAGAAATATTGCAATCATGCTCATCATTCAAGGAATTCTCATTAAGTATTTTCATAATTTCTTCCTCTACCAATTGAGCACAATTTTCTGAAGCCTTATTTTCACGAAAGACATTATAAAGACGATACAAATGATGCAACATAAACTCCATTTTTTTGTAGTTTTCTTTGATAAAACCAAACTAGTGATAAAACAAGAAACTAAAAGATTCAATGGCAAGATCTAAGGATATACCTTCAAGCACTCACCTCCCCGGCAACGGCGCCAGAAAAGAGCTTGATGTCTACTACGCAACTTTATTCTTGTAAACTTTGTTGGGCCTCCAAGCGCAGAGTTTTGTAGGACAGTAGCAATTTTCCCTCAAGTGGATGACCTAAGGTTTATCAATCCGTGGGAGGTGTAGGATGAAGATGGTCTCTCTCAAACAACCCTGCAATCAAATACAAGAAATCTCTTGTGTCCCCAACACACCCAATACAATGGCAAATTGTATAGGTGCACTAGTTCGGCGAAGAGATGGTGATACAAGTGCAATATGGATGGTAGATATAGGTTTTTGTAATCTGAAAATATAAAAACAGCAAGGTAGCAAGTAACAAAAGTGAGCAAAAACAGTATTGCAATGCTTGAAAACAAGGCCTAGGGTTCATACTTTCGCTAGTGCAATCTCTCAACAACGCTAATATAATTGGATCACATAACCATCCCTCAATGTGCAACGAAGAATCACTCCAAAGTTCTTGTCTAGCGGAGAACATAGGAAGAAATTGTTTGTAGGGTACGAAACCACCTTAAAGTTATCCTTTCCGATCGATCTATCCAAGAGTTCGTACTAAAATAACACCAAGTTATCCTTTCCGATCGATCTATCTAAGAGTTCGTACTAGAATAACACCATATGATACGCATCAACCAACTCTAATGTCACCTAGATACTCCAATGTCACCACAAGTATCCATGAGTTAATTATACGATACGCATCAAACAATTTCAGATTCATAATACTCAATCCAACACAAAGAACCTCAAAGAGTACCCCAAGATTTCTATCGGAGAAAGTAGGACAAGAACGTGTATCAACCCCTATGCATAGATTACCCCATTGTCACCGCGGGAATCCGCAAGTTGAGTACCAAAACATATATCAAGTGAATCAATAGATCACCCCATTGTCACCACGGGTATCCACATGCGAGACATATATCAAGTGTTCTCAAATCCAATATTCAATCCAACATAACGATATCTCAAACGGAAAGATTCAATTCATCACAACATGATAGCAAGGGAATAACATCATATGATCTGACTATATTAACAAAGCCCGTGATACATCAAGATCGCGACATCTCAAGAACACGAGAGAGAGAGATTGAACACATAGCTACTGGTACATACCCTCAGCCCCGAGGGTGGACTACTCCCTCCTCGTCATGGCCTCCGCCGGGATGATGAAGATGGCCACCGGAGATGGATTCCTCTCTCCGGCAGGGTACTAGAACGTCTCCAGATTGGTTTTTCATCGATACAGAGAGTTGCGGCGGCGGAGCGGAGAGTCTAGGGTTATTTCTGATGGTTTCTATATTTATAGGATTTTTGGCGTTGGTTTCACGCGAAGGTGGGCCACGAGGAGGGCACAAGACACCAGGGCGCGCCTGGGCCCTCTGGCGTGCCCTGGTGGGTTGTGCCCACCTCGTGGCTCTTCTGGCCCTCCCACGAAGCGTCTAGTGCCTCTTTTGTTCCAAAAAAAAATTTCAAAAATTTTCGGGCGATTCCGAGAACTTTCATTTTCTGCACAAAAACAACACCACGGTAATTCTGCTGAAAACAACGTCAGTCCGGGTTAGTTCTAAATAAATCATATAAAGTGCATCAAAACCATATAAAAGTATTGTAAACATAGGTGAATATGGCATGAATACTTCATAAATTATCGATACATTGGAGACGTATCAGTGCACTTGAAGGCGGCAACCGAACCTTTACAAACAAGGTTGGGGCAATCTCCGCAACTTAATTGGAGGCTCCCAACACCACCACGAAGCTTCTGTTGGGGAACGTTGCATGGGAAACAAAAAATTTCCTACGCACACACAAGATCTATCCATGGTGATGAGCATCTACGAGAGGGAGAGTGAATCTACATACCCTTGTAGATCGCTAAGCGGAAGCGTTAAGAAACGCGGTTGATGTAGTCGAACGTCTCCGCGATCCAAATCGCAAGTCGTCCCTCGAACCGATCACGAACTAGTGCCGAACGGACGGCACCTCCGCGTTCAACACACGTACGGCTTGATGACGCCTTCACCTCCTCGATCCAGCGAGCAATGGTGAAGTAGTAGATGAGTTCCGGCAGCACGACGGCGTGGTGATGGTGGTGAGGAACAATCTCTGCAGGGCTTCGCCAAGCGCTACGGAGATTATGACGTAGGAACTAGAGGGTTAGGGTTGCCGCACACGGCTTGGGGAAATCTTGATGTATTCCGGGTGCTAGCCCTGCCCCTCTATTTATATGTTGAGCCCTGGGGTCGAAACTTGGAGAAAGAGCCTCCTCAAAGTCGGTTTGGCCCGCAAGGCAAGAGTCCTGCTCGGACTCCAGGACCAGACGCCAGGGTCCTCGGCGTCTGGCCCCAGACGCCAGGGTCCCTGGCGTCTGGCCCCTGGCCTCCGCAAAACTTCCTTTTGCACCTTCCTAAAGCCTCGTGGGCTTTACCCCTTGGCCCAAATAAAGTGTTCTCGTACCCAAACATTTCGGGAAACATCCGGAAGCCCTTCCGGTGAATTCCGGAACCCTTCCGGAGACCAAACACTATTATCCCATATATCAATCTTTACCTCCGGACTATTCCAGAGCTCCTCGTCATGTCCGGGATCTCATCCGAGACTCCGAACAACTTTCGGTCACCAACATAACAACTCAACTATACTTATATCGTCACCAAACGTTAAGTGTGTAGACCCTGCGGGTTCGAGAACTATGTAGACATGACTGAGACACCTCTACGGTCAATAACCAATAGCGGGACCTGGATGCCCATATTGGCTCCTACATATTCTACGAAGATCTTTATCGGTCAAACCTCTATGTCAAGGATTCAGTTAATCCCGTATGCTGTTCCCTTTGTTCTTCGGTATGTTACTTGCCCGAGATTCGATCGTCGGTATCTCTATACCTAGTTCAATCTCGTTACCGGCAAGTCTCTTTACTCGTTCCGTAATACAAGATCTCGTGGCTAACACTTTAGTCACATTGCTTGCAAGGCTCATTGTGATGTTGTATTACCGAGTGGGCCCTGAGATACCTCTCCGTCACACGGAGTAACAAATCCCAGTCTTGATCCATGCCAACCCAACAGACATCCTCGGAGATACCTGTAGAGCACCTTTATAGTCACCCAGTTACGTTGCGACGTTTGATACACACAAGGTACTCCTCCGATGTCAGGGAGTTGCATGATCTCATGGTCATAGGAACAGATACTTGACATGCAGAAAACAATAGCAATAAACTGACACGATCATATGCTACGTTTACAGTTTGGGTCTTGTCCATCACATCATTCTCCTAATGATGTGATCCCGTTATCAAATGACATCTCATGTCCATGGCTAGGAAACCTTCACCATCTTTTGATCAACGAGCTAGTTAACTAGAGGCATACTAGGGACACAGTGTTGTCTATGTACCCACACATGTATTTGAGTTTCCAATCAATACAATTATAGCATGGATAATAAACGATTATCACGAACAAGGAAATATGATAATAACTAAATTATTATTGCCTCTAGGGCATATTTCCAACAGTCTCCCACTTGCACTAGAGTCAATAATCTAGTTCACATCACCATGTGATTTACATTGTTCTAACACCCAATGAGTTCTGGGGTTCGATCATGCTTTGCATGTGAGAGAGGTCTTTAGTCAACGGGTCTGTGACATTCAGATCCGTGTGTACTTTGCAAATCTCTATGTCATGCTGTAGACACTTCTACCACACTCCACTTGGAGGTATTCCAAATGGCTGCTCCACTATATGTATCCTGACTGCTACTCAGAGTCATCCGGATAGGTGTCAAAGCTTGCATCGATGTAACCCTTTACGACGAACTCTTCATCACCTCCATAATTGAGAAATATTTCCTTAGTCCTCTAGTTACTAAGGATAATCTTGACCGCTGTCCAGTGATCCACTCCTGGATCACTCTTGTACCCCTTGACAGAATCATGGCAAGGCACACATCAGGTGCGGTACACAGCATGGCATACTATACAGAGCCTATGGATAAGGCATAGGGGATGACCTTCGTCGTTTCTCTTTCTTCTGCCGTGGTCGAGCTTTGAGTCTCACTCAACTCCACACCTTACAAATCAGGCAAGAACTCTTTCTTTGACTGATCCATTTTGAACTCTTTCAAAATCTTGTCAAGGTATGTACTCATTGAAAGTCTTATCAGACGTCTTGATCTATCTCTATAGATCTTGATGCCCAATATTTAAGTAGCTTCATTCCAGGTCTTCCTTTGAAAAACTCCTTTCAAACGACCCTTTATGCTTTCCAGAAATTCTACATTATTTCCGATCAACAATATGTCAACCACATATACTTATCAGAAATTCTATAGTGCTCCCACTCACTCTATTGTAAATACAAGTTTCTCATAAACTTTGTATAGACATAAAAACTTTGATCACCTCATCAAAGTGTATATTCCAACTCCGAGATGCTTGCTCCAGACCATAGAAGGATCGCTGGAGTTTGCATACATTTTAGCATCCTTAGGACTGACAAAACCTTCCGGTTGTATCACATACAACCTTTCCTTACGGATACCGTTAAGGAAACGATGTTTTGACATCCATCTGCCAGATTTCATAATTGAAAAATGCAGCAACTGCTAACATGATTCCAACAGACTTTAGCATCGCTACGGGTGAGAAAGTCTCATCGTAGTCAACTCCTTGAACTTGTGAAAAACCCTTTGCCACAAGTCGAGCTTTATAGACGGTGACATTACCGTCCACGTCCGTCTTCCTCTTAAAAAATCCATTTGTTCTAAATGGCCTTACGCCCTTCAGGTAATACTTCCAAAGCCCATACTTTGTTTTCTTACATGGATCCCATCTCGGATTTCATGGCCTCTAACCATTTCTCGGAATCCGGGCCCATCATCGCTTCTCCATAGCTCGTAGGTTCATCGTTGTTCAACAACATGACCTCTAAGACAGGGTTGCCGTACCACTCAGGAGCAGTACGCGTCCTTGTCGACCCACGAGGTTCGATAGTAACTTGATCCGAAGTTTCATGATCATCATCATTAACTTCCTCTTCAACTAACGTAGGCTCCACAGAAACAACTTTCTGCGCTGCGCTACTCTTTGGTTGAAACAAAGGTTCAACAACCTCATCAAGTTCTATCTTCCTCCCACTCAATCTTTCGAAAGAAACTTTTTCTCGAGAAAGGACCCGTTTTAGCAACAAACACTTTGTGCTTGGATCTGAGATAGAAGGTTCACCCAACTGTTACGTTAGGGTATTCTATGAAGATGCATTTGTCCGCTTTGGGTTCGAGCTCATTAGGTGAAAACCCTTTTTCACATAAGCGTCGCAGCCCCAAACATTAAAAAATGACAGCTTAGGTTTCCGCCAAACCAAAATTCATACGGTGTCATCTCAACGGACTTATGGTGCCCCTTTTAAAGTGAATGTGGTTGTCTCTAATGCATAACCCTAAAACGATAGTGGTAAATCGATAAGAGACATCATAGTTCGCACCATATCTAATAGAGCACAACTACGACGTTCGGACACACCATCACACTATGGTGTTCCAGGTGGCGTGAGTTGTGAAACAACTTCCACATTGTCTTAAGTTATATACCAAACTCGTAACTCAGATATTTACCTCCACGATCATATCGTAGACATTTTATCTTCTTGTCACGATGATCTCAAACTCCACTCTGAACTTTTCAAACGATTCAGACTTGTGTTTCATTAAGTAAATATACACTATATCTACTCAAATCATCAGTGAAGGTAAGAAAATAACGATATCCACCGCCCACTACAAAACTCACTGGACCGCATACATCAACATGTATCATTTCCAATAAGTCAATTGCCCGCTCCATCATACCGGAAAACGGGGTTTTAGTCATCTTGCCCATGAGGCATGGTCCGCATGTCTCAACCGATTCGAAATCGAATGAGTCCAAAGATCCATCAGCATGGAGTTTCTTCATGTGTTTTACACCAATATGACATTTAGCGGCAGTGCCACAAGTATGTGGTACTATCATTATTAACTTTGTATCTTTTGGCATCAATATTATGAACATGTGTATCACTACGATCAAGATTCAATAAACCACTCTTATTGGGTGCATGACCATTGAAGGTATTATTCATGTAAATAGAATAACCATTATTCTCTAACTGCAATGAATAACCGTATTGCAATAAACTTGATCTAATCACGTTCATGCTTAACGCAAACACCAAATAACATTTATTTAGGTTCATCACTAATCCCAAAGGTAGAGAGAGTGCGCGATGGTGATCACATCAACCTTGGAAACACTTCCAACACTCATCGTCACCTCACCCTTAGCCTCCGTTTATTCCGTAGCTTTTATTTCAAGTTACCAACACTTAGTAACCGAACCGGTATCTAATACCCAGGTGCTACTAGGAGTACTAGTAAGGTACACATCAATAACACGTATATCAAATATACTTCTGTCGACGTTGCCAACCTTCTTATCTACCAAGCATCTAGGGTTGTTCCACTTCAGCAACCGTTCTCCTCATAATAGAAGCACTCAGTCTCGGGTTTGGGTTCAACCTTGGGTTTCTTTACTGGAGCAGCAACTGGCTTGCCATCCATGAAGTATCCCTCCTTGCCCTTGCCCTTCTTGAAACTAGTGGTTTTACTAACCATCAACACTTGATGCTCCTTCTTGATTTCTACCTTCGCGGGGTCAAACATCGCGAATAGCTCAGGGATCATTATTTCCATCTCTGGCCTTTTATAGTTCATCACGAAGCTCTAGTAGCTTAGTGACAGTGACTTGGAGAACTATACCAATCACTATCTTATCTGGAAGATCAACTTCCACTCGATTCAAGCAATTGTAGTACCCAGACAATCTGAGCACATGCTCAACGATTGAGCTATTCTCCATCATCTTGTAGGCAAAGAATCTTGTTGGAGGTCTCATACCTCTCAACACGGGCACGAGCCTGAGATCCCAATTTCAGCTCTTAGAACATCTCATATGTTCCGTGACGTTCAAAACGTTTTGGAGCCTCAATTCTAAGCCGTAATGCATGACGCACTGAACTATCAAGTAGTTATCAGAACGTGCCTGTCAGATGTTCACAAAATCTACAGACGACGCTTGAGGGGGTGGCACACCGAGCGGTGCATTAAGGACATAAGCCTTCTGTGCAGCATTGAGGACAATCCTCAGATCACGGACCCAGTCCGCATTATTGCTACCATCATCTTTCAAATCTATTTCTCTAGGAACATATAAAAATTCAAGGGAGCTACAGCGCGAGCTAGTAATCTACAACATAATTTGCAAAGACATTTTGACTATGTTCATGATAATGAGTTTAGTTAATCATATTACTTAAAAACTCCCACTCAAATTGACATCCCTCCGGTCATTCGAGTGTCACATGATCCAAATCCACCAACTCAAGTCCGATCATCACGTGAGTTGAGGTGGTTTCAATGGTGAACATCTTCATGTTGATCATATCTACTATATGACTCATGTTCGACCTTTCGGTCTCTTGTGTTCCGAGGCCATGTCTGTACATGCTAGGCTTGTCAAGTTTAACCCGAGTGTTCCGCACGTGCAACATGGCTTACACCCATTGTATGTGAACGTAGAGTCTATCACACCCGATCATCACGGCGTGTCTCGAAACGACGAACTTTCGCAACGGTGCACACTCGGGGAGAACACAATTTATCTTGAAATTTAAGTGAGGGATCACCTTATAATGCTACCGTCGTCCTAAGCAAAATAAGATGCATAAAAGGATTAACATCACATGCAAATCATAAGTGACATGATATGGCCATGAACTCGTGCTTTTGATCTCCATCTCCAAAGCACCGACATGATCTCCATCGTCACCGGCATGACACCATGATCTCCATCATCTTGATCTCCATCAACGTGTCGCCATGAGGTTGTCGTGCCGACTGTTGCTTCCACGACTATTGCTAACGTTTAGCGATAAAGTAAAGCATTACATAGCGCTTAATGATTGACACGTAGGTCATACAATAATTAAAGACAACTCTATGGCTCCTGCCAGTTGCCGTACTCATCGACATGCAAGTCGTGATATTCTATACAACACATGATCATCTCATACATCACATATATCTCATCATGTAATTGGCCATATCACATCACAACATACCCTGCAAAAACAAGTTAGACGTCCTCTAAATGTTGTTGCAAATTTTACGTGGCTGCTACGGGTTTGCAAGAACCGTTCTTACCTACGCAAAACCACAACGTGGTGTAGTGATTGCTTTTTGATCTTCTAAAAGAACCCTCTTCATTGAAATTGATTCAACTAAAGTGAGAGAGACAGACACCCGCTAGCCATCTTTATGCAACGAAGTTACATGTCAGTTGAAGGAACCTGTCTCGCGTAAGCGTACACGTAATGTCGGTCCGGGCCGCTTCATCTCACAATACCGCCGAATCAAGTATCAACTAGTAACGGCAAGCAATATGTATACACCCACACCCACAACTCGTTTGTGTTCTACTCGAGATCTCATCTACGCATAGACCTAGCTCATGATGCCACTGTTGGGGAACGTTGCATGGGAAACAAAAAATTTCCTACGCACACACAAGATCTATCCATGGTGATGAGCATCTACGAGAGGGAGAGTGAATCTACATACCCTTGTAGATCGCTAAGTGGAAGCGTTAAGAAATGCGGTTGATGTAGTCGAACGTCTCCGCGATCCAAATCGCAAGTCGTCCCTCGAACCGATCACGAACTAGTGCCGAACGGACGGCACCTCCGCGTTCAACACACGTACGGCTTGATGACGCCTTCACCTCCTCGATCCAGCGAGCAATGGTGAAGTAGTAGATGAGTTCCGGCAGCACGACGGCGTGGTGATGGTGGTGAGGAACAATCTCTGCAGGGCTTCGCCAAGCGCTACGGAGATTATGACGTAGGAACTAGAGGGTTAGGGTTGCCGCACACGGCTTGGGGAAATCTTGATGTATTCCGGGTGCTAGCCCTGCCCCTCTATTTATATGTTGAGCCCTGGGGTCGAAACTTGGAGAAAGAGCCTCCTCAAAGTCGGTTTGGCCCGCAAGGCAAGAGTCCTGCTCGGACTCCAGGACCAGACGCCAGGGTCCTCGGCGTCTGGCCCCAGACGCCAGGGTCCCTCGCGTCTGGCCCCTGGCCTCTGCAAAACTTCCTTTTGCACCTTCCTAAAACCTCGTGGGCTTTACCCCTTGGCCCAAATAAAGTGTTCTCGTACCCGAACATTTCGGGAAACATCCGGAACCCCTTCCGGTGAATTCCGGAACCCTTCCGGAGACCAAACACTATTATCCCATATATCAATCTTTATCTCCGGACTATTCCAGAGCTCCTCGTCATGTCCGGGATCTCATCCGGGACTCCGAACAACTTTTGGTCACCAACATAACAACTCAACTATACTTATATCGTCACCAAACGTTAAGTGTGTAGACCCTGCGGGTTCGAGAACTATGTAGACATGACTGAGACACCTCTACGGTCAATAACCAATAGCGGGACCTGGATGCCCATATTGGCTCCTACATATTCTACGAAGATCTTTATCGGTCGAACCTCTATGTCAAGGATTCAGTTAATCCCGTATGCTGTTCCCTTTGTTCTTCGGTATGTTACTTGCCCGAGATTCGATCGTCGGTATCTCTATACCTAGTTCAATCTCGTTACCGGCAAGTCTCTTTACTCGTTCCGTAATACAAGATCTCGTGGCTAACACTTTAGTCACATTGCTTGCAAGGCTCATTGTGATGTTGTATTACCGAGTGGGCCCTGAGATACCTCTCCGTCACACGGAGTAACAAATCCCAGTCTTGATCCATGCCAACCCAACAGACATCCTCGGAGATACCTGTAGAGCACCTTTATAGTCACCCAGTTACGTTGCGACGTTTGATACACACAAGGTACTCCTCCGATGTCAGGGAGTTGCATGATCTCATGGTCATAGGAACAGATACTTGACATGCAGAAAACAATAGCAATAAACTGACACGATCATATGCTACGTTTACAGTTTGGGTCTTGTCCATCACATCATTCTCCTAATGATGTGATCCCGTTATCAAATGACATCTCATGTCCATGGCTAGGAAACCTTCACCATCTTTTGATCAACGAGCTAGTTAACTAGAGGCATACTAGGGACACAGTGTTGTCTATGTACCCACACATGTATTTGAGTTTCCAATCAATACAATTATAGCATGGATAATAAACGATTATCACGAACAAGGAAATATGATAATAACTAAATTATTATTGCCTCTAGGGCATATTTCCAACAGCTTCACCACAATGGAATATGGCTTCGAGGTGACCTCTTCCGTCTAGGGTGCTCAAACACCCAAGAATAACAAGATCCGCAAGGGATTAGTGGGGGAATCAAATTTTCTCTTGGTGGAAGTGTAGATCAAGGCCTTCTCCTCCCAACCCAAGAGCATCAACAAGAATCGATGGCAGGGAGAGAGATCGGGCAAGAATGAGCTTCGGAGCAACAATGGAGCTTTTGGGAAAAAGAGATGCCTCTCACTAGAGAAGAAGACCCCTTTATATAGTGGGTGGAAATCTGACCGTTTTCTGCCCACAAGTTGTGCATAAGCGGTAGTACCGCTCGGGGGAGCGGTACTTCCGCTTGCATGGAAGTATCAGGCATCACAAATAGCTGACAGCAGTCAAGGAGGCAATAGTTCCGCTGGAGCGGTACTACCGTTCCCGCAAGAGGTACTTCCGCTTAACGCTGTAGGATACCCAGACTTAGCGAACAGGAGGAAGGCAGTGAGTCAGTGCCACTCAGAGCGGTACTTCCGCTTATAAATGCCGCTCAAAATTCACTCGAGTGTCGAAGAAGCCAGAGAGCTAAAAATAAGCGGAAGTGAGCCTCGAAGGGGAGGGCGGCAGTACTGCACAAGCGGTACTACCGCGCGGCCCCAAGCGGTACTTCCGCTCAAAATATACAAGACCACCCAAGGAACCCAGAGAGCAAAATATAAGCGGACGTAGCCTGGTACCGCAGGGCGGCACTACCGCCGGAGCGGTACTTCCGCTTACGTCATGACTCAGGGCCCAAGGACAGGGAGCAGCTCCATTGTGCCGGGAAAGAGGGGAAGAAGCAAATGTGTACGTGATTGATTCTCCCAACCTTTCCAAGTGCGGACCCCCTCTTGATAGTACGGATTTTCCTATGACTCAAGTCCACCAACACTAAATCAATAGGAAAACGTCGTCTTCTCTTTTCACAACTAAGAGGCTCAATAACCGTCTCGTGCCACCTGACAATCTCTGAAAGCTCAATGCACACGATTAGTCCGCAAGGGTATTGTCATCAACCACCAAAACTACTTAGGGAGAAATATGCTCTCACAAGTGCGACAAGCCACATGAGCTCGTACAGACCAGCCAGCAAGCAATCGTTCTCATGAAAACAAAGTTCAAATTCATAACTGCAGAAGTACCGATGCTATGTGGAATGTGTCTATTTATGAACACTCATCTGCCAGCTCTAGCGTGTGATCTTCAAATGAATCCCCTGTTTGCCTTGCTAGTTCCTCAATAGGCTAATGCATCATTTGCTTCCAACCCTGCAGCTCATGAGATTCTCAATCAAGTGAGGACTGCAACTCTTAGTTTCGTGAACATTGGTACAAATTTAAATTTTGTTGTTCCAAGGAAACACCTTTATGGTCTATTTTTCCGCTTGCCTTCTGCCCTCGCTAAATGTTGACAATCAAGTGTCATATGTGCTTGGCATCTCACTGCTGGACATGGACCTTGGAATCATGGTATTGGCTTGGCCCAATAGGATTTGACACTTCAGCCATGACTCTAAACTCCGCAGTGATCGGCCCTCATCACTCTGTAGTTATAACTAAAATTGGAGAAGAGATGGATAGTCCGATGGAGCTCATATAATGTTGTCCTAGCAGCCTGATGAATGATACATATGTTTAGCTTATTCATTATGGTGCTACTGACTTAGAGGGAACTGGCATCAGTGTGATCTTATTGCAATATCCTCAGGGCCTGATGGATTCTCGACTTAATCTAAAAACCATTCGATATCCACTTAAACTGCTTCCCGAACAAAATTAATGGCATACAAAAGACATGCCAACAAAAGAATCATGATGTGCTCGCCATGGCAAAGGACATGTCACGCATAAGGCAAGCAAGGTATGAATTATAAAGAACCCATCGCGTACTAGTAAGGAATACAACGACAATGGAGGAGAAGATCGAGATCGACCCGCCTGTGGCGGCGTCCTCTAGAGAGGCAAAGTTCGGGTCGTTGGACCTCCATGCGACCTTCTACGCGCCACCTGCTCTTCTCAACGTGCCCTTGCCAAGAGCCATCACCACCTGCGATGAGTACTGCACGCCAATTCCTCGTAGGAGAGGCACCCAAATCACAGAAAGTGGCGTGATCGAGTGGAGGACGATGACTACAATATGATGAAATGGGTGAGATGGATCTAGCAACCCTTGCAGTCTCATGAATGGGGTTTTTTTGGTTTTCTGTCCACCGGTTTGGTGTGTGGGGAATAAAAATCGGTAAGGAGGGGATACTTATGTGGGTAGGGGAGAAAAAAATCAATCGAGGGAAGACCTATCCATCAATGGTTTGACGTGCAAACATACGAACGACTTATGTAATCCCCCTTCCTCCACGGTTGTCCTTGACGCCGTGACCCACGCCATGGCATTCTCGAGCATCGCGCCGGCTTCAGGCCCGACCATGACATCTTCCATGGTGTCGCGCACGGCGTCCCTCCGCAGGGGCGCACGGATACGTACGCTCATAACAAAAAAGATATGTTATTCTTGTTGTATTAGGCAACTTGTGATTGTTAATTAATAGTAGAGATAATGATAATAATAAATGGCATGGTGCGCGAGATTAATGATTTTTTATTGAGGAATGTCTGATTTTGTTTTGGAAGGCTATCGAGAAAAAAAATCTTATGTGTGTCTTTTAGGAATGTGATCTCACATATATGGTGTGATTTCTGAATTCTTATTCTTTAACGAGATTTGGTTTTTAATGGGGAGGGGGAGAAAATCCACTAGGAAATGGTGGTGGGAGGTGAGATGAAAAAAATCAGATGAAAATAAACCGTGGAGGGAAAGCTACCAACTCTCCATTTAGAAGTAGAGATGAGATGTTAGCCAAAAGTGTAATCAAAAGGATTAAGCTACAATAACCAATCAAAGGATATGGCTGATAACTAAAGCATGTGTTATAACTTTTTACCCAAATGGAAAACAAAACTAGGACATGCCTGGTAACTTGTAAATAAGTTCCATGGTGAAATTGGGCAGGGGTAGTGTACTACATATAATGTGAGCAAAATGTGTACTACACATATGGTGACCAAAAGGACTAAGCCATTGTAACCAACCAAGGGACATGCCTGAAAGATAAGATGTGAAAGTTTGTATAAGTACCCGAACACATACACGAGACAACACCAAAAGACCCACTGAAAGTAAACCCTCAATTTCAACAACAAATCTATCACTAGAACTCATCAAATCAACAATGAACCGCCAACACAATGACAAACCAAAATCCAGTTTTCGTTGTTTTCAAACCCTACCGCCACTCCCTAACATACCAAATAACCAACTAATCGAACTAAAAATCTGACATGCAATACAAGTGTGAAAAGTACAATCCTCAAACCAACGAATCCCGCTGGCTACGAGCACCCACGCAGCCTCCGTCCTTTGTGAGCGGCACAGGGACTAACCAACGGTTGACATGAAAATACACATAGCACAAGGGGGTAGGGAAAGTCAAGCTCACCGCCGATTCACCGCCGTCGTTCACGAAACAACCATTAATGACGGATTCAAAAAATGTCGAGGGGAGAGGAGGATGACGAAGGAAAATAGGGGAAGTGGTGTTGCGGTTAGCAAAAAATCGAACAAGCAACCCCCTGATGTGAATGTGACAATGTGGAATAACTAAATTGGAGGAGGAGTGGCCGCCATTCAGTAAGTCTTGTGGTGGAAACATGGACTGACTAGGGCCCACCAGTCATTGACCCAACGGCTACAGAAAACGGTCGCAAGGACACGGTGCGTGACTCAACTCATAAACCGCAAGCCACCACGCAAACTCGACGAGCGCCGTTGGATGCGAAATAGACGAAGATGAGATCATTTGATTCTGTCGCAAATTTCAGGTGATTTTCCATATATATAAATCGTTGCACTAATATGTATAGTCATGTCGAGTGGAAGGCCCATAGAACCTCGGGTGATTACCTACGTCTAGTAATCAAATTCGTTCTTAGAATCATGGGAGTCTGTTTCGATGGCGGATCCTAATTATTACGTAGGTCTTGGAATAGTCACGTAATGCATACCCTCCCCCGACCGCACACCATATTGGGCCGGCCCAGCTCTAGAACCTTCCAACAACCGTTTTCTTACAGTTTTCTGTGTTTTTTCTATTGATTTTCTTCAAGTTTTTCTTTCTGGTTTTTTTATTTTCTTGTTTATTTTTTAAAAATTTCATGATTTTTTTAAATATGTGAATATATTTTCAAAGTTGTGAACATTTTTTTGATATGCACACATTTTTTCAAAATTTTGAATATTTTTTGAATCTGTTAATATTGAATTCATGAACATTTTTTGAATACGCGGACCTGTATTCAAAATCTTGAACTTTCTTTGAATCCATAAACATTGTTTGAATCGATGAACATTATTTCAAATAGTGAACATTTTTTGAAACTGCGAACACTTTTCAAATTCATGATTTTTTTTAATCTACAAAGATTTTATCATTTCCCGGATATTTTTTCAAGACCATTAACATTTTCTAAATTACCGAGGGTTTTCTTAAATTCATGCTTTTTTAAGGGAAATGATATGATTCAACCGACGGATTATCACGCTCTCATCCGCCACCTTAGTTGCACGCCACGCGTCTCACGTAACATGGTGGACCTGGCTCCTACACTCTCCTTTCTGCAACAAAGTCTTTGTTACAAGAAAAAAAAACTGTAACATGATTTCTTTTACAAAAATAATTAAATTATAGCAAGGCCTCTGTTGCCAAAAAACTACAACAAGACCTCTATTGCAAAAAATAAATAATTTTGCAACATTATCTTTGTTGCAAAAAAAAAACTTGTAACAAGGCCTATGTTGCAAACAAAATCAACATCTTGACCTATATTTAAATTTCTGCAACATGACCCGTGTTACAAAAAACCTTGTTGCAATGGTAGAGGATGACGCTCGGCAGGTCACTCCATCCGATCCAACATCTTGCGAGGCGGTGGATCTTTTAGCAAGATCCGCCATCCGACGTGTAGCAGCGTCCTTTTTTTAATGCGTGGGTATCTTTTGCAAAATCACAAACATTATGATTCCCCAGACATTTTTTCATATTCTTGGACATTTTCAGAAATTCTTTTTTCTTAAAACATGAAGTTTTTATGAACATTAAAAAAAATCAATGTTTTAAATCGGTGTTTTTTAAAATCACGAACAATTTTCGAAGTTTTAAAAGAAAATATAAAGAAACGAAAAAACCAGGGGCGCTATGCGCCGCACATGGGCCGGCCCATATCGTGCGTCTGTGTGTTTGGGCGCTGTTCTCGGCGCAGGTCGCTAGGCCCGACTCCGTTTGGAGTTGGCAAAATTTCGGTGTTTCGACCGCGAACGGGCACATAATATTGCCACGGCCTCTCTGGGTGTCGTCTATATATACGGAGCTCGACGGCCGCAGCAGACAAAGATCTTGTACTCCAGAAAACAAGAAAACGAAAGCATATACAGATCGATCTTTGCTCGACGCGACCATGTCTTTGGAGGCGCGGTACACCGACGAGGATATCAGGTTCATGGTGGACGACGGCATAGTCGATCCGCACGTGGAGGAATCCCTCAGAACCATGCAGTCTGAGGTGAGCACGGCGCTGCAGGATGTTGTCGTCGAGTTCCTGGAGGCTGTGGAGGGCTCTCAACAGCCACGCCAGACCTCAAGGGTCCATCACCGCAACGCCTCTTCTTTGATTAATTCCAATCTGTGATATTACCGAATAAATTGGATGACTAGCAAGTCAGATGCAATGAGCTAGCCTACCTATTTCACATTGAAGTCCAGAAAATAAAGTTATAGTGTAGTTGTAACTATCGTTTTTTTTGGCAAACCAACCTGTGGTTGGGTGGTTAGAGGGACAGTGGTATTCCCAGCCCATCAGGGTTCAACTCATAGGGGTAGGGTGTGTGTGTGCGTTCATATGGATGAGTATATGCGCGTGTATATGAGCGTTTGCGTCTATACTGTGTTAAAAAAAACTATCGGTTTTTTGGTGTCGTGTTCATCGAACTAAGTTTTTTGGACTTGGGTTTCAAAAAATGTTTTTTGGACTTGTTTTATGTTTGTGAGAGTACTTATTTAGAGCAATGCTACGTTTACGGGAGTTGATTGGCCCTTAAAGGAGGTGTGTGTGTGTGTTGGGGGGGGGGGGAGATAAGTCCTGTAAACCACATGTGCGCGTCTATTATTTTTCAATTATTTATTGCTATTTAAGTCTTTATTTCGTTACAATTTTGAGCAAAACTAGCTAGCTCGCAAAGAAACTCCTAAACCTGGGAAAATTCATCGTGTCGACGTCATCTCCGGCCAAGCTTCCTTCATTTGTTACACCTTTGGTTAAATTCTTTCGCCACTAATTATCTCAATTAGATCCGCAGACCATTATTCATCGACCTTATGATGTAAGATTTACTGTGAAAGGGACGGCCCATTTGCAGATCGCAAAGTGAAAAATCCCAAAAATAAGTGAGCGCGCAAGTGATCCAACACATGACCTCGTGCTTATGAGTGCATGTAGCTAGTCAATTAAGCTGACGCGGTTTGATGGCTAAAAGGCAACACAAAACTTCAAGGAATGTTTAGGATATCGGTAACGGGTACAGTATTGGTTGGGGTTGATAAGGGATTAATCGGCGAATCAGTCACTTAACTGAATAATATCAATAACCCATTCATTGGTAGGTTAACCAGGTTCATATCTACATAGCAACATGCATTGTACTGAATGTCTCAATATGCAATCCTAGGCTATATAGCAACAAGGAAATAGTGTTTCAAACCATATTGCTTTGATGATGTCTAGATCTACATAGAAGAGCAGCAGCAGCAACACAACAACAATATTGTACATCACTGTCTAACATCCACTACAAGAAAATCTGCCTGTAGAGACGTCATATTCCCTATCTAGAGACGTGTTATTTCATCTCTAGGCAATCATAGAGTCGACTTAGTAAAGCTTCTTTGGAGCGTCTCCCCACGGACCGTCTCAAAATATATAGACACGCTGGCTAAGCGTCGATACATGGCATGAGACGCTATATTGAGACGTCCAAAGGCGTCTCTAGATATGACACGCTATATTTGGACGTTCAAAAGCGTCTCTACATATGTAGAGTCATTCTGTTAGGTGCGCTCATATCACGTCACTACTAAGAGGGCCATTTCATTCGTCATAGGCCCTAGGCCCATTCCTAAGAGGGCCATTTCATTCGTCATAGGCCCTCGGCCCATTCCTATACACGTTATGTTCGGACGTTATATTCGTCTCTAAATATACAAAAGCTTCTTGGTAACCACGTATTTTACTTTATATAATATTTTATTTATTCCAAATTGTACTTCGCCATTTCAAATCCAGTAACTTTATCATGCCATATGCTTGTGCAGGATGATCAACAAATATTGTTATATAAAAGCATCCACCCATATCACCAATCACATATATAAGCAACAAATATCATTATATGAAGGGATCCACCCATATCACCACTTGTATCCACAACCATCGGATTCTCACAATTTCATTTAGTAGGAACAAACACCTTAGGTTCACAACTGAATCAAATCAGATCTTCATATGAAATATGCAAATAATTAAGAAGAGATCATACAAACTAGAACTAAGTTTTCCTATAAAGCTAAAATATTTATATAATACATAATATTTGTCCATCTAAAGACTAATTCTTCTATAGTTTCTCCTGGCTCCTGCAATGCACTCCTTTTTCAAATCTTGAGCTACCCTGAAAAAGAAAGATAACAGAGAAAGAATTAGAACATAACTTTAAGGCTGGTGCGAGAAGAAATGTACTTTGATGATGTACCATAGCAGTGTTTGGTGGCTTGTTTTGAGGTTGTGTAGAAGTGGTTGATTTTGGCTTTTTTTACCTAAAAAGCACAAAGATCCTTCATAAATAAAAAGCCTTAAGTACGCACATTGGAGCATACGATGATTGCATGGAAGTATACTTACATGTGATAGAGGCCATGCAATTTTCCATATGGTCTAATCAGTGTCTCATCTCCAAGTCTTGAAACAGCGCAAACACACACTGCTGCATATTGCTCTCCAAGCATGTTTCCTCCAACCACATATGTTTTATCTCTACTCGCTAAAGTTCCTTCAGCCACAAATTTATTTTTTCTTCTCGGGTTCAACGAAACCAACAAGACCTTCATTTTATCCTATTTCTCAAGAAATGAAACATTCATTATCACAAACCATGGAAGATTTCATTTTACACAAAAAGGGCCGATTGCACATGGAATTAGACCAACTAACTATATATTCTAACCATTGTCATTCACACACACATATATATAATACCTGCTTAGTGATGCGATGAAGCTGTAACTTGGTTCAGGACCACCTTGCTTGGCCGCATTGCTATTTTCAGCATGACCCTTCTTTGATTCAGGACCATCATGTGCTTTCTACGGTTGAGGTTCAGTTTAGTTGTAAGTAAACTTGTAGAAAACATAGACATTTTTTGATAACAACAGAAATTTATGCGCGCATGCACACATACCTTACCAACAGTGTGTCTTGCGCAATTGCTAGGATGCAATTCCTGGTTAGTCTTGTCCGGTGAAGTTAATTCTGCACAGCTTTGATAGACCCTATCAATTTTTTCAATGTGCGCTTTCTACAATTGAGGTTTAGTTCAGTTGTAATTAAACATACACAACACGTACACATTGTTTGACAATGAAGCAGAATTTTATGCACAAAAAGCACCTTAACCATGTATGGTAAAGATGAAGCAGTGTAAATTTTACCTCCACATCTGTGATCATCTGCCCATGTTTTTGTAGAAACAATTCATTGTCCCATCTCGGAATATGCAATGGTGTAAATGTTGAGTTTTCTGCAAGCCAGGTAAGATGATGACCGAGAATGGCAGCCGACCTTCCATTTGGAACTCCACTTCCATCAGTCTCCACAATTATCTCCCCCCCCCCCCCCACCCCCCACCCCCCCACATAATTCCGACAAATTTTTACCTCGGAATTCCCCTATAATCTGTCGCACATCTCCATTTGGCCCTGCATGCAAGATTATCACAATGGCATATAAGTGGACCATATACATCACACTAGATATGTGTTTGAAAAAAGAAAATTGAGCTTACAAATTATTTTAATTTGCCTAGTAGAATCAGGAGGCTTTTTTGGTACTAGATCATCAATCTCTGGAGGGCCTTCTAAATTTTCTTCATCTGGTTGTACACTTTCAGAAACTTGCTCTGGGATGTTTAGGATTCGAAGCCGTCGAGGTACCCTCGACATGATATCTATACCAAACAATGTTAAATCATATGTTAAGGTCAAGCATAGAAGCATATGTCATTGTGAGAGCTGCTGATTGAAACCTCCCTTCAACTAAGATGCAAGAATCAATACTAACAAAATAGTGGGACTGCACTAAGATGAGGTAGGAAATAGGACAGACTAAAATTACCACAAAATAGCAGAGTAAATTGCAGCCTGTGCAACCAAACACTATCATGTTTTATGCTCCAGCGTAAATGGAATGTGAGGTTATTCGGCCAATCTATATAACACCACTTGTACTACTTTTGAGTTTTACCATATAAAATTTGATTGGACCAAACATTTGCTCACATATTTTCAAGAAAATCTGTCAGAATTGATTTTTAGGCAAGCAAGCAATTCAACAAACACTTAGAGTGCATTGCCTAGGAAGTAAGGAGACGAAGGAGAGGAGGATCGGGACTTCAGATGCATAAATGGAGAACCCGCTTCGGTTGATTTAATGGTCAAACTGTATGGGGCTATGGGATTTAAGGAATTGCCTGCTTGACGTGGTAGAGGCTGAAGATACTGGATGGAGGCGAGAGGTGCTTGCAGGCTGTGTGCCGACGGAACACACGCGCAGCTTCGAGTGAAGGACGGGACCTGCGTGGATCTGGCTTCGTGACGGTGAGGACGACTTCGTGAGGAGCACCGCTTCGTGACGGCGGGGACGACGGACACCGACGGGGCTCCAATTAGCAGGCTTGTCGATGGAGGAAAAAAGGAATCGGCGGCACGCGGCGATAGCGGCGGATGGCAGCGCTTGAGGGTGAGGCTGCCACCGCGCCGGTGCGGGAACTGGCGACGCGCGGGGCGGTGATCACGGCACAGATTGGAATCGGAAGTTGGATAAATGGGGAGGTGGTGGGAGGAGATGGGGGCGAGGGAAAATATCCCACGATACAAGGAGAAAGAAAATTAAGTAACGCGGGAAGTATGCGCGGTAAAAAAAACTGTAACGCCAAAACTTTTATAAGTGAATAATTTAGATAAAAAACGCATATATGAATAAATAATTTTTTAGCTATATCTTTTATTGGATAAATCCGTATGCTTTGTTTTTTTTAAATATCAAACCTTATTGGGTAATATACGTATTCAAGTATATCCATATAGTTTGATAAAAATAAGAAAAGGATCAAAGTTGGCCTTCCCCCTCAGACGCGCTCTGCCCGTGTCGACCGCGAACGCCGCCCCGGCAATGCCATCCCTTCACCAAGCCCATGTCGACAAAGGGGGCGGCGACGCGAAGCGACTCCTTCAAACCGATCTTAACCAGCTGGTCAGTGATGTAGTGTCGGCGTCTCCGTGATGTCGACGCCCGATGTGGCGAACGTGGGCCGGCATTGCGTCGCTCATGCCGCTCGCCCGCTCCTCCTGCGTCGCCCTCTCGGTCGTCGTCAAGGTGATGGGTGACGTTGTGTCATCGCCATGGCGAGGTACTGGAGTAGGCGCACGAGAGGGCTGCTCCTCCTTCACGGCCTTGTTACGCCGGTTGCGGTGGGACAATGACACTAATGGGTCGAAATGGCCGAACGCGCTGAGTGAGGGAGGGTGGCTCCTCCTTGACACGACGTCCGATTTGGTTTCCGCGATTTCATCGGAGGGAGGGGGCTACTCCTCGACGTGTTTGTTGGCCGATATTGGCGTCGTGCGTAAAAAGAGGGGGCAGGCAGACCGACACCGCTTCAATGTGGCACGGCGACCGGAGTAGGCTTCTCAGTCGTCGTGTTCATTTAAGCTTGTAGCAGTGCCCAACCTAATACCTTGCATGAAGCACCGCGCCGCCTCCCATTCCCAGCATCTCGCGCCGCCGGTCGTAGTTCACGCCCAACTCCGGTTGGAGCCAAAATGTGGTTGGTTCGAAATAAACCTGCTGCACCGGGCCAACTAAAGCACAAGCGCGAATCTCCCTCCTGCTCCCGGTATTGGAGGTGCCCAAAAGTTTCCTTGGTCGGGTTTTAAGAAGCATCTCGAAGCTCGCCAAGTTTTTTAAGTCGGGTTATATTTATCTTTTTTAGGTTTATTTCGGCCAAGTTTTACTTTGTTTTCCTGGTTTTTTCCTTTCTCTTTTATTGTTTTTCTACTATTCGTTTTAATTTTTATTTATTTTGACTTTTTAACATTTTCTGTTTCCCTTTTCTTTCTATTTTATTCAAATTCTTGAAGTTCTTCCAAATTTTTGGACTATTTTAAATTCTGAAACTTTTTAGAACTCATGCATATTTTCTTTAAACCGTGAACTTTTTTAAAATTAGCAATAAATTCAAGTACGCAAACATTTCTTGAATTTGTGAATTGTTCCCTAATTCATGAACTTTTCCAATTTGTTGCAAAAAAATTTGAAACCATAAACATTTTTCAAATTCATGAAACTTTTTCAAATACTTGAACTTTTTTCGAGGTCATGAACATTTTTAAATTCATATTTCTGAGTTTGTAAATATATTTCCTTGAATTGGTGAACTTTTTTCAAATTCATGAACAATTTCAGAAGCTATGATTTTTTTTTCAAATTCTTGTTTTTTCAAGATCGCGAACATTTTCAAAATTGATTTTCCGCCGAAATTTTGAACTACTTATAAAAGTCAACGGCCATATGTGGCCCTTCCCAGGATTTTAAGAATAACAAAAGAAATGTACTGTACTAGTTACTGTAACACTTCACTGATTTCACCAAATATCCTTTATTGCTTTTGATTTTTATGATTTTCCAGTTTCTTCATTTTTGTTTACTATATTTTTTTCTGGTTGACTGGGATGTCAATCGTGCAAAAATGATGTCATACACTTGCAAAATATTATTGGAATATTGACTAGACTACTTTCATTTCCTATAAACTAGCACAAAGAAGCATCCAATCAGGAAGTGAACCTGAAGCACACTTCATCAAAAGGTTCCAAAATTTAGCAGCAGTACTGTCATGTGAAAGTTAAAAAATAACAGTTAAAAAACTGTTCAAAGAACTAAACGGATAGCCATACAATTCATTCATAACAAAAGGGAACAATACATTCTGAAGAAGATCCACCCAGCTAGAATAATTATGTTGGAGTAACTCTACCTAGGAGCATGGATGACAAGTGCTCAACGTATATCTTAGCTGCCGATAACAAGCTGAAAGCACAAAGACTAATCTGTTTCATCTGAAGATGGTTCTTCACCCATGTCAAAAATATCACGAGGTTTGAATTTCAGCATCGTATTCCCATTCTCACTTCTAGGATGTTGGATATAAAAAACCTAGTCCACTTGGCAAGAAAATACAAAAGGATCACCCTCTAACTTCTCCCCTGTATGTACTTTTCGGGAGAAGTTCACATGAGTGAATCCAAACTCATCTCTTATAATTCCAGCTTTGTGATGAACATCATACCAATCACATTTGAAGAACACCACCTTGTAATCTTTGTATGACAACTCCAAAATGTCAGATAACCGGCCATAATAGGACACACCATTTTTAGCAAGGTTCACGACACCACTATTTTGTGTCACGCGTCCTGTCTCGCGACTGATAGTATGAAACCTGAAACCATTAATTATATAGCACTGTAGCGCACTCCACATTTGCTTGGTTTTGCAGCTAAAAAATTGATGTGTTTATTGAAATGCAAGAATGATTTTACACAATAGGTTTTTAATACATGCTGAACATTGTTTTTAAAATAGACATTGTAGAAAAAATCATCTGTATTAAGAAGATGTGCACCATAAATTACAAAATGTTAACCACACATTATGTAATATGTTCATCATATCTTATGGAAAATGTACAACATATATTACAAAAATGTTCAATTTAGATTTAATATATGTTCAACATATATTACAAAAATGTTCAATTGGCATTTAATATATGTTCAACATATATTACAAAAATGTTCAATTTGCATTTAATATATGTTCAATGTATATTACCAAAAGTTAATTATATTAAAAAAGTGTTCATCATGCATTAAAAAATGTTCACTATACACAGAAAAGTGATCAGCGTGCATTAAAAAAATGTTCACTATACGCAGAAAAATTGCTCAGAGTGCATTAAAAAAATGTTCATCATATAGTAAGACCTATCTTAAAAAAATGTAAGTATGTTAAAATTCTAGGAGAATAACCAACCGAGTGAACGAAAAAAGATGGAAGAAAAAAGAAAAAGAAAGAAAGGAAGAAAAAACTAAAATTAGGCCAAAACCTGAAACAAAAAGAAAGCAAAGAGAAATGATAAGAAAATAAACCTGGGCAACGAACGAGCCCCAGCCCAGCACACGCACGCGAAACGGGAAAAAAAATGCAGGCCTAGCTTGGCCCAACCGTCGGCCTAACGTGTAGAAGCTAGTATAAAAAAATTGTGGCATGTTATCCATCGTAATCGCCTATGTTGCCTGGTGGCTAGCGCGTCCATTCCGAATCCTGATCGGCGCACGTATTGTTTTTTTTATTTGTTTGTTTGAGGTTCCAATCCTGACCGGCGCACGTAGGTTTTTTTTATTTGTTTGTTTGATGCGACGGAAAATTTCAAACGAGTCCCTATTCGGTGGTGAAAACTTACGAACTAAAAAGAAATTCTTTCGCGGCCTTTTCCCGCAAAAAAAGGATATTTATGTGATTAAGTATAAACCTAGGGTTTTTTTACAAAAAACTTACGAACTAAAAAAGAAAATCTTTCGCGGCCTTTTCCCGGAAAAAAATGGATATTTATGTGATTAAGTATAAACCTAGGTTTTTTTTACAAAAAACATGCCACGTGGGCACCTACCAGACGGGCCCCAACGGTCAGATATACTGTCAGTACACTGTTATACGCGGTTTAGACCTTTTTGTGACGTATAACCTTAAACTTGGCACTGACATGTAAAACTTACGAAAAATGGTATCAATCTGCACGTACTGCCCCAATTGTGGTACTTCTGTACAATTAACTCGTCCAGGGGCCACGTACTACTCCTACTACATAGCAGATTGCAAAAATACCAAAGGGTATTTAGGTCATTCCACCTACATTTATCAAGTTATAATAAATTTAAAAATTAACAAAACGCCAATCAAGGTAATTTATCCAGAAAATAATGTGAAGTATATATAAGTTTAAATAAAATATGGCAAATCATCAACTGCCAAACTAAAACAGGACAAATCATCAAATCCCATGTATCTTTGGGATAATTGAGGATTTTTTCCAGGGAGGGATGATTAAGATTTTTGTTTCAAAACTAGAATTTTACAGAGGTAAGATAATTTTGCTTAGGAGAATACTACGAATGTGATGATTAAGGTTACAATCAAATTACAAAATGCCTTCCTGCAAAAAATAAATAAATAACAAAATGCCTCTTAATCAATTTCTTGTGCAATTACTCGGGTCATCTATTTGAATTTTACCATAGCTACAATTTTAATAGCCTTTTGAGTAAAAAATATTATTTTTTAATAGAGTCGCATATTAAAACGTCTCACAAATCGTCTCTAAGTTAATTAAAATTATATACCTATTTTCTAAATGGCCAATTATAAGCAAAAGATTGCGACGCCCTATGTACGTCTTAAGAAGCGTCTTTAGCTTGCTAGTGTTCATGGGCGTAGAGATGAATACAAATAGCGTTTCAGAAAAAGCGCCCATACGAGCCGTTTTTGTTGTAGTGATCAAAGGAGAGCAGCACAACAGCAATACTACTTGTACATCACATAAGAGACAGCAGCAGAAGTAATACATCAACATTTACAGAACAATACATCATAGGAGAGTAGTGCTTCTGTTCTTGGCATAGGAGAGGAGTTTTGGGCCAAAGAATGATTTCCACTTAATCA
Source organism: Elymus sibiricus (assembly GCA_039707655.1). Classification (NCBI taxonomy): domain Eukaryota; kingdom Viridiplantae; phylum Streptophyta; class Magnoliopsida; order Poales; family Poaceae; genus Elymus; species Elymus sibiricus. The sequence goes on along the minus strand of CM077665.1, from coordinate 139,922,784 downwards.
ACCCAGTCGATAATTTAGCCTGACATCTAATAAATCGGCTTGTCAGATCGATTAACCGGCCCTCACAGTTAATGGACTCGAATAGCACTTTCTCGTATCGGGAGGGGTCTGAATAGCAGTTAACTGGCCGATATTTGAAACATTGACTTCAAGTACTATCACATGTGATAGATCAGAGGCATTTTCTAGGACTTCGAAACACATTTTTTTTAAAGTGAATACTTTTTGAAACGCGAGCCTTTTACAAAATTGCAAATAAATTTTCAAAACCTCATATAGGTTTTGAAAATTCAAAAGATCCCAAACATTTTTTGAAAACATGAACCTTTTAGAACCTTGAACATTTTGTGAAAATGGGAACTTTTTTTTTAAATATGTTTTTTATTTTAAAAGGTAACATTTTGAATCTTTTCACATTTTTGAAAAATGGAATATTTTTAAAATTTCGAACAAAATTTGAAAATATGAATATTTTCTGAAAATCCATACAAAATTCGAAAGCATATTTTTTGGGTTTGATAACAAAATTTGAAAAGGGAACATTTCTTGGAATTTTGAGTACAATTTGAAAATATGAAAAAAGCAAATTTGTGAACAGTTTTTTTAGTGTATGAACAAATTATGAAGGTTTGATTTTTTAGAAACGTTTGAAGATTTTTTTAATATACTGAACAAAGTTCGAAGATTTGGAACATCATTTGATAAAATTGACCATTTTTTAAATTTTGATTGTTTTAGAACGGAAATTTTTAAACAACCATTTTTTAAATTAAGTATTTATGAAATAGTTAAACAAAAAAGGAAAAAGAAAATATAACTTGAAAAAGGAAATGAAAATAGAAAAAGGAAAGAAAAACAAAACGGGCCAGCCTGTGCGAATCCCCGTCTACTTGAAGCAACACACGTCAAATAGGGTTTTCCGGAAGGGATCACGTCGGCAATGATATTGACACGGTGGTTTAACCCATGTTCAGGCCCCTAGATTGGAAATAGCACACATCGTGTCTACTTATCTTTGTGGATGATCATGCGGATCCGTAAGGGATTACAATGGTGTTTCCTTGTCTACTAAGATAGGGTACGAGAAAGAGCTCTGACGTATCTTTTGTCCTTGTCGGCGGTTGGTACTTGGTATTGCCTTTATATAGGTTACGATTGTGCAATCCTATAGCTATCACGCACAAATCTCCCACAATCGAAGAGACGATGTGGCTTCCCCAGCTTCTTGAGGAGCTCCGCCATCCTCCGATTCAGGCTACATTTGTATACTGTGACAACATTAGTGCGACTTACCTTCCATCCAACCCCGTGCAGCATCAACAAACAAAACACGTTGAGACCTCCACTTCGTCAAGGATTGAGTCGATTTGGGTGACACATGGTTGTACGTGTTCCTTCGGAGTCACAACATGTTGATGCACCCACAAAAGGACTCCTGTCCGCAGTTTTTGCTGATTTTCGGTCGAGTCTTAGAGCAACTCCAACCGGCCGACCCAAACGGACGCGGCTTTTGTCCGCTTTTTGTCCGTTTGGGTCGGCGAAGCGGACGCCCGTGTCCGCTTTGCGAAATGGGTCGGCGCGTGCGCCCAACGGGAGGCCGACCCAAATTTGCCACCGACAAAAAAAAATAACACGTGGCATAAAATAAACATAATAAAACATTAATCTTTACCTAATAATAAAGCAAATTGGGTTTCTGGTCGTCCGTCATGGCATTTTTCAGAAAAGTCTCTCTATTTCAGAGAATTCAACCCGCAGTCCCGTTTTAAGTAAAAACAAATCGTTTTTTCGTATTTTACACAAAAGCCCCTGTGTTTTCTTGAAATCAACCCGCAGTCCGGATTTAAGTCACACCCGAACCGTTATTTTACATTTTTCGAAACCCCCCCTGATCTTTTACGTAATTCATCCACGGATCATATTTAAGTCAAACAAATGTTTTTCTAAATCATCCATATCTTTTAAACCGTAACTCCGATTTGAACATGTTATATATGAAATTTGATTAGAAAAATATGTAGAATATGAATATGAGATTATTTTTACCTGTTAAGTATTTTTAAATATTATTTTGAAAGATATTTAAGTCAAACAAATGATTTTCTAAATTATCCGTATATTTTAAACTGTAACTCCGATTTTAACATGTTATATATAAAATTTGATTAGAAAAATGTGTGAAATCTGAATATGATGTTAATTTTACATGTTAAATATTTTTTAAATATTGTTTTGAAAGCCAACTTTTAATTTATAGCGCACAATCCGTTTTTCTTTCGTACCGGCAGCGAGGGTGAGAAGGAGGATAAGCGGCAACACAAATATGATGCCTCGCTAAAATAAAGGAGATGGACCTGTTGTGGTCTTGAGTGATGGTTGTTGGGTTAAGAGCGTGTGTTATGTTTTCTCTCCCGTTGCAACGCACGGGCTCTTTTGCTATAAATAAACATAATAAAACATTAATTAAACATAAGTGGCCGGTCAACCGCCGGCCAAAGTGCACTTAAAACATAATTAAACATAAATAAACTAAAAAAACTACGCGCCCGCTGCCCCCTAGTCGTCCACCTTGCCCTTGCCCTTGCCGTCGCCATCGCCATCGCCGCCGGTGAGGTCGACGAAGAAAGGAGGCGGCCCAGCCCACCCGAACGCCGCTTGGTAGGCCGCCAGGGCAGCCTCCTCCGGCGTCTGCTGCGGCTGCGGCATTGCGGCGAGCCGGGCGCGCTCCTCCTCCTCCTCCTCCAGGCGCAGCGCCTCCTCGTTGTGCTCCCACTCGATCTGCCGCTGGCCGTCGGCTACCTCCTGGACGAGCCAGTGCGTCTTCCAGCGCTCGAGGTGGGCCAGCTCCTCCTCCGACGTCGAGGCGTACCAGACCGGAGGCGCGCTGACCCGCGCCCACCTTCCACCCACTGCCAGGCGGGCCCCGGAGGTAGCTGGTCGCATTTAATACGACCGGGGGGCGGTTGGCCGGCCGACAAGTGGGGCCGAGGCGGACACGAGGGGGACGCGCGGCGCGTCCGCTTGGCGTCCGCGCCGACGCAAATCCGGCCCCAATTTGGGCCTGAAATGGGTCGGCGCGGACGCGATTTGGGACTGGGTCGGCGCGTTAGGCTCCTGTTTTCGTCCGCGACGACCCAAACGGACGCGGACGGACGAAATGGGTCGGCGCTTGGAGTTGCTCTTAACATTCACCCAGGTGGTGTGTGTGTGTTGAACAGCTGGGAGATCTGCTTCGTCTATCTCTTTGCTTCACATTAACTTTTGTATTTATTGTTCTAATCACGAGGTATCGGTGGACAGCTCAGATTTTACGGTGTCGCGCCGGCATGGGCACCTAGTGCTTTTTCCATGTCACGTGCGTCCTAACTACTGTAGTTCACAAATACAAATGCCAACTCGTCGCTTCTATGACGCGCAGGCAGGAGCCTTGAAGCCGGTGAACCTGACGAACGCGATGGAGTGGGGCTCGACGTGCACCGGCGTGCACCCGTCAATGGCGATTCCCGGCCGCAGCTCGGGGATCTGCCCGCACTGGCCGAGCACGAGCGGCTCCCCGTTGAGCAGCACCACCTGGCTCTGGATGTCGCCGCCTTCGGGGCTCAGGTGGTACTCCTCCCTCCGCCCGCCGCACACCGCCGCTTTCCCGCCGCCGGCTTCCGCCTGCAGCAACCTCCGCGGCTGTGGGTGCAGGTCCATGTCGCCGGCCACCGTCACGTCGAACGCCGTCGAGTTGGACAGGTTGATCAGGAGCACCGTCACGCCGGGCTGCTTCTTGGAGCAGTGCGCGTAGGAGCGGAGGTACGGCGAGCCAGCGGCGGCGGTGGTCTGGAGGACCCCCGGGCCCATGAGCCGGTGCCAGAGTAGCGCGCTGTAGTAGTCCGGGTTGGGGGCGAGCGTGGTGGTGTTGAGGAGGCAGTAGTTGCCGCCGACGAGGGCCTGCCGGCAGTACACCTTGGTGCCGAACACGGACGACATCCCGAGCTGGTCCAGGTACCAGAAGCTGTTGGCGAACCTGTCCGACACGTCCTTCCCGCCGCTGTTGTACGCGCAGGCCCGTCGATGAGGGGGGCCAAGGTGGCCGACCGCACAGTACGCGCCGCCGGACTCGCCCACCCACGCCGAGCTCCACGGCCCGGACTCCCGCACCGTCGCCTCCATGTCGCTGAACGTCTGCGCCACCTTGTCCAGGTAGTATGGGTCCTGCATCTTGTTGATCAGGTCCTTGTCCTTCCCTGCAAAAGTTCACGAAGCAACACCCACTCGATCACGCACACGCCACCAAACACCCCGGGAACGTGACATCCAGGCAGCCCGGCCGGCGATGCGCGACTGACTCACCGGAGCCGAGGTTGTAGATGTGGTGCGTGACGCCGTCGACGACGCCGGGGCCGGAGACGCGCAGCATCTCGGAGAACCAGGGCCCGTCGTAGAAGCCCCCCGGCGCTAGGAGCTTGGGGTGGTGGCCGGTGCCGTTGTACACCTTGTCCACCATCCTCTTGAGCCGGAGCACGTCCTTCCCGTACTGCGCCGCCTTCACCTTGGCCTCCACGCCACCGGCGCACAGCTCGTTGCCCAGTTCCCACGACTCCACGCGGTAGCCCTTGCTCACGGTGTAGCGCATCAGGTCGAGCGCGTTGCGGCCGTCCCAGCCGCCGACGTGGAGCGTGCTGCCGTTCTCGGCGGCCTTGCGCCGGCCCCTCAGCGCGTTCAGCCCGAAGGTCACCGTCGTGCTGATGCATGCGAATGTGAACGTCGATTCTTGTATCCATGAATTAATGCTTGCATGCATGATCGCTTACTTGGTTCGCCGGAAGAAGATGTTGAGCTCGTCCCAGCGGTTCATGGCGAGGCAGCCGTCGGTGAAGCCGAAGAGGCGGGCGTCGTTTCGCCGGAAGTTGGGGCAGTCGGCGTAGTGCTTGCCAACCTTGTACGTGATCTGGTCCTGCAACGATCCTCCGAGCCTAATCCGCAACGAGTTGAAGGCTGCCATGCATGCACGCAGGGATGCAGCCATCGTCAGTCAGTCGTATGGATCATGCATCATAGTACAACATTTGAATGCATGCATGCACTGATCGATCAATGGAATCAGTGATTAATTCATCAATCTCAAAACAACAAAGTTAATTCTCTATTTATTTCACCTTTGACGGCATTGTACAGAATAGGGCTGTAGAGATCCTGCGTGTAATTCCGATGCAAAATCAGTAGGATTAAAGATGTGTATGCAACTATGCACATATGAACATGTTGGGCAGAGTTATACCAGGTTGATGATGGAGGAGTTGTGCCAGGGGCACATGCCATAGTTGCACTTGTCCCTGGGCCACCAGTCGAGCGTCGCGCAGATGAAGTTGTCGTCGGTGCGGGAGATGGCCGTCACACCGCCCTCACCGACACGGTCGACTTCTCGCCGGCGGCGACCGACCGGATAAGACGAGGATGCAAAGGAAAAGGGTCCCAGCAGCTTGAGCCGCCATTAATTGGCAGAGAAGCTGAGAAGGAATTCGCACTCGGGAGCAATGATGCCACACCGGTGCCATCGATGACAGCTATATGCGTCGAGCTATATATGAGAATTCGGAGTGAAGTCAACCCAGGAAGCAATAGAATAGGGCTTTGCGCTGCAGAAGGGAATATGGATAAGTACTACGTAGCACATAAACAGGACGGTTTGTTAGGGCATCCACAGCGTTTAGAGGCTGGCTTGCCTCTAAGCTGGACCCACGCTGGATTGTTAGAGTCAGCTCAAAATTACGCAATGTATGCCAAATGTTCCCTGCCTCTAAGTTGTCGGCTCCTTTCCATCCTCTTGACATGACACATGCATGCTCTCCTTCTATGACATGTAGGGCCAACGAATTATTTTATTTCATGGAAAGAATTGGAGGCTGCCTCCAAGCGTAGCGTCGATGCTAAGCAAATTTAGCTTAGAGGCTGTTCTCACAGTGTATAGCGTCTGCCTCTATGGCCTTAGAGGCTGCCTTAGAGGCAGCAAAACATCACACTGTGGATGCTCTTAGTGTGTGTATTCGTTTGTTTTTTGCATGGGACTGAGTCTAAGGGCATCTTCGGCCCGTAAACCTCCTTCGGACCGTATGGTCCAGACCACGTAATAAGCCATCTAATACGGCGCGGGCTGATCGTCCCATCGCCTGACCTGGCCGCGGCTATTTAAACAACGCTCCGGCACCGTCCAGAGTACCGCACCGTCCTCCTCCCTCTCGCCGAGTCTTTCCTTCTCTCCAACCTCCACTTCCTCTCCGAGCCTATCCATCGGCGATGCCGAAGTCCTGGTTCTCTGCGCCGGCAGGCGGCACCGGTGGGAGCTCGACGTCTGGCGGATCATGGCGCCGCCGCCCTCGCTCACCGGGGCCATCGACATCCACGGCGGCGGGATCCTCCGACAAGGAGGAGATAGTCATCTTCTCCAGCGACAAGGAGGAGGAGCCGCAACAGCAGCCACGTCTGCTGTTGGAGGCGGCGGTTACGAACGAAGAATTCGTCCGACAGATGGAGATCATGAAGAAGCGTTCGCTTCGTCAGATGGGTCCGGAGCCACCATCACCGGCGCGCATGAAGGAGGAGTCCACGTCCCCGCCACGGGTCTACGTCAAGCACGAACCGGCATCCCTGCTCCGACAGGAGAAGGACGAGCCGGCATCCCCGCTGCACAACCGCGACCTTCACATCGGCGGCCGCGTGAAGTAGGAGCCCGCGCCCCCAGCGCCTCCGCCGCGTGAAGCCGGAGCCGGCGTCGCCCCCGCCGCATAGCCGCTACGCGCGGATAGACGGTCCTTCGTCTCCACCTTGATGCCACCGCTCCCAGATAAAGGAGGAGGCGCTGCCCGTGATCGCCAAGGCGCATGACCGCATTCTCCACTACCTAGGTGGCGGAGGTTTCGGCGGTGTCTCCGGCTCCCGGGTCGTGGTGTCCAAGACCGAGCGCGTGGCCCGGCAGCAGGCGAGGTACGACCGACACTATGCCGGTCGCCGCTCTGCGTTCGCCAAGACGGACGCGTCCCTAGAATGGGTGTGCAACGACCAGGACCTCGCCGCGGCATGGGCGCTCGACCGCTCCTTTACCACCACAAAGACGGCCGCCAGGCGACACTGCCGCCTTGACGACGAGCTCGCCAAGATCGGCAAGTAGTGGTCGCTTAGCGACTACTCCGCCAACTGATGAGTGATATTTTTACACTCATTTCAACCATGTTTAAACCGAGATATTGTATTAAAAGAGAGCTATCCACTTTGATTTGGCACTAATGACTAATGAATGCAAAGGATTCCACAAATCCTCTCTTTGATATTTTTCTACAGGAGATGGGCTAAAAAGGGAAGAAATCACGTGGGAGAAAGGAATGGAAGGAGATTGGAGAAGAAACAAGTCACCAGGAGCGCCAAGAGGCCACCAGAGCCAAAGACGGCATTCCATGCGAGCGCACACACTCGCATGAGCGGTCGTTTGGTGTGAAAACCGAGGCAGGTCGTCCACCTGAACAACTTTTATAAACGGGACCCAGTCGAAATGCCAACAGAATGGGCAGCAGAGTAGCGTCGAGCACAACCAGAACCTCATCATCATCTCCATCCACAAACCCTAGCCGTCGCCATCTTCATCTCCATAGCCATCCCCACCACCATAGTGCTATCTCATCTAGTTCATACTTGCAATCGTGGATCGCACAAGGCATCTATTGTAAGACAACTTGTAATCAATCAATCCCAAGATATGTTCTTCAATGATTTTTTCTCGCGATCTGATCTCCATGGGTGAGTAGTCCTGTAAGGTATGGGGTGAGGCATGAGCCTTGCAACCCTAGGTATTTGGTTAAGGGATCAATGGGAGTCTTTTACATAACGTCTTGTAGTGTACAATAAAAGTGTTTCATGAAGCGTCTCTTGTCTTGTCCGCGATCTTCATCCCTGCAGGTACCCAGGATCATGGAGGTTGAGCACCGGTGAGATTAGGAGCAAGGGGACCGTGAAATGTTACACCGAACACCGGTGACAGTAAGGTTCAATAGGGTAACATGGATCATAACCTTCGGGATTCATGAGGTGTAGTCATTAAACACCCGATGCTTTTGTCTGAAATTATTATCTTAATTATCAGAACAACCCCGCGAAATAGACAGGGCCTTCGGTAGGACAACCGATTCTTGATGCAGGACTCGAGCTGGTCAAGATGTAATTTGGACACAACCCCAACGCTGATACGAAGCAACACTAGTGCAGAAATGGCTAGCCACAGCTCTTGTTCGTGGCACGCCATTTCGCACCAACGCCAGCACACTTTTTTCAAATAGCTATGTCGTTGGAATATTTCGAACGTCATAGCTATTTGCTTAGTGCTGGTGTTGCAAATTAGGGCCGGCGTTGCACACATTAGGCCGATTAGGCCCACGCCAGCACTAGTGGGTTTTAACAGCCCGACGTAGTAAAAAAAACTTATCCTCACTCTTGACCCCAACTCCACCGGCATGTCCTCCTCTCCATCCCAGCTGCCGATGCCGCCTGACGCGTCGCGTCTCCACCCGCCGCCGCCGCACCGCCGCCTGACACGTCCCGTATCCGCCCGACGCCGCCCCACCGATGCCGTCCGTCTCCGCCCCGCAGACCCCGCCCCGCCGACGCCGCCCGTCTCCGCCCGACGTCGCCCCGCCGCCGCCGCCCGCCATGTCAACTCCAAAGAGGTATGGAAAGAAGTTTCCCCAAACCCATTTTTCAATACTACGTGCTATATTTAGTGTTAGTAGTATATGAGTTGCAATGTATGAAAAAAATTAGGTTTTGTGGGCTGATCTGAAGTGGTATAATGTAAATTATGTTTCATGAAGTGGTATAATAAGCATCAGACCAAATTATATAGTAACAATAAGCAACTGGTGTGACAATACACTTGTGTGGAATACATTTGGGCATTTGATAACATATACTCCCTTTGTCCCAAAATTACTTTCTCAACTTTGTACTAGCTCTAGTACAAAGTTGTACTAAGCTTAAGACAGTTATTTTGGGACGGAGGGAGTATATATCTTGGTGTTTGCTTTCTTTCACTATCCTACATATCTTGGTGTTTAGAAAATTATCACACAAAAGAACTAACAAAGTAGCAAAGGGTCATACTAAACATAACTAAAGACCTTACGCTAGAAATACGATAATACATAAACTATGGAAACCCTTAATTAAAAAGAAGCATTACATATGGAAGGGTGGCCATGTAGAGGAGTAGTGTATTACCATGCAAAAAAAGTAGGAGTAGTGTGTAAACAAGCTGCGACACCTTAATTAGCTAAAACATTACATAGTTGATGGTAGAGCTTGACAACATTCAAATAAATAGTTGATGATACACTCTAGCTAAAACATTACATAGTTGATGGTAGAGGTTTCAAGTGTTTCTATTTTAATTTGTCTACAACTTTTTTGATAATATACTCTAAAACATTACATCACAAGATTTTCTGTTTGATGCTACAACATCACCGACTCTAGCATCTTTGTAGGCTCCTTTGAGCACTGGTTGGATTTTGCCGAAGAGAAAGGCGAAGTGAGCACCAACCAGGTAATTAGGCTGGTTACAAAAAACATGCATGAGCATTGCAAACATCAATATACCTAACCATTAATTAATTGTTGATGTTTTGAAACCCTTGCCAGGGATACGCACGAGCTCCGCCTTCTACAGCACCCGATGAGCAGAAGACATGTGACATCGAAGTGCTCAATCACGAGCTAATCACGTCACATGAGAGTATCGTCAAGGCCCTGGAGGAGGTTAATGCTTCCCTCAAGAAGGAGAGAGATAAGCTTATCGATGACAATGCTATTGTCATTCATAAGATTTGCAGTCTCGAACGTCAGATCACGTGGCTGAAGCAGGACATAAGTAATTACAAGAAGGACATCGAAGTCCTGAAGTCTGAGAGGACTCAATTGAAGACGGAGAAAGCCCATTACATAAGGGAGGGGCAGGTGAATAGGAACAAGCTTCGTGAGCTTAAGTTAGTCCTTCGAAAAAACTAGGTAGTGTCAAGAGGTGAATACATTGTGAGAAGTTTGGTACTTTACTTTTGTGAATATCGTGAAACATTTAGTTTTTGGAGCCGGTAGCATCTTTTGTGAATTACTGAAACATTTAGCATCTTTTGTCAATTGCTGAAACGTTTAACATCTTTTGTTAATTACTGAAATGTTTAGTTTGTGAAGCTGGTAGTATTTTTATTAGCGAAATATGATAGTGCCGGCATGCAAATATGTCCAACGCCATATGTATTCAAAATACTACCGGCGTCGTCTCCAACGGCACAACTAAATTCTAACAGTGGCGCCATATTGGTGGCGTAGGGTGTCCACGCCAGCAGATCCCTTTTTGCCACGCCATAGCTAGGCTTTTCTGCACTACTGCAAGCACCTCTTGATGAGTGACTTCCCGATCACAAACTAATATCATACATGGTTGTAAGCATTAAGACCTCATCACCGCACCTTCTTTTTATTTATAAGTGTTGAATCACAATTTGCTTGCTGATCCGGTCAAAAGCTGGATTGAGACTTTGGCAAAAAGCTTGCTAGAGACCGTTGCTTCAAGGGAGTTTTCCTCTCATGGGTTCGATACCCAGGGTCACCTATGGGGAAATAGGTGCGGGATACCCTTTCTTGTTCCAATACCGGATCAATAAAAAGGAGATATCAAGCCCTTTTTCTGGCGCCGTTGCCGGGGAGGAGTTTAGTATTCCTAGTCTTTGTGTTTAGAGTTTTTTGTTCAAGTTAATTTTCTGTTTTTGTTTTTAGTTTTTAGTTTAAGTCTTATTTTGTGCAAGTCTTTTAAGTTGAAAACCAAAAAGTTACTATGGCTCATAATCTTGGGAGTTTTGCTACTCCTAGCAACAACTTAATGCGTGAACCAATAGCACAACCTGATGTTGCAACTGCAGAATATGAGATGAAGCAGAACCTAGTTTCCATGGTTCAACATGACCAATTTGGAGGCTCTGCTTCATAAGATGCAGGTATGCACTTACAGAATTTTACTGAATTGTGCAACATGATACGCATAAAGGATTATGACCCAGATGCTCTGAAACTACGCTTATTTCCTTTCTCTTTGAGAGGAAAAGCTAAGGAATGGCTTTTAGCCTTGCCTAAAGGCAATATTACTTCTTGGGCTGCTTGTTGTAGTAAATTTTTATCTAAATTTTGTCCACCTGCAAAGATTATGCAATTACGTTCTCAGATTACAGGTTTCAAGCAAAAGGAATGTGGGCCACTAGCGCTTGCATGGGAAAGAATGAAAGAAGCTATAAGAAACTACCCCAATCATGGAATGGAGGAGTGGCTAATGTTGGGGAACGTTGCATGGGAAACAAAAAAATTCCTACAAACACCCAAGATCTATCCATGGAGATGCATAGCTACGAGAGAGGGAGTGTATCTACGTACCCTTGTAGATCGCTAAGTGGAAGCGCATATAACACGGTTGATGTAGTCGTACGTCTTCACGATCCAATCACGATCTGTCCCGATCTAGCACCGAACGGACGACACCTCCGCGTTCAGCACACGTACAGCTCGATGACGTCTTTGCCTCCTCGATCTAGCGAGCGAGGTCGGAGTAGTAGATGATTTCTCCGGCAACACGATGGCGTGGTGGCGGTGGTGGTGGTGCTATCCCGGCAGGGCTACGCCTAGCGCTACCGAAACTGCGACCGGAGGAGAAAACGATCTAGGGAGAGAGAGGGACGCCAAGGGCTTCGTGTGTGCTCTTGGGGCGCCCCTCCCCTTTATATATAGGTGGAGGGGCATGGAGATCAGCCCCTCCAAGACCTAGGGTTCAGCCAAGGGGGAGGGGTTGGACTCCTAGTCCAATTCCCTCCCTTTCCATAAAGAGGTGGACTTTCCACCTCTCCCAAGCCACATGGGCCTTGAGGGAATTGTGCGCCTGGCCCAATAAGGCCAGGGCGCCTCCCCTCAGCCCATGCAAAACCTTGGGACGTGGTGGAACCCTTGGTGGAGTTCCGGACTCCTCCGGAAGTTTCTGGAACCTTCTAGAAGCTTCCCGGTACAATACCGGCAAAACCCGAAACTTTTTCGGTAGCCAAAATATGACTTCCCATATATAAATCTTTACCTCCGGACCATTCCGGAGCTCCTCGTGACGTCCGAGATCTCATCCGGGACTCCGAACAACATTTGGTCACCAATATATATAACTCAACAATACCAAATCGTCACCGAACTTTAAGTGTGCAGACCCTGCGGGTTCGTGAACTATGTAGACATGGCCGAGACAACTCTACAGTCAATAACCAATAGCGGGACCTGGATGCCCATATTGGTTCCTACATATTCTACGAAGATCTTTATCGGTCGAACCACGATGTCAAGGATTCAATCAATCCCGTATGCAGTTCCCTTTGTCCATTGGTATGTTACTTGCCCGAGATTCGATCATCGGTATCTCCATACCTAGTTCAATCTCGTTACCAGCAAGTCTCTTTACTCGTTCCATAACACAAGATCCCGTGACTAACTCCTTAGTCACATTGCTTGCAAGCTTCTTGTGATGTTGTGTTATCGAGTGGGCCCAGAGATACCTCTCCGTCATACGGAGTGACAAATCCCAGTCTTGATCCATGCCAACATAACAGACACCCTCGGAGATACCTGTAGAGCACCTTTATAGTCACCCAGTTACATTGCGACGTTTGATACACACAAGGTACTCCTCCGGTGTTTAGAGAGTTGCATGATCTCATGGTCATAGGAACAGATACTTGACATGCAGAAAACAATAGCAATAAACTGACACGATCATATGCTACGTTCATAGTTTGGGTCTTGTCCATCACATCATTCTCCTAATGATGTGATCCCGTTATCAGATGACAACTCATGTCTATGATCAGGAAACCTTGACCATCTCTGATGAACGAGCTAGTCTAGTAGAGGCTCACTAGGGACATGGTGTTGTCTATGTATCCACACATGTATCTGAGTTTCCGATCAATACAATTCTAGCATGGATAATAAACGATTATCATGAAAAAGGAAATATGATACTCCCTCCATTCCCTTATACAAGGCCACATCATATTTTTATATCTAACTTTGACCATTAATTTTGCCAACAAAAAATGAGTTATATGCCATAAAAAGTATGTCGTTAGATGCACATTTCTAAGAACTTTATGATGATATATTTTTTATGACATATAATTTATATTTTCTTGACCAAAATTATAAGTCAAAGTTTGACACGGAAAACGAAGTTGCCTTGTATAAGGGAATGGAGGGAGTAATAACTAATTTATTATTGCCTCTAGGGCATATTTCCAACAGTCTCCCACTTGCACTAGACTCAATAATCTAGTTCACATCACCATGTGATTAACACCCAATGAGTTTTGGGGTTTTATCATGTTTTGCTTGTGAGAGAGGTTTTAGTCAACGGTCTGCAACATTCAGATCCGTGTGTACTTTGCAAATCTATATGTCATACTGTAGATGCTGCTACTACGCCCCACTTGGAGCTATTCCAAATGACTACTCCACTGTACGTATCCGGTTTGCTACTCAGAGTCATCCAGATTGGTGACAAAGCTTGCATCGACGTAACCCTTTACGGCGAACTCTTTATCACCTCCATAATTGAGAAACATTTCCTTAGTCCTCTAGTTACTAAGGATAATTTTGACCGCTGCCCAGTGATCCACTCCTGGATCACTCTTGTACCCCCTTGCCACACACGTGGCAAGGCACACACCAGGTGCGGTACATAGCATGGCATACCGTATAGAGCCTATGGCTAAGGCATAGGGGACGACCTTCGTGTTGGAAATATGCCCTAGAGGCAATTAATAAAGTGTTTATTATTATCATATTTCTCCGTTCATGATAATGGCTTATTATTCATGCTAGAATTGTATTGACCGGAAACTAAATACATGTGTGGATAATAGACAAATACTATGTCCCTAGTATGCCTCTACTAGACTAGCTCGTTGATTAAAAGATGGTCAAGGTTTCCTGACCATGGACATGAGTTGTCATTTGATAACGGGATCACATCATTAGGAGAATGATGTGATGGACATGACCCAACCGTTAGCATAGCAAATGACCGTTCAGTTTATTGCTATTGCTTTCACTATGTCAAATACACGTTCCTCTGACCATGAGATCATGCAACTCCCGGATACCGTAGGAATACTTTGGGTGTATCAAACGTCACAACGTTACTGGGTGATTATAAAGGTGCACTACAGGTATCTCCGAAAGTGTTTGTTGAGTTGGCATGGATCGAGATTGGGATTTGTCACTCCGACTATCGGAGAGGTATCTCTGGGCCCTCTCGGTAATACAGCATCACAGAAGCCTTGCAAGCACCGTGACTAAAGAGTTAGTTGCAAGATGATGTATTACGGAATGAGTAAAGAGACTTGCCGGTAACGAGATTGAACTAGGTATTGGATACCGACGATCGAATCTCGGGCAAGTAACATACCGCCAGACAAAGGGAACAACGTATGTTGACATATGAGGTTCACCGATAAAGATCTTTGTGGAATATGTAGGAACCAATATGAGCATCCAGGTTCCGCTGTTGGTTATTGACCGGAGAGTCGTCTCGATCATGTCTACATCATTCCCGAACCCGTAGGGTCAGCACACTTAAGGTTCGATGACGATTTAGTATTATATGAGTTATGTGATTGGTGGCCGAAGTTTGTTCGGAGTCCCGGATGAGATCACGGACATGACGAGGAGTCTCGAAATGGTCGAGAGGTAAAGATTCATATATTGGAAGGCTATATTCGGACGTCGGAAAGGTTCCGAGTGATTCGGGTATTTTTCGGAGTACCGGGGAGTTACGGGAATTCACCGGGAGAAGTAATGGGCCTTATTGGGCCATACGGGAAAAGGAGAGGCAGGCCACATGAGGAGGCGCGCCCCCCCCCCTTGCCCAAACCGAATTGGGCTAGGGGAGGGGGCGCAGCCCCCTCTTTCCTTTCCCTCTCCCTTCCCCCTTTCCTACTCCGTATGGGAGGTGGAATCCAATAGGACTAAGGAGTCCTAGTAGGACTCCCCACACTTGGCGCACCCCTAGGGGGCCGGCCTCCTCCCTCTCATCCTTTATATACGGGGGCAAGGGGGCACCCCAAAGTACAACAATTGTCCCATAGCTGTGTGCGGTGCCCCGATCTCCGTTTTCCACCTCGGTCATATTTTCGGAGAGCTTAGGCGAAGCCCTGCCGGAATCACTTCACCGTCACCGTCGCCACGCCGTCGTGCTGACGGAACTCATCTACTTCCTCGACGTCTTGCTGGATCAAGAAGGCGAGGATTGTCACCGAGCTGCACGTGTGTAGAACTCGGAGGTGCCGTACGTTCGGTACTCGATCGGTGGAGCTCGAAGGATTGTTCGACTACATCAACCGCGTTGTGAGACGCTTCCGCTTAACGGTCTACGAGGGTACGTAGACACACTCTCCCCTCTCGTAGCGATGCATCTCCATGGATAGATCTTGCGTGAGCGTAGGAATTTTTTTGAAATTCATGCTCCGTTCCCCAACAGTGGCATCCGAGCCAGGTCTATGCGTAGATGTGATTTGCACGAGTAGAACACAAGTGAGTTGTGGGCGTGGGTGTATACATATTGCTTGCCGTTACTAGTTGATACTTGATTCGGCGGTATTGTGAGATGAAGCGGCCCGGACCGACATTACGCGTACGCTTACGCGAGACAGGTTTCACTGCTAAGTGTACTCGTTGCATAAAGGTGACTGGCGGGTGTCTGTCTCTCTCACTTTAGTTGAATCAATTTCAATGAAGAGGGTTCTTTTAGAAGATCAAAAAGCAATCACTACACCACGTTGTGGTTTTGCGTAGGTAAGAACGGTTCTTGCAAACCCGTAGCAGCCACGTAAAACTTGCAACAACAAAGTAGAGGACGTCTAACTTGTTTTTGCAGGGTATGCTGGTGATGTGATATGGTCAAGACATGATGTGATATAAGTTGTTGTATGAGATGATCATGTTTTGTAAGTTATCAGGCAACCGGCAGGAGCCTTATGGTTGTCTCTTTATTGTATGCAATGCCAACGCTATGTAATTGCTTTTCTTTACCGCTATGAGTTAGCAGTAGTAGTAGTAGCAATAGCCGGCGAGACGACCACGACGCTGCGATGGAGATCAAGGTGTCACGACGCTACGATGGAGATCATGGTGTCAATCCGGTGACAATGGAGATCATGACGGTGCTTGGCTGATGGAGATCAAAAGCACAAGACGATGATGGCCATATCATGTCACATATATTGAATTGCATGTGATGTTAATCCTTTTATGCATCTTATTTTGCTTAGGACGACGGTAGCATTATAAGATGATCCCTTCACTAAATTTCAAGATAAGTGTTCTCCCCTAGTATGCACTGTTGCGAAGGTTCGACACTTCTAAGCACCACGTGATGATCGGGTGTGATGGATTCTTTCGTTCGCATACAATGGGTGTAAGCCAGTTTTACACACGCAGAATACTTGGGTTAAACTTGACGAGCCTAGCATATACAGATATGGCCTCGGAACACAAGAGACCGAAAGGTCGAACATGAGTCATATAGTAGATATGATCAACATGAAAGATGTTCACCATTGATAACTAATCCTCCTCACGTGATGATCGGACGTGGCTTAGTTGATGTGGATCATGTTACACTTAGACAACTTGAGGGATGTTAATCTAAGTGGGAGTTCTTAAATAATTTGATTAATTGAACTTCAATTATCATGAACATAGTCTAAATAATCTTTGCAATTGTATGTTGTAGATCAATGTCCCGCGCTGTAGTTCCACTGAATTTTAATGCGTTCCTAGAGAAATCTAAGTTGAAAGATGATGGAAGCAACTATACAGACTGGGTCCGTGATCTGAGGATCGTCCTCACTGCTGCACAGAAGGCTTATGTCCTTAATGCACCGCTCAGTGAAATACCCCTACGGCTTCGTCTGAGGACGTTATGAACGTCTGGCAGACAAGAAAAGATGACTACTCGATAGTTCAGTGCGCCATACTTTACGGCTTAGAACCGGAGCTCCAAATATGTTTTGAGCAACACGGAGCATATGAGATGTTCCAAAAGCTAAAAATTTGTTTTTCAAGCTCACACCCGGGTCGAGAGGTATGACACCTTCGACAAGTTCTATAGCTACAAGATGGAGGAGAACAGCTCCGTTAGTGAGCATGTACTCAGAATGTCTGAGTACTTCAAACACTTGAATCAAGTGGGAGTTAGACTTCCGAATAAAGTGGTGATTGATAGAGTTCTCTAGTCACTATCACTAAGCTACTGGATCTTCGTGATGAACTATAAACATGCAAGGGATAGAAGATCCTTAAGCTATTCGCAATGCTACAATCTGCGGATGTAGAAATAAAAAAAAAGGGGAGCATCAAGTGTTGATGGTTAATAAGACCACTAGTTTCAAGAAGGGCAAGGGAAAGAAAAGGGAACTTCAAGAAGAACGGTAAAACAGTTGCCGCTCACGCGAAGAAACCCAAGGCTGAACCAAACCCGAGACTTTGTGCTCCCATTGTAAAGGGAAATGTCACAGGGAGCGGAACTTCCCCAAAGTAACTGGCAGATAATAAGACTGGCAATGTCAACTAAGATATTTGATATACATGTTATTGATATGTACCTTACTAGTACTCGTAGGAGCACCTGGGTATTTGATACTTGTTCAGTTGCTTACAACTTGAAACATGGAGCTTCGGAATAAACGAGGGCTAGCTAAGAACGAGGTGACGATGTGCATTGGAAGTGTCTCCAAGGTTGATGTGATCACCATCGCTACGCTCTCTCTACCTTCAGGATTAGTGATGAACCTAAATAATTGTTATTTGGTGCTTGCGTTAAGCATGAACATTATATCTGATAGTGTTTATTGCAAGACGGTTATTCAATTTCAGAGAATAATTGTTATTCTATTTATTTGGATAATATCAATGATGATCATGCACTTAAAATGAAAGGTTTATTGAATATTGATCGTAGTAATACATATGTTCATAACACGAATGCCAAAAGATAATGATAGTACCACATATTTGTGGCACTGCCGCTTAGGTCATATCAGTGTTAAACACATGAAGAAACTCCATGCAGATGGGTTTTTGGAATCTCTTGATTATGAATCGTTTGAGACATGTGAACCGTGCCTTATTGGCAAGATGACTAAAACTCCGTTCTCCGGAACAATGGAGCGAGCAACCAACTTATTGGAAATAATACATACCGATGTATGCGGTCCGATGAGTGTTGAGGCGCGCGGTGGATATCGTTATGTTCTCACGTTCACTGATGATTTGAGTAGATATGGTTATGTCTACTTGATGAAGCATAAATCTGAAACATTTGAAAAGTTCAAAGAATTTCAGAGTGAAGTAGAGAACCATTGTAACAAGAAAATAAAGTTCTTACGATCTGATCGTGGAGGAGAATATTTGAGTTACGAGTTTGGCAATCACTTAAGACAATGTGGAATTGTTTCACAGCTCACGCCACATGGAACACCACAGCGTAATGGTGTGTCCGAACGTCGTAATCGTACTCTATTGGATATGGTACGTTCTATGATGTCTCTTACCGATTTGCCACTATCGTTTTGGGGTTATGCATTAGAGACAGCTGCATTCACTTTAAATAGGGCACCGTCTAAATCCGTTGAGACGACACCGTATGAACTGTGGTTTGGAAAGAAACCTAAGCTGTCGTTTCTGAAAGTTTGGGGCTGCGATGCTTATGTCAAAAGGTTTCAGCCTGATAAGCTTGAACCCAAAGCGGATAAGTGCGTCTTCATAGGATACCCAAAAGAAACTGTTGGGTACACCTTCTACCACAGATCCGAAGGCAAAGTTTTCGTTGCTAAGAATGGATCCTTTCTAGAGAAGGAGTTTCTCTCGAAAGAAGTGAGTGGGAGGAAAGTAGAACTTGATGAGGTAATTGTACCTCCTCTGGATAGTAGTACGCCACAGAAAGAAATTTCTGTGACACCAACACAGACCAGAGAAGAAGATAATGATGATGATCATGAAACTTCGGAGCAAGTTGCTACTGAACCTCGAAGGTCAACCAGGACACGTTCCGCACCAGAGTGGTACGGAAATCCAGTCTTGGAGGTTATGTTGTTAGACAACGGTGAACCTTCGAATTATGAAGAAGCTATGGCGAGCCCGGATTCCGAGAAATGGCTTGAGGCCATGAAATCCGAGATAGGATCCATGTATGAGAACAAAGTGTGGACTTTGGTAGACTTGCCCGATGAACGGCGAGCTATTGAAAATAAATGGATCTTTAAGAAGAAGACGGATGCTGATGGTAATATCACCGTCTATAAAGCTCGACTTGTTGCTAAAGGTTATCACCAAGTTCAAGGAGTTGACTACGATGAGACTTTCTCACCCGTAGCGATGCTAAAGTCTGTCAGAATTATGTTAGCAATTGCCGCGTTTTATGATTATGAAATCTGGCAAATGGACGTCAAAACGGCATTCCTTTACGGATTCCTTAAGGAAGAATTGTATATGATACAGCCGGAAGGTTTTGTCGATCCTAAAGGCGCTAACAAAATATGCAAGCTCCAGCGATCCATCTATGGACTGGTGCAAGCATCTCGGAGCTGGAATACTCGCTTTGATGAAGTGATCAAAGCGTTTGGGTTTATACAAGTTTATGGAGAAACTTGTATTTACAAGAAAGTGAGTGGGAGCTCTATAGCATTTCTAATAGTATATGTGGATGACATATTGTTGATTGGAAATGATGTAGAATTTCTGGAAAGCATAAAGAATTGAAAGGAGGTTTTCAATAAAAACCTGTTTTTGAGTTATCCACAGATTGGGCATCGAGATCTATGGAGATAGATCAAAACGCCTGATAAAATTTCACACATCTTGATGAGTTTTTTGAAGAAGTTCAAAATAGGATCAAGTCAAAGAAATGAGTTCTTGCCTGGTGTGAAGTGGAGTAAGACTTGAAAATCTAGGTAAAGGTTGTTTTACATGTTAGGCATCAAAATCTATAGAGATAGATTGAGACGCCTCATAGGACTTTCACGAAGCACATACCTTGACAAGATTTTGAAGAAGTTCAAAATGGATCAGTCAAAGAAAGGGTTCTTGCCTGTATTGCAAGGTGTGAGATTGAGTAAGACTCAAAGCCCGACCACAGCAGAAGACAAAGAGAAGATGAGTGTCATCCCCTATGCCTCAGCCATAGGCTCTATTTTGTATGCCATGCTGTGTACTAGACCTGATGTATGCCTCGCTATTAGCTTGGTGGGAAGGTACAAAAGTGATGCAGGAGTAGATCACTGGACAGCGGTCAAGAATATCCTGAAGTACCTGAAAAGGACTAAGGAAGAATTTCTCGGGAATAGAGGTGATAAAGAGTTCGTCGTAAAGGGTTACGTCGATGCAAGCTTTAAACACCGATCCGGAAGACTATGAGTCTCAGACCGGATACGTAAAGTGGGACAGTCGTTTTTGGAGTAGCTCCAAGCAGAGTGTGGTAGCAGCATCTACATATGACATAGAGATTTGCCAAGAACACACAGATCTGAATATTGCAGACCCGTTGACTAAACCTCTTCCACGAGCAAAACATGATCAGCACCAGAATGCGATGGGTGTTAGATTCATTACAATGTAATTGACTCTAGTGCAAGTGGGAGACTGTTGGAAATATGCCCTAGAGGCAATTAATAAAGTGTTTATTATTATCATATTTCTCCGTTCATGATAATGGTTTATTATTCATGCTAGAATTGTATTGACCGGAAACTAAATACATGTGTGGATAATAGACAAATACTATGTCCCTAGTATGCCTCTACTAGACTAGCTCGTTGATCAAAAGATGGTCAAGGTTTCCTGACCATGGACATGAGTTGTCATTTGATAACGGGATCACATCATTAGGAGAATGATGTGATGGACATGACCCAACCGTTAGCATAGCAAATGATCGTTCAGTTTATTGCTATTGCTTTCACTATGTCAAATACACGTTCCTCTAACCATGAGATCATGCAACTCCCGGATACCGTAGGAATACTTTGGGTGTATCAAACGTCACAACGTTACTGGGTGATTATAAAGGTGCACTATAGGTATCTCCGAAAGTGTTTGTTGAGTTGGCATGGATCGAGATTGGGATTTGTCACTCCGACTATCGGAGAGGTATCTCTGGGCCCTCTCGGTAATACAGCATCACAGAAGCCTTGCAAGCACCGTCACTAAAGAGTTAGTTGCAAGATGATGTATTACGGAATGAGTAAAGAGACTTGCCGGTAACGAGATTGAACTAGGTATTGGATACCGACGATCGAATCTCGGGCAAGTAACATACCGCCAGACAAAGGGAACAACGTATGTTGACATACGAGGTTCACCGATAAAGATCTTTGTGGAATATGTAGGAACCAATATGAGCATCCAGGTTCCGCTGTTGGTTATTGACCGGAGAGTCGTCTCGATCATGTCTACATCATTCCCGAACCCGTAGGGTCCTCACACTTAAGGTTCGATGACGATTTAGTATTATATGAGTTATGTGATTGGTGGCCGAAGTTTGTTCGGAGTCCCGGATGAGATCACGGACATGACGAGGAGTCTCGAAATGGCCGAGAGGTAAAGATTCATATATTGGAAGTCTATATTCGGACGTCGGAAAGGTTCCGAGTGATTCGGGTATTTTTCGGAGTACCGGGGAGTTACGGGAATTCACCGGGAGAAGTAATGGGCCTTATTGGGCCATACGGGAAAAGGAGAGGCAGGCCACATGAGGAGGCGCGCCCCCCCCCCTTGCCCAAACCGAATTGGGCTAGGGGAGGGGGCGCAGCCCCCTCTTTCCTTTCCCTCTCCCTTCCCCCTTTCCTACTCCGTATGGGAGGTGGAATCCTACTAGGACTAAGGAGTCCTAGTAGGACTCCCCACACTTGGCGCACCCCTAGGGGGCCGGCCTCCTCCCTCTCATCCTTTATATACGGGGGCAAGGGGGCACCCCAAAGTACAACAATTGTCCCATAGCCGTGTGCGGTGCCCCGATCTCCGTTTTCCACCTCGGTCATATTTTCGGAGAGCTTAGGCGAAGCCCTGCCGGAATCACTTCACCGTCACCGTCGCCACGCCATCGTGCTGACGGAACTCATCTACTTCCTCGACGTCTTGCTGGATCAAGAAGGCGAGGATCGTCACCGAGCTGCACGTGTGTAGAACTCGGAGGTGCCGTACGTTCAGTACTCGATCGGTGGAGCTCGAAGGATTGTTCGACTACATCAACCGCGTTGTGAGACGCTTTCGCTTAACGGTCTACTAGGGTACATAGACACACTCTCCCCTCTCGTAGCGATGCATCTCCATGGATAGATCTTGCGTGAGCGTAGGAATTTTTTTGAAATTCATGCTCCGTTCCCCAACACTTCGTCCTTTCTCTTTCTTCTGCCGTGGTCGAGCTTTGAGTCTTACTCAAATTCATACCTTACAATACAGCCAAGAACACCTTCTTTGACTGATCTATTTTGAACTCCTTCGAAATCATGTCAAGGTATGTATTCATTGGAAGTTTTATCAAGCGTCTTGATCTATCTCTATAAATCTTGATGCCCAATATTTAAGTAGCTTTATTCCATGTCTTCCTTTGAAAAACTCCTTTCAAACAACCCTTTATGCTTTCCAGAAATTCTACATTATTTCCGATCAACAATATGTCATCCACATATACTTATCAGAAATTCTATAGTGCGCCCACTCACTTTCTTGTAAATACAAGTTTCTTATAAACTTTGTATAAACCCAAAAGCTTTGATTACCTCATCAAAGCGTATATTCCAACTCCGAGATGCTTGCACCAGTCCATAGAAGGATCGCTGGAGCTTGCATACCTTTTAGCATCCTTAGGACCGACAAAACCTTCCGGTTATATCACATACAACCTTTCTTCAAGGAAACCATTGAGGAACCGATGTTTTGACATCCATCTGCCAGATATCATAATCGAAAAATGCAGCAACTGCTAACATAATTCCAACAGACTTTAGCATCGCTATGGGTGAGAAAGTCTCATCATAGTCAACTCCTTGAACTTGTCGGAAACTTCTTTGCGACAAGTCGAGCTTTATAAATGGTGACATTTACCATCAGCGTCTGTCTTCTTCTTAAAGGTCCATTTGTACTCAACGGCCTGCCGTTCATCGGGCAAGTCTACCAAAGTCCATACTTGGTTTTCATACATGGATCCTTTCTCGGATTTCATGGCTCCTAGCCATTTGTTGGAATCCGGGCCCACCATTGCTTCTTCATAGCTCGTAGGTTCACTGTTGTCTAACAACATGACCTCCAAGACAGGATTGACATACCACACATGGGCGGTACGAGTCCTTGTCGACCTATGAGGTTCAGTAGTAACTTGATCTGAAGCTTCATGATCATCATCATTTGCTTCCTCTTCACTTGGTGTAGGCATCGCAGAAACATCTTTCTGCGTCGTGCTACTATCCAACTGAAGTGACAATTCAACAACCTCATCAAGTTCTAGTTTCCTCCCACTCAATTCTTTCGAGAGAAACTCTTTCTTGAGAAAGGACCCGTTTCTAGCAACAAACACTTTGCCCTCGGATCTGAGATAGAAGGTATACCCAACTGTTTCCTTAGGGTATCCTATGAAGACGCACTTGTCCGCTTTGGGTTCGAGCCTATCAGACATAAGTGTCGCATTCCCAAACTCTAAGAAATGACAGCTTAGGTTTCTGCCAAACCATAATTTAGACGGTGTCATCTCAACGGAATTAGATGGTGCCCTATTTAAAGTGAATGTGGTTGTCTCTAATGCATAGCCTCAAAATGATAGTGGCAAAATGATAAGCAATATCATAGTACGCACCATATCTAATAGAGCACGACTACGACGTTCAGACACACCATTACACTATGGTGTTCCAGGTGGCATGAGTTGTGAAACAATTTTCACATTGTCTTAAGTCACATACCAAACTCGTAACTCAGATATTCACCTCCACGATCATATCGTAGACATTTTATCTTCTTGTCACGATGATCTTTAAACTCCACTCTGAATTTGCTTGAACTTTTCAAACATTTCAGACTTGTGTTTCATTAAGTAAATATACCCATACCTACTCAAATCATCAGTGAAGGTAAGAAAATAACGATATCCACCGCACGCTTCAACACTTATTGGACCACATACATCAACATGTATCATTTCCAATAAGTCATTTGCCCGCTCCGTCATAACGAAAAACGGGGTCTCAGTCATCTTGCCCATGAGGCATGGTATGCATGTCTCAAGCGATTCGAAATCGAGTGAGTCTAAAGATCCATCAGCATGGAGTTTCTTCATGCGATTTACATCAATATGACCTTAGCGACAGTGCCACAAGTATGTGATACTATCATTATTAACTTTGCATCTTTTGGCATCAATATTATGAACATGTGTGTCACTACGATCGAGATTCAATAAACCATTCACATTGGGTGCATGACCATTGAAGGTATTATTCATGTAAACAGAATAACCATTATTCTATGATTTAAATGAATAATCGTATTGCAATAAACACGATCTAATCATGTTCATGCTCAACGCAAACACCAAATAACATTTATTTAGGTTCAACACTAATCCCGAAGGTAGAGGGAGCGTGCGATGGTGATCACATCAACCTTGGAAATACTTCCAACACACATCGTCACCTCACCCTTAGCTAGTCTCCATTTATTCCGTAGCTTTTACTTTGAGTTACCAATATTAGCAACTGAACCGGTATCCAATACCCAGGTGCTACTAGGAGTACTAGTAAGGTACACATCAATAACATGTATATGAAATATACTTTTGTTGACGTTGCCAGCCTTCTTATCTGCCAAGTATCTGGGGCAGCTCCGCTTCAGTGATCGTTCCCCTCATAACAGAAGCACTCAGTCTCGGGTTTGGGTCCAACCTTGGGTTTCTTCACTGGAGCGACAACTTCCTTGGCATTCTCGAAGTATCCCTTCTTGCCCTTGCCCTTCTTGAAACTAGTGGTCTTACCATCAACACTTGATGCTCCTTTTGATTTCTACCTTTCGTGGTGTAAAACATCACGAATAGCTCAAGGATCATCATCTCCATCCCTGGCATTTTATAGTTCATCACGAAGCTCTAGCAGCTTGGTGGTAGTGACTTGGAGAACTATGTAAATCACTATCTTATCTGGAAGATCAACTCCCACTTGATTCAAGCAATTGTAGCACCCAGACAATCTAAGCACATGCTCACCGATTGAGCTATTCTCCTTCACCTTGTAGGCAAAGAATCTTGTTGGAGGTCTCATACCTCTCAACACGGGCACGAGCCTGAAATCTCAATTTCAGCTCTTGGAACATCTCATATGATCCGTGACGTTCAAAACGTCTTTGGAGCCTCAATTCTAAGCCATAAAGCATGACACACTGAAATATCAAGTAGTCATAAAAAACGTGCCTGCCTGATGTTCTCAACGCCCATAGACGATGCTTGATGGGGTCGCGCACCAAGCGGTGCATCAAGGACATAAGCCTTCTGTGCAGCAACTGAGGACAATCCTCAGATCACGGACCTAGTCCGCATAATTGCTACTACCATCTTTCAACTTACTTTTCTCTAGGAACGTATCAAAATCTAGGAGAGCTACAGCGTGAGCTATCAATCTACAACATAATTTGCAAGGATATTTTGACTATGTTCATGATAATGAGTTAGTTAATCATATTACTTAAAACTCCCACTCAAATTGACATCCCTCTGGTCATCCGAGTGTTACATGATCCAAATTCACTAACCCAAGTCTGATCATCATGTGAGATCAGGTGGTTTCAATGGTGAACATCTCCATGTTGATCATATCTACTATATGACTCATGTTCGACCTTTTGGTCTCTTGTGTTCTGAGGCCATGTCTGTACATGCTAGGCTCGTCAAGTTTAACCCGAGTGTTCCGTATGTGCAAAACTGTCTTGCACCCGTTGTATGCGAACGTAGAGTCTATCGCACCCGATCATCACGTGGTGCCTCGAAACGACGAACTTTCACAATGGTTCACACTCGGGGAGAACACAATTTTATCTTGAAATTTTAGTGAGGGATCACCTTATAATGCTACCGTCCTCCTAAGCAAAATAAGATGCATAAAAGGATTAACATCACATGCAAATCATAAGTGACATGATATGGCCATGAACTTGTGCTTTTGATCTCCATCTCCAAAGCACCGGCCTGATCTCCATCGTCACCGGCATGACACCATGATCTCTATCATCATGATATCCATCATCGTGTTGCCATCGGGGTTGTCGCGCCAACCATGCTTCTACTACTATTGCTACCGCTTAGCGATAAAGTAAAGCATTACATAGCGCTTAATGGGTGACACGTAGGCCACATAATAATTAAAGACAACCCTATGGCTCCTGCCGGCTGCCGTATCAACATGCAAGTTGATATAAACTATTACAAAACATGATCATCTCATACATCAAATATATTTCATCATGTCTTTGGCCATATCATATCACAACATACCCTACAAAAACAAGTTAGACGTCCTCTAATTTTTTGTTGCATGTTTTACGTGGCTACTATGGGTATCTAGCAAGAACGATTCTTACCTACGCAAAACCACAACGGTGATATACACGTTGCTATTTAACCTTCTACAAGGACCGCCTTTGTCGAATCCGATTCAACTAAGGTGGGAGAGACAGACACCCGCCAGCCATCTTATGCAACAAAGTTATATGTCAGTCGATGGAACCGGTCTCTCGTACGTGGACGAGTAAGGTTGGTCCGAGCCGCTTCATCCCACAATACCACTGAATCAAGAAAAGACTAAGGAAGGAAGCAATCTGAATATCAACGCCCACAAACTCCTTTGTGTTCTACTCGTGATGTCATCTACGCATAGACCTAGCTCATGATGCCACTGTTGGGGAACGTTGCATGGGAAACAAAAAATTTCCTACGAACACCCAAGATCTATCCATGGAGATGCATAGCTACGAAAGGGGGAGTGTATCTACGTACCCTTGTAGATCACTAAGCGGAAGCGCATATAACGCGGTTGATGTAGTCGTATGTCTTCCGATCCAATCACGATCCGTCCCGATCTAGCGCCGAATGGACGGCACCTCCGCGTTCAGCACACGTACAGCTCGATGACGTCTCCGCCTCCTTGATCCAGCGAGCGAGGTCGGAGTAGTAGATGAGTTCTCCGGCAACACGACGGCGTGGTGGCAGTGGTGGTGGTGCTATCCTGGCAGGGCTACACCTAGCGCTACCGAAACCGCGAACGGAGGAGAAAACGATCTAGGGAGAGAGAGGGGCGCCAAGAGCTTCATGTGTGCTCTTGGGGCGTCCCCTCCCCTCTATATATAGGTGGAGGGGCATGGAGATCATCCCCTCCAAGCCCTAGGGCGCAGCCAAGGGGGAGGGGTTGGACTCCTAGTCCAATTCCCTCCCTTTCCATAAACAGATGGACTTTCCACCTCTCCCAAGCCACATGGGCCTTGAGGGACTTGTGCGCCTGGCCCAATAAGGCCAGGGCACCTCCCCTCAGCCCATGCAAACCCTTGGGACATTGTGGAACCCTTGGTGGACTTACGGACTCCTCTGGAAGTTTTCGGAACCTTCTAGATGCTTCCCGATACAATACCGGCAAAACCTGAAACTTTTTCGGTAGCCAAAATATGACTTCCCATATATAAAAATTTACCTCCGGACCATTCCGAAGCTCCTCGTGACGTTTGGGATCTCATCCGGGACTCCGAACAACATTCGGTCACCAACATATATAACTCAACAATACCAAATCGTCACCGAACTTTAAGTGTGCAGACCCTGCGGGTTCGTGAACTATGTAGACATGACCGAGACAACTCTACGGTCAATAACCAATAGCGGGACCTGGATGCCCATATTGGTTCCTACATATTCTATGAAGATCTTTATCGGTCGAACCACGATGTCAAGGATTCAATCAATCCCGTATGCAGTTCCCTTTGTCCATTGGTATGTTACTTGCCCAAGATTCGATCGTCGGTGTCTCCATACCTAGTTCAATCTCATTACCGGCTAGTCTCTTTACTCGTTCCGTAACACAAGATCCCGTGACTAACTCGTTAGTCACATTGCTTGCAAGCTTCTTGTGATGTTGTGTTATTGAGTGGGCCCAGAGATACCTCTCCGTCATACGGAGTGACAAATCCCAGTCTTGATCCATGCCAACTCAACAGACACCCTCGGAGATACCTGTAGAGCACCTTTATTGTCACCCAGTTATGTTGCGACGTTTGATACACACAAGGTACTCCTCCGGTGTTTAGAGAGTTGCATGATCTCATGGTCATAGGAACAAATACTTGACATGCAGAAAACAATAGCAATAAACTGACACGATCATATGCTACGTTCGTAGTTTGGGTCTCGTCCATCACATCATTCTCCTAATGATGTGATCCCGTTATCAGATGACAACTCATGTCTATGATCAGGAAACCTTGACCATCTCTGATCAACGAGCTAGTCTAGTAGAGGCTCACTAGGGACATGGTGTTGTCTATGTATCCATACATGTATCTGAGTTTCCGATCAATACAATTCTAGCATGGATAATAAACGATTATCATGAACAAGGAAATATGATAATAACTAATTTATTATTGCCTCTAGGGCATATTTCCAACAGCTAATCCTTCATATGTTTTATAATGGCTTGAATGACATGTCAAAAACTATGCTTGATACACCTGCAGGAGGAATAATCATGGGAAAGCCCCTAGAAGATGTTAAGAAGATACTAGATGATATGCAAGAAAACCATGCCCAATGACATGTTGAGAGGACCACCACCAAGAAGGTGAATGTCATAGAATAAAATAGCTCAGAGTTGACAACCAAGCTAGAAAAACTTATCTCTTTGATGAAAGGTAAAGAAGAGGTAAATGTCAACACCATCACTAATGATGAGACTAGTGATGTGAATTTTATTGCTCGTAATAGCTATAATCCCAATTGGAAAAATAATGGCTATGCTCCTAAACTCCCTTATCCTAATAATGGATGAGCATCCAATAATTTTAATCAAGCTAATGGTAGCAATAGAAATACTCTTCAAGAAACTCTTAATAGTTTTATTGCTAGCTAGACTGAGCAAAATGAAAACTTCAAGAATATCGTGAAGAATCATGATAACTTACTTGATCAATTGACCAGTAATGTTGTTTGACTAACAAATGATGTGCAGATACTTGAAGTCAGGTCCAAGAATATGGAGGCACAAGTGGCAAAGATAGCAGAGAGCCAAACCTTGATTTTGGCCAAGTTCGTAGGTAAACCGGAGCCTAACCTGGTTGAAGAAGTTAAAATAGTAAGAAGCAATGAACAAAAAGGTGAGGTAATTGACACAAACCATGTGCCAGAGTGCAATTATACCATTACAGATTTTTCCAAGATGATATCCGTGAAGTATCCACTACTGGAGATAACTAATGATGAGGCATGCAATGCCTTTGTTGATGATGAAAGAAAGAAGTTGTTTAGTAAGTTACCAGCTAGGCAAGAGGATGCTTTTGAACCAACTATAGAGATTGAGATAGGCTTCAACAAGTTTAGTGCTTTATGTGATCTTGGGGCAAGTGTTTCCACTATCCCCAAATCTGTTTGTGATAGTATCAATCTTGGTCCATATGCTACTACGGAGATTATACTGAATATGGCTAACTCTATTTACTCAGACAGTAGGCATTACGCATAGAGTTATAGTTCAAATTAATGATTGTCCTGCCATGATTGATCTTGTCATAGTAGATATGCCTAAAGATCCAATTACTCCTATAATACTTGATAGACCTTTTCTAAGGACTATAAAAGCTGTGATAAATGTGTTTGATGGGAATGTTCGTTTTGATTTACCAGCCAAAGATCCTTTCATAAGGCATTTCCCCAGGAAAAGAAACTGAAGGCCTACAAAGGAGGTGGCATCATTTTGAATGCCAGAAGCTATGGTCTTGGTGTTCTAGCACCACCTTGATCACCACTACGGTCGAGCTATCCGACCGAAAACAAGCGCTTCGTGGGAGGCAACCCATGCGAATAAATTAGACAAGTAAGTTTTTATTTTTTTGTTAATGAAAGAGTGATTGAAGTTCCGAATGAAGAAGTGAGTTTGGAAGAGTCGTTCTAATGAAGGCTTAGACTTGTGTAGGATAATATATATGATTGATGTTTGAATGCCTGGAAATATGTCTATGTATTGCTATGGAGCTAACACCACAGGAAAACAAACAAAAATACAAGTTTAGGAAGAAACAAACCAAAAGACGGCCTTTCCTACGGCCACAATGGTCGCACATGCGGTCGTTTGACCTGCAGGAGGTTCCAGCGCAAAACAGCCAAAGGAAACAGAGAGAAAGACGGTGTTTCAAAGGGGCACACATGCCCGTTCGAGCGGTCGTTTTGATTCTCTGCATAAAACTTCACCGAGTCCAAAGCATTTGACAGCATTCCAGACGGGCGCACGCGCCCATTCGAGTGATTGTTTGCATCATCGACCAGGAGCACCAAATAGATAGAACAAACGACGATGTTTTAAATGGACACCGACGCCCGTTTCAGCGGTTGTTCATCTGCACACACGCAAAAGGTTAGTTTAACCAGTTTAAAGACGACATTCCATGCGCTCGCATGAGCGTTCGTTTTGCGCGCTGGCGGCTCTAATAAGCTCGAGGAAGGAGGTATTTCATCCCCATCTATCTCTTTTCTTCTTCTTCTTCTTCTTCCTCCAAACCTCTATAAACCCTAGCGAAACTTTGCCCGATCTCTCTACTCATTCGTTTTTAGTCCAAATCCTTCCGTGTGATCAATCTACGGTATGTTTCTACTTCGATCCCCAACTTATTTATCACGAATCCACGTTCTACATGCCTAGCATTGCCATGTCTACGATATGCATATTTTGATTCAAACTTGAGTTTGACATGGATTTGTTGATGTTTTTAGAGGAGTATGGTGTTGTGAGTACTGTAGGATCATTATTGCTTTATTATCTTGGACTGAAACCTGTTTTTGTAGATGTTTACATGGAGGTCTTCACACGTACGTGGCGGTTCTAGTCACCCACCGCACAACCGCAACAAGTTTTCACTCAGGGGATCGTCTTCACCGACAAAGGATCAAGGAAGAAGTTCCAGAAGATCACCGCAAGGAAGATCAAAGAAACCAAATGGGATTGTGTGAATACTCTTGCCAAGCTAGGTATCACTCATGATTTCAATTTGCTTTGTCATAATGTCGGGTTGCATCATTTTGTTTATCAGGGATGTGAGACTTATGAACGATTGACGCTTGATTTTCTTAGTACTCTCTCGCACAATGTTGGTTTAGTGCCAAATGCACATGAGGAGGAGATGATCACTTTTCGTCTCCTGGACCAAGACTTCAACATCACTCTTGAGAAGTGGTGTAATTATTTTGGCTTCACCAACAATGATGTTTATATTAGATATGTTTATGATTTCACTGACCCGCACCCAAGGCAATCCTTCTACCGGATGAGTCACCATGGATCTAAGCAAAGAGCCAGTTGCATTGAAAGTCTTGCTATACGTTATTTCTACTATATTATCACTAACTCTTTGCAGGCAAGAGGAGAAGTTTCTAAGGTGAATGATGAGAACATGCTAGTTCTCGGGAAAGCAACAAACCTGGACGTCGGATATTCACCTAACCTAGGGGCAATACTTTTGCTACACCTCGCACATCAAGAAAACCATGCAGAAGGAGATATCGTGTGTGGAGGAGTGATCATCATGTTGGCCAACTTCCTTGGCCTCAACTACAATCATCTCCGCCCCATTGTCGATAACACCCTTGTTAACATTCGTGTTCTTACTAGTGTTGGTATGGTATTAGTTCGTAATGGCCATCATTGTATCAAAATTCCTGGAGTGGCGTACTTGCTACCCACACATATGCCTAACTGTTTCTCCGTCGAGAATGGACAATTGCATTATGTTGCATAGGAAGGAGATGCGGCTTTTGACCAAGAAGGGCCAGAACCTGAACAAGTAGATGAAGAAGAACTCGCCACCGACGAAGAGAAGGAGCAGCCCCAACAAGACTACACCACCTACGTGGATCTCAACAACCTTCAGGGCTCTATCCATGATATGAGCAACCTTGCATTGTCCCTGAGAGGCACGACCGCCAATATGAACTTGGACTTATCCAACTGGAGGCAGGAGTGGACTCCTGACCAACCGCCACAATATTCTTGCCAGTTGGGGCTTGCAAGAGCCTAAGCTTTTTTTTTGGGGGGGGGGGGGTATCACCGCTTCTACATCAAGATGTGGTGGTATTTGAATAAATTGTAATGAGGTTGTACTTAAGTTCGAGGAGTTTCAAAACACTCGTGTTGGTTTGTTCCAACACTTTTCTTTTTTATTTTCCGCCTTTCCGATTTTTGGGTTGCAAGTTAGTTTTCAAAAACCCTAAAACCAAAAAAATAGAATAAGCTTTGCTTGCTCTTGTTCTTCGTTTTAGCCCCTTGGAGTTCATTTGCATTTTTTTCCAGAGGAGTTGATCTATGCTAGGACAACGAGGAATGTAAGAGTAAGGAAGAGAAGTGTGTAAATTCGCAACCATGATGGTATGTCCTACGACCCCTATATTTTGCACTTGGATACCTAGAGTAGATGTAATAGTTGTATGAAATAATTGATACAAAGGTTTTGCTCTAGTAGCTGAATCATTTTGTAGACTTCGTTTTCTTTAGATTAGACAACTAAGACTTTTTGTGGGACAGTTTTTAAATCAAATGCTATTACCCAAGTATAACTTTGCACAAGAGAAAATCTTTCAAGACTTGGGAGTAGAGAAATTGAAGTGGAAGTGATGTTTTACAAGCTCAACCCCATGTTGTTAATTTTAATAGAATTGATAACACTTGTGGATTAAATTGTCTAGAGGAACTTAGTTGAAAGGTGGGTGTGATTATGCCAAAAATCTGTGTTGTATATCTCAACATGTGTGTTACATCCTCCGGCTGGTGCCATGGCCTTTCCTACTATATATGCATTTACGCGTGTAAATGTGGCTTCGTCACCCTTCTTGATGTTATGCTGAGGACTCCGCTGGCCAATGAACGATCCACCAAGAGCGACATCTCGGATTTCGGCTATGAGTTTGTTGCCGTAGGTAGTGGTAACACTGCAAACGAATATTATTCAGCTTTCTCTTGAATGGGTGTGTATGTGGTAAATAAAGGGGAATGATCAAAAGAGCTCGAAAGAGACATTATTGCTAAAGGTCCATAGTTCCTAAACATTAAGCCACAGCGAAAAACCTATGCATGATCACTTATTTGGCATAATCTCCTTCACGTGACGATCAAAGTTCCAACAAACAATGATTGAGACAAAGTGTTTAAGAGCCTAGAAGAGGAGACAATTGTGGGTGTGTTCATGAGCAATTGAGCATCATATTTTACTACATGCTTTCTACTCCCTAACTTATGTTTTCATGGCTCTATCTTAATAAACTCTTCCGTGCATTCCCAGCAAGCAAGTGTTGTCTAGATTAAATTAAATGAAGTGTTGCCAAGTTGTTTTATCTAGTAGATCATGAACTTTGTGTTTATCATATTTGCTACACTAACACTTGCACTATAACCATGCCACCGCTATATCTATTGTAAGTTTTCAGGTCAAGAAGCGGAGGGGTATCTAGGCATACCGATTGTAAGTGAACCAAAACCTTCTCATTATTTCGGTTTAAACAACCGAGTTCCTTATGCTTTGGATTTCTCTCTATGTTGCTCGAGGACGATCAAGTTTAAGCTTGGGGGAGTTGATGAGTGATATTTTTACACTTATTTCAACCATGTTTAAACCGAGATATTTCATTAAAAGAGAAATATTCGCTCCGATATTGCCACTAGTGACTAATGAATGCAAAGGATTTCACAAATTCTCTCTTTGATATGTTTCTACAGAAAATGGGCTAAAAAGGGAACAAATTACATGGGAGAAAGGAAAGGAAGGAGATTGGAGAAGAAACAAGTCACCAGGAGGCGCCTAGAGGCAACCAGAGCCAAAGATGGCATTCCATGTGAGCGCACGCGCTCGCATGAGCGGTCGTTTGGCGTGGAAACCGAGGCAGGTCATCCACCTGAACAACTTTTATAAAGGGTGCCCAGTCAAAATGCCAACAAAACGGGCAGCAGAGGAGCATCAAGCACAGCCAGAACCTCATCATCATCTCCATCCACAAACCCTAGCTGCTGCCAACTTCATCTCCATAGCCATCTCCACCACCATAGTGCTCTCTCATCTTGTTCATACTTGTAATCATGCATCACACAAGGCATCTATCGTAAGACATATTGCAATCAATCAATCCCAAGATGTGTTCTTTAATGATTTCTTATCGCAATCTAATCTCCATGTGTGAGTAGTCCGGTAAGGTATGGGGTGAGGCATGAGCCTTGCAACTCCAGGTATTTGGTGAAGGGATCAATGGGAGTCTTTGACATAACGTCTAGTATGTGTAAAATAAAAGTGTTTTATGAAGTGCCTCTTGTCTTGTCCGCGATCTTCATCCCTACAGGTACCCAGGATCATGGAGGTTGGGCACCAGTGAGGCTAGGAGCAAGGGGATCGTGAAGTTTACACCGAACACTGGTGATAGTAAGGTTCAATAGGGTAACATGGATCATAACCTTGGGGATTCTTGAGGTGTAGTCCTTAAACACCCGATGCTTTTGTCTGATATTATTATCTTAATTATCGGGGAAACTCCGTGAGACAGTTAGGGTCTTCGGTAGGACAATTGATTCTTCATGTAGGACTCGAGCCGGTCAAGATGTAATTTGGACACATCCCCCAGTCCGATATGAAGCAAGCACCTCTTGATGGGTGACTTACCGAGCACAAACTAATATCATTTTTGATCCCAACACAAATACATGGTTGTAAGCATTAATACCTCATCCCCATACCTTCTTTTTATTTATAAGTGTTGAATCATAATTTGTTTGCTGATCCGGTCAAAAGCTGGATTGAGACTTTGGCAAAAAGCTTGCTAGAGACCATTGCTTCAAGGGAGTATTCCTCTCGTGGGTTCGATACCCAGGGTCAACTCTGGGGAAATAGGTGTGGGATACCCTTTCTTGTTCCAATACTAGATCAATAAAAGGGAGATATCACCAACGCCGGTCGCGGCAAGGCCGTCGACAGGGCTCCAAAGGACATGTCAGCAGTGGATGCGGTGACACTCCACACGATGCAACAGGAGGCGGAGCGGCTCGTCCATGGGCTGCAGGCAGCCGCCGGATAAGGCTGTCGCGGCCCTTTGGCGATGTTCTGTCGTTGGAGGGACCACCACCACGACGACGACATCGACGGAGACGGTAGTGCGGTAGGGTGATACTTCTTGAGCATGCGTTGGTTTTCCCTTGAAGAGGAAAGGGTGATGCAGCAAAGTAGATAAGTATTTCCCTCAGTTGTTGAGAACCAAGGTATCAATCCAGTAGGAGATACAAGCAAGTCCCCAATAGATGTACCTACACAAATAATCAAACACTTGCACCCAACGCTATAAAGGGGTTGTCAATCCCTTCACGGTTACTTGCAAGGATGAGATCTGATAGAGATAGATATATAGGATTGCTAAAACGAAAAGTAAACTAAAAGTAAAAAGAATGCAACGAGATATTTTTGGTATTTTTGGTTTATAGATCTGAAAATATATTATGGAAAATAGACCCGGGGGCCATAGGTTTCACTAGAGGCTTCTCTCATGAAGGAAAATAATACGGTGGGTGAACAAATTACTGTCGAGCAATTGATAGAAAAGCGAATAATTATGACGATATCCAAGGCAATGATTATGCATATAGGCATCACGTCCGTGTCAAGTAGACCGAAACGATTCTGCATCAACTACTATTACTCCACACATCGACCGATTCCTGCCTGCATCTAGAGTATAAAGTTCATGAAGAACAGAGTAACGCATTAGGTAAGATGACATGATGTAGAGGGATAAACTCAAGCAATATGATGAAAACCCCATCTTTTTATCCTCGATGGCAACAATACAATACGTGCCTCGCTACCCCTACTTTGTTATTGGGTGAGGACACCGCAAGATTGAACCCAAAACTAAGCACTTCTCCCATTGCAAGAATTACCAATCTAGTTGGCCAAACCAAACCAATAACTCGAAGAGACTTGCAAAGATATGAAATCATTCATATAAGAATTCAGAGAAGATTCAAATAATATTCATAGATAAGCTGATCATAAACCCACAATTCATCAGATCTTGACAAACACAGCGCAAAAGAGTATTACATCGGATAGATCTCCATGAAGATCTGTGGGATCACTAGAAGAATGTCTCTAGGGGGGGTGAATAGACTACTAGCAAGAATTTAAAACCTAACCTTTTCCCAAGTTAATTGGTTGGCAGATTTTAACAATCATTAGCAAGATAGCAAGTCAAGCACACCCTACACATGCATGTCTATGAGTATAGCAGCGGAAAGTAAAGACAATGCATATGAAGTAAAGAGTTGAGATAGATAGATCAAACACAATTGGAGACGCAAGGATTTTTCCCGTGGTTCCGATAGGTGGTGCTATCGTTCGTCCACGTTTATGGTGTCTTCAACCCACGGAGGATAACGGTCGCGAGAGTCCACGGAGGGCTCCACCCATAAGGGTCCACGAAGTAGCAACCTTGACTATTCCATAACGGCTTCCGTCCACGAAGGACTAGCCTCACTATGGGTAGATCTTCACGAAGTAGGCGATCTCCTTGCCCGTACAAACTTCTTGGTTCACTCCACAACACGAAGTAGGAGGCTCCCAAGAGACACCTAACCAATCTAGGAGGCACCACCCTCCAAAAGGTAATAGGCTCGGCAATGTCGATGAACTCCTTGCTCTTGTGCTTCAAGATGATAGACTCCTCAACACACAATCACTCTCTCACAGATTTGGCTTGGTGGAAGAGATGGGATTGGTGGAAAGCAACTTGGGGAGGCTAGAAATCAAGATCCATATGGTTGGAGTGGATGATCTTGACCTCAACACAAGGGTAGGTGGTTCTCTCTCAGAAAACTGGATGGGGCAAGTATGGAATAGTTTTGAGTGCTTCTCTTTCGAGTAGGTGGTGGTGGAGGGGTATATATAGGCATCCCCAAAAATCCAACCGTTACACACAAAATGACCAACTCGGTGACACCGATGTGTTAATCTCGGTGGTACCGAAGTGATCAAAAGGTGGCAACTTTTGAATCTCGGTGAGACCGATATATGAAACTCGGTTGTACCGATAAGGTGACCAACGGTCAGATTGCCTATTCTCGGTGACGCCGATCCAACAATCTCGGTGGTACCGATATTGTGAATTTGCATAACAGAAAGTTGGCAACCTAAACTCGGTGGCACCGGAATGGAATTGGTTGCACCTAAGTGGCTAGGGTTTGGCTGAGTCTGTTTAGGGTTAGGAATCGGTGGCACCGGGTGGGAATGTTGGTTGCACCGATTTGAGTATTTTGGCTTTGGACAGACTTTGGTGGGAGAGCTTGTGGGTGTTTTTGGTGACTATCACTTGTGCACGTATGAGCATATTGTTCACCAACAAAACTTTACCCCCTTTTAATAGTATTGGCTTTCCTATGGACTCAAGGTGATTTCTCACAAATGTAAAATGTAGAGTCCTCTTCCTTGAAGCTTTGCCAACCTATTGCCTTGCATCTTGGGGTATTCCACAATCTCCACAATCCTTTTGCCAACCCTTCTCTCCATGGACTATTATCTGAAATACACTAGGTGAAAGTATTAGTCCAAGAGACAATGTATGTTGTCATAAATTATCAAAACCACCAAGGGAGCATTTGTGCTTTCAATCTCCCCCTTTTTGGTAATTGATGACAACATACAATCAAAGCTTCAAATAAAGATATGCATGGATATAATGAAGACTTTGAGAGACACATGACTTAGACTTGCTCCCCCTAAATGTGTGCAATCCCTTTAAAGGATAGTTGCTTTGGAATGCATGGACACACATATAGTAGAAGGGATGAAGTGAGACATGTGTATCTTGGCTATACGCATCGAATATATGTAAATGAGTTGTATCCTTGTTCAAGACTTCACTCTTGCAAACAATATGTGCAAGAAGCAAGAGATCATCTTGATCAAGGATATGATGCATACACTTACCTTGAGGTCTTGGGCATTCTAGTGGTGGAAATACACTTGAGAAAACAATGTTAGGAAACACAAGAGTATTCTACCAATCAACAAGGCACAAGAACTCAAAAGTACCAAGATATGGAGAACATATAGAAGATAGTATCCTTTAAGATTGATATGTCTCCAAGATCATGTAGAACTTTCTCCCCTTAGATATGAAAATAGTAGATCATCCTCTCCCCCTGAATCTTTAGCATGTAGATATTGGGATTGGATAAGGTGAGAAAGATCAACCAAATGAAATACATTTGGAGCAACATATTTTTCTCCCCCTGCTTTGGTGTTCTCCCCTTGTCTAAATAGGTAACAACTTGATATTCTCCTCTCACCCTTGATTATATCTCCCCCTTTTTCATAAGCATGTATCACTCCCTTTAGCATGAAGCTTTGTATATTTCTCCCCCTTTGGCATTAATTTCCAAAAAGGTCAAACACAGGAGTAGATACAGGGATCATCGATTAAGAAGGGATCCTTGAGAACAAGGGTCATTGAATGTAGGGTTCATAGAAATGAAAAATGAGGGAATTGTTTTTTTTTTAAAAGAATTTCTCTCCCTCTGAGATTTTGTAAAACTTATCCTCCTTTAAGTTAGGGATCCTTGAATAAGGAATTTCTCCCCCTAAGTTTAGCGTTGTTATTCTCCCCTTAAGTTTTTTTTAAAATAAGGAAGGGATCATCGAAGTAACAGATCATTGCTTGAAAGATCACAAAAGAAACATAGATTTCCAATTGCGAACATAAATAAGAAAAGAAGGTAAATTGGTGACTCCGAGAAAGATAAATCGGTGGTACCGAGATTTTGTGGTGCAGCGTGTCTGCAATTTCGGTAGAACCGAGATATCTGAATCGGCGGCTCCGAGGCAAAAACAGAATAAGAGGGACCAAGTTTCAGTTTTCAAAGCGTCAAAAGAAAATGTGGAAAATACAAAAGATTTTACAAAGATATATCAACTAGAGAAGATTTGAGTGGTTCAGAGAAATCTTGCAATATAGAGAATGAACCACACAAGATTCTTAACTAGATGATGGGCGGTGACTAGGTCACCTATATTAGAGTATATTGACGTAGGAGCCAAGCAAGAATACTTGATCATAGGTCATACTCATCGTTAAGCTCAAAATGGGGTTACCATTTTTCGATTAAGCATTTTAATGTCTTCATACCACTTGAGTTGCTTTAGCTCATGACTTGGAGCAAAGCTTTTTCAAGGATATGAGTACATACCTTTGAGTGATGTTGATGACGTGGCTTGTAGGTGAACTTGTTGAGGATGCTCAAGGTTGATGAAGATCATCTTGAGTGGGAGCAATCCTTCTCGTCTTAGTACACTTGTCACCTACAAAGGTTAGTCAAGCAAGGAAGAATCATGATATGACACGATATCAATTTAAATATAAACATGTGTCAAGGATATGTTTTTGTTGTCTTCTTCCTTCCATTATCAAGAGGGGTTGTGGATACTTGGTCATGACAAGATTGCTTATGATTGGAGTTGATGGCAATCTTGTGGAATGAAAATCTTCCAAGTACCTACAAAATGTTAGATGCAATACAAGGGAGCATAGAATTCCATGGCATAAGATAACATGTTAGAGGATCATGGAAATATCAAGAAAGCTCATGCCCTTGCATGCAACCGAGTGAGTCTAGCTCAAGTTTGAAACATCAATGATGTTCAACTCACTCCTCAAGTGACAAAATGTTTTCTCATCAAGTGGCTTAGTAAAGATATCGGCCAATTGCTTGTTAGTGCGAACATGCTTAAGATCAATATCTCCTTTGGCAACATGATCACGAATGAAATGATGTCTAACTTGAATATGCTTAGTTCGAGAATGTTGCACAGGATTATGACCAATTTTAATAGCACTTTCATTGTCACAAAGTAATGGAACATTTTTAACATGAATTCCATAATCCTTAAGCGTTTGTGTCATCCATAGTAATTGCGCACAACAAGATCCAGCAGCAATATACTCAGCTTCGGCAGTAGATAAAGATACCGAGTTTTGTTTCTTGGAAGACCAAGAGACAAGAGATCTACCCAAAAATTGACACGTACCTGAGGTGGATTTTCTATCAACCTTGTCACCGGCATAGTCCAAATCGGAATAGCCAACAAGGTTAAAGGAAGATCCCTTGGGATACCAAATGCCAAAGTTTGGTGTTTGTATCAAATAACTCACAATGCGTTTCACAGCTAAAAGATGACACTCTTTAGGTGCAGCTTGATATCTAGCACACATGCAAACACTAAGCATAATATCGGGACGAGAAGCACATAGATATAGCAATGAACCAATCATAGATCGATAAACCTTTTGATCAACCGGTTCATCCTCTTTGGTGAGGTCAACATGTCCACTAGTAGGCATGGGAGTTTTCATACCTTTGCATTCTTGCATGTTGAACTTCTTGATCAAGTCCTTGGTATACTTAGTTTGAGAGATGAAAGTTCCTTCTCTTGATTGCTTGATTTGCAACCCAAGAAAGAATTTCAGCTCACACATCATGGACATCTCATACTTCTCGGACATCAACCTTCCAAATCTTTCACTAAATTGTGGGTTAGTCGATCCAAAGATAATATCATCCACATAGATTTGGCACACAAATAATTCACCATTAACTCTCTTAGTGAATAAGGTTGCGTCAATTTTACCAATTTCAAAACCTTTTTCAATGAGAAACTTCGTTAAGCATTTGTACCAAGCACGAGGGGCTTGCTTAAGACCATACAGAGCTTTACGAAGCTTGTAAACATGATTAGGTTTCTTAGGATTCACAAAACCAGGTGGTTGCTTAACATAAACCTCTTCTTCAATTTCACCATTTAAAAAGGCACTTTTAATGTCCATTTGATAAAGCGTGATATCATGGTGATTAGCATAAGCAAGAAGAATTCGAATAGCTTCAAGTCTAGCGACGGGGGCATAGGTCTCACCGTAGTCCATACCTTCGACTTGCGTATATCCTTGGGCTACGAGATGAGCCTTGTTGCGTATGACTTGACCGTCTTCGTCTTGCTTGTTTCGAAACACCCATTTGGTTCCGATGATGTTGTGCTCATCCTCAGGCTTCTCCACGAGTGTCCACACTTCGTTCCTTTCGAAGTTGTGAAGCTCTTCATGCATGGCGTTCACCCAATCCGCATCTTCAAGAGCTTGCTCTACCTTTAAGGGCTCAATGCTAGAGATGAAAGAATAATGCTCACAAAAGTTAGCTAAGCGAGTTTTAGAGCGAGTGATCCTCCCGGTTTGTATGTCACCAAAGATTTGGTTTAGAGGATGGTTCTTGGTCACTTGTGCTCGAACTCGGGTCAGCTTCCGATTGTTGGATGGTGGAGCTTCTTCTTCATTATCATTTCCTTCATCTTCGTTGTTGTTGAAGGTGTCGTTCCCTTGAGGTGGTGGTGAAGGAGGTTGTGGTGGATCTTCATGATGCACTTCCTCCTCTTCATCATCTTGTCGTGTACCGCTTGTGGATGCCTCCATTTCATGTTGTGGTTCACCTTGACGTGAAGTAGGGGCTTCCACTTGAGTTGATGAAGTACTTTCCTTCACCTCCATGGGACGAATCTTGCCGATGGGAAAATTTTGGATAGCTTCCGAAGGGTCCTTATCACCTACATCATTTGGCAATTGTTCGACTTGCGAACCATTAGATTCATCAAACTTCACATCTACCGTCTCTTCAACTTTTCGAGTGAAGTTGTTGTAGACACGGTAAGTGTGAGAGTTCGATCCATAACCAAGTAGGAATCCTTCATGAGATTTAGGAGCAAATTTAGTACGACGATGCTTATCAAGAATGTAGCACTTTGAGCCGAATACCCGAAAGTATCCAACTTAGGGTTTGTTACCGGTGAGTAGCTCGTATGCCGTTTTACCGAGAAGCTTGTGCAAGTATAGTCGGTTTGTGGCATGACATGCTGTTTCGACGGCTTCTGCCCAAAAGTGTCTTGGCGTCTTGTATTCGTCAAGCATCGTTCTTGCCATCTCAATGAGCGTCCGGTTCTTCCTCTCAACAACTCCATTTTGTTGAGGTGTGTACATAGCCGAGAACTCATGTGAAACACCTTCTTCGTCAAGAAAGGTATCCACATGGGTGTTCTTGAACTCCGATCCATTATCACTCCAAACTTTCTTGATCTTCACTTCAAACTGATTTTGCGCTTTGCGAACGAAGTTCTTGAAGATCTTTTGTACCTGCGACTTATCATCAAGAAAGAATACCCATGTAAATCTGGAAAAATCATCAACTATAACTAGACCATAGGAATTTCCACCGAGACTCTTGTAAGCATTGGGACCAAAGAGATCCATGTGAAGTAACTCGAGTGGTCTCCTAGTTGTCATGATATTCTTAACAGGATGACTTCCACCTACTTGCTTTCCAGCTTGACAAGCACTACAAAGTCTATCTTTGTCAAAGATAACATCTTTAACACCAAGTATATGATCACCTTTGATGAGCTTGTCTAGATTACGCATGCCAACATGTCCTAGTCTTCTATGCCAAAGCCAACCTTTAAAAGATTTAGCAATTAAACAAGTGCGAGGTTTGGATCTCTTAGTGAAATCAACAATGTATATATCACCTCTACGGATACTGGTAAAGACCATTTTATGATTATCTTGACGAAACACTTGGCAATCTACTTTCGTGAATAGAACATTAAAACCAAAGTCGGCAAGTCTAGATATGGAAAGAAGATTGTAGCCAAGAGATTCAACAAGCATAACATTTTGAATAGAGCTATCATGGGATATGGCCACTTTGCCAAGACCAAGTACCTTACCCTTGGAGTTGTCTCCAAACGTTACGTACCTTCGCGGTCCATGGTTTGGTATGATCTCTTCAAACATTTCTCTATCTCCGGTCATATGATCGGTACATCGGCTATCGAGAATCCACTCTTTTCCTCCGAACAAGTAATCCTTGAAGTTTGCCATGAGACTTAGATTCTTCATGATCTTCTCATACTCTATGTCGAACAGCTCATCTTCATCATAGTAGCCATGTTCCACATTGTCATCATCAAGTGGAAAATCCTCGTCATAAAGAACAAGAGATTCGTTAGGATTGTGATCATGACAATGTTCAAATTTATGAATTCGTATGGCTTCTACAATGATGTTGCTAATGGTTATGACATCTCCTTTAGCACGCATGAGGTCTCTAAGCTCAAATAAACAATCATCAAACTTGGGATCACTAGGCGTCATATTGTGGAAGGCAATAGTTTTATGAAGAACTTCACCAAGATTACTTAATGAATAACTCGGATATCGTTTCTCCAAGTCATTCCACAAAGTATAAGCACATTCAAAATTCTTCATTTGATCAAGCACATTTCTAGGCAATGCTCTAACAATGAGATTAACAGTTCTAAGATTGCATAGCATATCAATTTCCTCTTCGTGTGTGGGATGTAAAGGATCAATGGGAGGTACATAGGGGCTCTTAACAAATTTGCTCAATTGAAACTCATTAAACAGCTCAAGCATCAAGGTTTTCCATTGACTATAGTACTCTCCATCAAGAATAGGCACTCTACAACTCAAACTCCCTATACTAGACATATCCATCTTCCTCCATGGTGATTAAACCAAAGCAATGGAGACCAATGCTCTGATACCAACTGTGGGATCACTAGAAGAATGTCTAGAGGGGGGGTGAATAGACTACTAGCAAGAATTTAAAACCTAACCTTTTCCCAAGTTAATTGGTTGGCAGATTTTAACAATCATTAGCAAGATAGCAAGTCAAGCACACCCTACACATGCATGTCTATGAGTATAGCAGCGGAAAGTAAAGACAATGCATATGAAGTAAAGAGTTGAGATAGATAGATCAAACGCAATTGGAGATGCAAGGATTTTTCCCATGGTTCCGATAGGTGGTGCTATCGTATGTCCACGTTTATGGAGTCTTCAACCCACGGAGGATAACGGTCGCGAGAGTCCACGGAGGGCTCCACCCATAAGGGTCCACGAAGTAGCAACCTTGACTATTCCATAACGGCTTCCGTCCACGAAGGACTAGCCTCACTATGGGTAGATCTTCACGAAGTAGGCGATCTCCTTGCCCGTACAAA
Organism: Elymus sibiricus; assembly: GCA_039707655.1. Taxonomy (NCBI): domain Eukaryota; kingdom Viridiplantae; phylum Streptophyta; class Magnoliopsida; order Poales; family Poaceae; genus Elymus; species Elymus sibiricus. The sequence continues at coordinate 139,878,306 of CM077665.1, read as the reverse complement.
CTTCTTGGTTCACTCCACAACACGAAGTAGGAGGCTCCCAAGCGACACCTAACCAATCTAGGAGGCACCACCCTCCAATAGGTAATAGGCTCGGCAATGTCGATGAACTCCTTGCTCTTGTGCTTCAAGATGATAGACTCCTCAACACACAATCACTCTCTCACAGATTTGGCTTGGTGGAAGAGATGGGATTGGTGGAAAGCAACTTGGGGAGGCTAGAAATCAAGATCCATATGGTTGGAGTGGATGATCTTGACCTCAACACAAGGGTAGGTGGTTCTCTCTCAGAAAACTGGATGGGGCAAGTATGGAATAGTTCTGAGTGCTCCTCTTTCGAGTAGGTCGTGGTGGAGGGGTATATATAGGCATCCCCAAAAATCCAACCATTACACACAAAATGACCAACTCGGTGACACCGATGTGTTAATCTCGGTGGTACCGAAGTGATCAAAAGGTGGCAACTTTTGAATCTCGGTGAGACCGATATATGAAACTCGGTTGTACCGATAAGGTGACCAACGGTCAGATTGCCTATTCTCGGTGACGCCGATCCAACAATCTCGGTGGTACCGATATTGTGAATTTGCGTAACAGAAAGTTGGCAACCTAAACTCGGTGGCACCGGAATGGAATCGGTTGCATCGAAGTGGCTAGGGTTTGGCTGAGTCTGTTTAGGGTTAGGAATCGGTGGCACCGGGTGGGAATGTTGGTTGCACCGATTTGAGTATTTTGGCTTTGGACAGACTTTGGTGGGAGAGCTTGTGGGTATTTTTGGTGACTATCACTTGTGCACGTATGAGCATATTGTTCATCAACAAAACTTTACCCCCTTTTAATAGTATTGGCTTTCCTATGGACTCAAGGTGATTTCTCACAAATGTAAAATGTAGAGTCCTCTACCTTGAAGCTTTGCCAACCTATTTCCTTGCATCTTGGGGTATTCCACAATCTTCACAATCCTTTTGCCAACCCTTCTCTCCATGGACTATTATCTGAAATACACTAGGTGAAAGTATTAGTCCAAGAGACAATGTATGTTGTCATAAATTATCAAAACCACCAAGGGAGCATTTGTGCTTTCAAGATCATGAAGAACATGGTATTGAAGAACAAGAGAGAGAAGAAGCCATCTAGCTACTAGCTATGGACCCGAAGGTCTGTGGTGGACTACTCACGCATCATCGGAGGGGCAATGGAGTTGATGTAGATGCCCTCCGTGATCGAATCCCCCTCTGGCAGATTACCGGAAAAGGCTCCAAGATGGGATCTCAGGGGAACAGAGGCTTCCGGCGGCGGAAAAGTATTTTTGTGTCTCTTTTTGGTATCCAGGGAATATTTGGGAATTTATAGGCCGAAGAATAGGGTTAGGAGGGTTGCCGTGGGGCCAGAAGCCAGGGGGCGCCCCGCCCAGGGCGCGCCCCTGTGGCTTGTCGCCACACGGCGGCTCTCCTGCCTTCATCTCCAAGTCTTCTCGGTTGCTTCTGGTCCAAGAAAAATCATTCTGAAGATTTTATTCCATTTGGACTCCGTTTAATATTCCTTATCTGCAATACTCAAAACAAGGAAAAAACAGAAACTGGCACTAGGCTCTAGATTAATTGGTTAGTCCAAAAAATAATGTAAAATAGCATATTAATGCATATAATCCATCCAAAATAGATAATATAATAGCATGGAACAATAAAAAATTATAGATATGTTGGAGATGTATCACAGGGCAGGGCGGCCATGTGTATGAGGTGGTTGACGTCTATAGGGTTTAGGCTTTTTTTGTAGTTTTTTAGTTAAACAGTCGAATTATCAACCTTTTTATGTAAATTATATCCGAACTTGAATAAAATCCGTTGTGTTTGCATGAATTTCGTCCGGTTGGTTCGAGTTGTTGTCAAAATGTATGCGGCTAGTGTTGGATGTCGTCCTTCCACAACCGTGTTCGCGGACCGATCCCGCTCTGTAGGGTTGGTCCATTGGTCGGGCAAAAAGGGCAACCGCCCCGGGCCCCGAGAGCAACAGGGCCCCAAATTAGTAAATTATGCTAGTAATGACCATATTATTATACGTTAAGTTTGAATGATTATTGAATTCCTAAGTAGATTCCGTTTTTATTGAAGCTAATTCACACTTACATACTAATAATGTATATAATCTGGAAGCAAATTCACACGTCATGAATGTCATAATGAAATATATTTTAACTAGATTTTTAAATTCTAATGCATGACTTTTATTTTATAAACTAATGGAAGCTTTGGTATACACAAAATTAAACTAGTCACATTCTAAATGATCTTATCAAATATGAAATCATATGTGTGCAAAAGTAGAATATGCAATTTTCTATGTTATTTGATGATTAGAATAACTGTGATATTTGAAGTACAAGTAGAAATCATCCACATGTTGCTAATTTTTTAATGAACCCAAGTTGCAATACACATTTGGCATACCCTAGAAGTTTATGTAAGCTTACCTAATACATTAGAAACCACTATTAATTAATATATTCCTTATAGATTGTATGCTTTGCAAATCTCTATCATGATATTTAATGATATATATATATGGACAAACACACACACACACACACACACACATGGAAATATATATTTATACACTATATAGTTAATACAATTTAAAAGAATTAATTCAAACAGAAAATTTCATATTATACAATTTAAATTTAGGAGAAGCAAAATTTAGTGATATACATTTCAACTGCACATCAAACAGAGAACACTATAAGAATTATTTAGCCAAAAAATATGTTATTGACTATGCTAGCTGAGTATTATAAAAGTGTACTAAATAAACCTATAGTTTATGCAACTAGTATACATAAGTACAAAAGTTTATTATAAAGATATATAGTTTACTAGGGATCCAAATAACTTGCTGGACTGGACTTGAGATCACGGAGGATCCAAAGAACTAGCTGGACTTGACTCGAGATCACGGATAGTTTAGTCTTGGCACTTAATTAGGATGGCTGAGTTACATTGGAGTTTCCTTTGATGGTTTGCCCACTTTCAGTTGCCACATGTTAGCACCACGAAAAATATAGTGTTGCGTCAAATCTCAGTTGCCACGCCTACCTGTTTTGTTGCACTAGTTTGTTGCAACGGAGCACTATATATTGTCGCAATAGCTTTGTCACCACAATTTTTTTTCACGATGCAATAACTGTGTGGCGTGACGAAAGTAAGTTTTGTTGAAATAGAGTATCGCCACGAAAAGTTTACATTGTCGCAGTAGCTTCTCGCTACAAACATGTTGCCCGTTGTGATAACTATTTGGTGCCACCAAGCTAAGTTTTGTTGAAATAGAGTATCGCCATGAAAAGTTTAAATTGTCGCAATAGTTTTTCACTAGAAACATTTTACCCGTTGTGATACCTATTTATCACCATCAAAACGAGTTTGTTGTAGTTTCCTGTTATGACGAATGGAATATTTGTTGGCATAAGCTAATGCCACAAGTGTAGCGGTTCGTGGCAAAATTCCTAATGCCGCGAAAACAAGGATTGTTGCCATAATTTGTTGCCACAATTGACTATTGCCACGGAAGAGTATGCACCACAAAACGAGCGTCGTTGGCATAGGTTGTTGCCACAAATGTCTATCGCCACGAACTATCAGGCGCCACGATTCGTTACATGTTGCATTAAAGCTATCTCCACAAATCAAATTGTGGCATCAGGTGAGTGTTGCCACGGGAAGGCAACTTCCCACATGGATGTTGCAATAGCACACTTTATTGCCATGATTGCCTTTTCATGGCAATAACCTATTACCATGCGTCCAGTCGCAATGGATGCCAACGAATGTTGTTTCGTGGCAATAGGTACTTATCGCCACAAATCAACATGTATTGTGACAAACGATTTTGTTGCAATAGACCTAGATCCTTGTAGTGGGTCTAAAAATTGCTTGGACCGGTCATGTCCCCTTGTCCATGGACGGATGCGGGAGAATATTGGTTTGTTGCCCTGGAGGTGCTCTAAGTAAGAAAAAGTCACCTCTTCGACAAAAAATAATTCTAGCACAATCTGTGGTAAACCCAAAACGTTCACGACCGATGAGCAGCGTTGGCAAAAAACCATGGCTGGCGCTAGAGAAAATATTGGACTTTGCATAAGAGTAGTCCGATTGCACATGGATTAGCAGACCAATGATTTATAGGGTGGCTTTTGTGCGCTTTTCTTGGGCTCACCTACTGCATGGTAGTATATTTAAGACTGATTGCTTGTACAAAAATTATGGACCCTTATGTCTTTGCCCTGGTAATCTCTACTCTAGAAAGAAGTTGGTAGGATCACCTCCACTTCTGTTAAACCTTCCTCATCAATTTTTTCTACCCCATAAATTTATTTAAACCGGTTTGTAGCCCACAAATCTATCCAGTTCTTATCTGTCAAATATACCCAAATCGGTCAGATCAATCTTCGGTATATTTAGTAATGTATTTATGGAAGAAATCAATCAAAATGAATCTCTAATCAAGCTATAAATGCCAAATTTAAACAAATAGTACTATTTGATAACACAAGACAACATCTTATGGAAAGGAATCAATCACATGTCTATACCGATCCTTTCAACAGCTCTCTGTCACCATCCACACCACACCCACCTCTTCGCTCATGCGCAGGCCAAACAACCGTCTCCACCATGCCCAAGTCTTGGTTCTCCGCTCGGGCACCGGTAAAACCACCATCTCCTAATCAATCGTTGCCACCGCATTGGCCCGACAAGAACGTCAAGGAGGAGGTCTCGCCGTCGATCGCAGATGCGCACGTGTGCCTCCTCCACTACCTCGGTGGCGACAACTCCTGGTCCTCGAGGAGACCATCACGACGGAGGACAAGGCGGTGGGGCAGAAGCGACATGTTGTTCGGCGTTCGCCAAGTTGGATGAGGTGCCGTTCTGGGTCCGTGGGGACCCCGACCTCGTGGTGGCTGTTGGGGTCACACATTATGGGTAGGTAACAAGACATGATTCTTGAGAACTACCTAGGCCCCACATTAATAAGCATTAAAACCCCTGGGTCACAAGTACATTCAAAAGTCTATCGAGGCTTATCCACTCAGATAACATTCATTCACTCGAGGTGGGAACGAGGCAATCAGACTATGCAGCTTTACTGCTTTCACTTAGCCGGAGGAGCTTGACTGTGGGGGATGATTACCAGCCCCTGGTGTTGTGTGGTGTTCGGGTGAGCCAAGGTAGAAACCATTACCACGTGGCTTGCGATAATGCAATCCCCTCGTATGACACGGAATAATCTCTATCGATTTTTAGTTTGACACTTGTGTTCGGATTGCAGACCGGTTCACGTTTATTATGACGGTCGATTTTCGGCTTTCTCCACTGAGGTACTTGACCAGGAAAGCTGGAAATACAATCGCAGTGATTCTCCCTTTACCCTTTTAGTCGAATGAGCGAAACGTAAGAGGGTACGCATAGGAGACTGGCAACCCAACCTTTGACCTAAGACACAATTCGGAACCGATGCATATAACGCAAAAAATCCGACACGCCGGACATATAAAGGATAATGCTGGGACGATGCTTGGGACGAGCTTTATAGCTAAGCCCCCCGTTTTATTAACCGGGTGCATCAAAGTTGTACCGAAAAGTTTCACTTCCAGAGGCGGGGAATTGGAAAGCATTATAAAAATGCCATAATCGGACCGTAAAAGATGATCTCTATTTATTATGAATTTTTACAATTCATACTGCAGGCGTAACTGTTACAGGTATGTTTAGAAACAAATGTATACAAAGGGGAAGATCGAATGGGGCTATTGGTCTGCGGCTTGATGTCCTTGACATGTCCCTGTGCGCCTCCATTCCTTTGCTCTTGACGAGTGGTATGCTCCTTAAAAGGTGGTTATAATCGGCGAACAGACCCTTGGGGGAGGTACATGTTCAAATCGCCGGGACATGCATGAGTTTGACGCCAGCTGCGCTAAAAGTAGTTCGGTTGAATCGACCACTCTGTTGTGATGAGGTGTCCCCCCGCAGCTTCCCATGGTATTTTAAGTGCAAAATTGTGCCTTCTCGGTACATACATGATGGGTAGCGAGGCCGTGCTGTGAGGGGCGTGACGTGGCTTGAGACTGCGTCGGTATTTCCCCAAAGAGGAAGGGATGATGCAGCACAACGACGGTAAGTATTTCCCTCAGTTATGAAACCAAGGTTATCGAACCAGTAGGAGGATCACCACCACCCAATAAGCAGCACCTGCACACAAACAACAAATACTTGCAAACCGACGCGAAAGAGAGGTTGTCAATCTCTCTACGTTAAAAAGATAGATTAGGTAGTGATAGATAGGACAGATAGATCTCTCAAGGACACAAATAAAAATAGTAAATATGCAGCGATATATTTTTTGGTTTTTGGTTTTGTAGATCTGAAAACAAAGATTGCAAAAACGTAGATCGGAAAGCAATATGATGGAAAAGTAGACCAGGGGGCCATAGGGTTCACTAGTGGCTTCTCTCATGAGTATAGCGCACGGTGGGTGAACAAATTACTGTTGGGCAATTGATAGAAAATCGAATAGTCATGACGATATCCAAGGCAATGATCATTATATAGGCATCACGTCCAAGATAGATAGACCGACTCCTGCCTGCATCTACCTCTATTACTCCATGCATCGACCGCTATCCAGCATGCATCTAGTGTATTAAGTTCATGGAAAAACGGAGTAATGCAATAAGAATGATGACATGATGTAGACAAGATCTATTCATGTAGGAATAGACCCCATCTTGTTATCCTTAATAGCAACGATACATGCATGTCTTGCTGCCCCTTCTGTCACTGGGAAAGAACACCGCAAGATCGAACCCATCACAAAGCACCTCTTCCCATGGCAAGAAAAATCAATCTAGTCGGCCTAACTAAACCAAATATTCGAAGAAGAAATACGATGCTATAAGCAATCATGCATATAAGAGATCAAAGAAGACTCAAATAATATTCATGGATAGAAACTGATCATGAACTCAAAATTCATCGGATCCCAACAAACACACCGCAAAAGTTTACATCAAATAGATCTCCAAGAGACCATTGTATTAAGAATCATAAGAGAGAGAGAGAGAGAGAGAGAGAGAGAGAGAGAGAGAGAGAGAGAGAGAGAGAGAGAGAGAGAGGAAGCCATCTAGCTACTGCCTACGGACCCGTAGGTCTATGGTGGACTACTCACGCATCATCGGAGAGGCACCTATGAGGAAGATGAACCCCTCCGTGATGGTGTTTAGATTGGATCTTGAGGTTCTGGAACTTGCGGCGACTGGAATTGTGTTTCATCGACTCCCCTAGGGTTTTTGGAATATTTGGGAATTTATAGGCGTCAGAGGCGGTGCGGAGGGGCCCCGTGGAGGGCACAACTCATCAGGGCGCGCCGGGGGCCCCCTGGCGCGACCTGGTGAGTTGTGCTCTCCACAGCCCACCTTCCTGGCTCTTGTTTGGCCCACTACGTGTCTTCTGGTCCAGAAAAAATCTCCAAAAAGTTTCATCGCGATTGGACTCCGTTTGGTATTGATTTTCTGCGAAGTAAAAAACAAGCAAAAACAACAACTGGCACTTTGGCACTATGTCAATAGGTTAGTCCCAAAAAATGATATAAAGTTGTTAAAAATGATTGTAAAACATCCAAGAATGATAATATAATAGCATGGAACAAGCAAAAATTATAGATACGTTGGAGACATATCAACATTCCCAAGCTTAATTCCTACTCGTCCTCGAGTAGGTAAATGATAGAAACAGAATATTTGATGTGGAATGCTGCCTAACATGTTCATCACATTCTTTTCTTTTGTATAGCATGGACATTTGGACTTATAATGATTCAAAGCAATAGTCTAGTCTTAACATAATGACTTCAATACTCAAGCATGTCAACAAGCAACCATGTCTTTCAAAATATCAACACTAAAGAAAGTTATCCCTAGCCCATCATGCTCAATCATTGATCCATTCATGAAACACACTCAAATATTAGCTATGCCCAATGCTCAAGTACGATCATAGTGTCCCCCTGGTTGGTGCTGATAAGAGAAGATGGAGACTCAAAGAAAAAATAAAAATTGCATAAAGTAAATATATAGGCCCTTCACAGAGGGAAGTAGGGATTTGTAGAGGTGCCAGAGCTCAAGGCTTAAATTGAGAGAGAGAAAATATTTTGGGTGGCATGCTTTTCCTGTCAACGAAAACGACAAAGTAGCTCACAATACTTTCCATGCTAGATATATCATAGGCGGTTCCCAAACAGAAAATAAAGTTTATTCGTTTTTCCACCAAACTTTCACTTTCCATGGCGGGCCGTAACCACGGTTGCCTTCCATACCAACACTTTCCAAGGAATTTATTATTTGACAACATAAAGTAAATATTTTTTCTTTTTCATTTCGGGAATGGGCATCCCTATTATCGCCACACTCTCGTGCAATGACAAGTGAATAAACACTCATCTTGAGAATAACACATCTAGCATGGAAAAGTATTGGACACTCCCCACCGTTTCATGAGCGGTACGGACACACAAAAGAGAAAATTTATTTTGAAAATTTAGAGATGGCACATACAAATTTGCTTGGAACGGCATGGAAATACCGCATATAGGTAGGTATGGTGGACTCATAAGGCAAAACTTGGTTTAAGGATTTTGGATGCACAAGTAGTATTTCTACTTAGTACAAATGGAGGCTAGCAAATATATTGAGAAGCAACCAAACCAAGAAACGAAAATTCACATAAGTGAGCATTGAACATAACTAACACCGAATAATGCACCATAAGTAGGATGTAACTTCATTGCATAACTATTGACTTTCGCGCATGCATAGGGAATCACAAACCTTAACACCAATATTCCTACTAAGCATAATTACTCACTAACATGACTCACATATTACTATCATCATGTTTCAAAACTATTACAAAGAATCAAGTTTAATTTGTCCAACGATCTTCATGAAAGTTTTTATTATATCCTCCTTGGATATCTATCACTTTGGGACTAGTTTTATATATTGCCATTGCTTTTTGGCAAGCTCAAACAAATTTAAGTGAAGCACATGAGCATAAAGATTTCATCTCTCAAAAAGGTATAAGTGAAGCACGAGAGGATTTCTTCAAAATTTACCTACTCTCAAATTAATCTAAGTGAAGCATGAGAGTATTTCTACCAAAATTTCCAAGCACACCGTGCTCAAAAAGATATAAGTGAAACACTAGAGCAATTCTATAGCTCAAAAAGTTTAAGTGAAGCACATAGAGCAATTCTGACAAATCATAGCATGATTTTGGCTTTCTAAAATAGGTGTGTCCAGCAATGATACAAAGGAAACTAACAAACAAAGAAAGCAAAGATACAAGACGCTCCAAGCAAAACTCATGATATGTGACGAATAAAAATATAGCTCCAAGTAAAATACCGATGGTCGTTAGAAGAAAGAGGGGATGCCACTCGGGGGCATCCCCAAGCTTAGTTGCTTGTTACTCTTTGGATATGTCTTGGGGGTGCGGTAGCATCCCCAAGCTTAGGCTTTTATCACTCCTTATTCCTTCATCTATCGTGGTCTCACCCAAAACTTGAAAACTTCAATCACACAAAACTCAACAAAATCTTCGTGAGATCCGTTAGTATAATAAAGCAAATCACTACTTTAGGTACTGTTGCAAACCCATTCATATTTTATTATTGCATTATACCTACTTTATTTTAACTTTACCATGGCTTATACCCCCCAATACAAACCATAGATTCATCAAAACAAGCACACAATGCAACGAAAACAGAATCTGTCTTAAACAGAACAGTCTGTAGTAATCTGTACTCTACCCATACTTCTGTAACTCTAAAAATTGTGAAAAATTAGGACAACGTAAGGAATTTGTATAGAAACACTGTGCTAAAATTTCAGCTCAAGATCACGTTCCAGAAAAAAAATGAAAATTCATATACTGGACGCAAAGTTTCTGTGTCAGATTCAGCATCGCTTCTACTCATCCTATAAATCATCCTAAAGGCTTTACTTGGCACAAACACTAAATAAACCATAAAAACACAATCATAAAAGAGGCATAATTGTGTCAACACTCAAAAAATAGAAAGGAAAAAGCAAAAATTTATTTATTCATTGGGTTGCCTCCCAACAAGCGCTATCATTTTACGCCCCTAGCTAGGCATAACGCATAGATTCAAGTATTGTCATCTTTGGTTTTCAACTCTTCAATCACACAACTAGATTTATTCAAGGATTTAGCATGCATATTTTTGATGACAACACTCCTAGGAAGAAGACCAAAAAATTCATTCTTGTAAATAGGGTCTCTTATGATTTCAACAAAGTCGGGATGAATACTAATCATTTTAAGATCCCCTTTGTGACTACTAGGTGTAGCAACTTTGTTCTTAGTGACTTGCGTGGTCTTGACAATCTTTATAGGAGTTTTTTCTATAGCTTTGATAGAAGAAAAAGCTGAACCCAAATTACTAAAAATCTCTTCTATCTTATCAATCCGGTAAGGGCTCTCCTCTATCCTCTCGTTAACTACGATTTCTTTTTCCTTGATCAATTTAAGCGCATCTCTCGCCTTAGATCCAATTTTATTAGCAAGATTATGCATCTTTTTATCTATATCATCAAGATGTCCTTTAGTAATCATCTTCTTTTCAATAGCATCTAATCTCTCCATAACATGTTCGAGAGTTAAAGTTGTTTCATTGATCATGATAGGTGGTGATCCCACTAAACTTCCCAAAGCATTAAAAGCATCTAAAGAAGGACACATCAAGAAATTCCCACCGGTAATCATATCAAGGAAGAATCTATACCAAGTGGTGATGCCCACATAAAAACTGCGAAGAAGAACAACGGTAGATTGCTTATGGATAGATCTATTATGAGAATTGCAAATCCTATACCAAGCATCCTTTAGGCTCTCCCATCCCCTTTGCTTAAAATTAAGAACCTCATTATCGGGAGTACACACAACAAAGGAAGAACTAGCCATAATAACTATGCAAGAGATCTGACGAGAAAAAGGCAAACAAAGAAGAGGGCGAATAAAACGGCAAATTGGTGAAGTGGGGAGAGGAAAACGAGAGGCAAATGGCAAATAATGTAATTGCAAGGAGATGAGATTTGTGATTAGGAACCTGGTAGATGATGGTGGAGTCCCCTCGGCGCCTACGATAGGCACTTAGAAGAGACCGCTTCCTCCCCGGCAACGGGGCCAGAAATTCCTTTGACGTGGCTTGAGACTGCGTCGGTATTTCCCCAAAGAGGAAGTGATGATGCAACACAACGACAGTAAGTATTTCCCTCAGTTATGAAACCAAGGTTATCGAACCAGTAGGAGGATCACCACCACCCAATAAGCAGCACCTGCACACAAACAACAAATACTTGCAACCCGACGCGAAAGAGAGGTTGTCAATCTCTCTACGGTAAAAAGATAGATTAGGTAGTGATAGATAGGAGAGATAGATCTCTCAAGGACACAAATAAAAAGAGTAAATATGAAACAATATATTTTTGGGTTTTTGGTTTTGTAGATCTGAAAACAAAGATTGCAAAAACATAGATCGGAAAGCAATATGATGGAAAAGTAGACCCGGGGGCCGTAGGGTTCACTAGTGGCTTCTCTCATGAGTATAGCGCACAGTGGGTGAACAAATTACTATTGGGCAATTGATAGAAAATTGAATAGTCATGACGATATCCAAGGTGATGATCATTATATAGGCATCACGTCCAAGATAGATAGACCGACTCCTGCCTGCATCTACGTCTATTACTCCACACATCGACCGCTATCCAGCATGCATCTAGTGTATTAAGTTCATGGAAAAACGAAGTAATGCAATAAGAATGATGACATGATGTAGACAAGATCTATTCATGTAGGAATAGACCCCATCTTGTTATCCTTAATAGCAACGATACATGCATGTCTTGCTGCCCCTTCTGTCACTGGGAAAGAACACCGCAAGATCGAACCCATCACAAAGCACCTCTTCCCATGGCATGAAAAATCAATCTAGTCGGGCTAACTAAACCAAAGATTCGAAGAAGAAATACGATGCTATAAGCAATCATGCATATAAGAGATCAAGGAAGACTCAAATAATATTCATGGATAGAAACTGATCATGAACTCAAAATTCATCAGATCCCAACAAACACACCGCAAAAGTTTACATCAAATAGATCTCCAAGAGACCATTGTATTGAGAATCATAAGAGAGAGAGAGAGAGGAAGCCATCTAGCTACTGCCTACGGACCTGTAGGTCTATGGTGGACTACTCACGCATCATCGGAGAGGCACCTATGAGGAAGATGAACCCCTCTGTGATGTTGTTTAGATTGGATCTCGAGGTTCTAGAACTTGCGGCGGATGGAATTGTGTTTCGTCAACTCCCCTAGGGTTTTTGGAATATTTGGGAATTTATAGGCATCAGAGGTGGTGTGGAGGGGACCCGTGGAGGGCACAACCCATCAGGGTGCGCCGCCCCCCCTGGCGCGCCCTGGTGGGTTGTGCTCTCCACAGCCCACTTCCTGGCTCTTGTTTGGCCCACCGGGTGTCTTCTGGTCTAGAAAAAATCTCCAAAAAGTTTCGTCATGATTGGACTCCGTTTGGTATTGATTTTCTACGAAGTAAAAAACAAGCAAAAACAGCAACTGGCACTTTGGCACTATGTCAATAGGTTAGTCCCAAAAAATGATATAAAGTTGTTATAAAATGATTGTAAAACATCCAAGAATGATAATATAACAGCATGGAACAAGCAAAAATTATAGATACGTTAGAGACATATCAGGGCGCGTCCCTATTTGTGCTGAATAGGAGGTTGCTCCGGGAGATCGGGTCGTGCTCGGGTCCGCTTGTTCACCTATCGCAGCTTGTCGCCTGGTTGGGGGCCTGGTGCCTCAGTGCCAGACTAGAATTCGGTCGCTAGAGCCGCTGTGTGTTCTTCCGTCCGGAGTGAGCGCTCTGTATTGCCGTTGACGGTGATGACCCCCTTTGGCCCGGGCAACTTGAGCTTCAGGTATGCATAGTGGGGAACGGCATTAAAGCGAGCAAACGCTGTACGGCCGAGCAGTGCATGATAGCCACTGCGGACAGGCACTATATCGAAGATCAATTCTTCGCTATGGAAGTTATCGGGCGAGCCGAACACAACTTCAAGCGTCACGGTACCCGAGCACCGTGCTTCCACACCGGGGATGACTCCCTTGAAGGTGGTGCTGCTGGGTTTAATTCTTGACGGGTCGATACCCATGTTTTTTATTGTATCTGAGTAAATCGGATTAAGGCTGCTTCCTCCGTCCATAAGGACTCTAGTGAGGTGGAACCCATCGATAATGGGGTCCAGGACGAGGGCGGATGAGCCTCCATGACGGATGCTGGTAGGGTGATCCCTACGATCAAAGGTGATCGGACAAGCCGACCACGGGTTGAACTTCGGAGCTATGGGTTCTACGGTGTAGACCTCCAGAAGTGCGCGTTTCCTCTCCTTTTTGGGTATAGGTGTGACATATATCATGTTCACGGTTTTGACCTCGGGAGGGAATTGGTTTTTCCCTCCATTGTTCGGCCCGCGAGGTTCTTCATCATCCTCGCTTCGTGGGCTCTTGCTCTGTTCCTCTGCTGCGAGCTTGCCTGCTTGCTTGAACACCCAACAGTTTCTATTGATTGGCAGGGCCTATCCACGATTCTGTCCAAAGCGGTAGGTCCGTCCCTGTTCCCTTTAGAGGGCTTCTTCCGTTGTCCGGGTTTTGAGTTGCGGAAGCCGGCGTTTACGGCCGTGTCTTCCGAGTCTCCATTGCCATGATGGCATTTAGTTTTGTTCCGCCTTGGCTTTCCATTACCGTCCCGCACTTCAGAGGTGGCGGGGTCATCGGGATTGTGGCTTTGGCAAGCTAGCCAATTGTCTTCGCCCACGCAAAAGCGAGTCATAAGGAAGGTGAGGGCAGACATCGTTCTCGTCTTATCCTGGCCGAGCTGGCGAGCTAGCCATTCATCCCGGATGTTGTGTGTGAACGAGGCTATCACCTCAGCGTCCGGACAGTCGACGATCTGATTCTTCTTAGTCAAGAACCGATTCCAGAATTGTCTGGCCGATTCGCCAGTCTTCTGGACGACGTTGCTTAGGTCGGAAGAGTCCGGGGGCCGGACGTAAGTGCCTTGGAAGTTAGACCGGAAGGCATCTTCGAGCTCCTCCCAGCTCCCAGTGTAGCTCTCGGGGAGACTGTTTAGCCAGTGCCGAGCTGGTCCCTTCAATTTGAGTGGTAGGTATTTGATGGCATGGAGATCGTCTCCTCTGGCCATATGGATGTGGATGAGGAAGTCCTCGATCCAGACAGCCGGGTCCGTCGTTCCGTCGTATGATTCTATGTTGACGGGTTTAAAACCTTCGGGGAACTGGTGCTGCATGACCTCGTATGTAAAACACAGCGGGTGTGCGGCGCCTCTGATCCGGGTTATGTCACGTCGGAAATCAGCTGTTGGGTGAGCCCGGTATTGTTCCCGGTTTCTATGGTTGCGGTCGAGCCACGGTCGGTAGCCATCCCGTCTGACAGGGGAGCATCCCCGAGATCCGTAGATAGATCTGGCATGACCTGACCTATAGTCCAGGTCCTGCCAAAGATCGTATCGATCCTCAAACAGTGCTGGTCCCTTTCCTCTCCTATGGGGTGACGTAGGCCAGTACTCAGTGTCTTGAGCCACCCTGTCCCGTCCTCGAGGGGGGCGGTCCGGCTGGTCATACTAAGTGCACCTGGGAGATTCGGGCTCAAGGGCCTTGTCATCGAATTGCGGTAACAGGCACCGACGAGGGTAACTCCTCTTTTGGTCTGGCCGCTCATTGCGGAGCCCTTCTTCGGCTGCCAGAACTTTTGTCCATCTGTTGTTGATGGTGTCTTGTTCGGCTTTGAGCTGCTGTTGCTTTGCCTTTAAGGTCCGAGCTATAGCTATGAGTTGTTGCCTGAATCGTTCTTGGTCCTCAGGGTTTTCGGGGACGGTGAAGTTTTCGGCTTCGAGGTTTTCTTCCTCTGCAGCATGTGGGAAATAGTCATCATCCTCGGAATCATTGAGGTCCTCGGCGTCTTGCTGATTCGTGAGCCTTTCCGGGTCCTCCAACGGCTCCGCGGGGGCTTCAAGGTCACCGAGGTCCTCCGGGGTATCTATTTCCCCGGTGCGTGTAGCGACTTCCCTTCCCTTGTTGGTCTTGGACCGCTTGCGTTGTTTCCGGCATTTTGATGCTTCGTCGGATTTTTCACCGTTCTTCTTGGGGGTGTGGTTCTCCCTATCGTTAGGGGTGTCCACCATGTAGACATCATAGGTCGAGCTGGCTGTCCACCGCCCGATGGTTACGGGGGCGGGGTCGCCGATCTCTTCATCCATGTGTTCTAACTCTTCGGAGGCGTAGTCCAACATGTCGGTCAAGTCTTTGACAGTGGCTACCAGATGGGCGGCGGGTGGGCCGTAGAATTCTCCGTAACCGGCCTCTAGGTTGGTCAGAACGTGGGTCGAGGTAAGATCGTCCTCTATCGCCATCGACTGGATCCGGTCTAGAGCCTCATTCAACCACGAGAGGGCGACCAGATCCGTTTCCCGAGGGCCCTTGGAGTCGAGCTCCAGGGCATCTTCGAGATGGGTATGTTCGGCGGAGGCCGAACCTTGATATTCAGGCAGCATCACCAAGTCCGGGCTCAAGGCCGGGCCTTCGGCGGAGATAGATCTGAAGGTCGAGCCGGATAGTGGGCCCGAAGTTGAAGCTCCAGGGCATCCGGGACCGTCGGACGAAGCCGAGAGTTCAACGAGGAACATATCGCCACGGGAGTCGGCGGTGAACTCTAGGTTCCCGAACCTGATCTCCTGATCATGGGAGAAATTTTCGATCCGGCCTAGATGGCCGGTTGAGTCAGCATGCAGCACGACGCTGCCAAACGCGAAGACCTGTCCGGGGACAAAAATGTCCTCATTCCGGGCCTGTTCACCGATGACAAGGCGAGCCATCAATCCACAAGTGATCTCGCAGCGGAACTCTCAATGAAAGCACCAATGTCGGTGTCGAAACCGGCGGATCTTGGGTAGGGGTCCCAAACTGTGAATCTAGGAATGATGGTAACAAGGGACAAAGGGGACAGTGTTTACCCAGGTTCGGGCCCTCGTGAGGAGGTAAAACCCTACGTCCTGCTTGATTATATTGGTGAATGAGATGGTTACAGAGTTGATCTACCTCGAGATCAAAAGAGCTAAACCCTAATGAATTTAGTTCTCCCTCTACGAACTAAGACCCCTGGTTTATATAGACACCAGGGGTCCCTAGGGTTACAAATGATTGGTTTCCATCCGGGCATAGATACACCCATCCTTTCTTGGAGGACACACCAAGTCTTCGGAATCTTCCCCATAAGCCTAGGGTCATTTCGCAGCCCAGCCTTCCCGAAGATGCCTTAAGGCGGCCCATCGGGCCGAACTATAAGAGATAAGTCAGCGGCCCAAGGACCCCTTAATCCCGGACTCCCTCAGTCACCATCCACTCGGATATACTTCATCCACTCAGCTAGTCCTCGCCCACTCGGCTGCCATGCAAGCTACTCAGACGAAGGAAGGCGAATGGTCATCGTGGATATGTCCGAACAACAAGAGGAGGATTGCTTTTGGTGTAACTAGCATTTATTTCTTGAGTTACCTAATGTAATAACACACATCTATACTACCAGTCAAGTCCCGTAACGTGATTATCTCAAGGGGCGACTCACTCTATATAGGGATTTCTATTTTCGTGCCCCTGGTTACTTAGTTCTCCTCAGTTTTGCCCCGCCCATATCACTATGCTCAGTTCCCCCTCCTCCACTCGCCCGTGCCTCACAAGAGGAGAAACAGTGCCTTGATGTCGGGTCAAAGCCTTTGACCGTCACTACGCCGGTGCTGACGCGTGGGACCAACTTGTAAGGCCGCATGCATTCGCATTGCCGGTGCTGATTCGTGGGACCGACATGCCGGTGCTGACTCGTGGGACCGACATGTAAGGCCGCATGCATTCGCATCGCCGGTGCATACAGTCACATGGGACCGGCATTTGGTCGCATGCATTACCAATTTTGCATGGCCGGTTGATCCTACGTAGTTTGTGGCTGACGTGTGGGACCCACGGGCATTTAAAACTGAATCAGCGTTTTCCACATAGGCACTACTCACGTTTTCCAATCATATCATGCCAAGCCAGCTTTCACGTAAGATTATGCTAGACTATTACATAGATGTAGCAAAGCCCCGCACTTTCACACACTGATATAAATTCAAGTAGTATACAATCACGTTAATATAGATTCAAGTTTGATTAATACTTGGGAACGTGAACATTACATACATAGATATTTCCCTAGATATTACTATTTGGGCTTATAGTAGCGCCCTTACAAATAACCTAGCCCGCGAACACCACCTGGCCACTCTGGGCGCTCGTTCACTCCTCGTCCTCTGTGTTGTAGGGGAGAGTGTGCATGCCGCTGGCGATGGGGAAGATGTTGTCGAAGTTGGTGAAGACGTTGTGGGTGGTGATACGTCTCCAACATATCTATAATTTTTGATTGTTCCATGCTGATATATTATCATTCTAGGATACTATTTGGGTCTTTCTTTACCAATTTATAATATTTTTTAGCACTAACCTATTGACTCAGTGCCCAGTGCCAGTTGCTATTTTCTGCATGTTTTTGCCTTTTCAGGTTTACAGTACCAAACGAAGTCCAATTGCCATGAAAATTTTTGATGATTTTTTCTGGACTATAAAAAGACCTAGAAGATTCGGAAGGAGGCCAGGAGGTGCCCAAGGGCCCCACCACACATCAGGGGGCGCCCTGATATGTGGTGGCCCCCTCGTGGCTCTCCAGACATCCCTCTTCGGCCTATAAATATATTGCAAAAACTCTAGAGGCAGTCCCGAAACCTTTTTTCCACCGCCGCAAGTCTCTGTTCCGTCGTGAGGCCATATGGAGCTCTGTTCCGGCACCCTGCCGAAGGGGGGATCGACACGGAGGGCCTCTTCATCAACCTTGCTGCCCTCATGATGATGTGTGATTAGTTCACCACAGACCTACGGGTCCATAGCTAGTACCTAGATGGCAATCTCTCTATCTTATGATCTTTAATACAATGATCATCACATCTTCGCTTTGATCTATCCGATGTAATCCTATTGTGCGGTGTGTTTGTTGGGATCCGATGAATTGTGGGTTTATGTTCAGATTATTCATGAAAAGTATTTGAGATGCCTCTGAATTATATTATTTCTTAAGTGCATGATCATTATAGCTTCGTAATGCTCTATGATCTATTGATGCGGTTTGGCCAAGTAGATTGATATTTCATCGGTGGGAGTGGTGCGTTGTGGTAGGTTCAACCTGGCGAGTTTCTATATCCCAGTGACAAAGTAGGGGACAGGATGCGTCTTTGTGTTGTTGCTACTAAGGATAAAACGATGGGGTTCATTCGTATTTTTTGAGTTTACTTTGTCTACATCATGTCATCGTTCTCCAAGCATTACTCTGTTTTACTTAATACTCTAGATGCATGCTGGATAGCGGTCGATGAGTGGAGTAATAGTAATAGGTGCAGGAAGGAGTCGGCCTATTTGCTTATGGACGTGATGCCTATATATACATGATCATTGTCATGAACATCGCATAACTATCCACTTTTCTATCAATTGCCCAACAGTAATTTGTTTACCCACCGTATGCTGCCTACATGAGAGATGCCACTAGAGAACACTATGGCCCCCGGGTCTATTCACTTATATATTTACAAATGCTACAATTACCTCGCTGCCTTTATTTACTCTTTTATTTAATTTGCAATTTATATTTATCAACAGTTATCTACACAACTCATTTGCTTGCAAATAACGAGATCAAGGGGATTGACAACCCTCTTGCCCGCGTTGGGTGCAAGTTGTTTCTTCATTTGTGTGCAGTAGCTGAAGACGATTGAGGATTGATATTCCTATTGGTTCAATAAACCTTGGTTTCATAACTGAGGGAAATACTTACCCATTTTGTGCTGCAATTACCCGTTCCTCTTCACGGAAAACCAACGCAGATCACAAGTATCAGGTGGTGAAGGCGATGAACTCGCACCCACACCAGAAGACTCTATCGAGGAGGAAGTAGGCGTCGAGGCAGTTGGTGAAGCGAGCGATGAGGCCAATCACAAGGCCGTTGACACTAACGTCCTCCACGTGGAACATCACCGGAGAGTCGGGTAGGAGGTGGCGGTCGCCAGCAGTGAGGAAGAAATTCGCCAGCGCCGTTGAGCCCCTCCACCTTGAGAAGGCCCACACGCGAAGGGTGTTCTCCACGATGACCCCGGCGGGGTAGCGCATCTCTGGCACGCTGGCCAGAAGGCGGTGGGTTGGGCCTTGGAACTGCGTCTTATCTTGGGTGGGATCTGGCGAGGAAGAAGATGGATGCGAGTTGTGACAAAGATGGATGCGAGAGGGGTTTGACGAGGAAGAAGATGGATGCGAGTTGTGACAAAGATGTAGACGAGAGGGGTTTAAATAGCCGCGGTGCGACGCACCCATTTGAATGCGTTCATCGGAGCACCCGCTAATAATGGCCCACCAGAGCCCTATGCGTGTGAATGTTTGGCATTTGAATGCGTTTTTCACACTCAACCGAGGCGTGTTGATCGGTAAAGCTGCGTCCCGAGCGTGCACTAATTGCCCTGGTGTGACATAGCTGTGTCCCGAGGGTGCACTAAATTGCCCTGATGCGACGTAGTTGCGTCGGGTGGCTGCGCGCATGCATTGCGATCTGCGTAGGGCGGTTACGTGCATGCATGGCAGGTTGAGTCGTTGGACGGACCATTGGTCTAACGAGCATCCCGCCCCGATTGAATGCGTCAAGCACACGACCCACGGACGCTGTCGCGTATCCTTGTTCCCCCGCTGCCAGGTGGGCCATCATGTCCGCAACCACGGAACACCCCGCCCGCATCCAGCCAATCAGGGCTCATCTCGCGGATCGACAAACCCTAGCGCCTGATCTAGCCGTTCCCGAACAGTGATCCAACGATCCTGATAGTGCGGGGTTTTGAGAGGGGTTTTAGGGGTTTTGAGAGCTAGGGTTGAGCACAACTAAATTGAAAAAAATTCAAAAAATATAAAACTTGCACGCACCATCGTTTATGCTACTACGTTACTAGGAAAAATAAGAAACCACGATTATAGATATTTTCATGAAATTCCCTTCACATATCTTAGCTACCACGAACAAGGTTGGATGGTATTCAAGGGGAATGAGCTAGGGTTTAGGGTTAACCATGGAATAATTTGTCCAAACCACCCCATGTTGGGCATGGACCCTATATATGCACACTAAACGGTAATGGCCAAGAAAAGCATGGCATGCTCACACTATAAATTTTTCAATAGGAAATGTGTAACATTTCTGCTCCTGTTTGACCACCTATTGTACCACTACAGGAAGCTCAAATCTAGGACGTAAATGCAACGCAGGCTCAACTTAAAGGATACTAATTTTTGATGTGGGAAGCCATTTTATGTGCTGAACCTATGTACTAGTGCGCTGATCATTGGTGGTGTTTTTTTTGTGTGGCAAACTTTTAGGGTAGGCTAGAGCCCATTGAAGCCTGTTGAGTAGAATCGCCACTGCCTGCAGATAATCACCAATATTTCTTTCCCACAAACGCATGATCATGATCCTTATTTGGTCAACCATGTCATGCACGCGTGCCCATTTGCTGTTCACCGTGGCCCCACATGTCTGGTAGTCAACTACTAGACGCGGTCGTATTTAACGCGGCTATATACCGCGGACCCACGCATTAGCGACTGGAAGCTACGAGTGCCCGTCCTTTTTAATCCACTCGTGGGGGGGGGGCGACATCATCCACTTCCATTGCCCGTCCACATCTCGCCCCCTAGACCCACCCCGCGTGCTCCCTCGTCGGCAACCACCAAACCCTAGACATGGGTTTCCTCAATAGCTCCGGCAAGGGCAAGGGGAAGTTCACCCCCGGCGCATCCTCCCCCACCGCCACCGGCACCTGCTCCCCCCCCCCCCGTGCGACAGCGCTTGCACATTCTGGTGCATCAGGCGTGCTGACACCGGGAGTACAGGCAGCCGCTGCCGTACCTAGATGTCACGCTGCCGCACGACTGACATCCGGATCCGTAGCGGATCCGGTGCCGGCTGTGTCGCGGTCGCAGCGGGCGCACGTCAAGGAGGTGCGCATGCGGCATGAGCTCCTTACGCCGAAGCAACATCGGATGGAGGCGTACGCTCCAGACTCTCCCAACTAGGGAAGGTGGTTTTCCCTCGACCACGAGGAGCAACGCCGCCTCGACGTTTGATACGTCTCCAACGTATCTATAATTTTTGCTTGTTCCATGCTGTTATATTATCATTCTTGGATGTTTTACAATCATTTTATAGCAACTTTATATCATTTTTTGGGACTAACCTATTGACATAGTGCCAAAGTGCCAGTTGCTGTTTTTGCTTGTTTTTTACTTCATAGAATATTAGTACCAAACAGAGTCCAATCACGACAAAACTTTTTGGAGATTTTTTCTGGACCAGAAGACACCCAGTGGGCCAAAGAAGAGCCAGAAAGGTGGGCTGTGGAGAGCACACCCTGATGGGTTGTGCCCTCCACGGGGCCCCTCTCCACCTCCTCTGATGCCTATGAATTCCCAAATATCCAAAAACCCTAGGGGAGTCGACGAAACACAATTCCAGCCACCGCAAGTTCCAGAACCTCGAGATTCAATATAAACACCATCACGGAGGGGTTCATATTCTTCATAGGTGCCTCTCCGATGATGCGTGAGTAGTCCACCATAGACCTACAGGTCCGTAGGCAGTAGCTAGATGGCTTCCTCTCTCTCTTAAGATTCTCAATACAATGGTCTCTTGGAGATCTATTTGATGTAAAATTTTGCGGTGTGTTTGTTAGGATCCGATGAATTTTGAGTTCATGATCAGTTTCTATCCATGAATATTATTTGAGTCTTCTTGGATCTCTTATATGCATGATTACTTATAGCCTCGTATTTCTTCTTCGAATCATTGGTTTAGTTAGGCCGACTAGATCAATTTTTCTTGCCATGGGAAGAGGTGCTTTTTGATGGGTTCGATCTTGCGGTGTCCTTTCCCAGTGACAGAAGGGGCAGCAAGGCACGCATGTGTCATGGCCATTAAGGATAACAAGATGGGGTCTATTCCTATATGAATAGATCTTGTCTACATCATGCCATCGTTCTTATTGCATTACTCCATTTTTCCATGAACTTAATACACTAGATGCTTGCTGGATAGCGGTCGATGTGTGGAGTAATAGTGGTAGATGCAGGTAGGAGTCGGTCTACTTATCTTGGACGTGATGCCTATATAATGATCATCGCCTTGGATATCGTCATGACTATTCGATTTTCTATCAATTGCCCAACAGTAATTTGTTCACCCACCGTGCGCTATACTCATGAGAGAAGCCACTAGTGAATCCTACGGCCCCAGGTCTACTTTTCCAACATATTTCTTTCCGATCTATATTTTTGCTTCTTTGTTTTCAGATCTACAAAACCAAAAACCCAAAAATATATTGCTACAGTTTTTATTCGCCTTTTCTATTTTGTGTTCTTGAGAGATCTATCTCTCCTATCTATCACTACCTAATCTATCTTTTTACCATAGAGAGATTGACAACCTCTCTTTCGTGTCGGGTTGCAAGTATTTGTTATTTGTGTGCAGGTGCTGCTTATTGGGTGGTGGTGATCCTCCTACTGGTTCGATAACCTTGGTTTCATAACTGAGGAAAATACTTACCGTCGCTGTGCTGCATCATCCCTTCCTCTTTTGGGAAATACCGACGCAGTCTCAAGCCACGTCAAAAGGAATTTCCGGCGCCGTTGCCGGGGAGGAAGCGGTCTCTTCTACGTGCCTATCTCAGGCGCCGAGGAGACTCCATCATCATCTACCAGGTTCCTAATCACAGATCTCATCTCCTTGCAATTACATTATTTGCCATTTGCCTCTCGTTTTCCTCTCCCCACTTCACCAATTTGCCGTTTTATTCGCCCTCTTCTTTGGTTGCCTTTTTCTCGTCAGATCTCTTGCATAGTTATTATGGCTAGTTCTTCCTTTGTTGTGTGTCCTCCCCCCCACTTCACCAATTTGTTGTGTGTACTTCCTTTGTTGTGTGTCCTCCCCCCCCCACTTCACCAATTTGCCGTTTTATTCGCCCTCTTTTCGGTTTGCGTTTTTTTGCTTATTTGCTATCTTTGCTTGTGTTGCCATGTGCCTTCTATTTGCTTGCATCTTCGCTTGCTAAAAATCTATTTATATGGATCCTCATCCACTTGTTAATCTTTTCAAAAGGCCAAATTATGATGAACCAATTGCTATTCAGTTGAGTGCACTTGATTATCTCTATGAAGTTTCGTTTGAAAATCATGAATCTAAATTTTTTGATGAAGTGTTGAAAGAAAAAAATTATAAGGGTATTCATGATAGTTCCTTGATTGAAAAGCATGATTGCAAAGTTGCTAGTATGAATTCTCTAAATATCCATGATGCTAATGATATGCACAGCCACAAGCTTGGGGATGCTATGTTTGATGAAGATGATATTTTTAGTCCCCCAAGTTTTGATGAGCAAATTTATTATGATTGCATGCCTCCTATTTATGATGATGGTGATGACACGTATGCTATAATGAGCAGTGATAACCATGAAACTTATCATCATGGTTTTAATTTGCAATGTGGTTATGTCAATCAAGTGTCTCATGATAGTTATTTTGTTGAGTTTGCTCCCACTACCATGGATGAAAAGGAATTTGCTTATGTGGAGAGTAATGAAAATTCTATATTTGTGCATCATGAAAAGAATGATTTATGTGATAGTTATATTTTTGAATTACTTCATGATGCTACTGAAATTTATTATGAGGTAGGAACATATGCTTGTAGGCTTTGCAATAATATTAAGTTTCCTCTCTATGTGTTCAAAGTTTTGAAGTTTTGCTTGTTTTGCCTTCCTATGCTAGTTGATTCTTGTTCCCATAAATTGTTTGCTCACAAACTCCCTATGCATAGGAAGTGGGTTAGACTTAAATGTGCTTGTCATGAGATTCATGATGCTCTCTTGCATATTTCAATTACTACTTTTATGTGAGCATCATTGAAATCACCATGCTTAGCTAGGGGCGTAAAACGATAGCGCTTGTTGGGAGGCAACCCAATGAATAAATTTATTTTCTTCTTTTTATTTCTGTTTTTGAGTGTTGACACAATTATGACTCTGTTATGATTGTGTTTTTATTGTTTATTTAGTGTTTGTGCCAAGTAGAGCCTTTAGGATGACTCATGAGATGAGTAGAAGCGATGCTGAATCTGAAACAGAAACTTTGCAGCTAGTATTTGAATTTTAATTTTTTGTTGGAACATGATCTTGAGCTAAAATTTTAACACAGTGTTGGTATACAAATTATTTACGTTGTCCTAATTTTTCAGAATTTTTCAAGTTACAGAAGTATGGTTAGAGTAGAGATTACTACAGACTGTTCTGTTTAAGACAGATTCTGTTTTCGTTGCATTGTGTGTTTGTTTTGATGAATCTATGGGTTATATTGAAGGGTATGGTGAAGTTAAAATACACTAGGTATAATGCAACAATAAAATATGAATGGGTTTGCAACAGCACCTAAAGTAGTGATTTTCTTTATTATACTAACGGATCTCACGAAGATTTTGTTGAGTTTTGTGTGATTGAAGTTTTCAAGTTTTGGATGAGATCACGATGGATGAAGGAATAAGGAGTGCAAAGAGCCTAAGCTTGGGGATGCTACAGCACCCCCAAGATATATCCAAAGAGAAAAAAGCAACTAAGCTTGGGGATGCCCCCGAGTGTCATCCCCTCTTTCTTCTAACAACCATCGGTATTTTACTTGGAGCTATATTTTTATTCGTCACATATCATGAGTTTTGATTGGAGCGTCTTGTATCTTTGCTTGCTTTGCTTGTTAGTTTGTCATTTGTATCCTTGCTTTACACACCTATTTGGGAGAGCCAAAATTATGCTACGATTTGTTAGAATCGCTCTCTATGCTTCACTTAAACTTTTTGAGCTATAGAATTGCTCTAGTGCTTCACTTATACCTTTTTGAGCACGGTGAGCTTGGAAATTTTTGTAGAAATACTCTCATGCTTCACTTAGATTAATTTGAGAGTTAGTAAATTTTGAAGAAATTCTCTCATGCTTCACTTATACCTTTTTGAGAGATGAAATATTTATGCTCATGAGCTTCACTTAAATTTGTTTGAGCTTGCCAAAAAGCAATGGCAATATATGAAACTAGTCCCAAAGTGATAGATATCCAAGGAGGATATAATAAAAACTTTCATGAAGATCATTGGGCAAATTAAACTTCATTTCTTGTAATAGTTTTGAAACATGATGATAGTAATATGTGGGTCATGTTAGCGAGTAATTATGATTTAGTAGGAATATTGGTGTTAAGGTTTGTGATTCCCTATGCATGCACGAAAGTCAATAGTTATGCAATGAAGTTACATCCTACTTATGGTGCATTATTCGGTGTTAGTTATGCTCAATGCTTGCTTATGTGAATTTTTATTTTTTGGTTTGGTTGCTTCTCAATCTATTTGCTAGCCTCCATTTGTACTAAGTAGAAATACTACTTGTGCATCCAAAATCCTTAAACCAAGTTTTGCCTTATGAGTTCACCATACCTACCTATATGCGGTATTTCCATGCCGTTCCAAGCAAATTTGTATGTGCCATCTCTAAATTTTCAAAATAAATTTTCTCTTTTGTGTGCTCGTACCGCTCATGAAACGGTGGGGAGTGTCCAATATTTTTCCATGCTAGATGTGTTATACTCAAGATGAGTGTTTATTCACTTATCATTGCATGAGAGTGCGGCGGTAATAGGGATGCCCATTCCCGAAATGAAAAAAAAAATATTTACTTTATGTTGTCAAATAATAAATTCCTTGGAAAGTGTTGGTATGGAAGGCAACCGTGGATACGGCCCGCCATGGAAAGTGAAAGTTTGGTGGAAAAAGGAATAAACTTTATTTTCTGTTTGGGAACCGCCTATGATATATCTAGCATGGAAAGTATTGTGAGCTACTTTGTCGTTTTCGTTTACAGGAAAAGCATGCCACCCAAAATATTTTTCTCTCTCAATTTAAAACTTTGAGCTCTGGCACCTCTACAAATCCCTACTTCCCTCTACGAAGGGCCTATCTATTTACTTTATGCAATTTTTATTTTTACTTTGAGTCTCCATCTTCTCTTATAAAGCACGAACTAGGGGGCACTATGATCGTACTTGAGCATTGGGCATAGCTAATATTTGAGTGTGTTTCATGAATGAGTCAATGATTGAGCGTGATGGGCTAGGTATAACTTTCTTTAGTGTTGATATTTTGAAAGACATGGTTGCTTGTTGGCATGCTTGAGTATTGGAGTCATTATGTTAAAACTAGACTATTGCTTTGAATCATTTACAAGTCCAAATGTCCATGCTATACAAAAGAAAAGAATATGAGATGAACATGTTAGGCAGCATTCCACATCAAAAATTCTATTTTTATCATTTACCTACTCGAGGACGAGTAGGAATTAAGCTTGGGGATGCTGATACGTCTCCAACGTATCTATAATTTTTGTTTGTTCCATGCTATTATATTATCATTCTTGGATGTTTTACAATCACATTATAACAACTTTATATCATTTTTTGGGACTAACCTATTGACATAGTGCCAAAGTGCCTGTTGCTGTTTTTGCTTGTTTTTTACTTTGCAGAATATCAGTACCAAACGGAGTCCAATCGCGACGAAACTTTTGGAGATTTTTTCTGGACCAGAAGACACCCAGTGGGCCAAAGAAGATCCAGGAAGGTGGGCTGTGGAGAGCACAACCCACCAGGGCACGCCAGGGAGCCCCGGCACGCCCTGATGGGTTGTGCCCTCCACGGGGCCCCTCTCCATCGCCTCTGATGCCTATAAATTCCCAAATATTCCAAAAACCCTAGGGGGTCGACGAAACACAATTCCAGCCGCCGCAAGTTCCAGAACCTCGAGATCCAATCTAAACACCATCACAGAGGGGTGCATCTTCTTCATAGGTGCCTCTCCGATGATGCGTGAGTAGTCCACCATAGACCTACGGGTCCGTAGGCAGTAGCTAGTTGGCTTCCTCTCTCTCTCTCTTATGATTCTCAATACAATGGTCTCTTGGAGATCTATTTGATGTAAACTTTTGCGGTGTGTTTGTTGGGATCCGATGAATTTTGAGTTCATGATCAGTTTCTATCCATGAATATTATTTGAGTCTTCTTTGATCTCTTATATGCATGATTACTTATAGCCTCGTATTTCTTCTTCGAATCTTTGGTTTAGTTAGGCCGACTAGATTGATTTTTCTTGCCATGGGAATAGGTGCTTTGTGATGGGTTCGATCTTGCTATGTCCTTTCCCAGTGACAGAAGGGGCAGCAAGGCACGCATGTATCGTTGCCATTAAGGATAACAAGATGGGGTCTATTCCTACATGAATAGATCTTGTCTACATCATGTCATCGTTCTTATTGCATTACTCTGTTTTTCCATGAACTTAATACACTAGATGCATGCTCTATAGCTGTCGATGTGTGGAGTAATAGTGGTAGATGCAGGCAGGAGTCGGACTACTTATCTTGGACGTGATGCCTATATAATGATCATCGCCTTGGATATCGTCATGACTATTCGATTTTCTATCAATTGCCCAACATTAATTTGTTCACCCACCGTGCGCTATACTCATGAGAGAAGCCACTAGTGAATCCTCCGGCCCCCGAGTCTACTTGTCCAACATATTGCTTTCCGATCTATCTTTTTGCCTCTTTGTTTTCAGATCTACAACACCAAAAACCCAAAAATATATTGCTGCACTTTTTATTCGCCTTTTCTATTTTATGTTCTTGAGAGATCTATCTCTCCTATCTATCACTACCTAATCTATCTTTT
The DNA here is from genome assembly GCA_039707655.1 of Elymus sibiricus. Taxonomy (NCBI): domain Eukaryota; kingdom Viridiplantae; phylum Streptophyta; class Magnoliopsida; order Poales; family Poaceae; genus Elymus; species Elymus sibiricus. The sequence continues at coordinate 139,850,201 of CM077665.1, read as the reverse complement.
TACCGTAGAGAGATTGACAACCTCTCTTTCGCGTCGGGTTGCAAGTATTTGTTATTTGTGTGCAGGTGCTGCTTATTGGGTGGTGGTGATCCTCCTACTGGTTCGATTACCTTGGTTTCATAACTGAGGGAAATACTTACCGTCGCTGTGCTGCATCATCCCTTCCTCTTTGGGGAAATACCGACGCGGTCTCAAGCCACGTCAGCGTCCAGGAGCACCACACCAACCCTCCGGCGCCCCTCGTCGTCCAGACGGAGGAGGAGTAGGAGTAGGCGTACCAGGCGGCGCTGGTGGCTGCCATGCAGACCTCCATTAAGGAGGAGTGACCCAAGGCGGAAGCGAAGGAGGCGGACTACCAGGCGAGGCTGGTGGAGGCCCTAGCCCTGGCCCCCCGCCGAAAGCTGAGTCGTTGCCCCGCTGCCGCCCCAACCGATGGAGGAGTCGTATGCTTGGGAGGGCGTCGTGCGCAAGTGGGTCAGTGCCCCCCATGTAGAACGGGGCTACGCCGGAGCAGGAGGCCACGTACCTTGATTACTGGAGGCTGATGTCTACCACGCAACTTTATTCTTGTAGACGTTGTTGGGCCTCCAAGTGCAGAGTTTTATAGGACAGCAGCAAATTTCCCGCAAGTGGATGACCTAATGTTTACCAATCCGTGGGAGGTGTTGGCTAAATATGGTCTCTCTCAAACAACCCTGCAATCAAATACAAGAAATCTCTTGTGTCCCCAACACACCCAATACAATGGCAAATTGTATAGGTGCACTAGTTCGGCGAAGAGATGGTGATACAAGTGCAATATTGATGGTAGATATAGGTTTTTGTAATCTGAAAATATAAAAACAGCAAGGTAACAAGTAGTAAACATCGCGCAAAACGGTATAGCAATGCTTGGAAATAAGGCCTAGGGTTCGTACTTTCACTAGTGCAATCTCTCAACAATGCTAACATAATAGAATCATATGATCATCCCTCAACGTGCAACAAAGAATCAATCCAAAGTTCATAAGTAGTAGTGAACATAAGACGAAATTGGTCTAGGTAGTAGAACCACCTCAAAGTTATTCTTTCCGATCAATATTTTGAGCTATTCCTATAAGTGTCACAAACAGCCCTAGAGTTCGTAGTAAAATAACACCTATGATACATATCAATCAACCCTAATGTCACCTAGATACTCCAATGTCACCACAAGTATCCACGGGTTAATTATTCGACATGAATCAAACAATTTCAGATTCATCATATTCAATTCAACACAAAGAACTTCAAAAAGTACCCCAAGATTTCTATCGGACAAAGTAGTATGAAACGGTGCAATCAACCCATGTGAATAGGTCCCCAAGGTCACCGGAATCCGCTAGTCGGTGCCATAAAATATATCAAGTGAATCAATAGAATACCCCATTATCACCACGGGTATCCACATGCAAGAAATACATCAAGTGTTCTCAAACCCAAAGTATTCAATCCAACATAACGAGATCTCAAAGGGAAATACTCAATTCATCACAACAAGATAGCAAGGGAAGAACACCATATGATCCAACTATATTAACAATGCCCGCGATACATCAAGATCATGCCATCTCAAGAACATAAGAGAGAGAGATTAAACACATAGCTACTAGTACATACCCTCAGCTCCGAGGGTGAACTACTCCCTCCTCGTCATGGACACCGCCGGGATGATGAAGATGGCCACCGGTGATGATTTCCCCCTCCTACAGGGTATCGGAAAGACTCCAAATGGGTTTTTCTTCGATACAGAGAGTTGTGGCGGCGGAGCGGAAGTGCTAGGTTAACTTTCGGGGGTTTCTAGATTTATAGGATTTTTCAGCATTGGAATCAGGTCAATCGGAGACACGAGGGGCCCACAAGCTAACAGGGCGTGCCCAGGGGGTGGGCGTGTGATGACCCACAAGTATAGGGGATCTATCGTAGTCCTTTCGATAAGTAAGAGTGTCGAACCCAACGAGGAGCAGAAGGACATGACAAGCGGTTTGCAGTAAGGTATTCTCTGCAAGCACTGAAATTATCGGTAACAGATAGTTTTGTGATAAGGTAATTCGTAACGAAAAGCAAATAGCAAGTGTAACAAAGGTTCAGCAAGGTGGCCCAATCCTTTTTATAGCAAAGGACAAGCCTGGACAAACTCTTATATAAAGCAAAGCGCTCCCGAGGACACATGGGAATTTCTGTCAAGCTAGTTTTCATCATGCTCATATGATTCGCGTTCGTTACTTTGATAATTTGATATGTGGGTGGACCGGTGCTTGGGTGCTGCCCTTACTTGGACAAGCCTCCCACTTATGATTAACCCCTCTCGCAAGCATCCACAACTACGAAAGAAGAATTAAGATAAATCTAACCATAGCATGAAACATGTGGATCCAAATCAGCCCCTTACGAAGCAACGCATAAACTAGGGTTTAAGCTTCTGTCACTCTAGCAACCCATCATCTACTTATTACTTCCCAATGCCTTCCTCTAGGCCCAAACAATGGTGAAGTGTCATGTAGTCGACGTTCACATAACACCACTAGAGGAGAGACAACATACATCTCATCAAAATATCGAACGAATACCAAATTCACATGATTACTTATAACAAGACTTATCCCATGTCCTCAGGAACAAACGTAACTACTCACAAAGCATATTAATGTTCATAATCAGAGGAGTATTAATGATTATCAAGGATCTGAACATATGATCTTCCACCAAGTAAACCAACTAGCATCAACTACAAGGAGTAATCAACACTACTAGCAACACACAGGTACCAATCTGAGGTTTTGAGACAAAGATCGGATACAAGAGATGAACTAGGGTTTGGAGAGGAGATGGTGCTAATGAAGATGTTGATGGAGATTGACCCCCTCTCGATGAGAGGATCGTTGGTGATGACGATGGCTTCGATTTCCCCCTCCGGGAGGGAAGTTTCCCCGGCAGAACAGCTCCGCCGGAGCTCTAGATTGGTTCTGCCCAGGTTCCGCCTCGAGACGGCGGCACTTCGTCCCGAAAGCTCCCTTCTAATTTTTTCCAGGTCAAAACCCTCCATATAGCAGAAGATGGGCACCGGAGACCTGCCAGGGGGCCCACAAGCCACTAGGGCGCGCCCTGCAGGCTTGTGGCTGCCTGGCGGGTCCCCTCTGGTATTTTCTTTGCCCAGTATTTTTTATATATTCCAAAATAATTCTCCGTAGATTTTCAAGACTTTTGGAGTTGTGCAGAATAGGTATCTCAGATTTGCTCCTTTTCCAGTCCAGAATTCCAGCTGCCGGCATTCTCCCTCTTCATGTAAACCTTGTAAAATAAGAGAGAAAAGGCATAAGTATTGTACCATAATGTATATTAACAGCCCATAATGCAATAAATATAGATATAAAAGCATGATGCAAAATGGACGTATCAGCACGCCCTGTTGGCTTGTGGCTAGCAGGTGGCCGCCCTCCGGTGGTTCTTCGCTCTTCTATTTCTTATTTCTCCCAAAAAAATCATAAAAAAAAATTCGGGCGATTCCGAGAACTTTTATTTTCTGCATAAAAACAACACCACGGTAATTCTGCTGAAAACAGCATCAGTCCGGGTTAGTTCTAAATAAATCATATAAAGTGCATCAAAACCATATAAAAGTATTAACATAGGCAAATATGGCATGAATACTTCATAAATTATCGATACGTTGGAGACGTATCAGCATCCCCAAGCTTAATTCCTACTCGTCCTCAAGTAGGTAAATGATAAAAGAAGTAATTTATGATGTACGAATGCTAGCATAGTATATAATTTTGATCAATGATAATTTCAGTCACTTTTCTAGCATTATAACCAGCAACTTTTTCTCATAAAACTCATCATGATAGAGTAGCAATCAATTCACGTATCATGGTTCAAACAATGCATTCTCTTGAAACTTAACAACCTATGTTCTTAGTCATCAAACAATTTCAATGCATCTTATTTTTAGCAAAGTCTAAGTAAGAGCTCCACATACTCAATTATCATATAGTGTTCTATGATTGATAATATTCAAAGCATATTTTTAGAACAAACAACATCCATCGAACACAGAGAAAGATAGGGGCTCAATGTTTTGCCTCCCAACATACTTATCATGACGATAATTGTCAACAATAATCAATCATGATCAAATATATTTGACTAGATATATATGCCTGGATCTTTCCCCACCACATGGTGCTTGCCAACTAATAGATTGAGGTTGGAATAAGAAGTTGACTCAACATGAACAGTAAATAACATGAAATTAAATAACATAAAAGTAAATGGATTATCCCTTCGCAACGGGAAGCAGGGATTTGTAGAGGTGCCAGAGCTCATTGTGTAAAACAGACATGAATATGTATTTTTGAGTGGTATACTTTTCCTGTCAACGTCACAACAGAGTTTTCAATATCTTCCATGCTAAACACATTATTGGAGGTTCCCAGACAGAATTGAAATTTTACTCCCCCTCTACCATTCAAACATATTCCATGGATGACCGAATCCACGGGTGCCATCCAAACAATCAACTTTCTAGGGGGAGTTCTTGTTTATTTATTTTTGTATTATGCAGGACTGGGCATCCTTTTTAAGAGCCTCTCTCGTGCAATGACAAATGAATAAACACTCATCTTGAGAATAACCCGCTTAGCATGGAGATATTGACCGCCCCATCGCTCCATCAGCAGTACGAGCACTCAAAACGGATGTTTATTTGAATGTTTATAGGTGGCATGTGCAAATTTACTTGGAATGACAGTGAAATACCTTATATAGGTAGGTATGGTGGACACTTATGGAAGAAACTTGGCTCGAGGATTTGGATGCACAAGTAGTACCTCTACTTAGTACGAAGTTTTGTCTAGCAAAAGGTTCTAAACAAGCACCACATGTTGGAGGATCCATAACAATATAACTTCTATGCAAATATACCCAAACATAACCATTACGTTGTCTTCCTTGTCCAACTTCAACTATTTGATCAAGGTTGAAAATAATTAATGGGTATTCACAATCATAAAAGATGTCCAAGATAATATATTTGTATGTGAAAGTTCCCTTTCTTATACTAATCATTCATGAATTGCTTGAATGACCAATATTGTGATTATCAAACTTCAATAGATTTTACTTTCTAAACCAAATGTGAACCTGCTACTAAGAATATAGCACACTGATAATTTCATATTTATGATATTTCATTCATTCACAATTTACTCTTAGGATATAAGTGAAGCACAAGAGTAAACACCAAACTACTCTCAAAAAGATATAAGTGAAGATCAATGAGTAGTCAAACAATTAAGTAACTATGTGAGGACTCTCTCTCAATAAAGATTTTCAGATCTGAGGATTCTATTTTAACAGCAAACGGAACAGAATACACTCCAAGATTATCACATATCATGTGAACGAATAAAAACTTAGGATCAACATAGGCTAACCTATATTTGTTGATGAAGAGAGGTGGGATGCGTAGCATCCCCAAACTTAGATGCTTGAGACTTCTTCTAATATTGACTTGGGGAGCCTTGGGCATCCCCAAACTTGAGCTCTTGTGTCTACTTAATTCCTCTCATATCATGGTTTTACCTAGGTCTCAAAAACTTCATCCACACAAAACTTGAAAAGAACTCATGAGATAGGTTAGTGCACATAAGAATAAATCAACACCTTATGTACTGCCAAGACAAGTTGCATACTAATTTTCAAATATTATCTACTGTATACTATCATTTCCAAAATTTATATCTACCAACATAAGTCATGAAAACTATAGGAGAAGTAGATAACAAAACTATGACATCAATCTGTCTAAACAAGAGAGTCTGTAGCAATTAATTTAAAACGTGCACTTATGTATCTCCAAAAATTATGAAAATTTAGTAGATGATAAATAATTTGTATGACCATGCTGTGTAAAAATTTCAGAAACTTTCCACGTTCTAGTAAAATATGAAAATTCAAACACTACAGCAAAGATTTCTGTTTTTATACAGCACACATCAAAACATGCAATGGAGGCATCTTAAGGCAATTCTTGGGACTTTTTATTGAAAAACAAGATTATAAATAACATCTAACAGAGAACAACAAAATATAATGACTCTCCAAGCAAAGCACATATTATGTGATGAATAAAAATATAGCTCCAAGTGAGATATACCGATAGTGTTGAACACGTAAGAGGGGATGCCTTCCGAGGCATCCCCAAGCTTAGACAATTGAGTCTTACTTGAATATTACCTTGGGGGTGCCATGAGAATCCCTACGCTTAGGGACTTACCATTCATTGTTCTCCTCATATCGGTGTCTTACCCAAAACTTGAAAACTTCAATCACACAAAACTTAATGAAACTTTGTGAGATGGGTTAGTGTAGTAGAAATAGATTATTCACTTAGGTACTGTCAAGACAAGATTCATAATTGTTCTCGCATAATACCTTATGTAGTCTATCATTACCATAATTTGTACCACTAAATATAAGGTATGGAAAAACTAAAACAAGCAAACTATGCATGCAAAACAGAATCTGTCCAAACAGAACAGTCTGTCAAGATCTGAATGAAATACATATTTCCCTCTCTCTAAAAATTCTGAAAAATTAGTAAAACGCATTGAATTTGCATATCAAAGCTGTGTAAAAATTCAGATTTTTTTGACTCTCCAGTAAAATCAGATAATTCATATACTAGACGCAAAAGTTTCTGTTTTTGCACAGAATCAAATCAACAAGTATCCACACTATCCCAAAGGCTTTACTTGGTACATTTTTGAAATAAAAAGCACAAAAAATGATTACTATAGTATTTTAATCATGTGAACACACAAATAAAGAAAGTTCAAGTGTTGGGTTGTCTCCCAACAAGCGCTTTTCTTTAAAGCCTTTTAGCTAGGCATGATGATTTCAATGATGCTCACGTAAGAATAGTAATTGAAACATGCAAGAGAGATCATGAAGCACATGGCAAGGACATTTAAGTCTAACCCACTTCCTATGCATAAGGATTTTGTGATCAAACAATTTATGGGAGCAAGAATCAACTAGCATAGGAAGGCAAAGCAAGCATAACTTCAAGATTTTCAACACATAGGGAGGAAAGATGATATTATTGCAATTCCTACAAGCATATGTTCCTCCCTCATAATAATTTTCAGTAGCATCATGGAGGAATTCAATAATACAACTATCACATAAATCATTCTTTTCATGATCCACAAGCATAGAAAATTTATTACTCTCCACATAAGCAAATTCATTTTCATCCATGGTAGTGGGAGCAAACTCAACAAAATAACTATCATGTGACACTTGATTGTCATAACCAAATTGAAAATTAAAATCATGATGACAAGTTTCATGGTTATCATTACTCTTTATAGCATACATATTATCACCATAATCATCATAGATAGGAGGCATGCCCTCATCATAATAAATTTTCTCATCAAAACTTGGGGGACTAAAAATATCATCTTCATCAAACGTAGCATCCCCAAGCTTGTGGCTTTGCATATCATTAGCATCATGTATATTCATACAATTCATGCTAACAATATTTCCATCATGCTCATAATTCAAGGATTTCACATTAAGAATTTTTATAAATTCTTCCTCTAATAATTGAGCACAATTTTCCGAACCATCATTTTCACGAAAGACATTATAAAGGCGAAGCAATTGAGGCAACCTAAATTCCATTTTTTGTAGTTTTCTTTTATAAAACTAAACTCGTGAAAAACAAGAAACTAACAGATTTAATTGCAAGATCCAAATATACACCTTCAAGCACTCACCTCCCCGGCAACGGCGCTAGAAAAGAGCTTGATGTCTACTATGCAACTTTATTCTTCTAGACGTTGTTGGGCCTCCAAGTGTAGAGTTTTATAGGACAGCAGCAAATTTCCCTCAAGTGGATGACCTAAGGTTTATCAAACCGTGGGAGGTGTAGGATGAAGATGGTCTCTCTCAAACAACCCTGCAATCAAATACAAGAAATCTCTTGTGTCCCCAACACACCCAATACAATGGAAAATTGTATAGGTGCACTAGTTCGGCGAAGAGATGGTGATACAAGTGCAATATGGATGATAGATATAGGTTTTTGTAATCTGAAAATATAAAAACAGCAAGGTAACAAGTAGTAAACAACGAGAAAAATGGTATAGCAATGCTTGGAAATAAGGCCTAGGTTTCATACTTTCACTAGTGCAATCTCTCAACAATCCTAACATAATAGAATCATATGATCATCCCTCAACGTGCAACAAAGAATCACTCCAAAGTTCATAAGCAGCGAAGAACATAAGATGAAATTGGTGTAGGTAGTAGAACCACCTCAAAGTTATTCTTTCCGATCAATCTTTTGAGCTATTCATATAAGTGTCACAAACAGCCCTAGAGTTTGTAGTAAAATAACACCTATGATACATATCAATCAACCCTAATGTCACCTAGATACTCCAATGTCACCATAAGTATCCATGGGTTAATTATTCGACATGCATCAAACAATTTTAGACTCGTCATATTCAATCCAACACAAAGAACTTCAAAGAGTACCCCAAGATTTCTATCGGAGAAAGTAGTATGAAAACATGCAATCAACCCATGTGCATAGATCCCCGAGGTCACCGGAATCCGCAAGTCGATGCCATAACATATATCAAGTGAATCAATAGAACACCCCATTGTCACCACAGGTATCCACATGCAAGACATACATCAAGTGTTCTCAAACCCAAAGTATTCAATCCAACATAATGAGATCTCAAAGGGCAAGACTCAATTCATCACAACAAGATAGCAAGGGAAGAACACCATATGATCCAACTATATTAACAATGCCCGTGATACATCAAGATCATGTCATCTCAATAACACGAGAGAGATATTAAACACATAGCCACTGGTACATACCCTTAGCCCCGAGGGTGAACTACTCCCTCCTCGTCATGGACACCGCCGGCATGATGAAGATGGCCAATGGTGATGATTTCCCCCTCCGGCAGGGAACCGGAAAGGCTCCAAATGGGCTTTTCTTCGATACAGAGAGTTGCGGCGGCGAAGCGGAAGTTCTAGGTTAACTTTCGGGGTTTCTGGATTTATAGGATTTTTCAGCATTGGAATCACGTCAATCGGAGCCAGGATGGGCCCACAAGCTAACATGGCGCGCCGAGGGGGTGGGCGCGCCCTGTTGGCCTGTGGCCAGCAGGTGGCCCCCTCTGGTGGTTCTTTGCTCCGGTATTTCTTATTTTCTCCAGAAAAAATCATAAAAAAGTTTTGGGCGATTCCTAGAACTTTTATTTTCCGCACAAAAACAACACCACGGTAATTCTGCTGAAAACCGCATCAGTCAGGGTTAGTTCTAAATAAATCATATAAAGTGCATCCAAACCATATAAAAGTATTGTAAACATAGGCAAATATGGCATGAATACTTCATAAATTATCGATACGTTGGAGACGTTTCAGAGGCAGCGCCACCTGGCAGCGGAGCATGAGGAGGCCAAGCGCCTCATGCAGGCAGAGCGAGAGGAGGAGGAGCGTCGTGCCCGCTCGGCATGGGAGGAGGACGAAGAGCGCCGTGCCCGTGGCGTAGGAGGTCTGCCGACGGCGCAGCCGGCGCAGGACGCAATCCATGTTGGAGATATGCCCTAGAGGCAATCATGTATGATGATATTTCCTATGTGTTTATGAATAAAGATAGTCCTTGGACATTATCAATGATGTGTATTGACAAGTAAGTGACTTGATTGTGAGACTATGCATTGTATGATGACTGTCCTAAATGGTCCCTAGTCGAAAGGGCTATGTGGACGCATAGCCAGTTAGACTAGCATATGACACGGTGGATGGTCCGGTCTCACTGACCATGTAGCATTGGATGCTAGCCGGATAATATGGACCCAGAAAGATCTGGTCAGATTCGACGTAGTCGGATCCGAGTTGAGATAAGGTTTGAGTTGGACAGACCCAACTATGAGACGCAGCGATATGTCATTTGTGAGTCTCTAGTACAATGTGCATTCTATGTCCTAAGACCTGAGCTGGCAGATGTACTCGGGATGGTGATAGACCTGCTTTGGGCTGACCAAACGCTACTCCGTAACTAGGTAGTTATAAAGGTAGGTTTTGGGCTTGTCCAGACCCATGTTGCGAGACATGGTCGAGCAAGATGGGATTTGCCCCTCCGATCAGGAGAGATATACTCTGGGCCGCTCATGTGATCCAACCAAGATAAGCATGGCCATGTGACAAGGATTATGAGATAATCTGATATTTGGTCGGCATCACTGGAACAAGAAAGAGGTCGGGCTAACACAAGGATGACAGACTCGCCTTGAGCCCGACAACATATATCGTGTGGCAAAGGGAACAGAAGTATGAAGTACAGGTTCGCCTAACCAGCTTCATCGGACACTTGGAGTCGGCACGCTTTGTTAGAGTCCGCTACCGACTAGTCGAGCCGGATGTGATCTGACTCGCGACCAAGTGAACGAGAACCTAAGGGGTCGCGCGCTTAAGGGAAGGAACACATGGGCTTTAGGATCCGTGCGAGGCCCAAGAGTTGAGCCCGAGACGGATGCCTATGTATAGTGGAGGTGCGGCACACCCATCTGGTCGATCGCTTCGGCGCCGTCATTAGGGCTTTGCATGTGTTGCAACTAGCCACCTCCACTCACTGCCGAACTGTGTGATCGGACCTAGCAGTCCGTCGCACGGTGTTCCTCCTGCACGCACGGATACCATTAGAGGCGGTGCACTTGCGCTGCTCCAGCGAACCTGTACGTAGGATCCGGTGACCGGCAGTTCGAGGGAGACCGGACCAGCCGTTCGAGGGAGATCGGACGAGGAGGAGACGAACCTCGCTAACGCGCTGCCCCAACTCTACTTCCGATGCACGGCACTGCACGTCTAGTGGTAATGATCTGTGATCCATCTCTGTAGCATGTTCTTGGATGTTCTGCGCATAGGAAAATTTTAATTTGCATGCGATGCACCTACGGTAGAACCCAACAGTGGTATCAGAGCCTTTGCTATAGGTTTTGGTTTCAGTTCGGATGCATGTTTGATATGTGGAGGCGACAGATGAGATCTATTGTCATTCATGAGATCGACTACGTGCACGGTAGATGAGATCAACTGCACATGGGGATCGTTGAGGCTATGTTTTCTATCAATCGAAATCGACGAGGTCGTGACACAACCTACCCCTACCGGTCGGTTCCGCCATCGGGCTTAGCAGTGAAACGTAAATCCGAATCGGATTCGTGATGATCGATAAGATTGGCAAGATGAGAAAATTCGGCGTGATCGGAGTACAAATCTGATCTGTGATTTCTGAAAACGCAGCGCCTTGGATGACGGACCTCCGTGTGCAAAGCACCTTGTATTTCGTACATGATCACACAAACCGGTAGAATGCGATTCTAGGCATAACTTTGTTTTGCAGGTTTGATGTGAATAGTATGGCTCATATGTATGTGATGCATGTGTGTAATTTAACATGACCTGTGTGTCATGATCTTCAGCCGACAGGAGCCAAAGTGCTGTCATTATATTGTAACGACCTGCGTGTCGACTTGTGATTCTCTGTAAATTCATTACTAGTTGTAGTAGTTGGGGAATAGAGATCAAGTTCGAGGCTTTGGCGTCCCGGTGTGACGAACAATATGGAGTTCCGCCTTGGTCATCAGAGTTGGAGCCAGCCTGGAAGGATGTCCATGAAGGAGCCATACTATTTCACATATTTATGTTTATATGTGATTGATATTGCTTCTTGTTTCTATGCATGTTAAAATGGTAGAATGATCCCTCGTTAATATCAATCACATTGCCATTCCGGATGTTGCACCTTCGCACGTCAAGTACGTCTAGTGCTGGGCTCATAAAATTGAGGTGCCACTAGGTGTCCTTGAAATGGAGGGCTCGTGTCGGACACGGACATGCACTGCATCAGGTTAACTTGACAAGGCTATCAAAACGGTTTTGGGCCTAGTGGCAAAGATGGTCGGGAGCCGGGTATGAGATACCTACCCGACCGACAGGAGTCGTATAGAGATACGATTAGCAAGGAGTTGCTTACCGAATAGGCAAGTTGGCTAGCAGTGATGCTAAAGCTCACTAGTCGCTCGCGCTGGACGGGTCCTGAATCACTGAGAGTTTGCGGAGGGATGCTGACTTCAGTGGGAGTAGTTCTATTTAAGGCTTGAATTACTCTACATAAACACATTGCTTAGTGATTGCATATTTTCTGTTGTAGATCAATGGCACCACCTGCTCAACCCAACTTTGCATTGAAATCAATTCTGGAAAGGGATAAACTAAATGGAACAAACATTACCATCTGGTATAGAAATTTGAGAATTGTTCTCAAGCACGATAAAAAAGAACATGTTCTAGAGGATCCACTTCCAGAGGAACCTGCCGAGAATGCTAGTGCCACAACCAAGAATGCCCACCAGAAACTCGTTGATGAATCAAATGAGATCAGCTGCTGTCGTGGGAACGAATCCGACAGTACGAAGGTGATAGGGTAAAGGAGCATGATCTACCGAGATGCATATGGGTCACACGGTATTTTAGCGAGTTCGGGCCTCTCACGGTGGAGATAACAACCCTACGTCTCGTGCTCCGGAGAGGCTTTGTTTTATCTGAGTATATATCCGGAGATTACAATGTGTGTGGGAGAGAGCGAAGAACTGATCCCCTGCCTGAGCTAAGTCTGGAAACTAGTAGAGAGAGAGAGATGAGAGAGATGAGAGCGAGGAGAAGAAATGAGAGAAGAATCAACCCCCCTTAGTCTAGTGGTGGGGGTGGCTTATATAGAGTGCGCCACCCCTTCACCTCCTATGTTACAAAGTGGGGCATTGATGCCGTAACGCCAGATGGTGCTTCGACTGCCTTGTCGACTGTCGGTCCTCGCATATCCGAGTGAGCCATACGACCGAGTGATTGATTGTCTTCCGAGTGAAAGGCAGCTGTCGAATGGAGGGAGAAACCTCCGAGTGGATTTTCTGTCGAGTGACTCATGCGCCATGGTGATTTCAGTCGGAGTCTTCCTTGTAATCTTGTAATCTTTAAGTTCTCTAATGTGGTGTCCTTAGGTAGGGTATGTAGGCCAGGCCTAAGACCCTACCCTAGGTACATATCCCCATCATTAGCCCCCGAATGGATCGGGGTTCGAGTGAAAAAGGGATCGATGCAGGTTCTGATAAGACACAAAAATTCCGAATGCATTTGAGGGCTTCACAGAAGTTTGCGTCGATTGGAGTCTTTGTCATTCACCCTGATCGATTCTGTCTTGATATGCGTTTTCTTTTGGTGCATACTTGCTTGTTTTCCCCTCGAGTAGAGCAGGTCTTAGTTGAGTGGTTTCTGGTCCAGTGGGGGCACGCTGAGTGCACCCACTGCGTGTAGTCCCCGAGACCACTGTCGAATGGCGGTGACATCGGCAGGGGTCTTAGATTTGTTTTCATAGTCGCTAGTCACTCGACAGGCCGGACCTGGTCGAGTGATAGTAGGTCCAGTGGGGGCACGCTGAGTGCACCCACTGGGTGTAGTCCCCGAGACCGCCGTCGAGTGCTTGCATCGGCGGGGGTCTGATAGAGACAATGTTTACATGTTTGCTTTCCAATCCTTTGCTTGGCTAAGTTTGTTTGGTTTCCGAGTGAGATGGCTGCTCATTACTTGGAAGAATTTTGAACTTACGCGAAAAACTGGTTCGCAACTAAGTTTCCGAGTGAAAGTGTTGCCTGTCACTCGGAACAGCCTTTAACTTAAGCGAGGTCTGACTCGCGGCTAAGTCCCCGAGTGAGAGGAGCGCTCGTCACTCGGGAGAGTTTTTAACTTAGATGAAGACTGGTTCGCAGCTAAGATTCTGAGTGAATGGGATGCTATGTACTCGGCAGGATTTTTTAACTTAGGCGAAAACTTGTTCGCGGCTAAGCTCCCGAGTGAGAGAAGCGCTCGTCCCTCGGAAGAGTTTTCAACTTAGGCGATACAGAATCGCAGCTAAGCTCCCCAGTGTGGATGATGTCATCACTCGGAACGGTTTTTAACTTAGGTGATACGGAATCGCAGCTAAGCCCTCGAGTGTGGATGATGTCCTCACTCGGAGTGGTTTTTAACTTAGGCGATACGGAATCGCAGGTAAGCCCTCGAGTGTGGATGATGTCCTCACTCGGAGTGGTTTTTAACTTAGGTGATACGGAATCACAGCTAAGCCCCCGAGTGTGGATGATGTCCTCACTCGGAGTGGTTTTTAACTTAGGTGATACGGAATCACAGCTAAGCCCTCGAGTGTGGATGATGTCCTCACTCGGAGTGGTTTTTAACTTAGGCGATACGGAATCGCAGCTAAGCCCTCGAGTGTGGATGATGTCCTCACTCGGAGTGGTTTTTAACTTAGGTGATACGGAATCACAGCTAAGCCCCCGAGTGTGGATGATGTCCTCACTCAGAGTGGTTTTTAACTTAGGTGATACGGAATCACAGCTAAGCCCCCGAGTGTGGATGATGTCCTCACTCGGAGTAGTTTTTAACTTAGGTGATACGGAATCACAGCTAAGCCGTTCACCCACTGAGGGTTGTGGTGTAGATGTGTGTAGCTGAGCAATGGCGCGTGCGACGGCCAAGTGATGAAGACATGCCGCACGGAGTAGCGACGCGCGGAGCGTCCAAATGATGTAGACGTATCCCGTGGAGCGGCGACGCGCGGGGCGGCCAAATGTTGTAGATGCATCAAGCGGAGTGGCGACGCGTGGGGAGGCCGAGTGATGAGGACGGATCCAGCGGAATGGCGACGCGCGGGGCGGCCAAGTGTTGTAGACGCATCCGTCGGAGTGGCGACGCGTGAGGCGGTCGAGTGATGAAGATGGCTCCGTCGAAGTGGCGACGCGCGAGGCGGTCGAGTGATGAAGATGCCTCCGTCGGAGTGGCGACGCGCAGGGCGTCCGACTGATGTAGGCGTGTCCGGCGGAGTGACAGCACGTGGGGCGGCCAAGTGATGTAGACGCGCCTCACGGAGTGGCGGCGTGCGGGGCGGCCAAGTGATGAAGGTGACGCACAGAGGCATCGAGTGATCGTGTAACCTGTGTATGAAAAACAGCACAAGCCAACATAAAAATCTCTCGAAGTAATTTGATATTTTCTGAAATAATTTTTGTAAATAACACCCATATACACCCGCTGGGTGTGTCAGGTGCTTGCTGGTCCGGAACCAGTAAGAGTATAAAAGAGTGAAGGATCTGACTGAATTAGTTTTGAGTATTGGACCCAAATGAAACGGAAGTGTAGCGTTCCGACATGAAAATAAACAACCGAGCGCAGGGGTACACTCGGTGGGGAGGCCTCCGAGTGGACGTCATGCGCGACTTACGTGCCACTCGATAATGCGGAAATAACTATTTAATTGAATGCAGTCTGTGAAGAATGACTTAGCTGTCTGACGACGCGCGGGGCGGTCGAGCGAAGTAGACACGTCCGGCTGAGTGGCGATGCACGGGGCGGCCAAGTGACGAAGACGTGCCTCGTCGAGTGGCGATGCGCGGAGCTACCAAGTGGTGATGACGCGTCCAGTAGAATGACGGCGCGCGGGGCGGCCGAGTGACGATGGAGCGTCCGACTGAGTGGCGATGCGCGGGGCGGCCAAGTGACGAAGACGTGCCTCGCCGAGTGGCGATGCGCGGGGCGGCCAAGTGACGAAGACGTGCCTCGCCGAGTGACGATGCGCGGTGCTGCCGAGTGATGACGACGCGTCCAGTAGAATGACGGCGCGCGGGGCGGCCGAGTGACGATGGAGCGTCCGACTGAGTGGCGATGCGCGGGGCGGCCAAGTGACGAAGACGTGCCTCGCCGAGTGGCAATGCGCGGAGCTGCCGAGTGATGACGACGCGTCCAGTAGAATGACGGCGCGCGGGGCGGCCGAGTGACGATGGAGCGTCCGACTGAGTGGTGATGCGCGGGGCGGCCAAGTGACGAAGACGTGCCTCGCCGAGTGGCGATGCGCGGGGCGGCCAAGTGACGAAGACGTGCCTCGCCGAGTGGCGATGCACAGTGCTGCCGAGTGATGACGACGCGTCCAGTAGAATGACGGCGCGCAGGGCGGCCGAGTGACGATGGAGCGTCCGACTGAGTGGCGATGCGCGGGGCGGCCAAGTGACGAAGACGTGCCTCGCCGAGTGGCGACGCGCGGAGCTGCCGAGTGATGACGACGCGTCCGGTAGAATGACGGCGCGCGGGGCGGCCGAGTGACGATGGAGCGTCCGACTGAGTGGCGATGCGCGGGGCGGCCAAGTGACGAAGACGTGCCTCGCCGAGTGGCGATGCGCGGGGCGGCCAAGTGACGAAGACGTGCCTCGCCGAGTGGCGATGCGCGGTGCTGCCGAGTGATGACGACGCGTCCAGTAGAATGACGGCGCGCGGGGCGGCCGAGGGACGATGGAGCGTCCGACTGAGTGGCGATGCGCGGGGCGGCCAAGTGACGAAGACGTGCCTCGCCGAGTGGTGATGCGCGGAGCTGCCGAGTGATGACGACGCGTCCAGTAGAATGACGACGCGCGGGGCGGCCGAGTGACGATGGAGCGTCCGACTGAGTGGCGATGCGCGGGGCGGCCAAGTGACGAAGACGTGCTTCGCCGAGTGGCGATGCGCGGAGCTGCCGAGTGATGACGACACGTCCAGTAGAATGACGGCGCGCGGGGCGGCCGAGTGACGATGGAGCGTCCGACTGAGTGGCGATGCGCGGGGCGGCCAAGTGACGAAGACGTGCCTCGCCGAGTGGCGATGCGCGGGGCGGCCAAGTGACGAAGACGTGCCACGCCGAGTGGCGATGCGCGGGGCGGCCAAGTGACGAAGACGTGCCTCGCCGAGTGGCGATGCGCGTAGCTGCCGAGTGATGACGACGCGTCCAGTAGAATGACGGCGCGCGGGGCGGCCGAGTGACGATGGAGCGTCCGACTGAGTGGCGATGCGCGGGGCGGCCAAGTGACGAAGACGTGCCTCGCCGAGTGGCGATGCGTGGGGCGGCCAAGTGACGAAGACGTGCCTCGCCGAGTGGCGATGCGCGGTGCTGCGAGTGATGACGACGCGTCCAGTAGAATGACGGCGCGCGGGGCGGCCGAGTGACGATGGAGCGTCCGACTGAGTGGCGATGCGCGGGGCGGCCAAGTGACGAAGACGTGCCTCGCCGAGTGGCGATGCGCGGAGCTGCCGAGTGATGACGACGCGTCCAATAGAATGACGGCGCGCGGGGCGGCCGAGTGACGATGGAGCGTCCGACTGAGTGGCGATGCGCGGGGCGGCCAAGTGACGAAGACGTGCCTCGCCGAGTGGCGATGCGCGGTGCTGCCGAGTGATGACGACGCGTCCAGTAGAATACCGGCGCGCGGGGCGGCCGAGTGACGATGGAGCGTCCGACTGAGTGGCGATGCGCGGGGCGGCCAAGTGACGAAAACGTGCCTCGCCGAGTGGCGATGCGTGGTGCCGCCGAGTGATGACGACGCGTCCAGTAGAATGACGGCGCACGGGGCGGCCGAGTGACGATGGAGCGTCCGACTGAGTGGCGATGCGCGGGGCGACCAAGTGACGAAGACGTGCCTCGCCGAGTGGCGATGCGCGGAGCTGCCGAGTGCATACGGACTGTTCGAGTGGATGTCACATGATGCAGCTGTGTGCTGCCATCGGACAGGTGTTCAGCGAGTGCTTGACGTCGGACTAAGGAACCGCCAGGGCGTCGTGACGGAGGCCGTCGCTCATCGGATTCTTCAATGCCTGGCGTTACCATGCATTGATGGGATTGCCCACTTCCAAAACCTGTACGCACATGCAGGCATTAATTAGCGGTGATTAAGCAGGAGTTATGGCCGTTCATGCATGTAAGAGAAGTTTCTTTCTCCCACAGTCATTTATCTCCTGCACGAAGGAAATAAACAGGGGGAATTAAGGTTAGAAAGAGAGTGGAAGGCGGGGCGCAGAGCTCCCTGGTCGGCCACGGCGGCTGCCACGGATTTAGGACGAAACCAGCACGGCGTGTCCGTCGTCGGAGGAGGTGATGAAGATGCGACTGAAGCTTGTTGTCCGGCTGAGTGAACAGGATCCATCCGACTGGACAAGTTCCATCCGAGTGATCCTCGTCCGGAGGCGGGTGGCTGCTTGCGGCCATGGACGCCATGCAACGGAGGCAGCGGCTGACGATGACGTTGACTTGGTGCAGAGCTCGGAGCCTCGGACCGTCATAGAGTAATAACTCTGGTAATTAGCATTGAAGGAGTTGTCCATGTTAGAGTATGCTGTTAGAATTAATCTTGACATGTGTGTACGCGCATGTGTGCATTGCATGTTAGTGGTCTAGAGATGGCCGGGTCGTTGAGTCAGCTGTGTACTGGAGTGAGTCCAGGAGTTGGTTTTGGTCAGGTCGTGATGGCTAGAGCCATTCTAGGAGAGGATCAAGTCAAGTTGTTAGCTGAACACGGCTGAGTAGTGTTTGGCCGTTGAGTGGATGGCTGGACGTGCATGCATGTAGGAATTAGTTAGTGGGGGTTAGCAGCGCCGAGTGTCGCGGTAGGCCAGTGCGTGCGTAGCTGCGTGCTGTTAGTGGCCGGGCATGGCGGCCAGGTTAGTGCTTGCGTGAGTTCCTTGTACTGGTTATTTAAGGTCATCAGATGAATGAGAAAATGAGGCTGAGAGGGCTGACAGAAAAATGTAGCGCCTGTGTTATTCACCGGGAGACAAGGCAAAGCTAGCTTTCTCCTTGGTGATGCGTGTGTGTGTAGAGTTTCACCATGTGTGTGTGAGAGTTCTTGAGAGAAGAGAGTGAACTGTGAGAGGCAGCGCAAGGAAGAAGAAGTGGCGCTGCGAGGAGGCGGCGTCTACAATTGGTATCAGAGCTTTGTCGATCCGTGGGGACGACGGCGTTGCGGCGGACTCCATGTGAGGTGGAGGACGGCGGCGCGAGATGGAGGCCGTCGGCGGCGCGATGCCGCTGGTGGTCGGTTGCGGTGTGATGCCGCAAGATGATGACGGCGTAGTGATCGGCGTCGCGAAGGCGTGGTCCACGTCAAGAGGAGGCCGCTGCGTGCGGCATGACGCCGTGGTGACCGGCGCTGCGAGGGCGTCGTCCACGGCATGATGATGGTGGTGACCGGCGCTGCGACGGCGTCGTCCACGACAAGGAGGTGTTTGGCGGTGTGATGCCGCACGAATATGTGGTTGCGGTGTGATGCCGCTAGGAGGAGATGGTGGTGCGATGCTGCCTCGACGACGGTGCGATGCCGTTGCAAGGAGACGCGGTGCGATGCCGCTAAGGAGATGTACGGCGGCGCGATGCTGTCACTCGGGTCGGTGCGATGCCGACGGCGGTGGTGTGATGCCATCGTCATCATGGAGAGTTGGTGTGAAGCCAACAAATGTTACAGTGCGATGCAGTGGCAAGGTGCGCGTGTTCGGCGCTGCGACGGCGTCGACAACGAGATGGAGTGGAGCTCGGCGCTGTGAAGGCGTCATCCATGAAAGTTTGGTGAGCCACCATGTTAAGATTAGGAGGGAAAATGTTAGAATTAATCTTGACATGTGTGTACGCGCATGTGTGCATTGCATGTTAGTGGTCTAGAGATGGTCGGGTCGTTGAGTCAGCTGTGTACTGGAGTGAGTCCAGGAGTTGGTTTTGGTCAGGTCGTGATGGCTAGAGCCATTCTAGGAGAGGATCAAGTCAAGTTGTTAGCTGAACACGGCTGAGTAGTGTTTGGCCGTTGAGTGGATGGCTGGACGTGCATGCATGTAGTTTAGTCTAGGGTGTCAAGTGTCCGGTGAAGAGCGGCGCTGCGACGAGGCGGCGCCAACAATTGGCATCAGAGCCTTGTCGATCCGTCACGGCGACGGCGGCGTGGCGGACTCCATGTGAGGTGGAGGTCGACGGCGCGAGGTGGAGGCCGGCGGCGGTGCGATGCCGCTACATGGAGATGGCGGTGCGAAGCTGCCACAAGAAGACAAAGGTGTGACACCGTTGGGAGGTACGGCGGCGCGAAGCCATCATGAGGATCGGCGTCAAGCTCGTCGACGGTGGTGTCTAGGGTGGTGTGATGCCATCCGCAAGATGGGTCGGTGCGACGACGTGGTGACCGGCGCCGCGAAGGCGTCGTCCACGTCAAGAGATGGCCGCTACGTGCGGCAAGACGGCGTTGTGACCGACGACACGATGGAGTCGTCCACGACAAGGTGGTGCGTGGTGATCGGCGCTGCGACGGCGTCGTCCACGGTTAGTTTGTTGCGGCGCTGCGATGGCGTCCTCAAGTGGTTGTGGGTGATCTGCGTTGAAGATAGGAGAATCAAGATTAGGGGGTGAATGTTAGACTTAATCTTGATTCCATGTATCTGCATGTTCGAGTTTTGCATGTAGTTTAGTCTAGGGTGTCAAGTGTCCGGTGAAGAGCGGCGCTGCGACGAGGCGGCGCCAACATATGCATGCACGAGGCGTTAGAACCAATTAAGCAAGACTTAAAGCCGGTTGTGCATGCAACGGAGGTTTCCCATTCCCGCGGATCGCTTTATGCATGCAGACTTATTGCCACGCCGTTGCTTGTGCCTTCATCACGGAAGTCGCAGCAGGGTGGCGGACGCCAGCGGGAGGAGTCGCTGCGCACGGGGGGTGCGGCCAGCCCGGTGATCGTGTTCATGGGCTCGACGACGACGTTGCAGATGAAGCCGGAGGCGACGATGGGGCGGACTGCGTCGGTGATCGTGTTCATGGGCTCGACGACGGCGTCGCGGACGAGGCCGAAGACGACGGACCAGATCGTGCCGGTGGTCGTGTACAGGAGCCCAACGGCGTCATACAGGAGGCCAGAAACGACGGGACGGACCGCGCCGTTGGCCGGTTTTTTTGGTCGCCGTTGAAGATGATCATGTGAGAAGACAAGAAATATGGGGAACGACCTGTCCTTTTCTCTTCTCCTCAGCTTCATGATCAATCATGTATGTGTATGTCTGATCCTACAGGAGTAAAAGACAAACCCATGGTTAAATAATTGATTGTAAAAAGACTAGATGGAATTGATACTTCCCTGATCCTCTTGTTTGTATAATGGCGTGATGGCCAGTAAATTTCTCCGGCGATGGTCGTTGATCCGCTGTCGAAGATTGAAGAAAAAACCATTTGCACCATGGCTCGATAGACGCCATGCCCCACGGTGGGCGCCAACTGTCGTGGGAACGATTCCGACAGTACGAAGGGGATAGGGTAAAGGAGCATGATCTACCGAGATGCATATGGGTCACACGGTATTTTAGCGAGTTCGGGCCTCTCACGGTGGAGATAACAACCCTACGTCTCGTGCTCCGGAGAGGCTTTGTTTTATCTGAGTATATATCCGGAGATTACAATGTGTGTGGGAGAGAGCGGAGAACTGATCCCCTGCCTAAGCTAAGTCCGGAAACTAGTAGAGAGAGAGAGATGAGAGAGATGAGAGCAAGGAGAAGAAATGAGAGAAGAATCAGCCCCCCTTAGTCTAGTGGTGGGGGGTGGCTTATATAGAGTGCGCCACCCCTTCACATCCTATGTTACAAAGTGGGGCATTGATGCCGTAACGCCAGATGGTGCTTCGACTGCCTTGTCGACTGTCGGTCCTCGCATATCCGAGTGAGCCATACGACCGAGTGATTGATTGTCTTCCGAGTGAAAGGCAGCTGTCGAATGGAGGGAGAAACCTCCGAGTGGATTTTCTGTCGAGTGACTCATGCGCCATGGTGATTTCAGTCGGAGTCTTCCTTGTAATCTTGTAATCTTTAAGTTCTCTAATGTGGTGTCCTTAGGTAGGGTATGTAGGTCAGGCCTAAGACCCTACCCCAGGTACATATCCCCATCAGTTGCCTCATGCTGGCTTGTATGGAGCCCGATTTGCAACAGCATTTCGAAAACATTGAGGCTTTCAAGATGATCGAGAGTCTCAAGATCATATTTCAGGTGCAGGCTAGGACCGAAAGGTTCAGCGTCTGGCTATCCTTGACGGATTGTAAGCTGAAAGAGGGTGATCCACTGAGCCCGCATGTGATCAAGATGGTCGAGTACATGCACGCTTTGGATCGGTTAGGCTTCCCACTTGGGGACGAGCTGTCCACGGATGCAATTATGGGTTCTCTTCCACCTAGCTATGGGACGTTCATCTCGAACTATCATATGCACGCCATGGATAAGAAGCTCACTGAATTGCATGGGATGCTCAAGGTGGTAGAGCAGGATATTAAGAAAGGCACGCATCAAGTGTTGATGGTGCAAAAATCGGCTAAGTTCAAGAAGAGTTGGTCCAAGAAAAAGGCTAAGGGCACGGAGAAGGTTGTCTCTGCCGCGGAGCCAAAGTTGGGACCAAACTCAAAGACCATATGCTTTCATTGCAAGGAAACTAGTCACTGGAAGAGGAACTGTAGCAAGTGGCTTGCCGAGCATGGCAAGAAGGCTGGAAGTACGACTTCGAGCAAAGGTACACTTGTTACATATGTTATAGACATTTACCTTGCTGACATACCTAGTAGCTCTTGGGTATTTGATATCAGATCGGTTGTTCATATTTGCAACTCGATGCAGGGGCTCGTAAGAACTAGGCGCGTGGCACAAGGGGAGATTGACATCAAGGTCGGCAACAAAGCAAGAGTTGCTGCGTTGGAGTTCGGCACGATGCAGCTTCAGCTTCCTTCTGGATTCATTTTGGAATTGAATAATTGTTATTACATTCCTGCACTTAGTCAGAACATTATTTCTGCCACATGTTTGATGAGTCAAGGTTATGAATCCAATTTAAAGGACAATGGTTGTTCATTTTATTTGAATGGAATGTTCCATAGCTATGCACCCATTGTGGATGGGCTATTTATTTTGAATCTGGAAACGGAACCAGTCTATAACATGAATGTCAAGAGGCATAATCCTAATGAGATAAATCCGACTTACTTCTGGCATTGCCAGCTTGGACATATTAGTCTGAAATGCATGAAGAAGCTCCATGATGATGGACTCCTAACTTCGTCCGACTTCGGGTTGTTCGAGACATGTGAATCATGCTTGCTCGGCAAGATGACTAAGTCTCCTTTTGCAAAGAGTTGCGAAAGGGCGTCCGAGCTGTTGGAGCTTATACACAGTGATGTGTGTGGTCCAATGAGCACAACGGCCAGAGGTGGCTATCAGTACTTTGTGACTTTTACCGACAACTTGAGTAGATATGGATATATCTATTTGATGAGGCACAAGTCGGAAACTTTTGAAAAGTTCAAAGAGTTTCAAAATGAGGTTGAAAATCAGCTCGACAAGACAATAAAGCTTCTACGATCAGATCGTGGAGGTGAGTACATGAGCCAGGAGTTTGATGATCATCTGAAAAGCCGAGGTATAGTACCTCAGCTCACACCTCCGGGTACGCCGCAGAGAAACGGTGTGTCAGAACGGAGAAATCGAACCTTGTTGGACATGGTCCGATCGGTGATGAGCAAATCGAATTTACCCTTGTCATTCTGGGGATACGCTCTAGAAATTGTAGCTTTCACACTTAACAGGGTACCATCAAAATCCGTAGATAAGACACCACATGAGATGTGGACTGGGAAGAGTCCTAGTTTGTATTTTCTAAAGATTTGGGGTTGTGAAGCAATTGTCAAACGACTCATGTCGGACAAGCTTACACCCAAGTCGGATAAATGCATATTCGTGGGATATCCGAGGGAAACCTTGGGATACAACTTCTACAACCGAGAAGAGAACAAAGTGTTTGTTCCTCAGAACGGGGTTTTCCTAGAGATAGAGTTTCTCAGTCGGGAAGCCAGTGGGAGAACGGTGCGACTCGAGGAAATTTGAGAGCCACTCGGGGACGACTCGGCTGGTGATGAGATCATACCGGAGTTGGTCAGGGAACCCGTAGTGGAATCGGCACAGGAGCCACGAAGATCGGAAAGATTGCGCAGAGTGCGCGATGTGTTGTTGCTAGAAAGCGACGAGCCGGCCACGTATGCGGAAGTGATGGTGAGCCCAGATTTCGAGGCATGGCTGGAGGCCATGAGATCCGAGTTAAAGTCCATGGATGATAATCAAGTCTGGGACTTGGTTGATCCGCCACCTGGCGTAATTGCCATTGGTTGCAAATGGGTCTTTAAGAAGAAAACCGATGTGGATGGAAATGTTCAGATCCACAAAGCTCGGCTTGTCGCTAAAGGTTATGGACAAGTTCAAGGAATTGACTACGACGAGACCTACTCATCGGTAGTGATGCTAAAGTCGGTGAGGATCATACTAGCTATAGCTGAATATTTTGATTATGAGATATGGCAGATGGATGTCAAAACGGCTTTCCTTCATGGAAATTTAAAGGAGGATGTATACATGATACAGCCTGAAGGTTTTGTCAATCCAAATAATGCTAGTAAAATATGCAAGCTCAAGAGATCCATTTATGGATTGAAGCAAGCAGCTCGGAGTTGGAACATTCGTTTTGATGAAGTCATCGTTGACCTTGGTTTCATCAAGAACGAAGAGGACTATTGTTTATACAGGAAGTCTAGTGGGAGCTCGGTAGTATTTTTGATCCTGTATGTGGATGACATACTGCTGATCGGAAATTATGTTTCGATGCTGAACTCAGTCAAGGAATCATTGAATGGCAAGTTTTCGATGAAAGACCTTGGAGAAGCAGTATACATTTTAGGCATCAAGATCTATAGAGATAGATCGAAGAGGCTGCTCGGCTTAAGCCAGAGCACGTACATAGATAAAGTGTTGAAGCGGTTCAACATGAGTGAGGCCAAGAAAGGGTTCTTGCCCATCTCACATGGTATAAGGCTAAGCAAGACTCGGAGTCCTAGGACTTCTGATGAGCGAAACCAGATGAGTAGGATTCCGTATGCTTCGGCAATAGGATTCATCATGTATGCCATGCTATGTACTCGACCTGATGTTGCCTATGCAATAAGCTTAACAAGCAAATACCTGGCTGACCCAGGTGAGAGTCACTAGGCAGCGGTGAAAACTATCCTGAAGTACCTGAAAAGGACTAAAGAGATGTTCCTAGTTTATGGAGGTGAGGAGGAGCTCTGCGTAAAGGGTTACGCTGATGCTAGTTTCCAAACTGGCATGGATGATTGTCGATCGCAAACTGGATTCGTGTATGTCAGGAGCAGTGAGCTGGATGAGTTCCAAGCAAGATACGGTGGCCGACTCCACAACAGAGGCTGAATACATTGCGGCTTGTGAAGCCGCAAAGGAAGGTGTTTGGATTTGGAAGTTCCTTCCCGGGCTGGGCAAAACCGTTGGACCTGTATTGTGACAATTCAGGTGCCATCGCACAAGCCAAGGAGCCGAGACAACACCACAAGACCAGGCACATAGACCGAAAGTATCACCTGATACGAAAGCTCGTAAAGAATGGTGATACTAATTTATGCAAGATTCATACGGATGAAAATGTTGCAGATCTGTTGACTAAGCCACTTCCACAACCCAAGCACGAGGGGCACGTTAGAGCTATGGGCATTCGATGTCTATTTGATTGACTCTAGTGCAAGTGGGAGACTGTTGGAGATATGCCCTAGAGGCAATCATGTATGATGATATTTCCTATGTGTGCATGAATAAAGATAGTCCTTGGACATTATCAATGATGTGTATTGACAAGTATGTGACTTGTTTGTGAAACAATGCATTGTATGATGACTGTCCTAAATGGTCCCTAGTCAAAAGGGCTGTGTGGACGCACAGCCAGTTAGACTAGCATATGACACGGTGGATGGTCCGGTCTCACTGACCATGTAGCATTGGATGCTAGCCGGATAATATGGACTCGGAAAGATCTGGTCGGATTCGACGTAGTCGGATCCGAGTTGAGATAAGGTCTGAGTTGGACAGACCCAACTATGAGACACAACGCTATGTCATATGTGAGCCTCTAGTACAACATAAGTTCTATGTCCTAAGACCTGAGCTGGCACATGTACTCGGGATGGTGATAGACCTGCTTTGGGCTGACCAAACGCTACTCCGTAACTGGGTAGTTATAAAGGTAGGTTTCGGGTTTGTCCAGACCCATGTTGCGAGACATGGTCGAGCAAGATGGAATTTTCCCCTCCGATCAGGAGAGATATACTCTGGGCCCCTCGTGTGATCAGACCAAGATAAGCATGGCCACGCGACAAGGATTATGAGATAATCTGATTTGTGATCGGCATCACTGGAACGAGAAAGAGGTCGGGCTAACACAAGGATGACAGACTCGCCTTGAGCCCGACAACATATATCGTGTGGCAAAGGGAACAGAAGTATGAAGTACAAGTTTGCCTAACCAGCTTCATCGGACACTTGGAGTCGGCACGCTTTGCTAGAGGCTGCTACCGACTAGTCGAGCCGAATGTGATCTGACTCGCGACCAAGTGAACGAGAACCTAAGGGTCGCGCACTTAAGGGAAGGAACACGTGGGCTTTAGGATCCGTGCGTGGCCCAAGAGTTGAGCCCGAGACGGATGCCTATATTTAGTGGAGGTGCGGCACACCCATCTGATTGATCGCTTTGGTGCCGTCATTAGGGCTTTGCATGTGTTGCAACTAGCCACCTCCACTCGCCGCCGAACTGTGTGATCGGACCTAGCAGTCAGCCGCACGGTGTTCCTCCTGCACGCGCGGATACCATTAGAGGCGGTGCACTTGCGTTGCTCCGGTGAACCTGTACGTGGGATCCGGCGACCGACAGTTTGAGGGAGATCGGACCAGCTGTTCAAGGGAGATCAGACGAGGAGGAGACGGACCTCGCGGACGCGCTGCCCCAGCTCTACTTCCGCTGCATGGCACTACGCGTCTAGTGGTAACGATTTGTGATCCATCTCTGTAGCATGTTCTTGGATGTTCTGCACGTAGGAAATTTTGAATTTGCATGCGATGCACCTACGGTAGAACCCAACAACCCATGCATGGGAGGCGGCCTTTCCCTGGGCAGGCCCGGCGCCGGAGCTGGTGGACCTGACTCCTGGGTCGGACGGCGAGGACGCCTAGGAGACAGCGGGGACGGCGAACCCTTTTAATTATATTTTTATGTTTTAATCAATGTAAATGTGGATTTTGGGCGGGCGGTTGCCCGCAATTTTAATGTATAATTAGTATTAAATTTGAATGTGCCTCTTTTTTTATTTACCCGCCGCACACAAAGAAAATACCCAACCCATTACCCAAATCAAAAAACGGACACGAGCGTTCGCTCGGCCGACCCACCTGTCAGGATACCAGGCCGACCCACTAGTTAGGATACCAGGCAGGCCCACTAGTCAGGGGGTAACGGTCAAAGGTTTTGACTGAACGGTTGTGCTCTGTTTGGCCTTTCGTGAGCGGGTGGTGGAGGGGGAGGGCAAAAGTGAGCAAAGTTAGTTGGCTTGGGCAAAACTGGGGAAAACTAAAGAACCAGGGGCATGAAAATAGAAATCCCCTCGATATAAGCTGCCTCGTAGCACTAGGAAAGGGGTTCGCTCCATTTGTAATCATCCATACACAAGAAAAAACAACAGCTCCAGAGCTTGAGACATACGGTCTTTACCTCCATCATGAGGGGTCTGAACTCGTAAATCCTTGTGTCACATTTTTGTCGTAGCTAGGACCAGTCCTTGTTTGTACCTCTAGTACTCACTGTCAGACTAATCCCTACGATAGTTGGCGCACACCACGGGGTTGCGCGTCTAGCGTTATACGATGTAGGCAGAATTTTCCATTCACTATGGTATTCGGCGGTGAGATGGTGCTTGGTGAAGAGATCCATTTCGGTACCCTCCGCTTTATCGCCGACGATTCGACGTGGCTCTAGAAAGCCTCGCTGGATTCCGAGTCGTTGCCCATCTGTGGTGCAGCGCACTTCCACACAAGCTCTTACGGAGTTCTTCTCCGACAATCGTCGGTCCCGTACCAGACAGCCCCCCAACTCCCCGTTGGATGCCATCGCAAGCGCTCCGACCGATCGCGGCTCTAGTGGTGGATCAAGCATGACGCGGCTCTTCATATCGCGGCCGAGCAAGTGGCTACCCTCGAGCCCGATGAATCGTTTCATGACCTCTTCGCCTCTCTCCATGAGGGGTCGGAAGACGAAGTCGACTGCGGAAGTGTTGAGTCCACGACAGAGGTTTTGATGGCTGGTTCACATAATGACCCGCCCGTTTTTTCAGGTAACCTGAATGGTCCTTGCCATGATAGGATGGATGCAAGTTTTGCTATTAGGAAGAAGATTACATTGATCTATTGATAGCAAGAAATTTGATAGATGTTCGTGCACTCGAGAGTAGAGACTAGAGATGAACCTAGATGCGGAGCAATGGCAAATTCGTCGGAACCAAAGAAGAAAGAAGTGTATAAGCTCGAGAAGCCAATTAAGAGAATCAACAATGAAGACATAGAGAAAATATTAATCCAACAAGTGGGAGCAGTTATGAAAGTTGGATATCTATTAAAGTGTCTAATTATGGTTCTTGTTTCTTTGGTTTCGTTCTCCTAGTGAAGAGTTGGTCAATTATGTACTCTGATGTATCAAAATGTCGTTCGATGAGATAAAAAAATCAATAAAATTTGTTTCTGTGGCCGAAAATAAAACGCAAATGACAAAAGAAAATTACTCCAGTAAATTTAGGGGATCGGCTAGAACCGACCAAAATTTAGTGGAGTAAATATACTCTACTCCACTAAGTTTACTCCGCCGTTTTACTCCTTCATTTTTAGGGGATCGGCTAGAGTTGCTCTTAGCAAGGCAGCAGCAGCAGCAGCAATGTTTTGATTCAGCAACCTCACATACCAAGACTGCACTCATACATTTTCGAGTCAATATTATTTCCCAAGCAAACGGTGTGCGCGCTGGTTGGCTCCTTTCACCCTGGAGTTGAGTTCCTCCACATCATCTTGTAGACGATCCATGGCTTTGTTTTGCCTGCATTCCAGTATGTATATACAACACCATTCAGCAGGATGCACAAGCACAGAACAGAAGAAAAAGTCCTGATGGGATGTTTTATTGTACATTTCAATCTGAAAAGATTGTTGTAATTCTATAAAAGAATTCCTTTACAGTTAATTTTTTGTTGGTCAGTAAAAGGAAACTAGGAACATAAGATTATAGTGAAATATTATTCTTTCTTTCTTTGTCCTTGAAGACCCTATCGGCATGTTTTGTGAAACCATGTGCGGTGCACGTTTTCGACCTTGTGCGGAGACCCTATCTGCACTAGTGTTATGTTTTAAGCGCTAAAATGTTACTCCTCTGTAAAGAAATATAAGAGCGTTCAGATCACTAAAGTAGTGATCTAAACGCTCTTACATTTCTTTACGAAGGGAGTACTTGGCAACACATGCATAATGTTACTTGTGCACACAAGCATAAACACAATAATATTTCCATTTAGCTTAAAATCATGACACTGTTTACTTTCGTAAAATAAGAAAAATATACATGTGAAGTTTCATTAATTTATTGTTAAACTTATTGGATTTTGTTAAGCTGAACAAACACAAGTCAATCAAAAGCACTCATTATTTACTGTTCTGTATAAAGCATCAACTTGGTGAGCAATCTCCATTTTTTTTCCTGTAAGCGCTTAAAAGGCAGTAAGACGTGTTGAATGCAAAACATTGTTCCAAACCCACTGATAAACAAACCGGGAAAGGACTGTACAATTCCATGGCCATTTCATCAAAGTAATATAGTTTTTGACAAGTATCCTCACCCTGTTGGCCAATGAAATAAGATATGGTGAACTGAAGTCGACGAAGCACGTACCCATCGATTTCTGAGCCCATATCGAGAGCCATGCCCTTGAGCTGTCCTAGGACATCGCTAAGATCAGAAAGGGCATTGTCTTGCTTATCTTTCTCCACCTGCCAAATAAAATGGTTTGTGATTAGTCATCAGGTCCAATTTTACGCTGCATGGATCCCAGCACCAGCACAAACCTGAACCTTCTCCATGGCGTTGGTAGGATCAGAATACTTCTGAGGACTCGACTTCCCTCTGGGGCTTGAAGACAATCCTAATTTTTCTCTCTGCTCTAGGTGGTTAGTCCTTTTGAAGGAATCATCTATTTCAGTGAGTAACAATGTCAGCATAAAGAGAACACTCAGAGTCAACCTTGTTTGAGCCCAATGAAAATGCAAACCTCTCGAGATAACTGCTGGTCCCTTTATTTGCCTGGTTTTCTTGGGCTTCCAGGTTTTTGAGAAGAACCCTCCAAGGCTTCCCAGAAGTGTTTCACTCTGAGAAGGAAAAAAAAAACAAGAGCTCAAACACAAGTAATAAGTAGTACAAAAGAAACTGCCGGCTTCGAGCTTACCCTGCTAAGGTCCTGATCAATGTTTGCAGCGGTTTCATGGGTCCTATTTATCTGTTGACCCTGCTTGTGTAAGGCGATCAGAGTGTTGGTAGCATCCTCCCTGATGTTTTCAGCGAGCCGGAGGCAGACATTCCCTTTCTGAGTGGTCTCCTCAGCCTTGTATGCAACGTAGCCCTCCAGCTCTTGCATGGATTGGTTGTCGAACCCGCCTGAATCGCGGAAGCCATTCTTGTATCGGCCATTGGTACCAGGATCAACTGAGCTGGAAGATGATGCTCTTGCAGGCCTCGAGGTGAATTCAGAGTCTGAGTCGGAATCGAATGGATTTGGTTTAGAAGACGAAGGCTTTGCGACGCTTGACACGGGCATCTTTCCTGTTCGTAGCCACGATTTAGTTAGTTATAGAATGTAAAGGAAACTGAAGAAAGGAATGCAGGACTGTATTTACTGGAGATAAAAGTGGTGAACTCCACGTCTAAAAATTCATAAGTGAGGGGGGCAGTATAAAGCTGAAAAAGAAACATCGCTGAATGAAACCTATGAGATACTAGCAAAAAGTGCCGGCAATTCAAATCGATGAAACCATGTGAATATTCTCATTTTTAGGAAATTCGGAAGCTTCAGTTTAATCTCGGTACAAATAGTGGATGCAGGTTGATGTGCTATTATACACCTGAAAAGTCTCGAGAATCAAAATCAGTTCCACCTATCCATGACATTCGAAATACTCAGTCAAAACTCAAAACGGTTAAAACTCGTGATTTGTTCCACACTTGTACTATGATTTTGAGCAGTATATACAGTTATAAACCAAGTAACATTGCACAAGAATGGCCTAGCTTGCACGACGATCGCACATCCCTGAAAAAATCCTAAAAAGTAAAAACCGACCACATCTTCAGACACCTAAACCCAAAGATCAGTCGTGACACGAACGGCACGAATCGCAGTCTAGGATCCCATGTCGCCTCGTTCCTTCCGCCTGAAGAAACCGGGGTCGAGAAACCACCGCGCGCGGGTCGCGGTGGCCGGAAGAAGACCGGTGACAGGAACGAACTGAGGTAGGCAAGAGCCGCATCCTGGGGCGGAGGATTTACGATGAGTTGAGAGAGGGAGGAAGAAGGAATCAATCGAACCTGGGAGGAGAGGAGAGGAGGCGGTTGCCGGCCGGCTGCTTCTTCCTGGGCTGGGGCTGGGCGGCAGAACTGGAGTTGGAGGCAAGGAGGATGTCCTTTTCTTCCAGGACAGTTGCAGGTGACATCCTTCTTGCCTCGCAAATCGCATTTTTATAATAATCTCTGATTACCTGTTGCCATGTTCTGGCCATATGACTTCGTCAGGTAATAACTGTTTTTTTTGTTTTTGTGTGTGTGTGGGATAACTGCAACTAAATTGTTACTATTGGAGTGTCTGCACGTTTAGGGCAAACTTGCTTGTTAAGCTTCTTTTTTATATACAGTAAATTTATGGCATACTTGCCTGTTAAGCTATTTTTAGATCATTATTACTTGCTTGATAAGGTAACATGGTACAGTGATGTCCAAAAAAACATCCTGCGTTGTTCGATCACTCATACAAATCGTTCATGCCCGTATGTGAATCAAACATCGTCGAAAAGGCCAAAAAAAATCCTAGAAATATGCATGCACCCGTGCAAGTCTAGGACTTGAACCCGAGCGGGCTTATTTCACGATAAGGAACCTAACCATCTAATCTATGCTTAGTTCACCATTTCTTTTCTAGTCCTGGAATATGTTTCCGAACCTACTGCAGAGAAATAACTCTCGTACAACCCACATGTACACACCAAAGTCATGCCACTTACAACGTCCTCATTTAGCAAAATCTATTGTATGCTCATAAATGTAACATCTTTGTGAGTTGTGAGGCCGAATTCGACACGATAAATATGAAGTTTTCACAAGTTACAGTTGCACTGCCGATGGAGCTTAACTCCAAGTGGTAATCTGGAAATAAAACAGCTCACTAAGCTTACAAATGCATCTACAAACAACAGTGGCACAAAGAATTATATACAGCAACTGCACACATGAGTGCATATGCATCTAGCATCCTACATTATTTACTGTGGCACCATCTGAAACTTCCTCAGGACGCCATTCTACTAGCGCTTGGTCCTCCGGTGTTTCATCAACATTGCTAGCACTGGAAGAAGATCTGAGATCAAGTGACCCTTCAATCGAGCAATTAGACAACTCTACCAGCATCGGACAGAACCCACAAGAGCAGGATCTGCAAACCCTCCCGAGGTTCATCGCAGAGTTCAATCTCTATAATGGACACATATGCATGGTGTATCAGTACCATGAAACAACTAATCTCAAGTAGAAGATTGCTGCAAAGATCAATTCATTTCTAGTGGGATGCAATAACCTGCATGCACATACCCCTAAAGCATCTTTCAGTTTCTTAATCTCCGTAGTTTGTGTGTCAGCTAGCTCATGCGATTCCTGCAGTCGTCTTAGTGCTCCACTCAATTTTCTTTGCTCTTTGGAGACCTGGTTTTGAATATCAGAAAACAAAATTTAAATCAGAGCGTAGAGGGGTTGTCGATATGACAAGACTAAGAGATTGTGTCTATTTCATTTTTAATCATGCAATTAGATTCAAAATTCAAATAATGGTCTTATGGAGCAACAACTTGAGCTATATGTGCAACTATATTTTTACTGGTGCAGTTACAGTTTGGAACAGAAAAAAAGAGTCTATTTCACTACCTGAGCCTCCAGCTGCTGAATTTGTTGAATAGCCGCTTGCTCAATGCAAGACCTGCGCTTGTATTCTTCCTCAAGCATGCCAGTTATCTGGTACCTCAATTCAGCCATTTCTTGAGTGAGATCTTCTGCATCCTCCTTTGCTTTCAGTTTTTGTTCTCGAAGTTCTACCTAAGGAGAGCAACACTTAAATTTCACCAGAAATGGGAAAGTTATACTGAAATCAGGATCAACGAAACAGACAGATCATTGAATTTACCCAACTAGCAGTGTAAGCAACTAAATTCCATGCGATATGTTCAAAATAATTTGTTTCTGAACTTGTTTGGTGGTACCGAACTACAGATGGAACATATTCGAACAAACTTATACCAAAATGCTGAAGTACGAGTAGTACACAAACTCTGACCTTGAGTTGCTCGATTATAAGTTCAGGTTCTTCATTTTGCTTCCCTATCTTTTCAAGAATTTCATGACCTCTTTCATAGTTTGCATGACCATCATGCTCAAATGTTTTATCAAGTTGCTCCACGCCTGTAGAAGAGGATTGTTTAGGAGCTCTTCCAGGCAAGTACTCTTTTTTCAGTTGTTTATTCTCAACCTCAAGATGATCAATAATCTTCTGTGCCTCTTGCAGCTGGAGCTCATATTCTTCCAGTTGCTTCTCTATTCTAGCTTTGTACTTGGCGGTATGCTGGCTAAAGCTCTCAGCATCAAACAGTCTTTGCTCAAGTGTAGTCAAATCAAGTTTTAAACTCTCAATTTCACATTGCATATCTAAAGTTACGCTTTCAAGCTTCTCTATTTGTAAGGCTGCCTTTTGCAACTCCTCCTCTTTACATTGGACTTCTTCCATCAGAAGCCAGCACTGAGAATCAGACCGCATCAGATCATTGTCCATAACTCTCACTCTTTCAGGAAATTTCTCAAGTTCAGTTAGCTTCAGTTCAAGGCCATGAATATGCTCTCCCATGATGTTTGCTTCAACATTCCTGATATTTAACTGATCCTGCAAATAGTCTGCACTGGCGATCAGCAAAGACTGCTTAAGTAATAAGGTTTGCAATAGCCAGACAAACAAGAAATGGAATAATTCCTAGAGCATACCAATTTCCTGATAGCAGTTGCTCAGCTCAGTTTCCAATTTCTCAATGTATTGCCTGTCCTTCTGACAGGCCCTAGAAGCTGCATTTTTGTCAAGCTGTAATTTCTGCATTAACAAAACTATGAGCTCATTGAAGGGTTAAAGCAAATCAATAACACGGTACCTCCATTCAAAAAAGTTGTGGATGGAATATTTGAAAAAAATATTGCATTGCTGTTTGACTTGGGTTAGAACAGAGCAAAGTGAAGCCAAAAAGAAACTTTTACTCTGAAAATGTTCAAGTTTGAACAACATTTTTACCGTTATGCTGCCACATGAAATGCTTAAAATACATTCTCATCAGACCTCAAAGAAACATAATCATGCAAAACTACGACTGACTCTAAGGAAGACATATATCTTCCTAAACTTTGATCAAACCAGCAATTTTATCTCTTAACACATTAAACAACAGCTCAATACCATGCAGCCATGAAGGATATTAGCCAACAGGAACCATCTAAGTAAGTACCACATACCACTATCAGAACGATCAATGGGAGAATAGTCCAGTATCAATATCATCATGCAAATTATTATTCTATCATATAGATACCAACAAACAATGCATTTTTGTTAAATGCAATCTACAGTAGAAACAAATCATTACAGGGATGTTCAAACCATCGGTACCTCCTGATTCTTCTTCCCCCTTCCAGGCAGAACTTTTGCACCATTAGCTGGACAATGGCCATTGGAGCTACTAGCCATCTGCCGATCTGCAGAATAAGAAAAGGCTAAGTACGGACATGGGCGGCATAAGTTATCTAAAATGGCATGTTGTACCCTGTGAATCACCCATTGGGAACAAATTTGTCATTACAACACCATAACAGAACTACTATCTGGCAATAAAAATATCAGATACCATAAACAACAATCATTACCACTACAAATAAAAGCAGCAATAAGGGGATCATAATTTTACCTAAAGTATATAAACTAAGTCCTAAAAATTTCAGGTGTGCATACAAATGCATTCAGGAAACTGTCATTTGTCAGATTGGAAAATGTTGCTCGTGAATCGACCAGAGCAAGTTGAACAGTCTGCCACCAAGTGCAAATTGGGCCATTTGTTCATTTTAAGCAAACAGGGATGCGCACAGCAATTGAGTTGCAAATCGAGAAAAGTCACCTTTGAGGTTCAAATGCCAGAAGAAAAGATAAATATATGTTTAATAGTCTCAATACAGCATCTCATTTTAAAGAGGAAGGAGCTTTGGGGGCAGCAGATGCAAGAAAGACATATCCCAAACTTGTTAGGGTCTACTTGCTCGGTTTCATCCGCTGCTGAACTTACGTCGGGGGCGGATCTAGATGATGTGTTTAGTGGGATTTAACTAATCGCTAGATGAAAAGCAACGTCGTCGTACCTCAAGACGAAATTGGTGAACACTTCGGACGGGGTGGGGGCAGCGGAAACGCGAAGCCGGGACGAGGAAGAACGGGAAACAGCGAAGGCGGCAACGCGCCTGAGGGGCCGTGGTGCTTCGTGTGGATGGGGGAGTGGGGGGAGAGGGGTTGAGGCGTCGGCGGTGACGCCGCCAAGGTACGGCACGGCGGCAGCTGTAGGCCTCGGTTGTAAGAGCAGGGGCTGATACGGCGCGTTTGGAGGGGAGGCGCTCGGAGGGGCGTCCGGGTAGGAGCGTGTGGCGACAGCCGCGGCAGCCGGAGCAGAGTCGGCGGGGCGGCCGGCGTTGGTAGGTAGCTCTGGTGGAGGTCCAGCGATGGGAAGAGTTGCGGTCAGGTCTGGTGATGTGCGACTCCACCGATCTTGGCTTGACCTGACCATGCGAGGTGCGACTCCAACATGTTTCTTTTTTTTCTTTGAGAGGAACGACTCCAACATGTATGTTTCTTTATTTTTCTTTGAGAGGAACGACTCCAACATGTGGCTTGAGGGTATACCTGGTCATGGGAAATTCGACCCGGCCCAACCTTGCCCATGGGCCGGACAGGGATGGGCTCGGGCTTGTCATGTTTACAATTTAAGTAAGAGCGTCGGCCTAAGGTCCGACCGTTTTTTTGATTGAAGGGTCAAGCTTGGGCCTGAAAACTAGGCCCGACGGCCGGGCCGGGCCTGCCTAGGCTTAGGTTTTCTGCTTTGGGCTTTATTAGGCCCGGCCCGAGTCATGGCCATGTATAGTAGAGGCTAAACCTGGGCATTACCCCAGAAGGGTTGGGCTTTCAAAATGCCACTCCGAACTTGGCCTCAAGCCCAAAATTTCAACAAAAAACAAGCCCAAGCCTAACCCGGCAAAAGTTCGAGGCACAAAACCAAAAATTCTTTCATCTCTGCCATGAAAAATTGAGCAACTCGAATGGTTTTTACTATAGCATCTTCTCGCGATATCACATTCGGATCATAGCCTATGCGTGATCAGTATTGACTCCATAATTTTAAAAGAAAATATTGAGCGTTTTGAGAACTATTTGATCCATCAACTTGGGCTTATGGAGGTTGCGCAATTTTTTTTTGAAACACTCAATGTTGGGGCAGAAGCGTTATGCATATTTCCCTCGAGTTGAAGGTTTCGAGAAAAAGCAATGGAGTCGTATATCTCTCACACATGAACAAGATTATTGAGAATTGTAATAAAAGCATTTTGTTTCTTCATGGCTTTGAAGTGCCCAAGTTAGTTAGAACTAAAATAATAATTATTTATTAGCAAAATTAGGCAAGTGAGGATATAAGTGGAGGTCTAACAATCGGTAAGGTTAGTCAAGTTCTAGTAATAGACGAGCAACAATATGGTGAGTAAAACAACACAAGTGCAAGGTCAAGTGACCAAAGTAAACCACAAGTAAGAGCTAGGGTTAAGGATAATTGATACGTCTCTGACGTATCTATAACTTTTGTTTATGTTACTACATCAGGTATACATGCTTTTGGTACATTTTATACCATTTTATTGGACTAACGTATTAATCTAGTGTCAAAGGTCAGTTGTTGTTTTCTAGTATTTTTGGACTTTTCGGGAAAGGATATTTTTAGAGCCGGTTTTTTTAGGAAAAATCATGACAACTATATTTACTAGTAGAGTGTCCGTGCGTTGCTACGGGCCTTTTAGCTTTTTTCTGATTGCATATGTATATCCATATTCATTCACAAATATATATAGATACATACCCATATTGTTGTATAAAGCTTGGTGAATTTTAGGGTCCTTACAACAACATTGCATTGGGACTCTTGTCGACGGATTCTTTTTTACATTGTCAATCGACATTTTGATGCCATCAATTTTTATCTCTGGCCTAAAAAAGTGAACATATAAACATATATTAAAAATATAAAAGACAACGCATCATGTAGCATTGTCTTCGCCTATAATTTATATCATCTCACCGTACCATTGCTTGACATCTTTTCTAAACTGAAATAGTATGTTGAAGTTATATATAAAGATAATGCATGCTAAATTTCATAGATAGAGACAATATAACATGGTCACAATTGCATAATAATTGAAGTCCACTTCACTTGTAATGTAAACTGATAACAAAATAGTAAATTGACAATGTATACATATAAAGTGATGATCCAACTAAAAATCTATTACAAATTATTGAGGTCTGCTTGATGCGTTTAAGAAATTCTCGCACAATATTAGGCAAGTTGTCTTTAGCTCATTAGCACGACGTTCGAGCAAGTATACTCAAAACTGCTTTCTCAACGCATACCCATCTGCAAAAGCAATATGTGTAGTTAGCACGAATACTTCACACGTAGGTCTAAAAACATGTGTAACGTGCAATACTCACTGCACAAACCGGCTTCACCAGGTCTTTACCGTTCCACAAGAGCATAAAATGAAAGACAAAATGGCCACCCAAATCCCTACAATTTCCTAAATTGTTATTGTATTAAATATGGTGATAAGAAAAATAAATGTTCGTATTCTGAATTTATTACCCATCTACGCTCGTTGGAATACCATTAGGAAACAAACGTTGCCATTTTGATATATCAAAACGCCATCCTGGTTGCTTTATTTTGAGTGCTTCTTTGAATTCCCTCCCAAAACTTTTTAATTTCATTAAGTGCCTCGGAATTTTCATCTCTGGCGATTGTGTTGTATGAATAGGGTCCAGAATAGATACACGATGTGCCTCTTTGTCGATGACGTACAAGATGTATAGACTGATGGATTCATATGGAAGATAAATCTACAAGTGGTATCTATTACAGACAACAATAAACTATGACAAACAATGGACAAAGGACCTTACTTACCGTGTTGCACGATGAGATGTTGTTGTCTATCCCAGGCCAGCTGTGAAACAAAGTTACCAACTTCTGAATAGTTTCCCTATCGCATAACTTTTGATCTCGTGTTGAATCCCGCATCATGGCATGATTAAAAAAACAATTAGAAACATGTTGATACTAATGATATTGAATGAAGAATTATGATAACTTACACAAAATTGTAGATCCATGTAGTGTATAGGAGGATCTGTGAACAATACTCCCTGGTCACATGTCAGTATACGCACAACAATGTTGAAACAATAATTGTCCATAGACTGCACCATGTTAAATTTGTCCTGAAGTTTTTTGAGACTAAGGCCCATTGGACGGTGTGTCAAGCTTGGGACCCATTCCTTCCCGAAAATTGGATGGTAAGAATAACAACAATGTAGACTGGCACATTACATATTGATAGATGATACTTACTCCAAACACTCTAGTACCATGCCCGTGCGTTGCTACGGGCTTTTAAAAAAATCTACTGGTTGTAAATGTTTTAAAAACATTACTGGTTTCATATGTTAACGAAATGCATATCAAATTTTACATGTAAAAGAAAAGATAGGTAGTAATAGACAAAAGAATAGTTGAAATCCATAATGTATGTCAATAAGAAAATGAAACTTGACGTCGTATACATAAAAAGATTTATCATCTGCACAAAATAAAGTAAGCGGTGCAAAAACATAATAGCACTTGGATACCTTTTTTTTTCTTAAGACCGACCCGTCTTACCAAGCTTGTCCATTGTTACTATCTATTAATTATAGACAACACTGGAGGTTTTTGATCTGTTCGAACAAATGTTCCAATATACTACAACCAACATGATTGCATTATGCAATTACCTGGCTTGGAACCATATCATTTAGGAACCATGTCAACACAAAATATTTCAACCCTTTCGCATCTACTATTCATAGCTCACAAGATTTTGGACAGACCTCATCTACTTTTCTTGGCTCAAAAGGGTTGAGGACCCTCCAGCTACGCTCAACTTCTAGGATATTTCTTATTTCAAGGCCATGAAAATAGTCATCCGATATGATCGTGACCGGAAATGATACTTATGATTACCTGGTGTTCTGATGAACAATATCTAATATCTAAGTAGTAAAGTATTTATAATTAACAATATCTAATACCTAATTAGGAAAAAAATATTAAGAGTGAACGTGCATCTTTTTTTGCGGTGAAAATATGCCATTAGCTTAATTTGTCTGCATGTTCAACTCAAATCTTGTTATGACCCAAGGAATATCGCTCACCATTAGCAGCTCTAAAGGAAACATTAGTTCTTCAAGAAGGTAAGAGCA
Organism: Elymus sibiricus; assembly: GCA_039707655.1. NCBI lineage: Eukaryota > Viridiplantae > Streptophyta > Magnoliopsida > Poales > Poaceae > Elymus > Elymus sibiricus. Next base: position 139,810,418 of record CM077665.1, on the reverse strand, counting down.
TATAGCAGTTAAAATGAAGAGAAAAAAGTTCATACCCAAAAAATTCAACACCATAGGAGAGTCTGAACAATTTAATCGTGCGTAGTAACGAGCTTGTGAATGCAACACCCATGTACCTCCGTGAGATAGGCTGCAGGAAATGCATTGCTTGTTTCATGCTTAATAATTTACAATAAAGCGATATAAATGGTCCATGGTTGGACAGAAAGATGGCATCTAGTTGGGTACCAAATAAAATATGAAGAAAACTACAACACCTAAGTCAGTTTTACTATAAACAGATCAGGAGATACAGATATAAAAAAACATGTATACATTTCTTTTTCACTCGGAACAAATTATACACTTATGTATATGGAAAGAGAAACCAGACTTGTCAATATGAAATTCTCTTGATGTTGGACTGTCACTACTTGTAAAACTGGGTTTTCTTCTCTGTAGTCATTTCTTCCTGAAAGGATGACATGTCTGCTAAGATACTAATGATGCAGCAGCTCAAAAAATACTAATGATATTGTATATATGATTGACCTTCTCCTCTATGTAAATATGGTGATCGAACATGTGGATCAATAGACAATAAAAGCACGACAAAAGTTATACAAAACTGGCAAAAGAGATGTTAACCTCAGAACCTTTACCGGATATGGGGTGCACGACAGAAACGGGAGTGAGCTGGGAGCGGACAGATGATCGGGCTCTTCATTGCGTCGTGCTCACTCGTGCATCCACCAGCCCGCCCACAACTCCGTTCGCTCAATACCATCAAATTAGCACATGGATCATGAATGCATCAGCCGGGCAGTACAACTGCCATTCAAAGAACAAAATTAGAACAAATCTGCGATTAAAAAAATAGAACTTGACACAAGCGCAGTTTGTAGTTACCAACAACACTAATATGAAACCTTTTAAATCTGACGTAGTGCAAGGTTACAAGATCTATCCCATCATGTACTTTGAGTTAGGATGGCCACTGTGAGTTAAGGTTCCTCCCGCTGGTGTAATCTGCTGCCGTTGGGCCAGAGATCGGTTGATTGATTTATGGATGATACAATAGTGGGTACTCGAGGACCACATCAACGTATAATGGAGAAAGGAGAAGATTATGATAATTATCACCAAACTGACCCCTCTGGTCGTCTCAGGTTACCGGAAGTTGCTGAGAAAGGAGCAAGAAGATGGGAGGGGTTGGAGGCCGTGGCTGCTGTCAGGGTGGGACGAAGTGACTGAACCCCCAGCACAGGATGGTATGTCATAGGTTGGAACACGGAGGAGGCCGGCGTGGATGGGATGCGAGCAAGCTAGCTCGATGCATGGAGAGGAGTGGTGGATCTGATCCATGCCTCCACTCCTCCGGCGAAGGATCGCTGCTTCGTCCCATCATGGAGTCTCAGTGAGGTCAAAACCCTACGATGATAGAAAAACTAATAATCAAGATCCTGTAGCAATAACTACATAAATTTTGGACACGCCATACAGAACAAGATAACAAGTTCTATCTTGAGTGCAGGAATTTTACACAACTGTACATACACACACTTTGACGTAAAAAATTCTTGTTTATATTACAGAGGTAGTAGTAATTCATGTAATCCATGCTTCAGGAAGGGGTTCAGTTTGGAATCATGACTCCAAAATAACCTAGAACATGACCAATAACTAATCAATCATCAATAAAACTGGAAAACAAAACTGAAACTTCTTACCCACCAATATTGATCTGATTTCTCGTAACACAACACGGAGCTACACAGTCAGGGACTGAGAAGGTGATCCCTTGGGATGGGAATCACAATTCACATCCAGTTGCCCAGTGACATGTACTGTTCGAGCCTAGCAGATGGAACTCGGGTCCGTCATCAGCTTCCTAATGCCAGCAACTTGAGGAGAAACCGCCGATGTCATGGGCGGATCCGCTGTAGGCCTTGTGGGTCGAGGATCATGCTATTACGCCAATTTGATAGGATCCAATGTATCCCTTGCTTGTTGTGCCATCCTCCGGACGTCAGGCAGTAGAATTCTCTCAATACAATTAAGCAAATGCAACTACATGTACAGTAAAAGGGATAAGAAAAAACATCCAGTGAAGGTAGGTACCTCCAGATCGAAGCTTGTAGTCATCTCTTGCTCTTGGGTAAGAGGATGTAGATACATAGAGATTTTCTCTAACTGCGGCCACACATGCATTCAGTGATCAGGTTATTCAGAACAAAATAAATGCTAACGTTAAAGTGGTTCTTTGGAACAAAAATAAATCCAGACATATACATCCCTGAGACATACGCAATGACAAAAACAAGAATAGTCAAATCTGGATGGACAAGCCGCCCCCACTGCTAGCAGTCACAAATCATGCGGCCACGTCACTGTCGCCGGAGACATATGTCCCGCTGCCGAGCGTGCTCTTTCTCGATGAATCTGATTGCTTGTCCCGTTTGAGCGGCCGCCACTGCTAGACGTTGATCCTGCATCGTCGTTCGAACCCCACCGGCGATCGTGGCCTCGCATGGGACGGCTGGGAGCAGCGGCGCTGTAACTTGCATTGCTGAGAAGAACAAAGGAGACGGGGTGGTCTGGGAAGAGAGGGCCCTGGGTAGTAAGGGACAGAGATCTGGAGAAAAGAATGGAACCCAACCAATTAACTACTCACCGAGCTTGAACAAGAGGGAGAGGCTGAAATCTGTGGCCTTGAGCGAGGCCTCCGTCTTGAGGCCCCTGTGCATGACCCCCATGGGGTAGCAGTTGTGGATGACGCTGACGACCTCCCATCAGGGTGTGGCGGCGATGCGCGCAGAGTAGTGGCTGCTGGCAATGATTCGATCGAGGAGCTCCATGACGAGGTTGATGGAGTGGCGGTCTTCGTAGGCGCCTCGCTCCTCGACGATGATGTGGTGGCCCCATGATTTCACCTCCCCGTGCACGTCCTCCACTTCGTCCGTGCGCGCCAGCTTCCACGCCGGGATGGACTTGCAAGCGTGCTGCGTCGTGTGGTGTACAACTCGACCGACGGATGGAGTAGCGGCCAGGTGTGATGGAGAGGCGTCATGCCGATGCACGTGCTAGCCGGGGGAGGCGATGCGGTGGTAGGGGAGGGATAGAGGAGGAGACATGGAGGATGGAAGGTGGAGCTGCCGTGCGGCGGCGGCGCAAGAAACCCTAGCGCGTGCGAGGGTATCAGGGGTAGGAGCGGCTCTCCTGAGGAGAGAAAGGAGCAGCTGGCTCATACGTGTCAAACCGCTTTTTTCTGCATGAAGGGGTTGGATAAAACCGATCGGTGGTGGGAGAGGAGGGGAGACGAAAAAAAACCGGTTGAAAAAAAACCAGGAACCTATTCTACCAAGTGAGCAATTAGGAGTAGAGATATCAAGAGAAACCATGGGCCAGAATATGGTCTAGGGAGCCACAGGGTGCCCACGCTCCCCATGCGACCACACCCCTGGTCGCGTCACATGGCCACGTGGTGGCTCTATAAAGTGGTTTGTGCAGCCCCTTTGGCTGCTGCCTTGCTCCTTAAGTTTATGAACCGCATTTAAAATTTCAATTTTTTTTTAGTTACAGATTTCGGAGAATCTATAAAATGATGAAACGACTAGGAAAACAAACATAAAGAAACTTCAGAAAAATATCGACAGAGAGAGATCCAATCTCGTAGGGGGCTCTCACCCTCTAGGGGCTCAAGGGAAGTCTAATCCTCTCCCAAAACCTTCTTTCTCTGATAAGGATCACTCAGGAACAAACTGGGACGAAATCAATAAAAATTCGCATAAGTTATGACTGAGATGCGCAACTCTCGGAGTCTGGTGCAAGCGGTAGTACGACCGGGCTTCCTCGTACCGGAGTCCGTCCTTTGCGCTAGAGCCGCGGGAGCATTCAGTATTTTGGTTGTGGTTTTTTCATACAAACTTTGAATTTGATGCTCTTGAGCTCGTAGGATTCTTATGAACGACGTGGATGCACCTATGGTGTTGAATCCTCAATTTGTATGCTTTTGGAACTTTTTTGGTTTTATCCCAACTTTGTCCTATTTGATGTGCTAAATCTATGAACATGTTCAATACACATACGATGACAACAAAACAAATAAAAACTAAATGTTGTGTAGTGAACTTGGTAAAACATGCAAAGATAGGAAATTATGCATTATGGACATGTAAAGGTGCTATATGGATATGATAATGAGAGATTTTGGCACTAAGATACACTCTAAAAGCGTGCAAAAAATTCCACTCATCAACTTCATCAAGTTTAAACTTTGCTCGTCATCGACCAAGAAGGTTCATAAACTGAAGTTATTCATCTAACTCATCAATAAAGATATAGGTGTATCATGTTGGGTATCATAGTAGATAACAAAAAAACAATTCGCCCTACGAATCAAGAACTAGGATCACTATGAAGATGCATACAAAGTTAGATCAGATCATTGCCGACTTTAAGTTGGAGCGGAAGAAGGGTTGGTGTAGATCGTTCTTGAAGTCCCTCAAACCATCCCACGAACAATCCCTCGAACAAAGATCGAAAGCACGATCTCTCTACAGATTGTATGCGTACGAGGTAGACGATCCGACATCCAGATCTTTGTGTCCTCGAAGAACTCAGCCTCACGGGGTCTCTCTAATTAACTGGAGAACTAGAGACAATTGAGAGAACAAGAGGGGGCGAATCAACGGAGAGAACTTGTGTGCTCTAGGGGCGTGCCCCCTCAAGTATATACAGGTGTAGGGGGAGGGGACACCGACTTGGGGAGGGGGCCTCCCTCCCTTGGTGCCCTGACCAAGGAGGCTAAGGATTACACGTTCTTGGTTAGTGACTAGTTAGTTAGTGTGTGCCGAGAAAATGTAAACGCCGGAGGCTAGGCGATGAAACAATGTTCTTGCAACACTTCCACTTCTGCATGTTCAATTCCCCTTTGTTGATTTTAATTCTTACAATTATTATGTGAAAAGGAGTGGTTTTCCCACAATATCACACCAATGACCATTTATCATTTGTCTGTGCAACAAACACATATGTCACCTACTCACACGAACACTCAAGAGAATGAAGTATGAGTTCATCTTATTGGCTTGTTCCCGGTCTCTTGGCCTTCCCTCTTGTCGCCCTTTTTTACATTTTCCCAATCTGACATCACTTCTCTATGCTAGTGAGTGACTTGGCGGTATGCAAGAGGAGGATTGGTGGCCTCTTTGCACCTCTTGCAAAGGATTACAACTTTGCTTCATGGGGTGTAGGAGTAGCAGGAGGTAACGATGCAAAGTCATTTTGCGCGTTAATGTTACCTACCGATAATATATCTACCCTCCATTCAGGCATCGTGTGTGCTTGCTAGCTATTTATTCACACTTTTTTGCTATACAAAAAAGTATACTTCACGAAATATAATTTTTTGAGACCCACTATTGTCCTTCACATGGCATGCATGACACGCATGGCAGAAAGTTGACAGCCCATACTATGTGCTCTCACACAATAAACCCAACCTTTTATTACACCTTTGCTAAATTAAATAGTTCATATATTTTAAACCATAAGTTCATTTTCAAATAATTATATGTTTGAACTCGCTAAGACGTTTTGAACTAGATCAATCTTGGATACATTTCAGACACGTTTAAATTTTAATGTTTCACGTTTCATATGTGGAACAAACATATCTCACTTGAAAAATATGAAACAAACCTATTTCAATAGAAATAAGTGAAACCAACATATTTCAGTAGAAATCTTTTTAACCTAAATATAAAACTAAAATGTCAACCTATGAAACTAATTATTTGGAAATGTACAACAACTTATTTCAAAAGAGTGAAATAGGTTATTTCAAAATTCTGTAATTGAAATAGATGTGATTTTTGTGAAACGGGTCAGTGAAACGTGAAATGTAGGTTGTGAAAGTGAAAACCAATATGAAAATGAAATGTCAAATTGTGAAACTAATTATTTGAAAATGTGCAACAGTTTATTTCAACAGAGTGAAATATGTTATTTCAAAATTGTGCAATTGAAATAGAGGTGATTTTTGTGAAACAAGTCAATGGAAAGTGAAATGTAGGTTTTGAAAGTGAAAGATATGAAACTGAAATGTCAACCTGTGAAACTGATTATTTGAAAATGTGTAACAATTTATTTCAAAATTGAAAATATGTATTTCATTTAAAAAATGTGCAATTGAAATAGAAGTGACTCCTGTGTAACAAGTTAGTGGAAAGTGAAATGTAGTTCTTGAAATTGAAAAATATGAAACTGAAACATCAACATGTGAAACTGCCAAACTAGTTATTTGGAAATGTGTAACATTTTTTTCTTCAAAAGAGTGAAATATGTTTTTTCAAAAATGTGCAATTGAAATATATTTGATTTTTGTGAAACAAATCAGTGAAAAGTGAAAATGTTTGTTCCGAAAGTGAAAACCAATATGAAACTGAAATGTCATCATGTAAAACTGATTATGAAATGTGCAATTGAAATATTTGTTATTTTTGTGAAACATGCGAGTAACATATTTCAGAATTGTGAAATAATAACTATAGAAAGTTAAAATGTAATGTATGGTTATGACACTGATTATTTGAAAATGTGAAATGTAAGCTCGAAATTAAACATGGTTGAAAATATCCAAGATTGGTCTTATTTTAAAGGTTTTGACGCAAAGAGTTCAAATATAGATTAAAAAAACGAATATATGGTTTAACAGATATGAATGTTGTAAATTAATCAAGATGACAGAAAAAGTTGGATTTATTCTATGGAAAAAGAGCTAGAGAGTGAGTCTGTCACATCCTGCATGTGAAGGATAATGATGGGCCATCTACCTAAAATAAGAATATTAGATAAACATGGAAAAACATTTTTAAACAACATGCGATTTATAAGACGGCGCGAGGTGGCACACCCGATTAGTTCGCGGGTTGCCGGTAGCTATCGGCAACCCAGAAAAATTTCCGTTTTGGAGGTAACGAAGCAACTAGTTCTGAGTGGAACCTTACAGGAAGGACGTACCATACATGTCTCTTGGAATTTATGGATCTATAATCTGTCATACATCAGAGATTTGGACTTTGATAGATCGATTAGTACCTGAATAGTGGGTTGCTGTTAGCCCTAGATGGATTTAGCCCCAATATTAGAGATGATGTTAGATTTGCTTACATAGAGATGGGTCCAACTCAACCAATTTGTCACAATTTTCCATCAAATAAAGATGAAAGATGCTTTCGAGCAGCATGGTATAAGGATTTTGAATGGTTGGAATATAGTGTTTCCAAGAAAAAAGCTTACTGTCACTATTGTTTTCTTTTTAAACATGACCGAATGGATGATAAATTTGGTTATGAGGTTTTCTCCAAATTGGGGTATGACAATTGGAAAAATGCAGTCGCAGCATTCCGTAAGCATGTCGGTGGGGCAACTAGCATCCATAATATGTCAAACACAGCACATGAAGATTTCAAAGATCAAAGAGCAAGTTTGAAAACTAAAGTAACAACTTACAACAAAGAGTCACTAGTCAAGTATGAAACTCGTGTGGATACTTCTTTGGGCATTGTAAGTTATCTAGCATTGCAAGGTGAACCATTCCGTGGGCATGATGAATCCACTTCTTCTTTGAACAAGGGGAGTTTTTTAGAGTTACTTGATTGGGTCAAAGAAAGGTGCCCGGAAGTGAAAGTTGCATTTGATGAGCTATGTCCTAAAAATGCCAAAATGGCTTCCGGAACCATGCAAAAAGAACTTGCTAAATATTGTGCAATGGCGGTCACCAAAGCAATCAAAGAAGAGATGGACGGTTGTCTTTTCACTGGTCTTATTGATGAGTGTCGTGATATTTCAGTGAAAGAGCAGATGGCCGTGGTTGTAAGGTACATGTTTAAGTATTTTAATTACTTCTGCATTTATTTAATTTTGTTGAATATAGAGTAGTAGCGTGGGTAAACTCATTGTACGTTTTTCCTATAGGTATTTGAGCAAAAAGGGAGAGACCATTGAAAGATTTTTGGGTATCAAACATGTCCCGGATACAACATCAGCATCTTTAAAGAAGGCTCTCTTGGAGGTTTTTCGTAAACATGGTTTGCTTGCTGCAAGACTGCGAGGGCAAGGGTATGATGGTGCATCTAATATGAGAGGAGAATTCAACAGCCTTCAAAAGTTAATCCGCGATGAGAATCCGTATGCTTTCTATATTCATTGCTTTGCCCACCAACTACAATTGGTAGTTGTTGCTGTTTCGAGATGCTGCAAGGGTGTTGAGGATTTTTTTGAGTATGTGACCATGATTGTCAATGTCAGTGGTTCATCTTGCAGGAGGAAGGATAAATTGCTTGATAAGCAAAAGCAGATTCTTTTGGATAAGATTGAGAGAGGTGAGATGCCCACGGGAAGAGGGAAAAATCAAGCAACATCATTGGTCAGGCCGGGAGATACACGATGGGGCTCTCATTACACAACTTTATCTCGCATTGAATCAATGTGGGATGCAGTAATAGAAGTTTTGGGGATTGTTGAGGAGGATGTGCGTGTTCCATGTAGAGCAGGAGGTTTGGTTCATCAAATGGAGACTTTCAGCTTTGTGTTCATCCTAAAGATGATGTTAAAAATCCTTTGTATGACAAATGATCTATCTCTTCTATTGCAAAAGAAGGATCAAAATGTTGTTCAGGTATGTGATAGACAGATAGAGTATGTTATATGTATCTAGTTTGCTTGATTTGTTTTGTTCATGTAAGTAGAGTTGCATCTAAACTCGTAATTGTATCATTTCAGGCGATGTCATTGGTTATGGATGTGAGAACATGTTTGATGAATAGGAGAAATGATGGTTGGGAGCCACTCTTGGAAGATGTCAAAGCATTCTGCACTAAAAACGAAATTCCAATACCAAGTATGGATGACACCTTCACAAAATGGGGTAAATCAAGAAAAGGTGGAAGAAACAATGTCACTGCTGATCATTTTTTCCATGTGGACACCTTCTATGTTGCTATAGACTCCATCACCATGGAGTTTGATCATCGCTTTAATGAGGTATCTTTGGAGCTCCTCCAGAACTTCTCTTGTCTTGACCCAAGAGACTGCTTTTCTAGGTTCAATATCAATAAGCTTGCTCGACTCACAGAGATTTATCATGAGGATTTCTCTAATTATGACCGTGAACATATACAAGATCACCTTGAGCTATTCATTATTCATATGAGAAGAATTGAAGATTTTAGAGATTGTCATGATATTGCAAGCCTAGCTAAAAAGATGGTTGAACTTGAAAGGCACATCATGTTTCCCACGGTTTATCGCCTCATTGCTACTACCGGTAGCGACGGCAACAGTTGAAAGGGCTTTTTCAGCAATGAAAATCATCAAGACTGAGTTGCGCAGCAAGATGTCCGATGGATGGCTTAATGACTTGATGGTGTGTTACATTGAGCGAGGGATATTCAAAAGTCTTGATCTTGGTGAAATTAAGAAAGATTTTCACAAGAAGGGTAGGGCGCTACCGTTGCCTGGGTCTTCTACACGCCATTAGCTCTTGCTTATCGGTATGTTTTAGGTCGTTTTTTTATTTAAAATACTTTTGCATTTTCATTGTACTTGGTTATTCTGTTTAGGATTATATGAAAATATCGGTGTGCACTGTTGGTTCTTATTATTTATGTTGGTTGTGCACAAAAATTATTTTTGGATTAAGAGTTCGCCCCACCTCAAAAAAGTTTCGTCCTCCGCCACTGGCTGTTAGCAATGTTGTTGTTTTGAAATATGATTTCAGCTGCTGCTCTTCTAGTTGTGATTTGTTATTATCTCATTCCTGTCAAGTTTTTACAATGAATAAATAAACCCAAATGATAAGTGCCACACGTGTGGCACTTATAAACTTGGTCCAAACGCGTCTAGAGCCATTAAATGAAGGTTTTTTTATCATTTATGCCACTCGTTGTGTCTCACTACTCAGTTTTGCCACTAGGAATTTCAACTGCTCAAAAATGTCATCGCTTCATTAGGCGCATGCTCAAAAATTTCACTGGACACTATTACTGTGAGCTCAAATCTCGTTTGTCATGTGATAATGACCAAAATACCTTTAGACCAACATGTCAGCTCTCCCTCTATTTGACTACAATAAAGTGTGGGTCCCACTTGATCCCATCATCGTTCTTATTTTTCTCTAAAATTATGTGCATGCTTACTCCTGACAAGTGGGGTCCACCCTTATCATTGTGAGATAGAGAGACATGTCATGTGGGTATAGGGGTATTTTCATCATCTAACATGGTTAACAAGTTTGACCTGACAATAACAATGTCTAAGGGCATTTTTGAGCAAACATCTAATGAACGATGTCATTTTTTAGATATCTAATGGCATTTTTTGAGCAATTATCTAAAGGAACGATGGCATTTTTGAGTAATTGTAACTTCTAATGGCAAAACTGAGTAGTGGAACACAACTAGTGGCATAAATGATAAAAATGAAAAAGCACGGATCTTGAAGCACATCCCCTGCCACATCAACGACTGAGCGTTCGGTCGCAAGTGCCAACGCACCGAATGACTAAAACGCAACCCACTCGCCTCGCCCCCACCACCCACACGCAGCCTGATACGTCTCCAACGTATCTATAATTTTTGATTGTTCCATGCTATTATATTATCTGTTTTGAATGTTTTATATGCATTAATATGCTATTTTATATTATTTTTGGGACTAACCTATTAATCTAGTGCCTAGTGCCAGTTTCCGTTTTTTCCTTGTTTTTGAGTATTGCAGATAAGGAATATTAAACGGAGTCCAAACGGAATAAAATCTTCGGAATGATTTTTCTTGGACCAGAAGAAACCTACCAAGCTTGGAGACCAAGGCAGGAGAGCCGCCGTGTGGCCACAAGCCACAGGGGCGCGCCCAGGGGGGTAGGGCGCGCCCCCCTGGCTTGTGGGCCCACGGCAGCCCTCCTAACCCTACTCTTCGGCCTATAAATTCCCAAATATTCCCTGGATACCAAAAAGGAGCCACGAAAATACTTTTCCGCCGCTAGGAGCCTCTGTTCCCGTGAGATCCCATCTGGGGACCTTTTCCGGTAATCTGCCGGAGGGGGATTCGATCACGGAGGGCATCTACATCAACTCCATTGCCCCTCCGATGATGCGTGAGTAGTCCACCACAGACCTTCGGGTCCATAGCTGGTAGCTAGATGGCTTCTTCTCTCTCTTTGCTCTTCAATACCATGTTCTTCATGATCTTCATGGAGATCTATCCGATGTAATACTCTTTTGCGGTGTGTTTGTCGAGATCTGATGAATTGTGGGTTTATGATCAGATTATGTATGAATATTATTTGAGTCTTTTCTGAATTCTTATATGCATGATTTCATATCTTTGCAAGTCTCTTCGAGTTATTGGTTTGGTTTGGCCAACTAGATTGGTAATTCTTTCAATGGGAGAAGTGCTTAGTTTTGGGTTCAATCTTGCGGTGGCCTCACCCAGTGACATAGTAGGGGTAGCGAGGCACGTATTGTATTGTTGCCATCGAGGATAAAAAGATGGGTTTTTCATCATATTGCTTGAGTTTATCCCTCTACATCATGTCATCTTACCTAATGCGTTACTCTGTTCTTCATGAACTTAATACTCTAGATGCAGGCAGGAGTCGGTCGATGTGTGGAGTAATAGTAGTAGATGCAGAATCGTTTCGGTCTACTTGACACGGACGTGATGCCTATATGCATAATCATTGCCTTGGATATCGTCATAACTATGCGCTTTTCTATCAATTGCTCGACAGTAATTTGTTCACCCACCGTAATATTTGCCTTCATGAGAGAAGCCTCTAGTGAAACCTATGGCCCCCGGGTCTATTTTCCATCTTATATTTTCAGATCTATTTACTTGTGCTTTTACTTTTCGCAATATTTTCCATCTATCTCTATCAGATCTCATCCTTGCAAGTAACCGTGAAGGGATTGACAACCCCTTTATAGCGTTGGGTGCAAGAGTTTGATTCTTTGTGTAGGTACATCTATTGGGGACTTGCTTGTATCTCCTACTGGATTGATACCTTGGTTCTCAACAACTGAGGGAAATACTTATCTACTTTGCCGCATCACCCTTTCCTCTTCAAGGGAAAACCAACGCATGCTCAAGAAGTAGCAAGAAGGATTTCTGGCGCCGTTGCCGGGGAGATCTACATCAAGCCTACCAAGTACCCATCACAAACTCATCTCTTGCATTTACATTATTTGCCATTTGCCTCTCGTTTTCCTCTCCCCCACTTCACCAATTTCCCGTTTTATTTGCCTTTTTCTCGCTGGATCTCTTTTTGTTTGCCTGTGTTGCCATGTGCCTTCTATTTGCTTGCATCTTCGCTTGCTAAAAATCTATTGATATGGATCCTCATCCACTTGCTAATCTTTTCAAAAGGCCAAATTATGATGAACCAATTGCTAGTGAGTTGAGTGCACTTGATTATCTCTATGAAGTTTTGTTTGAAAATCATGAATCTGAGAATTTTGATGAAGTGTTGAAAGAAGAAATTTATAAGGCGATTCATGATAGTCCCTTGAATGATGAGCATGATTGCAATGTTGCTAGTATGAATTCTCTAAATATCCATGATGCTTATGATATGCAAAGCCACAAGCTTGGGGATGCTATGTTTGATGAAGATGATATTTTTTGTCCCCCAAGTTTTGATGAGAAAATTTATTATGATGATTGCATGCCTCCTATTTTATGGTGATGGTGATGACACGTATGCTATATTTAGTAATGAAAATTCTATGCTTGTGAAATATGAAAAGAATGATTTATGTCATAGTTCTATTGTTGAATTACTTCATGATGCTACTGAAATTCATTATGAGGGGGGAACATATGCTTGTAGGAATTGCAATAATATCAAGTTTCCTCTCTATGTGTTTAAAGTTTTGAAGTTATGCTTGTTTTGCCTTCCTATGCTAGTTGATTCTTGTTCCCATAAATTGTTTGCTCACAAAATCCCTATGCATAGGAAGTGGGTTAGATTTAAATGTGTTTTTCATGCTATTCATGATGCTCTTTTGCATATCTCAATTACTACTTTTTATGTGAGCATCATTGAAATCATCATGCCTAGCTAGGGGCGTTAAACAATAGCGCTTGTTGGGAGGCAACCCAATTTTATTTCTGTTTTTGTTTCTGTTCTTGAGTAAACTACACATTATTACTTCTGTAGTAATTGTGTTTTTATGTTTTTATTAGTGTTTGAGCCTAAGTAAGACCCTTGGGATGGTCTACGGTGTTTGCTGATTTGATTTTGCTGAAAAACAGAAACTTTTGCGCTCAGTCCAGGAATTTTATAAATTCACTAGAACGTGCTTTTGATCTGAACTTTTTACAAAAGATGGATATACAAATTGCCCTGGTTTTCCTAATTTTTCAGAATTTTTGGAGTTACAGAAGTATTCGAAGTCTACAGATTGCTACAGACTGTTCTGTTTTTGACAGATTCTGTTTTCTTTGTGTTGTTTGCTTATTTTGATGAATCTATGGGTTGTATCGGGGGGTATGAACCATGGAGAAGTTACAATACAGTAGGTATTACACAAATATAAATAAATAATGAGTTCACAACAGTACCTAAAGTGGAGATTTATTTTTCTTATACTAACGGATCTCACGAGTTTTCTGTTGAGTTTTGTGTTGTGAAGTTTTCAAGTTTTGGGTAAAGACTTGATGGACTATGGAATAAGGAGTGGCAAGAGCCTAAGCTTGGGGATGCCCAAGGCACCCCAATCCATATTCAAGGATACCAAAGATCCTAAGCTTGGGGATGCCCCGGAAGGCATCCCCTCTTTCGTCTTCAATCCATCGGTAAATTTACTTGAGGCTATATTTTTATTCACCACATGATATGTGTTTTGCTTGGAGCGTCTTGTATTATATGAGTCTTTTCTTTTTAGTTTGCCACAATCATCCTTGCTACACACACCTTTTTGAGAAGGACACGCTGAATCGTGAATTTATTAGAATACTCTATGTGCTTCACTTATATCTTTTGAGCTAGGCAATGTTGCTCTAGTGCTTCACTTATATGTTTTTAGAGCACGGTGGTGTTATGTTTTATAGAAATAATTGAACTCTCGTACCTCACATATATTATTTTGAGAGTCTCTAAACAGCACGGTAATTGGATTAGGTTATGAATTTGGTCCTAATATAATAGGCATCCAAGAGGGATATAATAAAAACTTTCATATTAAGTGCATTGAATATGATGAGAAGTTCGGTTTCGTGCATATAGTTTTGAGATGTAGAGATGGTAATATTAAGAGTTATGTTAGTAAGTAATTGTGGATTAGTATAAATACTTGTGTTAAGGTTTGTGATTCCCGTAGCATGCACGTATGGTGAACCGTTATGTAATGAAGTCGGAGCATGATTTGTTTAATGATTGTCATCCTTTGTGTGATGGGTCGGGAGCGCGTGATGGTTTACTCCTACCAACCTCTCCCCTAGGGGCATGCGTGTAACACTTTGCTTCGATAACTAATAGACTTTTGCAATAAGTATGTGAGTTCTTTATGACTAATGTGAGTCCATGGATTATACGCACTCTCACCCTTCCACCTTTGCTAGCCTCTCTAGTACCGCGCAACTTTCGCCGGTGCATAAACCCACCTTCCTCAAAACAGCCACCATATATTTTCCTCAAAACAGCCACCATACCTACCTATTATGGCATTTCCATAGCCATTCCAAGATATATTGCCATGCAACTTCCACCGTTCCGTTTATTATGACACGCACCATCATTGTCATATTGCTTTGCATGATCGTAAGACAGCTAGCATGATGTTTTTATGGCTTGTCCGTTTTTTGATGTCATTTGCTATGCTAGATCATTGCACATCCCGGTACACCGCCGGAGGCATTCATATAGAGTCATATGTTGTTCTAAGTTTCGAGTTGTAAGTAAATAAAAGTGTGATGATCATCATTATTAGGGCATTGTCCCATGAGAGGAAAGGATGATGGAAGCTATGATTCCCTCACTAGATGGGATGAGTCTCCGGACTTTACAAAAAATAAAAGAGGCCAGCGAAGCCCAATAAAAAAAGAGGCCAAAGATGCCCACCAAAAAGAAAGAAAAAAAGAGAAGAAAAATTAAAAAAATGAATGAGAGAAAAGGAGAGAAGGGACAATGCTACTATCCTTTTCCACACTTGTGCTTCAAGTAGCACCATGTTCTTCATGATAGAGAGTCTCCTATTTTGTCACTTTCATATACTAGTGGGAATCTTTCATTATATAACTTGGCTTGTATATTCCAATGATGGGCTTCCTCAAAGTGCCCTAGGTCTTCGTGAGCAAGCGAGTTGGATGCACGCCCACTTAGTTTCCTTTTGAGCTTTCATACACTTATAGCTCTAGTGCATCCGTTGCATGGCAATCCCTACTCACTCACATTGATATCTATTGATGGGCATCTCCATAGCCCGTTGATACGCCTAGTTGATGTGAGACCATCTTCTCCTTTTCCCTTGCACCTCCACCACATTCTATTCCACCCATAGTGCTATATCCATGGCTCACGCTCATGTATTGCGTGAGAGTTGAAAAGGTTTGAGAACATAAAAGGGGTGAAACAATTGCTTGACTTGTCATCGGGGGTGTGCATGATTTAGATACTTTGTGTGGGGAAGATGGAGCATAGCCAGACTATATGATATTGTAGGGATAACTTTCTTTAGCCATGGTATTTTGAAAGATATGATTACTTGTTAGTATGCTTTAAGTATTATTGTTTTTATGTCAATATTAAGCTATTGTATTGAATTTTATGGATCTGAATATTCATGCCACAATAAAGAATATTACATGGATAAATATGTTAGGTAGCATTCCACATCAAAAATTCTGTTTTTATCATTTACCTACTCGAGGACGAGCAGGAATTAAGCTTGGGGATGCTTGATACGTCTCCAACGTATCTATAATTTTTGATTGTTCCATGCTATTATATTATCTGTTTTGGATGTTTTATATGCATTAATATGCTATTTTATATTATTTTTGGGACTAACCTATTAATCTAGTGCCTAGTGCCAGTTTCTGTTTTTTCCTTATTTTTGAGTATTCCAGATAAGGAATATTAAACGGAGTCCAAACGGAATAAAATCTTCGGAATGATTTTTCTTGGACCAGAAGAAACCTACCAAGCTTGGAGACCAAGGCAGGAGAGCCGCCGTGTGGCCACAAGCCATAGGGGCGTGCCCAGGGGGGTACGGCGCGCCCCCCTGGCTTGTGGGCCCACGGAAGCCCTCCTAACCCTACTCTTCGGCCGATAAATTCCCAAATATTCCCTGGATACCAAAAAGAGCCACGAAAATACTTTTCTGCCGCCAGGAGCCTCTGTTCCCGTGAGATCCCATCTGGGGACCTTTTTCGGTAATCTGCCGGAGGGGGATTCGATCACGGAGGGCATCTACATCAACTCCATTGCCCCTCCGATGATGCGTGAGTAGTCCACCACAGACCTTCGGGTCCATAGCTAGTAGCTAGATGGCTTCTTCTCTCTCTTTGCTCTTCAATACCATGTTCTTCATGATCTTCATGGATATCTATCCGATGTAATACTCTTTTGCGGTTTGTTTGTCGAGATCCGATGAATTGTGGGTTTATGATCAGATTATCTATGAATATTATTTGAGTCTTTTCTGAATTCTTATATGCATGATTTCATATCTTTGCAAGTCTCTTCGAGTTATTGGTTTGGTTTGGCCAACTAGATTGGTAATTCTTGCAATGGGAGAAGTGCTTAGTTTTGGGTTCAATCTTGCGGTGTCCTCACCCAGTGACATAGTAGGGGTAGCGAGGCACGTATTGTATTGTTGCCATGGAGGATAAAAAGATGGAGTTTTCATCATATTGCTTGAGTTTATCCCTCTACATCATGTCATCTTACCTAATGCGTTACTCTGTTCTTCATGAACTTAATACTCTAGATGCAGGCAGGAGTCGGTCGATGTGTGGAGTAATAGTAGTAGATGCAGAATCGTTTCGGTCTACTTGACACGGACGTGATGCCTATATGCATAAGCATTGCCTTGGATATCGTCATAACTATGCGCTTTTCTATCAATTGCTCGACAGTAATTTGTTCACCCACCGTAATATTTGCCTTCATGAGAGAAGCCTCTAGTGAAACCTATGGCCCCCGGGGCTATTTTCCATCTTATATTTTCAGATCTATTTACTTGTGCTTTTACTTTTCGCAATCTTTTCCATCTATCTCTATCAGATCTCATCCTTGCAAGTAACTGTGAAGGGATTGACAACCCCTTTATAGCGTGGGGTGCAAGAGTTTGATTCTTTGTGTAGGTACATCTATTGGGGACTTGCTTGTATCTCCTACTGGATTGATACCTTGGTTCTCAACAACTGAGGGAAATACTTATCTACTTTGCCGCACCACCCTTTCCTCTTCAAGGGAAAACCAACGCATGCTCAAGAAGTAGCAAGAAGGATTTCTGGCGCCGTTGCTGGGGAGATCTACATCAAGCCTACCAAGTACCCATCACAAACTCATCTCTTGCATTTACATTATTTGCCATTTGCCTCTCGTTTTCCTCTCCCCCACTTCTAAAACGATTTTCGAAAAGATTTTCCTTTTTATTCGCCCTTCTTCCGTTCGTCTTTTTGCTCGTCTTTATGGCTTAACCCAAAAGCTTTGATCCTTATCTTAGGAAGTTGGAAGATATTGAGGATATTATTAAAGGTTTCATGTCACTCCAATTTGACCACAATAGTTTCTTTAGAAACGAGCTTAAAGAACAAAAGACTATGTGGGAATACATGAATAAGGAACTTGATGATATGTCTAAGGAGTTTTATGGTTTGAAATCTCTGTTTGCTCATCTTGAAAATTTAGTAGGCCAAATTTCTGATAAACAAGCTACCTTAGTCAATAAAATGGCCGCTAAACCAGAATCTTTAAATAATGATGAAGATCTTAAAGTGATTGATGTGACTCCTATTGAATCTTTGTTTTCCAATGTAAATCTTGATAAAGATGGGACTGGAGATAAGTCAACTTTAGTTAAAAGGCGTCCCAATGATTCGGAGTTTATAGATCTTAATGCTAAGATTGACAAAAGTGGGATGGAAGAGGTCAAAACTTTAAATAGCAATGAACCCACTCTTTTGGATTTCAAGGACTTTAATTATGAGAATTGTTCTTTGATTGATTGTATTTCCTTGTTGCAATCCATCTTGAATTCTCCGCATGCTTATGATCAAAATAAAGCTTTTACTAAACATATCGCTGATGCTAT
This sequence comes from Elymus sibiricus, assembly GCA_039707655.1. NCBI lineage: Eukaryota > Viridiplantae > Streptophyta > Magnoliopsida > Poales > Poaceae > Elymus > Elymus sibiricus. The sequence goes on along the minus strand of CM077665.1, from coordinate 139,792,116 downwards.
GATGAAATCTTTTGAAGAAAAACTTGAGTTGGAAGTTTCTATACCTAGAAAGCTTTATGATGAGTGAGAACCTACTATTAAGATTAAAATTAAAGATTTTGAGTGCCATGCTTTGTGTGATTTGGGTGCTAGCATTTCCACGATTCCGAAAACTTTATGTGATGTGTTAGGTTTCCGTGAATTTGATGATTGCTCTTTGAATTTGCATCTAGCGGATTCCACTATAAAGAAACCTATGGGAAGGATTAATGATGTTCTTATTGTTGCAAATAGGAATTATGTGCCCGTAGATTTCATTGTTCTTGATATAGATTGCAGTCCTACATGTCCTATTATTCTTGGTAGACCTTTCCTTAGAACGATTGGTGCAATTATTGATATGAAAGAAGGAAACATTAGATTTCAGTTTCCATTAAGGAAAGGCATGGAACACTTTCCTAGAAAGAAAATTAAATTTCCTTATGAATCTATTATGAGAGCTACTTATGGATTGCATACCAAAGATGACAATACCAAGATCTATTGCGTTTTGCCTAGCTAGGGGCGTTAAACAATAGCGCTTGTTGGGAGGCAACCCAATTTTATTTTTGCTTTCTGTTTTTTGCTTCTGTTTTGGTGTGTTTTGCACATTATTACTTCTGTAGTAATTGTGTTTTTATATTTTTCTTAGTGTTTGAGCCAAGTAAGACCTTTGGGATGGTTTACGGTGTTTGCTGATTTGATTTTTCTGAAAAACAGAAACTTTTGCGCTCAGTCCAGGAATTTTATAAATTCACTGGAACGTGCTTTTGATCTGAAATTTTTACAAAAGATTGATATACAAATTTCCCTGGTTGTCCTAATTTTTCAGAATTTTTGGAGTTACAGAAGTATTCGAAGTATACAGATTGCTACAGACTGTTCTGTTTTTGACAGATTCTGTTTTCTTTGTGTTGTTTGCTTATTTTGATGAATCTATGGGTTGTATCGGGGGGTATGAACCATGGAAAAGTTAGAATACAGTAGGTGTTACAAAAATATGAATAAAGAATGAGTTCACAACAGTACCTAAAGTGGTGATTTATTTTTCTTATACTAACGGATCTCACGAGTTTTCTGTTGAGTTTTGTGTTGTGAAGTTTTCAAGTTTTGGGTAAAGATTTGATGGACTATGGAATAAGGAGTGGAAAGAGCCTAATCTTGGGGATGCCCAAGGCACCCCAAGCCATATTCAAGGATACCAAAGAGCCTAAGCTTGGGGATGCCCCGGAAGGCATCCCCTCTTTCGTCTTCAATCCATCGGTAAATTTACTTGAGGCTATATTTTTATTCACCACATGATATGTGTTTTGCTTGGAGCGTCTTGTATGATATGAGTCTTTGCTTTTTAGTTTGCCACAATCATCCTTGCTGCACACATATTTTTGAGAAGGACACGCTGAATCGTGAATTTATTAGAATACTCTATGTGCTTCACTTATATCTTTTGAGCTAGGCAATTTTGCTCTAGTGCTTCACTTATATCTTTTTAGAGCACGGTGGTGTTATATTTTAATAGAAATAATTGAACTCTCGTACCTCACTTATATTATTTTGAGAGTCTTTAAACAGCATGGTAATTGGATTAGGTTATGAATTTGGTCCAAATATAATAGGCATCCAAGAGGGATATAATAAAAACTTTCATATTAAGTGCATTGAATATGATGAGAAGTTCGGTTTCGTGCATATAGTTTTGAGATGTAGAGATGGTAATATTAAGAGTTATGTTAGTAAGTAATTGTGGATTAGTAGAAATACTTGTGTTAAGGTTTGTGATTCCCGTAGCATGCACGTATGGTGAACCGTTATGTAATGAAGTCGGAGCATGATTTGTTTAATGATTGTCATCCTTTGTGTGATGGGTCGGGAGCGCGCGATGGTTTACTCCTACCAACCTCTCCCCTAGGGGCATGCGTGTAACACTTTGCTTCGATGACTAATAGACTTTTGCAATAAGTATGTGAGTTCTTTATGACTAATGCGAGTCCATGGATTATACGCACTCTCACCCTTCCCCCTTTGCTAGCCTCTCTAGTACCGCGCAACTTTCGCCGGTGCATTAAACCCACCTTCCTCAAAACAGCCACCATATATTTTCCTCAAAACAGCCACCATACCTACCTATTATGGAATTTCCATAGCCATTCCGAGATATATTGCCATGCAACTTCCACCGTTCCGTTTATTATGACACGCACCATCATTGTCATATTGCTTTGCATGATCGTAAGACAGCTAGCATGATGTTTTTATGGCTTGTCCGTTTTTTGATGTCATTTGCTATGCTAGATCATTGCACATCCCGGTACACCGCCGGAGGCATTCATATAGAGTCATATGTTGTTCTAAGTTTCGAGTTGTAAGTAAATAAAAGTGTGATGATCATCATTATTAAAGCATTGTCCCATGAGAGGAAAGGATGATGGAAGCTATGATTCCCTCACTAGATGGGATGAGTCTCCGGACTTTACAAAAAATAAAATAGGCCAGCGAAGCCCAATAAAAAAAAGATGCCAAAGATGCCCACCAAAAAAAAGGGGGGGGAGAGGAGAAAAAAATGAATGAGAGAAAAGAGAGAAGGGACAATGCTACTATCCTTTTCCACACTTGTGCTTCGAGTAGCACCATGTTCTTCACGATAGAGAGTCTCCTATTTTGTCACTTTCATATACTAGTGGGAATCTTTCATTATATAACTTGGCTTGTATATTCCAATGACGGGCTTCTTCAAAGTGCCCTAGGTCTTCTTGAGCAAGCGAGTTGGATGCACGCCCACTCAGTTTCCTTTTGAGCTTTCATACACTTATAGCTCTAGTGCATCTGTTGCATGGCAATCCCTACTCACTCACATTGATATCTATTGATGGGCATCTCCATAGCCCGTTGATATGCCTAGTTGATGTGAGACCATCTTCTCCTTTTCCCTTGCACCTCCACCACATTCTATTCCACCCATAGTGTTATATCCATGGCTCACGCTCATGTATTGCGTGAGAGTTGAAAAGGTTTGAGAACATAAAAGGGGTGAAACAATTGCTTGACTTGTCATCGGGGGTGTGCATGATTTAGATACTTTGTGTGGGGAAGATGGAGCATAGCCAGACTATATGATATTGTAGGGATAACTTTCTTTAGCCATGGTATTTTGAAAGATATGATTGCTTGTTAGTATGCTTTAAGTATTATTGTTTTTATGTCAATATTAAGCTATTGTATTGAAATTTACAGATCTGAATATTCATGCCACAATAAAGAATATTACATGGATAAATATGTTAGGTAGCATTCCACATCAAAAATTCTGTTTTTATCATTTACCTACTCGAGGACGAGCAGGAATTAAGCTTGGGGATGCTTGATACGTCTCCAACGTATCTATAATTTTTGATTGTTCCATGCTATTATATTATCTGTTTTGGATGTTTTATATGCATTAATATGCTATTTTATATTATTTTTGGGACTAACCTATTAATCTAGTGCCTAGTGCCAGTTTCTGTTTTTTCCTTATTTTTGAGTATTGCAGATAAGGAATATTAAACGGAGTCCAAACGGAATAAAATCTTCGGAATGATTTTTCTTGGACCAGAAGAAACCTACCAAGCTTGGAGACCAAGGCAGGAGAGCCGCCGTGTGGCCACAAGCCATAGGGGCGTGCCCAGGGGGGTACGGCGCGCCCCCCTGGCTTGTGGGCCCACGGAAGCCCTCCTAACCCTACTCTTCGGCCGATAAATTCCCAAATATTCCCTGGATACCAAAAAGAGCCACGAAAATACTTTTCCGCCGCCAGGAGCCTCTGTTCCCGTGAGATCCCATCTGGGGACCTTTTTCGGTAATCTGCCGGAGGGGGATTCGATCACGGAGGGCATCTACATCAACTCCATTGCCCCTCCGATGATGCGTGAGTAGTCCACCACAGACCTTCGGGTCCATAGCTAGTAGCTAGATGGCTTCTTCTCTCTCTTTGCTCTTCAATACCATGTTCTTCATGATCTTCATGGAGATCTATCCGATGTAATACTCTTTTGCGGTGTGTTTGTCGAGATCCGATGAATTGTGGGTTTATGATCAGATTATCTATGAATATTATTTGAGTCTTTTCTGAATTCTTATATGCATGATTTCATATCTTTGCAAGTCTCTTCGAGTTATTGGTTTGGTTTGGCCAACTAGATTGGTAATTCTTGCAATGGGAGAAGTGCTTAGTTTTGGGTTCAATCTTGCGGTGTCCTCACCCAGTGACATAGTAGGGGTAGCGAGGCACGTATTGTATTGTTGCCATCGAGGATAAAAAGATGGGGTTTTCATCATATTGCTTGAGTTTATCCCTCTACATCATGTCATCTTACCTAATGCGTTACTCTGTTCTTCATGAACTTAATACTCTAGATGCAGGCAGGAGTCGGTCGATGTGTGGGGTAATAGTAGTAGATGCAGAATCGTTTCGGTCTACTTGACACGGACGTGATGCCTATATGCATAATCATTGCCTTGGATATCGTCATAACTATGCGCTTTTCTATCAATTGCTCGACAGTAATTTGTTCACCCACCGTAATATTTGCCTTCATGAGAGAAGACTCTAGTGAAACCTATGGCCCCCGGGTCTATTTTCCATCTTATATTTTCAGATCTATTTACTTGTGCTTTTACTTTTCGCAATCTTTTCCATCTATCTCTATCAGATCTCATCCTTGCAAGTAACCGTGAAGGGATTGACAACCCCTTTATAGCGTTGGGTGCAAGAGTTTGATTCTTTGTGTAGGTACATCTATTGGGGACTTGCTTGTATCTCCTACTGGATTGATACCTTGGTTCTCAACAACTGAGGGAAATACTTATCTACTTTGCCGCACCACCCTTTACTCTTCAAGGGAAAACCAACGCATGCTCAAGAAGTAGTAGTACTTCTGACACGTAATAGACCGGCTTCTGTATCTGAAATTTGTGTCCCTCCTCCTCTCGTTCGACGACGAGCACCGCGCTAACGACTTGGTTGGTGACCGATATGTATAATTAGATGAGCTCACCCGCGCATGGTGCTGTGAGTAGGGGATTGCTTGCCAGGAGTGTCTTGATTTCTTCTAGCGCAACTTTTGCTTCATCGGTCCATTCGAAATTCTTGGTCCGTTTTAGCAATTTATAGAGCGGTAAAGCCTTTTCACCGAGGCGGGAGATAAAGCGGCTTAACGCCGCCACGCAACCCGCCAACCTTTGGACATGCTTTAGCTCTGTGGGAATTGCAAGTTCTGATAGGGCACGAATCTTGGCCGGATTCGCTTCTATTCCTCTATGGGAAACGATGAATCCGAGCAATTTGCCAGCTGGAACTCCGAATACACACTTCTCCGGATTGAGTCGTATATCGTATCCGCGTAGGCTGGCAAAGGTTTGTCTTAGATCGTCGATCAAATGGCTGACGTGTTTGGTTTTGATGACCACATCGTCAACGTATGCCTCGACTGTTTTGCCAACCTGTTTTTCGAGACAGGTCTGGATCATGCGCTGGTATGTAGCCCCAGTGTTTTTTAGCCCGGAAGGCATTGTGTTGAAGCAGAATGGCCCGTATGGGGTGATGAAAGCGGTTGCAGCTTGGTCGGATTCCTTCATTTTGATCTGATGGTATCCGGAGTAAGCGTCGAGGAAACACAGTGAATCGTGTCCGGCTGTGGCGTCGATGGTCTGGTCTATCCGTGGTAGGGGGAAAGGGTCCTTGGGGCAGGCCTTGTTAAGGTCTTTGAAGTCGACGCACAGCCGCCAGGATTTGTCTTTCTTTGGTACCATCACCAGATTTGCCAACCATTCAGGATGCTTAACGTCCCGAATGAATCCGGCCTCTAGCAGTTTGGCTAATTCTTCACCCATAGCCTGTCGTTTGGGCTCGGAAAAGCGGCGCAGAGTCTGCTTGACGGGCTTAAAGCCTTCGATGATATTCAGACTGTGTTCTGCTAACCGCCGCGGGATTCCGGGCATATCAGAAGGGTGCCAGGCGAAGATGTCCCAGTTTTCTCGTAAGAATGCTCTCAACGCTTCATCCACTACGGGATCGAGCTGAGCTCCAATGGACGCTGTCTTGTTGGGGTCCGTCGGGTGCACCTGAAATATAACGATTTCCTTTGCCGGTTTAAAGGACGTGGGTTTGGGCCTCTTGCTGAGGATCACATCGTCCTTGTCTACTGTTGACCGAAGTGCGGTCAGCTCTTCTGCAGCAAAGGTTTCAGTTAGAGCCTCGAGGGCAAGCGCTGTTGTTTTGTTTTCGGCCCGAAGGGCTATGTTCGGATCGCTGGAGGTTGTGATCACTCCGTTTGGTCCTGGCATCTTAAGTTTCATATACCCGTAATGTGGTATAGCCTGGAATTTTGTGAAGGCGTCACGTCCCAACAGGGCGTGGTAGCCGCTGGGGAAGGGCACGATATGGAAGAGGATTTCTTCGGATCGGTAGTTTTCGGGCGTGCCGAACACTACGTCCTGGACGATACGTCCTAAACAGCGCGCCTCTTTCCCCGGGATGATTCCCCGGAAAGTTGTGTTGCTATGCTCGATGCGAGATCGGTCGAACTGCATTTTTTCAAGGGTATCTTCGTAGATCAGGTTTAAGCCGCTGCCGCCGTCCATTAGCACCTTGTGTAACCTGAAGCCATCGATGATGGGGTTCAGGACTAGGGCGGCCGGTGAATGACCGGGAAGAATAGCTGGTCGGTCAGTATCTGTGAAGGTAATGGGTATGTCTGCCCATGCACTTGTTGCTGCCACATGATATACCTGTTCGAGTTCTTTAAGGGCTCTTTTCCTCCCGTTCCTTGAGGGGAACGTTTCGTAGATCGTCAGGACTTAGGCATTGTATTCTGGTGGCGATGTAGAGCGCCTGTTCGGCGGTGGTGCCTCGAGGATGGCTTCACCGCTTTTTGCGATCTGCCTGACGACCCAGTAGGCTCTAAGGCTGTGAGTCGGAGCTGTGTTCAGCAACACGGAGTGTATAGGGAAAGGTTTATCCAGTAGTCCGTCCAGGACGGTATTGACCCCTGAAAGGGGCTTGTTTCTCTTTTTGGCGGGCTCGAGTTGGGTTGGGCGCTTCGGAGGTATCCTCTTTTGCCGATCTCCTCTAGGGTAATCGGTAAAGGTTGGTTCCGAAAACAGCCGCTCGGCTTGCCAAGCACTTTTCATGGCACAATACTTCTGTACCAGAACTGACAGCTCGGCGAAGTCACGAATGTGCCGCCGCGCCAGGGCATTGAGAATCCCTTTGTCATGGTAGTTGCGAACAAAGTTTGCCATTATCTCTTGATCACCGACGCCCCGTACTTTGTTTCGAGCAAGGAGGAGTCTGGCCTAGTAATGATGGACTGACTCTCCTGGTAACTGTATAATGTCCCGTAAGTCCGAAGACCTGGGCTCTGCTGTGGTGCCTGAGTGATCGGCTTGGGAGGTGGGTGGGAAAAGATTTGACACTACGCCGCGGTGGGAGTCCGGAATCATAGATTCTGAACTATGTGACAGATCAGGGATCAATTCCGGATTGTTTCCAGAGCGAACGCCCGAGTCTGGGTCGCAGGCGAGGTCTCGGCAATCAGAGACTGGGGTATAAACCGTTTTTAATTCCGATCGTTGGGAGGACGGCCGCCTGGCCGGACACTCGATGGTGGCGACGAGGTGGGTGACCGTGGGGGTGTGAATCTCCCTATCGTCGGGTTTGAGCCTGAGCCGGTCATAGACCGGGATATGGTCATCGGCCATATGCATGGTCTCCACCCGATCAAATAACTCGTTGAGAAACGAGGCGATGGTAGGATGCGTGTCGCTGAAGCGAGTGGGGTCGGTGTGCGGCATCGGAGTTCCGGAATCGTGCGAGAGCGATCCCGGATTAGATTCAACCATGCTAGATCCGTTCGCAACGACCAAATTGGACGGTACAGACAGCCCGGGGACAACAACCTTATCATCGGAGGCAGGGTCCGATGTCTTCGGCGTCGAGGCGTCGGGATCGACGGGCTCCTTCGAAGGAGTCCAGGGTTCCATCAGGACGAGTTCTCCCCGTGAATCAGCGACGAACTCTAGGGTTCCGAACCTGATTCCTTGATCGGGGGAAAAGTTTCCGATCTGGCATGGGTGGCCGATCGGGTAGGCGTGCGACGAGATGTCGCCGCTCACGGGGATCTGATCCGGGGCGAGACCCCCCTGGATACAGATCTCGCTGCTTGTAACAAGGCGAGCCATCGATTCCTTCTGGCGATCACATCGGAACTCTCAATGAAAGCACCAATGTCGGTGTCAAAACCGGCGGATCTCGGGTAGGGGGTCCCGAGCTGTGAGACTAGGATCGATGGTAACAAGAGACGAAGGGGACAAGGTTTTACCCAGGTTCGGGCCCTCCTATGGAGGTAATACCCTACGTCCTGCTTGATTATATTGATGGTATAAGGGTTACAGAGTTGATCTACCACGAGATCGTATGAATAAAACCCTAGATGAGTTCTGTTGGCCTACAACCTAAAACCCTCCGGCTTATATAGACGCCGAGGATACCTAGGGTTTACACATAGTCGGTTGCACATTAAAGGGAAAAACATGCCTATCTACTGTTGACAACTTGAAGGACACGCCATGGCTTCTCGAAACTTCAAACCCTGGCGACTGGGCCCCTGATCATCCAATCCTCATTCAGTAGCCCACATAATCCGGCCCATGAGAAATAGGTCGGCTATCCGAGGACCCCCTAATCCAGGACTCCCTCAAAGAGGGAAGGATCTTTTTGGTGGAAAACTATCTTCAGCTTAATTCCTGCCTATAAGCAACCAGCCACCTGCTCGGCCATTTCTGGCTCTACCATTCACTTGTGGATTGATAATGGGCACAAGTACCTCTGACTCAGCTCTTCCCTAAGCTGCACTCTTTTGCCAAAAAATGGGAGAATCTCCATCAAATCATTTGTGGCTCAAGATGACTAGACAAATAATTTCCACCTACCACTTTTTGTGCAAGCTCATCGGTAGTTCTTGCAACTAGGTGAGTTGATCCCAAACCTATTTGACACAGGAAATGGTAAATGGCTATACAAGGGACGGCATACCAATTTTTCCCCAATGAAGGCCTACAATCAGTTACTCGGGGAACAAGAAGAACATATCTTCTTCCAGCAAATTTGGAAATCCAACAACAGACTGAAACATAAAAATTTCCTTTGGTTAATAGCTCATAATAGCATTCCAACAAGATCTATATTAACCAGAAGAGGAATGCAACTTCCCGACCCCTGTTGTCCAAATTGTGATCAGAAAGCAGAGGAAACAGTTTATCACTTGTTATGGGAGTGTAATTTTGCTCAACAGTGTTGGAATTCATTGCTTCCACAAACAACGAGAGTCACCTCAACCTTTGAAGATATCCAACTTGCAGTAAAACAGCTACACCTTAGCACATCCCTAGAAATTATCATGCTAGGCTGCTAGAGCATCTGGATTCAGAGAAATGGAATGGTTTTTAGAGGCATTCACCCCACAGTCTTCAAGTGGCTACCCACACTGAAACTAGAGATGAAGAATTTGCAATATAAAATAAAGGACGGATATTTAGACAATTTCAGAAAGTTTCTGGCAGATAATTTTGTGTAAATGATGATTACACTTCCAAAAACGGGCATAGAATAGGTTTGTACTCTTTGGAGATTTGTCTCCTTTTTTCTTCTTTTTTCTCTTCATTTATTTCTCCTCCCCTTGTAACATACTTCTAATATTTATTTATTTATTTTACCGTAGAACGATTGTTCTACGGTGTGCGGGTCAAAAAAAAAACTGCTTGATGATATGGGAAGGCTAACTACTTCATATCATGTTTGGACAAACGGCTTGTGACTATGAAACTGATGATCCATGCTTTTGTAAGTTGGGTGTAGGGTTAATTGAGCACTGCTTCATGAAGTGTGCTGAGTCCTTTTGACCCTTGTTCCTCATGAAGACGCGAGCTCTTTTCTGTTATTTTCCTTGCTAAGTTTACTACTCCCTCCGTTCCTAAATATAAGACCTTTTAGAGATTTCACTATGGACTACATACGGAGCAAAATGAATGAATTTATATTTTAGAATATGTCTATATACATCCGTATGTGGTTCATAGTTAAATCTTTAGAAGGTCTTATATTTAGGAACGGAGGGAGTAGACTTTTAACAAGATCCTTGTCTATTATGCTATGAGTGTCCTCTCCTCTTCCTCTAAAATGATGCAGTATAGGATTCCTGCATTATTAGAAACTTGTGATGTTGGTAGTCCGGTCAGAGCGAAGTATCCCGTAGATGACAGCTAGCAATGCAACATGGTTTATTAATTTTGTTTGATTTTAGAAAGCTTCTTCCTGTTCCCTAACTACACATGAAAATCTTCAATTTCCGTAACCAACCCGATGACGGTTTACTGAAATCAAGCGGCATGACACATCGACGTGAGATGACAGCTAAAGAGAGCGAAAATCGTTCCCAAGACAGCGCTCCATGATTGTCACATTTTCAGGCCATGTAACAAGCTTCAGCTTTTCTGTGAAGAGTACACCCCAAGCCTTGCCGGTGTGATATATTGCTCACTAACCAATCAACCTTTCCAATAATCACACTCTTGAATCTACATACGTTGGAATCTACCTTTGCTTCCTCTACTCCACCGTCGCTTCCAACATATCGCCGAGTCATAAGCGCCTTTCGACACCTCTATCAGGCTAGAAAGTCAAGTAGTTTAGCCACACTTTATGGCCGTTTTTAAGTTGGTGGTTGCCTGCTCACCCGGTCAAAAAACCACCCATCTGGAGCCCCTATCTTTCAGAACCCTCTCACGGCTAAACTTAGCAACATTGCACTGGTTCCTGGAGCAGTCAGGCAGGCAGATCTGGATCCGTGTATGTATGCTGACTGCTAAACAAAGGTTGGTTGAGAGTTGAGACTTGGGTGGTTGCAATGCATGCAGCAGAAGAAGCAACGGCCTCTGCTGAAGCGTTTAGGTTACGGTTCACACATCAAAGGAACCACAATTAGAAGATGTTGGCTGCGCACCATTCCCTTTTCTCATGGAGCATATATTCTTAATTGTACTCCGTAATGGCCGTAAGGAAGTCGCTGCCATGACATGCATCTTTGTAGCGCTGCATGATATAGATATATATCTTTCTCACAAGTTGGAGTGTCACCTGATCCTTTGGCTAGATGCAGTGCAAGTGCCTGCGACAGCTCATCCGTTGCCTCATTCCTTCCTAGACCTTGGCCCTGTGGTGCCTTGCCTGCTATTCCAAGGATGCATTGAAGTCGAAGACCTGATCAAGGGCTGTGCTGTTTGGCTTCAAGTCAATTTGGAGCTAGTACGTACCAATTGTGAGATGTTCATTTATTTATTTATTTTCCGTTGGTGCAAACCAAGCGAAAAAAGTATGCCAAGGGATTGGTGGTTCAGTGCAGAAATAGGGCCTGTCTGTAACTCTATATCTAACTAAAGATTCCTCTACTAATTGGAAAGCTTGCACCCAAAAAGTTTGCTTATGGCTGACGGTAGGAGCTCTATATCTGTATTCTGTATTACGGAACCCAGCAGGCTACCCCTATTCGGCTGTTTCTCCGTTACTTAAAGCGTGAATACAAAGTCGAACAACCAGAGAAACGAGTTCGGTCCTCATCAGAAAACCCACTACGGACCACCGAAGACCTGTTGACAGTAGCATAAACTATACTAACCGGAGTAATAGTAGTATATCTTGAGAGTTCAGTTCTTAATTTATCAGTTCACAATCTGATTGGCCATGAATCTGATAGATAATGGTGGTCAGTCCAGGAGGACATGATCCTTCCAACCCCCAGTAGCACCACCGTAAAGAAACAAAGGAACGCTGCATCGAGAGCTCCACCAAGTCCAAGCAGAGTAGGATGGATGGATGGATGATGCAGCGCAAGACTGTGGTCCCGTCTGATTGGCATGCAGTGCATTTCTCTCTTGATAATACTCTAAGAGTTGGAGATGGCCATCGGCAATCACACGCATCCAGCAACATTCCTCTTAGCCATCAAGCATGCATGCATGCATCGATCACAATGTTTCCGCTCGCCTTTTCGCAACCAACCTTTCGATCGATCACCATTTTTTTTTCCTTGGCAAGGGAAGAGATAGCGCGCGGCCGTCATGCACACCGACAATCACTACAAGTTCATCCCGGAAATGACAAAAAGAAATTGTTACATAGCCTGTTATTCGGACGCCACCCATACCGGACCTACAAAACAAAAGCATTGTTCTTCCAAGGTACTCCTACACTTGAGTACTACTAGTAGTAGTAGTTTACTCAGCGGAAGCAAGGGATATGCCGCTGCATTTTTGCCCAGCAACACGGTGGATGGATGTGACCTGAAGAAGTATGTCCAAGCAGGGCTCAAACAAGAGAAGAATCAAAGAACGCCAACCTGAGACGGACGACGGCCTGCAGTGCGTGCAGCCGGCAGCTAGCCTGCCAGTTCTCAGCTCGCTATTTTTTTCACATGAGAGGCGACGGGCACATCAGGTTTGCCTCACAAAGAGACTAACCTCTAGCCGGTAAACAAACCAGTTCAGCAAAGGCAGGCGAGAAAGGGACATGAACAACACAACGTTCGCGTGAGCTGTCTGCGCCCGCCCGCCTGCCCTCTCCAGAGAGAGAGGGAGAAAGCGAGGGCGAAGATGGCATGATCAGCACTAATCTTTAACTATTTTGGCCGCTGCAGGCTCGCAAAAGCAACAGGAGGACAGTGGATTAGCTAAGCCAGAAGGGAGGGAAGGAGGGAGAGTGAGAAGCAAGGCTCGTCCTCTGCTTGGTAGTACATGCATGCTTGCTTGCTCGTGATAAAGATGTGTTGCTCCTCCACTGTGCTAACCAATCATTTCACCGGTACGTTTCAGGCTTTCAGCTTATGAGCTTGCATCAGTCTGAAAATTTGCATTCTTTCATGCACACTGCATTGCTTTTTTTGAATGTCTTTTTTTTTTTTTTGAATGTCATGCACACTGCATTGCTGAGGCTGGGGTCCAGTGCAACGCTCTCTGCTTGATGGCTTGGCTTCTCCTGGCTGATTGTCACTCTGTCAGTCAGTCAGTAAGTCACAGGCACCAGCCAGTGGAATGGCCGAGTGCTGCTGCTGCTGCTGTACTAAGCATGCAGCGAGTGAAGCAAAGCAGTTGGCTGCTGCTTGCTTGCTGGAGAGATCTCAGTCGGCCAGTCAGGTCAGTGCAGCAAAAGTAGGAGCTGGGCAAAGGTTAGCATTGACCCAGGAATTCACGGGGGTTCAGTACTTCAGTTACCACCACATGGCAGCAAGCAGATGCCAAGGCTAAAAATAACACTATGTATGAATGCATGACCAGATCTGCAGAGAAGAAACAGAAGGAAATAAACTATGACGACCGGGTAAAATAAAAGGAATAGCATTTGAGTTACTAATCTTTGTTGGCCACTAACTCGCAGGCCGGCTTATTAATTCTGTCCATCCGGAGATGAAATCGAAAAAAGGAATGCAGCGAAAACAAAAGAAATGTAGTATTCTTTCTTTCTTTTTTCCTAATGAACCTGAATGCTTGCTGAGATCGATGGCTTCTCTGAACTCTTCTTCCTCTTCTTCTTGTTGGGTTTCTTGGAAGATTCTCTGTCTCTCTGTCTACCTTCGAGCTTGGAGCTAGCGTCGCTTGGAAAGAATGATGGAAATGAATCGAATCGAATCAATCTGTACACATCCCCCATTGATGGCCTCGGTCTGCGGATCGAGCTTCTGGTTCTGCTTCTGTCTGGCTCTCGCTGCGGCGCGTCGTCGGTCGAGTTCGGGTTCAGGCCTCCTCCGATGGAGCCGGTGGGAAGTTGAGGTCCAGCGACCCCGCGGCCGCCACGGGGTACCCCTGCTCCTGCTCCTCGTTCACGCTCGCGCTGCCGTAGAGCTCGCCGTCGGAGGAGAAGGCGGTGTCGGCCATCACGTGCGACCGCTTGTGCCCGCCCAGCGCCTGCCCTGACCCGAACACCCTGAAACAGACCGGGCACTCGAACTTCTCCGCCTCGCCGGCTGGCTTCTTGTTGGCGGCGCCAATGCCGATGGCCACCGAGTCAGGCGAGGCCGACGGGGACAGTGTGCCGAACGAGGTGTACGTGTCGACGCTCGGCTCCGGCGCGGGGGCTGCGGCGGCGGCGGGGGCGGCCTTGGGCGCGCTGCAGCTGGTGTTGATCCGCTTGTGGCTCGCGCGGTGGCCGCCGAGCGCCTGGTAGGAGCTGAACACCCTGCCGCACCCCGGGCACTCGTAGCGGGTGCGCTTCGGCGGTGGCGGCGCGGCCTCGCTCCGTTGCTTCGGCGAGACGGAATTGAGCGCGTAATGGCTGGTCCTCCGCTTCTTGCTCTTGACGACGTTCTTGGGCTTGGCGTCGCCGTACTGAAACAGAGCTGAGTCGTCGTCGGAATTGTAGCCGTAGCCGTTCCTCGGGTGGTGCACCCGCTTCGGCGCCGGCGAGCCCCGCATGCCGCCGGTGGTGTCGCGCGAGAGCATTAGGAGGCAGAGCGCGACGTCCTCCTGCTCCTTCTCGAACGCGCTCAGCATCGGCGGCGGCGGCGCGGGGGCCGGCGCCGCCACGCGCATGGACCTGCGCCTCCGCCTAGGCGGCGCGGCCATCACAGCCATCGGCGCCGGCACCAGCGGTTCCATCGGCGCCGCCTCCGCCTCCACCTCCTTTTCCTGCTTCTCTGCATCCGCCTCCGCCTCGGCCTCCGCGTCGGCGGCGAAGGAGTACTCCTCCTCTCCCAGCAGGTCCACGTCGTCGTCAGCCTCGTCGTACTCATCGTGATCCCTCGCGGCGCCGGGCGCATGGCTCCTCATGTGGCCGAACAGCGATCGCCACGACGAGAACAGCTTGCCGCACTCCCGGCAGGCCCTCTGCTCGCCCCCGTCGCCGCCCTGATCCTCCTCCTCGTCGGCGAAGTCGGACAGCCGGCGCGTCTTCTTGGGGTTCTCCCTGAGCCCGTAGCCGACGGCGCCATTGGCGCTGGTGCGGCCGCCGTTGGCGGAGGAGCGCCTGATCAGGTCGTCGTCGGGCTCCGGCAGCGCCTCGCCGAGCGAGATGTGGGAGCGCATGTGCCCGCCGAGCGAGCGGCCGCACGAGAAGCCCTTGCCGCAGACCTTGCACCTGTGGTGGTGGTGGTGGTGGTGCATCCCCGCAGCAGGAAGCTCCCCCGCGGTGTCCATGACGGAGCGATGGACCGGCGGACGGAGCAAGAAGCAGCGATTGGATCGGATCGATCAAGAGGAGAGTGGGGAGGGGGAGGGGCCGCCTGGGGGAGGATCTGAGGCGGCGGGCGCGACCATTGGGGATCTGGGGGGAGAGCGAATGAAGCTTGGGAGAGCTGAAGGAGTAGAGGGGAGGAAAGGTAGGGTGGTGTGGTTAAGCGGAAGGCGAAGCTAGCGGAGGTCGTGATCGATCGGAGGTTTTGTTGGAGCGATGGGTGCGGTTGAGGGGGAGGAGGAGAAATCCATGCATGGAACCAAACTTATATATTTTTTCTTTCTTTTAAGCAAAACAAACAAACTGACACCCCACCCCCACACCCACATCCACCCAGCGAGAGAGGGAGAGTCGTCGAGGAGGCCGCCACGTGGACTTGATGACCTGTCGAGTCTGGATGTGCCGGTCAAACTTTCTTTTTTCCTTTTTTTTTTGAGCCTTTTTTCCTTTATTTTTTGATATGGCTCACCGTTCACGCCGAATATTTTTTTCCATGAGTTTATATATGAATATTTGTTTCAAAGATTTTCTTGGGTAATAGCAGCAGCACCAACGATTAATAGGTTTTGTTTTATTCGGATAGCCCACGTAATCCTTTGGGTGGAAGGGACGGAGCAAGTTGACATTATGAAGCGTCGATGGTCTTGCTTGCACTTAAAGTGGGGTTGCAACGATGAAATCTGTCATAGCGATGTGTATCGCTTGTAAATGTCTTGTTGTATAATGCATTGTTGTATCTACAACCATCGTCGCATGGTGATTTGACTTCGACCATATCAAGCTCAAATCATCATTACAGGAAAATACAAATGATGTTAATTTACTGAGTGGGAACAGGCAATGGCTGTGAGGTTTCTTCTTCTTTTTGTGAGTAATAATTGCTATAAGGGACAACTAAACATCCTGGCACAGAAAAAACTGAACATTAGTTGCAAATATTTTCCATTAGAGATAGTAGCACCAACAGTTAAGTTTTGTCATTGCAAACCTTTGGAGATAGATGCCCGAAGTTACTTTGTGGTACCTATTTGACCTTGCGGCATTTCCACACTGGCTATCAAACCCCCCGCATCCATCCAGACCAGCCCGAAGTGTTTTGCCATCCAACGTGGCCCAGTCAAACTTTTTTTCCATGAGTCTATATATGAGTATTTGTTTCAAAGATTTCCTTACGTAATAGCATAACCAACGATTAATAGGTTTTGTTTTGTTCGGATAGCCCACACAATTCTTCGGGGTGGAAGGGACGGAGTAAGTTGACATTGTGAAGGGTAGATGGTCTTACTTGCACTTAAAGTGGAGTTGCAAGAATTGTGTAGAGCTAGTAAATGTTTTGTTGTGTATAATGCATTGTAAGCTTGAGTGAGTTTCTTTAGCAAGGAGAAATAAAGACCGCCACACGGACTTCGACGACAAATCAAGCTAGTACAGAAAGATACAAATGTTGTTAATTTAGTGACTTTACCCAACGGGTAACAGCTGTGAGATTTCTTCGAGTAATAATTGCTACAAGCCGCAGCTAGACATCCTGGCACAAGAAAATGATATTAGTTGCAAATATTTTCCATAAGAAATAGTAGCACCAGCAATTAAGTTTTGTCATTGCGACTATTTGGAGATATGACGCCCTGAGTTGCTTTCTGGTACGTAAATGATCTTACACAACTTTTTTTGGGGGGGGGGGGGGGGGGGTCATACACATCTTTATCTTTGCTATTATTTGAACATAAGTTAGCATTCGTTATGCTACTTATTATGATGCCGATTTTTGCGCCTACACAAGTGGACGTACATTTGCTATGTTCCAACTCTTTTTGGTGTGAATCGTCCAGTTTGCTACCATGTTTAGCTTTATTTGTAACGGGATGTACAACGTAATGTGATTCCTTAGGTTTGCATACTTATTTAATATCGCATCTCGTCGTTCGATCAACATATGAAAATAATATTGTTCACATGTGAAGTCACACTATTTCTCTATCATTACTACGTAACATAGTTCGTATACAAGTTAAATCCTACCATTTGGTATATAAATTTTGCTCACAACATCGTCAATGACCTCCTCCTATTCAGATCCAATGTCTCAAAGATCACAACATTATCTTCAAAATGAATGTTGAAATTGCATCCAAGATCAATTTATAGAAGACTTTGGTCCAATTCCAAGTTTGGTGACTTTCTGTTGATTTCACCAACAAGAAGCAAGAGGATAAAACTACTATTCAACTAGCCTAAAAATAAAAAAACACAAGTTTATCCCTGAATGTCTAACCCTTGGGATGAACAAATACATAAACCACCAAGTGAAGGTACATTATCTAACCCTTTGAAACGCATGAGAGTATGGGTACCATTCAATCAAGGAACAAATACCATCGAAAACATGAATATGTTGATATTGAGCGTGATTTCAATTGAAGATAAGCTTAATGATGAACTTGACTCATAGTATCTGTAAGTGCATCTAGTGCCCCTTAGTGATTTTGGTGTATTGAAGACTTATAGGTTAAGAGACTGATGCGTTTGTAAGTGTACACAGGCTCTATAAGTCGCTGAGGAGTTTGATACATTCGGAGATTATCGACCCCTAAAAATGTATGTCTTCAACTGAAGACTTTGGTGAAGACTTTGCTGAAGACTTTGGTATTCCCTGAAGACTTTGAAAAAGAAGAAGTTGGTGTGACCTTGAAGATATGAACGAGGACTATGAAGCGTGAAGACTTTTGTTTTTATAGTTTTATTTCCTTTCTTTGAGTCATAGGAAACACCGTACTGTTAAAGGGGGCCGAGGTAATACTAAGGAAAATTTCCAACTGATGCTCAACTCAAAAGCCTCAACCTATCCAATCCTTCGAGTGAAGCCTTTGGAAATCTCTTGCAGTCCAGTCAAGTTCTTCAGTGACAGAGATGATGATCTTCTGGTCTCTGAGGAAATTGGTCTGACTGAGGAGTTAGGATTTCGCCAGTGCGAATTGCCTACAAGTGAGGAACATGATAAGCCTGAGGACTTTCATAGTTCGAAATTCCGACCGTTGCTGTGCTAAGCGCCAGCTGTCCCCAATCATCCTATCCACATAACGGTCATATCATTGGGGGCATTTATGTCTTATCATGTCAGGTTGCACCCTGGCTATAAATAGCCACCCCCACAACCACTAGTTGGTTGGCTGCTCCGAGAGAGAACTGACACTTGTCATTTGAGAGCATCCCATTCCTGGAGGACTTTGAGCGAAAATCATCAGTGAGGAAAAACCCCAAAACCAAACCACCAAACCCAAAGTGATTGAGCATCACTGAAGAGATTGTTCCTGTGTGGAATCGACGCTTGTTACCTTTGAAGACTGTGTATCTTCCAGACGGTTAGGCGTCATGGTCTAGTGCATCCTGCAGTCAATTGGGGATCACGAAGTGACCTTGGTCTAGAGCATCCAGCAGTCAATTGTGGATCGCCGGGTGACCAGTTTGTGAGGGTTTTGGAAGTCTACCCTGAAGACTTACCACGAGTGTTGGGCGAGGACTGTGTGACCTTAGCTCAAGGAGAATACGGTAAGGACTGTGTGTCCTGGGACTGTGTGTCCTCTGGTTTAAATACCAGGCCGCTCCAAACCAGACGTACGACTGTCACAGCAGTTGGAACTGGGTCATTAAACCATTGTCTTCATCGGGCTTCCTGGTTCTATTTTCTCAACCCTTTCATTTCCTCGTATACTTGTTGATGAAATTGGTCGTTACTGTTTGAAGAATTTGACTGAAGATTTTCTCAATTTCTTCACCTCAGATTCTTCAAGTTACCTTGTTCCTCACCTGCTTATCTTGTATCACGTTACCTGTAATCTGTGCATGCTTTATTTCATCATGATGACTATGCTACTGCTATTTTTCTCATGCACTTGAGTATTTATTCCGCTGCCAGTTATTCATCACATTTCAAATTCCTCAAGTTGAAATTCCTCAGTGACGAATTTGTAAAAATCGCCTATTCACCCCCCCTCTAGTCAATATAACACACTTTCAATTGGTATCAGAGCAAGGTACTCCCTTGTTCTGTGTGATTTTGGTTTAACCACCTGGAGTTCTATTTATGTCGACTGCAGGTATGATCAAGGTTTCCGCTGGATGTCCTACCTTCGATGGGTCGGACTATCCCTACTGGAAGAACAAGATGCGCATGCATCTTGAGGCTATTGACAACGATCTCTGGTACGTTGTGGAAAATGGTGTTCCCTCAGTTACTCCCACGATCAACGCTGCTGATGTGAAGAGATTCAAGCAACTTGATTCACAAGCGAAGAATATCATCTGTGGCCATCTGAGCAATGGTCAGTATGGCAGAGTGAGTGCTTTGGAGTCTGCTAAGCTTATCTGGGATAGGCTGTCCAAAGTCAACGAAGGTGTTTCCACTCAACGTGACTCCCGTGTTGATGTCCTTCGCAATCTCTTCAACCGCTTCAAAAGACTCGACAATGAAAATGTTCAACAAACTTTTGATCGTCTCACTGACATCTCCAACGAGCTTCAAGCTCTGGGCGCCACAGATATCACTGACCACGAGGTGGTGAAGAAACTGCTAAGATCTCTTGATTCCTCATTCGATACTCTGGCTTTGATGATTCAAGAACGTGGAGACTACAAGTCACTTGATCCTGCTGATATACTTGAGAGACTCAATACTCATGAATTCCAACAAGCTGAGAAGAGAGACCTCTACGGACCAAGCTATGGAAGATCTCGTGCTCTGAAGGCAAAAGCAATTTCCTTATCAGAAGACGAAGATTCTGATAGTAGCCTTGGTGATCCTGAAGAACTGAGTCAGGATCTAGCAATGCTCGTGAGGAAATTCCAGAAGTTCTCAAGGAAAGGCCGATTTGGAAAGTCATCAAAAGGTGGTTTGAGGAAATCAGATTCCTCAAGCGACTACAAGAAGAGAACTTGTCACAAATGCAAGAAGTCTGGTCACTTTATCTCTGACTGTCCTCTCTGGGAAAAAGAATCAAAGAAGAAGAAATACAAGGACGACAGTTCTGATGACTCAAAGAAAAAGAAGAAATCTTCAAAGTCTTCATCTGCAAAGTCCTCATCGCACAAGAAGAAAGGTTCCAGAAAGGCTCGGGCTTTCATTGGCAAGGAAATGGACTCTGAAGAAGAATCTGAAGAATATGAAGAAGAGGAAGAATCCGAGGAGGAGTCTGACTCTGGTGTTGCTAGCCTTGCTCTCGCCACTGCTTTCGTCAGCAAGTCCATCTTTAACAATGAAGAAAATGACCACTCCAACGACTCTGACATCAGCAATGATGAATACGCTCCCACCTATTGCTTCATGGCAAAAGGTTCCAAGGTACACAAGCGTCACTCTTCTTCTGAATTAAGTGAAGGTGAATCTGATGAATATGTGAAACCTAGCTATGCCAAACCTGCTAATATTGCCACTAAGCAACAAAGTGCACTTGAAAAGCTTCAGAAACTGCTAGACAAAAGCGATGATATGTTGAATGAGGAAGTGGATTGGACTCAAACTCTGTCTGATGATCTCAAAAGTCTTCAGACAAAGTATGATAACCTTCAGAGTCATCATAATGCTCTCTTAGTTGACCATGAGAAGCTTTCTTATGGATTTCTTCAAAGAAAGCAAGATCTTGAGAAACTAAGAGTGTCTCATGAGGATCTCCAAAGGGAAAACGATTCCTTACTGGCTCAACAGATCAGTACCGCTCAGGAAGAATTTGTTCCACCGTGTTTGAAATGCATCGAACGTGAAACTGCTAATTCTTCACCCGAATGTTCAAATGCTTCTATTGCTGCAAATTCTTCAACTATCTCCGTGGTCACAAATTCCTCATCTGAGGATACCACAAGTATCACTGACGAAAATGCAGGGTTGAAGGAATTGTATGTGATAGGCATGTACAAAAGTCTCAAAGGGCATCAAACCCTTTGCGATGTGCGCAAAAAGTAGATTCTGAACAGGAACCCTAGGAAAGAGGGTATTGCATTTGAGAGGAAACTCAATGCTGATGGATCCTACTGGACACCTGAGCAGTACCCCAAAACCTCATGGGTTGCTGCAAAAGGACCTCCTGTAGATCCATCCACTTTATCTGGCTTTACTTGTGAAACTTCATATTCCTCTGATGAGTCACTTGACTCCAACTACAAATTCTTGAAAAATCAGAAAGGTGAAGTATTTGCCAGATTTGTTGGAACTAACTGCAGTAACGGTTCACCTATGAGGAAAATCTGGGTTCCTAAGAGCTACTTGGAAAATCTTCAAGTGAATGTCCTCACAACACCACCTATGAAGAAAAGGAACCCCAGATCAAATTCCTCGTATGGACAAAAGTCTTCACTTGGACCAAATTCCTCAAATGGTCAAAAGTATCATTCTCGTGCTAATGCATCTGTTTCGCAGGGAAAATCTAAGAGTTCTGAATATGTGCATTATTCTTCAAATCATTATGTTCATAAGTCCTCGAAGAATTTCTCTGCTTATTCATATGAGTACTCTAACCCTAGTCCTGTGAAACGGAGTGCACTAGCTTCAATGCCTCCCTTCTCATATGGAGCTCGCAGAATGATGAACTCTTTGCCACCCCTCCAGATGTGGGTGGTGAAGAAATTGAACTAACTTCTTATGCAGGGTCAGGTCTCCAGACGAACTTGAACGTCTGATGAATTTGCTGGAGACCTGAGGAAATGCTTGAAAGGACGCAAGCTAATCATGCAGAAATGAATTCCTCATTTCTCACGTCCTCACACTGCTTTACTTACTATGTTGTGTGATGAAATTCTGCCTGATGAATTTGATGTCATATTCTTCAACTCTGAAGCATATGAGTTCATAAGTTGTACTAATTCATCTGCAGGATGAAACTTCAAAAGCTACTGAGTGGGTCCTCGATAGTGGATGCACCAACCACATGACTGGTGACAAGAGTCTACTGATGAATATGCCACTTGCTCCATCTCATCTGAAGCATATCACCTACGCTGACAAAGGAAAAAGCAAGGTATTGGGTCTAGGTAAGGTTGCAATCTCCAAGGACCGACACATGGACAAGGTGATGCTTGTCGAATCCCTCGGGTTCAACCTCATGTCTGTCTCAATGCTTTGTGATCTTGATATGGTTGTCATCTTTGGAAAATATCGTTGTGTTGTCATCATGGAATCTGACCATTCCAAATTCTTCGAAGGCTTTAGGAGAGGAGACTTGTATATTGTTGATTTCTCTACAGGTCCTCAGCCTGCCACGTGCCTACTTGCAAAGTCCTCAGAAGGCTGGCTGTGGCATCGACGACTTGGACATGCTGGTATGTGGAACTTGCACACGCTCGTGAAGAAAAAGCACGTCATTGGCATTGAAGGTGTCAAATTCCTCAAGGATCACCTCTGTGGTGCTTGTGAGTCTGGGAAGATGACCAGATCCAAGCATCCCTTGAAGACAATCATGACCACGACTCGACCTTTTGAATTGCTTCACATGGACCTGTTTGGCCCCACTCATTATTCCACACTAACAAATTCTTCAAGTTTGTATGGCTTTGTCATTGTTGATGATTACTCTCGCTACACTTGGGTGCATATTATTCTGTACAAGTCTGAAGTGCAGGATGTCTTCAGACGATTTGCTTCAAGGGCCTCAACAAACTTCGGCGTCAAGATCAAGCATATCAGGAGTGATAATGGGACTGAGTTCAAGAACACCAATCTTGATGAATATCTTGATGAACTTGGTATTACTCATGAACTATCTACCCCATATACTCCTCAGCAGAACGGCGTCGTGGAGCGCAAGAACAGGACTCTTGTTGAGATTGCTCGCACCATTCTTGATGAATACAAGACTCCTCGTCGCTTCTGGCTTGAGGCAATTGATACAGCATGCCACATCATCAACATGGTATATCTTCACAAATTCTTCAAGAAGACATCATATGAACTCATGACTGGCAAGAAACCCAATGTAAGTTATCTCAAAGTCTTCGATGCAAAATGCTGGATAAGAGATCCTCACCACAGTTATAAATTTGCATCGAAAGCACATGAAGGTTTTATGCTTGGTTACGGAAAGGACTCGCACACCTACAGAGTCTTCAACACCTACCATCAAAAGGTTGTTGAAACTGTAGATGTGCGGTTCGATGAAACTAACGGCTCGCAAAGAGAGCACCTTCCTTCTGTTCTAGATGAAAAGTCTCCCGAGGAATCCATTAAGTTGAAAGCTACTGAGGATGTCGTACCCACTGAAGAAAATCCTCAACCTACTGAGGAAGTCATTCCAACCAATGAAGACATTCATGCTGATACACCTGAAGAAAATGGTGCTGAAGAAAATCCTCAGCCACGTCAACCTGCTCATCCGAGAGTTGCAAATGAAGTGCAGATTGACAAAATCATCGACGACATCAATGCACCAGGTCCTCTCACTCGCTCAAGAGCTTCACATTTGACTAACTTTTGTGGGAATTTTGCTTTTGTCTCTATCATAGAGCCCACCAAAGTTGATGAAGCTTTCAAGGAGCCTGAGTGGATTCAAGCTATGCAAGAGGAATTGCATCAATTCAAGCTCAACAACGTGTGGGAACTTGTCAAGCGGCCAGATCCTCGCAAGCATAACATCATAGGTACCAAGTGGATCTACCGCAACAAGCAAGATGAAAATGGCCTTGTGGTAAGGAATAAGGCTCGTCTTGTAGCTCAAGGCTACACACAGGTTGAAGGAATTGACTTTGATGAAACTTTTGCACCTGTTGCTAGACTTGAAGCTATTCGCATATTGCTTGCTTATGCTAACCATCATGATATCATTTTATATCAAATGGATGTGAAAAGTGCATTCCTCAATGGTAAGCTTGAGGAAGAAGTATATGTTGCTCAACCCCCAGGTTTTGAAGACCCCAAGCATCCTGACAAAGTCTTCAGACTCAACAAGGCCCTCTATGGCCTCAAGCAGGCCCCTCGGGCGTGGTATGACACTCTGAAGGAATTCCTCATGAAGAAAGGCTTCAAACCCGGTTCACTCGACCCAACTCTTTTCACTAAATCCTATGACATTGAACTGTTCATATGCCAAATATATGTAGACGATATTATCTTTGGCTGTACTGACAAACGTTACAGTGATGAATTTGCCTATATGATGAGTGAAGAATATCAAATGTCTATGATGGGAGAGTTGAAATTCTTCTTAGGTCTTCAAATTCGTCAGCAAGACAATGACATCTTCATCTCACAAGAGAAATACCTCAAGGATGTTCTGAGGAAATTCAACATGCAAGACTGCAAAGGCGTCAAAACTCCAATGCCTTCAAAAGGCCACCTCTGCACTGACGAAAATGGTAAAGATTTCGATCAGAAGGTATACCGCTCCATGATTGGCTCTTTATTGTATCTATGTGCATCTAGGCCTGATATTATGCTGAGTGTTTGCATGTGTGCCCGATTCCAAGCAACACCGAAGGAATCACACCATATGGCTGTGAAACATATTCTTCGATACTTAGCTCACACACCAACGCTTGGATTATGGTATCCCCAGGGCTCAAATCTTCACCTCGTCGGATACTCAGATGCTGACTATGCTGGAGATCGTGTGGATCGCAAGTCAACCTCAGGCACATGTCATTTCCTCAGACGATCCTTAGTTTGTTGGTCCTCGAAGAAGCAGAACTGCGTGTCACTTTCTACTACTGAAGCTGAGTACATTGCTGCTGGTTCATGCTGCGCTCAGTTGCTGTGGATGAAGCAAACCCTCAAGGACTATGGCATCAAGGTGAAGAATGTGCCTCTCTACTGCGACAATGAGAGCGCTATCAAGATTGCTTACAACCCAGTTCAGCACTCCAAGACCAAGCACATCCAGATTCGTCATCATTTTCTTTGAGATCATGTACTCAAGGGCGACATCTCCATCGACCACATCCCCATTGAAGAACAACTGGCCGATATCTTCACTAAGCCCTTGGATGAAAAGAGATTTTGCAAGTTGCGGTGTGAGCTAAATATCTTAGAATCTTCGAATGTTCTTTAAAAAGACACACATCCTAACACTCATGCAAAATTGATGACTTTGATGTGCAACACACGAAGTAACGTTTTTCTTCAATCAATGAAGAATAACTCTCTAAGTGTGAAGAAATTAATGAAGAACTTGATTCTCAGAACCCTACGACAATTGTACGCGGTGTCTGAAATCATCATTCTTATACGATGGGTCACGCCACCAACAATAGTTGAGATTCTTCAGAGTTGAGTTTTTCATCATTTTGCAAATTCTTCAAATTTTCAAATTCCTCAAGTTTGCAAATTCCTCAACTTTTCAAATTCTTCGAACTATGAAACTGATGTTCTTCATTGACTATATATATATATATATATATATATATATTTGAGTTTTTAATGTCCTCAACAACATTCACTTATTGCTAATTCATCAAGTTGATTTTCATCTAAGTGAATGTGATCGGACCCGTTCCCCCTCTATGCTAAACTCAACCCAGTCTGTTCACAAATTCTTCATATGCGTTCTACTTTGAAACTCGTTCAAAGTCTTCACTGTATCCTTGACAGCTGAAGAATTTGCGAACGGAAACTTTAAAATTTTCACAATCAAATTTTTTCGGCGCTTCCCGCTCAAACCGTTCCGATTCCCACGACTGGATAAGCCACGATCCCCCACTATCTCCACTTCTCAGAACGTGGGTGACACATGTCGCATGGAGAGCAAGGGTCAGGGGCAATCTGGTCCAAAATCTTCGGGCCGATTCGTTTTTACTGCCACTATATATACCCCCTTCCCTTCACTGTGCTCGAGTTACTCCTCACTCCCATCTCTCCCGAGCTCAAACCTAGCGCCGCCGCTAAAATCATCGCCGCCGGAGAGGAAGAGCTTCACTGCCTCGAACTCGCCGTCGCCGTACTCGCATCGGCCACGGAAGTCTTCACCCCGCCGCCGTTGTAGCTGTCTCCCTCTGCCAAGCTAGGGCATGGGAGATCTGGACGGACGAACTTCCCCGATTCCATCTCTCTGTTCGTCGTGTTCTTCATCAGGCGTTTCTTGAGGAAAAACTGTATACATCTTCAGAATCATCAAGAGTTCAAAGTCATCAAGTGAAGAAAATGGCAGATGGTAAAAGACCTCAGAAGGGTGGAAAGAAGGCTGAACAGAACACTGCTTTTGAGATACCTGAGCCTCTGTATGCCGGTTACTGTACTCCAGATGAGGCCATTCATGGCAAAGAGACAAAAGAGCAGAGGAAAATCAGAATTCAGAGGATTGAACGGAGGTGGGTGAAGGAGTGGAGAGACTATCGCTATGTCACTCCCAAGTACATGAAGAAATTCGCCCTCAAACCTCCTTGCAGAAGGGCTCCTCCTGCTGATGATCAAGAAGTCGATCCCACTAGCGTTGCTCGTGGTGAAGACTTTCCAGCTGAATGGGCAAAGCATCAACAAAAACTTCAGAGAACTGCCAAAGCTGCAGTGAAGCAATTCAATGAAGATTCTGCTGCTGCTGCTGCCTCTGTCGGAGCCTCTGATAGTGCTCCGAAGAAATCGATGGTGAAGAAGTCTGCAGTGAAGTCAAAAACCTCAACTTCAAAGTCCTCACTGCAAAATCCTCATGCAAATTCTTCAAAGGCCACTGCAATGCCTTCAGTAGCTGCACAATCATCAGCTGATGCCGCAAAGTCCTCAACACCTGTACATCTTGCAACATGTCAGAGGACTACTGGCTTCTCAATTGCTTCAGGGGTCTCTGCAAGTTCCTCAGCCCAAGCACAGTCTTCAACAAGCCCTACCTTGATGAAGTTAAAAAGAATTGCTGGACGAGGTCAGAGACCAAGTCCTCACAATAGCAAAGCTACTGTGAATGTACCCTCAGGATATGAGGATGATGATGAGGCTAATAATGAATAATTGGAAGAAATCATCAGAAACAGTCAGCAGAGAGCTGCAATAGCCAAGGGCAGCTCTGTTCCTCTCATGCTGGATCCTAAGATGATCCTCAACTTCATCGACATATGGCATGAGGATCCCAGCACTCCACTTTCCTTACTGAACCTACCTCTTGGTGTGGACCATGTCCTCACACACTTCATAGCTGAGGAAAAATGGAAGAGAGATCAAGCTCAGAGAGCTAAGAGACGCAGGGCCAGAAAAGAAAAGTTCCTGAGGAACAATGTGATGAATTTGACTCCCAATCAACTCATCACAGTTCAGTCTGAGATTCGCTGCCTTACTTAAGAACAAGAAAAGTATGATGCTGAATGGAAGGGCACCAAAGTAAGATTTGTCAGGGCAGCCCAAGCTGCAGTTAAAGATCACAACTCAAGGGTTGCAGCTCAATTGCAACTGCAAATTCCTCAGGCTGAAGAATCTGCTCAGCCTGCTGAAGAAACTGCACGCGCAGCTGAAGAAATTCAGGCTGCTGAAGAACCTGTCAGGGCAACCTCCACTGTTGCGCCTGAAGAAACTGCCAGGCCAGCTGAAACTTTTGTTGCGCCTGATGAAATTGAGACCACCAGGACGACTACATCAGTCGTGCCTGAAGAAACTGCTCCCCCTTCACCCTGTGCTGAAACTGCAAAATCCTCAAGGGTGAAGAACATCAACCTTCCTTCTACATCAGAAGTGAAGAAAACTAAGGCTGCGGAAAAGAAGGCTGCACAGAAGAGAAAACCATCAACTTCAGATTCCTCAGCGGTGAAGAAATTGAAGACACTGCCAAGTTCTTCAACTGACCCGATCGATGCAACTCCCATTATCTCCGTGCCAGCCTATGAATTAGTGCCATTTGGTGTTGACTATGTCATCCCAAATGATGAACAAGAAGAACATCATTCTGCTGCTTCCTCAGAGCAGATTGATGAAGAAATTGATGTTGAAGCAAATACTTCAACCCCACTGGTATTATCGCCCCAGCCTCAGTTGACTGCTGAAGAGGCCGGCGTTGAAGAAATGGAAGAGGATGTGGACATTGGAAACACAACTCCTCTTATCAATGATGAATATTGGGAAGCTGCACACCCAAATTCACCAATGACCACTCCCCTCACTCAAATTCCTCAGTCTCCAACCCAGACTGAAGAAATTCATACAGGATCTGATGACTTGGCTGCACCTGTCCCTGAAGATATTCCAGCTGCATCAGCTGAAGAAATTGCTGCTCCAACTACAACTGAGGAAACTGCTGTTCAAATTCCTCTGTCTGAAGAAGTTCCTCCTATGCCTAAGGAAATTGTGGGCCGCTTCAAGCCAAACCTTCAGCCGAAGCCCAAGATGCCCTTCAAAATCTCAAAGCGCCCCAAATTCATCAAGACCAATTTCTTCAACGAGCACATCTTCTTCAATGGGCCAAATCCTTATGACTCTGCAAGGGTCGGTCGCACCGGATTCTGGACACCCACACAGATGAACTATTATGCATCAGTGCTATTTGACAAGGAGAAAGTCTTCGAGCATCAGCAAATTCCTCATGCGGACATGGAAACTATCCCATGCTTCACACCGGTGCTCGCAGTCCTTCATGATGCAGGAATTCTTCCATTCTGTGCGGACATATGCGATTGGAATGAAGAGCTGATTCTTCAATTCTATGGCACCTTGCACATCACAGGTGATGCCTCTGATGTCAATTCTTGGGTCTTGGACTGGATGACTGGATCCACTCACTACACTGCTCCAGCCTCTGAACTACTATGGCCAGTCTCAATACCAATTCTCTCAGAAGGAGCAAGATGCCTGTTTGATGAACCTGCTCTGCCAATCACATGATGCAAGTGCTGATGAAGCCATTGGCTCCTGAACAACCTCAAAGGACTTCCTTCCTTGTGAAGGATTTGCTCTATGTGCCCTGGACAGTCTATCGTATTCTGACCAAAACCCTCAGTCCTCAGAAGGGCCACAACTCTGAAGAAGAAGAAGTGGAGGGAATCATGAAGAACATGCTATTCAATATCATTCATGGGATTCCCATCAATTACCATGATTTCTTCATGAGGACTTTGGCCAATGTTGCTTCAGCCCCATTTGAATTGAAGCCTTACGCTCCCTGGATCATGAAATTCATCAGATCAAGGTCTTCACTTGCATTCATGGCTGACTTTCAGAATCACTTTGGCTTTCTGCCTCCAATTGAAGTCCTCAAGAACTCATTTTCTTCAGTTGTGGGTAAAGGCAAAGCTGTCATTGATGAAGGTACTCGTCCATTGGATAGACAGTTTCGCAAAGCTGCATCTTATTCTACCAATGATGACACTGCTACCCAAGACTCTGCTGCAAAAGCCTCAGCGCAAAATCCTCAAGAAACTGCCCCTCGTGTGATGACTGATCGAGAGCTTCTTCTAAGTCTTCATCAGAAGATTGATCGCAATCACAAGTGGGTAAAGCGTCAGTTTGGTTCACTTCTTCGAGACATGACTGTCACGCATAATTCTGTGAGGAAGAACCACTATTATCTTCATGAAGTCTTCGACCGCACATGGGCCATCCTGTCTCACCTCAAGACTCCTGAAGAACTCAAGGAGATGGAATTTCAGCAGGACTTTGATTGGTCCATCCCTCCAAGGAAGAAATGGAAGAAAGTTCAAGTTCCTCAGCTGGTTACAAGCTCATTTTCTTCATCACGCCAGGCGGATGAAGCTGAGGACATTGATGACACTGCGGCAGGACCTGCATCAACGAACGACCCCGACAACGCTGGCACTCCTCCACCACCTTCATGATGAAATTCTTCTGGGGCGTTAGTCCTCATTTTTCGTCCCTTTTGGTCTTCGATGACAAAGGGGGAGAAAAATTGAGTTAGTCTTCAAGCGGGTCTATATATATGGGCTGTTTTTTTGTTTAAGTTACAACTCTCGCTCTTCTGAAGCTTTTGTTGGTTGAGTTGTAAACTTAAGTCCGATGGTGGTCTGACGTTTTTGAACTGCTTTCCGCATGCCTATTTCCTCAAGTACCTTAATGCATACATGCTGAATTTCGTCAGACACCATTTTCATCATGCATTTCAAATTCCTCATATCATATGTTAAATGCGTGTATGAATTACAAGATATAGGGGGAGTTCTCCATGTTTTTAACCTGCTATGTGCATTTGCAGTCCAAAGCAAATTCCTCAAATATGCACATCTTCAGGGGGAGTTCTTCTATATCTTGCAATCAAATTCCTCAAACTCAGTACTTACACTTCATATTATTATCCCCGTTGAAAACTTAACCTATTTGTCATCAATCACCAAAAAGGGGGAGATTGTAAGTGCATCTAGTGCCCCTTAGTGATTTTGGTGTATTGAAGACTTATAGGTTAAGAGACTGATGCGTTTGTAAGTGTACACAAGCTCTATAAGTCGCTGAGGAGTTTGATACATTCGGAGATTATCGACCCCTAAAAATGTATGTCTTCAACAGAAGACTTTGGTGAAGACTTTGCTGAAGACTTTGATATTCCCTGAAGACTTTGAAAAAGAAGAAGTTGGTGTGACCTTGAAGATATGAACGAGGACTATGAAGCGTGAAGACTTTTGTTTTTATAGTTTCATTTCCTTTCTTTGAGTCAAAGGAAACACCGTACTGTTAAAGGGGGCCGAGGTAATACTAAGGAAAATTTCCAACTGATGCTCAACTCAAAAGCCTCAACCTATCCAATCCTTCGAGTGAAGCCTTTGGAAATCTCTTGCAGTCCAGTCAAGTTCTTCAGTGACAGACACGATGATCTTCTGGTCTCTGAGGAAATTGGTCTAACTGAGGAGTTAGGATTTCGCCAGTGCGAATTGCCTACAAGTGAGGAACATGATAAGCCTGAGGACTTTCATAGTTCGAAATTTCGACTGTTGCTGTGCTAAGCGCCAGCTGTCCCCAATCATCCTATCCACATAACGGTCATATCATTGGGGGCATTTATGTCTTATCATGTCAGGTTGCACCTTGGCTATAAATAGCCACCCCCCCACAACCACTAGTTGGTTGGCTGCTCCGAGAGAGAACTGACACTTGTCATTTGAGAGCATCCCATTCCTCGAGGACTTTGAGCGAAAATCATCAGTGAGGAAAAACCCCAAAACCAAACCACCAAACCCAAAGTGATTGAGCATCACTGAAGAGATTGTTCCTGTGTGGAATCGACGCTTGTTACCTTTGAAGACTGTGTATCTTCCAGACGGTTAGGTGTCATGGTCTAGTGCATCCTGCAATCAATTGGGGATCACGAAGTGACCTTGGTCTAGAGCATCCAGCAGTCAATTGTGGATCACCGGGTGACCAGTTTGTGAGGGTTTTGGAAGTCTACCCTGAAGACTTACCACGAGTGTTGGGCGAGGACTGTGTGACCTTAGCTCAAGGAGAATACGGTAAGGACTGTGTGTCCTGGGACTGTGTGTCCTCTGGTTTAAATACCAGGCCGCTCCAAACCAGACGTATGACTGTCACAGCAGTTGGAACTGGGTCATCAAACCATTGTCTTCATCGAGCTTCCTGGTTCTATTTCCTCAACCCTTTCATTTCCTCGTATACTTGTTGATGAAATTGGTCGTTACTGTTTGAAGAATTTGACTGAAGACTTTCTCAATTTCTTCACCTCAGATTCTTCAAGTTACCTTGTTCCTCACCTGCTTATCTTGTATCACACTACCTGTAATCTGTGCATGCTTTATTTCATCATGATGACTATGCTACTGCTATGTTTCTCATGCACTTGAGTATTTATTCCGCTGCCAGTTATTCATCACATTTCAAATTCCTCAAGTTGAAATTCCTCAGTGATGAATTTGTAAAAACCGCCTATTCACCCCCCTCTAGTCGATATAACGCACTTTCAATTGGTATCAGAGCAAGGTACTCCCTTGTTCTGTGTGATTTTGGTTTAACCACCTGGAGTTCTAGTTATGTCGACTGCAGGTATGATCAAGGTTTCCGCTAGATGTCCTACCTTCGATGGGTCGGACTATCCCTACTGGAAGAACAAGATGCGCATGCATCTTGAGGCTATTGACAACGATCTCTGGTACGTTGTGGAAAATGGTGTTCCCTCAGTTACTCCCACGATCAACGCTGCTGATGTGAAGAGATTCAAGCAACTTGATTCACAAGCGAAGAATATCATCTGTGGCCATCTGCGCAAAGGTCAGTATGGCAGAGTGAGTGCTTTGGAGTCTGCTAAGCTTATCTGGGATAGGCTGTCCAAAGTCAACGAAGGTGTTTCCACTCAACGTGACTCCCATGTTGATGTCCTTCGCAATCTCTTCAACCGCTTCAAAAGACTCGACAATGAAAATGTTCAGCAAACTTTTGATCGTCTCACTGACATCTCCAACGAGGTTCAAGCTCTGGGCGCCACAGATATCACTGACCATGAGGTGGTGAAGAAACTGCTAAGATCTCTTGATTCCTCATTCGATACTCTGGCTTTGATGATTCAAGAACGTGGAGACTACAAGTCACTTGATCCTGCTGATATACTTGAGAGACTCAATAATCATGAATTCCAACAAGCTGAGAAGAGAGACCTCTACGGACCAAGCTATGGAAGATCTCGTGCTCTGAAGGCAAACGCAATTTCCTCATCAGAAGACGAAGATTCTGATAGTAGCCTTGGTGATCCTGAAGAGCATCCCATTCCTCGAGGACTTTGAGCGAAAATCATCAGTGAGGAAAAACCCCAAAACCAAACCACCAAACCCAAAGTGATTGAGCATCACTGAAGAGATTGTTCCTGTGTGGAACCGACGCTTGTTACCTTTGAAGACTGTGTATCTTCCAGACGGTTAGGCGTCATGGTCTAGTGCATCCTGCAGTCAATTGGGGATCACGAAGTGACCTTGGCCTAGAGCATCCAGCAGTCAATTGTGGATCGCCGGGTGACCAGTTTGTGAGGGTTTTGGAAGTCTACCCTGAAGACTTACCACGAGTGTTGGGCGAGGACTGTGTGACCTTAGCTCAAGGAGAATACGGTAAGGACTGTGTGTCCTGGGACTGTGTGTAGCTTGATCGTATCATTCGTTGAGAGCTCAAACCATTGCATTCTTGGCATCATCATCTTTCTTGGTTCTTGGTTGGCTTTTCTCTTTGTGGGTTCTTGAGCTTATGGTCAGCTTCCGCACAAGCTCAAGTTCATCGAAAACGGAGTCCATTTGCATCTTCTATGATGTTTTCGATGCTGGAGTTTTTGCCGGTTCTTCATTCATAGAGGTTTCACATCTCTATACCATTGGAATTTTCATACTGCCTCTTCTTAGGATAACCTTTTCGCTG
This sequence comes from Elymus sibiricus, assembly GCA_039707655.1. Lineage (NCBI taxonomy): Eukaryota > Viridiplantae > Streptophyta > Magnoliopsida > Poales > Poaceae > Elymus > Elymus sibiricus. The sequence continues at coordinate 139,758,604 of CM077665.1, read as the reverse complement.
TTTGGATAGTACTTATCGTGTGCTATCCAACAAGCTTGAGTTTGCTCAATTCGGAGCTCGTATGCGAAAGTTATGGCAGTTTTAGTGCCAGAGCTGTTTTTCTCTGAACAGGCGGTAGTACCGCTCGGTACCACGGTAGTACCGCTTGGGCGGTACTTCCGCTATGTACTACCGCTCTACTTCAGCTTATATTTTGTTCTCTGGTCAGGGTGGTTTTCTGGACGGTAGTAGTGGGCGGTAGTAGGGCGGTAGTACCGCCCGCGCGGTACTACCGCTCTCTAGTACCGCTGCTACTACCGCCTATTTCTGGGGTCTGGCGTCTTACTGCGTCCCAGCGGAAGTACCGCTGGGTAGGGCGGTAGTACCGCTCCGGTGGAACTACCGCCTCGAGTTTTCTACCGTTTTGCATGCTTTCCTTGGAACTACCGTGCTAAGCGGTAGTACCGCTCAGCCGAGCGATAGTACCGCTTGTGCACGACCTGTGCACATAACGGTTGGATTTGGGGGGGGGCCTATAAAAGGGGGTCTTCTTCCCCATTGCTCTTCAACTCTTGAGCTCGTGTTCTTCCCCCATTGTTGACCTTCTTCGAGCTTGCTAACTCTCAATCCCTCCAATGATTCTTGCTAGTTCTTGAGGGAAAAGAGAGAGGAGGTCTAGATCCACATTTCCACCAATCACTTTCTCCTCTATGTGAGGGGAACCCCTTGGATCTAGAGATTGGAGTTCTTCGTGTTCTTCTTCGTTCGTCCTCTCATTTCCTCCATAGCATTAGTTGTTGTGGTGGGATTTGGGAGAGAAGGACTTGGGCACTCCGTGTGCCCTTGCCATTGCATTTGGTGCATAGGTTTGAGTTCTCCACGGTGATACGTGGAAGTGAAGTTTGAGAAGCTTATTACTCTTGGGTGTTTGAGCACCCTAGAGCTTGTTCCTCTTGGGTGCCTTGGCGCCCTAGACGGTTGGTGGTGTCTCGGAGCTCAATCATTGTGGTGTAAAGCTCCGGGCAAGCATCGGGGTCTCCAATTAGGTTGTGGAGATTGCCCCGAGCAATTTGTACGGGTACCGGTGACTGCCCCCAAGGGTTGCCAAAGTGTACGGGTACCGGTGACCGCCCCCAAGGGTTGCCATTTGTACGGGTTCGGTGACCGCCCTCAAGGGTCCCTTAGTGGAATCACGGCATCTTGCATTGTGCGAGGGCGTGAGGAGATTACGGTGGCCCTAGTGGCTTCTTGGGGAGCATTGTGCCTCCACACCGCTCCGAATGGATATTAGCATCCGTAAGGGTGTGAACTTCGGGATACGTCATCGTCTCCACGTGCCTCGGTTATCTCTTACCCGAGCCCTTTACTTGTGCACTTTACTTTGTGATAGCCATATTGTTTCTTGTTATATATCTTGCTATCACTTAGTTGTTTATCTTGCTTAGCATAAGTTGTTAGTGCACATAGGTGAGCCTAGTTGTTTTAGGTTTTGTGCTTGACATATTAAACGTTAGTTTTATTCCGCATTTGTTCAAGCCTAAACCGTAATTATTTTAAAGCGCCTATTCACCCCCCCCCCTCTAGGCGACATCCACGTCCTTTCAAATACGATAGTTACTAGTACTAATAGCCATAAAGTGGGGTTACAAGGATGGCATTGTTATAGCGATGTGTATAGCTCGTAAATAAAAAATTTCGCAAAAACTAAATGTTTTGTTGTATAATGCATATATCTACAACCATGGCCACATAATGATTTGAGCTCGAGTCAGTTTCTTTAGCGAGGAGAAGTGAAGATAACTACAAGGACTTCAACGAGGAAAAAAATACAAATTGTGTTAATTTACTGGCTTTACCCAACATGTAATAGCTGTGAGATTTCTTTTGTGTGTGTGTGTGTGTGTGTGTGTGTGAGTAATATTGCTAGACATCCTGGCACAACAAAATCTCTACTTCTAAAGGAGGAGACCTACAAACTGTAGGTCGTTTCATTTGTTCGTACGTAACCATTAATGCCCAAAAATTGTCTCAGTTATCGTAAAATTCCTACATAGCTACATACAATTAATTAGGCAAGCCAGTTAGTTTGGAAAGTATAATCAAGTGTTCGATGGGAGGATCAAATTAATTATAAAGAGTATCATTCTTTGGAGGGAAAGATCATATTAGTTATGAAGAGTAACATTATTTGGTTAATTACGTAAAGCATTATCAAGCGTTTGACAGTCAGATCACTTTATTTATGGATAGTATTATTTTTGAAAGAAAACACGTTAATTATAAAAAGTATCATCGAGTGTTGAACGGAAGGATCACGTTAATTATGAAGAGTATCGTTCTTTCGACGTGAGTACCACACTAATTATGTAAAACATCATCGAGACTTGAACGGGGGGATCATGTTAAATATGGAAACTACCACCCAGTTATTAATGCAAAATAATTTGGAAACCAAACACCGAATCAATTTGGAAATCAAGTCAGTAATGCAATTAATTCGCTAGAAAACTAATACGCATGCAATTAATTAAGTCCGTTTAAGCAAGAATTTTTCCACGTCAAATCAATTATGAAATCGGGCCATTAATGCAATCAATTAATTGTTAGTCACTTAATTACGAATGCAGATAATTAATAGTAGGAAGTTTTTTCAGCCGTATCTCTACTATTAAAGAGGAGTTGGAGATTATACATGATATGTACAACTCCCCTCCCTATTTACCCTCCTACGAAAAAAACACCCACTCCCATCTCCCCACACGAAGAAAACTCACCTCACTTGTCATGTAAAGAAAAGAAAAAATGGAAAAAAATTGGAAACCAAAAACAAAATCAATTTGGAAATCAAGCATTAATGTAATTAATTAGTCAGACAATTAATTACGCGTGCAATTAATTAAATCCATTTAAGTAGGGATTTTTTCATGACAAATCAGTTATGAAATCAAGCCATTAATGCAATTAATTAGTTAGTCAAATACTTAATTAGGGATATAGATAATTAATAATAGAAAGTTTTTTCAGCTATGTCTCTACTATTAAAGAGAAGTTGGGGCATGTACGTGATACATCCAACTTCCCTACCCTTGATCCCACCTATGAAAAAACCCATGCGCTCCCTCCCTCCCCACACGCACAAGAAAACCCACCCCACTTGCCATACACAAAAATAAAATAAAATAAAAACAGAAAAAGATCAACCTCCTCCTGACCAGCCCCCCTATGATTCGTTTCTTGCCGCACCGTCGGGCTGACATCCTCTGAAATAGCGACACTTCTCAGGGTTGATATGATCGCCGCCCTATGTCATCAGAGGAGGTGCCCAAGGAGCGCGCTTCAGGTTCGATCCGGTCAAGAGGCAGTTGTGGAAGAGTCTTCACCCGTGCAAACTTCACACGATCGATCTCCCTCGTACCAACATATTCCTATCTATGCATTATTTTCATCATGGAGCGAGTGCTGCAGCGAATGGCCGGACAAGCACAGATGGATCAACCCATCCGCCACCACCATAAGAACACAAAGCTAGTTGTGAAATCTGCCCACATTGGTACCATCACACACATCTCCTAGAAGACTTCTACCTTCATGTTTCTAACCCAATCAACACTGTAACGGATTGATGTCATCACCAACATGTTCCACCAAAAGCTATTGATAAACTCAAAGTTTGGTATAAAATAGGACAACTGCTCAGCTCTCGTATTAGAACTATTACAGTATGATTCAGTTTCTATTGATCGTGGTTGAAAAGAAGACCATTTCTGAACAATGAGGTTGGCAAGGTCACAAGGTACTGAAAAATAGATATTACTTCATTTTGCAACTCATTTTTGTCTGACTACGTTAAGTTGTTTACATATCAGATGTAGCTTTATATAGATATTCCAAAGTTATTTCAGTTGGTATGATTAGCTACAAAAGTAACAGATTTAGGGGCTAAGTTGAGGTTGTACGTCTTTCTATCCTTGCATTATATATCATCTATTCAACCTTAGGATTTAAGTTCATGTATATAATTAGAAAAGAAACACAAGAATGCAGCATACAAAGTACACATGAGAGATGCGTTTTCAACTTTTTATTGATAGAGGAAGGGCGAGAGCACGCCAATTGTACAAGAAACAGAAATTAAAACCTCGTGAGAAGAATACTATGATCTCATGATAAGATGTCAGCCACCAGCCAACGTCCACAAGTGCACTTCTATAGTACGTCCTAAGGCACACACAATTTTTGCTTAGTTCTAGCATGCATGTCATTGATGGTCACATGCTCTGCCTAATATGTAATGCTTGATCCGTCATTCTTTTGTCTAGAGTTCATGATCTTTTTAATTATGCAATTTAGAAAATGAGTATGTTATTATCCAATTATACCATGTCAATATGTTACGGAGGACGATAAAATGATTATTAGTTCAAAAGCATAGGTCAAACTTGATATGTTTTAATCTTTAGTTACCTAACCTCTGCTACAAAGTAGTCGTGTATTTTGTGATTATCAAGCTTCAATTGCATGATGCTTTCTTCCATTAATTCCATCTTTTGTAGGTTCGTCATAAGGAAGGCTGCCACATAGTTGAGGAAGATGATGTCCATTGATTCTGATAGGCGATAACTATCTAGGTTATAGGGCCTATCGGAGAACACATTCACAAGAGTAGAGTGGACATATATTATTGATTTGCATTAGTAGATATCGCAATCTATTACAAAGAAATCAAAAGATCGGTTATGTCATCTCATTAGTAAATGACTTCCTACAGATCATTTTTTTCTTTCACAATTACATGTTAACCACATACATTCACGAATTGTACAAACTCTCATATTTTTGGTAATATAAATATTATTCTTATTTTAAAATGGATAAGTTGGAAACAGACATTCAAAAAATTATGTAAGCAATCATTCTTCATACCAAGGTCATGCATGTCTAATTACTGAATTTTATTGTGTAGCTCAAATTTTTTCTTCATGATATACCAACAACCCAAATACCAAAGAGTGCATTTAAAAATAGCAGTATGTATAACAGACTAGATTGAGTGGCATAATTGAATTAAGAATTTAGACCATAAGTGCTTCCTAAAATATATACGATGTAGCCTGTAGCAACGCATGTGCATTCTACTAGTGAACATTAGTTGCAAAGAATTTCCATTAGAAATAGCAGCACCAACAATTAAGTTGTCATTGCAACTCTTTGGAGACACGATGCCCTAAGTTGCTTTGTGCCTTTGTGGTACGTAAATGATCTTACACATCTTCTTTTATCCGGGGAATCATACACATCTTTTTTCTAGGGAATCACACACATCTTTATCTTTACATTATCTGAACGAAAGTTAGCAGTTGTGATGTTACTTGTATATTGTCCATTGCCATGCTACATCTGTTCAAATTGTTTTGCCACGCCTACACAAGTGGACGTCCATTTGCTATGTTTCAACTCTTTTGGGTGTCAATCGTCTAGTTTGCTGCCATGTGTAGGTTTATTTGTACCGGTTTGTACAGGGATGTGATTCCTTAGGTTTGCATATGCAATTCATATTGTATCCTCATTCAATCAACATATGAAAAGAATAGTGTCCACGTGTGAAGTCACACTATTTTTTTGTTAGTTACTACCTAACAAAGTTCGTGTACAAGCTAAACCCTACTATTTTGTACATGAATTTTGCTCCTCCTACAAATCCAATGGCTCAAAGATCACTACATTTATCTTCAAAATGAATATTGAAAGTGCATCCAAGATCAATTCATCTTAGAAGAATTTTCAACTCCAAGTTTGGTGACTTCCTGTTGATTTCACCAACAAGAAGCAAGAGGATAAAACTACAAGTTTATTCCCCAATGCCTAACCCTTGTGATGAGCAACTACATAAATCACCAAGTGGAGGTAAATTCTGTAACCCCTTTGAAACACATGAGAGTATGGGTAGCGTTCCATCAAGGAAATAATTCCATCAAAAGTGTGAATATATTGATATTTGAGCGTGTTTTCACTTGAAGATAAGCTTACCTGATGAATTTGACCCATAGTATTCCATGCCATTACTTGATCAAGAGGTAATAGGTAAGCATGTTCATACATGGTGACAAGTTTGCAGCCAAACTCCAAGAAATTTGAGTTTCTTTGGTTGTTAGTTGTGTGGTTTTCCCTTTTTGCCTCATGCTTTGATAGGACTAGTATTATGCTGATTTGCATGTTTTGTTCAAGTCTATAAAAATTGTTGCTTTAGTTATCTCTGTGTTTGCCAAATGGATATGATGAGAACCCCTAAGTATTCCTCTAGCCTCCATCTATGATATTTTCATATTTAATTACACTCAACCTATACACTTGAACATTTTATCTACAACTCCCAGTAGCACCAGATAATTAATCCCCGAAACTACTAGACAAGGGTGTAGTGTGTAAACTTCTGAACGTATCTGGAAGCACCGAAATGAAAAAACACAAAACTATTGGATGTGTAACAGAAAACGAAATTAATAAACCATGTAGCATTACTAGCTGTCATCTACGGAATACTTAGCTCTGACCTGACCAACATCACAAGTTTCTAATAATGCAGGCATCCTATACTGCATCCTTTTAGAGGAAGAAGAGGAGAAGACACTCGTAACATAATAGACAAGGATCTTATTAAAAATATAGTCAACTTAGCAAGGAAAAGAACAGAAAAGAGCTCGCATCTTCATGAGGAACAAGGGCCAAAAGGACTCAGTACACTTCATGAAGCAGCACTCAACCTACACCCAACTTACAAAAGCATGGATCATCAATTCGTGGTCACAAGCCGTTTGTCCAAACATGACAGATAAAGTAGTTAGCCTTCCCACATCCTCAAGCGGTTCACCTTCCACATACCTATGGAAGTTCTTCATCACTGTCATCCAGATTTGCGCCATCTATTTCGTTGCCTGTAGGAGCAACGAACCGGGTACCTAGCTGCTGTGTTAGCTTCAAGGCACTACGAAAGAGTGGGCAGTCTGCTTTGTTTCCAGGAACACCATTGCTCCGAAACCATTTTGCCCAGGCTTTGCTAAGTTTTGATCTTGTCTCCGTCTCCTTCTTGAATATCACGTCAATTTGAGTTTGTTTTAGTACCCGGCTAGGCACAGGATCTGCATCCCTTCCTTGATCTCCATGCTTTGACTTGCCGAACGTTCCTGCAGGGTGAGAGGAGAATGAAAGAGTCAAGCCCCAAGTCGGACCAACCCACAATATCCCTCCATAACAAATCCCCGCTTGGAATCTTGGTAAGGAAATTGGCACACGCAAACCTGTTTATTTATTTATTTATTACAAAAATTTGACAGGAATGAGGTAATAACAAATCGCTAACTAGCAGGGCAGCAGGTGAAATCATATTTCAAATTAAGGACATTGCTTACAGCGACCCACAATTCAGCTACTGATCGACCTACCAAAGTCCATATCTCCGATGTATAACAGATTACAGACCCATAAATTCCAAGATACATGTATGTTACCTCCTTCCGGTAAGGTTCCACTCGAGGTACCTGCTTCGTTACCTCCTACTGCTCCCACACCCCACGAAGCAAAGTTGTAATCATTTGCAAGAGGTGCAAAGAGGCCACCAGTCCTCCTCTCGCGTACCGCCAAGTCACTCACTAGCACAGAGAAGTGGTGTCAGATTGGGAAAATGGAAAAAGGGGGGGGGGGGGGGGGGGGGGGGCAAGAGGGAAGACCAAGAGACTGAGAACAAGCCAAGAAGATGAACTCAGACCTCATAATGTGAGTAGGTGACATATGAGTTGGTTACACAGACAAATGATAAATGGTCGTTGGTGTGATATTGTGGGAAAAACTACTGCTCTTAACAGAATAACGGTAAGGACTAAAAACAGCAAAGGGAATTGAACATCCAAGAGTGAAAGTGTCGCAAGAACATTGTTTCATCGCCAAGCCTCACATTTTTACATTTTCTCGGCACACACTAACTAACTACTCCCTCCGTCCCAAATTACTTGTCGCAGGAATGCATGTATCTAGACGTATTTTTAGTTCTAGATACATCCATTTCTATCCATTTCCTCATCAAGTAATTTCGGATGGAGAGAGTAGTCAATAACCAAGAACGTGCAATCCTCAGCCTAATGCCACAAGATAGGAAAAATGCGGAAAATGACAGAAAATAGAAACACAAACACACTGCTTTGAACAGTTGATATACAGAAAATCCTCAAAGAATAGGTGAACCTCTTCCTGATTGCACAGGGTATGAAATGATTGGAAAATAATAGAAAGCACAATGACTAAACAGTTTAAGTTTTGCCAATTACCGTGATGGTTTTACATCCAGTCGATGAATAAAATTAGTTAAAACTGTCTGCATTCTCTGAACATGACAACAGTCCAGTCTTCACTGATAATATTAAAGAGAATACGATAACTATAAGTAGAGTTAATAAGTTAAACAACACGTTCGTAGCACACTATTCCAGCAACGAAAAATTAAAAGTAATTCGACCTTTTTATTTGCCTCCAATGTAAAGACAGAGAACTACCTGCAGTATAGAAACTTCTGTAGGGAAGATAGCAAGTATTGCTGAAATTGTCTTTGCCGAGATTCTTGGACTGCATTGACTCAAGTTGAACCATGCAGAAACCGATGTCCGTCCTTATATAAATCACATGATCAACTTCATCATACCCCATCAGTAAATTGTCCATTCCCCCCATAGGCCCCAATCCAAGGATCGTGTTCAGTTGAACGGTCTTCTGCAGCACCCATCCATCAACACCATCATCACAACTGACCTTCCTCTCCCACATTTCGAATCTATAGCACGAAAGAATGGCTAGGCCGATACAGCCATCGTTTGCTACCATGACCTGAAGGCTGCGATGCCTATAGTACATCAGATCTGGCGGCATCTCGATATTGGCTAGGCTCTGCTTACCCAAATCAAACTCCAGTATGCCTTCCTCATGATATCCAGGAAATAACCAGTAAAGGGCATTCCCGACAAGTGTACTGGGTTGCTTCAAATCATACATCTCACGATTCGCTATTGAGATTATATCGCCCCATATGCCAGACTCCGATGAGTAGACACAGGCGAAAGCTTGATTATAGTCGTCACTGATGCCCATCAAGACCACCTGAAATGGGCTGGTGTGGCAATCGCCGTGCACGTGGCCTTCCTCACCGGAAACGCAAATCACGGCGGCGTTGAAGACGCCAATCTCCTTCTCGTTAAACACTGGTGGAACGACCACATGACGGCGGCCTCCGGTGGCAGGGTCAAACAGCAAGACCTCGCGCCGCTGGTGGTCGAAGAAGACGACGCGTCCATGGCGGCAGTCGAACAAGTCCATGTACATGCAGAGGATGTCTGGAGGGAAGAAGCTCTCGTGTGGGATGTGGTCTGGAGGGTCGAGATCGGACCTGAAGTAGGGGGACCCAGTGTGGCCCATGACCAGGCCGAGGAGGGGAGGATTCCGGTGTTGGTCGCGGAAGCCGCGGAGGAATTGGGCGTCGGTGACGACGCCGCGCCATTGCTTGCAGACGACGGAGAGGCGGGGAATAGAGGAGGGCTGAGGCGGGAGGAGGAGGAAAATCTTCCTTAGGAGGTCGTCGTCTTCCAGCGCCGCCGGTGGCGAGGCGGGGCGAGCGCGGCGGCGGCGGGTCATGGTGTCGTCGACTGGATTGTGGTGTGAGGGTGTGGAGTAGTGGACTGTCGACTGTGTGGTCCGGTCCGTCCAAGCTTTCGGTCAGGGCGGGAGAACCAGCCCATTAGAGCATATACAGTCGTATCCCTATATGCTCCTCAAACGTCCGGAACGCCCTTCCGATCACTCACCGGTCATAAAAATGCAACTCAACAGAATCTCTCATATCCGTCTCAAACGCCCGGACAAACCGGCACCCCTCATATCCATCTCAAATATGAGGACGATATGAGGGCTCGCGGACGCGCCCGGGCAGTCCGCCACATAGGACGCGACCCCACTCCGAACCACCTTTTCTCTTTTCTTATTTATTATTTTCTTTCTCTATCTTTTTCTTCACCAATCACGTGCAAGTGACCGGACATATGAGAAGAAAAATGAAAAGTGTGGATGCGCGGACCAAATTACAGGGCTCAAAACGGACACGCCCGGTCACTGACCGGACGCGTCCGCGGGCGTTTAAGGGATCAGATTTGCTAGGTCCGGCTATAGATGCTCTTAGATGTCTAATTTCAATGTTTTGAATGGTTAAATCAACATTTTTTTTTCTGATATTTTGCCCTATGGGCAACTAGGATTAGTCTCCTCTCGGTGATATACAATCGGTGGTTAGTGCTTCTCGGATCCGGTCGTCGTGCGGCACAAATTGTTATCTTCAAGACTCAAGACCAGGCTCAAGTACTTGCGAGGCTATGTCGGACACAAAGTCGGCGATGAGTGGCGGCTCTTAAGGGCGAGGGTCAAGGTCAGTGACGGAGCTACACCAAAATTATTGGGGGGCCAAACACAAAATGTGTACATTTCTGAAAGTAAACTACTAATTTTTCTTCCAACTAATCCCTTTATTTATTTTTTTCTTCAAAGAATTGTGCAAAGCTGGGGGGCCACAGCCCCCCCCCCCCCCCAAAGAATACACTAAGCTCCGCCGGTGGTCAAGGTGGCCTGGTGATTTCTTCGATCAGCTAAATTTAGATGTTATCTTTATCTTTACCTACTAATAAAGGAAAGAGTGTTTCTGCCCGTACGTCATCGAAATTGCTCCTAAAGTTGCAAAATATTATCCACCAATGCCACCTATAAGTGATAAAAAATGTTTCATACAGAAAAATTTTGGACTGGGCCGGCCCATGCACTAGGAACCTCCTATACTGCGTTGTGAGCGCTAGGAGAAGACACAACGCACATGTTTGGACCGGCCCATGTATGAACGACCTGTTTCTAAATTTCGTTTTTCTTTTTCGTTATTGTTCTTTTTCAACTTTAAATAATTTGGGAATTCAAAAAAATCGAAAATTAAAAAGAATAAGAATGTTGAAATAAAATGTTTAATAATTCAAAAATGTTTGTGGATTCAGAATATGTTTGTGGTTATAAAATAATATTCGCATATTTAAGAAATATTCACACATTTTTTTAAAAATGTTTGAGAAATCAAAAAATGTTCATGATTTTCTAAAAAGTTCAATTATTGAAAAATGTTAACCAAATTAAACAAAAAAAAATTCAATTCTTTATGTTCATGAATTAAAAAAATCTTAAAAATTCAGAAACTGTTCATAAATTTGAAAATAGTTTATTGATTGATAAAATGTTCGCTGATTCAAAAAAGATCATACATTTTTGAAATTTTGCTTTTCTTTTCTATCATTGTTTTCTTTTATACTTTAAATAATTTAGGAATTCAAAAAAGTTTTAAAAATTAAAAAGAATAAGAATTTCGAAATAAAATGTTTAATAATTCATAAAGGTTTGTGGATTCAGAATATGTTTGTGATTTTAAAAAAATGTTCGCATATTTAAGAAATGTTCACAAATTTTTAAACAAATGTTCGAGAAATCAAAAGACGTTCTTAATTTTTTTAAAAGTTCAAGTATTAAAAGAATGTTAATAAAATTGAAAAATATGCCAATTAAAAAAATGTTCATGAATTAAAACAATTCCTAAAAATTCAGAAACTGTTTGTAAATTTAAAAATAGTTTATTGATTGATAAAATGTTCGCTGAGTCAAGAAGATGATGCATTTATAAAAAATCATCAATTTCTAAAATTGTTCTGCCAATTTCGAAAAAAATGCTCGTTGACTCTAGACATGTTTGCCGATTCAAGCAAAATATTCTAAAAAATGTTCACATTTAAAAAAAATTGCAAATAATCTACAATGTTCATGAATTTAAAAAATGTTCGTGAATTTGAAAATGTTCACAGAAATTTTAAAAAATGATTGCAAATAGTATAAAAAGTTCTTGATTTTAGAAAATGTTTGAAAATCTATAGAAGTGTTGATGTCGTTGAAAAATGTACGTGATTTCAAATATGTGCACGAGTTTAGAAAAATGTTCATGATTTCAAAAATTGTTCATGATTTCATGTAATTGAGATTGACAGGGCATTTCGATGATGAAACAAAATGTGGTCATGTCCATTGGGTATTATGATTTTTTTTCTCCCGTTGCAACGCACGGGCCTTATTGCTAGTGTAGATTAATAAGGATGATCACATCAAGAACAACGGCTGTTGGCTAGGCCTCGCTAAGGTTCAAACAGAAAAGTCTATCACTCAAGCGGTGTTTTTGGAGTCGTCATAGAACCTGGCATGGTAAGGATGCTAAAATCTTTCTTAAAGGGCTTATAGTTAACAACGTCACTTGGGGCAATTGTTTTAGAAGGCGGCCAAATTTGAATAGCTTTGATCTTAACTTTATCAAGTTCAACGCATTGTGGAGTAACAACATAATCAAGAAATGATGCTTAGTCGGTGCAAAGGATGCATTTCCCAAGGTTATCAAACAAACGTGAATCTCACAAAGCATTAAAAAACATCGCACAAATAATTCAAGCGTTAATCCAAATATTTTCTATAAATCAGTATTGCTCCCCTTATTTCCATGTCTTGATCTAAAACTAAGGTGTTATAGTCTTGTTCTTATGCATCAATCAAAGCTAAAGTCTCTTCATCAAAATCATGACGTGCTTGATGAGAAATTTTCGACGAAAGTGACCAAACCCTTTGCATTGGTGGTAGTGAATATTTCCCATATGCCCGTTGAGAAAGCATAGTAAGACAAAGTTTTTCCTGGTGCAGCCACATAAGTTTTGATGCCACAAGTGCGCCTTCTGTTGAGTGGGAGATGTGTAGAGATTGTTTTGATGTTGGAGGTGGATGGTGCAGTGGTGCGTGTAGAAGGCGGAGCCTATGAATGATGCATCCTTGAAGAAGTACAACATGTAGAAAATTTAGACCTTGTACTCCATTATTGCCCATGCACTTGCCTCTTTTTGCACTTGCGTCATATCATTGCCCTTTATTACTTTCCACGGTCGTAAACGCATACAAATGCAGAAGGTTCAAATTCGAAGGTTTTTGGCTGAATAAAGAAGGGTTTCTGGATGTGGTTTCATAAGCATGGAATGATAGTCAGATCTTTGAGGCAAATCCTATTGCTCGTTTCTAAGCTAAGCCGAGGAAACGTCTTCGGCCCTTTCAAGCTGGAACGCCAAAAAGTTCGATGAAGTACAAAAATAGATAATTTGGGCAAGAAGTATAATTGAGGTGTTTGATCAAGTCGAAGATTCAAGAATGCCATCTTTTGAGGAAAGATGTTTAAGAAGAGAAGTTAAGAAAAAGTTATTGGGCCTATACACGACTGAACATGGTATGTCTAGACAAACGTTCCTAGGTGAAAGGATCGATATGGTCGACTAGACGGGGGGTGAATAGGTGACTGACAATTTTTAGCTTCTTTTAACAAATTGGGTTAAACAATAAAATAGGTTGTTGATACGTCCCAAACGTACCTACTTTTCCAAATACTTTTGCTCTTGTTTTGGACTCTAATTTGCATGATTTGAATGAAACTAACCCGGACTAACGTTGCTTTCAACAGAACCATCATGGTGTTGTTTTTGTGCAGAAATAAAAGTTCTCGGAATTGAACGAAACTTTCTGGAGATTTTTTATGGAATATATAAAATATACTGGAGCAAAGATCCATCGGAGGGGCCACCAGTTGCCCACAAGGCAACAGGGCGTGCCCACCCCCTGGGCACGCCCTGATGCCTTGTGGGGCCCACATGGCTCTGCTGACCCTAATTCCAAGCCTATAAATTCCTATTCCCCGAGAAAAAAAGAAGAACTTTTATCGTGTTTTATGAGACAGAGCCGTCGCCACCTCCTGTTTTTCCTTGGGAGGGCTGATTTGGAGTCCGTTTGGGGCTCCGGAGAGGAGGATTCGTCGCTGTCGTCATCACCAACCCTTCTCCATCAACAATCCCATCATGCTCACCACCGAGAGTGAGTAATTCCTTTGTAGGACGGTGATGGGATTGGACGAGATTTTTCATGTAATCGAGTTATTTTGATAGGGCTTGGTCCCTAGTATCCACAATGTTCTGAGATTGATGTTGCTATGACTTTGCTATGCTTAATGCTTGTCACTAGGGCCCGAGTGCCATGATTTCATATCTGAACCTATTATGCTTTCATGAATATGAGAGTGTTTTGGATCCTATATTGCAAGTTGTATGCACCTATTATGTGTTATGATCAGCATACCCCAAGGTGACAATAATTGGGATTCTTTTCGGTGATTACCATAGTTTGAGGAGTTCATGTATTCACTATGTGTTAATGCTTTTAGTTCCAAGTAGTTTGAATGCTTGATACAGCCTCCAGGCATCTATATGAGTAGTTCTACCAATCTTACAACGTTTTGTTGACATAATTTTGTGGTCCAAATTTTTTAGAAAGTTGTTCTTAGGAAAATGAACATCTTTAGGAGAGGTTCTTCGAGCCGGAGTTCCAAGGGAATCGTTGGGGGTGTCCAGGACCATGACATCAACATTCTCCGTAGGACGGAGGTTCAGTCATGCGAGTGGCCACACACTGCCTTCATGAACAAAGCCGGGTTTCGCCAAGAGTTCATGCAATTCATTGCAAATGCTGGATTGACCGACTTCCTCACAGATGAGTGTGACCAATACCACATCCTTACCAATACCTTTGTGCAAAATTTCCATTTCTTGCATAGGCTCGATATTCCCATGGTACGCTTTGATTTATATGCTGAACATTATGAGATACCGCTTACTGAGTTCTATCAAATATGATTGATTCCCTCTGGCGGGGAATTGAGAGATCCACGACCGGAGGAGATCGAGGACTTTCTCCTTACTTAAACTATGGGAGAACGTAGGGGCGTGTCAAAAGCCAGAGCTACTAGTTTGCATTTTCCTGTTGTGTACTACTTTGCTCTATTTTTAGGAAAATGCTTGACTTCTAGGGAGGAAGGTGGCACGCTCAGTGCTCCTCACCTCGCCATTTTATGCCGTGCACTTTTCAATGACAACACATACAACTTAGGAGCTATCATTGCACGCCGCCTGCACACTAACCGGACTAGGGGTAAGGTTCATGGTGGTATTTATGCTACTCGCTTGGCGAGACATTTTAATGTTAATATACGCCGTAATGATTGCTTGATGCCCAAGGTTTATTTGGATCACCAAGCTATGATAGATCACCACTTAATTGATGAACCTGAGCCTCCTCACCACATTCGCTATAACTTGGTATACAACGAGAAGACTCGCGATATTATTCTGTTGCCTGCACCTTCTTTGTTTGACTATCATGCGAGGCACGAATATGTCATCATGCCGTCAGACATGATCGCTTATCGGAACAAGTTGGCTGAGGCGAAGAACAAGGCCCAGGCTTGGGAGCTCAAGTTCCTCCGCCTAACTACTTCCCTACTAGACCCGATGGCTACCACGGATGGTGATTACCAATCTAGGACAAAAGCCTAAGCTTGTGGGAGTATGTGTTTCCCACCTACATTACATTCATGTTCACACATTTCATTTCAACTGTCGGTGTTCATCCTCTTTCATTGTATATCCATGTTAGTTTTATTTTTTGCTTTCTTCTTGTGTGTTTGAAAAACTTTGAAAATCCAAAAATATTTCTCGCTTCTTTTCGGTTTTTCTTTCCTGTTTAATTAGTTTGTAGTATTAAAAGAAAACCCAAAAAGATTTCTCGTTTCTTCTCTTGCTTGTTGGGATCTTTCCCGTGTAAATAGTTTTTTCTCGCTTGTCGTTTTTCTTTCGTTTATTTGCTTTCTTCAGAAAAACTAAAAACTCCAAAAATATTTCACTGTGTTTCTCTGAATTTCTTTTCTTTTCGTTGAGTCGTTGAAAGGAGAAGACCACGATGAAAATGTTGAGTGGATCTCATATGCATTATTGTTTATCTAACGAAGAGCCAATATTACCTTGTCTTCTCCTTTGTATAAACTGTTTCGCAGATTCCAGCTTAGTCCATGGCACACTTGCACTATTATTATTTTCACATCATTCGGTCGTGCAAGTGAAAGGCAATAATGACGATAATTTGATGAAGTGATCGTGGTAAAGGAAGCTAGTATGAACTCTTTTGTTTTCCGTTTTTGTAAATATGTTTAGTCATTCGATCTTGATTCAGCATATTATGAGTAAACATGTTTGTGATGACAATTAGATATTATAGTTGCCCATGCCATGCTTAAATAGTTAGGAGTGCATAATGATTTATCTTATGTGTCAACATGGATTAAAATGGTTGTGATGTAGTTTGTTAGTATGGTATCCTCCTCTGAGTAACTCGAGTGGCTTGACTTGACACATGTGCAAACATGTAGTTGATTCAAATCCAATGTAGCCTTCATGATATTTATGTTCAGAGTGTTTATATCCTACTCATGCTAGCGTTCAATGTTAATCATTCTCAATGCATAGTTATGACCGTTTTCGCTCTCTAGCTGGTCGCTTCTCAATCTATTTGCTAGCCTTCACCTGTACTAAGCGGGAATACTGCTTGTGCATCCAAAATTCTTAAACCCAAGTTGTTCCAAATGAGTCCACCACATCCGGTATTACCCTGCCGTTCCAAGTAAATTTGCAAGTGCCACCTCTAAACATTCAAATAAACGTCTGTTTTGTGTGCTCGTACCGCTCATGGAGCGACGGAGCGGTCAGTATCTTCCATGCTAAGTGGGTTATTCTCAAGATGGACATTTATTCGCATGTCATTGCACGAGAGAGGCTGGTAAAAAGGATGCCCAGTCTTGCATAATCAAAAATAAATTAAACAAACTCCCAGGAGAGTTGAAATGTTGGAGGGCACCCGTGAATTCGGTTAGCCATGGCTTGTGTATGTATGGTGGATGGGAGTAAACTTTACAATTCTGCTTGCGAACCGACAATAATGTGTTTAGCATGGAAGATGCCGGAAACTCTTGTCGTGACGTTGACAGGAAAAGTATACTACTCAAAATCACAATTTCCTCTCAGTTTTGAACCTTGAGCTTTGGCACCTCTGCAAATCAATGCTTCCCTCTGCGAAGGCCCTTTCTATATACTTTTGTGTTATTTATTTTATTGTTGAGTCATCATCTTCTTACCAAAGCACCATACCTGAGAGCACTATTGTCATTTTTATGCATTCAGTCTAGTTAATGTTGGATGTGAGCAAGAATGGATCTTCTCTACTTACAATGTTTAGTCGCTGCTTGGACGTCATAAGTACTCTGCATTTATGTTTTGCGGTCTCAGAAAGAGCTAGCGAGATACCATATTATCATATTATATCATGATTGTTTTGACAAATTATTGGCATGTGGAATATTTTATTATTGCTCGCTAGTTGGTTATGTTATTGCCATGAGTAAATATAATACCTAAGTATTATCATTGATATGGTTATTTATGATCTTTGTTGAAAACCTGGACACTAGCTAAGCATATATATAGCAACAAGAACAAAAGAGTTCGTAAAAGTTTTTTTTATCACTTTTAGTTTGTTAACTGAATTGCTTGAGGACAAACAATGAGTTAAGCTTGGGGGAGTTGATACGTCCAAAACGTATATGCTTTTCCAAACACTTTTGCTCTTGTTTTGGACTCTAATTTGCATGATTTGAATGAAATTAACCTGGACTAACGTTGTTTTTAGCAGAACTATCATGGTGCTGTTTTGTGTAGAAATAAAAGTTCTCGGAATTGGACGAAACTTTCTGGAGTTTTTTATGGAATATATAAAAACTACTGGAGCGAAGATCCATCGGAGGGGCACTAGTTTCCCAGAAGGCAACAGGGCACGCCCACCCCCTGGGTGCGCCCTGATGCCTTGTGGGACCCACGTGACTCTGCTGACCCTAATTCCATGCCTATAATTCCTATTCCCCGAGAAAAAAATTGAAGAAGAATTTTCATCGCGTTTTACGAGACGGAGTGATACTTGTGATCTGCGTTGGTTTTTTCGTGAAGAGGAACGGGTAATTGCAGCACAAAGCGGATACGTATTTCCCTTAGTTATGAAACCAAGGTTTATCAAACCAATAGGAATATCAATCCTCAACCGTCTTCAGCGGCTGCACACAAATGAACAAACAACTTGCACCCAACGCGGGCAAGAGGGTTGTCAATCCCCTTGATCTCGTTATTTGCAAGCAAATGAGTTGTGTAGATAATTGTTGATAAATAAAAATTGCAAAATAAAAAAATAAAAAAAAGGCATCAAGGTAAATATATTGTTTGCGAATATATAAGTGAATAGACACGGGGCCATAGTGTTCCCTAGTGACATCTCTCATGTAGGCAGCATACGGTGGGTAAACAAAGTACTGTTGGGCAATTGATAGAAAAGCGGATAGTTATGCGATGTTCACGGCAATGATAATGTATATATAAGCATCACGTCCATAAGCAAATAGGCCGACTCCTGCCTGCACCTACTACTATTAGTCCACTCATCGACCGCTAGCCAGCATGCATCTTGAGTATTAAGTAAAACAGAGTAATGCTTGGAGAACGATGACATGATGTAGACAAAGTAAACTCAAACAATATGAATGAACCCCATCGTTTTTATCCTTAGTAGCAACAACACAAAGACGCATTTTGTCCCCTACTTTGTCACTGTGATATAGAAACTCGCCAGGTTGAACCTACCACAACGCACCACTCCCACCGATGAAATATCAATCTACTTGGCCAAAGCATATCAATAGGTCGGAGAGTATTACGAAGCTATAATGATCATGCACATAAGAGATAATATAATTCAGAGGCACCTCAAATAATTTTCATGAATAATCTGAACATAAACCGACAATTCATCGGATCCCAACAAACACACCGCACAATAGGATTACATCGGATAGATCAAAGCGAAGATGCGATGACCATTGTATTGAAGATCATAAGAGAGAGATTGCCATCTAGGTACTAGCTATGGACCCGTAGGTCTGTGGTGAACTACTCACACATCATCATGAGGGCAGCAAGGTTGAGGAAGAGGCCCTCCGTGACCGATCCCCCCTCCGGCAGGGTGCCGGAACGGAGCTCCAGATGGCCTCGCGCCGGAACAGAGACTTACGGCGGCGGAAAAAGGGTTTCGGGACTGCCTCCCGGGTTTTCAGAATATTAGAGAATTTATAGGCCAAAGAGGGACGTCGGGAGGTGCCCGAGGGGGCCACCACATATCAGGGTGCGCTGTGTGGTGGGGCCCTCGCGTGCCTCCCGGCTTCCTTCCGAAGCTTCTAGGTCTTCATATAGTCCGGAAAAAATCATCAAAAAGTTTCGTGGCAATTGGACTTCGTTTGGTACAGTAAACCTGCAAAGGCAAAAACACGCAGAAAACAAGAACTGGCACTGGGCATTGGGTCAATAGGTTAGTGCTCAAAAATATTATAAATTGGTAAATAATGACCCAAAAGTATCTTAGAATGATAATATATCAGCATGGAACAATCAAAAATTATAGATACATTGGAGATGTATCAAGCATCCCCAAGCTTAATTCCTACTCGTCCTCGAGTAGGTAAATGATAAAAACAATTTTTTTGATGTGACATGCTATCCACTATGTAATCTTATTCAGGTATGCTCATTGAGAAAAGATGAATCAACAAATATTAACATAGCAATATTCAAAGTGTAAGAAACAGAATTGTTAATTCCTAAAAGTATATGTTCCTTAAGAAATGCTTACCCCTCCCCCATTCATCTTATTGTATTAGCAAGGCATGGCTCCATCTTCACCACATTAATACAAATGTTAAGCACCACGATGTCCAAGTTAGGCAATTGGTTCGTACTTTTTCAATATACATCAACTTTTTATTCTTCACGCAATACATGAGAGTGAGCCATTGGACATAGCATTTAGGTGGAATAGAGTATGGTGGTAGATATCAAAGGGGTAGGAAGTGGAGAAGATAGTCTCACATCAACTAGGCGTACCAACGGGCTATGGAGATGCCCATCGATAGATGTCAATGCAAGGAGTAGGGATTGCCATGCAAATGATGCACTAGAGCTATAAGTGTATGAAAGCTCAAATGAAGCTAAGTGGGGTGTGCATCCAACTTGCTTGCTCATGAAGACCTCGGGCATTTGAGGAAGCCCGTCGTAGGAATATACAAGCCAAGTTTGAAATAATGAATAGGTAATTCCCACTATCATGTGAAAGTGATATATCATGAGACTCTCTACATGAGGAACATGGTGCCACTTTGAGGCACAAGTGTGGTAAAGGATAGTAGCAAAGTCCCTTCTCTCATTTTCTCTCATCTTTTTTTGAATGGACGGTGGGATCATTTGGCCTCCCTCATCTTTATTTTTTGTCAGGAGTCTCATCTCGACTTATGGGAGATTCATCGTCTCCATCATTCTTTCCTCACTGGGACAATGCTCTAACAATGATGATCATCACACTTTTATTTACTTACAAGTCAACATGGAGAACTGATATGAAGATATGACTCTGTATGAATGCCTCTGGCAGTGTACCAGGATGTGTAATGATCTAGCGTGACATGTATCAAAAACATTATGAAGGTGGCTTAGCCACAAATACTATGTCAGCTCTATATGATCATGCAAAGCAATATGACAATGAACGAACTAGTCATGTGAAGTGACGATGGAATTTGCATGGCAATATATCTCGGAATGGCTATGGAAATGCCATGATAGGTAGGTATGGTGGCTGTTTTGAGGAAGATATAATAAGGCTTATGTGCAACAGAGCGTATCATGTCACGGGGTTTGGATGCACCGGCGAAAGTTGCACCGATCCTCGAGGTGAGAACGGGCTATGCACGGTACCGAAGAGGCTAGCAAATTATGAAAATGTGAGATTGCGTATGTCCATGGTTTCACATTAGTCATAAAGAACTCATATACTTATTGCAATGTTTTATTAGTTTATCATAAATCAAAGTACTAATCGCATGCCCCGAGGGAAGAGGTTGGTAGGAGTTAACAACACTAGGATTTCAACGAGGAATAGAAATGCTCACACATCATCATGATACGTCTCCAACGTATCTATAATTTATGAAGTATTCATGCCATGTTTACAATAATTCTATATGATTTTGGTATGATTTTATTAGAACTAACCCGGACTGACGCTGTTTTCAGCAGAACTACCGTGGTGTTATTTTTGTGCAGAAATAAAAGTTCTCGGAATGAGCTGAAAATTTACGGAGAATATTTTTGGAAAATATAAAAAAAATACTGGAGTGAAAAGTCACCGGAGAGGAAGGCCGAGGAAGCCACAAGGGTGGGGGCGCGCCCCCTGGCTTGTGACTTCCTCGAGAACCTTTTGGACGTGGGACGAACGCCAAAAACTCTTATAAATATAGAAATCTCTGAAAAGAAACCTAGATCGGGAGTTCCGCCGCCGCAAGCCTCTGTAGCCACGAAAAACCAATCGGGAGCCCGTTCCGGCACCCTGCCGGAGGGGGAAACCATCACCGGAGGCCATCTTCATCATCCCGGCGGTCTCCATGACGAGGAGGGAGTAGTTCACCCTTGGGGCTGAGGGTATGTACCAGTAGCTATGTGTTTGATCTCTCTCTCTCTCTCGTGTTCTTGAGATGACACGATCTTGATGTACCGCGAGCTTTATTAATATAGATGAATCATATGGAGTTTTCCCCTCTCTATCTTCTTGTGATGAATTGAGTTTTCCCTTTGAAGTTTTCTTATCGGATTGAGTCTTTAAGGATTTGAGAACACTTGATGTATGTCTTGCGATGGGATATCCATGGTGACAATGGGATGTTCTATTGATCCACTTGATGTATGGTTTGGTGATCAACTTGCGGGTTCCGTGACCTTGGGAATCTATGCATAGGGGTTGACACATGTTTTCGTCTTGACTCTCCGGTAGAAACTTTGGGGCACTCTTTGAAGTTCTTTGTGTTGGATTGAACATGATGAATCTGAAATTGTGTGATGCAAATCGTATAATCAAGCCCATGGGTACTCATGGTGACATTGGAGTATCTAGGTGACATTAGGGTTTTGGTTGATGTGTATCTTAAGGTGTTATTTTAGTACGAACTCTAGGGCTGTTCGTGACACTTATAGGGATAGCTCATAAGATTGATCGGAAAAGATAACTTTGAGGTGGTTTCGTACCCTACAATAATTTCTTCGTTTGTTCTCCGCTATTTGTGACTTTGGAGTGAACTCTTTGTCGCACGTGAGGAATTTATATATGATTCAACTATGTTAGTATTGTTGAGAGAACTTGCACTAGTGAAAGTATGAACCCTAGGCCTTGTTTCTAATCATTGCAATACCGTTTGTGCTCACTTTTATCATTAGTTACCTTGCTGTTTTTATATTTTCAGATTACAAAAACCTATATCTACCATCCATATTACACTTGTATCACCATCTCTTCGCCGAACTAGTGCACCTATACAATTTACCATTGTATTGGGTGTGTTGGGGACACAAGAGACTCTTTGTTATTTGATTGCAGGGTTGTTCGAGAGAGACCATCTTCATCCTACGCCTCCCACGGATTGACAAAACCTTAGGTCATCCACTTGAGGGAAATTTGCTACTGTCCTACAAAACTCTGCGCTTGGAGGCCCAACACGAGTCTACAAGAAGAAGGTTGCGTAGTAGACATCAAGCTCTTTTCTGGCGCCGTTGCCGGGGAGGCTAGGTAAGCGGCACTCACATCCCGTCAACGAAGCTCTTTTCTGGCGCCGTTGCCGGGGAGGTGAGTGCTTGAAGGTATATCTTTAGATCTTGCAATTAAATCTTTTAGTTTCTTGTTTTTCACTAGTTTAGTCTATAAAAGAAAACTACAAAAAAATGGAATTGAGGTTGCGTCATATGCTTCATCTTTTTAATGTCTTTCGTGAAAATGATGGAAAGGAAAATTGTGCTCAAGTGTTAGAAGAAGAAGTTATTAAAATGTTTGGCACTAAATCTTTGAGTGATGAGCATGATTGCAATGTTGTTAGTATGAATTCTTTGAATATCCAGAGTACTAATGATGATTGCACTAGTCATGATAAAAAGATTTCTTATAAGCATGTCAATTTTTGTGGAGTGCATAGAGTTTGTGAAGACATGCCTAAAAGGGAAGATAGATTTTGTAAGAGGCATAAGTATTTAGAAACTAAATGGTTGCAAGAGAGGCTATATGTTTGTGCTGAAAGACTTAATATTTCTCGCCGTCCTTGTGAACTTTGCAATGATAGTGGTCATTTTAATTTCCAATGTGAATTATTTCATGATCGAATTGTGTCCAAAAATTGTGATAACCTCATTACCCTTGAGCATCATAATGAACTTAGTCTATTTTTGGGGTATGAAGAAATGAAACATAAAACTAAGGATGTTCCCGCTTGGGTTCTCATGAAAATGATTGATTTTGATCTAAATGAAATCTATATGTATTGCGTGGTAAATTGCATTGAGAATCCTTATATTGCCAATTACTTAAAGACAAGAAAACAAATAGAAGATGAAGAGAATACTAATGAAGGGGAAGAGGTTTCCCAATATCCTCCTATTTTTTCTTATGATGAATCAGGTAACGAGGAGGAGCTTTTTATTCAACCAACCTCTTCAAAAAGAAGCTTGGAGGAATTAAATAAACCCACACATAATGTGGTGAAGAAGAAGAAAAGAAGGAAAAATAAAGGTAAAGAGGTATCTCTCCCAAATAATGTTGCTCCCATTATTGATAGGCCTCATGAGAATGAATCAAAAATAGTTGTGGAAGATGATACACTTGAGGATGATTTTGTTATGCCTATTGCTTGTTGTGATAATTATGATTGGGAAGATAATGATACTTCTTATAATCTTGAAAATATTTATGGCACCAACTTGGAAGATGATGATAATAATTGCTATACTATTGGTGCTATTCATACTATTAATGATGAGAGTGATTATGTTTATGATATACAAAGCCACAAGATTGGGGATGATATGTTTGATGAAAATGACATGTTTGAGAATTTATTTGCTGCAATTAATGTTTTCCCCAAGCTTGGTGATGCTATGCTTAATGAAGATGATCTTTTTATTCCCCTTACTTTGAATGATCAAATTTTTTATAATGACTGCATGCCTCCTACTTATGATGACTATTGTGATGATACTTATGCGATGAAAAAGAGTGATGATTACTATTGTGATACTTGTCATAATTATGAATATCCTTTTACTTAATATTACTCTTTTAATGTGGAACCAATTTGTAGTATTCAATTCTTTTATGATACTCCCACTATTAGTCATGAGAAGAAATTTTCTTGTGTGGAGAGTAGTAAAATCCCTATGCTTGTAGATCATGAAAAGAATGCTTTATGTGCTGGTTATATTGTGAAATTCCTTCATGATGCTACTGAAAATTATTATGAGGGAGGAACATATGCTTGTAGGAATTGCAATAATATCAAGTTTCCTCCCTATGTGTTCAAAGTTTTGAAGTTATGCTTCTTTTTCTTTCCTATGCTAGTTGATTCTTGCTCCCATAAATTGTTTGTTCACAAAATCCCTATGCATAGGAAGTGGGTTAGGCTTAAATGTGCTAGTAATATGCTTCATGATGCTCTTTTGCATGTTTCAATTACTATTCTTATATGAGCATCATCGAAATCATCATGCCTAGCTAAAAGGCATTAAAGAAAAGCGCTTGTTGGGAGGCAACCCAACACTTTTACTTTCTGTTTTTATGTGTTCACATGATTAAGCTACTGTATAATCATGTTTTATAGCTTTTGTTTCAATAAAGTGCCAAGTAAAGCCTTTGAGATAGTGTGGATGATAGTTGACTTGATTCTGTGCAAAAACAGAAACTTTTGCTCTCAGTCCAGGAATTTTGTAAATTCACTGGAACGTGATTTTGATCTGAAATTTTTACACAGTCTTGATATACAAATTTCCTAGATTTTCCTAATTTGTCAGAATTTTTAGAGACAGGGAAGTGTGGTTACGCTACAGATCTTCACAGACTGTTCTGTTTTTGACAGATTCTGTTTTGCATGCATAGTTTACTTGTTTTAGTGTTTCTATAGCTTATATTGAGTGATATAAATTATGGGAATGATAGAATACAGTAGGTATATTGTGGGAACAATTATGAATCTTGTCTTGACAGTACCTAAGTGAATGATTTATCTTTATTGCACTAACCCTTCTCACGAAGTTCCGTTAAGTTTTGTGTGATTGAAGTTTTCAAGTTTTGGGTGAGACACCGATATGAGGAGAATAAGGAGTGACAAGAACCTAAGCTTGGGGATGCCCAAGGCACCCCCAAGGTAATATTCAAGGAAGACTCAAGCGTCTAAGCTTGGGGATGCCCCGGAAGGCATCCCCTCTTTCGTCTTCAACATTATCGGTGAAACCATGATATGAGAGGATTGAACGAGATACAAAAGCTCAAGCTTGGGGATGCCCAAAGCACCCCAATTAAATATTTCAAGAATTCTCAAGCATCTAAGCTTGGGGATGATACGCATCCCACCTCTCTTCATCAACAATTATCGGTTAGCCTATGTTGAGCCTAAATTTTTTCGTTCACATGATGCGTGCTATTCTTGGAGTGCTATTTTTCTTTTGTTTGCTGTTTAAATAAAATACTCAGATCTGAAAATATTTATTGAGAGAGAGAGAGAGTCCTCACATAGCTACTTAATTGTTTGACTACTCATTGATCTTCACTTTTATCTTTTGAGAGTAGCTTGTCATTTCCTCTCATGCTTCACTTATACCTTTTTGAGGGATGAAATCTTTATGCTCATGTGCTTCGTTTAAATTTGTTTGAGCTTGTCGAAAAAGCAATGGCAATATATGAAACTAGTCCCAAAGTGATAGATATCCAAGGAGGATATAATAAAAACTTTCATGAAAGATCATGGGACAAATTAAACTTGATTCTTTGTAATAGTTTTGAAACATGATGATAGTAATATGTGAGTCATGTTAGTGAGTAATTATGCTTTAGTAGGAATATTGGTGTTAAGGTTTGTGATTCCCTATGCAAGTACGAAAGTCAATAGTTATGCAATGAAGTTACATCCTACTTGTGGTGCATTATTCGGTGTTAGTTATGTTCAATGCTCACTTATGTGAATTTTCGTTTCTTGGTTTGGTTGCTTCCCAATCTATTTGCTAGCCTCCATTTGTACCAAGTAGAAATACTACTTGTGCATCCAAAATCCTTAAACCAAGTTTTGCCTTATGAGTCCACCATACCTACCTATATGTGGTATTTCCATGCCGTTCAAAGCAAATTTGTATGTGCCATCTCTAAATTTTCAAAATAATTTTTCTCTTTTGTGTGCCCGTACCGCTCATGAAACGGTGGGGAGTATCCAATATTTTTCCATGCTAGGTGTGTTATTCTCACGATATGTGTTGATTCACTTTCATTCACGAGAAAGTGGCTGGTATTCGGGATGCCCAGTTCCATGCTCAAAAAATCAAATCAAAATATAATGAAACAAAACTACCCTAGGATTGTTGTTTGTATGGACGGTACCCGTGGATTCGTCTCGCCGTGGAGTGTGATTGATTGGTGGAGGGGGAGTAAAAACTTTACCATTCTGTTTGGGAACCGCCTATAATGTATCTAGCATGGAAAGTATTGTGAGCTACTTTGTCGTTTTCGTTGACAGGAAAAGCATGCCACTCAAAATGTTTTTCTCTCTCAATTTAAACCTTGAGCTCTGGCACCTCTACAAATCCCTACTTCCCTCTACGAAGGGCCTATCTATTTACTTTATGCAATTTTTATTTTTGCTTTGAGTCTCCATCTTCTCTTATAAGCACCAACTAGGGGGCACTATGATCGTACTTGAGCATTGGGCATAGCTAATATTTGAGTGTGTTTCATGAATGGATCAATGATTGAGCATGATGGGCTAGGGATAACTTTCTTTAGTGTTGATATTTTGAAAGACATCGTTGCTTGTTGACATGCTTGAGTATTGAAGTCATTATGTTAAAACTAGACTATTGCTTTGAATCATTTACAAGTCCAAATGTCCATGCTATACAAAGAAGAAAAGAATATGATGAACATGTTGGGTAGCATTCACACTTCATAAATTATTTCTTTTATCATTTACCTACTCGAGGACGAGCAGGAATTAAGCTTGGGGATGCTGATACGTCTCCAACGTATCTATAATTTATGAAGTATTCATGCCATGTTTACAATAATTCTATATGATTTTGGTATGATTTTATTAGAACTAACCCGGACTGACGCTGTTTTCAGCAGAACTACCGTGGTGTTATTTTTGTGCAGAAATAAAAGTTCTCGGAATGAGCTGAAAATTTACGGAGAATATTTTTGGAAAATATAAAAAATACTGGAGCAAAAATTCACCGGAGAGGAAGGCCGAGGAAGCCACAAGGGTGGGGGGCGCCCCCCTAGGGCGCGCCCCCCTGGCTTGTGACTTCCTCGGGAACCTTCTGGACGTGGGACCAACGCCAAAAACTCTTATAAATATAGAAATCTCTGAAAAGAAACATAGATCGGGAGTTCCGCCGCCGCAAGCCTCTGTAGCCACGAAAAACCAATCAGGAGCCCGTTCCGGCACCCTGCCGGAGGGGGAAACCATCACCGGAGGCCATCTTCATCATCCCGGCGGTCTCCATGACGAGGAGGGAGTAGTTCACCCTTGGGGCTGAGGGTATGTACCAGTAGCTATGTGTTTGATCTCTCTCTCTCTCTCGTGTTCTTGAGATGACACGATCTTGATGTACCGCGAGCTTTATTAATATAGATGAATCATATGGAGTTTTCCCCTCTCTATCTTCTTGTGATGAATTGAGTTTTCCCTTTGAAGTTTTCTTATCGGATTGAGTCTTTAAGGATTTGAGAACACTTGATGTATGTCTTGCGATGGGATATCCATGGTGACAATGGGATGTTCTATTGATCCACTTGATGTATGGTTTGGTGATCAACTTGCGGGTTCCGTGACCTTGGGAATCTATGCATAGGGGTTGACACATGTTTTCGTCTTGACTCTCCGGTAGAAACTTTGGGGCACTCTTTGAAGTTCTTTGTGTTGGATTGAACATGATGAATCTGAAATTGTGTGATGCAAATCGTATAATCAAGCCCATGGGTACTCATGGTGACATTGGAGTATCTAGGTGACATTAGGGTTTTGGTTGATGTGTATCTTAAGGTGTTATTTTAGTACGAACTCTAGGGCTGTTCGTGACACTTATAGGGATAGCTCATAAGATTGATCGGAAAAGATAACTTTGAGGTGGTTTCGTACCCTACAATAATTTCTTCGTTTGTTCTCCGCTATTTGTGACTTTGGAGTGAACTCTTTGTCGCACGTGAGGAATTTATATATGATTCAACTATGTTACTATTGTTGAGAGAACTTGCACTAGTGAAAGTATGAACCCTAGGCCTTGTTTCTAAGCATTGCAATACCGTTTGTGCTCACTTTTATCATTATTTACCTTGCTGTTTTTATATTTTCAGATTACAAAAACCTATATCTACCATCCATATTACACTTGTATCACCATCTCTTCGCCGAACTAGTGCACCTATACAATTTACCATTGCATTGGGTGTGTTGGGGACACAAGAGACTCTTTGTTATTTGCTTGCAGGGTTGTTCGAGAGAGACCATCTTCATCCTACGCCTCCCACGGATTGATAAACCTTAGGTCATCCACTTGAGGGGAATTTGCTACTGTCCTACAAAACTCTGCGCTTGGAGGCCCAACACGAGTCTACAAGAAGAAGGTTGCGTAGTAGACATCACTGCACCATGCCTCTTTAATTTTTAGATGAACAAAAAGGTCAATCCCTCTTAATATCGACACTTATACGGTCTAACAATTATGAACTCACACCTATTTCATATTATTACATCAATATCATTAACCCACAATTTCTTTATATGTGCTACATGATGGTTTTGATTATCACTCTTTGAATACCTAATATTTTTGGACTAGTCTGTACGACCCATGCAAATTACCGTCACTATTTATTAACTCTCAAACAAATATAAGTGAAGAATGAGAGTGAAATCATTTCTTTAAAATCTACACACCATCGTTCTCAAAAAGATATAAGTGAAGTACTAGAGCAACTGCTAAGCTCAAAAGATATAAGTGAAGCACATAGAGTATTCTAACAAATTATGATGAAGGTGTGTCTCTCTTAAATAGGTGTGTCCAACAAACATTGATTGTGGCAAACTGAAAGTAAAAGCAAACAAAAGAAAACGACGCTCCAAGCAAAACTCATATCATGTGAAGAATAAAAATATAGCTTCAAGTGACATACCAATGGATTTGAGACGAAAGAGGGGATGCCTTCCAGGGCATCCCCAAGCTTAGACGCTTGAGTCTCCTTTAAAATATTACCTTGGGGTGCCTTGGGCATCCCCAAGCTTAGGCTCTTCCTACTCCTTATTACTTTGTCCATCAAGATAACACCCAAAACTTGAAAACTTCAATCACACAAAACTCAACGGAACCTCGTGAGATCCATTAGTATAAGAAACATATTGCATACTTTAAGTACTGTTGTAAATTGATTCAGATTTCATAAATGTATAATAGGTACTTGATGACCCACAAGTATAGGGGGTCAATCGTAGTCCTTTCGATAAGTAAGAGTGTCGAACCCAACGAGGAGCAGAAGGAATGACAAGCGGTTTTCAGCAAGGTAACTTCTGAAAGCACTGAAATTGTAGGTAACAGATAGTTTGATAGCAAGATAATTGTTAACGAGCAAGTAACGGTAATGGTAAATAAAGTGCAGCAAGGTAGCCCAATCCTTTTGTGGCAAAGGACAGGCCAGAACAGTCTCTTATAATAGGCAAAGTGTTCTTGAGGGTACACGGGAATTTCATCTAGTCACTTTTATCATGTTGGTTTGATTTGCGTTCGCTACTTTGATAATTTGATATGTGGGTGGACCGGTTCTTGGGTGCTTTCTTACTTGAACAAAACTCCCACTTATGATTAACCCCCTCGCAAGCATCCGCAACTACGGGAAAAGTATTAAGATAAAATCTAACCATAGCATTAAACGTTTGGATCCAAATCAACCCCTTACGAAGTAGTGCATAAACTAGGGTTTAAGCTTATGTCACTCTAGCAACCCATCATAATAACTACTCCACAATGCATTTCCTTAGGCCAAGGGATGTTGAAGTGTCATGTAGTCGACGTTCACATGATACCACTAAGGGAATCACAACATACATATCATCAAAATATCGAACACATATCAAATTCACATGATTACTTGCAACATGACTTCTCCCGTGACCTCAAGAACAAAGGTAACTACTCACAAATAATATTCATGCTCAAGATCAGAGGGGTATTAAATAGCATAATGGATCTGAACATATAATCTTTCACCAAATAAACCATATAGTAATCAACTACAAGATGTAATCAGCACTACTAGTCACCCACAGGTACAAATCTGAGGTTCCGGTACAGAGATTGAACACAAGAGATGAACTAGGGTTTGAGAGGAGATGGTGCTGTTGAAGATGTTGATGAAGATTGGCCTCCCAAAGATGAGAGGGTTGTTGGTGATGACGATGGCTTCGATTTCCCCCTCCGGGAGGGAAGTTCCCCCGGCGGAATCGCTCCTCCGGAGGGCAAAAGTGCTCCTGCCCAAGTTCTGCCTCGAGACGGCAGCGTTCCGTCCCGAAAGTACTCTCTTTATCTTTTCTAGGTCAAAATACCTTAAGTGCCAGAAGATGGGCACCGGAGGTGGGCTGGGCTGAGCACAACCCACCAGGGCGCGCCTGGGGGGCCTAGCGCGCCCTGGTGTCTTGTGCTCACCAGGTGGCCCCCTCCGGTAGTTATCTGCTCCAGTTTTTTTCATATATTCCAAAATAATTCTCCGTGAAGTTTCAACTTATTTGGAGATGTGCAGAATAGGTATTTCTGATGTGCTTTTTCAGGTCCAGAATTCCAGTTGTCGGCATTCTCCCTCTTTGTGTAAACCTTGCACATTATGAGAGAAAAGGCATTAGAATTGCTACATAAAGCATTATTATGCATAAAAACATTATAAATAACAATAGGAAATCATGATGCAAAATGGACGTATCAACTCCCCAAGCTTAGACCTCGCTTGTCCTCAAGCGAAAGCCAATATCGAAAAACATGTCCACATGGTTTGAGAGAGAGGTGTCGATAAAAACAAAATACAGACATAGTAGCATCATGCTTATTATCATAACAACAACAACTTTATCATATAACTTTTATTATATACTTCATCATATAACTTCTCATGAACAAGTAAAATTCATCACAACATAGAAGTATAAAGCAAAAAACCTTATTGAAAACCAACAAACTATGTTCTCAGCCAACTTCGCAACTACAATTCATCATATTTTCAGGAAGGGTCTCGTGTCAGAGCCTTTTGGCAAGTCCACATACTCAACTATCATTTAGTCTTCTATGATTGCTAACACTCACAGCATACCCATGAGCAAAAAGTTTCAACCGGACACATAGAAAGATAGGGGCTTATAATTTCGCCTCCCAACGTATTCACCTCAAGGGTGATGTCAACAATAATAACTCATAATCACTCATATCCAACTAGATATATGTGCCTAGATCTTTTCTCACCACATGATGCTTGCAAAAATAAAAAGTAAAAAGGAATAGGGTAGAATACTTTGACTCTTGCATAAAAGTAAATACATAAAAGTAAAAGATAGGCCCTTCGCAGAGGGAAGCAGAGTCTGTCATGCGCTTTTTAGTTTATATGCCAAATCTCTTAATGCAAAAGAACATCACGTTATATTGCCCCCTATGATAGCAACCTTTATTATGCAGTCCGTCGCTTTTATTACTTTGCCATCATAAGTTCGTACAACGCTCAATTTTCTCTTACACTAATTGATCAAACACATTTAGAAGCAATTTTTATTGCCTTAGTGCACCGATGACAACTTACTTGAAGGATCTTACTCGATCCATAGGTAGGTATGGTGGACTCTCAAAACATGAGTTTGGGTTTAGGGGTTTTGGATGCACAAGTAGTATTTCTACTTAGTGCGGAATTTTTGGCTAGCAAAGATATTGAGCAAGCACCACATGTTGAAGGATCTATGACAATATAGTTTCTATGTGAATATGAACAAACATAAATCATTACGTTGTCTTCCTTGTCCAACGTCAACAATTTTGGCATATAATATTTGATGGGGGCTCACAATCATAAAAGATGTCCAAGATAGTGTATTTGCATGTGAATGTTCTCTTCCGTTATTAATTCTTTCATGAGTTGCATCATTGACCAATGCTATGTTTGTCAACCTCCAATAAATTTTACCACTTATACTTTTCCTTATGTGATGTCATTACTTACCATAAGATTAGCATATGATCCTTTTCATTTATTTCATTTTTAACTTGATTGCAACAAGAAAGTAAAGAAGCAAAAGCTCAAACTAAACTTTATTATATAACTCTCACTTGATTACATAGATAGATAGATCACGAAACTAGCACTCGAAAATAGATCATACTAAACTTTTATTCAACTAAATCACGAAATAGCTAAGGATAGAACTAAAATAGGTAAAGGTAAATAAAAGTGATGGTGATACGATACAGGGGCATCTCCCCCAAGCTTGGCTCAAGCCAAGGGGAGTGCCCATACCCATGTACTCAAGTCTCCTTTGGTGGTGAAGATGATGAAGGTGGTGGTGATGAAGCGGTAGGTTTGTCCTCCGGCTTCCAGGGCAAGGGCTCACCATCAAAAGTTGACGCACGAGTCCCCCGAGTCCTGCAACTGGCAGCTAAACTCATACCTTTAAATCTTGCTTCATACTCAAAAACTTGGTTTTGAAGATCATAGATTTGACTTTGCAGAAAATTGATTTGCTCGTTGAAGGTGAAGACGATGTGCTTCGTAGACCGGCCATCCACCATCTGATCACGGGTGAATTCCGTGATCATGGAGTGATTGGCACTAAGTCCACGCTCCACCATCTTTTGGCACTTGAAGATGTCTTGTTCCAC
Source organism: Elymus sibiricus (assembly GCA_039707655.1). NCBI lineage: Eukaryota > Viridiplantae > Streptophyta > Magnoliopsida > Poales > Poaceae > Elymus > Elymus sibiricus. The sequence continues at coordinate 139,725,545 of CM077665.1, read as the reverse complement.
CGCCTCGAGCCTAGCCTCCATGCTTCCCGTCCTCTTGGGTCCCTGAGCATCGCGGATGTGGAGCACCCCCTCACGCATCTCAATGGTTTGAGGGTGCTTCATCACCTCCGGCAAGTACGGGTTGATGACCTTCTCGAAGAACTTGTCCTTGGAGGAGCTTGGTGGAGCCATGGAGATCTAGATCTGATGAGAAAATAGCACGAAACAAGAACATGGGATTTTTCTGCGATGCGGTGGTCAAAACAATTGGGAGTATATATATATATATAAAGAATTTTTATCTTGGGAAGCAAGAATATGGAAGGAAAACGGAGTCGGGAAGGTGTCCAAGGTGGGCACAGCCCACCAGGGCGCACCCTGGTGTATCGTGCTCACCTCGGTTGCTTTCCTGTTTATTTCTTATTTTCCTAATTTTTGTAATATTCCAAAACTGACAGAAAGTATTTTTGCAGATTTTTTGGAGTCTGTTTACTTACCCTATCACGTACCTCCTCTTTTTCAGAATTCCGGAGTGTTCCAGAAGGTTTCTTTTATGTGTTCCTCCGGTGTCATGGTTTGGATAACATTGCTTTCAACATTAATAGGCATACCTGAGATATAGTGTTTAATTCTTTGTCCATTGACCTCCTTCGGGTTAGTACCTTCGGCATTATTAATCTTGATAGCTCCAGAATGATAAACCTCTTCGATAACATATGGTCCTTCCCATTTGAAAAGAAGCTTTCCTGCAAAAAATCTAAAACGAGAGTTGTACAAAAGAACATATTCTCCAACTTTGAATTCCCACTTTTGAATTCTTTTGTCATGCCATCTTTTAACTTTTTCTTTGAATAGTTTGGCATTTTCATAAGCTTGATTTCTCCATTCATCTAGTGAGCTAATATCAAATAACCTCGTCTCACCGGCAAGTTTGAAATCAAAATTGAGTTCTTTAATTGCCCAAAATGCTTTATGTTCTAACTCTAGAGGCAAATGACAAGCTTTTCCATATACCATTTTGTATGGGGACATACACATGGGATTTTTATAAGCTATTCTATAGACCCAAAGTGCATCATCTAGTTTCTTAGACCAATTCTTTCGAGACCTATTGACAGTTTTTTGTAATATTAATTTTATTTCTCTATTGCTAAGTTCAACTTGACCACTAGATTGATGATGATAGGGTGATGCAATTCTATGGTTAACATCATATTTAGCAAGCATCTTACGGAAAGCACCATGAATAAAGTGTGAACCACCATCAGTCATTAAATATCTAGGGACTCCAAACCTCGGGAAGATAACTTCTTTAAGCACTTTAATGGAGGTGTTATGATCATCACTACTAGTTGGAATAGCTTCTACCCACTTAGTAACATAATCAACAACAACCAAGATATGAGTATACCCATTGGAGGAAGGAAAGGGTCCCATATACTCAAAACCCCAAACATCAAATGGTTCAATAACAAGTGAATAATTCATAGGCATTTCCTGACGCTTACCGATATTACGAATTCTTTGACATTCATCACAAGACAAGACAAACTTACGGGCATCCTTGAAGAGAGTAGGCCAATAAAAACTAGATTGCAATATCTTGTGAGCAGTTCTATATCCCGCATGATGTCCTACATAAGCTTCGGAATGACATTTCCGTAGGATTTGTTCCTGTTCATGCTCAGGTACACAACGTGTAATGATACCATCTACCCCTTCTTTATAAAGATGTGGGTCATCCCAAAAGTAATGTCTTAAATCATAGAAGATTTTTTTCTTTTGTTGGTATGTGAAACTAGGTGGTATATATTTAGCAACAATGTAGTTAGCATAATCAGCATACCAAGGAGTGTTTTGAGAAACATTTATTGCAGCTAACTATTCACCAGGAAAGCTATCATCAATAGGTAGTGGGTCATCAAAAATATTTTCCAACCTAGACAAGTTATCAGCTACGGGGTTCTCAACTCCCTTCCTATCAGTGATATGTAAATCAAATTCTTGAAGCAAGAGAACCCACCTAATGAGTCTAGCTTTAGCATCTTTCTTTTCCATAAGATATTTTATAGCAACATGATCGGTGTGAACAATAACTTTGGAATCAACAATGTAAGATCTAAATTTATCACAAGCAAACACAACTGCTAAAAATTCTTTTTCAGTAGTAGCATAATTTCGTTGGGCACTGTCTAGAGTTTTGCTAGCATAATGGATAACATTTAATTTCTTATCAACTCTTTGTCCTAGAACAGCACCAACAGCATAATCACTAGCATCACACATAATTTCAAAAGGCAAGTTCCAATCAGGTGGTTGAACGATAGGTGCAGACGTTAAGGCTTTCTTGAGTGTTTCAAAGGCTTCTACACAATCATCATAAAAAACAAATGGAATATCCTTTTGTAAAAGATTAGTAAGAGGCCTAGAAATTATATTGAAGTCTTTAATGAACCTCCTATAGAAACCAGCATGACCAAGGAAACTCCGAATACCTTTAATATCTTTAGGACATGGCATTTTCTCAGTTGCATCAACTTTAGCTTTATCCACCTCAATACCTCGTTCAGATATTTTATGCCCCAAGACAATACCTTCATTGACCATAAAGTGACTCTTCTCGCAATTCATGACAAGATTAGTTTGTTCACATCTCTGCAAAACTCGATCAAGGTTGCTTAAGCAATTATCAAAAGAAGTTCCGTAAACGGAGAAATCATCCATGAAAACCTCCACAATCTTTTCACAAAAATCAGAGAATATAGAATTCATACATCTTTGAAAGGTAGCAGGTGCATTGCATAAACCAAAAGGCATACGTCTATAAGCATAGGTTCCAAAAGGACAAATAAAGGTGGTTTTCTCTTGATCAGATCGTGATACAGTTATTTGAGAGAAGCCAGAATATCCATCCAGAAAACAAAAGTGTGTGTGCTTATACAATCTTTCTAGCATTTGATCAATGAAAGGCAGAGGGTAATGATCTTTTCTAGTACCTTTATTTAATTTTCTAAAATCAATTAGCATTCTATAGCCAATGACAATTCTCTGTGGGATGAGTTCATTTTTACCATTAGGAACAACAGTAATACCTCCCTTCTCAGGGACACAATGAACGGGACTTACCCATCTACTATTAGCTATGGGATGGCTTATACCTGCTTCAAGAAGCTTTAATATTTCAGTTCTTATCACTTCTTTCATCTTAGGATTCAATCGCCGTTGGTGATCAACAACGGGTTTAGCATCAGGTTCCATATTAATCTTGTGCTGACATAGAGTGGGACTAATGCCCTTAAGATCATCAAGAGTATATCCAATAGCAGCCCGGTGCTTCCTCAGAATTTTTAATAATCTTTCTTCTTCATGTTCTGAAAGGTTAGCACTAATAATAACAGGATATATCTTTTTCTCATCAAGATAAGCATACTTCAAAGTGTCAGGCAATTGTTTTAATTCAAACACAGGATCACCTTTAGGTGGAGGAGGACCTCCTAGAGTTAGCCAAATTGTGTTTTAGGAGAGGCTGTTGTTCAAAGAAATTTTTATCTATTTCATTTCTTTCATGCAAGTGCATATCATTTTCATGGTCTAGCAAATATTGTTCTAGTGGATCAGTAGGAGGTACGGCAATAGAAGCAAGACCAATTATTTTATCCTTACTAGACAATTCTTTATCACGAGGTTGTCTACTAAACTTGGAAAAATTAAATTCATGAGACACATCACCAAAACTAACACCGACAGTTTGTTTTTCACAATCTATCTTAGCATTGACGATGTTCAAGAAAGGTCTACCAAAGATAATGGGACAAAAGTCATCTTGTGGGGAACCAAGAACTAGAAAATCAATAGGATATTTTATTTTCCCACACAAGACTTCAACATCTCTAACAATCCCAAGTGGTGTGATGGTGTCTCTATTAGCAAGTTTAATAGTAACATCTATGTCTTCTATTTCGACGGGTGCTATATCATTCATAATTTCTTGATATAAGGTAAAAGGAATAACACTCACACTAGCACCCATATCACATAAACCATGATAGCAATGATCTCCTATTTTGACTGAGACAACAGGCATGCCCACTACGGGTCTATGTTTATCTTTTTCATGAGGTTTGGCAATTCTAGCATCTTCATCACAGAAGTAAATAACATGCCCATCAATATTTTATACCAAGAGATCTTTAACCATAGCAACACTAGGTTCTACTTTAACTTGTCCAGAGGGCTTAGGTGCTTTAATATTACTTTTGCGAACTACGGTTGATACCTTAGCATGTTCCTTTATCCTAACAGGGAAAGGTGGTTTTTCAATATAAGCAGTAGGCACAACTGGATCGACATTGTAAATGATGGTTTCATCCTTAGCTTTTACCGGTTCTTTAATTTCTTCTTTAATAGGGGGATGATATTTAAACCACTTCTCCTAAGGGAGATTAACATGAGTAGCAAATGATTCACAAAAAGAGGCTACTATCTCAGAGTCAAGTCCATATTTAGTGCTAAACTTGTGAAAAGCATCGGTATTCATAAAAGATTTAACACAATCAAACTCAAGCTTAATACCTGACTCATTACCTTCGTTGAGTTCCCAATCTTCAGAGTTGCGTTTAATTCTTTCTAAGAGATCCCACTTGAATTCAATAGTCTTCTTCATAAGAGAACCAGTACAAGAAGTATCGAGCATGGATCGATCATTATTAGAAAGTCGAGCATAAAAATTCTGAATAATAATTTCTCTCGGGAGCTCATGATTGGGGAATGAATATAACATTGACTTAAGCCTCCCCCAAGCTAGAGCGATGCTTTCGCCTTCCCGAGGCCAAAAATTATATGTATAATTCTGATCATGATGAACTATATGCATAGGATAAAACTTTTGGTGGAATTCTAATTGCAATTGATTCCAGTTCCATGATCCAATATCATCACATAGCCTATACTGACGTGGCTTGAGACTGCGTTGGTATTTCCCCAAAGAGGAAGGGATGATGCAGCACAGCGACGGTAAGTATTTCCCTCAGTTATGAAACCAAGGTTATCGAACCAGTAGGAGGATCACCACCACCCAATAAGCAGCACCTGCACACAAACAACAAATACTTGCAACCCAACGTGAAAGAGAGGTTGTCAATCTCTCTACGGTAATAAGATAGATTAGGTAGTGATAGATAGGAGAGATAGATCTCTCAAGAACACAAATAAAAAGAGTAAATATGCAGCAATATATTTTTGGGATTTTGGTTTTATAGATCTGAAAACAAAGATTGCAAAAATGTATATCGGAAAGCAATATGATGGAAAAGTAGACCCGGGGGCCGTAGGGTTCACTAGTGGCTTCTCTCATGAGTATAGCGCACGGTGGGTGAACAAATTACTGTTGGGCAATTGATAGAAAATCGAATAGTCATGACGATATCCAAGGCGATGATCATTATATAGGCATCACGTCCAAGATAGATAGACCGACTCCTACCTGCATCTACCTCTATTACTCCACACATCGGCCGCTATCCAGCATGCATCTAGTGTATTAAGTTCATGGAAAAACGGAGTAATGCAATAAGAACGATGACATGATGTAGACAAGATCTATTCATGTAGGAATAGACCCAATCTTGTTATCCTTAATAGCAACGATACATGCGTGTCTTGCTGCCCCTTCTGTCACTGGGAAAGAACACCGCAAGATCGAACCCATCACAAAGCACCTCTTCCCATGGCAAGAAAAATCGATCTAGTCGGCCTAATTAAACCAAAGATTCGAAGAAGAAATACGAGGCTATAAGTAATCATGCATATAAGAGATCAAAGAAGACTCAAATAATATTCATGGATAGAAACTGATCATGAACTCAAAATTCATCGGATCCCAACAAACACACCGCAAAAGTTTACATCAAATAGATCTCCAAGAGACCATTGTATTGAGAATCATAAGAGAGAGAGAAGAAGCCATCTTGCTACTGCCTACGGACCGGTAGGTCTATGGTGGACTACTCACGCATCATCGGAGAGGCACCTATGAGGAAGATGAACCCCTCCGTGATTGTGTTTAGATTGGATCTCGAGGTTCTGGAACTTGTGGCGGCTGGAATTGTGTTTCGTCGACTCCCCTAGGGTTTTTGCAATATTTGGGAATTTATAGGCATCAGAGGCGGTGCGGAAGGGGGCCGAGGAGGGCACAACCCATCAGGGCGCGCCGGCCCCCTGGCACGCCCTGGTGGGTTGTGGTCTCCACAGCCCACCTCTCCGGCAGTTTTTTGGCCCACTGGGTGTCTTCTGGTCCAGAAAAAATCTCCAAAAAGTTTCGTCGCGATTGGACTCCGTTTGGTATTGATTTTCTGCGAAGTAAAAAATAAGCAAAAACAGCAACTGGCACTTTGGCACTATGTCAATAGGTTAGTTCCAAAAAATGATATAAAGTTGTTATAAAATGATTGTAAAACATCCAAGAATGATAATATAGCAGCATGGAAGAAGCAAAAATTATAGATACGTTGGAGATGTATCAGCATCTCCAAGCTTAATTCCTACTCGTCCTCGAGTAGGTAAATGATAAAAACAGAATTTTTGATGTGGAATGCTGCCTAACATGTTCATCACATTCTTTTCTTTTGTATAGCATGGACATTTGGACTTATAATGATTCAAAGCAATAGTCTAGTTTTAACATAATGACTTCAATACTCAAGCATGTCAACAAGCAACCATGTCTTTCAAAATATCAACACTAAAGAAAGTTATCCCTAGCCCATCATGCTCAATCATTGATCCATTCTTGAAACACACTCAAATATTAGCTATGCCCAATGCTCAAGTACGATCATAGTGCCCCCTAGTTGGTGCTTATAAGAGAAGATGGAGACTCAAAGCAAATTTTTTGTTGTTGCATAAAGTAAATAGATAGGCCCTTCGCAGAGGGAAGTAGGGATTTGTAGAGGTGCCAGAGCTCAAGGTTTAAATTGAGAGAGAAAAATATTTTGGGTGCCATGCTTTTCCTGTCAATGAAAACGACAAAGTAGCTCACAATACTTTCCATGCTAGATATATCATAGGCGGTTCCCAAACAGAAAATAAAGTTTATTCCTTTTTCCACCAAACTTTCACTTTCCATGGCGGGCCGTATCCACGGTTGCCTTCCATACCAACACTTTCAAGGAATTTATTATTTGACAACATAAAGTAAATATTTTTTTTCTTTTTTTCATTTCGGGAATGGGCATCCCTATTACCGCCGCACTCTCGTTCAATGACAAGTGAATAAACACTCATCTTGAGAATAACACATCTAGCATGGAAAAATATTGGACACTCCCCATCGTTTCATGAGCGGTACGGGCACACAAAAGAGAAAAAATATTTTGAAAATTTAGAGATGGCACATACAAATTTGCTTGGAACGGCATGGAAATACCACATATAGGTAGGTATGGTGGACTCATAAGGCAAAACTTGGTTTAAGGATTTTGGATGCACAAGTAGTATTTCTACTTAGTACAAATGGAGGCTAGCAAATAGATTGGGAAGCAACCAAACCAAGAAACGAAAATTCACATAAGTGAGCATTGAACATAACTAACACCGAATAATGCACCACAAGTAGGATGTAACTTCATTGCATAACTATTGACTTTCGTGCATGCATAGGGAATCACAAACCTTAACACCAATATTACTACTAAGCATAATTACTCACTAACATGACTCACATATTACTATCATCATGTTTCAAAACTATTACAAGGAATCAAGTTTAATTTTTCCAATGATCTTCATGAAAGTTTTTATTATATCCTCCTTGGATATCTATCAATTTGGGACTAGTTTCATATATTGCCATTGTTTTTTGGCAAGCTCAAACAAATTGAAGTGAAGAACATGAGCATAAAGATTTCATCTCTCAAAAAGGTATAAGTGAAGCATGAGAGGATTTCTTCAAAATATACTAACTCTCAAATTAATCTAAGTGAAGCATGAGAGTATTTCTACAAAAATTTCCAAGCACACCGTGCTCAAAAAGATATAAGTGAAGCACTAGAGCGATTCTATAGCTCAAAAAGTTTAAGTGAAGCACATAGAGCAATTCTAACAAATCATAGCATGATTTTGGCTTTCTCAAATAGGTGTGTCCAGAAAGGATACAAAGGAAAAACTAACAAACAAAGCAAGCAAAGATACAAGACGCTCCAAGCAAAACTCATGATATGTGACGAATAAAAATATAGCTCCAAGTAAAATACCGATGGTCGTTAGAAGAAAGAGGGGATGCCACTCGGGGGCATCCCCAAGCTTAGTTGCTTGTTTCTCTTTGGATACATCTTGGGGGTGCAGTAGCATCCCCAAGCTTAGGCTTTTATCACTCCTTATTCCTTCGTCCATCGCGATCTCACCCAAAACTTGAAAACTTCAATCACACAAAACTCAACAAAATCTTCGTGAGATCCATTAGTATAATAAAGCAAATCACTACTTTAGGCACTGTTGCAAACCCATTCATATTTTATTATTGCATTATACCTACTGTATTTTAACTTTACCATGGCTCATACCCTTCAATATAACCCATAGATTCATCAAAACAAGCACACAATGCAACGAACACAGAATCTGTCTTAAACAGAACAGTCTGTAGTAATCTGTACTCTACCCATACTTATGTAACTCTAAAAATTCTGAAACATTAGTACAACATAAGGAATTTGTATAGAAACACTGTGTTAAAATTTCAGCGCAATATCACGTTCAAGCAAAAAATAAAAATTCATATACTGGACGCAAAGTTTCTGTTTCAGATACAGCATCACTTCTACTCATCCTATGAATCATCCTAAAGGCTTTACTTGGCACAAACACTAAATAAACCATAAAAACACAACCATAACAGAGGCATAATTGTGTCAACAATCAAAAACAGAAAGGAAAAAGCACAAATTTATTTATTCATTGGGTTGCCTCCTAACAAGCGCTATCGTTTTACGCCACTAGCTAGGCATAATGGATAGATTCAAGTATTGTCATCCTTGGTTTTGGATCCATAGGATGACCTCATGATTGATTCATATGGTGGCTTAATTCTTGTTCTAGGGAAGTGTTCCATACCCTTTCTCAAGGGAAATTTAAAATGAATATTGCCTTCTTTCATATCAATCACGGCACCTATAGTGCGTAAAAACGGTCTACCAAGTATAATGGGACAAGAAGGATTGCAATCAATATCAAGCACAATAAAATCAATAGGCACGTAGTTCCTATTTTCAAGAATAAGAACATCATTAATTCTTCCCGAAGGCTTTTTAATAGTAGAATCCGCCAAGTGCAAATTAAGAGAACATTCTTCAATATTGGTAAGACCAAGCACATCACATAGAGATTTTGGAATCGTGGAAACACTAGCACCCAAATCACACAAAGCAAAGCACTCATAATTTTTAATCTTGACTTTAATGGTAGGTTCCCACTCATCATGCAATTTTCTAGGAATAGAAATCTCCAACTCCAACTTTTCTTCGAAAGATTTCATCATGGCATCAACGATATGTTTAGTAAAAGTTTTTTTTTGCTCATAAGCATGGGGTGAATTCAACATGGATTGCAGCAAAGAAATGCATTCAATCAAAGAGAAACTATCATAATTAAAGTCTTTGCAATCCAAGATAGTGGGCACATCACTAGTTAAAGTTTTGACCTCTTCAAACCCACTTTTATCAAAATTTTCATCAAGATTTTCACACTCCAAATTATTGGGACGCCTTCTAGCTAAATTTGACTCTACTTCAGTCCCTTGATAATCAATTTTAACATTACTAAACAAGGAATCAATAGAAGAAACACCAATCACTTTAAGATCTTCATCTTTCTTATGAAGGCAATCACTAGAAAACGATTTTTCTAAGATTTCTCTTTTAGCTCTAAGCATAGCGGTTCTTTTGTTACTCTCATCCATAGAGACATATAAAGCTTTAATTGATTCATCAATCTTAGGAACAAAAGCTTTCAACTTGAGATTTTCAACATCATGAGAAATTCTATCAATGCTTCTAGACATATCATCAATCTTATTCAACTTTTCCTCTATCGTAGTATTGAAAGCCTTTTGCGCATTGATAAATTCTTTAATATTACTCTCAAGATCAGAGGTGTTCCTATTATTATTGTAGGAAGAATTGCCATAGGAATTACCATAATTATTAGAGGAATTTCCAGGAAAAGGCCTAGGATTAAAATTACCTCTATAAGCATTGTTATTGAAATTGTTTCGAGAGACAAAATTCACATCTACGGAATCGCTATTTTGCTCAATCAAAGTAGACAAAGGCACATCATTAAGATCAATAGGAGCATTTTTACTAGCAACCAATTTCATCAAAGCGTCAACTTTATCACTCAAAGTACTAATTTCCTCTACCGAATTATCTTTTTTACTAGTAGGTGCTCTTTCGGTATGCCATTGAGAATAATTAGCCATGATATTATCTTGCAATTTAGTAGCTTCACCCAAAGTAATCTTCATAAAAGTACCACCCGCGGCGGAATCTAAAAGATTTCTAGAGACAAAATTCAATCCCGCATAAAAAATTTGTATGATCATCCAAAGATTTAAACCATGAGTAGGACAATTTCTTAGCATCAACTTCATTCTTTCCCAAGATTGTGCAACATGTTCATGCTCAAGTTGCTTAAAATTCATGATTTGCATCCTAAGGGAAATAATTTTCGTGGGCGGAAAATACTTAGTGATAAAAGCATCCTTGCACTTATTCCAAGAATCGATACTATTGCGAGGCAAAGAGGAAAACCAAATTTTTGCACGATCCCGCAAGGAGAAAGGAAATAGTTTCAACTTCACAATATCATTGTCCACATCTTTTTTTCTTTTGCATATCACACAATTCTATGAACGTGTTTAAATGGGATGCGGCATCCTCATTAGGAGTACCGGCAAATTGATCTTTCATGACAAGATTCAACAAAGCGGTATTAATATCACAAGACTTCGCACTAGTGGCGGGAGGAGCAATAGGTGTACTAATAAAATCATTATTATTAGTATTGGAAAAATCACACAACTTGGTATTCTCTTGAGTCATCGTGACTACGCAAACAAGATTTCAAACAAGGAAGAGATCCGGCAAGAAAAAGGCAAACGAAGAAGAGGGCGAATAAAACGGAAAATTGGTGAAGTGGGTGAGAGGAAAACGAGAGGCAAATGGCAAATAATGTAATTGCAAGGAGATGAGATTTGTGATTAGGAACCTGGTAGATGATGGTGGAGTCCCCTCGGCGCCTACGATAGGCACGTAGAAGAGACCGCTTCCTCCCCGGCAACGGCGCTAGAAATTCCTTTGACGTGGCTTCAGACTACGTCGGTATTTCCCCAAAGAGGAAGGGATGATGCAGCACAACGACGGTAAGTATTTCCCTCAGTTATGAAACCAAGGTTATCGAACCAGTAGGAGGATCACCAACACCCAATAAGCAACACCTGCACACAAACAACAAATACTTGCAACCCGACGCGAAAGAGAGGTTGTCAATCTCTCTACGGTAATAAGATAGATTAGGTAGTGATAGATAGGAGAGATATATATCTCAAGAACACAAATAAAAAGAGTAAATATGCAGCAATATATTTTTGGGTTTTTGGTTTTGTAGATCTGAAAACAAAGATTGCAAAAACGTAGATCGGAAAGCAATATGATGGAAAAGTAGACCCGGGGGCCGTAGGGTTCACTAGTGGCTTCTCTCATGAGTATAGCGCACGGTGGGTGAACAAATTACTGTTGGGCAATTGATAGAAAATCGAATAGTCATGACGATATCCAAGGCGATGATCATTATATAGGCATCACGTCCAAGATAGATAGACCGACTCCTGCCTGCATCTTCCTCTATTACTCCACACATCGACCGCTATCCAACATACATCTAGTGTATTAAGTTCATGGAAAAACGGAGTAATGCAATAAGAACGATGACATGATGTAGACAAGATCTATTCATGTAGGAATATACCCCATCTTGTTATCCTTAATAGCAACGATACATGCGTGTCTTGCCGCCCCTTCTGTCACTGGGAAAGAACACCGCAAGATCGAACCCATCACAAAGCACCTCTTCCCATGGCAAGAAAAATCGATCTAGTCGGCCTAACTAAACCAAAGATTCGAAGAAGAAATACGAGGCTATAAGTAATCGTGCATATAAGAGATCAAAGAAGACTCAAATAATATTCATGGATAGAAACTGATCATGAACACAAAATTCATCGGATCCCAACAAACACACCGCAAAAGTTTACATCAAATAGATCTCCAAGACACCATTGTATTGAGAATCATAAGAGAGAGAGAGAGAAGAAGCCATCTAGCTACTGCCTACGGACCCGTAGGTCTATGGTGGACTACTCATGCATCATCGGAGAGGCACCTATGAGGAAGATGAACCCCTCCGTGATGGTGTTTAGATTGGATCTCGAGGTTCTGTAACTTGCGGCGGCTGGAATTGTGTTTCGTCGACTCCCCTAGGGTTTTTGGAATATTTGGGAATTTATAGGCATCAGAGGTGGTGCGGAAGGAGGTCGAGGAGGGCACAACCCATCAAGGCACGCCGGCCCCCCCTCTCCGACAGTTTTTAGGCCCACTGGGTGTCTTATGGTCCAGAAAAAATCTCCAAAAAGTTTCGTCGCGATTGGACTCCGTTTGGTATTGATTTTCTGTGAAGTAAAAAACAAGCAAAAACAGCAACTGGCACTTTGGCACTATGTCAATAGATTAGTCCCAAAAAATGATATAAAGTTGTTATAAAATGATTGTAAAACATCCAGGAATGATAATATAACATCATGGAACAAGCAAAAATTATAGATACGTTGGAGACGTATCATATACCATGTCAATGGTTTTGCTTTCAAAGATAAAGGGAAAACCTTCTTCTTAACTTCATCTCCGGATAAACCTGCAAGCTTAAATAATCCACAAATTTCATCCACATGTATTAGATGCATATCAGGATGTTCAGTTCCGTCTCCTGCATAAGGATTAGCTAGCAGTTGTTCTACCATACCCGAAGGAATTTCAAAACCAATATTTTCAGTAGGTGTAGTAGGTTGAGGGGCAACTAATTGTGGTTCCGGTCGTGGTGAAGATACCCCGAACAAACCCCTCAAAGGATTGTTTTCCATAGTAGCAAGTGACAATAAATTTTAGCACGTAGTATAAGTTTTTTCCTTACCGATTTCCACTTACCAAGAGCGCTTCACTCCCCGGCAACAGCGGCAGAAAAGAGTCTTGATGACCCACAAGTATAGGGGGTCAATCGTAGTCCTTTCGATAAGTAAGTGTGTCGAACCCAACGAGGAGCAGAAGGAAATGACAAGCGGTTTTCGGCAAGGTAATTTCTGCAAGCACTGAAATTGTAGGTAACATATAGTTTGATAGCAAGATAATTGGTAACGAGCAAGTAACGGTAACGGTAAATAAAGTGCAGCAAGGTAGCCCAATCCTTTTGTGGCAAAGGACAAGCCAGAACAGTCTCTTATAATAGGCAAAGTGTTCTTGAGGGTACACGGGAATTTCATCTAGTCACTTTTATCATGTTGGTTTGATTTGCGTTCGCTACTTTGATAATTTGATATGTGGGTGGACCGGTGCTTGGGTGCTGTTCTTACATGAAAAAACCTCCCACTTATGATTAACCCCCTCGCAAGCATCCGCAACTATGAGAAAAGTATTAAGATAAAATCTAACCATAGCATTAAACGTTTGGATCCAAATCAGCCCCTTACGAAGTAGCGCATAAACTAGGGTTTAAGCTTCTGTCACTCTAGCAACACATCATCTAATAACTACTCCACAACGCATTCCCTTAGGCCCAAGGATGGTGAAGTGTCATGTAGCCGACGTTCACATGACACCACTAAGGGAATCACAACATACATATCATCAAAATATCGAACACATATCAAATTCACATGATTACTTGCAACATGACTTCTCCCGTGACCTCAAGAACAAAGGTAACTACTCACAAATAATATTCATGCTCAAGATCAGAGGGGTATTAAATAGCATAATGGATCTGAACATATAATCTTCCACCAAATAAACCATATAGTAATCAACTACAAGATGTAATCAACACTACTAGTCACCCACAGGTACCAATCTGAGGTTCCGGTATAGAGATTGAACACAAGAGATGAACCAGGGTTTGAGAGGAGATGGTGCTTTGGAAGATGTTGATGAAGATTGGCCTCCCAAATATGAGAGGGTTGTTGGTGATGACGATGGCTTCGATTTCCCCCTCCGGGAGGGAAGTTCCCCCGGCAGAATCGCTCCTCCGGAGGGCAAAAGTGCTCCTGTCCAAGTTCCGCCTCGAGACGGCGGCGTTCCGTCCCAAAAGTCATCTCTTTATTTTTTTCTAGGTCAAAAGACCTTAAGTACGAGAAGATGGGCACCGGAGGTGGGCTGGGCTGAGCACAACCCACCAGGGCGCGCCTGGGGGGCCTGCCGCGCCCTGGTGTCTTGTGCTCACCAGGTGGCCCCCCTCCGGTAGTTATTTTCTCCAGTATTTTTCATATATTCCAAAATAATTCTCCGTGAAGTTTTAGCTTATTTGGAGATGTGCAGAATATGTATTTCTGATGTGCTTTTTGAGGTCCAGAATTCCAGCTGCCGGCATTCTCCCTCTTTGTGTAAACCTTGCATATTATGAGAGAAAAGGCATTAGAATTGCTACATAAAGCATTATTATGCATAAAAACATTATAAACAATAGTAGGAAATCATGATGCAAAATGGACGTATCAGTACTGTATTCTAACTTCTCCATGGCTTATACTCCCCGATACAATCCATAGTTTAATCAAAATAAGCAACTATGCAAGCAAAAACAGAATCTGTCTAAAACAGAACAGTCTGTAGCAATCTGTAGAGAACCTACACTTCTGTAACTCTAAAAATTCTGAAAAATTAGGACAACCTCGAAAATCTGTATAGAAACACTGTGTAAGAATTTAAGATTATTATCACGCTCCAGCAAAAAATGAAAATTCCTGTACTGGAGTCAAAAGTTTCTGTTTTGTTTCAGCGTCGATTCTACTCATCTTGTGAGTCATCCCAATGGCTTTACTTGGCACAAACACTAATTTAAACACAAAAACAAAATCATTACAGAGGCAATAATCATGCTATCAAAAATAAACAAAAAGTTCTAAGCAAAAATTTAAAGATAACTATTGGGTTGCCTCCCAACAAGCGCTATTGTTTTATGCCCCTAGCTAGGCATAATGCATAGTTTCAAGTGAATCGTCTGGAAAGACACATCGTGATTTGATCACGGGGATGCCAGAATGCAGGAACAAGAAAACACAACAAAACCAGTAACGAGGAAACTGGCATAGTGAACAAGTTGTTGATTCACCGGGATGCCATTAAATCTTACCTCGGGTATTTGTAACATATCACAAGGCAACATAACAATAATTGGTAATTACAGGTGATGTATACTACACAACTTTATTCTTGTAGACTCTGTTGGGCCTCCAAGGGCAGAGTTTTGTAGGACTGTAGCAATTTAACCTCAAGTGGATGACCTAAGGTTTATCAATCCGTGGGAGATGTAGGATGAAGATGGTCTCTCTCAAACAACCCTGCAATCAAATACATGAAATCTCTTGTGTCCACAACACACCCAATACAATGGCAAACTATATAAGCGCACTAGTTCGGCAAAGAGATGGTGATACAAGTGTAGTATGGATAGTAGAAATATGTTTTTATGATCTAAATAAATAAAACAGCAAGGTAACAAGTAGTAAAAACCGAGCAAAATTTTATATTAATGCTTGGAAATAAGGCCTAGGGTTCATACTTTCACTAGTGCAATCTCTCAACAATGCTAACATAATAGAATCATATGATCATCCCTCAACGTGCGACAAAGAATAACTCCAAAGTTCATATCTAGCGGAGAACATAAGATGAAATTGTTGTAGGTAGTAGAACCACCTCAAAGTTATTCTTTCCGATCAATCTATTAGGTATATTCCTATAAATGTCACAAACAACCCTAGAGTTCGTACTAAAAATAACACCATATGATACGCATCAATCAACGCTAATGTCACCTAGATACTCCAATGTCACCACAAGTATCCGTGAGTCAATTATATGATATGCATCAAACAATTTCAGATTCATCATATTCAATCAACGCAAAAGAACTTCAAAGATTACCCCAAGATTTCTATCAAAGAAAGTAGGAAAAGAAAGTGTATCAACCCATATGCATAGATTACCCCATTGTCACCACGGGAATCCGCAAGTTGAGTACGAAAACATATATCAAGTGAATCAATAGAATACCCCATTGTACCCACGGCTATCCACATGCAAGACTGATACATCTCCAACCTATCGATAATTTATGAAGTATTCATGCCATATTTGCCTATGTTTACAATACTTTTATATGGTTTTGAAGCACTTTATATGATTTATTTAGAACTAACCCGGACTGACGCTGTTTTCAGCACAATTACCGTGGTGTTGTTTTTGTGCAGAAAATGAAAGTTCTCGGAATCGCTCAAAACTTTTTTATGACTTTTTATGGAGAAAATAAGAAATACTGGAGCGAAGAACCACCGGAGGGGAGCCACCAATGGGCCACAAGCCAACGGGGCGCGCCCTGATAGCTTGTGGGGCCCACGTGCCTCCGTTTAGCGTGATTCCAATGCCAAAAAATACAATATATACAGAAACCCTCAAAAATAAACAGAGAACTTCTGCTCCGGGACCACAACACTCTATATCAATGAAAAACCCATCTGGAGCCTTTCCAGCACCGTGCCGGAGAGGGAAATCATCATCTGGTGGCCATCTTCATCATCCCGGCGGAGGCCATGGCGAGGAGTGAGAAGTTCACCCTCGGGTCTGAGGGTATGTACCAGTAGCTATGTGTTTAATCTCTCTCGCTCTCGTGTTCTTGAGATGGCATGATCTTGATGTTGATGGGGAACGTTGCATGGGACACAAAAAATTTCCTACGCACACGCAAGATCTATCCATGGTGATGAGCATCTACGAGAGGGAGAGTGGATCTACATACCCTTGTAGATCGCTAAGCGGGAAGCGTTAAGAAACGCGGTTGATGTAGTCGAACGTCTTCGCGATCCAAATCGCAAGCCGTCCCGCGATCCAATCACGACCCGTCCCGATCTAGTGCCGAACGGACGGCACCTCCGTGTTCAGCACACGTACAGCTCGATGACGATCTCCGCCTTCTTGATCTAGCAAGAGGGAGCGGAGAGGTAGATGAGTACTCTGGCAGCACGACGGCGTGGTGACGGTGGTGGTGGAGCTGATCCGACAGGGCTTCCCCAAGAACCGTCGAATCTATCTAGAGGAGGAGACGATCTTGTCGGGGGAGAGAGGGCTGCACCGTGGCTTGGGCGCGGCTGCCCTCTCTCCCCTCCAATATATATATAGGAGGGAGGGGGAGGGGCTGGCGCCCTAGGGTTTCCCCCTAGAGTCGGCTGAACCACAAGGAGGAGGAGTCCACCTCCCATAAGGGAGGTGGAATCCTAGTAGGACTCCTCCCCACTTGGCCCCTTCCCCACCCCTTGCGCAAGGGCCTCCTAGGGGCTGGCCGGCCAGCCCACCAGGGGCTGGTGCGCCACCTCCTAGGCCCATGTGACCCTTGGGGTGGGTGGGCCCCACTTGGTGGACCCCCGGTACCCATTCGTCACTCCCGGTACACTACCGGAAGTGCCCAAAACTTTTCCGGAGACCAAAACGGGACTTCCTATATATCAATCTTTACCTCCGGACCATTCCGAAGCTCCTCGTGACATCTGGGATCTCATCCGGGACTCCGAACAACCTTCGGTCACCACCATGCATAACTCAGTACTACCGAAACGTCACCGAACGTTAAGTGTGCAGACCCTGCGTGTTCGAGAACTATGTAGACATGACCGAGACACCTCTACGGTCAATAACCAATAGCGGGACCTGGATGCCCATATTGGTTCATACATATTCTACGAAGATCTTTATCGGTTGAACCACTATGTCAAGGATTCAGTTAATCTCGTATGATGTTCCCTTTGTTCTTCGGTATGTTACTTGCCCGAGATTCGATCATCGGTATCTCTATACCTAGTTCAATCTCGTTACCGGCAAGTCTCTTTACTCGTTCCCTCATACAAGATCCCGTGGCTAACTCTTTAGTCACTTTGCTTGCAAGGCTTATTGTGATGTTGTATTACCCAGTGGGCCCTGAGATACCTCTCCGTCACACGGAGTAACAAATCCCAGTCTTGATCCATGCCCACTCAACAGACACCCTCGGAGATACCTGTAGAGCATCTTTATAGTCACCCAGTTACATTGCGACGTTTGATACACACAAGATATTCCTCTCGTGTCAGTGAGTTGCATGATCTCATGGTCATAGGAACAAATACTTGACATGCAGAAAACTATAGCAATAAACTGACACGATCATATGCTATGTTCATAGTTTGGGTCTTGTCCATCACATCATTCTCCTAATGATGTGATCCCGTTATCAAATGACATCTTATGTCTATGGCTAGGGAACCTTGACCATCTTTGATCAACGAGCTAGTCTACTAGAGGCATACTAGGGACACAATGTTGTCTATGTATCCACACATGTATTTGTGTTTCCAATCAATACAATTATAGCATGGATAATAAACATTTATCATGAACAAGGAAATATAATAATAACCACTTTATTATTGCCTCTAGGGCATATTTCCAATAGTCTCCCACTTGCACAAGAGTCAATAATCTAGCTCACATCACTATGTGATTTACATTGTAATGAATCTAACACCCATACAGTTCTGATGTTGATCATGTTTAGCCCTTGGAAGAGTTTAGTCAACGGGTATGCGACATTCAGATCCGTGTGCACTTTGCAAATATTTATGTGCTCCTCCTTGATGTAATCGCGGATGGAATTGAAGCGTCGCTTTATGTGTCTGGTCCTCTTGTGAAACCTTGGTTCCTTGGCCAGAGCAATGGCACCAGTGTTGTCACAGAATAGAGTCATTGGGTTTAGTGCACTGGGCACTACTCCAAGATCTGTCATGAACTCCTTCATCCAGACACCTTCCTTCGCCGCCTCCGAGGCAGCGATGTACTCCGCTTCGCATGTAGAATCAGCTACCATGCTCTGCTTGGAACTGCACCAGCTTACCGCTCCCCCATTGAGAATAAATACGTATCCGGTTTGAGACTTAGAGTCATCCGGATCAGTGTCAAAGCTTGCATCGACGTAACCCTTTACGACGAGCTCTTGATCACCTCCATAAACAAGAAACATGTCCTTAGTCCTTTTCAGGTACTTCAGGATATTCTTGACCGCCGTCCAGTGTTCCATTCCTGGATCACTTTGAAACCTTCCGGCCATGCTTATGGCAAGGCTGACATCGGGTCTTGTGCACAGCATTGCATACATGATAGAGCCTATGGTTGAAGCATAGGGGATGTGATAGGTCCATTTTGCATCATGCTTTATATTGATATTTATTGCATTATGGGCTGTTATTACACATTATGGTACAATACTTATGCCTTTTCTCTCTTATTTTACAAGGTTTACATGAAGAGGGAGAATGCCGGCAGCTGGAATTCTGGACTGGAAAAGGAGCAAATATGAGAGACCTATTCTGCACAACTCCAAAACTCCTGAAAAGTTACGGCGAATTATTTTGGAATATATAAAAATTATTGGGCGAAAGAAATATCAGAGGGGACCCACCAGGAGGTCACAAGCCAAGGGGGCGCGCCCTACCCCCTGGGCGCGCCCCTGTGGCTTGTGGCCCCCCTGGCAGGCCTCCGGTGCCCATCTTCTGCTATATGGAGGGTTTTGACCTGGAAAAAATCATAAGAGAGCTTTCAGGACGAAGCGCCGCCGTCTCGAGGCGGAACTTGAGCAGAACCAATCTAGGGCTCCGGCGGAGCTGTTCTGCCGGGGAAACTTCCATCCCGAAGGGGGAAATCGAAGCCATCGTCATCACCAACGATCCTCTCATCGAGAGGGGGTCAATCTCCATCAACATCTTCACCAGCACCATCTCCTCTCCAAACCCTAGTTCATCTCTTGTATCCGATCTTTGTCTCAAAACCTTAGATTGGTACCTGTGGGTTGCTAGTAGTGTTGATTACTCCTTGTAGTTGATGCTAGTTGGTTTACTTGGTGGAAGATCATATGTTCAGATCCTTAATGATAATTAATACTCCTTTGATTATGAACATGAATATGCTTTGTGAGTAGTTACGTTTGTTCCTGAGGACATGGGATAAGTCTTGTTATAAGTAATCATGTGAATTTGGTATTCGTTCGATATTTTGATGAGATGTATGTTGTCTCTCCTCTAGTGGTGTTATGTGAACGTCGACTAAATGACACTTCACAATTATTTGGGCCAAGAGGAAGGCATTGGGAAGTAATAAGTAGATGATGGGTTGCTAGAGTGACAGAAGCTTAAACCCTAGTTTATGCGTTGCTTCGTAAGGGGCTGATTTGGATCCATATGTTTCATGCTATGGTTAGATTTATCTTAATTCTTCTTTTGTAGTTGCGGATGCTTGCGAGAGAGGTTAATCATAAGTGGGAGACTTGTCCAAGTAAGGACAGCACCCAAGCACCGGTCCACCCACATATCAAATTATCAAAGTAACGAACGCGAATCATATGAGCATGATGAAAACTAGCTTGACGGAAATTCCCATGTGTCCTCGGGAGCGCTTTGCTTTATATAAGAGTTTGTCCAGGCTTGTCATTTACTACAAAAAGGATTGGGCCACCTTGCTGCACCTTTGTTACATTTGTTGCTTGCTATCCGTTACGAATTATCTTATCACAAAACTATCTGTTACCGATAATTTCAGTGCTTGCAGAGAATACCTTACTGAAAACCGCTTGTCATTTCCTTCTGCTCCTCGTTGGGTTCGACGCTATTACTTATCGAAAGGACTACGATAGATCCCCTATACTTGTGGGTCATCAAGACTCTTTTCTGGCGCCGTTGCCGGGGAGTGAAGCGCCTTTGGTGAGTGGAACTTGGTAAGGAAAAATTTATATAGTGTGCTGAAATTTACTGTCACTTGTTACTATGGAAAATAATCCTTTGAGGGGCTTGTTCGGGGTATCTTCACCCCGACCGGAAGCACAGAGAGATGCTCCTCAACCTGCTGCACTTATTGAAAATATTTATTATGAAATCCCTTCGGGTATGATAGAGAAACTGCTAGCTAATCCTTATGCAGGAGATGGAACACTACATCCTGATTTGCATCTAATCTATGTGGATGAAGTTTGTGGATTATTTAAGTTTGCAGGTTTGCCCGAGGATGATGTCAAGAAGAAGATCTTTCCTTTATCTTTGAAGGAGAAGGCTTTGACATGGTACAGGCTATGTGATGATATTGGATCATGGAACTACAACCGATTGAAATTGGAATTTCATCAGAAGTTTTATCCTATGCATCTGGTTCATCGTGATCGGAATTATATTTATAATTTTTGGCCTCGTGAAGGAGAAAGAATCGCTCAAGCTTGGGGGAGGCTTCAGTCAATGTTATATTCATGCCCCAATCATGAGCTCCCAAGAGAAATTATTATTCAGAATTTTTATGCTCGGCTTTCTCGTAATGATCAATCCATGCTCGATACTTCTTGTACTGGTTCCTTTATGAAGAAAGATATTGAATTCAAATGGGACTTATTGGAAAGAATTAAACGCAACTCTGAAGATTGGGAACTCGATGAAGGTAAGGAGTCAGGTATAAACCTTAAGTTTGATTGTGTTAAATCCTTTATAGACACCGATGCTTTTCGTGAATTTAGCACTAAATATGGACTTGACTCTGAGATAGTAGCTTCTTTCTGTGAATCTTTTGCTGCTCATGTTGATCTCCCTAAGGAGAAGTGGTTTAAATATCATCCTCCCATTGAAGTGAAAATAGTTGAACCTATTAAAGTTGAAGAATAAACTATTATTTATAATGTTGATCCTATTATTCCTACTGCTTATATTGAGAAACCACCCTTCCCTGTTAGAATAAAGGAACATGCTAAAGCTTCAACTGTGGTTCGTAAGAGTTATACTAGAACACCTATGCCCCCTGAACAAATCTAAGTTGAACCTAGTATTGCTATGGTTAAAGATCTCTTGGTTGATAATATTGATGGGCATGTTATTCATTTCTGTGAAGAAGCTGCTAGAATTGCTAGACCTGATACTAAAGATAAACATAGACCTATTGTTGGCATGCCTGTTGTTTCTGTTAAAATAGGAGATCATTGTTATCATGGCTTGTGTGATTAGGGTGCTAGTGTGAGTGCAATTCCCTTCACCTTATATAAAGAAATTATGAATGATATTGCACCAGCTGAATTAGAGGAAATTGATGTTACCATTAAGCTTGCTAATAGAGATACTATAGCACCAGTTGGGATTGTTAGAGATGTTGAAGTCTTGTGTGGGAAAATAAAGTATCCTACTGATTTTCTTGTTCTTGGTTCCCCACAAGATGATTTTTGTCCCTTTATATTTGGTAGACCTTGCTTGAATACTGTTAATGCTAGGATAGATTGTGAGAAAGAAACTGTTACTGTAAGTTTTGGGGATGTGTCTCATGAGTTCAATTTCTCTAAATTTCGTAGACAACCCCATGACAAAGAATTGCCTAGTAAAGATGAAATTGTTGGTCTTTCTTGTATTGCTGTGCCTCCTACTGATCCCTTAGAACAATATTTGCTAGACCATGAAAACGATATGCATATGAATGAAAGGAATGGAATAGATAAGATTTTCTTTGATCAGTAGCCTATTTTGAAACACAACCTGCCTGTTGAAATACTTGGGGATCCTCCTCCACCCAAGGGTGATCCTGTGTTTGAGCTTAAACAATTACCGGATACTCTGAAATATGCTTATCTTGATGAAAAGGAGATATATCCTGTTATTATTAGTGCTAACATTTCAGAGCATGAAGAAAAGAGATTATTGAAAACTCTGAGGAAGCACCGTGCTGCTATTGGATATACTCTTGATGATCTTAAGGGCATTAGTCCCACTCTGTGTCAACATAAAATTAATATGGAGCCTGATGCTAAACCAGTTGTTGATCACCAACGACGGTTAAATCCTAAAATGAAAGAAGTGGTAAGAAATGAAATACTAAACCTTCTGGAGGCAGGTATAATTTATCCTATTGCTGATAGTAGATGGGTTAGTCCCGTTCATTGTGTTCCTAAGAAAGGAGGTATTACCGTTGTTCCTAATGATAAAAATGAATTGATCCCGCAAAGAATTGTTACAGGATATAGAATGGTAATTGATTTTAGGAAATTAAATAAAGCTACTAGGAAAGATCATTACCCTCTACCTTTTATTGATCAAATGCTAGAAAGACTATCCAAACACACACACTTTTGCTTTCTAGATGGTTATTCTGGCTTCTCTCAAATACCTGTGTCAAAAGAGGATCAAGAAAAGATAACTTTTACTTGTCCTTTCGGCACCTTTGCTTATAGACGTATGCCTTTTGGTTTATGCAATGCACCTGCTACCTTTTAAAGATGTATGATGGCTATATTCTTTGACTTTTGTGAAAAGATTGTTGAGGTTTTCATGGATGATTTCTCCGTTTACGGAACTTCTTTTGATGATTGCTTGAGCAACCTTGATCGAGTTTTGCAGAGATATGAAGAAACTAATCTTGTCTTGAATTGGGAGAAGTGCCACTTTATGGTTAATGAGGGCATTGTCTTCGGGCACAAAATCTCCAAAAGAGGTATTGAAGTTGATAAAGCTAAAGTTGATGCTATTGAAAAAATGCCGTGTCCTACGGATATCAGAGGTATAAGAAGTTTCCTTGGCCATGCTGGTTTCTATAGGAGGTTTATTAAAGACTTCTCTAAGATTTCTAGGCCTCTCACTAATCTTTTGCAAAAAGATGTTCCATTCGTTTTTGATGATGATTGTGTAGAAGCATTTTAAATTCTTAAGAAAGCCTTGATTTCTGCACCTGTTGTTCAACCACCTGATTGGAACCTACCCTTTGAAATTATGTGTGATGCTAGTGATTATGCCGTTGGTGCTGTTCTAGGACAAAGAGTTGATAAGAAATTAAATGTTATCCATTATGCTAGTAAAACTCTAGATAGTGCTCAAAGAAACTATGCTACCACTGAAAAGGAATTTTTAGCAGTTGTGTTTGCTTGTGATAAGTTCAGACCTTATATTGTTGATTCCAAAGTAACTGTTCACACTGATCATGCTGCTATTAAATATCTTATGGAAAAGAAAGATGTTAAACCTAGACTTATTAGATGGGTTCTTCTGCTACAAGAATTTGATTTGCATATTATTGATAGAAAGGGTGCTGATGACCCCGTAGCAGACAACTTGTCTAGGTTAGAAAATGTTCTTGATGACCCACTACCTATTGATGATAGCTTTCCTGATGAACAATTAGCTGTCATAAATGTTTCGCGTAATGCTCCATGGTATGCTGATTATGCTAATTACATTGTTGCTAAATTTATACCACCTAGTTTCACATAACAACAAAAGAAAAAGTTCTTCTATGATTTAAGACATTACTTTTGGGATGATCCACACCTTTATAAAGGAGTAGATGGTGTTATTAGACGTTGTGTACCTGAGCATGAACAGGAACAGATCCTTCACAAGTGTCATTCCGAGGCCTACGGAGGACACCACGCTGGAGATAGAACTGCACATAAGGTACTACAATCTGGTTTTTATTGGCCTACTCTCTTCAAGGATGCTCGTAAGTTTGTCTTGTCTTGTGATGAATGCCAAAGAATTGGTAATATTAGTAGACGTCAGGAAATGCTTATGAATTACTCACTTGTTATTGAACCATTTGATGTTTGGGGTTTTGATTATATGGGACCTTTTCCAAAGTCCAACGGGTATACTCATATTCTAGTTGCTGTTGATTATGTTACTAAGTGGGTAGAAGCTATTCCAACTAGTAGTGCTGATCATAACACTTCTATTAAAATGCTTAAAGAAGTTATTTTCCCTAGATTTGGAGTCCCTAGATATTTAATGACTGATGGTGGTTCACACTTTATTCATGGTGCCTTCCGTAAATTGCTTGCTAAGTATGATGTTAATCATAGAATTGCATCTCCTTATCATCCTTAGTCTAGTGGTCAAGTAGAATTGAGCAATAGAGAAATTAAATTGATCTTGCAGAAGACTGTTAATAGATCCAGAAAGAATTGGTCTAAGAAACTTGATGATGCATTATGGGCCTATAGAACTGCTTACAAAAACCCTATGGGTATGTCTCCGTATAAAATGGTTTATGGTAAAGCATGTCACTTACCTCTAGAACTAGAACATAAAGCTTATTGGGCAATTAAAGAGCTCAACTATGATTTCAAACTTGCTGGTGAGAAGAGGTTATTTGACATTAGCTCACTTGATGAATGGAGAACCCAGGCCTATGAGAATGCCAAGTTGTTTAAAGAAAAAGTTAAGAGATGGCATGATAAAAGGATACAAAAGCGTGAATTCAATGTAGGTGATCATGTCTTGCTATACAATTCTCGTTTAAGATCTTTTGTAGGAAAACTCCTCTCTAAATGGGAAGGGCCTTACATTATCGAGGAAGTATATCGTTCTGGTGCCATCAAGATCAACAACGCCGAAGGCACAAATCCTAAGGTGGTAAATGGGCAAAGAATCAAACATTATATCTCAGGTACTCCCATAAATGTTGAAACCAATATTATAAATACCATGACTCCAGAGGAGTACATTAGGGAGACCTACCAGAACGTTTCAGACTCCGAAAAGGAATAGGTATGTGCTACGGTAAGCAAACCAAGTCCAAAACTTTTCCAATAGCAATTTTTATCCGTTTTGGATTTTTTAATAAATTGGGAAAATTTAAAGTAGTCCGAAGAGTGCACGAGGAGGCGACAAGCCAGGGGGGCGCGCCCTACCCCCCTGGGCGCGCCCCTGTGGCTTGTGGCCACCCCGTGCACCCTCCGGACTCCGTTTTCTTGTGGCATACTCCTTCAGGTCGGTAAAAAATCATTATATAATCTCCCAAAGGTTTTGACCTTCGTATCACGACAAAACCTCCTGTTTTCGTTTTGAGCTGTTTCTGTAGCAGATTTAGATCGACATGACGTCCCCAAGTGCTTCGAAGGATAAGTTCTTCGAGAAGGTCATCAACCCCTACCTTGCGGAGGTGCTGCGACACCCTCAAACCATTGAGATGCGTGAGGGGGTGCTGCTCATCCGTGATGTTGAGGGGACAAAGAAGATCGGAAGCGTGGAGACAAGGCTCGAAGCAATGGAGCAACAAGTATTCAAGTGCCAAGGGATGGTGGAACGAGGACTCAATGCCAATCACATGATGATCGCGGAGTTTACCCATAAGCACAAGTTGGACGCCAAGGACATCGGGGAGCACATCTTCAAGCTTTACGAGAAAATCGAGCATCTCCAAGCTCAGATCTATGACCTGCAAAACCAAAACTGTGAGTATGAATACAGATTTAAGAGAATGAGTTTGGCTGCAGATTTGAGGATCCCGGAGACTCGTTCATCTTTTTACGATGGTGAGCCTATGCCTTGGAAGACGGAGGACAAGCCTCCAACCTCATCAACAACTCCAACATCACCACCTCCGAAGAAAGACAACTAAACACATGGGTATGGGCACTCCCCTTGGCTTGTGCCAAGCTTGGGGGAGGTGCTCCGGTATCGTATCCCCATCACCTCTTTTACTTTTATCATTTTTCTTAGTTCAATCCTTTTGGTTATTTCTTGATCTAGTAGAATAAAGTCTTTAGTGTGATCTAGTTTTGAATTTTGCTTTTTGTTCCCCTTATGTAAGCAAGTCCAAGAGTTTATAATAAAAGGTAGTTTTGAGTTGAGGGCTTTGCCTGCTTGCTATGATCTTGAGAAAAAGAAATAGAAAGGAGTATAAAATAAAAGCAAAGAGTATATATGATGATCTTATGGGGGGTGATGACTTCACATATAAGAAGTATGTCGATTGAAATTTGTTGTGAGTTGACAAACATAGCGATTGGTCATTGTTGCAATTAAAAGGAAGTAATAAAGAAAGAGAGGTTCACATATAAATATATTATCTTGGACATCTTCTATGATTGTGAGCACTCATTAAAATATTATATGCTAAGAAGTTGATGTTGGACAAGGAAGACAACATAATGGGTTATGTTTGCTTATTTCCGAATAAAAGTTATATGGTTATAGATCCTTTAACATGTGATGCTTGCTTCCACCCCATATCAGCCAAAACCTCCGCACCAAGTAGAGATACTACTTGTGCATCCAAACACCCTTAACCCAATTTTGCCATGAGAGTCCACCATACCTACCTATGGATTGAGTAAGATCCTTCAAGTAAGTTGTCATCGGTGCAAGCAATTAAAATTGCTCTCTAAATATGTATGATCTATTAGTGTGAGGAAAATAAACTTTATACGAACTTGTGATATGGAAGAAATAAAAGTGACAGACTGCATAATAAAGTTCTTTATCACAAGGGGCAATATAAAGTGACGTTCTTTTGCATTAAGGGATTGCGCATCCAACTATAAAAGCGCATGACAACCTCTGCTTCCCTCTGCGAAGGGCCTATCTGTTACTTTTATTTCTAGTACTTACCTTTATGCAAGAGTCATGGTGATCTTCACCACTTCCTTTATTTCGCCTTTCTCTCTTGGCAAGCGTCATGTGTTAGGGAATGATCTAGACACATATACCCACTCGGATGTTAGTGATCATGAGCTATTTCTGTTGACATTACCCTTGAGGTAAATAGTTGGGAGGCAAAACTATAAGCCCCTATCTTTCTCTGTGTCCGATTGAAGCTTTGGCCTCATAGGTACCGCGTGAGTGTTAGCAATTATGAAAGACTAAAAGATGATTGAGTATGTGGATTTGCTTTACAAGCTCTTATATTGACTCTTTCCGACGTTATGATAAATTGGAATTGCTTCAATGACTAAGATCATAGTTTGTTGGTTCTCAATAGAGTTCTTGATTCATACTTTACCTTGTGAATGAGTTGTTACTTT
This sequence comes from Elymus sibiricus, assembly GCA_039707655.1. Lineage (NCBI taxonomy): Eukaryota > Viridiplantae > Streptophyta > Magnoliopsida > Poales > Poaceae > Elymus > Elymus sibiricus. The sequence goes on along the minus strand of CM077665.1, from coordinate 139,697,414 downwards.
GGCATAAGAAATCATATGTCAATATATGTTGCTGTTCTAAAGATGACCATGATGCCTTCATGTCCGTATTTTATTTTATCGACACCTCTATCTCCAAACATGTGGACATATTTATCGATTTCGGCTTTCGCTTGAGGACAAGTGAGGTCTAAGCTTGGGGGAGTTGATACGTCCATTTTGCATCATTCTTTTATATTGATATTTATTGCATTATGGGCTGTTATTACACATTATGGTACAATACTTATGCCTTTTCTCTCTTATTTTACAAGGTTTACATGAAGAGGGAGAATGCCGGCAGCTAGAATTCTGGACTGGAAAAGGAGCAAATATGAGAGACCAATTCTGCACAAATCCAAAAGACCTGAAAAGTTACAGAGAATTATTTTGGAATATATAAAAATTATTGGGCGAAAGAAATACCAGAGGGGACCCACCAGGAGGTCACAAGCCAGGGGGGCGCGCCCTACCCCCCTGGGCGCGCCCCTGTGGCTTGTGGGCCCCCTGGCAGGCCTCCGGTGCCCATCTTCTGCTATATGGAGGGTTTTGACCTGGAAAAAATCATAAGAGAGCTTTCGGGATGAAGCGCCGCCGTCTCGAGGCGGAACTTGAGCAGAACCAATCTAGGGCTCCGGCGGAGCTGTTCTGCCGAGGAAACTTCCCTCCCGGAGGGGGAAATCGAAGCCATCATCATCACCAACGATCCTCTCATCGAGAGGGGGTCAATCTCCATCAACATCTTCACCAGCACCATCTCCTCTCCAAACCCTAGTTCATCTCTTGTATCCGATCTTTGTCTCAAAACCTCAGATTGGTACCTGTGGGTTGCTAGTAGTGTTGATTACTCCTTGTAGTTGATGCTAGTTGGTTTACTTGGTGGAAGATCATATGTTCAGATCCTTAATGATAATTAATACTCCTCTGATTATGAACATGAATATGCTTTGTGAGTAGTTACGTTTGTTCCTGAGGACATGGGATAAGTCTTGTTATAAGTAATCATGTGAATTTGGTATTCGTTCGATATTTTGATGAGATGTATGTTGTCTCTCCTCTAGTGGTGTTATGTGAACGTCAACTACATGACACTTCACCATTATTTGGGCCTAGAGGAAGGCATTGGGAAGTAATAAGTAGATGATGGGTTGCTAGAGTGATAGAAGCTTAAACCCTAGTTTATGCGTTGCTTCGTAAGGGGCTGATTTGGATCCATATGTTTCATGCTATGGTTAGATTTATCTTAATTCTTCTTTTGTAGTTGCGGATACTTGCGAGAGAGGTTAATCATAAGTGGGAGGCTTGTCCAAGTAAGGACAGCACCAAAGCACCGGTCCACCCACATATCAAATTATCAAAGTAACGAACGCAAATCATATGAGCATGATGAAAACTAGCTTGACGGAAATTCCCATGTGTCCTCGGGAGCGCTTTGCTTTATATAAGAGTTTGTCCAGGCTTATCCTTTGCTACAAAAAGGATTGGGCCACCTTGTTGCACCTTTGTTACATTTGTTACTTGCTATCCGTTACGAATTATCTTATCACAAAACTATCTGTTACCGATAATTTCAGTGATTGCAGAGAATACCTTACTGAAAACCGCTTGTCATTTCCTTCTGCTCCTCGTTGGGTTCGACACTCTTACTTATCGAAAGGACTACGATAGATCCCCTATACTTGTGGGTCATCAGGATGACACTCATCTTTTCTTTACCTTCTGCAGTCACTAGGCATTGAGTCTTACTCAACTTCACACCTTGCAACACAGGCAAGAACCCCTTCTTGGACTGATCCATTTTGAACTTCTTCAAAACTTTGTCAAGGTATGTGCTCTGTGAAAGTCCTGTTAAGCGTCTCGATCTATCTCTATAGATCTTGATGCCCAATATGAAAGCAGCTTTTCCTAGGTCCTTCATTGAAAAACTCTTGTTCAAATATTACTTCACGCTTTCCAACATTTCTATATTGTTTCCAATCAGCAATATGTCATCCACATATAGTAGTAGAAACGCTATAGAGCTCCCACTCACTTTCTTGTAAATACAAGCTTCTCCATAAACTTGTATAAACTTGAACGCTTTGATCACCTCATCAAAGCGAAGATTCCAACTCCGAGATGCTTGCACCAGTCCATAAATGGATCGCTGGAGTTTGCAAACTTTGTCAGCATTCTCTAGATCGACAAAACCTTTTGGTTGCATCATATACAACTCTTCCTTAAGGAAACCGTTAAGGAACGCTGTTTTGACATCCATCTGCCAAATTTCATAATCGAAAAATGCACCTATTGCTAACATGATTCTGACGGACTTAAGCATCGCTACGGGTGAGAAGGTCTCATTGTAGCCAACTCCTTGAACTTGTGAAAAACCCTTTGCCACATGTCGAGCTTTATAGATGGTGACATTACCGTCCGCGTCCGTCTTCTTCTTAAAGTTCCATTTATTCTGAATGGCCTTTCGCCCTTCAGGTAATACTTCCAAAGTCCATACTTTGTGTTCATACATGGATCCCATCTCGGATTTCATGGCCTCTAACCATTTCTTGGAATCCGGGCCCATCATCGCTTCTCCATAGCTCGTAGGTTCATCGTTGTCTAACAACATGACCTCTAGGACAGGGTTACCGTACCACTCAGGAGCAGTACGTGCCCATGTTGACCTTCGAGGTTCGATTGCAACTTGATCCAAAGCCTCATGATCACCATCATCAGCTTCCTCTTCAACCGATGTAGGCTCCACAGAAACATCTTTCTGCGCTGTGCTACTCTCTGGTTGAAGTAAAGGTTCAACAACCTCATCAAGTTCTATTTTCCTCCCACTCAATTGTTTCGAGAGAAACTCTTTCTCGAGAAATGACCCGTTCTTAGTGACAAACACTTTGCCCTCGGATCTGAGATAGATGGTGTACCCAACCGTCACTTTTGGGTATCCTATGAAGACGCATTTCTCCGCTTTGGGTTCCAGCTTTTCAGGATGAAGCTTTTTGACATAAGCATCACATCCCCAAACTTTAAGAAACGACAACTTTGGTTTCTTGCCAAACCACAGTTCATATGGCGTCGTCTCAATGGATTTAGATGGTGCCCTATTTAAACTGAATGCAACTGTCTCTAACGCATAACCCCAAAACGATAGTGGCAAATCGGCAAGAGACATCATAGACCGCACCATATCTAATAAGGTTCGATTACGACGTTCGGACACACCATTACGCTGTGGTGTTCCAGGCGGTGTCAATTGTGAAACAATTCCACATTGTCTTAAGTGACTGCCAAACTCATGACTCAGATATTTTCCTCCTCGATCAGATCGCAGGAATTTAATCTTCTTGTTACGATGATTCTCAACTTCACTCTGAAATTGCTTGAACTTTTCAAACGTTTTAGACTTATGTTTCATTAAGTAAATATACCCATATCTACTTAAGTCATCGGTGAAGGTGAGAAAATAATGATATCCACCGCCTACCTCAATGCTCGTCAGACTGCACACATCAGTATGTATGATTTCAAACAAGTCACTTGCCTGTTCCATTGTTCCAGAGAACGGGGTCTTAGTCATCTTGCCCATGAGGCATGGTTCACATGTGTCAAGTGATTCAAAATCAAGTGACTCCAAAAGTCCATCAACATGGAGCTTCTTCATGCGTTTTACACCAATATGACCTAAGCGGCAGTGCCACAAGAAAGTGGTGCTATCATTATCAACTCTACATCTTTTGGCATCAATTTTATGAACATGTGTATCATTACTATCGAGATTCAATAAGAATAAACCCCTCACAATGGGTGCATGACCATAAAAGATATTACTCATATAAATAGAACAACCATTATTCTCTGATTTAAATGAGTAACCGTCTTGCAATAAACAAGATCCAGATATAATGTTCATGCTTAACGCAGGCACTAAATAACAATTATTCAGGTTCATCACTAATCCCGATGATAATCGAAGAGCGAGCGTTCCGACGGCGATCACATCAACCTTGGAACCATTTCCCACGCGCATCGTCACTTCGTCCTTTGCCAGCCTCTGTCTATTCCGTAGTTCCTGCGTTGAGTTGCAAATGTGAGCAACCGAACCGGTATCAAATACCGAGGCACTACAACAAGAGAAGGTAAGGTACACATCAATAACATGTATATCATATATACCTTGTTTGGTGTTGGCCGCCTTCTTGTCAGCCAGATACTTGGGGTAGTTCCGCTTCCTGTGACCAGTTCCCTTGCAATTAAAGCACTCAGTTTCTGGCTTGGGTCAAGCCTTGGGTTTCTTCACGGGAGGGGCAACTGCTTTGCCACTCTTCTTGGAGTTACCCTTCTTGCCCTTGCCATTCTTCTTGAAACTAGTGGTTTTATTGACCATCAACACTTGATGCTCCTTCTGAATCTCAGACTCAGTGACTTTCACCATCGCAAACAGCTCGTCGACTGACTTATTCATCCCTTGCATGTTATAGTTCAACACGAAGCTTTTGTAGCTAGGTGGCAGTGATTGAAGAACTCTGTCAGTGATCGCCTCTGGCGGGAGAACAATTCCCAACTCCGCCTGACGGTTAGAAAACCCAGACATTCTGAGTAAATGTTCACTGACAGACCCGTTCTCCTCCATCTTGCAAGCATAGAACTTATCGGAGGTCTCATACCTCTCGATCCGGGCATTCTTCTCAAAGATAAACTTCAACTCCTGGAACATCTCATATGATCCATGACGTTCAAAACTTCTTTTAAGTCCCGGTTCTAAGCCATACAACATTGCACATTGAACTATTGAGTATTCATCAGAACGTGCCTGCCAGGCGTTCACAACGTCTGCAAACTCTACTGGAGCGGGTGGTTCACCGAGCGGTGCATCAAGGACATAAGCCTTTTGGGAAGCCGTGAGGATAATCCTCAGATTACGGGCCCAGTCTACAAAGTTACTTCCATCATATTTCAACTTAGCTTTCTCTAGGAACGCATTGAAATTCAGGGGTGCTACTGCGCGAGCCATTGATCTACAACATGATTTTTGCAAAGACAACTTAGACTATTGTTCAAGATAAAGAGTTTAGTTAATCATATTACTTAAAAACTCCCACTCAAATTGACATCCCTCGGGTCATTCGAGTGTCACATGATCCAAATTCACCAACCCAAGTCCGATCATCACGTGAGATGAGGTGGTTTCAATGGTGAACATCTCCATGTTGATCATATCTACTATATGACTCATGCTCGACCTTTCGGTCTCTTGTGTTCCGAGGCCATGTCTGTACATGCTAGGCTCGTCAAGTTTAACCCGAGTGTTTCGCATGTGCAACACTGACTTGCACCCGTTTTATGTGAACGTAGAGTCTATCACACCCGATCATCACGTGATGTCTCGAAATGAGAGAAATTTTGCAACGGTGCACACTCGGGGAGAACACAATTTTATCTTGGAATTTTAGTGAGGGATCACCTTATAATGCTACCGTCGTCCTAAGCATAATAAGATGCATAAAAGGATTAACATCACATGCAAATCATAAGTGACATGATATGGCCATGATCTTGTGCTTTTGATCTCCATCTCCAAAGCACCGGCATGATCTCCATCGTCACTGGCATGACACCATGATCTCCATCAACGTGTCACCATGAGGTTGTTGCGCCAACTATTGCTTCTACAACTATTGCTAACTCATAGCGATAAAGTAAAGCAAAAACGGCGAAAATAAATTAAAGACAACCCTATGGCTCCTGCCGGTTGCCGTACTCATCGACATGCAAGTCGTGATAATCTATACAAAACATGATCATCTCATACATCACATATATCTAATCATGTTTCTGGCCATATCATATCACATCATACCCTGCAAAAACAAGTTAGACGTCCTCGAATTTGTTGTTGCATGTTTTACGTGGCTGCTATGGGTATCTAGCAAGAACGATTCTTACCAACACATAACCACAACGGTGATATACAAGTTGCTATTTCACCTTCTACAAGGACCGCCTCTGTTGAATCCAATTCAACTAAAGTGGGAGAGACAGACACCCGCCAGCCATCTTATGCAACAAAGTTACATGTTAGTCGATGGAACCGGTCTCTCGTACGTGGACGAGTAAGGTTGGTCCGAGCCGCTTCATCCCACAATACCGCTGAATCAAGAAAAGACTAAGGAGGGAAGCAATCTGAATATCAACGCCCACAAACTCCTTTGTGTTCTACTCGTGATCTCATCTACGCATAGACCTAGCTCATGATGCCACTGATGGGGAACGTTGCATGGGAAACAAAAAATTCCTACGCAGACGCAAGATCTATCCATGGTGATGAGCATCTACGAGAGGGAGAGTGGATCTATGTACACTTGTAGATCGCTAAGTGGGAAGCGTTAAGAAACGTGGTTGATGTAGTCGAACGTCTTCGCGATCCAAATCGCAAGCCGTCCCGCGATCCAATCACGATCCGTCCCGATCTAGCGCCGAACGGACGGCACCTCCACGTTCAGCACACGTACAACTCGATGATGATCTCTGCCTTCTTGATCCAGCAAGAGGGAGCGGAGAGGTAGATGAGTACTCCGGCAGCACGACGGCGTGGTGACGGTGGTGGTGGAGCTGATCCGGCAGGGCTTCGCCAAGCACCGTCGGATCTATCTAGAGGAGGAGACGATCTAGTGGGGGGAGAGAGGGCTGCACCGTGGCTTGGGCGCGGATGCCATCTCTCCCCTCCAATATATATAGGAGGGAGGGGGAGGGGCTGGCACCCTAGGGTTTCCCCCTAGAGTCGGCCGAACCACAAGGAGGAGGAGTCCACCTCCCATAAGGGAGGTGGAATCCTAGTAGGACTCCTCCCCACTTGGCCCCTTCCCCACCCCTTGCACAAGGGCCTCCTAGGGGCTGGCCGGCCAGCCCACCAGGGGCTGGTGCGCCACCTCCTAGGCCCATGTGACCCTTGGGGTGGGTGGGCCCCACTTGGTGGACCCCCCGGTACCCATTCGTCACTCCCGGTACACTACCGGAAGTGCCTGAAACTTTTCCGGAGACGAAAACGGGACTTCCTATATATCAATCTTTACCTCCGGACCATTCCGAAGCTCCTCGTGACGTCCGGGATCTCATTCGGGACTCCGAACAACCTTCGGTCACCACCATGCATAACTCAGTACTACCGAAATGTCACCGAACGTTAGGTGTGCAGACCCTGCGGGTTCGAGAACTATGTAGACATGACCGAGACACCTCTACGGTCAATAACCAATAGCGGGACTTGGATGCCCATATTGGTTCATACATATTCTATGAAGATCTTTATCAGTTGAACCTCTATGTCAAGGATTCAGTTAATCTCGTATGTTGTTCCCTTTGTTCTTCGGTATGTTACTTGCCCAAGATTCGATCGCCGGTATCTCTATACCTAGTTCAATCTCGTTACCAGTAAGTCTCTTTACTCGTTCCCTAATACAAGATCCCGTGGCTAACTCTTTAGTCACTTTGCTTAACAGGCTTATTGTGATGTTGTATTACCGAGTGGGCCCTGAGATACCTCTCCGTCACACGGAGTAACAAATCCCAGTCTTGATCCATGCCCACTCAACAGACACCCTTGGAGATACCTGTAGAGCATCTTTATAGTCACCCAGTTACGTTGCGATGTTTGATACACACAAGGTATTCCTCCGGTGTCAGTGAGTTGCATGATCTCATGGTCATAGGAATAGATACTTGACATGCAGAAAACTATAGCAATAAACTGAAACGATCATATGCTATGTTCATAGTTTGGGTCTTGTCTATCACATCATTCTCCTAATTATGTGATCCCGTTATCAAATGACATCTTATGTCTATGGCTAGGGAACCTTGACCATCTTTGATCAACGAGCTAGTCTACTAGAGGCATACTAGGGACACAGTGTTGTCTATGTATCCACACATGTATTTGTGTTTCCAATCAATACAATTATAGCATGGATAATAAACATTTATAATGAACAAGGAAATATAATAATAACCACTTTATTATTGCCTGTAGGGCATATTTCCAACTGTCTACCACTTGCATTAGAGTCAATAATCTATCTCACATCACTATGTGATTTACATTGTAATGAATCTAACACCCATACAGTTCTGGTGTTGATCATGTTTAGCCCTTGGAAGAGGTTTAGTCAACGGGTTTGCGACATTCAGATCCGTGTGCACTTTGCAAATATTTATGTCCTCCTCCTTGATGTAATCGCGGATGGAATTGAAGGATCGCTTTATGTGTCTGGTCCTCTTGTGAAACCTTGGTTCCTTGGTCAGAGCAATGGCACCAGTGTTGTCACAGAACCGAGTCATCGGGTTTAGTGCACTGGGCACTACTCCAAGATCTGTCATGAACTCCTTCATCCAGACACCTTCCTTCGCCGCCTCCGAGGTAGCGATGTACTCCGCTTCGCATGTAGAATCAGCTACCACGCTCTGCTTGGAACTGCACCAGCTTACCGCTCCCCCATTGAGAATAAATAGGTATCCGGTTTGAGACTTAGAGTCACCCGGATCAGTGTCAAAGCTTGCATCGACGTAACCCTTTACGACGAGCTCTTGATCACCTCCATAAACGAGAAACATGTCCTTAGTCCTTTTCAGGTACTTCAGGATATTCTTGACCGCCGTCCAGTGTTCCATTCCTGGATCACTTTGAAACCTTCCGGCCATGCTTATGGCAAGGCTGACATCGGGTCTTGTGCACATCATTGCATACATGATAGAGCCTATGGCTGAAGCATAGGGGATGACACTCATCTTTTGTTTATCTTCTACAGTCACTAGGCATTGAGTCTTACACAACTTCACACCTTGCAACACAGGCAAGAACCCCTTCTTGGACTGATCCATTTTGAACTTCTTCAAAACTTTGTCAAGGTATGTGCTCTGTGAAAGTCCTATTAAGCGTCTCGATCTATCTCTATACATCTTGATGCCTAATATGAAAGCAGCTTCTCCTAGGTCCTTCATTGAAAAACTGTTGTTCAAATATTCCTTCACGCTTTCCAACATTTCTATATTGTTTCCAATCAGCAATATGTCATCCACATATAGTAGTAGAAACGCTATAGAGCTCCCACTCACTTTCTTGTAAGTATAAACCCGAACGCTTTGATCACCTCATCAAAGCGAAGATTCCAACTCCAAGATGCTGGCACCAGTCCATAAATGGATCGCTGGAGTTTGCAAACTTTGTCAGCATTCTCTGGATCGACAAAAAATTCTGGTTGCATCATATACAACTCTTCCTTAAGGAAACCATTAAGGAACGCTGTTTTGACATCCATCTGCCAAATTTCATAATCGAAAAATGCAGCTAATGCTAACATGATTCTGACGGACTTAAGCATCGCTACGGGTGAGAAGGTCTCATCGTAGTCAACTCCTTGAACTTGTGAAAAACCCTTTGCCACAAGTCGAGCTTTATAGACGGTGACATTACCGTCCTCGTCCGTCTTCTTCTTAAAGATCTATTTATTCTGAATGGCCTTTCGCCCTTCAGGTAATACTTCCAAAGTCCATACTTTGTTTTCATACATGGATCCCATCTCGGATTTCATGGCCTCTAACCATTTCTTGGAATCCGGACCCATCATCGCTTCTCCATAGCTCGTAGGTTCATCGTTGTCTAACAACATGACCTCTAAGACAGGGTTACCGTACCACTCAGGAGCAGTACGTGCCCTTGTCGACCTACGAGGTTCGATAGCAACTTGATCCGAAGCCTCATGATCACCATCATCAGCTTCCTCTTCAACCGATGTAGGCTCCACAGAAACATCTTTCTACGCTGCGCTACTCTTTGGTTGAAGTAAAGGTTCAACAACCTCATCAAGTTCTATTTTCCTCCTACTCAATTCTTTCGAGAGAAACTCTTTCTCGAGAAATGACCCGTTCTTAGCGACAAACACTTTGCCCTCGGATCTGAGATAGAAGGTGTACCCAACCGTCTCTTTTGGGTATCCTATGAAGACGCATTTCTCCGCTTTGGGTGCCAGCTTTTCAGGATGATGCTTTTTGACATAAGCATCACATCCCCAAACTTTAAGAAACGACAACTTTGGTTTCTTGCCAAACCACAGTTCATATGGCGTCATCTCAACAGATTTAGATGGTGCCCTATTTAAAGTGAATGCAGCTGTCTCTAACGCATAACCCCAAAATGATAGTGGCAAATCGGCAAGAGACATCATACACCACACCATATCTAATAAGGTTCAATTACGACGTTCGGACACACCATTACGCTGTGGTGTTCCAGGCGGTGTCAATTGTGAAACAATTCCACATTGTCTTAAGTGACTGCCAAACTCATAACTCATATATTTTCCTCCTCGATCAAATTGTAGGAATTTAATCTTCTTGTTACGATGATTCTCAACTTCACTCTGAAATTGCTTGAACTTTTCAAACGTTTCAGACTTATGTTTCATTAAGTAAATATACCCATATCTACTTAAGTCATCGGTGAAGGTGAGAAAATAGCAATATCCACCGCGCGCCTCAATGCTCATCGGACCGCACACATCAGTATGTATGATTTCCAACAAGTCACTTGCCCGTTCTATTGTTCCAGAGAACGGGGTCTTAGTCATCTTGCCGATGAGGCATGGTTCACATGTGTCAAGCGATTCAAAATCAAGTGACTCCAAAAGTCCATCAGCATGGAGCTTCTTCATGCGTTTTACACTAATATGACCTAAGCGGCAGTGCCACAAGAAAGTGGTGCTATCATTATCAATTCTACATCTTTTGGCATCAATGTTATGAACATGTGTATCATTACTATCGAGATTCAATAAGAATAAACCCCTCACAATGGGTGCGTGACCATAAAAGATATTACTCATATAAATAGAATAACCATTATTCTCTGATTTAAATGAGTAACCGTCTTGCAATAAACAAGATCCAGATATAATGTTCATGCTTAATGCAGGCACTAAATAATAATTATTCAGGTTCATCACTAATCCCGATGGTAATCGAAGAGCGAGCGTACCGACGGCGATAACATCAACCCTGGAACCATTTCCCACGCGCATCGTCACTTCGTCCTTTGCCAGCCTCCGTCTATTCCGTAGTTCCTGCTTTGAGTTGCAAATGTGAGCAACCGAACCGGTATCAAATACCCAGGCACTACAACGAGAGTTGATAAGGTACACATCAATAACATGTATATCATATATACCTTGTTTGGTGTTGGCCGCCTTCTTGTCAGCCAGATACTTGGGACAGTTCCGCTTCCAGTGACCAGTTCCCTTGTAATGAATGCACTCAGTTTCTGGCTTGGGTCCAACCTTGGGTTTCTTCACGGGAGGGGCAACTGCTTTGCCACTCTTCTTGGCGTTACCCTTCTTTCCCTTGCCATTCTTCTTGAAATAGTGGTTTTATTGACCATCAACACTTGATGCTCCTTCTGAATCTCAGACTCAACGACTTTCAACATCGCAAACAGTTCGGCGACTGACTTATTCATCCCTTGCATGTTATTGTTCAACACGAAGCTTTTGTAGCTAGGTGGCAGTGATTGAAGAACTCTGTCGGTGATCGCCTCTGGCGGGAGAACAATTCCCAACTCCGCCAGACGGTTAGAATACCCAGACATTCTGAGTACATGTTCACTGACAGACCCGTTCTCCTCCATCTTGCAAGCATAGAACTTATCGGAGGTCTCATACCTCTTGATCCGGGCATTCTTCTCAAAAATAAACTTAACCTCCTGGAACATCTCATATGCTCCATGACGTTCAAAACATCTTTGAAGTCCTGGTTCTAAGCCATACAACATTGCACATTGAACTATTGAGTAATCATCAGAACGTGCCTGCCAGGCGTTCACAACGTCTGCAGACTCTACTGGAGCGGGTGGTTCACCGAGCGGTGCATCAAGGACATAAGCCTTTTGGGAAGCCGTGAGGATAATCCTTAGATTACGGGCCCAGTCTACAAAGTTACTTCCATCATATTTCAACTTAGCTTTCTCTAGGAACGCATTGAAATTCAGGGGTGCTACTGCGCGAGCCATTGATCTACAACATAATTTTTGCAAATACAACTTAGACTATTGTTCAAGATAAAGAGGTTAGTTAATCATATTACTTAAAAACTCCCACTCAAATTGACATCCCTCAGGTCATTCGAGTGTCAAATGATCCAAATTCACCAACCCTTGTCCGATCATCACGTGAGATGAGGTGGTTTCAATGGTGAACATCTCCATGTTGATCATATCTACTATATGACTCATGCTCGACCTTTCGGTCTCTTGTGTTCTGAGGCCATGACTGTACATGCTAGGCTTGTCAATTTTAACCCGAGTGTTCCGCATGTGCAACACTGGCTTGCACCCGTTGTATGTGAACGTAGAGTCTATCACACCCGATCATCACGTGGTGTCTCGAAAAGACGAACTTTTGCAACGGTGCACACTCGTGGAGAACACAATTTTATCTTGAAATTTTAGTGAGGGATCACCTTATAATGCTACCGTCGTCCTAAGCATAATAAGATGCATAAAAGGATTAACATCACATGCAAATCATAAGTGACATGATATGGCCATGATCTTGTGCTTTTGATCTCCATCTCCAAAGCACCGGCATGATCTCCATCGTCACCAGCTTGACACCATGATCTCCATCATCTTGATCTCCATCAACGTGTCGCCATGAGGTTGTTGCACCAACTATTGCTTCTAAAACTATTGCTAGCTCATAGCGATAAAGTAAAGCAAAAACGGCGAAAATAAATTAAAGACAACCCTATGGCTCCTGCCGGTTGCCGTACTCATCGACATGCAAGTCGTGATAATCTATACAAAACATGATCATCTCATACATCACATCTATCTCATCATGTTTTTGGCCATATCATATCACATTATACCCAGCAAAAACAAGTTACACGTCCTCTAATTTGTTGTTGCATGTTTTACGTGGCTGCTATGGGTATCTAGCAAGAACGATTCTTACCTACACAAAACCACAACGATGATATACAAGTTGCTATTTCACCTTCTACAAGGACCGCCTCTGTTGAATCTGATTCAACTAAAGTGGGAGAGACAGACACCCGCCAGCCATCTTATGCAACAAAGTTACATGTCAGTCGATGGAACCGGTCTCTCGTACGTGGACGAGTAAGGTTGGTCCGAGCCGCTTCATCCCACAATACCGCTGAATCAAGAAAAGACTAAGGAGGGAAGCAATCTGAATATCAACGCCCACAAACTCCTTTGTGTTCTACTCATGATCTCATCTACGCATAGACCTAGCTCATGATGCCACTGATTGGGAACGTTGCATGGGAAACAAAAAATTTCCTACGCACACGCAAGATCTATCCATGGTGATGAGCATCTACGAGAGGGAGAGTGGATCTACGTACCCTTGTAGATCGCTAAGCGGGAAGCGTTAAGAAATGTGGTTGATGTAGTCGAACGTCTTCGCGATCCAAATCGCAAGCCGTCCCGCGATCCAATCACGATCCGTCCCGATCTAGCGCCGAACGGACGGCACCTCCACGTTCAGCACACGTACAGCTCGATGATGATATCCGCCTTCTTGATCCAGCAAGAGGGAGCGGAGAGGTAGATGAGTACTCCGGCAGCACGACGGCATGGTGACGGTGGTGGTGGAGCTGATCCGGCAGGGCTTCGCCAAGCAACGTCGAATCTATCTAGAGGAGGAGACGATCTAGTGGGGGGAGAGAGGGCTGCACCGTGGCTTGGGCGCGGCTGCCCTCTCTTCCCTCCAATATATATAGGAAGGAGGGGGAGGGGCTGGCGCCCTAGGGTTTCCCCCTAGAGTCGGCCGAACCACAAGGAGGAGGAGTCCACCTCCCATAAGGGAGGTGGAATCCTAGTAGGACTCCTCCCCACTTGGCCCCTTCCCCACACCTTGCGCAAGGGCCTCCTAGGGGCTGGCCGGCCAGCCCACAAGGGGCTGGTGCACCACCTCCGAGGAGAATGTGACCCTTGGGGTGGGTGGGCCCCACTTGGTGGACCCCCCGGTACCCATTCGTGACTCCCGGTACACTACCGGAAGTGCCTGAAACTTTTCCGGAGACCAAAACGGGACTTCCTATATATCAATCTTTACCTCCGGACCATTCCGAAGCTCCTCGTGACGTCCGAGATCTCATCTGGGACTCCGAACAACCTTCGGTCACCACCATGCATAACTCAGTACTACCAAAACGTCACCGAACGTTAAGTGTGCAGACCCTGCGGGTTCGAGAACTATGTAGACATGACCGAGACACCTCTACGGTCAATAACCAATAGCGGGACCTGGATGCCCATATTGGTTCCTACATATTCTACAAAGATCTTTTACAGGGGGTTAACCCCGGGGTAGCCTCAGCTGGGTCTTTGCTCCAGCTTTTTGAAAAAAGACTACAGGGCGAGCCGCCTCCCCCTGTAGTCCGGCTCCGCATGGCCGGCTGCGACTAGCCGGCCGGCTAGAGGCGGAGACGCCAGGCCTTCAGGCCGGGAGGTCAGCTCCCATCATGTCACCACGCCTCGCAGGACGGTGACCTGACGCACGGCGTGTCAGCAGTGCCTCCGGTACCGCGGTCAGGGCGCGCATGGCTACAGTGGCCCCCGTCGCGTCGGGGGTCAGCGCCCGCATGGCCACAGTGGAGGCAATAGTGCCCCTGACTCCGGCCGACTGCGACCAGGCGGGCGGCATAGTGCCTGCACGCCCTCAACTACTCCATTACCTGCCCCGGCGTGGCAACAGCGTCGCCGGCCGTACCGCTGACCGCGGCCGGCTACCACAAGACGACACCAGGCCGGACGACCCGTACCGCGGCGTGACGAGCCCGCGTCAATGGCGATGAGCTGTCGATGGGCCCTCCCACCGGCTCCCGATGGGACCCTGCAGCCGGCGGGCCTCATCAGCGACAAGACCCCTCAGCCGGGGGCCCCCCTGGCCGGCTAGAGAGGCTGCCAACCGGGCCCCTCCCGGTGCCGCATATGTATATTGTAAGCCGGGGGTCGGCCTATAAAACCCCCTGACGCCCCCATGCACGGGCAAGCATTCTCACCTGGACACACACATCCACTCACGTAGAGAGGTAGAGAGAGCGAACAGGCCTCTTCTTCCTCCTCTAGCAAACAGCTCAAGGAGCACCATTGTAGTTCTCTCGGTCAATCAACTAGGCAAGCAGGACTAGGGGTGTTACCTCTCCTAGAGGGCCCCGAACCTGGGTACATCGCGTGTCTCTCACCGCTTGTCCCCAATCTCGTCACCGGAGCCCGCCGGCGTCCTTCGGCCCCAACCACTCTCGATAAGCAACCCCATGGCATCTGTCGTGAGAAAACGACGACAATCTTTATCGGTTGAACCTCTATGTCAAGGATTCAGTTAATCCCGTATGCTATTCCCTTTGTTCTTCGGTATGTTACTTGCCCGAGATTCGATCGTCGGTATCTCTATACCTAGTTCAATCTCGTTACCGGCAAGTCTCTTTACTTGTTCCGTAATACAAGATCCCGTGGCTAACTCTTTAGTCACTTTGCTTGCAAGGCTTATTGTGATGTTGTATTACCGAGTGGGCCCTGAGATACCTCTCCGTCACACGGAGTAACAAATCCCAGTCTTGATCCATGCCCACGCAACAGACACCCTCGGAGATACCTATATAGCATCTTTATAGTCACCCAGTTACGTTGCGACGTTTGATACACACAAGGTATTCCTCCGGTGTCAGTGAGTTGCATGATCTCATGGTCATAGGAACAGATACTTGACATGCAGAAAACTATAGCAATAAACTGACATGATCATATGCTATGTTCATAGTTTGGGTCTTGTCCATCACATCATTCTCCTAATGATGTGATCCCGTTATCAAATGACATCTTATGTCTATGGCTAGGGAACCTTGACCATCTTTGATCAACGAGCTAGTCTACTAGAGGCATACTAGGGACACAATGTTGTCTATGTATCCACACATGTATTTGTGTTTCCAATCAATACAATTATAGCATGGATAATAAACATTTATCATGAACATGGAAATATAATAATAACCACTTTATTATTGCCTCTAGGCAATATTTCCAACAGATGTATCACGGGCTTTGTTAATATAGTTGGATCATATGGTGTTCTTCGCTTGCTACCTTGTTGTGATGAATTGAGTCTTTCCCTTTGAGATCTCATTGTGCCGGATTGAATACTTTGGCTTTGAGAACACTTGATGTATGTCTTGCATGCGGATACCCATAGTGACAATGGGGTACTCTATTGATTCCCTTGATATATGTTATGGCATCAACTTGCAGATTCCGGTGACCTTGGGGATCTATGCATAGGGGTTGATTGCATGTTTTCATACTATGTTATCCAATAGAAATCTTGGGGGTACTATTTGAAGTTCTTTGTGTTGGATTGAATATGATGAATCTGAAATTGTTTGATGCATGTCAAATAATTAACCCACGGATACTTGTGGTGACATTGGAGTATCTAGCTGACATTAGGGTTGATTGAAATGTATCATAGGTGTTATTTTGGTACGAACTCTAGGGATGTTTGTGACACCTATAGGAATAGCCCAATAGATTGATCGGAAAGGGTAACTTTGAGGTGGTTCTACTACCTACAACAATTTCATCTCATGTTCTCCGTGAGATATGAACTTTGCAGTGATTGTTGCACGTTGATGGATGATCATGTGATTCTATTATGTTAGCATTGTTGAGATATTGCACTAGTGAATGTATGAACCCTAGGCCTTATTTCCATGCATTGACATACCGTTTTGCTCGTTGTTTACCACTTGTTACCTTTTGTTTTTATATTTTCAGATTACAAAAACCTATATCTACCATCCATATCGCACTTGTATCACCATCTCTTTGCTGAACTAGTGCACCTATACAATTTACCATTGTATTGGGTGTGTTGGGGACACAAAAGATTTCTTGTATTTGATTGCAGGGTTGTTCGAGAGAGACCATATTCATCCTACACCTCCCATGGATTGATAAACCTTAGGTCATCCACTTGAGGGAAAATTGCTACTATCCTACAAAACTAAAGTAGGATGGTTGTGCTTGGAGTCCCAACAGAGTATACAAAAATAAAGTTGTGTAGTAGACATCAAGCCATTTTCTGGTGCCGTTGTCGGGAAGGTGAGTGCTTGAAGGTATATCTTTAGATCTTGAAATTAAATCTTTTAGTTTCTTGTTTTTCACTAGTTTTGTTTTACAAAAGAACACTACAAAAAAATGGAATTGATGTTGCATCAAGTTCTTTACCTTTATGATGTTTTTCTTGAAAATGATGGATCGGAAAATTGTGCCAAAGTGTTAGTAGAAGAGTTTAATAAAATGTTTGGCATTAAATCCTTGAATGGTGAGCATGATAGCAATGTTGTTAGTATGAACACTCTGAATATCCATGATGCTAATGATATGCAAGGCCACAAGCTTGGGGATGCTATGTTTCATGAAGATGATATTTTTAGTCCCCCAAGTTCTGATGAGCAAATTTATTATGACGATGGCATGCCTCCTATCTATGATGACTATGGTGATGACATATATGATATAAAGAGTGATAGTAACCAAGAAACTTGTCATCATGATTTTAATATTCAAAGTGGTTATGTCAATCAAGTGTCTCATGATAGTTATTTTGTTGAGTTTGTTCCTTCTACTATGAATGAGAAGAAAATTGCTTATGTGGAGAGTAATGAAAATTCTATGCTTGTGCATCATGAAAAGAATACTTTATGTGATAGTTATATTGTGGAATTCCTTCATGATCCTACTGAAAATTATTATGAGGGAGGAACATATGCTTGTAGGAATTGCAATAATATCAAGTTTCCTTCCTATGTTTTGAAAATTTTGGTGTTGTGCTTGTTTTGTCTTCCTATGCAAGAATAATTCTTGCTACAATAAATTGTTTGCTTGCAAAATCCCTATGCATAGGAAGTGGGTTAGAATTAAATGTGCTTTTCATATGCTTCTTGATGCTCCCATTGTGTTTCAATTCTTTTTCTTTTATGTGAGCATCATTGAAATCATCATGCCCAGCTAAAAGGCTTTACAGAAAAGCGCTTGTTGGGAGACAACCCAGCACTTATACTTTCTGTTTTATGTGTTAACATGATTAAGTACTGTAGTAATCATGTTTTGTGTCTTTTATTTCAATAAAGTGCCAAGTAAGGCCTTTGGGATAGTGTGGATACTTGTTAGTTTGATTTTTTCAAAAACAGAAACGTTTACGTCCAGTGCAGAATTTCTATGATTTTACAGGAGCGTCAAAAAATTCTGAAATTTTTACACAGTTTTGATATGCAAATTATTTGCATTTTACTAATTGTTCAGAATTTTAAAAAATAGTTAAATATAGATTTCATTCAGATCTTCACAGACTGTTCTGCTTTTGACAGATTCTGTTTTGCATGCATAGTTTGCTTGTTTTAGTGTTTCAATAGCTTATATTTAGTGGTATAAATTATGGAAATGATAAAATACAGTAGGTATTATGTGAGAACAATTATGAATCGTGTCTTGACAGTACCTAAGTGAATGATCTATCTTTATTACACTAACCCATCTCACGAAGTTCCGTTAAGTTTTGTGTGATTGAAGTTTTCAAGTTTTGGGTGAGATACCGGTATGAGGAGAATAAGGAGTGGTAAGACCTAAGATTGGGGATTCCCAAGGAACCCCCAAGGTAATATCCAAGGAACACTCAAGCGTCTAAGCTTGGGGATGCCCCGGAAGGCATCCCCTCTTTCGTCTTCAACGCTATCGATATATCTTACTTAGAGCTATATTTTTTATTAGTCACATAATATGTGTTTTTCTTAGAGAGGCATTTTATTTTGTTCAACTTTTCTTTCTATTATTTATAATCTTGTTTTTCAATAAAAAGTTCCAAGAATTGCCTTTTAGGATGCTTGAATTACATGTTTGATATGTGATGTGTAAAAACAGAAACTTTTGCTGTATTGTTTGAATTTTTCGTATTTTACTGGAACGTGGAAAGTTTCTGAAAATTTTACACAGTATTTTCATATAAATTATACATCATGTCCTAAATTTTCAGAATTTTTGGAGTTATAGATGTGCACTTTGTAAATTAATTGCTACAGACTGTCCTGTTTAGACAGATTGCTGTCATAGTTTTGTTATCTACTAATCCTATGGTTTCCATAGCTTATATTGATACATATAAATTGTGTAAATGATATTAAACAGTAGATAATGTTTGTAAATTATTATGTAACTTGTCTTGGCAGTACATAAAGAGTTGATTTATTCTTATGTGCACTAACCTATCTCACGAGTTCCTTTCAAGTTTTGTGTGGATGAAGTTTTTGAGACCTAGGTGATACCGTGATATGTGAGGAATTAAAGAGACACAAGATATCAAGCTTGGGGATGCCCAAGGCTCCCCAATTCAATATTACAAAAGTCTCAAGCATCTAAGCTTGGGGATGCTACGCATCCCACCTCTCTTCATCAACAATTATCGGTTAGCCTATGTTGAGCCTAAGTTTTTATTCGTTCACATCGTATGTGCTATTCTTGGAGTATATTTTTGTTTTGTTTTATGTTTGAATAAAATATCAGATCTAAAAATCTTTTTTGAGAGAGAGAGTCCTCACATAGCTACTTGATTGTTTAACTACTCATTGTTCTCCGCTTGTATCTTTTGAGAGTAGTTTGATGTTTATTCTTGTGCTTCACTTATATCCTAAGAGAAAATTGGGAATGAATGAAAATCATAAATCTGGAATTATCAATGTGCTTTATTCTTAGTAGTAGGTTCACATTTGGTTTAGAAAGTAAAATCTATTGAAGTTTCACAATCACAATATTGGTTATACAAGCAATTCATGAATGATTAGTATAAGAAAGAGAACGTTCACATACAAATATATTATCTTAGACATCTTTTATGATTGTGAATACCAATTAATTATTTTCAACCTTGATCAAATAGTTGAAGTTGGACAAGGAAGACAACGTAATGGTTATGTTTGGGTATATTTGCATAGAAGTTATATTGTTATGGATCCTCCAACATGTGGTGCTTGTTTAGAACCTTTTGCTAGCCAAAACTTCGTACTAAGTAGAGATACTACTTGTGCATCCAAATCCTTGAGCCAAGTTTCTTTCATGAGAGTCCACCATACCTACCTATATATGGTATTTCACTGCCATTCTAAGTAAATTTGCATGTGCCACCTCTAAACATTCAAATAAACATCCGTTTTGTGTGCTCGTACCGCTCATGGAGCGACGGGGCGGTCATTATCTTCCATGCTAAGCGAGTTATTCTCAAGATGGGTGTTTATTTACTTGTCATTGCACGAGAGAGGCTGGTAAAAAGGTTTCCCAGTCGTGCATAATACAAAAATAAATAAACAAGAACTCCCCCTAGAAAGTTGATTGTTTGGATGGCAACCATGGATCCGGCCAGCCATGGAATGTGTTTGAATGGTGGAGGGGGGGTAAAATTTCAATTCTGTTTGGGAACTGCCAATAATGTGTTAAGCATGGAAGATATTGAAAACTCTGTTGTGATGTTGACAGGAAAAGTATACCACTCAAAATTACATATTCATCTCTGTTTTAAAACAATGAGCCCTGGCACCTCTGCAAATCCCTTCTTCCCTCTGTGAAGGGACAATCTATTTACTTTCATGTTATTTACTTTTCTTGTTAAGTCAATTTCTTATTCCAACCTCAATCTATTAGTTGGCAAGCACCATGTGGTGGGGAAAGATCCAAACAAATATATCCAGTCAAATATATTTAATCATGATTCATTATTGTTGACAATTATCTTCATGATAAGTATGTTGGGAGGCGAAACATTAAGCCCCTTCTTTCTATGTGTTCAATGGATGTTGTTTGTTCTAAAAATATGATTTGAGTATTAGCAATCATAGAAGACTATATGATAATTGAGTATGTGGAGCTCTTACTTAGACTTTGTTGAATGCATTGAAATTGTTTGGTGACTAAGAACATAGGTTGGTAAGTTTCAAGAGAATGCATTGTTTCAACCATGACATGTGAATTGATTGCTAGTCTATCATGATGATTTTTATGAGAAAAAGTTGCTGGTTATGATGCTAGAAAAGTGACTGAAATTATCAATACTCAAAACAATTCACTATGCTAGCATTCACACTTCATAAATTACTTCTTTTATCATTTACCTACTCGAGGACGAGTAGGAATTAAGCTTGGTGATGCTGATACGTCTCCAACGTATCGATAATTTATGAAGTATTCATGCCATATTTGCATAGGCTTACAATAATTTTATATGGTTTTGATGCACTTTATATGATTTATTTAGAACTAACCCGAACAGACGTTGTTTTCAGCAGAATTACCGTGGTGTTGTTTTTGTGCAGAAAATAAAATTTCTCAGAATCGCCCAAAACTTTTATATGATTTTTTCTGGAGAAAATAACAAATACTGGAGCGAAGAACCACCGGAGGGGAGCCACCTATGGGCCACAAGCCAATAGAGCGCGCCCACCCCCTCGGCGCGCCCTAATAGCTTGTGGGGCACACGTGGCTCCGTTTAGCGTGATTCCAATGCCAAAAAATCTTATATATATATATATAAAAACCTCAGGAATAAATAGAGAACTTCCGCTCCGCCGCCGCAACTCTCTGTATCAACGAAAAACCCATCTGGAGCCTTTCCAGTACCCTACAGGAGAGGGAAATCATCATCCGGTGGCCATCTTCATCATCCCGACAGAGGCCATGACGAGGAGGGAGTAGTCACCCTCGGGGCTAAGGGTATGTACCAGTAGCTATGTGTTTAATCCCTCACTCGTGTTCTTGAGATGGCACGATCTTGATGTATCACGGGCTTTGTTAATATAGTTGGATCATATGGTGTTCTTCCCTTGCTATCTTGTTGTGATGAATTGAATCTTTCCCTTTGAGATCTCGTTGTGTCGGATTGAATACTTTGGGTTTGAGAACACTTGATGTATGTCTTGCATGCAGATACCCATAGTCACAATGGGGTATTCTATTGATTCACTTGATATATGTTATGGTATCAACTTGCGGATTCTGATGACCTTGGGGATCTATGCATAGGGGTTGATTGCACGTTTCATACTACGTTCTCCAATAGGAATCTTGGGGGTACTCTTTGAAGTTCTTTGTGTTGGATTGAATATGATGAATCTGAAATTGTTTGATGCATGTCGAAAAATTAACCCACAGATACTTGTGGTGACATTGGAGTATCTAGGTGACATTAGGGTTGATTGATATGTATCATAGGTGTTATTTTGGTACGAAGTCGAGGGCTGTTTGTGACACCCATAGGAATAGCCCAATAGATTGATCGTAAAGGGTATCTTTGAGGTGGTTCTACTACCTATAACAATTTCATCTCATGTTCTCCGCTAGTTATGAACTTTGGAGTGATTCTTTGTTGCGCGTTTAGGGATGATCATGTGATTCTATTATGTTAGCATTGTTGAGAGATTGCACTAGTGAAAGTATGAACCCTAGGCCTTATTTCCAAGCATTGACATACCATTTTACTCATTGTTTACTACTTGTTACCTTGTTGTTATTATATTTTCAGATTACAAAAACCTATATCTACCATCCATATTGCACTTGTATCACCATCTCTTCGCCGAACTAGTGCACCTATACAATTTACCATTGTATTGGGTGTGTTGGGGACACAAGAGAATTCTTGTATTTGATTGCAGGGTTGTTCGAGAGAGACCATCTTCATCCTACACCTTCAACAGATTGATAAACCTTAGGTCATTCACTTGAGGGAAAATTGCTACTGTCCTACAAAACTCTACGCTTGGAGGCCCAACAAAGTCTACAAGAATAAAGTTGTGTAGTAGACATCAAAGATATATATCAAGTGATCTCAAATCCTATATTCAATCCGACATAACAAAATCTCAAGGGAAAGATTCAATTCATCACAACAAGGTAGCAATGGAATAACATCATATGATCCAACTATATTAACAAAGCCCATGATATATCAAGATCGTGACATCTCAAGAACACGAGAGTCAGAGATCAATCACATAGCTACTGGTACATACCCTCAGCCCCGAGGGTGCACTACTCCCTCCTTGTCATGGAGACCATCGGGATTATGAAGATGGCCTCCGGTGATGATTCCCCCCTCCGGAGGGTGCCGGAACAGGGCTCCGGATGAGATTTCTTCGGTACAAAGGCTTGCGATGTCGGAGAGGAAGTTCTAGGTTAATTTCTGGGGGTTTCTCTATTTATAGGATTTTTTAGCATTGGAATCACGCGTAATGGAGCCACGGGCTAGTCCCAAGTTAAGAGGGCGCGACCCCCCCTGGGCGTGCCATGTTGCCTTGGCACCCCCTCGAGGGTCCCCTGGTACTCCCTCGAAGCTTGCTAGGCCTCTTTCCTTCCAGAAAAAATCGTCAAAAAGTTTTGGGCGATTCCTAGAACTTTTATTTTCTGCACAAAAACAACACCACAGTAATTCTGCTGAAAACAACGTCAGTCCTAGTTAGTTCCAATTAAATCATACAAAGTGCATCAAAACCATATAAAAATATTGTAAACAAAGGTGAATATGGCATGACTACTTCATAAATTATCGATACGTTGGAGACGTATTGCTACTTCTTGAGCTTGCGTTGGTTTTCCCTTGAAGAGAAAAGGGTGATGCAGCAAAGTAGATAAGTATTTCCCTCAGTTGTTGAGAACCAAGGTATCAATCCAGTAGGAGGTACAAGCAAGGCCCCAATCTTTGCACCTACACAAACAATCAAACACTTGCACCCAACGCTATAAAGGGGTTGTCAATCCCTTCACAGTTACTTGCAAGGATGAGATCTGATAGAGATAGATATGAAAGATTACTAAAACGAAAAGTAAAACAAAAGTAAAAATATTGCAGCAAAGTATTTTTGATATTTTTGGTTTATAGATCTGAAAATATAATATGGAAAATAGACCCGGGGTCCATAGGTTTCACTAGAGGCTTCTCTCTTGAAGGAAAATAATATGGTGGGTGAACAAATTACTGTCGAGCAATTGATAGAAAAGCGCATAGTTATGAAGATATCCAAGGCAATGATTATGCATATAGGCATCATGTCCGTGTCAAGTAGACCGAAACGATTCTGCATCTACTACTATTACTCCACACATCGACCAACTCCTGCCTGCATCTAGAGTATTAAGTTCATTAAGAACAGAGTAACGCATTAGGTAAGATGACATGATGTAGAGGGATAAACTCAAGCAATATGATGAAAACCCCATCTTTTTACCCTTGATGGCAACAATACAAATACGTGCCTCGCTACCCCTACTTTGTCACTGGGTGAGGACACTGCAAGATTGAACCCAAAACTAAGCACTTCTCCCATTGCAAGAATTACCAATCTAGTTGGCCAAACCAAACCAATAACTCAAAGAGACTTGCAAAGATATGAAATCATGCATATAAGAATTCAGAAGAGATTCAAATAATATTCATAGATAATCTGATCATAAACCCACAATTCATCGGTTAGTCCCAAAAATAATATAAAATAGCATATTAATGCATATAAAACATCCAAAACAGATAATATAATAGCATGGAACAATAAAAAATTATAGATACGTTGGAGACTTATCAAGCATTCCCAAGCTTAATTCCTGCTCGTCCTCGAGTAGGTAAATGATAAAAATAGAATTTTTGATGTGGAATGCTACCTAACATATTTATCCATGTAATATTCTTTATTGTGGCATGAATGTTCAGATCCATAAGATTCAAAACAAAAGCTTAATATTGACCTAAAAACAATAATACTTCAAGCATACTAACAAAGCAATTATGTCCTTTCAAAATAACATGGCCAAAGAAATTTATCCCTACAAAATCATATGGTCTGGCTATGCTCCATCTTCCCCACACAAAGTATTTAAATCATGCACAACCCCGATGACAAGTCAAGCAATTGTTTCACACCATTTATGTTCTCAAACCATTTCAACTTTCACGCAATACATGAGCGTGAGCCATGGATATAGCACTATAGGTGGAATAGAATATGGTGGAGGTTGTGAGGAAAAGGAGAAGATAATCTCACATCAACTAGGCGTATCAACGGGCTATGGAGATGCCCATCAATAGATATCAATGTGAGTGAGTAGGGATTGTCATGCAACGGATGCACTAGAGCTATAAGTGTATGAAAGCTCAAAAGAAACTAAGTGGGTGTGCATCCAACTTGCTTGCTCACGAAGACCTAGGGCAATTTGAGGAAGCCCATCATTGGAATATGCAAGCCAAGTTTTATAATGAAAAATTCTCACTAGTATATGAAAGTGACAATATAGGAGACTCTCTATCATGAAGATCATGGTGCTACTTTGAAGCACAAGTGTGGAAAAAGGATAGTAGCATTGTCCCTTCTCTCTTTTCTCTCATTTTTTTTGGTGGGCATCTTTGGACTCTTTTTTTTATTTGGGCTTCATTGGCCTCTTTTATTATTTGTAAAGTCCGGAGACTCATCCCAACTTGTGAGGGAATCATAGCTTCCATCATCCTTTCCTCTCATGGGACAATGCTCTAATGATGATCATCACACTTTTATTTACTTACAACTCAAGAATTACAAAATATGACTCTATATGAATGCCTCCAGCGGTGTACCGGGATGGGCAACAATCTAGCATAGCAAATGACATCAAAAAATGGACAAGCCATGAAAACATCATGCTAGCTATCTTACGATCATGCAAATCAATATGAAAATGATGGTGCGTGTCATAATAAACGGAACGGTGGAAGTTGCATGGCAATATATCTCGGAATGGCTATGGAAATGCCATAATAGGTAGGTATGGTGGCTGTTTTGAGGAAGGGTATGTGGTGTCTGTTTTGAGGAAGGTGGGTTTAATGCACCGGCGAAAGTTGCGCGGTACTAGAGAGGCTAGCAATGGTGGAATGGTGAGAGTGCGTATAATCCATGGACTCACATTAGTCATAAAGAACTCACATACTTATTGCAAAAGTCTATTAGTTATCTAAGCAAAGTATTAGACGCATGCTCCTAGGGAAGAGGTTGGTAGGAGTTAACCATCGCGCGCTCCCGACCCTCACACAAAGGATGACAATCATTAAACAAATCATGCTCTGATTTCGTTACATAACGGTTCACCATACGTGCATGCTACGGGAATCACAAACCTTAACACAAGTATTTCTACCAATCCACAATTACTTACTAGCATGACTCTAATATCACCATCTTTATATCTCAAAACTATATGCAAGGAATCAAACTTCTCATAGTATTCAATGCACTTTATATGAAAGTTTTTATTATATCCCTCTTGGATGCCCATTATATTAGGACTAAATTCATAACCTAAACCAATTACCATGCTGTTTAAAGACTCTCAAAATAATATAAGTGAGGTACGAGAGTCCAATTATTTCTATAAAATAAAACGCCACCGTGCTCTAAAAAGATATAAGTGAAGCACTAGAGCAAAATTACCTAGCTCAAAAGATATAAGTGAAGCACATAGAGTATTCTAATAAATTCACGATTAATGCATGTCCCTCTCAAAATATGTGTGCAGAAAGGATGATTGTGGCAAACTAAAAAGCAAAGACTCATATCATACAAGACGCTCCAAGCAAAACACATATCATGTGGTGAATAAAAATATAGCCTCAAGTAAATTTACCGATGGATTGAAGACGAAAGAGGGGATGCCTTCCGGGGCATCCCCAAGCTTAGGCTCTTTGGTATCCTTGAATATGGCTTGGGGTGCCATGGGCATCCCCAAGCTTAGGATCTTTCCACTCCTTATTCCATAGTCCATCAAATCTTTACCCAAAACTTGAAAACTTCACAACAGAAAACTCAACAGAAAACTCGTGAGATCCGTTAGTATAAGAAAAATAAATCACCACTTTTGGTACAGTTGTGAACTCATTCTTTATTTATATTGGTGTAATATATAATGTATTCCAACTTCTACATGGTTCATACCCCCCGATACAACCCATAGATACATCAAAATAAGCAAACAACACAAAGAAAACAGAATCTGTCAAAAACAGAACAGTCTGTAGCAATCTGTAAACTTCGAATACTTCTGTAACTCCAAAAAATCTGAACAATTAGGAAAATCTGGGCAATTTTTATATCAATCTTGTGTAAAAATTTCAGACTCATTCGACGCTCTGGTGAATTTATAAAATTCCTGGACTGAGCGCAAAAGTTTCTGTTTTCAGCAAAATCAAATCAACAATCACCGTTGACCATCCCAAAGGTCTTACTTGGCTCAAACACTAATTAAAACAATAAAACACAATTACTACAGAGGTAATAATGTGTAAAACACAGAAACAAAAACAAACAAAAATAAAAACATAAAATAAAATTGGGTTGCCTCCCAACAAGCGCTATCGTTATTTCAATGATGCTCACATAAAAAGTAGTAATTGAGATATGCAAAAGAGCATCATGAATAGCATGAAAAACACATTTAAGTCTAACCCACTTCCTATGCATAGGTATTTTGTGAGTAAACAATTTATGAGAACAAGAATCAACTAGCATAGGAAGGCAAAACAAGCATAACTTCAAAACTTTAAACACATAGAGAGGAAACTTGATATTATTGCAATTCCTACAAGCATATGTTCCCCTCTCATAATGAATTTCAGTAGCATGATGAAGTAATTCAACAATATAACTATCACATAAATCATTCTTTTCATATTTCACAAGCATAGAATTTTCATTACTCTCCACATAAGCAAATTCCTTATCATCCATGGTAGTGGGAGCAAACTCAACAAAATAACTATCATGAGACACTTAATTGACATAACCACATTGCAAATTAAAATCATGATGTTAAGTTTCATGGTTATCATTACTCATTATAGCATACGTGTCATCACCTTCACCATAAATAGGAGGCATGCAATCATCATAATAAATTTTCTCATCAAAACATGGGGGACAAAAAATATCATCTTCATCAAACATAGCATCCCCAAGCTTGTGGCTTTGCATATCATAAGCATCATGGATATTTAGAGAATTCATACTAGCAACATTGCAATCATGCTCATCATTCAAGGGACTATCATGAATCACCTTATAAATTTCTTCTTTCAACACTTCAAAATTTTCAGATTCATGATTTTCAAACAAAACTTCATAGAGATAATCAAGTGCACTCAACTCACTAGCAATTGGTTCATCATAATTTGGCCTTTTGAAAATATTAGCAAGTGGATGAGGATCCATATCAATAGATTTTTAGCAAGCGAAGATGTAAGCAAATAGAAGGCACATGGCAACACAAGCAAACAAAAAGAGATCCGGCGAGAAAAAGGCGAATAAAATGGCAAATTGGTGAAGTGGGGGAGAGGAAAACGAGAGGCAAATGGCAAATAATGTAAATGCAAGAGATGAGTTTGTGATGGGTACTTGGTCTTGACTTGCTATGTATCCTCCCCGGCAACGGCGCCCGAAATCCTTCTTGCTACTTCTTGAGCTTGCGTTGGTTTTCCCTTGAAGAGGAAAGGGTGATGCAGCAAAGTAGATAAGTATTTCCCTCAGTTGTTGAGAACCAAGGTATCAATCCAGTAGGAGGTACAAGCAAGGCCCCAATCTTTGCACCTACACAAACAATCAAACACTTGCACCCAACGCTATAAAGGGGTTGTCAATCCCTTCACGGTTACTTGCAAGGATGAGATCTGATAGAGATAGATATGAAAGATTACTAAAACGAAAAGTAAAACAAAAGTAAAAAGATTGCAGCAAAGTATTTTTGGTATTTTTGGTTTATAGATCTGAAAATATAATATGGAAAATAGACCCGGGGGCCATAGGTTTCACTAGAGGCTTCTCTCTTGAAGGAAAATAATACGGTGGGTGAACAAATTACTGTCGAGCAATTGATAGAAAAGCGCAAAGTTATGACGATATCCAAGGCAATGATTATGCATATAGGCATCACGTCCGTGTCAAGTAGACCGAAACGATTCTGCATCTACTACTATTACTCCACACATCGACCGACTCCTGCCTGCATCTAGAGTATTAAGTTCATGAAGAACAGAGTAACGCATTAGGTAAGATGACATGATGTAGAGGAATAAACTCAAGCAATATGATGAAAACCCCATCTTTTTACCCTTGATGGCAACAATACAAATACGTGCCTCGCTACCCCTACTTTGTCACTGGGTGAGGACACTGCAAGATTGAACCCAAAACTAAGCACTTCTCCCATTGCAAGAATTACCAATCTAGTTGGCCAAACCAAACCAATAACTCAAAGAGACTTGCAAAGATATGAAATCATGCATATAAGAATTCAGAAGAGATTCAAATAATATTCATAGATAATCTGATCATAAACCCACAATTCATCGGATCTCGACAAACACACCGCAAAAGAGTATTACATCGGATAGATCTCCATGAAGAGCATGAAGAACATGGTATTGAAGAACATAGAGAGAGAAGAAGCCATCTAGCTACTAGCTATGGACCCGAAGGTCTGAGGTGAACTACTCAAGCATCATCGGAGGGGCAATGGAGTTGATGTAGATGCCCTCCGTGATCGAATCCCCCTCCGGCAGATTACCGAAAAAGGCTCCAAGATGGGATCTCACGGGAACAGAGGCTTCCGGCGGCGGAAAAGTATTTTCGTGGCTCTTTTTGGTATTGGGGGAATATTTGGGAATTTATAGGACAAAGATTAGGGTTAGGAGGCCTGCAGGGGGGCCACAAGCCAGGAGGGCGCCCCCCCCTAGGGCGCGCCCTACAGGCTTGTCGTCTCCCGGCAGGTCTCCTGCCCCCCTCTCCAAGGCTGGCAGGTTTCTTCTGGTCCAAGAAAAATCATATCGAAGATTTTATTCCGTTTGGACTCCGTTTAATATTCCTTATCTGCAATACTCAAAAACAAGGAAAAAAACAGAAACTGGCATTGGGCTCTAGGTTAATAGGTTAGTCCCAAAAATAATATAAAATAGCATAGTAATGCATATAAAACATCCAAAACAGATAATATAATACCATGGAACAATCAAAAATTATAGATACGTTGGAGACGTATCACGTATCAGCATCCCCAAGCTTAATTCCTACTCGTCCTCGAGTAGGTAAATGATAAAAGAAATAGTTTGTGAAGTGTGAATGCTAGTATAGTGTAAAAGTTTTATAAATGATAATTTCAATCACCTTTTCTGGCATTGTTATATATATCATAAACAGTAGCTCATTTCTCATACAACTTGTCATGATCAAGTAGCAAGCTATTCACATGTTAAAGTATAGACCATAAACTTTCTCGAAAACCAACAAATTGTGTTTTCAGTCATCAAACAATTACAATTCATCTTATTTTAAGGAAGGGTCTATGCAAGAGCTTTGATTTATCAAATTCCACATACTCAACTATCATTTAGTCTTCCATGATTGCTGACACTCAAAGCATATTTTAGAACAAACAATTTCAGTCAAACACATAGGAAGATAGGGGCTTAATGTTCCGCCTCCCAACTTATTTATCTCAGGGATAATGTCAACAATAATGAATCATGATCACCTATATTCAACTGGATATATGTGCCTGGATCTTTCCGCACCACATGATGCTTGCCAACTAAAGAATTAATAGATTGGAATAGGGATGAACATTATTGATTGTTGCATAAAAGTAAATACATATAAGTAAAAGATAGGCCCTTCGCGGAGGGAAGCAGAGGTTGTCATGCGCTTTTTATATTTGGATGTGCAAGCTCTTAATGGAAAGGAACGTCACTTTATATTGCCCCTTGTGATAGCAACCTTTATTATGCAGTCTGTCACTTTTATTTCTTCACCATCAAAAGTTCATACAAAGCTTATTTTCCCTTCCAATAAAAGATCATACATATTTAGGAGCAATTTTTATTGCTTTTTGCACCGATGACAACTTACTTGAGGGATCTAATTCAATCCATAGGTAGATATGGTGGACTCTCATGGAAATAAACTGGGTTTTAAGGGGTTTTGGATGCACAAGTAGTATCTCTACTTTGTACGAATTTTTGGCTAACAAAAGATCCTAAGCAAGCACCACATGTTAGAGGATCCATGGCAATATAACTTCTATGTGAATATAAACAAACATAACCATTACGTTGTATTGCTTGTCCAACATCAACTACTTGATCAAGTTTGAAAATAATTAATGGGGGCTCACAATCATAGAGGATCTCCAAGATAGTATATTTATATGTGAAATCTCTCTTCCTTCAATATTCTTTCATGAATTGTTCAAGTGACCAATGTTATGTCTGTTAACTTCTGTCATTACTCCCCAGGGGACAAGCATATGAAGCATACATAATTTCATACTTATGACATTCAATTAACTCAACATTTTCTCTTAGGATATAAGTGAAGCACAAGAGTGAACATCAAACTACTCTCAAAAAGATATAAGTGAAGATCAATGAGTAGTTATACAATTCAGTAGCTATGTGAGGTCCTCTCTCAATAAATACTTTTAGATTTGAGATTTATTTCAAACAACAAAGAAAACAAAAATACACTCAAAGAATAGCACATATCATGTGAACAAAAAAACTTGGGCTCAACATAGGCTAACCGATAGTTGTTTATGAAGAGAGGTGCGATGCGTAGCATCCCCAAGCTTAGATGCTTGAGAATTCTTGTAATATCAACTTGGGGAGCCTTGGGCATACCCAAGCTTTATCTTTTGTGTCTTGTTAATTCCTCTCATATCGCGGTTTCCTAAATCTTAAGGCTTTATCCACATAAAACTTAACAAGAACTTGTGAGATAGGTTAGTGCACATAAGAATAAATCAACAGTTTATGTACTTCCAAGACAAGTTGCATGATAATTTTCAAACATTATCTACTTTATACTATCATTTACACAATTTATATCTACCAATATAACTCATGAAAACTATAGGAGATATAGATAACAAAACTATGACAACAATCTGTCTAAACAGGACAGTCTGTAGCAATTAATTCAAAAAGTGTACTTCTGTATCTCCAACAATTATGAAACTTTAGGAAATGATAAATAATGTATACGAACATGCTTTGTAAAAATTTCAGAAACTTTCCATGTTCCAGTAAAATGAAAAAATTCAAATACTACAACAAAAGTTTCTGTTTTTGCACAGCACACATAAAACAAGCAATTGAAGCATTCTAAAGGCAATTCTTGGAGATTTTTATTGAAAAAAGATTATAAATAATAGCAAGAAAATACTAACAAAATTCAATGACGCTCCAAGCACAACGCATATTGTGTGATGAATAAAAATATAGCTCCAAGTAAGATATACCGATAGTGTTGAAGATGAAAGAGGGGATGCCTTCCGAGGCATCCCCAAGCTTAGACGCTGAGTCTTACTTGAATATTACCTTAGGGGTGCCTTGGGCATCCCCAAGCTTAGGGTCTTACCACTCCTTATTCTCCTCATATCGGTGTCTTACCCAAAACTTGAAAAATTCAATCACACAAAACTTAACGAAACTTCGTGAGATGGGTTAGTATAAAAATATATCATTCACTTAGGTACTGTCAAGAAAAGGTTCATAATTGTTCTCACATAATGCCTACTGTATTCTATCATTCCCATAATTTATATCACTCAATATAAGCTATGGAAAATCTAAAACAAGCAAACTATGCATGCAAAACAAAATCTGTCAAAAACATAACAGCTTGTGAACATCTGAACTAA
This sequence comes from Elymus sibiricus, assembly GCA_039707655.1. Classification (NCBI taxonomy): domain Eukaryota; kingdom Viridiplantae; phylum Streptophyta; class Magnoliopsida; order Poales; family Poaceae; genus Elymus; species Elymus sibiricus. The sequence goes on along the minus strand of CM077665.1, from coordinate 139,664,614 downwards.
AACCATACTTCCCTGTCTCTAAAAATTCTGAAAAATTAGTACAGTGTAGATGAAAGCACATTTGCTCCCTTGGTGGTTTTGGTAAATAATAACAACATATATGTCATTGAACTAATGTTTCCACTAAGTATATTTCAGGAAAAGTTCAATGATGTGTTGGCAAAAGGATTGTGGAGAAACCCCAAGGTGCAAGGAAATGGATTGGCAAAGCTTCAAGCAAGAGGACTCTACATTTTACTTTGTGAGAAATCACTTTCAGTGCATAGGAAAGCCAATACTATTAAAAGGGGGTAAGATACTGTTGGTGAACAAGATGCTCCACGTGCACAAGTGATAGTCACCAAAAACAACCACAAGCTCTTCCAAAAATACTGTTTCTAGAACCCTACCACTCAAATCGGTAAGACCAATAATTCCTATTCGGTCTCACCGAGATTCAAACCCTAGACAGATCCTTAGCCAAACCCATCTCGGTACTACCAACATTCCACTTAGGTGCCACCGAGTTCAGTTGCCAACTTTCTGGTTAGCTATTTTCAAGCATCGGTACCACCGAGTTTTGCCAATCGGTCTCACCGAGATTTGGACCAACTTCCTGGTTAGCCATTCTCAAGAATCGGTACCACCGAGTTTTGTGAATCGGTCTCACCGAGTTTTTGGACCAACTCTCTGGTTAGCCGTTGTCAAGAATTGGTACCACCAAAATTTGAGAATTGGTCTCACCGAGTTGTGCATTCTGACCGTTGGTCATCTGATCGGTACCACCGAGAGTTATGTATCGGTCTCACCGAGATTCAAAAGTTACTGCCTTTTGGTCACTTCGGTACCACCGAGTTTTATACTTCGGTGTCACCGAGTTGGTCACTTTAGGTGTAACGGTTGGATTTTTGGGGATGCCTATATATACCCCTTCACCACCACCCACTCGAAAGAGAAGCACTCAGAACTATTCCATACTTGCCCCATCCAATTTTCTGAGAGAGAGCCACCTACTCATGTGTTGAGATCAAGCCATTCCACTCTATCCATATCAATCTTGATCTCTAGCCTCCCCAAGTTGCTTTCCACCAAATCAATCACTTCCACCATAGCCAAATCTGTGAGAGAGTGATTGTGTGTTGAGGAGTCTATCATCTTGAAGCACAAGAGCAAGGAGTTCATCGATATTGCCGAGCCTATTACCTTTTGGAGGGTGGTGCCTCCTAGATTGGTTAGGTGTCGCTTGGGAGCCTCCTACTTCGTGTTGTGGAGTTGAACCAAGAAGTTTGTATGGGCAAGGAGATCGCCTACTTCATGAAGATCTACCCATAGTGAGGCTAGTCCTTCGTGGACGGAAGCCGTTATGGTATAGTCAAGGTTGCTACTTCGTGGACCCTTATGGGTGGAGCCCTCCGTGGACTGTCGCGACCGTTACCCTCCGTGGGTTGAAGACTCCATAAACGTGGACGTACGATAGCACCACCTATCGGAACCACAGGAAAAAGCATCGTGTCTTCAAATTACGTTTGATCTTCCTTCCTACCCTCTACTACATATGCTTGTTGTTACTTTCCGCTGCTATACTCTTAGACATGCATGTGTACGGTGTACTTGAATTGCTATAATTGCTAAAATCTGCCAACACTTAAAATTGGGAAAAGGTAGAATTTTTATTTGCTCAAGTAACCTAATCACCCCCCCTCCCTCTAGACATAATTTCGATCCTACAAGTGGTATCAGAGCTTTGGTCTCCATTGCATTGGTCTCACAACCTAGGAGAGTATTGCGTCTAGTGAGGGAAATTATCACCGTAGAGGTCCGTACTTTGATGGCACAAATTTTGCTAGTTGGAAGCACAAAATGAAAATGCATATTCTTGGTCATAACCCCATCGTTTGGGCTATTGTTCGTGTTGGCTTGCAAGGTGAATTCTTTGGTGATGGAAAGGAACCGGAACGTGAAGCGACCACGGATGAATTGAAGATGTTGTAATACAACGCTCAAGCATGTGACATTCTCTTCAATTGCCTATGCCCCGAAGAATTCAACAAAATCAGTCGTCTTGAGAATGCAAAAGAGATTTGGGATACTTTGGTTGATATGCATGAAGGTACCGAATCCGTGAGAGAATCCAAGTTGGATGTTCTTCAAAGTCAGCTTGACAAGTTCAAGATGAAGGATGGTGAAGGAGTCGCAGAGATGTACTCTAGGCTAGCTCTCATCACAAATGAGATTGCCGGCTTAGGAAGCAAAGAAATGACCGACAAATTCATCATCAAGAAGATACTTAGAGCTTTGGATGAGAGATACGACACCGTGTGCACATTGATCCAAATGATGCCCAGCTACAAAGATCTCAAGCCTACGGAAGTCATTGGAAGGATTGTGGCTCATGAGATGACACTTACAGACAAAGAAGAGCTTCACAACAAGTCTAGCGGTGCTTACAAAGCCACAAGTGATGCTCCCGCAACTTCAAGCGACAACCTTGTCACCAATGAAGAGATAAGCCTCATGGTCAAGAAATTCAACAAGTTCTACAAGAATAGAGGCAAAGAACGAAGCTCCAACTCAAGATATGAAGAGAAGCGTTCGTCAAGTCGTGACCGAAACTGCTACAATTGTGGGAAGCCCGGACACTACTCCAATGAGTGCACGGGTGACGGTGTCCTGGACTAGGGGTACTCACCACGTCGTCTCCCGACCAGTGGGTCGGGCCGAGGACCCCCAGGGCGGTTCATTGATGGGCCAGTTCGGACAGCCCATGATGCATACGAGGAAGATTCCACAAGACTTGGTGATCAAGACAAGGACTCCTCTCCACCGACGTAGCCGATTAGGACTCTTGTTATCCTAGGCCTCTGGTGTGTTATATAAGCCGAGGCCAGGCTAGTCATTAAGGACAATCAGATCATCATAGATCATATCATCATACGAGCATAGCTCTTAGGGTTTAGACCACTACATACGATCTCATGGTAGATCAACTCTGTACTCGATACACCATCATCAATACAAACAAAGCAGGACGTAGGGTTTTACCTCCATAGGAGGGCCCGAACCTGGGTAAACACCGTCTCCCTTGTCTCCTGTTACCCATCGATCCAAGACCCACAGCTCGGGACCCCCTACCCGAGATCCGCCGGTTTTGACACCGACAACGGGTCCCTACAAACGAAGAGAAGAGTCACCTAGAAGACGAAGCTCAAGGAATGAATCACCTCAAAGAGAGAGAAGGAGTAGAGATGATCGTTATGAACGAAGACCCTCAAGGAGAAGTAGGGACTCAGAGAAGAAGGACAAGTACTCCAAGAGCTACTCAAGAAGACATCAAGCTCATGTTGGTGAATGGGTTTCTGGCTCCGAATCCGACAACAACTCCGAGAGAAGCTATCACTCCAACTCTGACTATAGTCAAGATGAAGGTGTTGCCGGACTTGCACTAGTGACTACCAACTCCTATGATCTATTTGATTCTCCAAATGAAGGGAGTGGAAGTTGCTTCATGGCTAAAGGCCCCAAGGTATCACACCCCGAGTATCTTTGATTTCAATAGTGATGAAGATGATTTACTTGGTGATGATGACTTGCTCTTTGATAAAATTAGTGATGTTAGTCAAAATGAACTTGATAATTTTCATGGTAGTCAAGATAAGTCGTGTGATGATGATAAGATGGAAATAGAACGACTAACTAAGGAATTAGACACTCTTAAGTTAGCCCATGAATCTACTCTAGAAGATCATGGAGAGCTTGTAAGGACTCATGAGAAGCTACGCTTCGAGAAGCTCACCTTGGAGCAAGAACATGAGTTTCTTAAAGCTATCAATGACGATCTCCGAAAGAAGACTTCATCTTATCTAGCCAAACAATTACTCTTGTCTACATTCATGCCACAAGTTAAACCTAGACAAACTAGTAACAAAGGCAAGAAAGATTCTTCATCTAGTAGCAATAATAAAAATGCTAAATCTAATGATGTTTCTAGTAGTTCTATTGATTCCACTAATGATGATTCTCTTAGCCAAGTTACACTTGAGCAAGAAAACGATTTATTGAAAGGGATTATAGAGAAAGGTATCTACAAGAGCCTTGCCGTGTGTAAGCAATTTGAGGAGATTGTATGCAAGCACGGAGGATACCGGACGAACCATGGCATTGGCTACTTCAACGCTAATGGAGTTGAATGGGAAGAAGGTCAATACCCCAAGCCCAAGTTTGTTCCTCAAAGGGAGAAGTATGAACATACTCTTCCCAAGGGAACAAACACTCAAGATGACCTTCCACCACAAGACTACAAGCTCAAGGGCAAGGACAAGCTTCAAGAGGACATTGACTCATATGAAGATGAATCCCAAGCTTTGGTGGAGTGGGTTCCCAAGGCTACTTCAAGCTCAACTTCTACAAGTGCCACTTCAACACCAAGGATCCCCATCAAGTTGATGTGGGTCCCCAAGAAGAAGAACTAGAGAAGTTCTTGAGGGGTGACTCCGCCAATGAAATTCACTCACATTCATTATTGGCAAGAACTAGTTGCAATCAACGTCAACATCAAGCAATAGTTCAAGGAGTCACACATTCCCTCAAAGGTAAGCAAGGGACAAGGTAATCAACAAATCCATGGACATTATCATGTATGCTTTGCACTCCATGTCCATAGATATCCTTGTATTTGTCTCTTGTGTGTTGGGACTAACCCATGTAGGTGAGAAGAGTAAGGAAACAACAAGGATGCTCCCAACTCTTGGTGATCTTCATCAACCTTGAGCATCCACCACTACATCACCCACATGAAGTCTTCTACGACAAACCCAAGGTTAGTTTATCCCTCCTATGGGGGGATGTCACATCAAGGGGGAGCTTTACTCTAAGACTTGAGTTAAAGCATCTCATAGTATGTGACAACATTAAATGCTTTATTTAAAAGTTGTAATCCCACTTGTGCTTAAACGATGAGTATGGCCTATGATCAAGTATTCTTACTTGGCTCCTAAGTCAATATACTCATATATAGATGACTCCGTCATCGCCAAAATGCTTGATAGATGCTAGTATGTATGTGCATGTTTGCCAAGATTTCATTTGACATCTTATTGTGTGAGCATGTTGGTCTGCATTTCTTTATTCATTCGAGGACATCCAATTGTTGCTATTTGGCTCTTGATTTTTCTTTTGCCAATTGGATGGACAAGAATGCCTAGGACCACTCTCTAGCTATCTATGCTTTCTCGTCTCATATTCCATTCGTGCTGCATCACAAAATTTGAACAAGGACTTTTCGATCTCTCTGTGTGAGGAGCACTCAGAGTTCCGTATCGACAAAGGACTGACCATTAAAACCTCCCAAGTGCATCTCGGTGGAACCAATACCAAATTCTCGGTATCACCGAATGCCTAGGGTTGATCTGGTTTTCACACTCGGTATCACCGATTCCATCTTCTCGGTTACACCGAGTTTCCCTGTCAGCTGACAGTAGAGAAACTCGGTGACACCAAAAAGTTAGAACCGGAGTCACCGACAGCCACGGGTATATAAAGAGGCGGACCCGACTTTTGAAATTAATTCCACAAACATCATCCCCTCCAAAATCCCTAGCTGCCAAACAAGACCCCTGGTCATCGCCTTCGTCTTCCCGAGCGCCTCCGCCGTTGGAAGTCCATGCCGCCGACGGATTCTTCCCCTCCGTCGCCACCGTAGCGAGATCGTCACCAAGTTAGGGTACGATTTCGACCCCTCGTGCGCTCCCCTTTCCGAATCTTGCGCATTAGGACTTTTCCATCTATAAGACAAAGTTTGAGATTGATCTATCCACTAGAAACTTCATGAGACTAGAGAACGAACGATTTTTTAGGGTTTGCCGTCCACGACATGAATCTCGGTAACACCGAAGCAAAAGAATCGGTAGCACCGATTCCCTTTTCTGGTCGACTGAGAACAACCTCGGTGAAACCGAGTGCCCATTTTCGGTCTCACCGAAAGTGGTGCCAAGTTTCTATTTAGCAGGTTGTTTGTCTCGATGGGTCCAAAAAGTTTGCATCGGTAGTACCGAAATTCACTTGGCAGAATGCAAATCTTAAGAAATTTTAGTTCAAATTTGAGAAAATCTTCTGCAATTTTTGTGATGACTCAACCTATCCACTCTTCTATACTCTATTTCACAGGGTCAGAGATGTTAGGTTCTGATGATAGACAAAATGACTTTAGAGAGAAGAATGTTGACATGAGCTCAGGCACTAGTCCTGAAGGGAGCTTTGATGATGTTCCTAGCTCACCTGATCTGCCCAAAGCTACAACTAGGGCAAGAAGGAAGCTCAACTCAGATGAGGAGGATGAAGATTTTGTTCCAGGGGAGCTGCTCAAGAAAGACACAACTGTCAAGAGAACTGTTGCTGCCACTACGTCCAAGAAGAAAGCTATAAGGAAAGAGTATGCTAGCTCAGGGTCAGTGAGAGCACCAGAGAGTGCTAGGCCAACAATGACTCTTCACCTTGAGTCACCCCCAAAGATGTCTATGCCTAAGAAGGCAGGAGAGAAGAAGAAGTCCAGGAAGAGGATCATTCATGTCATAGGCAGGCCTACCTCTATGTATGAGGATCCAGAGGCTGCTGCAGAGGAGGAGGAAGAGCCAACTGCCAAGGCTCCTCCTAAGAAGAAGAAGCTCGTGGCTGATGCTATGCCTAAGGATACATCATCCAAAGGCACCAAGACTGCCCCCAAGAAGGTTGCTGTTGTTCCTAAACCCAAGAGGTTTTCCAGAGACATCCCAGCTGCTTCCAAGAACAAGACTTCCACTTTTAGGGAAGCTGAGGATGATGCTATGTCAGCTTTGATGAAGCTAAGACCACACCTTCCAGAACATAATGCCAGCCATTTGTTAGATGAGGACATGAAGAAGAGGAAGGACTCGGGTTTGAGAGAGTGGAGAGCTGCTGATCCATATTCACAGAGGAGGAAGACTGCTGTGGACTACAGGTTCTATACAAAAGAACAACAAGACTTCTATGAAACAATTTTGCTTGACAAGAGCCTTACTATGAGTGATATGAGGTTTGTGGACTGGAAGTACATCAAGGACAATGAGGATTACTTCCCAAGTGTGCAAGACAACTTCCACTGCATTGGTCTGGATGAGTTTGTTGGTAAGGAGTTTACTGCCTGGAATGATGAAATGATCATGCAATTCTACTCCGCTGCTCATTTCTATGGAGATGGTAGAATTGTATGGATGACTGAAGGTGCAAGGTATGAATCCACTGTTGAGGAGTGGGCTGCCATCTTAGGAGTCCCAGAGGTGGAAGATGGTGACATTAATGTATACAATGAGCCCAAGGCAAGCCACAATGCCATGAAGAGCATGTACAATGAGATCCCTGCTGCACATCTGAAGTCTCACAAGTTAGGATCCATTTACTTCCTCCAGGCTGGTCTACGCACGATCAACACTATATTGAGGCATACCTTGATGCCTAAGTCTGGAGATGAGAAGATGATAAGAGGATACTCCATCAACATGCTGCCCCATCTAGATCAACATACGAGATTCAGAGTGATGGATCTGATAGTGGAGACTGTGAAGAGGGTTGCTGCTGATCAGAAGCGTTCATGTTGCTATGCACCCTATATTCAGATGCTTATCAACTCCAAGTTGGAGAAGCACATATTTGCACTTGACCAACCACATTTGCCACTATTTCCAGAGCTAGAAGACAATGTTGTAGTGATGGACCCAGATCATCCCACCTCAGCTACAGCACAGGCACATGCAGAGGCAGCCAGAGACTCCAGTTCTCAGGTGCCAAGGTCTAGGAGTGAGCAGATGGATCTCCTACTTAGCTCTGTGCTCAGCATGCAGAAGGACATCAATGACATATTAAAGAACCAGGCGAGCCTTGCGAGGATTGTTGACACCAAATTTCATTCTCTCAACAACAAGGTGGATGAGCTCATAGTGACTTTGAATGAGCTCAAGAAGGAAGTTGACGCAGTGCCTAGCCCTCACTCTACAGATGATGATGATGAGGATCGTGCACCTCTCAGGACAAGCACTCAGTTCACTACTCAGGCTAGATCAGCTATAGTGCCAGCTCCAGAGTTGAGACCTTCTTCATCAGCACCTGCTACAGCTTCTTCAGCTCCATCAGCTCCTCCAGTTCCTCCAGTTGCTACACCGACTCCGTCCATGATGTCCGCAGAAGTCTTCGCTGATGTCGTTCTCTCGACTCCTTCAACGGCCACCGGAGGAGATCAGCCCCAGAAGAGCGCTTAGTTATATACCTTTGAACTTTTTGGTAACTTGTTGCCAAAGGGGGAGAAGATGTATATATATCTTTAGACTTCGAGAGAGAGAGCGTTGCTTTTTTATCGCTTTTCAAGAACATTGAACTCTTGGTTGGTTTGCTTGTGTTAAACTTTGTTGGTGTTTGATCATACACTTGATGTGTATTGCTAGTATTTCCTATCCTTGTGATGCTTATGAAATGATCATTCACCTTTGCTTGATTGTGTTGTGCTATGATATTCATTCTTATTATTTTCGCACACCACCAAGTTGTATGTGACATGAAAGAGTGCCCCATGTACCTAATCGATTGTGCATTTGCATTCAAACGCAAATTCAAAATAATGCACAAATTTAGAGGGAGCTCTTGCTTATCACATACTTCTCAAAGCAACGATTATATTTATTGATTATATCATATGTCGAAGCTTTGATCTATATGGTGTCATCAATTACCAAAAAGGGGGAGATTGAAAGCACATTTGGTCCCTTGGTGGTTTTGGTAATTAATAACAACATATATGTCATTGAACTAATGTTTCTACTAAGTATATTTCAGGAAAAGTTCAATGATGTGTTGGCAAAAGGATTGTGGAGAAACCCCAAGATGCAAGGAAATGGATTGGCAAAGCTTCAAGCAAGAGGACTCTACATTTTACTTTGTGGGAAATCACTTTGAGTCCATAGGAAAGCCAATACTATTAAAAGGGGGTAAGATACTGTTGGTGAACAAGATGCTCCACGTGCACAAGTGATAGTCACCAAAAACACCCACAAGCTCTTCCACAAATACTCTGTCTAGAACCCTACCACTCAAATCGGTAAGACCAACAATTCCTATTCGGTCTCACCGAGATTCAAACACTAGACAGATCCTTAGCCAAACCCATCTCGGTACTACCAACATTCCACTTAGGTGCCACCGAGTTCAGTTGCCAACTTTCTGGTTAGCTATTTTCAAGCATCGGTACCACCGAGTTTTGCCAATCGGTCTCACCGAGATTTGGACCAACTTCCTGGTTAGCCATTCTCAAGAATCGGTACCACCGAGTTTTGTGAATCGGTCTCACCGAGTTTTTGGACCAACTCTCTGGTTAGCCGTTGTCAAGAATTGGTACCACCGAAATTTGAGAATTGGTCTCATCGAGTTGTGCATTCTGACCGTTGGTCATCTGATCGGTACCACGGAGAGTTATGTATCGGTCTCACCGAGATTCAAAAGTTACTGCCTTTTGGTCACTTCGGTACCACCGAGTTTTATACTTTGGTGTCACCGAGTTGGTCACTTTAGGTGTAACGGTTGGATTTTTGGGGATGCCTATATATACCCCTTCACCACCACCCACTCGAAAGAGAAGCACTCAGAACTATTCCATACTTGCCCCATCCAATTTTCTGAGAGAGAGCCACCTACTCATGTGTTGAGATCAAGCCATTCCACTCTATCCATATCAATCTTGATCTCTAGCCTCCCCAAGTTGCTTTCCACCAAATCAATCACTTCCACCATAGCCAAATCTGTGAGAGAGTGATTGTGTGTTGAGGAGTCTATCATCTTGAAGTACAAGAGCAAGGAGTTCATCGATATTGCCGAGCCTATTGCCTTTTGGAGGGTGGTGCCTCCTAGATTGGTTAGGTGTCGCTTGGGAGCCTCCTACTTCGTGTTGTGGAGTTGAACCAAGAAGTTTGTACGGGCAAGGAGATCGCCTACTTCGTGAAGATCTACCCATAGTGAGGCTAGTCCTTCGTGGACGGAAGCCGTTATGGAATAGTCATGGTTGCTACTTCGTGGACCCTTATGGGTGGAGCCCTCCGTGGACTCTCGCGACCGTTATCCTCCGTGGGTTGAAGACTCCATAAACGTGGACGTACGATAGCACCACCTATCGGAACCACGGAAAAAATCATCGTGTCTTCAAATTACGTTTGATCTTCCTTCCTACCCTCTACTACATATGCTTGTTGTTACTTTCCGCTGCTATACTCTTAGACATGCATGTGTAGGGTGTACTTGAATTGCTATAATTGCTAAAATCTGCCAACACTTAAAATTGGGAAAAGGTAGAATTTTTATTTGCTCAAGTAGTCTAATCACCCCCCTCTAGACATACTTTCGATCCTACAGTAGATAATTTGCATATCAAAACTGTGTAAAAAAATTCAGAACTTTTTGACTCACCATTAAAATCACATAATTCATATACTGGACACAGGAGTTTCTGTTTTTGCACAGAATCAAATTAACAAGTATCCACAGTATCCCAAAGGCTTTACTTGGCACATTATTGAAATAAAAGGCACAAAACGTGATTACTACAATAGCTTAATCATGTGAACAAACAAAAACATAAAGTATAAGTGTTAAGTTGTCTCCCAACAAGCGCTTTTCTTTAATGCCTCTTAGCTAGGCATGATGATTTCAATGATGCCCACGTAAGAATAATAATTGTAACATGCAAGAGAGCATCATGCAGCACATGGAAAGCACATTTAAGTCTAACCCACTTCCTATGCATAGGCATTTTGCAAGCAAACAATTTATTGTAGCAAGAATCAACTTGCATAGGAAGGTAAAACAAGCATGACTTCAAAACTTTGAACACAAAGGAAGGAAACTCAAACTTCTGCTCCACCGCCGCAACTCTCTTTATCGGCGAAAAAGCCATCTGGAGCCTTTTCAGTACCCTGCCGGAGAGGGGAAATCATCTCCGGTGGCCATCCTCATCATCCCAGCGGAGGCCATGACAAGGAGGGAGTAGTTCACCCTCGGGGCTAAGGGTATGTACCAGTAGCTATGTGTTTAATCTCTCTCTCTCGTGTTTTTGAGATGGCACGATCTTGATGTATCACGGGCTTTGTTAATATAGTTGGATTATATGGTGTTCTTCCCTCTCTATCTTGTTGTTATGAATTGAATCTTTCCCTTGGAGATCTCGTTATGTTGGATTGAATATTTTGGTTTGAGAACACTTGATGTATGTCTTGCATGCGGATACCCGTGGTGACAATGGGGTATTCTATTGATTCACTTGATATATGTTATGGCATCAACTTGCGGATTCCGGTGACCTTGGGGATCTTTGCATAGGGGTTGATTGCACGTTTTCATACTACTTTCTCCGACAGAAATCTTGGGGTGCTCCTTGAAGTTCTTTTTGTTGGATTGAATATGATAGATCTGAAATTGTTTGATGCATGTCGCATAATTTAGCCACGGATACTTGAGATAACATTGGAGTATCTAGGTGACATTAGGGTTGATTGATATGTATCATTGGTGTTATTTTACTACGAACTCTAGGGCTGTTTGTGACACTTATAGGAATAGCTCAAAAGATTGATTGGAAAGAATAACTTTGAGGTGGTTCTACTACCTACACCAATTTCATCTTATGTTCTCCGCTACTTATGAACTTTGGAGTGATTCTTTGTTGCACGTTAAGGGATGATCATGTGATTCAACTATGTTAGCATTGTTGGGAGATTGCACTAGTGAAAGAATGAACCCTAGGCCCTGTTACCAAGCATTAATATACCGTTTTGCTCGTTGTTTACTATTTGTTACCTTGCTCTCTTTTTTTAGATTACAAAAACCTATTTCTATCATCCATATTGCACTTGTATCACCATCTCTTCGCCGAATTAGTGCACTTATACAATTTGCCATTGTATTGGGTGTGTTGGGGACACAAGAGATTTCTTGTATTTGATTGTAGGGTTGTTTGAGAAAGATCATCTTCATCCTACACCTCCCACCAATTGATAAACCTTAGGTCATCCACTTGAGGGAAATTTGTTGTTGTCCTACAAAACTCTGCACTTGGAGGCCCAACAACGTCTACAAGAAGAAAGTTGCATAGTAGACATCATGTACTCCCTCGAAGCTTCCTGGGCCTCTTTCCTTCTAGGAAAAATTGTCAAAAAGTTTGGGGCGATTCCGAGAACTTTTATGTTCTGCACAAAAACAACACCACGGTAATTCTGCTGAAAATAACGAAATCCAGGTGAGTTCCAATGAAATCATATAAAGTGCATCAAAACCTTATAAAAATATTGTAAACATAGGTGAATATGGCATGAATACTTGATAAATTATTGATACGTTGGAGACGTATCAACAGGTTCACTGAAATATTCATTTGTGTGTGTATAGGGATCAATATGGATGTCCACGGTTCTGCTATTTATCATTGCTCAGAAAGAGTTCTGATCATGTCTATACTTCACCGAACCTACAGGGTCACACACTTAAGGGTCATCTATCTGCTGAGTAATAGACAGGGAGTCCGAGATAAAGTCACGGGAAAATTTTGAGAGACACAGAAAATGTTTCAGAGAGAAAACCAGAAATTTTCTGGAGAAAAATCATCATACTGGAAATGTTTCGGAACACGCCCACAATTATTTTAGGGGGTGCCAGAAATGTTCTGAACCTTCAAGAATTTTTCTAGTTGAAACGGTCGTGGAAAAATCTTGTCCCAGTTTGAGTGGACAAGATCCCATGAATCGTGGGATGATGGAGGCAACACTATTGGCATGTTTGGTGGCTTTTTTTGAAAGCCACCTTTTGGGGCTTTGTCCCGAAAGTTGTGGAGCATGTTTTGGGGAGGTGGGGGGCATGAGGCATCCCAGACTGTCCATGATGTGTGGTGCCCACCCAAGGGGCTTCCTCCCACTTTTAGTGGCTTTTGGATGGAAAATATCCAAGATCTTTTTGGTCTTTCCCCCTAGCTTCTATCCCTTGCTCACAATGTAAATGAGGTGGAGAGACCTCTTCATTTCATCCCAAGTCCTTTATCAACACATGTCATGCAATGATATGGCTTTCTATCTCCCTCTCCACAAAATAGTTTCGTAGCCGAAAGGATGTCTAGTCTTCGGCAGGGCCTAGTTCTGGATGGCAAAGCCCTGTTGGATAGTTGACACCGAATGTGTGCAACCCAGTAGAGAGTTTGTAGTTTCGATCTTAGTTCGAGGATGCGTGGAGGTTCTGTCCGGGAAGGGCTGTCCGAGGTACTATCCAAGGTTCTACCAAAAGCCCCCCGAAAGGCTGTCCGAGGTACTATCCGAGGTTCTACCAAAAGCCCCCCGAAGGGCTGTCCGAGGGAAAGTCTGAGGTTTTGTTAGAGAGCCTCCTGAAGGGTTGTACGAGGGAGAACATCCTCGCGCTTGGGACATTGTAAAATCCTATCTGTGGGGATCTGCACCGATGATCTTCACCGACTCTCTCTCCGATGCGCTACAGGTCAGTAATAATCGGATCAAACCTTGTATGCATCTTTATAGTGGTCCTGGGCTGGTGTGTAGGTTTTATTATTTTTGTTTTCTGCTATGTTACCCTACATCTTGGCCTCGCCCACATGCGACACCACTATTGTTGTCATAAAAACAATGTGAGAGTAGGTGGTAGTAGTAGTGGTTGGCCTCAACATTCTCACCACTATTTAATGTAATTGCAGCCATAAAGTACCTAGTAGTAGGAGTGTACGAAAACCTCATAGTGAAGGTTGTCGTACATAGACAGAATTGGCACCTCTATGTTTTTGCATCGGCCTAGTCGCTTCGGCAGAGCGCAACCTAGTCCTATATATGCTAAGAAAGCGCAAATGGAAGTTTGATTAATCGTTGACATTGGCCATACGAGACTTCCCAAGATCGACACCAAACTTCTCTTCAGTGACGGTAGTCCGAGTCATACAACACTTCTTAGATTCAAGACTAGAGCTATTTGAATGGGTCTTGGAGCTCTAGCCCTTTCCATTGAGTTTATTCAAGTTGGATATGAACGAGGAGCCTCCACTCTTGGGATTTTTATAGGCTAGGGTGCCTTAGAAAAGACAAAGGCTAGAGGTGGTAAACATGAGGGGTATATCAACAATTGTTGGTCAACTTGTCTACGAATAGGTAAGAATGAAGAGTAGTGCATGGTCCATGGTAGACTAGCACACCATTTCCCCTATTAAGGCTTTTTATGTGCCTTATCTTTTGATTTTGTCATCTATTTTTCTCTTCTCTTTAGCTTTGTCTTTTATCTTCTCTTCTCCCTTGATTTGTCGAAACTAGTTGTTTTGATATCTGTTGATATGACTTTCAAACCACCTAGATACCACATAAGACTATTGTGACCTACTAACACGATTAACTAGCCCATGATACCTTGTAATACCAAAAAAATTGAACATCAAAAGTAGTCGTCCATTTCAAATTAACTGAACTTCGAGCTTTGTCCATAGTTAAATTCCTTATATTTGACCAAATATATAGAAAACTATGCTAAAATTTACAACAAATATATATAGTACTCTAAAAATGCATGTTATGATGAATCTAATAAAAACCAGTCGGCTGATAATATATCTTCCTACGAGGGCTTTAATTAACAGAAACGCGATGGCTCAGTCGGCTGATCTTTCTGCGCGCGTCGACCCCCCTCCATGGCCGACAGTTGTGATTTTGATCGGACATCTCAAGAGCAACTTCTACTCATGGTCCAGGTTTGCAACTTTGCCTTTGTTGCAATCCTTTCAACCGCAACAAGTGGTCTGTTGTAGACCGACCATGCTAGAGTGAGGGAGGCGGCTTGTCCCCCCAGCGACCACGACTAACGCAAAGATCTTCGCAGGAACGATGATGAATATACAGGTCCCTACCGCTGAAGACCTCTCCGACTCAGTCAGGTATCGGCATCGGTAAGAATAACCCCGTCGAAGCCGCCATCAACGGAGTTGACGACACGGGCGAGAGAAACCCAGATCAAGGACCTCCACAAAGTCATAGAAGTCCAACATGTGCATGCGCACAGTGAGGGACTTGGCAGCAGCGGCCAGACGAATCTCTCGATGGTTGTGTACCTCCATGCGGGCGATAACCCCAATTCCCGCGGCTGCACTCTCTGGTCATGGCGGATATGCGCTAGATTTTGTTTCTACAATAGAGGTCGTGTTCTAGAAGAAAAATAGTTCAGGATAATTGCAACAAGGCTCTTGTTTAGAGTGAGTCAGTTTGTGCAACAGAGGTTGTGTTTCAGAAGAAAACAAAAACGGTTCATGGTTATTGCAATAAGGCTCCTATTGCATAAGACTCTTTGTTTGGGATGATTCCAACAGAGACAACTAATATGTGATAGTTTTTTTCTTTCACAACAGAGGTCATGTTTCGAAAGAAAAAGGAACCTAAATGATAACGCCCACACGTGTGGCACGAAGTAACATGGTCCAAACGTCTCCATTACCAACCATTTTGCCACATCAAACAGATGACATCAGCGGAATCTTTTTTGTTTTTCAAACTAAAAAATGGTTTATCTCTTAAATAAAAAATCTGATTAAAAATCTGTTTTCACTAGTAAATCCATATCGACGAGATCGTCAAAAGTAGACCCCATATTGATATGTTTCGACGACTTTTTCTTCGCTATGATGTTTACACTATAGTTGCCATAGAGTTTACACTAAAATTGCCATGATATATTATTTTCTTCTAAATTTAAAGCTATCGTTGTATTTTCAACTACTTTTCATGGGAAGTTTTATTAATTGATCATTGCAATTGTTAGTAATTAACCACGGTAAATTTAATTCATGGATCGTGGCAATTTTTAATAATTCATCGTGGCAAATTTACTTTATAGATTATGTCAAATTTAGTTTATAGATCGTGGCGATTTTAGTATTTTGACAATGGCAATTCTAGTATTTTGAACATGCAAACTATTTTTTGTATGAATCATGGCAAATTTTAATGCATGTATCATGGCAAATTTTAGTAATTCACCATGACAATTTTAGTTTATTATTCATGGCAAATTTGAACCATTTACCATGCATTTTTAAAGTAATTGACAACATATTTCTTTTTTACTTATGAACTATGTCAAAATTATTTCATGGATCATGTCAAATTTTAGTAATATATCATGGCAAGTTAGTTTCTTAATTTCCTTTTTATAACATGTCAAAATTTACATTAAACGTGGAAAAAAAGTAGTTGAAATATATCATGGCAACTTCAGTGTAATCATGATGGCAATTTATGTGCAATAGACATGACAACTTTTAACGAAAAAAAGTCGTCGAAACATATCGATATGAGATCTAGTTTAAAAGATCTCGTCGCGACGGATGAAAATGGTTTTTCAATTGGATTTTCTATTTAAGAGATAAAACACTTTAAAAACTGAAAATACAAAAGATTCATGATGACATCATCAGTTCCTTATGCATGCATGCGGTGATGTGGCGCAATCTGTAGTCATTAAGCGTGTGATGTGTTGTTGCTCCTACCACACGTGTGGTGGTTATCACGACCCAAAAAGAACGGTTCAGGTGAGTGTAACGAGGATAGCTCAACGCTATCCTTGTTGCAAAGGCTACCCTGCTGACAAGAGAAAAATCGCCCGGCTATTCGGGGCTCCATCGAACGGTCGGCGAAACGATCGATCTTTTTCAATTATCACCCGATCGACGCGTATCATGGCCATTAATTTAACGTATCACCGCCATTAATTAACGGAGGGAGTAGTTGGCAACAATGTATTTGTCGGCGAACCAACCTGTGGTTGGATGGTTAGAGGGACTGTGGTATCCCCAGCCCACCAGGGTTCAAATCCTGGTGCTCGCATTTATTCCTGGAATTATTTCAGGATTTCCGGCGATGCGCATTCAGTGGGAGGAGACGTTTCCGTCGACGACGAGGTGCCTACGGTGACTTCGTAAATTTCAAAATGATATGCCGGCTCAGTCTTTTGGAGGTGCTCATAGGGGTAGGGTGTGCGTGTGTGCGTTCATAGAGATGAGTGTATGCGCGTGTATATGAGCGCTTGCGTCTGTACTGGGTTAAAAAAAAACAATGTATTTGTCGGGTCCACGAAGCATCGAACTGTGTGCCTTGTTGAGATAGATGGATCAGATAAGCCGATGGGTGGGTTCGAATAGATAGACACACGGTTCCAAACGCGAGGGGAACCGATCACTTCCGAGGCAGTTTATCTAGCGAAGCAAGCAAGCAGGTTCATCCGAGGCAGCAGCAATGGCGGCCGAGCCCGAGATCTGCGTGCTCTCCAATGGCAGGATCACGGCGAACATCGCCAGCTGGGGCGCCACCATCACCTCCCTCCTCGTCCCCGACGCGCAAGGTTCCGTCCATGACTGCTCGAACAAAAATCTTTTCTCCAGATTGCTTTGGCTTGGTGATTCTTAAATCTGAACTCCTCCCTTTGCGAATTGGTGCTCTGCAAGCAGGGGATCTCGCGGATGTCGTTCTTGGGTTCGACAGCCTGGAGCCGTACTTGGTAATAATCGATCTACAATCCCGTCTCTGTCTGAGTGGATTGTGCCGTGCCTTGACTTTTGATTGAACTAACTGGCGATGGTGTGGCAATGCTTCTGTGCTAATCGCTGTGATTAAGTTGTGAATTCTACTCTGGGTTGATTTTATGGGCTGGATTCTGCGGCAAATTGATGTGCGGTTTTTGTTGAATTCGTCGGCCTAATCTTACTTTCTTTGTAACTGCCGGTTGTAGTTCTTCATTAAATTGAAAGTTTGAAACTTGATCTTGTCGATATTATTAGCACAAAGTACCACCATATCAGGCTGATCACAAGTAGATGACTCTTTGCAGCCGACATAGCAAATTATTGAACAAGAATGATGTTTCAGTAGCTATGGCTACATCCTGTTAGTAAATGTGGCTTCGAGCTGAATTTCTCTTGAGAAAAGGATATTCATAAAGTTTTGTCCGGTTTCAGGCTTTATGACAAGGAATACTATCAAAAACCACGTTTCATTCAGTTTATGTCACTGAAAATTTCTTTAGTTTGTCTATGATTCCGGTTGGTAAAACGGATGCAAGTCTAAACCATCCTGATATAAATATTAGTGATTTGATCAGGAACACATGTGAATCAGTGTTGTCCTGATACCTAGAATCGATGGTTCCTCAAATAGAAGATGCTCGAATTGTCATCCGGTTCAGATATAAGTTGTTCTTCTATTTGAAAATATTGTAGGTCATGCACCTCCGTTTAATGCAATTTGTCTTGGCAAGTCACTTTATAACTCTCTTTTCTGTTTTTTTTTGTAATTTGTACATAACCATGTAAATATTCTTTTAATAAAATTACAGTAGGATCCTTTCCTGCTGTTTTCCTGTAAACATAATTCCTATTGTTTTCAGTCCTACCACCAACCAAGCTATATAAAGTTCCTAAGTTTTCGAAAGTTCTTGTGGAACTCCTTTAATCAAAGAGGCCATAAACCTTGATGCTAGTCATTCACACACCAAAGCCCAATGATAATTACTTATTTCAGATATCTACCAACCAACTGTATATGAAATTTCTTAAGTATCAAGAATGTATCTAGTTATGTTAAATTTTCATTTAACTTGTTTCGAAGGTTTGCCTGTGGTTGTTAACATAGACCTTCTGTTTCTTATATTCTGTTTTTGTAGAAAGGGATGGCACCTTATTTTGGTTGCATAGTTGGCCGAGTTGCAAATAGGATCAAGAATGGGAAGTTTGATCTGAACGGAGTTGAGTATTCGTTGCCTATCAACAACGGGCTGAACAGCCTTCATGGTATGGTTTCATAAATTTCGCGTGGTTAGTTTTGGCAAGGTATATACTTTGTTTTAGCTAGATCTGACAATGTGGCTATATGTTTCCGAGGCTTCTTTAGACTAGTCGGTTGCTATGGAACATTGTAAAATAATAAGTAATTTTATTGGCGATTTGAATAATTATCATGTGATATTATCACAAGTTCATAACTGAGTAGCCAGTACACCACAGACTGAGTTGCTACAAATTTTGTGATCTACCTTTGACTCATTGTATTACAATTGGTTGTGTTCATGTAACTCAACTGCAAAATAATAATTTGTTTTGTTGCTGAATTGTAAATTTCAGGTGGATTGAAGGGGTTTGACAAGGTTGTGTGGGATGTTGTAGAGCGTAAAGATGGCGAGTACCCATCAATAACCTTTCAATATGAGAGCAAAGATGGCGAAGAAGGTAATGTGACCAACAACTTTTGTTTATACTGCTGAATCCCATGGTTAAGTCTGCCTATTCAAGCATGAATTGTTTCACAGGTTACCCTGGCGATGTAACCATCCGAGCAATGTATTCTCTTCCTGAGGCTACCACTCTAAGACTTGACATGGAAGCTATACCAGCTAACAAAGCCACTCCTATCAGCTTGGCACAGCATACTTACTGGAACCTTGCAGGCCACAACTCTGGCACCATCTTGGATCATTCGATCCAGATCTGGGCAAAACACATCACTCCAGTCAATGAAAACACGATTCCTACCGGAGAAATAATGCCCGTACAGGGCACGGCTTTCGATTTCACCACGGAGCACAGGATTGGAGACCGCATCAACGATGTTCCTGGAGGGTACGACCATAACTATGTGTTGGACTCGGGCGATGAGAAGAATGGCCTGAAGCACGCAGCCAAGCTAAAGGACCCGTCGAGCTCACGAACTCTGGACCTCTGGACCGATGCGCCTGGCATGCAGTTCTATACCGCCAACTATGTGGATGGCATCACGGGCAAAGGCGGAGCTGTTTACGGGAAGCATGCTGGAGTATGCTTGGAAACCCAGGGGTTCCCAAATGCCATCAACCAGCCCAATTTCCCGTCTGTGGTGGTGCAGCCTGGTGCGAAGTATAAGCACACCATGTTGTTTGAGTTCTCGGCATGATCAGAGATGCTGCCAGCAGCTTAAATGGCTGCAACTGCAATAGTTGTAGAATGGAATAAAACGACCAGAAGAAAGCAGTCAAGTTGTAGTACCAAGCAAAAATAAAAAAGGTGTATTGACCAGAACTGAGTGAGCTTATCTCATTCAGAAAATCATGTTCAAAGGTGGCTTATATTTTGGTTGCGTATGACTGAGAAGAATTAGTTCACATGCTTGCCAAAATATTGGAGTTCATTTGCTTGATTTGCATGCTGAAGTGATTCTCGTATTTTTGCACAAAACGATGTATCAAGGTTTATTACAGTTAAAAATAAAAATAGAAGACCATCTAGAACTAAACAGCAAAAGGCCGTGCCCCTGATGAGGAGGAATTGAACAAAGCTGAGAAATCTGTTTCACAGGATCTGCATAAGAACTTCCCAGTCCTTTGTACCCTGGTGTATTGCATTTGATGATAGCGTGACTCTTGGGTTTGAAATAATTGGTACAAGGACACCTAATATGGAAGAGACCTGATGATGGATTGGAGGATTTGTAAATAGGGGTTGTGGTTGCAAAGGAGAAATATGAGGGGCAGGATAGTGCTGTCCGCAGACGCGTCCGGACGCTCGCGATGACAGAGCCGGTTAGAGCATCTACAACGGGCCAAAGCCATCCCTCTAAACGTCCGCGGGTGCGCCCGCAAATAGCGCCGGCCAGCTCTTCATTTGTCCTTCGGGGCAGCCACACTCCTTATATGCCAACCGCTATATTCATGCAAATCCATGCACGTCCATCATATAGCATAAATTCATCATCAATTCAAAAATTCAACAAAACAAAATAAATCACAATTCAACATATGCCAAAACAAAACTAAACAATTCATATATAGATAGGCGATACACGAATGAATCAAATGCCTCCGGTGTTGTGCTTGTCGATCCTCTTCATGTTGATCAACCACCACTTCTTTCCTTCATCATCCAAGAGTCTAGTGTCTTGCAACATGACCCTCGACTCCTTCATTTCTCTCGCAAGCCTTAACTTCTCTCTCCCGAGTTCAATTCCTCTATTGTCGCCTTCTTTGAATGCTACCATTTTGCATATTTCTCTTGCTTCTACAAGTTTATTTTCTTCCTCTCAATGTTCAACTTGTCTTTCACCCTCTATCAGTGAAACTCCATCCTCTCCCTTTGCACATCTATGAAGAGCTGGTACCTCTCCTCCTTCACCTCCTTGGTGAGGGAAATGCATGTCCATGTGATAGACATTTTGCTTGCCGCGTCATCATGCGCGATCCTCTCCTTCTTCCACTTATTTCCCATGACCTGCCAGTTCCTCTTTTGCATGGTGGCTTGCACATCCACCCCTCCACTTTGCTCTCTTCATCATCCACTACAATAGATTGATTAGATCTAGAGCCATCATTTTTTCATCTTCTTGGGGCCGTTTTTAAGATCCTTAACGACGGTTTGCACATTTGTTTCTCATTCAATTTCAACCAACAAGGATACCAAGTGAATGGATTCTTCTCGTTTTGTTGGTAGAAACGCGCCACCGAAGTTGCATGGCTTTGGACTCCAATGACACTTTGGTTCCAGCCAACCACTTGTGTATAGTAACCAACAAACTTGTTGACACTCTCTCGAATGATGGATCATCTATGTTGGAGATAACCCTCATTGCAGTTGATATGGATAGGGTGCAACTGCACATGGTGCTTTTGCTCATGGTGGAGTATGTCAATTATTTTTGCCAATACTTGACGCCATTTTGCCTGGTTCCACATATTGAATCCATGCTTGTGGACAGCCAAGATTCAACCAACAACACATCTTCAAAGGTTATGAATGACAGACCTCTTGGCTTGAATACCTTCTTCTTTTTGGTGTGCGATGTTTGCCCAACTTCAAACAAAGGGGAACTAGTATCCCCCAAGTCAAAATGCATAGGCTCTTGACCATCATTAATCACGTTTAGCATTATTTCATCCTACAATATGCATCGAAATTGAACTATCATACATAGATTGATCCGATGGTATGTGCAACAAATAACGCAAACAATGGAAATGGCATATGGGGCAAAGAATGTACTGGTCTTGCTTAGGCATATTGTCGAACAGGTGGGCATGCCTACCGCCAACGTTGCCGACGTTGCCCGCTGCCTTTGGAGTTGCGGCGACTCCTATACCATCTCCTTGGCGGCAACGTCTTCGGGATGCCCGACCACTCGGAAGCCAAAACGAACTCGGGCTGTGCTAACGACTTCTTCCTTCCTGCGTCCACAACGGATAGATCGGTGGCAGTTGCTAGACCAGACGCGCCCAAATCCATGTCCTCATTGATGACCCACAAGTATAGGGGATCAATCGTAGTCCTTTCGATAAGTAAGAGTGTCGAACCCCAACGAGGAACAGAAGGAAATGACAAGCGGTTTTCAGCAAGGTAATTTCTGCAGGCACTGAAATTGTAGGTAACATATAGTTTGATAGCAAGATAATTGGTAATGAGCAAGTAACGATCACGGTAAATAAGGTGTAGCAAGGTAGCCCAATCCTTTTGTGGCAAAGGATAGGCCAGAACAGTCTCTAGTAATAGACAAAGTATTCTTGAGGGTACACGGGAATTTCATCTAGTCACTTTTATCATGTTGGTTTGATTCGTGTTCGCTACTTTGATAATTTGATATGTGGGTGGACCGGTGCTTGGGTGCTGTTCTTACTTGAACAACCTCCCACTTATGATTAACCCCATCGCAAGCATCCGCAGAAGTAGATAACATGCCCATCAATATTTTCTACCAAGGGATCTTTAACCATAGCAACACTAGGTTCTACTCTAATTTGTTCGGGGGGCTTAGGTGCTCTTATATTACTCTTACGAACCACAGTTGATACCTTAGCATGTTCCTTTATCCTAATAGGGAAAGATGGTTTTTCAATATAAGCGGTAGGCACAACTGGATCAACATTGTAAATGATGGTTTCATCTTTAGGTATGACCGGTTCTTTAATTTCTTCTTTAATAGGGGGATGATATTTAAACCACTTCTCCTTAGGGAGATCAATGTGAGTAGCAAATGCTTCACAGAAAGAGGCTACTATCTCAGAGTCAAGTCCATATTTAGTGCTAAACTTGTGAAAAGTATCGGTATTCATAAAAGATTTAACACAATCAAACTCAAGCTTTATACCTGACTCATTACCTGCGTCGAGTTCCCAATCTTCAGAGTTGCGTTTAATTCTTTCTAAGAGATCCCACTTGAATTCAATAGTTTTCTTCATATAAGAACCAGCACAAGAAGTATCGAGCATGGATTGATCATTATGAGAAAGCCGAGCATAACAATTCTGAATGATAACTTCTCTCGAGATGTCATGATTGGGGCATGAATATAACATTGACTTAAGCCTCCCCCAAGCTAGAGCGATGTTTTATCCTTCACGAGGCCAAAAATTATATATATAATTCCGATCACGATGAACTAGATGCATGGGATAAAACTTTTGGTGGAATTCCAATTGCAAACGATTCCAGTTCCACGTACCAAGATCATCACATAGCATATACCATGTCAATGCTTTTCCCTTCAAAGATAAAGGGAAAACCTTCTTCTTAGCTTCATCTCCGGGTAAACCTGCAAGCTTAAATAATCCACAAATTTCGTTCACATATAATAGGTGCATATCAGGATGTTCAGTTCCATCTCCTGCATAAGGTTTAGCAAGCAGTTGTTCTACCATACCCAAAGGAATTTCATAACCAATATTTTCAGTAGGTGCAATAGGTTGAGGGGCAACTAATTGTGGTTTCGGTCGAGGTGAAGATACCCCAAACAAACCCCTCAAAGGATTGTTTTCCATAGTAGCAAGTAACAATAAATTTCAGCACGCAGTATAAGTTTTTCCTTACCGATTTCCACTTACCAAGAGCGCTTCACTCCCCGACAACGGCGCCAGAAAAGAGTCTTGATGACCCACAAGTATAGGGGATCAATCGTAGTCCTTTCGATAAGTAAGAGTGTCGAACCCAACGAGGAGCAGAAGGAAATGACAAGAGGTTTTCAGCAAGGTAATTTCTGCAAGCACTGAAATTGTAGGTAACAGATAGTTTGATAGCAAGATAATTGGTAACGAGCAAGTAACGGTAATGGTAAATAAGGTGCAACAAGGTAGGCCAATCCTTTTGTGGCAAAGGACAGGCCAGAGCAGTCTCTAGTAATAGACAAAGTGTTCTTGAGGGTACACGGGAATTTCATCTAGTCACTTTTATCATGTTGGTTTGATTCGTGTTCGCTACTTTGATAATTTGATTTGTGGGTGGACCGGTGCTTGGGTGCTGTTCTTACTTGAACAACCTCCCACTTATGATTAACCCCCTCACAAGCATCCGCAACTACGAGAAAAGTATTAAGATAAAATTAACCATAGCATTAAACGTTTGGATCCAGATCAGCCCCTTACGAAGTAGCGCATAAACTAGGGTTTAAGCTTCTGTCACTCTAGCAACCCATCATCTAATAACTACTCCACAATGCATTCCCTTAGGCCCATGAATGGTGAAGTGTCATGTAGTCGACGTTCACATGACACCACTAAGGGACTCACAACATACATATCATCAAAATATCGAACACATATCAAATTCACATGATTACTTGCAACATGACTTCTCCCGTGACCTCAAGAACAAAGGTAACTAGTCACAAATAATAATCATGCTCAAGATCAGAGGGGTATTGAATAGCATAATGGATCTGAACATATAATCTTCCACCAAATAAACCATATAGTAATCAACTACGCAAGGTAATCAACACTACTAGTCACCCACAGGTACCAATCTGAGGTTCCGGTACAAAGATTGAACACAAGAGATGAACTAGGATTTGATAGGAGATGGTGCTGTTGAAGAAGTTGATGAAGATTGGCCTCCCAAAGACGAGAGGGGTGTTGGTGATGACGATGGCTTCGATTTCCCCCTCCTGGAGGGAAGTTCCCCCAGCGGAATCGCTCCGCCGGAGGGCAAAAGTGCTCCTGCCCAAGTTCCGCCTCGAGGCGGCGGCGCTTCGTCCCGAAAGTCCGCCGCTTATTTTTTCTTGGTCAAAAGTGATTATATACCAGAAGATGGGCACCGGAGGTGGGCTGAGGAGGGCACAACCCACCAGGGCGCGCCCAGGGGGGCCTCGCGCGCCCTGGTTTCTTGTGCCCACCAGGGTGGCCCCCTCCGGCAGTTCTTTGCTCCAGTATTTTTTATTAATTCCAAAAATAATCTCCGTAAAGTTTCAGCTTCATTGGAGATGTGCAGAATAGGTATCTCTGATGTGCTTTTCTTGGGTCGAGAATTCCAGCTGCCGGTATTCTCCCTCTTTGTGTAAACCTTGCATATTATGAGAGAAAAGGCATTAGAATCACCCCCTAAAGCATTATTATTCAACAAAACATAATAAATAACAGTAGGAAATCATGATGCAAAATGGACGTATCACTCATCACCGACCATCTCTGCACCTGCCATCTTTGCACCAGCCATCTCCGCAACTGCCTTCTCCGACACTGCTTCCCGATCACGCCGCTTCCTTTGCCACTCCCTCCAGGAGATGTTGTCCGCCTTGCAACCGACCCCCATGGACGTGACCCCACGAACTTCGTCGAGGCATCATCCATGCCGACGGTGGGAGAGGGGGTACTCCGCGGTGACATCTACGATGGTGGAGGAGGGCGCCCATGCGTATGGGGAGCAAGGGTGCACACCCAGCAGTCGGGCACGCAGCCGGACACGTACACACAACAATGGACCCATACATCGGATAACCAGACCAAGATGACGACGACGACTTTGATCTGGAGGAATGGCTGGTCGATCCAAAGACGAGGAGTAGAGGAGAAAGTTTCAACATGAGGGATGACAAATTATTGTGTGATGCATGGTTAACCACTAACATCGATATGATCCATGGCACGAAGCAAAAGGGCGCAACATTTTGGGACAAGATCCATTCTTGGTTCCATGATCATAAGAATTTTGAAGCCTACCACAACAAACTCATCCACGATCATGGCACAAAGTCACTCAACCATTGATTGTACATAATTCAAGAGGCCGTGAGCAAGTAGTGTGTCCATTTGAAACAACTCATCGGTCGGTGACCAAGTGGTGCGCAAATCACCGAGCAAGTAAGTTGCTCCGCGTGTTCTTCATTTTTCTGGATATGCAACTTTTTGGCCGAATATCTTGCATGTTATTTGGCCAGATATGCTCTATGTCATTTGGCCGGCTATGCTCTATTTGTTGGTCATTTGGTCGGATATGCACATTGTTGACAATGTCTTTTTTTATAGTCACCCCATGTAGGCAACTTGTTTTTGAAGGTGGATAAGAAAAACTTTGTCCTCATGTAGTGTTGGTTGAATTTGAATATGACGGTGTCCTGGAATTGGGGGCCCTGGCCTGGTCGGCCCAGGCTTCTCGGGTTGGGCCGATAGATCCTCCTCACTCTCAAGATAGACTCCGGAAGCTACACAATGGGGCGTGATCGGGACTGCATCTGCCGAAGGCTTGACGTATGCTCCAAGACTTCTCCTACTACCTCATCGCCAAGATACCGACCTTGTGACCCTTGGTACCCTACTTGGTGTGTATATAATCCATAGGGTTTAGCTCGTAGAGGGGACATCAACACAATATCCTTCACCTAGCCCTTGAGTTAGAACACATCTAATGATCTTGAGGTAGATCAACTCTGTACTCGATACTTATTCATCAATATAAACAAGAGTAGGACGTAGGGTATTACCTCCATCAAGAGGGCCCGAACCTGGGTAAACACCGTCTCCCTTGTTCTCGTTACCATCCGTCCGAGATCCACAACTTGGGACCCCTACCCCGAGGTCTACCGTTTTTCACACCGACAGAATGGGAAACCCAAGTGGAAAAATGAAATTGCCAATTCCCTCAAGAATGACGGCATCACCAATGAGGAAGAAGCGGAGATCCAACCAACCCAACGAAAGAGCCTCCCAAGAAGGTTAGAAGGGGGTCTATGGAAATAAGTGGGAGGAGGAGAAGATGGAGCGAGAAGAAGCGGTGTCCAAGATTACAGAGAGGTTTGAGGACATCTTGGAGAAGGAGGATCGATATGTCAAGCACTATTATGTGAAGGAAGAAAAGAAGGCGGAGAGGTTTACCCTCTAGATGTGGCAACCGAGAAGAAGACCAAGCTCGAAGAGAACAAGATTAAGCTCGCAACTTGTTCGGAGGATATCAAGATGTTGCCCATGAGGGTGGACGAGTTAGACGATGATCCTTCGATGATCGTGCGTGGCGTACTATCATGCATGTTAGGATGTTGAATCGTTTGGCAGCCCATCTGGCGATGGATAAGAATGATGCGACTAGTGAGGAGGAGCTGACGATGAGTGAGCGAGGAGGCTTGGACAACCATTCTAGGAGGGCAAAAGGTTCAATTTTGTTGCACGGACTGTCGGAGTGGATCTTTTTTGATCGAGTGTATCTAAAAACTATGAGCATTCACCTCTTTTTGGCTGTGATCATACATTATGAAGACCACACTTTAATTTGTTCTAGTTTTCCAAGCATTTGAAATGAAATTGGCTGAACCGGATGAACTTTTAGAGTGCGGTTGAATGACTGGCATCCGTATCAGTGTCCACAAATTGGTCCGGACCAGTCCACATACAAATAGAGTATCCTATTTAGGGGGCGGTGAGTTGGAGATGCCTAAGAGCAACTCTAGTCGATGTGCTATAATCCCGACCCGCAAAAACGTTATACGGCTTGTGGTACGAGTTTACAGTATCTGTTCCGCGTCGGAGCCCTCGCGGTACCACAAATATTTTGCGAATAAATATTGACATGATCTATAATTCATATTAATGCATGAAAATTCATATAAAATAGGCATGCCGCAATGGTTCACAACCAAAATCATGCACAACATCAAGAGGTAGCAAGTTTGTCCCTACAAAGGCGCAATAGAAAATAAAACATGATCAAGCACATCCAGCCATGATCAAATCAAGCAAAATCATTGTTTCCAAGATCGTCACCACCACCACCATCGACCATAGCATCACGAGCACCATCTTCATCACCATCGACCAAAGGATGGCCACTTTGTTTCCCGGAAGCATCACCATCTTCATTGGCCAGAGCATTACCCACCACCGTTGGTCAAAGCATCAACACCACAATCGAAAAACCCACAACCACCACCATCCCCTCCAAAACCACCACCACCACCACCATTGTTGAAAACACCACCACCTCCAAAGCCTCCTCCACCACCACCATGTCCAGATGCAAAACCTCCTCCACCCCCCCCGGAACACCGCATCCACCCCCAACACCACCTCCACCCCCAACGCCACCTCCAAAAAAAACCACTAACACCACCTCCAACCCTCACCCCCATCCCACCAACATTTTCAAAATAAAAACCACAACCGGCCATAAGATTTTGAAGCTCCATCCTCCTCCGGCACATGATCTTCATTCTTTTCATCTCCCAAAATTCTCTTTTCATCGCATACATACCCTCCGAATTCATCATCCTCAATTGTTCCTCCCCAACGGTCTTCTCATCCCTCCTCTTTTGCTCCTCTAGAGAGATCTTGCAATCCTTGAAGGCACACACTTTTCATCTTTGTGTTTGTCTTTCCTCTCGGCCAGTGCAACCTTGGTTTCCAAATGCTTGGCCAACAAAGCTTCTTTGACCTTCATCGTGTCACCAATTTTCTCCCTCAAAGAAATAGCCTCGGACGACCTCTTCACCCTCTCTTTATCCTTCCTATTTCCATCCATCTTGTCCTTGTTTCTTCCTCCCTTTGTTGCATCATCACCATCTCCATCATCTTCCAAGTTTACAAGGGAGAATTTATTTGGAGGAGCTTCCTTGTCCCTCAACCTCCACTTCTCACTTTCTTTGGAGGAGCTTCCTTGTCCCTCAACCTCCACTTGTCACTATCCTTGGTGCATCATCACTATCTTCATCGTCTTCCAAGTCATTGGCAATGCGATCCTACAATTGGAAAATTTGCAATGTTGAGCTCAACTAGTCATAAACAAAAACAAAATCATAAATTATGAAATAGAAACAAAACTAACTCACGTAGTCGTCCATCTTGCATCCAGTAGGAGGGACCTTTCTCACTTGCTCCAAGCACCCACTCCAACGGTTACATATTTTCTTGATCCTTATCCACCGGCCTTGGATTGATTGCAAGGAACGGCTCGACAAAAACGGCAAGAGCTTGTGATATTTTTCATCGATGTGTTGCCAATACTTCTTGTCATTTTGATATTTGTTGGTCACCGCGGCGAGGGGCATACTCTCCCATGCTCGAATCAAGCAAGAGTCCTCCACCTCGGTGCAATTGCTGGTTCTTTACCCAAATTTGGCTTGTCTAGCATCGAACTCCTCCTCCTCATGCGCTTAGTTCATCATCACCGTCACCCCCTCCTCAATCTCCGGATTTGTCTCGACTTCCGATTGCATGTCTTGTTCAAAATCATCAAGTGGAGCACTCAAGTCCACCTTGTTCTCCTCCAACAACTTGATATATGATGTATCAATGGGTTTGCAACAAAATCTGATGGCCGAAACACTTATAAACCAAAGCAAAGTTCAATCAAAGTTTACTGGAGCAAAGAGATTTTTTCACCTCTTTGGCGTGCGATCGAGCACACTGTGGGCACCGGTGAAGTTGCCAGGATCACACGAAACATTGCCGGACGGAGGGGGTGGAGGAGGGGGCCATCATAATGCCACTGCCTTCTTCTTCTTGGGGCCCTTCACTTGCGTCCTTGGCCGTCCATGCGGAGGTATGAAGGAGGCGATTGTGTTCAAGACGGCGGCCACGACTCCCTTGATGACGTGGTTGCACTGCCGCTTCCACTTCACGTCATGTAGCAACCCAACCCAAATGGATCGGTGCATCTATGCTTTTTGTGCTATCCTTGGATCAGTATGCATCTAGCACACACAATACATCGATGAAATACCATAACATCACATGTTAAAAAGTTAACGTAGATCCAGAGTATACCTCATATAACACAACAGAAAACAACCATAAGGGTGTGGAGTCCCATCAACGCTAATGACAAGTTGAGTGTACACGTAACCCCTACAACGTACCTCCTACTCGTCGTAGAAATTCCTACAACATGATAAGTTGCAGCCGTGTAGGTCAGTACATTGAATGTACTGGCAAGATCACTGATAAAGACAGATGAAAATAACTCTATCACTATATGCGATATGGATGTGGTGGCTCTAAGTTTAAGTTTTGCATAAAAGCTAATTTTCCCTACTCAAGAGGAATCGGATTAATTACTACAAATTAATGTCATTAGTGAGATGGTTCCAGCAACCAAATTCTCATACCCAAAGTCATTATTGACCCATAAACAATTTATGGTGCGGTGTTGAGAGTTCTGTGATAGATCCAATTCCAAATGCTCAAGTTGTCTGTAATCAGGGACACGACTAATTGATTAGTTTGACACTCTGCAGAGTTTTGCACACTTTACCCACAAGATTCAATCCCTCCTTTTACGTCATCGCACTGTCTAGTGTTTGAGACAGGATGACCGAAACATGGTCTTTCAGAGAGTTTCCCTAACCACTCACAATGCCTCTCCAATCCTATCGTTCGTCTACATCTCGTAGCATTGTCCAGTCAGAGTCACAACTAAGATCAACCAAGCCAGAGCCCATATTGGCTTGTGTTTGCACAGGTAAGCTTCTAGTCTTGAAGTATCCTTTTGTCTCTTTGAGCCTGGGTAGAGCTTTCCGCGTGATAACTGTCATACTCCAGCTCACATAGGCTGACCTCTGGTTACTCCAGGGCGCCCTTCATCCATTCCACCCAGTGGTACTTTGAAATATTGGCTTGAGTCTTGAAATTGTCGTCATTGATTATGAGTCATCACTCTCACCTCTTTCATGTACACTCATACCGATCCCCGTCTACTAAAGCATAGCATTGGAATAAATAACGTTTCCCGGGGCTCAGTAACAAGGGTATGGGTTCCTACCACATGATACTACTCAATAACTAAGTTCAAAAATTACCTACTTGAATGCATGGTGGAAACGGTTGAATCTAATTCAAAGAAAACATGGGTATCAACAATATGATAAAATGTGACTTGTGTGGTACTTGTTAATGAAGTTCACTGCTCTCACAATTTTTGATTGTTCTATTCATCACACTCAGAGAAAATCTATTGTAACCAAACAATTGCATTCATATAAGCAATCACTCTAACAATCAAAAGAAATCAACAAGTAGCAGTAAGGTGAAAACTATAAAGACATCCAAATGAAAAACCAAAGAAAAGTTAAAAGAAACTTTATAAATACTTAGGATAAAACTCAAGTTCAAATCAAATAAAAACAGAATTCTCTCTCTGATCAAGAATAAACTTTAACAGAAAAGTAAATATAAAGGTTTTATATTGACAGGAAGTATTTTATTAAAAATTTAGTTAACAAAAGGAAACAAATTAAAAGCTTTTTTATAAGCAAAGTTATGTCCTAAACCAACTACAACTTAAAATTAATCAAAATAAATTTAGTTATCGAAATTTGTAACTACCAAACGTTCTGATTATCGCAACAGGTCCGAACGATCTGATCTCTATCCGTTTTGCTGATCCGACGGCGCGTTTTTAAATCATGGTTAGTTAATGCTAGCGGCAAGTCTCACGCCAGACATGGTGGGGCAGTTGACCTTCTCGTGCGCGTATGGGCTGCTTGATTTGCGCGGCTGACCAATTCCTGTGGGTCCAATCCCTCGCGAGGTTCATAAAAATAAAGGGCGTGAATGGGATTCGATCCCTGGTGCTTCAATACCTCAGCTAGCTAATTAACCACTAGGCCATTAGCTCGGTGTTGTTGCTCATAAAGGATATCAGTGTTTTTGACCAATGATTGCTCTAATTTCCATCACATGGCCCTTGTGATTTTTTTCTTTGGTTTTCTTTTATCTCTGTACGGCTAGAGACCTGCATTCATATGTTTTTATGTCTCTTTTCGGTAACTAGCTAGGTTAGCATTGCATTTTTATACATTTCTAAATTGCAGTCTATTTGTAGGAAGCGAACCAAATCGGATTTTGGTTATATTAACTTTTTGTGTAAATAGCATGATAATATAGGCTCACGGTCCTGATAACTTGGGTACAAACACCACGATAACTTTGACCCCATGAAAACAAAATGTTGAAAACATACCACTGATAACTACTCGTGTAAATAACATGATAATATACGCTTTAGGACATCATAACTTAAGCACAAACATCACAATAACTTTCACCCATGTCAAAAAGTTGTTTGCAAACATACTCCGATAACATCTGTATAAATAACATGGTAATATAGGCTCCTCAAACCTGATAGCTTAGGTACAAACAACACGATAACTTTGATCCATGAAAAAAGTTGTTGAAAACATAATCTGGTAACTCTTTGTGTAAATAGCATGATAATATAGGCTCCCGGTCCTGATAACTTGGATACAAACACTACGATAACTTTGACCCATGATTTTTTTTGTTGAAAACATACTCCGGTAGGATGTTTGTAAATAACATGGTAATATACACATAGCAAAACTGATAACTTATTTAGCTCATGCATGATAACTTTTGACCTAGAAAACAAGTATTTGAAACATGCCAACATGGTATCTAGTTTCGAATGTCTCGTCACAACGTTTTTTTTTTGAAAACAGATTTTAGATCGAACAGACGGTTTGAGCAACAAAACATTTTAAAATTTCAAAATAAAGAGAATCTACGATGACATTAGTTTTTTTGCACTTTTAGTGCATTTGCACGTGGGAGGAAGTTGGAATAGGTCATTTTTATGCCCGGAATTTGCATAAGTAAACATTGTGGTAACTTATATAGCACAGACGTGATAACTTGCATACCCTAGGCATGGTAACTTTTTACCCGAAAAAAAGTCGTCGAAACATATCAACATGGGATCTAGTTTTGTAGGTCTCGTCGAGACGATTTTTTTATGTGAAAACAGTTTATCAATCCGAGTGACGGTTTGAGCTACAAAACATTTTCAATTTTGAGTTTTAACGGAATCTTTTGTGACATCATCAATTTTATTCTTATGTGCATGTGGTGGGTTACGTTCAATTCATTCGATAATAAATAAAAATTTAACGCATCTTGCATGCAGTTTGTCAACGAGCTTGCATGCGATTGCAGCGCTGTGGGATCGTTCGGATCTATACATACAATCCGAACGTTTGGAAGATATAACAGTCCTTTAGTTATTAAGTAAATGTTATTTATGTTATCAAGCAGAAACTTTAGTTCAATTTGATTCAAGGGACAAAAAGAATTACTTTTTAAAATAAAAGAAAGAAATTACATTTCATTAACTACAAGCCTAATAGGTTCTGATTTGAATCTGATTTAAAAAAAATCTAAAATTGTTATTAGAATATTTTTTGTTATTTCTCTGGATAAAACAAACAAGAACAAAACAGTAGCAAAAAGAATTAATTAAAAACCTATTTCTAAATAAAAATTATAAACAATCTAGGGTTTAAAGCAAATCTGCCTAAATTTAAATTTAAACTTCAATTATGAAAACTTTTGAATCTCGCAGAAACTACATAATTTTGTGAAACTATAGCAATTGGTATCGCTCAAATTGGATTTAAAACATAAAAGATATGAGCAATTCAAAATTGAAATCAAATTTGAAAACATAAATAAAAACAGAAAAGTAAATGTCGGCCAGGGGACACGTGGAGGCTTCTGGTTGGCTGGAAGTGTGCGTTGCGGCTGCTAACAAACGAATGACCGGGGCATAGAAGTAAAGATTTGGCCGGCTAATTAAACAAAAAACTGGCTAGTCCACTGAATAAAAACCGAATCTAACCGAAGCGGTAAGTTAGATCTAATCTACACCATTGATACAGATTGAACGGAGGAGAGTGGCTCCGATGGCTTACGGCGGCTGGGTGGAGCTTCGGCCAGGGGCGACGACGGCAGGAAATCCGGGGCGATGATTCTGGTGTCTCCGGTGGTCGTCGGCGTCGGGGAAGGCGTCGGGGTGATGCGAGTGTTAATGGTGAAGACGAAGGTGTTGACGGCAGGGGTCGGGGTGACGAAACGGAGCAAAGGGACGGCAATGATGACGACGAGGTCCGGGCTACTCCGGCGAGCGCGTTTGTGACCTAGGGTGAAGGTCCAGTTGTGTTTCTTCAAACAAATGGTGCGTGGCTCAGCTTATATAGTGTTCCCGCCTTGGGGGAGGGGTCGAGGCTCGGACGGCATCGAATCCCGCCGGGATTTGGTTCTGGTGCGGTCTCCGGTGAAGAGAAGGAATGTGGGAAGAAGGGAGGTGCGGGGAAGTTTGGGCGGACGGTGGGTCCCGCGTGTGAGCGACGAAGAGGAAATAAGGAAAGGCATCGGTGGCCAATGCAGGACCTATTCTGTGCAGATGAGGCTGGCTGGGCCGTGGGGTTGTGGGCTTCAGCCATTTTTTTGTTTAAATAAAACAGAGAAAATAGAAGGCATAAAAGAAAATGAAAATAAAACTTGTGGTAAACATATTATGTATCAAAATTCTTAAAATTTTATATAGAAAAATATGAACTATTTTGCAGGGATAAATAAAATACTTTAAAAATATGTATTTGGAAATTCCAAATTGAATTGGGTTTTGATTTTCAAACCTTTTTAAATTATTTTGTGTTTTCCATTTTTCAAAATTATTTCTAATTTCCTCTGACTTTTGAAGAGTCGTGTTCCTCCTCTTTTTTAAACACCATTATCAGAGAATTTGGAAACTGGAACTCAATTTCAACAAAAGGGAAGAGGGTTTCAAAAATATTCATTGAACTTTCAAAATCATCCTCACCACTTCCAACTCCCTTTCATATTCTTGAAGAAGTCATTTCATCTTCTCTCATGAAAATCATTGAGTTGCATAAAGTTTCTGGTTTGAATTGTTTCTAAATGAAATTCAAATCTCCTCAAACCTCTTTTTCATTTCTTTAATGGAAGAAGTCATGTCATCTTCACTCCAGGGTTTGTTTTGAAATGAATTTGAATTCATGGAAACCAATGCAAGAATGAAGGTTTGGGAAAGTCCTTTTATTCCCTTTGACTTAACTTTAAAAAAGTTTCAGATTCCACTCAATTTCAAACAACAATCACACAATCAATCATTATTACTTAATTAGTATAACATTCCAAAATTTAGTATTTTGGGATGTTAAAACCTACCACCCTTAAAACGAATCTCGTCCTCGAGATTCGAAGAGGTTAGAAATAAAAGGTTAGGTTTGGAGGTCTTCTTACAAATTCGTTGATCGTCACAAAGGTCTGGGGTGCTACCACCCTTAGAAGCAAAGTTATGGTTCCATCAAAACTCATGTAATTCCTCCTTAGTGTTGACAATATCGGTATTCTCACATCTTGGGGGAAACTCCTTTACTATTGCTCTTCCGGTATAGGCATATTGTTTCCCCTTGAGTTCTTTCATTAAAAGAAAGTTCTTCTGAGACTGGGTCTTTTTAGCTGACAGGGCTTTCGCCAATACTAAACAATATCGATAATCTCATGGTGGGCATCAAATAATGGTTCCTGCAGGAAAAATGGCCTTAGATTTATTCTCACCGTATAACCTACAAATTGGCAACAACTGCCTTGTACAAGGGTTTCTTGTCATACCATTCTAAGGTTTAAACCGGCTTTACCAACCGTCGTCTCTCTCTACTATAGGCAAGTCACTCTATATTTACCATCCCACATAGCAAAAGTATATAATAAGAGTAGTCGTCATGGTGGCCAATCCATGTCGCACCCAAATCATTACCTGGTATATTGTTTAGCGAATCTCGCATTCTAACACTCGGGTACCCTCACAAGCATTACATGTTTCTCTTGTCCATGAACTGGGTTCGGGTAAATCCATTGATTGTGAATGCCAAACAAACAAAACATCTATTGTTTCTTCACAATTCCCACGTTTGCATAAATTCCTATGAAACGTCTACTGATGAAGTCGCGGCTTCTTCTAGATTTCTTACTTCAACACGAGATTGTGCTTGCTCCTTATCAAATCCTGGGGCATGTTGGTTATGGGCCCACTTCACACTTGTATAGTTTTAACTCGTCTTCGGGTTTGCATCTGATCCATATTCCAACATTAAACTTTCATAGTTTTTATTAAATACAATTGTACTTAATTCCTTCACACTCTTGGGGTAAACCATCTTATCATCAAACAAAACTCAAACACTTCTTGTCCAAACCCCTCTCTATGGACTGGCGTGAATAATGTATTTTTCTCTCCATTGTTCAAGTGGTCTTACAAGGTACTACTATCATTAAAATGAAATGCACTAGTTTATCCATAGACCATCTTTCTCGTATCTTTGAACATGATCGCAATCTTTGTTTATAGAGTAACAACTCATAACATACAATTCAACATATGAGATCAAGACACATTAACTTTATTGATTCATGAATTATTACAATCTCTGAGACTTCCATTACATAACTCAACTCCATATCCTCATGAAAATAAGAGTGATTCCTACTACACATATTACCGATATCAAAATCTCAACTACTCAGCTCCAGCTTTCTTCTTGTCTGGACATTTATCAGCATAATGTCTTGCTTCCTTGCAGCGAAAACAGATCCGACAAGTCTCGGGGCTTCTTCGGGATTATGTAAGCTCATTGGTTTCTTGGCTTTTTTCTGGACATTTATCAGCGTAGTGACCTAAATTCTTGCACTTGAAACATGTGATATGACTCAGGTCCTTCTCTGCAGAAATTAGGTTATTCTGGGGATGTCTTCGGTTTCTCTTCCTGGACTTTTTCGTACCACTCAGTGCCTCTATTTCTTGTGGGTCATACCTCACTTATACTGTCGGAAATTCTCCCAGATACTCTTTTCTTTTCTTCGTGCAATACTATGAAATATGCCCTTCTTCTCCACATGAATAACATGACTTGGTGTAGACCTTGATTGCATTTTCTTCATGTGTGTCTTTAACATTTTCCTTCATCACAGGTACTACCATACATTTTCTGTGAGCTTCTTTCTTTCCTTCTTTCTGTTGCTGGATAGTTTGTTGTACCATGGGGTAAATGTGACACTGAGCAGGGTAGTGGGTAATTCCTTCACACAAGAAACAAGTAACCTACCTAGTTGGGCATTCTTCAGCCGGGTGATTTTCTTCACAATGAGGGCATCCATCCGTGTGTTCTTCATGTGTGTGTCCTATTTCTCCATAGATCTTGCATGCACAATGTTTCTTCATTTTACTGTCATAGTGCTTCTTGATAAGACGAGACCGTAGTAGCATCATCTTGAATTCCTGTCAAGTGGTTGCTCCATTCCATCCTTGTATAGCTTGGTGCATCTTCCACCATGTTGCAGCACCTTTTGAAAAGTACTTAAGAGCATACTGGACCATATCCTTTCTTTCAACAATGTTATTCCTCAGGTGATCCTCCATTGTTCTGTCTCCAACTGAGTCATCGATCCAGGAAATACGAGTCCATCTTCACTCATCATCTACTGGGTCTAAGGGTTTTGGGGTGAGATAGGGTTGAAGAGAGAGATGGATACACACAACACAATCAACAAACAACTCAATGGCACAAAAGATAAAACATCGAATAGCTCCAACTAAGACTAATAATTCACACATTCATAATATTCAATCAATACTATAGTATCGCCACCCACATAAGTTGGTATGGTCAGATACTCAAATCGCAGGGTGTTCATACTTATTCGCTCATGGTGGGCTACTGCTAAGCTAGCCTATCCAGGTCTTGATTCTTATCTCCACTAGGCTTCTTCTGATTGTGCTTGATCTTCTGAAGTTCTTCTGCCAGACCATCCATGTTGACGCGGAATCTCTTGTGATGTCCTTGAATCTCCTCTAGTTGGATTCGTAGCTCTGGATTTCAACATCCTTCGCATGAGCCATGGTCCGACTATCTTTCAGTTGCTGATGAATTTTTTGGATCTTGCGATCTTGCTCCTCATGCTTGGCTATTTTTATACTCTGGGTCTTGAGTTCATCACATAGTGCTTCCTTATCAAATAAGGCTTCCAGAAGGTCCATTTGAAGATTCTTGACATAATACTCCAGATCCTGGTTATACACCAACAAAGGTGAAAGATTCATCTTTTGTTCATTCATCAAGATGATATGTGCTCCATCAACCTTTTGCCATCCAATCTTTCCAAAGTAGTGGTTGCTTAGTTCAGCACGATGGCGATAGCATAAGCGTGCGATAGCATCATGGATGGCAGTGTTTATGCCATATCACTGCCATGAGCTAACATCCCATAGGTGATATCTCCTATCTTGGGGTCTTCTTGACGACCAAAAACCTGAGTCTTGACGCTCCATGTTCCGGTTTCCCTTTTACACACCCTGATCTCAGGCATCGGCAGCTTCAACAGTCTGACAAGTTCCATAAGGGGTGGACCAAAAAGAACGTCCTCATAATGTTGTCTTCTATTCAGAATGAAGCTCTCCATCTAATTTTTTTGAAGCAACGAGGGTTCAGCAAAGAGTTTAAAAGTTATGAGAGTAATACAAAAATAAAATTTATTCCTATCAGGGTCTTCCTATTCCTTAGCCATTTTCTAGGGTCACGGCCTATAGTCAACATGTGCTTTGATACCATCTCTGTAGTGACCCGACCCAAATGGATTGATGCCTCTGTGCTTTCTGTGCTATCCCTGGATCAGTATGCATGCTAGCACACACAGTACATCGATGAAATACCATAACATCACATGTAAAAAAGTTAACATAGATCCATAGTATACCTCATATAACACAGCGGAAAACAGTCATAAGGGTGTGGAGTCCCATCAATGCCAATGACAAGTTGAGTGTAGACCGTAAACCCTACAACGTAACTCTTACTCGTCATAGAAATTCCTGCAACATGATAAGTTGCAGCCGTGCAGGTCAGTGCATTGAATGTACTGGCAAGATCACCGATAAAGACAGAAGAAAATAACTCTATCACTATATGCAATATGGTTGCGGTGGCTCTAAGTTTAAGTTTTGCATAAAAGCTATTTTTTCCTACTCAAGAGGAATCAAATTGATTACTACAAACTAATGTCATTAATGAGATGGTTCCGCCAACAAAATTCTCATAGCCCAAAGTCATTATTAACCCAATAAACAACTTATGGCGCGGTGTTGAGAGTTTCGTGATAGATCCAATTCCATAGGCTCAAGTTGTTCGTAACCGGGGACATGGCTAATCAATTAGTTTGACACTCTACAGGGTTTTACGCACTTTACCCACAAGATACGATCTCTCCTTTTACGTCCTTGCAATGCCTGGTGTTTGAGAACATGATGACCTAAAAATGTCCTTTCAGAGAGTTTCCCTAACCACTGACAGTGCCCATCCAACCATATCATTCGTCTACATCTCGAAGCACTGTTCAGTCAGAGTCACAACTAAGATCAACCAAGCCAGAGCTCATATTGGCTTGTGGTTGCATGCTACTTGTGAGGTACGTTGGGATTTTCCCCGAAGAGGAGAGGAGATGCAACACAATAGAGATAAGTATTTCCCTCAGTGAGAACCAAGGTTATAGAACCAATAGGAGAACCAAGCAAACTCATTTCAACGGCACCTACGCACACAAAACCAAACACTTGCACCCAACGCGAGCAAGAGGGTTGTCAAGCCCCTTGAACTCGTTACTTGCAAGGATTAAATCTTGATAGAGATAGATATTGTAAAGGAAAAATAAAATAAAAGTAAATAAATTGCAGAAAAATATTTTTAGGGTTTTTGTATTTATGTTTAAGTAGACCCGGGGGCCATAGTGTTCGCTAGAGGCCTCTCTCTTGAAAATAGCATACGGTGGGTAGACAAATTAATGTTGGGCAATTAACAGAATTGTGCATAGTTATGGCATGTTATTCACATCAATGATCATGTATATAGGCATCATGTCCATAATCAAGTAGACCAAAACTATTCTGCATCTACTATTATTACTCCACCAATCAACCGACTCCTGCGTGCATCTATGGTATCAAGTTCATAACAAACACAGTAATGCTTGGAGCAATGTGACATGATGTAGACAAAATAAGACAAGCAATATGTTCAGATCCCATCGTTTTATCCTTAATGGCAACAATACAAATACGTGTCTTGTCCCATTCTGTCACGAGGATATATAGCACCGCAAGATTGAACCCATTACAACGCACAACACCCGCTGAAGATAAATCAATCTAGTTGGCCAAACCAAACCGATAGATTGGAGAGAACTACGAAGCTATAATAATCATGCATAATATAATTTAGAAAACGCTCAATTACTTTCAATGAATAATCTGATCATAAACCCACAATTCATCGGATCCCAACAAACACACCACAAGAGAAGATTACATCAGATAGATCACCGCGAGAATCGCGGTGAACATGGTATTGAAGATCAAAGAGAGATAATAATCCATCTAGGTACTACATATGTACCCGTAGGTCTGTGGTGGACTATTCACACATTATCATGGACGCAGCAAGGTTGATGTAGATGGCCTTCGTGGGCGATTCCCCCTCCGACTGAGTACCAGAAAAAGGTCTCCATATGGGCTCTGATAACCCACAAGTGTAGGGGATCGTTTGTAGCCTTTTTCGATAAGTAAGAGTGTCGAACCCAATGAGGAGCTAAAGGTAGAACAAATATTCCCTCAAGTTCTATCGACCACCGATACAACTCTACGCACGCTAATGCTTGTTTTACCTATAACAAGTATGAAACTACTTTGCGGGAATAAAACTAGAAGTACTTTGCAAGATAATAAAGAACGTGGAAATAAAAGTTAGGTGTTGTTTAAATAAAAGAACAATAAAAGTAAATAGCTTAGCAGAGAGCTTTTGGTGTAAGGCAAGAGAAAGATTGTCCCTAGGCAATTGAATATAATATGATAGATACTTGTTATATGCAATGAGGGAGAGGCATACGCTAACACACTTTCCGTACTTGGATCATATGCACTTATGATTGGAACTCTAGCAAGCATCCGCAACTACCAAAGTTCATTAAGGTAAAACCCAACCATAGCATTAAGTATCAAGTCCCCTTTACTCCCATACACAACAACCCACCTACTCGGGTTTGTGCTTCTGTCACTCACGCAACCCACCATAGGCAGATCATGAACATATTGCAACACCCTACAGCGGGGATCCCTCACGTTTGCGCGACATGGAGGGCACCATAGGACAGCACCATATCAACATACAACTCACATCCATAACATCATACCACAATTAACCCATAGGACAAAAGAGATCTACTCAAACATCATAGGATAGCCAAATATCATTGGGAAATAATATATGGAGTTGAGCACCATGTTTAAGTAGAGATTACAGCGGGGAAAAAAGGTGTTACACCGCTTCATATAGGGGGAGAGAGTTGGTGTTGACGGCGGCGAAGTTGTTGGTGTA
Organism: Elymus sibiricus; assembly: GCA_039707655.1. NCBI lineage: Eukaryota > Viridiplantae > Streptophyta > Magnoliopsida > Poales > Poaceae > Elymus > Elymus sibiricus. The sequence continues at coordinate 139,623,116 of CM077665.1, read as the reverse complement.
GATCGTCGTCACGATGATTGCCCCGGCGGCATTCCGGCGCCACCGGGAGAGAGGGGGAGACAGCCCCCCTCCTTCTTCTTCTTCCTTGCCCCCCCCCTAGATGGGAGGAGAGTTCCCCCTCTGGTCCATGGCCTCCATGGCGGCGGAGGGGCAGGAGCCCCTCCTAGATTGGATCTCCCTCTCTGTTCTCTTCTGTTTCGCATTCCTGTTTTCTGGCCAAAAACCGTTTCTTATATTCCTGGAGATCCGTAACTCCGACCGGGCTGAAATTTTGAGGGGAATTTTATCTGAAAATTACCTTCCTTGTGACCGAAGGAGAGCTCCAACCGACTTACGAGGAGGGCACAACCCATCACCATGCGTTTGGGCCCCTGGGCGCGCCCTGGTGTCTTGTGGTGGCTGTGGGCCCACGTTTGTGTTGATTCCACCTCCCAAAATTCACAAATATTCCAAAAAAAATCTTCGTAAATTTTTATCGCGTTTGGACTTCGTTTCATATGGAATTTCCGCGAAAAACACACACAAAAAACAGGAACTGGCACTGGGCACTGGATCAATAGGTTAGTCCAATAAATCATATAAATTGTTGCCAAAAGTATGTGAAAGTTGTATAATATTGGCATGAAACAATAAAAAATTATAGATACGACGGAGACGTATCAGCATCCCCAAGCTTAATTCATGCTCGTCCTCGAGTAGATAAATGATAAAAAAGATAATTTTTTATGTGGAATGCTACCTGGCACAATCTTGATCATATATCTAATCATGGCATGAATATTAAGACACAAGTGATTCAAAGCAATAGTCTAGTTTTGACATAAAGACATTAATACTCAGGCATCCCAACAAACAATCATGTCTTCCAAAATATCAAGGCTAAAGAACGCTATCCCTACAAAATCATATAGCCTTGTCATGCTCTGTCTTCTTAACACAAAGTATAAATCATGTACTATGTTGGTGTCAGCCAAGCAATTGGTTCATACTTTTTAACGCACTTCAGCATTTTCAACTCTCACGCAATACAGGAGCGCAAGCCATGGATATAACACTATGGATGGAATAGAATATGGTGGTAGGTTTCAAAGGGGTAAAAGTGGAGAAGAAAGTCTCGCATCAACTCAGCGTATCAACGGGCTATGGAGTTGCCCATCAATAGATATCAATGCGAGGAGTAGGGATTGTCATGCAACGGATGCACTAAGAGCTATAAGTGTATGAAAGCTCAATATGAAAACTAAGTGGGTGTGCATCTAACTCTATAATGAAAAATTCCCACTAGTATATGAAAGTGACAACATAGGAGACTCTCTATATGAAAAACATGGTGCTACTTTGAAGCACAAGTGTGGAATTAGCATGCCCCTTCTCTCTTTGTCTTTGTTTTTTTTTCTTTTTTTTATATTTGTCCGGAGCCTCATCCCGACTTGTGGGGGAATCATAGTTTCCATCATCCTTTCCTCACTGGGACATGCTCTAATAATGAATAATGATGATCATCACACTTCTATTTACTTACAACTCAATATTACAACTCGATAGTAGAACAAAGTATGACTCTATATGAATGCAATGATCTAGCGTAGCGAAGATATCAAAAACGGACAAGCCATGGAAACATCATGCTAGCTATCTTACGATCATGTAAAGCAATATGACAATGAATGCTCAAGTCATCAAAATGGAAGCGGTGGAAGTTGCATGGCAATATATCTCGGAATGGCTATGGAAATGCCATAATAGGTAGGTATGGTGGCTGTTTTGAGGAAGATATAATAAGGCTTATGTGTGATAGAGCATATCATATCACGGGGTTTGGATGCACCAGCGAAGTTTGCACCGACTCTCGGGGTGAGAAAGGGCAATGCACGGTACCGTAGAGGCTAGCAAATTGCGGAAAGGTAAGAGTGTGTATAATCCATGGACTCACATTAGTCATAAAGAACTCACATACTTATTGCAAAAGTTTATTAGCCCTCGAAGCAAAGTATTACTACGCATGCTCCTCGGGGTGTGGTTGGTAGGAGTTAACCATCACGCGCCCCCGACCTTCACACATAGATAGACAATCAAGAATAAATTGTGCTCCAACTTCCTAGCATAACGGGAGACTATACGTGCATGCTTCGGGAATCACAAACCTTAACACCAATATCTTACTAAACACGATCATCCACTAGTACCTCCCACATATTATCATCTCTATATCGCAAAACTATTGCAAGGAATCAAACATATCATATTCAGTGATCCCTAAGTTTTATGTAGGATTTTGTGACTAACCATGAATGACCAATTCCTGTTGACTCTCTAAATAGATATAAGTGAAGCACGAGAGTTTAATTCTTTCTACAAAAGACCAAGCTCTAATAAATATAAGTGAAGCAAAAGAGCATTCTACGAATAACGGTTTTCTATGTGAAGAGAAACAGGCAATCCAAACTTCAAATGATATAAGTGAAGCACATGAAGCATTCTATAAAGCCATACTCAAAAGATATAAGTGAAGTGCAATGAGCATTCTATAAATCAACCATGGACTATCTCATACCAGCATGGTGCATAAAAGAAAAGTGAAAACTAAACACAAAAGATGATCCAAGATCTACACATATCACATGAACGAAACGAAAACGGAAACATACCGATACTTGTTGAAGAAAGATGGGATGCCTTCCGAGGCATCCCCAAGCTTAGATGCTTGAGTCTCCTTGGATATTTACTTGGGGTGCCTTGGGCATCCCCAAGCTTGAACTCTTGCATCTCCTCCTTCTCCTCATATCAAGATCTCCTCGATGTTCGAACACTTCATCCACACAAAACTTAACAGAAGACTGGTGAGATCCGTTAGTATAATAAAGTAAATTACTACTTTAAGTACTGTTGCAAAACCATTCATATTTTATATTTTCATTATCCCTGCTATATTATAACTTTTCCATGGCTTATAACACCGATAAAATCGATAGTTTCATCAAAACAAGCAAAATGATGCATCAAAAACAGAATCTGTCTTAAACAGGACAGTCTGTAGTAATCTGAACTTTGACCATACTTCTGTAACTCGAAAAATTCTGAAAATTTAGGAAGAAATAATTTTTTTTTATATAAATACTGTGTAAGAATTTCAGAAACTTTTGATGTTCCAGTATAAAATTAAAATTCACGCACTACAGCCAAAGTTTCTGTTTTTACACCGCACATACCAACAAGCAATCTAATCATCCTAAAGGCAAATCTTGGCACATTATTTTTATAATACAATGTATTTGTACAAGGGTATAATTATTTTTGTTGAAATTTTTCTGTGATTCAAGATTCACAAAGTTTCCATGGGCATGAACAAAGTTCAAGGCTAGCCCCCAGTTCAACGATGCTCATCATCTCTACTTTCACCTTTCTTTTTGTGAAGTTTTAGGTTCCCCTCTATATATTTTTTGTTTTTAAACTTTATAAAAGCACACAACAGAATAAAATGACTCTCTAAAACTTCTGGGTTGTCTCCCTGGCAGCGCTTTCTTTAAAGCCATTAAGCTAGGCATAAAGTGCTCAAGTAATGGATCCACCCAGATCCCAAGGTATATCAAAGCCAATTTTAATTAACAATGATTTGTAATTTAGTAATGAGCACAAAGCAACATATATCATGCAATGACGAAGTCTAACTCTCTTCCTATGCATCGGCATGTCATAAAAGAACAATTCATGCACATCAAGTAAAGGCCAATGCATAGTATAAACAGTTTCTTGCAATTTTATCGTATTGGAAACATAAAGAGGTGGAGATGTAGTTCCTCTCTCATAATAATTGCAAGTAGGAGCAGCAAGCACATGCATAGTATATTCATCAAAATCATCATGTGTAGTAGCAAAACGCAACCCATAAATATAATCATTAATAAGAGCAAACTTCTCCGATATAGTGTAGTAGGGAGAATTCAAAAGGATAATAGGACTATCATGTGTGGGTGCAATAGCAACAACTTCATGCTTAACATAAGGAACTATAGCAAGTTCATCTTCATAAGCATAATTCATATTGGCATCATGGCCACAAGCATAGCAAGCATCAAGTTCATCAAAAAGGGATATTTCAAATGAATCCAAGGGATCATAGCAATTATCATAGCATTCATCATAGCATTCATCCTTCGGTATGTGTGAAAGGAAATTAAACAATGTATGAGTTGAAGAGTTACTCTCATTAGAAGGTGTGCACGGGTAGCTAATCCGCTCTTTCTCCTTTTGTTCTTTGCTCTCCTCCTCATCTTTTTCATCTAATGAGCTCACAATTTCAGCAATTTATTCTTCCATAGATTCCTGCAAAATATTATTCTCTTCCAAGGCAGCGGTCATTCTTTCAATAAATTCTTTAACATAAGCATTATAAGCATAGTTTTCATAGCAATATTTGAGTACGACAAAAATTTCAGACTTGTAAAGAGTAGCATCACACTTTTCAATCAAAGAAGCAATTTCATAAGCACCCTTAAAAGCAACAAATTCTTCAATTTGTTCAACATCAAAATAACAATAGGCTTCCTTGGCATAAGAAGATAGTATTTAATTATCATTAAACACACATTGGTAGGGAAGGTGTTTTTTAGTTTCTTCGGAACAACAAGTAAAATCATGTAATTCACATAAATTCCAAGCATAGCAACACAAAGTATTAATTTGATGCCACAAGAGTTTCCCTTTTTGAGATATGCGGTGTCACACATAATAAGCATGCTCATTTAATGATTTTCCCTCAACTAAGCTAGTTGGGTTTTCAGCACGATCACAAATGGATCGAAGATGATCCAAATAATATTCTTCGGTAGTACGGAACACTAGTGGTTCCTCAACTTTTGGAGCAGCAAGTACATCTAAATTTTTTGGTATTTTGCGTTTCCTACCCATATCTAAAGATAGAAAACAACTAATAATAGAAAATAAAAATTACTTAGTGATAAAGAAAACAAGCACACACGAGAATATTCACCCCCACGCTATTGCTCCCCGGCAACGGCGTCAGAAAAAGGTCTTGATAACCCACAAGTGTAGGGGATCGTTTGTAGCCTTTTTCGATAAGTAAGAGTGTCGAACCCAACGAGGAGCTAAAGGTAGAAAAAATATTCCCTCAAGTTCTATCGATCACCGATACAGCTCTACGCACGCTAATGCTTGCTTTACCTAGAACAAGTATGAAACTACATTGCGGGAATAAAACTAGAAGTACTTTGCAAGATAATAAAGAACGTGGAAATAAAAGTTAGGTGCTGTTTAAATAAAATAACAATAAAAGTAAATAGCTTAGCAGAGAGCTTTTGGTGTAAGGCAAGAGAAAGATTGTCCCTAGGCAATTGAATATAATATGATAGATACTTGTTATATGCAATGAGGGAGAGGCATACGCTAACACACTTTCCGTACTTGGATCATATGCACTTATGATTGGAACTCTAGCAAGCATCTGCAACTACCAAAGTTCATTAAGGTAAAACCCAACCATAGCATTAAGTATCAAGTCCCCTTTACTCCCATACGCAACAACCCACCTACTCGGGTTTGTGCTTCTGTCACTCACGCAACCCACCATAGGCAAATCATGAACATATCGCAACACCCTACAGCGGGGATCCCTCATGTTTGCGCGACACAGAGGGCACCATAGGACAGCACCATATCAACATACAACTCACATCCATAACATCATACCACAATTAACCCATAGGACAAAAGAGATCTACTCAAACATCAAAGGATAGCCAAATATCATTGGGAAATAATATATGGAGTTGAGCACCATGTTTAAGTAGAGATTATAGCGGGGAAGAGAGGTGTTACACCGCTGCATAGAGGGGGAGAGAGTTGGTCTTGACGGCGGCGAAGTTATTGGTGTAGATCGCCGTCACGATGATTGCCCCGGCGGCGTTCCGGCGCCACCGGGAGAGAGGGGGAGACAGACCCCCCCTCCTTCTTCTTCTTCCTTGGACTCCCCCTAGATGGGAGGAGAGTTCCCCCTCTGGTCCATGGCCTCCATGGCGGCGGAGGGGCAGGAGACCCTCCTAGATTGGATCTCCCTCTCTGTTCTCTTCTGTTTCGTGTTCCTGTTTTCTGGCCAAAAACCGTTTCTTATATTCCTGGAGATCCGTAACTCTGATCGGGCTGAAATTTTGAGGGCATTTTTATCTGAAAATTAGCTTCCTTGCGCCTAAAGGAGAGCTCCAACCGACCTATGAGGAGGGCACAACCCAGCACCATGCGTTTGGCCCCCTCGGCGCGCCCTGGTGTCTTGTGGTGGCTGTGGGCCCCCGTTTGCGTTGATTCCACCTCCCAAAATTCACAAATATTCCAAAAAAAATCTCCATAAATTTTTATCGCGTTTGGACTTCGTTTGATATGGAATTTTTGTGAAACAAAAAACAGGAACTGGCACTGGGCACTGGATCAATAGGTTAGTCCAATAAATCATATAAACTGTTGCCAAAAGTATGTGAAAGTTGTATAATATTGGCATGAAACAATCAAAAATTATAGATACGACGGAGACGTATCAGGCTCCCATCGGAACAGAGGCTTGCGGCGGCGAAAAAAGTGTTTCGGGTGGCTCTATGTTGGTTTCCCAATTTTAGAGAATTTATTGAGGTGGAATTAGGTCAGACGGAGCCACGAGGGGCCCACAAGGTAACAGGGCGTGCCTAACCCCCCTAGGTGCGCCCTATTGCCTTGTCGTCTCCTCGTCTCGCTTCGTGACTCCTCCCGAAGCTTATTGGGTCTCTTTATTCCAGAAAATAATCGTCGAAAAATTACGTAGCGTTTGGACTTTGTTTGGTACAGATTTCCTAGAAAACCAAAAACAGGCAAAAAACAGCAACTGGCACTAGGCACTGGGTTAGTAGGCTAGTTCCCAAAAATGATATAAAATAGCATATAATTGCATATAAAGTATCCTAGATTGGTAATATAATAGCATGGAACAATCAAAAAATTCTGGTACATTGGAGACATATCAGCATCTCCAAGCTTAATTCCAGCTCGTCCTCGAGCAAGTAAATGATAAAAACAGAATTTTTGATGTGACATGCTACCGAACATGTAATCTCTTTTAGGTATGATCATTGAGAAACGATGAACTAATTGATATCAAAATAATAATATCCATAAACATAAATAGCATAATCATTACTTTTCCAAATATACGATCCTTTAAGAATGGTATTCCCTACTCATTTTACTATATCAAGCATGGCAAGACTCTGTATTCACCGCATAAGTATAAATCATGGGCACCCCGGTGTCAAACCAGGCAATTGGATCATACTTCTAACGTGCTTCAGCATTTTCAACTTCACGCAATACATGAGCATGAACCATGGATATATCATATGGGTGGAATAGAATATGGTGGTAGATATCAAAAGGAGTCAAAGTGGAAAGAAAGTCTCGCATCAACTAGGCGGAACAACGGGCTATGGAGATGCCCATCAATCGATATCAATGCGAGGAGTAGGGATTGCCATGCAATGGATGCACTAGAGCTATAAGTGTATGAAAGCTCGACTGAAGCTAAGTGGGTGTGCATCCAACTTGCTTACTCATGAAGACCTCGGGCATCTCCATAGCCCGTTCCGAAGAAGCAATTCCAAGTGAATGGTATAAATGTTATTGAAGAATCTCTGACACTCACTATTGGAAGTTTTCAACTACCTCTACCTACTGCCAAAAAGAAATATGACATACTTATTGTTGGGGATATGCATATCCCCATTGAGGTAACTTAGTGTTTTTACGAAAGTTCTTAGGTTTCATGCTAATCGAAAGTGGTTGTTAATAAGACTTGATCAACCTTATTAATGGATCATTTTGATGAATCTAGTAGGCACAACCTTCTGCTCCCACCTTTTGTTTTCTATTTTTCTTAGTCAAATAAAATAAAATTCCATGTTTATCCTATTTTCTGATTTCTCCGTGCAATAAAAATGACCCAAAAATAGAAGTTCTTAGACTGAAACATTAACACGATTTTTTTCTAAATATTTCTGAATTTCTGGTGCAAATAACATCAGAGGGGGGTGCACCTGGTGTCCACAAGACACCAGGGTGCGCCAGTAGCCCCAGACGCGCCCTGGTGGGTTGTGGTCCCCACGTGGGTCCCCTCACTTATACCTTTAGCCCATTCCATCTCTTTCTCTCGTGTTCTTGCTCTCAAACCCGTGGATTTCGATCTCTTTGCTCGAAGCTCCGTTTCTGAAACTGTTTTGGGGGATTGCTACTTGGTATGTGACTCCTCCATTGCTCCAATTAGTTTTTGACTTAGTGGTTTATTTTTAGAATAATTAGCTACTCTTGGTGCTGCTGTATATAGGCTTGCATGTTGAATTCTTAGAGTTCTAAGTAGTTTATTTTTAGAATAATTAGCTACTCTTGGTGCTGCTGTATATAGGCTTGCATGTTGAATTCTTAGAGTTCTAAGTAGTTTGAATCCTTAGGAGTAGTTGCTATCAATCTTATGAAGTTTTGTTGACAAAAATTTTGTGGACAATTTTTTTTCAGAAATTTGTACGCGAATAAAATGAACTTCTTTGGAAGGAGTTCTTCGAGGAGAAAGTCCTCGGAGGCATCATCGAGTAATGGCTCAATACGACGGTCTTATGTTGAGCCAAGTGCAAGCTCGATGCGGGATGCCACTATCAAATCATGCTTATGGCCATAAGACGAATTTATGGTAGGTGCGGGTATCAAGGAGGAATTTGAGCAATTTATCGACATCGCGGAACTTGCGCCTTTCATCGCAGATGAGTGCATTCAACATCTCGAACTCACAAAAACATTCACCAAGAAATTCAAATATTTTCCTCGTGAGTCTAGAGTTTCATTCAACCTTTATGACCATCCCTTTACCATGCCGTTAGAGGTGTTCCGTGAGGCGTGCAAAATTCCATATTGGGGTTCGCTAGACGAACCACCAACATCTGAGTATGAGTCATTTTTGATTAACCTTTGCTACGGTGAAGATAAAGGAGTGACACAAGGTAGAATAAAAAGCATCCATTTTCCATCAATACACTACTTTGCACTCTTTAATGGCAAATGCATCGTAGGCAAGCAAGATTGCAGCACACTGTGTGCCCCTGATTTGAGCCTTATACACACTGCTATAACATGAATTAAACATTATAATGTTGGAGCAATCGTTGCACGGAGATTGCAACACAACGCTGTTAGTGGTCACTTTTATGGAGGGATCTATGCCTCCCGTGTAGCTAAGAAGCTAAATGTATCACCTTGGCCTAACGATCCCATTTTACCTACCCAGTACTTAGACTTTGAGGCCATGAAACGTCATAAGTTCCTTAAGGGCACAGTCACTAATTATACTTACAACTTGAGGTTCAATAAAGATCCCATTGTACCTGTTACCTTGCTTGCTCCTGCTCTCTTTGATTATCACAGTAAGGGAAGATACTATGTTCTTGAGAGTAAGGCCCGCGCGTACAATGCGGAGGTTGAAGCTACCAGCTGGGCTGAGGAGGCTGCACCAAGAGCTTCGGTGGGCTATCACTCGAACTATTATCCAGGCCACGGATGGTGATCACCAAGCTAGGCCAAAAGCCTAAGCTTGGGGGAGTACGTATTTCCACCGACATTATATTCATGTTCCAGTTGTCGGTGTCTACACTTTTTCATTGTATTATCTTTGCTAGATTTATTTTCTCGTTTTCTTTTTGCGTGTTTGAATTTTTTTTGAGAAAATCCAAAAATATTTCTTGCTTCTTTTCGGTTTTTCTTTCTAGTTTAAATTAATTGTAGCATCAAAAGAAAACCCAAAAAGATTTCTCGTTTCTTCTTTTACTTGTTGGGAGCTCTCCCGTGTAAATAGTTTTTCTCGTTTTTGTTTTTCCCTCTTTAATTTGCTTTCTTTAAGAAAAAACAAAAACTCTAAAAAAATATTTCAGTGTGTTTCTCTGAAATTCTTTTCCTTTTATTTGAGTCGTACCAAGGAGAAGACCACGATGAAAATGTTGAGTGGCTCTCATATGCATTACTATTGATCTAACAAGGAGCCCAAATTACCTTGTCTTCTCCTTTTGAATAAAATGTTTGCAGATTCCAGCTTAGTCCACGGCACTCTTGCACTGTTATTATTTTCTATATCATTTGGTTGTGCAAGTGAAAGGCAAGGATGATGATATTTGATGAAGTGACTGTGGCAGAGAGAAGCGGGTATGAACTCAACTTGTTTTTGTTTTTGTTTATGTAAATATGTTTAACCTACTACCCATGATTTAGCATATTATGATCAAACTTGTTTGCAATGACAATTAGAGATTATAGTTGCTCATGCCATGCTTAAGTAGCTAGGAATGGATAATGATTTATCTTGGATGTCAACATGCATTAAAATGGTTGTGATGTAGTATGATGATATGGTATCCTCCTCTGAATGTTTCAAGTTGCTTGACTTGGCACATGTTCACGCATGTAGTTGAATCAAAACCAACATAGCCTTCACGATTATGTTCATGGTGTCCATATCCCACTCATGCTAGTATTCAATGTTTATTATTCATAATGCATGTTCATGACCGTTTTCGCTCTCTAGATGGCCGCTTCTCAACCTATTTGCTAGCATTCGCCTGTACTAAGCGGGAATACTGCTTGTGCATCAAAATCCTTAAACCAAAGTTCTTCCAGATGAGTCCACTATATCTACCTATATGCGGTATTACCCTGCCGTTCCAAGTAAATTTGCATGTGCCACCTCTAAAATTTTAAATGAACATCTGTTTTGTGTGCCTGGACCGCTGATGGAGCGACATGGGGTGGTCAGTATCTTCCATGTTAAGCGGGTTATTCTCATGATGAGTGTTTATTCACTCCTCCTTGCATGAGAGGGCGGTAATAAGGATTCCCAGTCCCGAAATAAAAAATTGCAAATAATGAGACAAAACTCTCCCAGGAATGTTTTTGGTATGGACGGTACCCGTGGATTCGGCTAGCCGTGGAGTGTGTTTGTTGGTGGAGGGGAGTAAAGTTTTACTTTTACCGCTTGGGAACCGCTAATGTGTTTAGCATGGAAGATATTGATAACTCTTGGTCGTAACGTTGACAGGAAGGGTGCACCTCCCAAAATTATATCTATCTCTGATTTAAGCTTTGAGCTCTGGCACCTCTACAAATCCCTGCTTCCCTTTGCGAAAGGACTATCTATTTACTTTTATGTTGAGTCATCACCTTCTCAAATAAGCGCCAGATCTGAGAGCACTATTGTCATCCTCATGCATTGTGTATAGTTAATGTTGGATGCAGCATGACTGGATCTTTTCTAACATGAATTACAATGTTTAGTCGCTGCTTGAACTTTGGAGGTGCTCTGCATTTATGTTTTGCGGTCTCAGAAAGGGCTAGCGAGATACCACTATTGTCATATTATATCATGACCGTTTTGACAAAGTGTTGGCGCTTGAGATATTTTATTACTGCTCGCTAGTTGCTTATGTCATTGATATGAGTTAATATAATTTCTAAGAGTTATTGTTGACATGGTTAGTCATAATTTTTGCTGAAAACCTGAGTGCTACTTAAGCATATATATGTAAACAAGAACAAAAGAGTTCGTAAAAGTTTTTCTTTATCACTTCAGTTTGTCAACTAAATTGCTTGAGGACAAGCAATGGGTTAAGCTTGGGGGCGTTGATACGTCTCCGTCGTATCTACTTTTCCTAACGCTTTTGCTCTTGTTTTGGACTCTAATTTGCATGATTTTAATGAAACTAACCCGGACTGACGCTGTTTTCAGCAGAACTACCATGGTGTTGTTTTTGTGCAGAAATAAAAGTTCTCGGAACTGGACGAAACTTTTCGGAGAATTATTTTACAATAAATAAAAAATACTGGAGCCAAGAACCACGGGAGGGGGTGCCCTGGCTGGGCACGATACACCAGGGCACGCCACCCCATCCAGGCGCGCCCTGGTGGGTTGTGCTCACCTCGTGGGCCCCCTGACCCTAATTCCAGCACTATAAATTCCTATTTTTGGAGAAAAAAATAGGAGTGGAAGTTTTATCGCGTTTCACGAGACGGAGCCGCCGCCACCTTCTGTTATTCATCGAGAGGCCAGATCTGGAGTCCGTTTGGGACTTCGGAGAGGGGAATCTTCGGTCTTCGTCATCACCAACCCTCCTTCATCGCCAATTCCATGATGCTCCCCACCGGGAGTGAGTAATTCCTTCGTAGGTTCGCTGGTCGATGAGGAGTTGGATGAGATTCATCATGAAATCGATTTAGTTTTTTAGGGCTTGATCCGTAGTATCCACTATGTTCTAAGATTGATGTTGCTATGACTTTGCCATGCTTAATGCTTGTCACTAGAGCCCGAGTGCCATGATTAATCGGCTACTCGGCGACCCTATGAGTAGGGATTAATCGTCAAGTTAACTGGTTAATCAGACGAATTCTTGCACACTGATCACATTATTGGCGGTTCCCAAACAGAATTGAAATTTTACTCCCCCTCCACCATTCAAACACATTCCATGGCTGGCCGAATCCACGGTTGCCCTCCAAAGAATCAACTTTCTAGGGGGAGTTTTTGTTTATTTATTTTTGTATTATGCAGGACTGGGCATCCTTTTACCAGCCTCTCTTGTGTAATGACAAGTGAATAAACACTCATCTTGAGAATAACTCGCTTAGCATGGAATATAACGACCACCTCGTTGCTCCATGAGCGGTAAGAGCACACAAAACGGATATTTATTTGAAGGTTTTAGAGGTGGCACATGCAAATTTACTTCGAATGGCAGTGAAATACCATATATAGGTAGGTATGGTGGACTGTCATGGAAGAAACTTGGCTCAAGGATTTGGATGCACAAGTAGTATCTCTACTTAGTACGAAGTTTTGGCTAGCAAAAGGTTCTAAATAAGCATAACATGTTAGAGGATCCATAACAATATAATTTCTATGCAAATATACCCAAACATAACCATTACGTTGTCTTCCTTGTCCAACTTCAACTATTTGATCAAGTTTTAAAATAATTAATGGGTATTCACAATCATAAAAGATGTCCAGGATAATATATTTGTATGTGAAAGTTCTCTTTCTTATACTAATCGTTCATGAATTGCTCATATGACCAATACAGTGATTGTTAAACTTCAATAGATTTTACTTTCTAAACCAAATGTGAACTTGCTACTTATAATATAGCACATTGATAATTTCAGATTTATGATATTTCATTCATTCACAATTTACTCTTAGGATATAAGTGAAGCACAAGAGTAAACATCAAACCACTCTCAAAAGATATAAGTGAAGATCAATGAGTAGTCAAACAATTAAGTGGGTATGTGAGGACTCTCTCTCAATAAAGATGTTCAGATCTGAGTATTTTATTCAAACAGCAAACTAAATAAAAATTCATTCCAAGAATAGCACATATCATGTGGACAAATAAAAATTTAGGCTCAACATAGGCTAACCGATATTTGTTTGATGAAGAGAGGTGGGATGTGTAGCATCCCCAAGCTTAGATGCTTGAGACTTCTTGAAATATTTACTTGGGGTACCTTGGGCATCCCCAAGCTTGAGCTTTTGTATCTCTTTCAATCCTCTCATATCCCGGTTTCACCTAGGTCTCAAAAACTTCATCCACAAAAAACTTGAAAAGAACTCGTGAGAAAGGTTAGTGCACATAAAAATAAATCAACACTTTATGTACTGCCAAGACAAGTTGCACAATAATTTTCAAACATTATCTACTGTATACTATCATTTCCACAATTTATATCTACCAATATAAGTCATGAAAACTATAAGAGAAGTAGATAACAAAACTATGACAACAATCTGTCTAAACAGGATAGTCAGTAGCAATTAATTTCCAAAGTGTACTTCTGTATCTCTAATTCTTTTGAAAAATTATGACATTATAAAGAATTTATATGAAAATTCCGTGTAAAAATTTCAGAAACTTTCCACCTTCCAGTAAAATTTGAAAATTCAAACACTACAGCAAAAGTTTCTGTTTTTACACAGCACACATCAAACATGCAATTCAAGCATCCTAAAAGCAATTCTTGGAACTTTTTATTGAAAAACAAGATTATAAATAACAGCAAGAAAATTTTAACAAAATAAAATGACTCTCCAAGCAAAACTCATATTATGTGACGAATAAAAATATAGCGCTCTAACTAAGATATACCGATAGTGTTGAAGACGAAAGAGGGGATGCCTTCCGGGGCATCCCCAAGCTTAGGCGCTTCAGTATTCCTTGGATATTATCTTGGGGGTGCCTTGGGCATCCCCAAGCTTAGGTTCATGTCACTCCTTATTCTCCTCATATCGGTGTCTCACCCAAAACTTGAAAACTTCAATCACACAAAACTTAACGGAACTTCGTGAGATGGGTTAGTATAGTAAATATAGATCATTCACTTAGGTACTGTTAAGACAAGATTCATAATTGTTCCCATATGATAACTACTGTATTCTATCATTCTCATAATTTATATTACTCAATATAAGCTATGGGAATACTAAAACAAGCAAACTATGCATGCAAAACATAATATGTCAAAAACAGAACAGTCTGTGGAGATCTATAGTATACCCATACTTCCCTGTATCTAAAAATTCTGAAAAATTAGTAAAACTTAAATAATTTGCATATACATACTGTGTAAAAATTTCAGAATTTTTGACGCTCCAGTAAAATCAGAGAAATTCTTTACTGGAGGCAAAAGTTTCCGTTTTTTGCACAGAATCAAATCAACAAGTATCCATACTATCCCAAAGGCTTTACTTGGCACATTATTGAAATAAAAGACACAAAACATGATTACTACAGTAGCTTAATCATGTGATGACTCAAAAACAGAAATTAAAAGTGTTGGGTTGTCTCCCAACAAGCGCTTTTCTTTAAAGCCTTTTAGCTACGCATGATGATTTCAATGATGCTCACATAGGAATAGTAATTGAAACATGAAAGAGATCATCATGAATCTCATGACAAACAAATTTAAGTCTAACCCACTTCCTATGCATAGGGATTTTGTGAGCAAACAATTTATGGGAACAAGAATAAACTAGCATAGGAAGGCAAAACAAGCATGACTTCAAAACTTTGAACACATAGAGAGGAAACTTGATATTATTGCAATTCCTACAAGCATATGTTCCTCCCTCATAATAATTTTCAGTAGCATCATGAAGGAATTTCACAATATAAATATCACATAAAGCATTCTTTTCATGATCTACAAGCATAGAAAATTTATTACTGGCCACATAAGCAATTTCCTTATCATTCATTGTAGGGGGGGCAAACTCAACAAAATAACTATCATGAGATACATGATTGACATAACCACATTCAATATTAAAATCATGATGACAAGTTTCATGGTTACTATCACTCTTTATTGCATACATGTCATCATCATAGTCATCATAGATAGGAGGCATGCCATCATCATAATAAATTTGCTCATCAAAACTTGGGGGACTAAAAATATCATCTTCATCAAATATAGCATCCCCAAGCTTGTGGCTTTGCATATCATTAGCATTATGGATATTCAGAGAATTCATGCTAGCAACATTGCAATCATGCTCATCATTCAAGGAATTCTCATTAAGTATTTTCATAAAATCTTCCTCTACCAATTGAGCACAATTTTCCAAACCATCATTTTCACGAAAGACATTAAAAAGACGAAGCAATTGAGGCAACCTAAACTCCATTTTTTGTAGTTTTCTTTTATAAAACCAAACTAGTGAAAAACAAGAAACTAAAAGATTTAATTGCAAGATCTAAAGATATACCTTCAAGCACTCACCTCCCTGGCAACGGCGCCAGAAAACGGCTTGATGTCTACTACGCAACTTTATTCTTGTAGAATTTGTTGGGCCTCCAAGTGCAGAGTTTTGTAGGACAGTAGCAATTTTCTCTCAAGTGGATGACCTAAGGTTTATCAATCCGTGGGAGGTGTATGATGAATATGTACTCTCTCAAACAACCCTGCAATCAAATATAAGAAATCTCTTGTGTCCCCAACACACCCAATACAATGGCAAATTGTATAGGTGCACTAGTTCGGCGAAGAGATGGTGATACAAGTGCAATATGGAAGGTAGATATAGGTTTTTGTAATCTAAAAATATAAAAATAACAAGGTATCAAGTGGAAAACAGCGAGCAAAACGTTGTATAAATGCTTGGAAATAAGGCCTAGGGTTCATACTTTCACTAGTGCAATCTCCCAACAATGCTAACATAGTTGAATCATATGATCATCCCTCAACGTGCAGCAAAGAATCACTCCACAGTTCCTATCTAGCGGAGAACAATAAGATGAAATCGGTGTAGGTAGTACAACCACCTCAAAGTTATTCTTTCCAATCAATCTTTTGGGCTATTCCTAAAAGTGTCACAAACAGCCCTAGAGTTCGTACTAGAACAACACTAATGATACATATCAATCAACCCTAATGTCACCTAGATACTCCAGTGTCACCTCAAGTATCAGTGGGTAAATTATACAACATGCATCAAACCATTTCAGGTCTATCATATTCAATCCAACACAAAGAACTTCAAGGAGCACCCCAAGATTTCTATCGGAGAACGTGGTATGAAAACGTGCAATCAACCCCTATGCATAGATCCCCAAGGTCACCAGAATCCGCAAGTTGATGCCTCAACATATATCAAGTGAATAAATAGAATACCCCAATGTCACTATGGGTATCCCACACAGGACGTACATCAAGTGTTCTCAAACCAAAATATTCAATCCAACATAACGAGATCTCATAGGTAAAGATTCAATTCATCACAACATGATAGCAAGGGAATAAAATCATATGATCCGGCTATATTAACAAAGTCCGTGATACATCAAGATCGTGACATCTCAAGAACACGAGAGAGAGAGAGAGAGAGAGAGAGATTGAACACATAGCTACTGGTACATACCCTCTGCCCCGAGGGTGAACTACTCCCTCCTCGTCATGGCCTCCAACGGGATGATGAAGATGGCCACCCGTGATGGTTTCCCCTCTCCGGCAGGGTACAAGAACGTCTCCAGATTGGTTTTTCGTCGATACCGAGAGTTGCAGCGGTGGAACGGAGAGTCTTTGTTTATTTATGGGGTTTCTGGGATTTATAGGATTTTTCAGCGTTGGAATCACGCGCAACCTGGGGGGGTCCCGCCCTGATGAATTGTGCCCCACGGGTGGCTCCCCTCCGGTGGTTCTTCGCTCCAGTATTTCTTATTTTCTCCAGAAAAAATCATAAAAAAGTTTCGGGCGATTCCGAGAACTTTCATTTTCTGCACAAAAACAACACCACGGTAATTCTGCTGAAAACAGCGCCAGTCCGGGTTAGTTCTAAATAAATCATATAAAGTGTGTCAAAACCATATAAAAGTATTGTAAACATAGGCAATCATGGCATGAATACTTCATAAATTATCGAGACATTGGAGACGTATCAATGTCTCCCCGGCAACGACGCCGGAAATTCTTCCCCCTACGTGTGAGCTGCGTTGGGATTTTCCCTGAAGAGGAGAGGAGATGCAGCACAGAGATAAGTATTTCCCTTAGTGAGAACCAAAGTTATCGATCCAACAGGAGAACCAAGCAAACTCCTTTCAATAGCACCTACACACACAAAACCAAACATTTGCCCCCAACGCGGACAAGAGGGTTGTCAAGCCCCTTGAACTTGTTACTTGCAAGGATTAAATCTTGATAGAGAAAGTATTTTATCAAAAGTTCAGTTAACAAAAGGAAACAAATTTTCTATAAGCAAAGTTATGTCCTAAACTAATTACAAGTTAAAATTAATATATTTTTTAATTATTTCATAAATTTTATTTCTATTAACAAACAGAAACTTTAGTTCAATTTGATTAAAGTGACAAAAAGAATTACTTTTTAAAATAAAATAACAATTACTTAGCCCAATAGGTTCAGGTTTGAATCTGATTTTTAAAAATCTAAAATACTTATCAAAAATAAATTTTGTTGTTTCACTAGATAAAACAAACAAAAACAAAACAGTAGCAAAAAGAATTAACTAAAAACTATTTTTAAATAAAAGTTATTAA
Source organism: Elymus sibiricus (assembly GCA_039707655.1). Taxonomy (NCBI): domain Eukaryota; kingdom Viridiplantae; phylum Streptophyta; class Magnoliopsida; order Poales; family Poaceae; genus Elymus; species Elymus sibiricus. Next base: position 139,605,000 of record CM077665.1, on the reverse strand, counting down.
CAAGCTAGGATTTAAAGCAAATGTGCCTAAATTCAAATTTAAAAACTTCAAATGTGAAAACTTTTGGATCTAACAGAAACTACATAATTTTTTGAAACTATAGCAATTGGAATCACTCAAATTGGATTTAAAACATAAATGATATGAGCAATTCAAAATTGAAATCAAATTTGAAAACAGAAATAAAAATAGAAAAGTAAACGTCGGCCAGGGATCACGTGGAAGCTTCTTGTTGCCTGCAAGTGTGCGCCGCGGCTGCTAACAAACGAGCGACTGGGGCACAGAAGAAACAATTTGGCCAGCTGATACGTCTCCATCGTATCTACTTTTCCAAACTCTTTTGCCCTTGTTTTGGACTCTAATTTGCATGATTTGAATGGAACTAACCCGGACTGACGCTGTTTTCAGCAGAATTGCCTTGGTGTTATTTTTGTGCAGAAATAAAAGTTCTCGGATTGACCTGAAAATTTACGGAGAATATTTTTGGAATTAATAAAAAATACTGGCGAAAGAATCAACCAAAGGGGGTCCACCCATTGGCCACAAGCCAGGGGGGCGCCCCCCTGCAGCTCCTCCGACCTCAACTCCAACTCCATATAAACCTATTCGGGGAGAAAAAAATTAGAGAGAAGAGTTCATCGCGTTTCACGATACGGACCCGCCGCCACCTCCTGTTCTTCCTTGGGAGGGCAGATCTGGGGTCCGTTTTGGGCTCCGGAGAGGGGAAATCGACGCCGTCGTCATCACCAACCATCCTTCATCACCAATTTCATGATGCTCTCCGCCGTTCGTGAGTAATCCCATCGTAGGCTTGCTGGACGGTGATGGGTTGGATGAGATTTATCATGTAATCGAGTTAGTTTTGTTAGGGTTTGATCCCTAGTATCCACTATGTTCTGAGATTGATGTTGCTATGACTTTGCTATGCTTAATGCTTGTCACTAGGGCCCGAGTGCCATGATTTCAGATCTGAACCTATTATGTTTTCATGAATATATATGTGTTCTTGATCCTATCTTGCAAGTTGTAGACACCTATTACGAGTTATGATCCGCATCCCCCAGGGTGACAATAACTGGGATTCTTTCCGGTGATTACCGTAGTTTGAGGAGTTCATGTATTCACTAAGTGCTAATGCTTTGGTCTGGTTCTCTATTAAAAGGAGGCCTTAATATCCCTTAGTTTCCATTAGGACCCCGCTGCCACGGGAGGGTAGGACAAAAGATGTCATGCAAGTTCTTTTCCATAAGCACGTATGACTATATATGGAATACATGCCTACATTACATTGATGAATTGGAGTTAGTTCTGTGTCACCCTATGTTATAACCGTTGCATGATGAATGCCATCCGACATAATTATCCATCACTGATCCATTGCCTACGAGCTTTTCACATATTGATCTTTGCTAAGTTACTTTTCTGTTGCCACTGTTACGATTGCTACAAAACCATTACTGTTACTTTTGCCACCGTTACCGTTACTTCCATACTACTTTGCTACTAAATACTTTGCTGCAGATATTAAGTCTTTCAGGTGTGGTTGAATTGACAACTCAGCTACTAATACTCGAGAATATTCTTTGGCTCCCCTTGTGTCGAATCAATAAATTTGGGTTGAATACTCTACCCTCGAAAACTGTTGGGATCCCCTATACTTGTGGGTTATCAAGACCTTTTTCTGGCGCCGTTGCCGGGGAGCATAGCTCTATTCTCTGAGTCACTTGGGATTTATATCTGTTGATCACTATGAAGAATCTGAAAGACCCAAAAACCAAGATCTATCCCTCTACTACGAGGGGAGGTAAGGAACTGCCATCTAGCTCTACACTTGATTCACCTTTTGTTATGAGTAAATTTGCGACACCACCACCTACTCTTGATTCTGATATGTCGCAAGCAATTGATGATGCCACTTCTGCTATGCATGATGCTTATGATGATACTTTGCTCGATAATAATGTGCCACTGGGTGAATTTCTTGATGAACAAATTGCTAGAGTTAATGCTGAAACTGATGATATTTCTAAAACTGATGAAATTATTGAAACTGAACAGTATGAGACACCTGTTAGACCTAGCTCTCCAAGATATGAATTGCCTAATATACCTAAGGGTTATGTTATGGAGGGAGAGGTAGCTAGGGACTTCCTTGCTTGTAAGGATAGAGATGATCTTAAGAAATTGCTATGCAAATGGAAGGAAAAATCTTTGAATGCTAGAATGCAATATGATCCTAAGTTTGTGACTTCACCTATATTTGCTACTGATAAGGATTATGAATTCTTTGTCGATCCTGAGTTAATTACTTTGGTTGAATCTGATCCTTTCCACGGTTATGAATCTGAAACTGTTGTAGCACATCTTACTAAATTGAATGATATAGCCACCCTATTTACTCATGAGGAAAAAATTCGTTATTACTATATTCTTAAGTTGTTTCCTTTCTCATTAAAGGGTGATGCTAAGATATGGTTTAATTCTCTTGCTCCTAGTTGTGTGCGTAGTCCCCAGGATATGATATATTACTTCTCTAAAAAATATTTTCCTACCCATAAGAAAAAAGCTGCCTTGCAGGAAATATTTAACTTTGTGCAAATTGAAGAAGAGAGTCTCCCACAAGCTTGGGGGAGGCTTCTCCAATTACTTAATGCTTTGCCTGATCATCCTCTCAAGAAAAACGAAATACTTGATATCTTTTATAATGGACTAACCGATGCTTCTAGGGACCACCTAGATAGTTGTGATGGTTGTGTTTTCAGGGAACGAACTGTTGAACAAGCTGAACTACTATTGAATAATGTATTGAGCAATGATAATGATTGGACTATTCCCGAACCACCTCCAAAGCCCATTCCGAAGAAAAGAGGTATTCTATTCAGTCCTGAAGATATGCAAGAGGCAAAGAAATCTATGAAAGAAAAAGGTGTTAAAGCTGAAGATGTTAAGAATTTACCACCTATTGAAGAAATACATGGTCTTGATACCCCGACACAGGTAGTAGAGGTAAATTATCTCCGTAGATTTGATGAAGGTGATATTCCTTATAATAAGTCTGCTAGCCAATGCTTGGATGAGTTTGATAACTTTATTGTTAAGCAAGAAAATTTCAATGCTTATGTTAGTAGACAATTGAAACATAATGCTTACATGCTTGATCGCTTAGGAGATTATATGAGTAGAACTATCAATGATCTTAAGCTTATTAGTAAACATGCTTCCATGGTAACTACTCAAGTAGAACAAGTACTTAAGGCACAAAATGATTTGCTTAATGAGATGAATGGTAAGAGCAATGATCATTCTGTTAGAGTTGTGACTAGAGGTGGTAAAATGACTCAGGAACCTTTGTATCCTGAGGGCCATCCAAAGAGAATTGAGCAAGATTCTCAGAGAATTAATACTGATGCACCTAGTCGTCCCAGTAACAAAAGGAAAAAGAATGATGATAGGACTTTGCATGCTAGTGAACCTGTTATAGATACACACTACTAGAAAAAAGGTTGTTAGTGGCGCACCTATTTTGGCTATTAATGGCGCACTATAGGTGCGCCACTATTATCACGCCACTACTAATAAATAGTAATGGCGCACGCCTGGTGCGCCACTGTTAATCTACATAACAGTGGCGCACCACCTGGTGCGCCATTACTATCCCAGACACTAATGGCGCACCTAAAGTGCGCCATTACTAGGCCCAGAAGTGCGCCACTGCTATTACTCCAAGGGGCCACGTGTACCTTGTGCTCTCGTTTACTAATGGCACAATTTTAGATAATGCTCCACTGGGGTGTTTATCTATGTGCGCCACTAAAGTGCAATATGGTGCGCCACTACTATGAATATTAGGAATTATGTTTTTTTGCTTTTCTGATATTTGCACAGGTTACAAAATACATTACAGCACAGAATATAAACAGCACAACATATAAACAGCAGATTTATCGAATACAATAGAAGATTAGTCCCCGAATACAATTCATCATATTAGTCTCCGAATTCAAAATACCAAACAAAGTTAGAACATTACAAGTCTCGAGACCGCGAGTAGCGAGTTTGTCTTCACATTACAAGTCGATATCTAAACTACCATCACATAGAAGAGGGTTGCGGTCACGATGAGCATCATCGCGATGAAACTGATCTTCATCCGGTTCCTCCTCCACTCCCTCCTCTGTCCCGCTAGATAGCGCGCGTATCTAGCTTCCGCCTCCACCCTAGTGGTGTACCCTTTGTAACTGTTACCGCTGAAACGGTGAACCTGTCTCCGACACTCCTCCCAGTCGTCGTAGACTCTGGGAACCTCACCCTTGTACACGACATACGACGGCATCTCTATGCACTAGACAAACAAAACGTTAGTAGCAATTCACAGATAATATATAAGCAATATATAAGTATGCAACAAAAGGATCGGAAGAGAAAAGCAACACATTAATAGCACGATTCGTGGTCCTACTAATAAATAGCATCGATTACATATAAGTTGAACGACTGTCCAAACTAAAGAGACATACAAGTTCATTAAAGTTTAATTACAACATGAGCTAATCGATATTTCAGAACTACATAGCATCAATACTTTCGACTCGACTCAGGGACCGGAGCGTGGATGAAGCCGCCGTCTTTCGTGATGGTCATGAATGTGCGGTCGTTCTCAGCCTGCATTTGTAGCGTTGTTTCTATTTCACTGTTGGACGGTTGATAGTTGAGGTAGAACTGCCCCGAGGTACGAAGGACATCTTGATAGATGATTTCCGCAAACTCCAACTGGATGCGAAAGAATTCTTGTCTGATGTCCTCGTCCTGGATTGCCAACAAGCGTGCGGCCCATTCTTTGAGATTATTTGGTAGCATAAGGTGATGATGGTTCCGTACGATCGCCCGCATGTGATGGAGGGCGTAGTAGGCATCCTTCTGACTGCCAGGCGGCTGCTTGACGCAGGGGAACGTCGTTACGTGGGTGAACACGTGCTTGCCGTACCTACAAATTGGCCTCCTGAAGGTGCCTCCAGATTTGGCGTAGCCGGGGAGAGCATCATCAAGAACTTTCTTGATATTTGTGTAGTCTTTCTTCGACTGACGGTCCGAGTCGAAATACGTGGCCATGGAATATTTCGGGCTTAAGAGGATGAGTGTGCAATGTGTGTCACTGCACAAAACACGGAATGTTAGAAAAAAAAAGAACGATCGAATCTAAGAAATCATATGTTACGGGGCGGTGAGGGGATGACTTACTCGGAAAAGTAAGGCACGAGGAAGTTATCCTTATCTGGGTTCGCCAGAATGACGCCTTCGAGGTATGAACTCGCGACTTGCCAGTCCCCAGCACTGCCCAAGATCTTGGCACGCATGTAGAAGGGGTCGACTATCACGATGTCCGGGGTCTTGTCTCTAATGATCCGCATCTCCATACTGAGCGAAAATAGCCGAATGAAGGTGTAGTGCAGCGGATAAAGGTTAAACATAGCGAAGATGTCATCAAACCGCAGGACGATCATACGCCCGATGGTGCTATCGACAAAGCCCTTTCCCTCTGGCACCTTGGCCACGAAAACCGGGTATGCCACATCATTCTCGGAGAGACGCCGCTTCTCCATAGAAAGAACACCGTCATGCAGACTCCGCATAGCACCGGTTGCAGCATTGAGCAGATTAGTCGGTAGCATCGGCCTACCCGCCACATGCACCCTCCTCGAGATATCCTTAGGTATTGGTGGCCTGTCCTGAGCACGGATCGTACTCGGTGCCGGCTGGCTCGCACCCTTGTTATTTTTTATTTTCCGTCCCTTCTGCTTCTTCTGCTGTAATGGGATCGAGTTCTGCTCAGAGACCACCTTCTTGAGTGTGTTGGGGTTGATAATATTTCGCACCTCGGCTATTTGAGTCTCGGTGAAGGCGGCAGCTGGAGGCGTCTCCTGAGAACTGAACAGACGACGCCTGTTGCAATTGGGTTTCTCCGTGGTACCAGCTAGATCGCGATCGTCTTTTGCAGGGTTGGGTTCTTGAGAAGGAGGCCCCAAGAATTCGTCACCGTACCCATGTTCGTTGATGTACTTATCGACGTTGGAAAATGTACCGTCGTCGTCGTCCGGATCCTGTGCCATATGCATGTCTGGATCAGCTGACGGCGGTAGCGTTGCGGCGGTCTTGCCATGGCTTGGCACCGGCACGACTGGCGGTGTTGTCTGTGGGGTGGTGTCCCCCGCCCCCAAACGAATCTGGCTCTTCGGCCAAAGCATGGACCAGTTTAAGCAGGCGCTGAGGGTCATCACATCATCTTCGTCAGCCCCAGAGGGTCGATACGGAGGTAACAAGTCGTCGCAGCCCCGCAGCACCCGAACCAGTTGAACCCTATACACGGTGGGTGGCATCGGATTACCGTGGAACACGCAGTTGCCCGGTTCAACGATTTTGGCCTTGGCGACATCGATCAACTCGCCGTCCATGAAGTGCAGGAGAGTGCATGGAACGTTGGCGGCGCCCTGCGAAAACATGTAGGGCGTCAGGGATGCCCAGTCAAAGGCAAGGAGATGAAGTCATCGGCCGAGGCTTAGTTACCGCGATGGCGTCGAGCTCGGTTAATGTCGAGGCACCGCCAATGGCGGGCGTGCAAGTGATGGTGGGGCCGCTTGCTGCCGAGGTGCCGGCCGGCGTATTCTTCCCACACCCGGGTGCATTAAGCTCCAATACCGGCGCCGACGCCGGAGACACCAATGCCGCCTCCGCCGGAGACACCAATGCCGGCGCGTTGTGCGAGTTGCTGCCCGTGAAGCTGGGAATCGAGGGCGGTCCCTGTTGGCCGCCCGCAATCCACCCCCGCAGCCCCTCAAGCAAGGAAGGCATAATGGTGGTGATCGTCGCTCCCAGTTGGTCTCGCACTTGCTCTTGGACTATCTCCGGAATCCGTGCCACTTGTGCCTTGAGTTCTTTAACCTCGCGCTCCTGGCTTTCCGAGCTGGTCTTTCTCTCCTTTCGCCCAGCCTTATAGTATTCCGACCATTTCGTGGACAAGCCTTCGCCGGCCACACGACCAGCTGATGACGGCTTACTGAACTTATCCTTGTGTTTCATTACGTTCAACGCCCTATTTAAAGTGGTGTCCCAAGGGGCAGACGGGGAGCTCTGAGACCCCGCGCTACTGCTTTCAGTTTCCTGCGGAAGGAACGTGAACCATTTAGAAATTTGGCTTCATTAATTAGAATGCAACCATATGGAGCTAATTACGCGGGGGTGTATTCCTTACCAGAACACGCTCAAGCTCCTTCACCTTCGGATCCGTGGTAAGCTCCTTTGTTACCGGGTCCACCTTGTACCGGGCCCTGACATAGTTCCTGGTCTGCTTTTCATGGTATTTATCGAAGAGGGGTGGTAGGCCTTGTCCAATTTAGGTTCCGCCACTCTGTAACCGCCGGGACCGAGTTTGTGGACCCCTAAGTTCAAGTCCCGCAAATCTTTCCCCCACTGACTTGATTCCGCGGATGCGTTGCTCTCACACTTGATCTTGAACTCCAGGTAGTCAGCTTCGCTGATCGAAGGATTTGTCTCCTTGATCTTCTCATAACTATCACCTCTTAGAATCCTTCTCTTCACCGCGGCTCTCCAAGTAGCCAGGGCCGTACTCATCTTCGTGAGGGCGGCACTGTTCACTTTATTCCCTGAGAGGCGTGTGTTTGCGAAGTCACCGGGGAACTTGTATCGTTCGTGCAGCTTCGTGAAGAGGAGGTTGCGCAAATTCCCTCGGTCATGATGCCTTAGGTTCTCGGTGTTGATCGAGACGGTGCTCCGGAGAATGCACCCGAGTTGTCCCGCGTACCCACCGACTAATTCTTTGGGCGCCGTTGGATGCCCACTGGAGTACACTTCAGTAAATTCCTCCTTGACGGTGCCGAGCACGTTCGGGCGCCGGTCCTTCCGTTGCCTCTTCGGTTGGCTGCCATCTGTGCGTTCGCTGCCATCATCAGTGGTGGCATCCCCGGCGGCACCATCAGTGGTGTCATCCCCGACGCCACTAGGGGTTGTGTAGTCGGGATCGGTGTCTTCCGCGGTGTCCTCATAGCGGTGAGGTTCTTCCTCCATCTCCTGGGACAGCTCCCAGAATGGCTTGCCCGAACCGCCGGCCTCATCGTTGTCGGCCATGTTCGCTCTAAATAGGAAAAAAGGCTACTAGAGTTATTGGATGAGATCAGGGTAGTATCTATTCTTCTCAGATTTAGAGGAAAACTGAGAATAAAACATGCAAATTGATGCACACCCATAGGTAAGATCTCCTTTTCTTGGTTTATTTTACTTTGCATGTGATTCATACAAGTCCTTAGAAAAACTTGCTATCCCTGCATTCTGATTACCAAGCATACAAACAAAGCATTTTTCATGATAAACAACCAAGGCAACCAATATATATCAAACAAATAAACAAATAAAAATGAGGTATTGCTAGAGCCTGATGGTTGAGCTTTCGTTAGCATGGCATATGTATGGAATAAAAAATAGTTTAGATTTCAACTTAAGGGAAAACTATAAAAGCCACTTAGAAATATTTGCTTTGTAGAAATAACATTGTCTCTAAATGTTGATTAATTTTTGTTTCGGTTGAGAATCGGGCACCTTCTAGGTCAAGAAAATTGGGCATGACCTTTGCTAATTTTCTTGACCTAGGAGTGCCCCATTCTCAACCGAAACGGAAATTAATCAACATTTCAGGAGAAAGGGGTAACTATTTGTCCCTGCACAAAAAAAGGCCTACATATATCCAGTGTGTAGTGCCAGGGAAATCAATTTGAGAATACATTAGAGATAGATACAGTTCGTATACCATTCTAACTGACCCTCGAAGCCTCATAGAGCAAGATCAATCACGCCAATTTTACTCTGCACAGCCGTTGACACAGAGAACCAAGATCCAATCTAATGGTAGCTAACAACCAGCGGAATGGGAGGGGGGGAGGCCATGCGCAGGTTTACCTCGGGTGATGCAGGATCCCAGGCGCGCCACCGACGCCACCGGAGGAGCAGGGGTGGCGGGACGCGCTGGAGGCGGAGGATGACGGGGTCGTCGGTGAGCCTCGCTGCGCGATGAAGGCGCTGATGGGGACAGCGGAGTCGATCTGGAGGCGGACACGGAGGCGGAGGCGGTTGGGCTCATCGGCGGAGTTCGATCTGGGTGGCGGCGAGGTGGAGGCGGCGAGGTGGGTGGCGGCGAGGCGGGACGAGCCAGGTGGCGGCGGTGGCTGGCAAAGGAGAGACGAGTGAGGGGAGGGAATGAAAGAAGGGGAAGGAGTAGGATAATGCCATAGTGGGGGGAGGGTTAGCAATGGCGCACCTCGGAGGGGTGCGCCATAAACAAGGATAGCAATGGCGCACCTTTTAGGGGTGCGCCATAAAAATTGGTATATCAATGGCGCACCTTTTAGGGGTGCGCCATAAACACCGTGATAGCAATGGCGCACCTTCTCCTGGTGCGCCATTACTAACTTTTTTTTTATTTTTTTGGATTTTTAGTTGCATGTAATAATTTAAGATTTGAGATAAAAGAAAAGGAAAATGCAAATGGAGTGATAAAACCATTGTGCAAAGATTTAGAATTAGATGACATGGTTGAAATCAAGTGACATGAAATAACAGTCATCAAAGATTGAGCTTGCCACTAACACACACACACGGCCGACACGTCGTGATTCGATCTTAGCTATCTTTTCACAATCTTCTTGACCTTCTTTCTCGCGGTTGAATAATTTAGCCCCGGAACCCCTTGAATTCTTCTCTTGAACGGACGTCCTTTAGGTAGGGTGGTCCTGCTTCTTCTTGTGGTGTATGGTACTTCATCGTCGTCGTCATCTTCCATCTTCGGGTCGCCGTACTTGTCGAAGTCTTGCTCATTGGCGACTCCATCCATTCCGATGATGTTCCTTTTGCCTCTCCTCACGACAACACGACTGGGCTTTGACGGGTCGGTAATGAAGAAGCATTGGTCCACTTGGCAAGCCAGTACCCATGGCTCATTTTTCGCGGTGACGTTTGCGCCCGCGGTCTTGGATTTGGCTTCGGGTATAACCATGGTGGTGAAATACCGGTCTTCTTTTAGGATGCTCTTGGCCCATCTGACACGGAACATCGGGACCTTCTCTCCAGCGTAGCTCAGCTCCCAGATCTCCTCGATCCTTCCGTAGTATCTGTCCTTGTCGTTACCGGTGTAGGATTCCATCGTTACCTCGGAGTTCTGATAATCGATCTTCATGTCCTTTTCCTCGGTGTAGAATGTGTAGCCGTTGATATCGTACGCCTCATAGGTCATCAGGTTGTGCTCGGCGCCCTGTGACAAGGCGAATATGAGTTTTTCTTCCGCGGAAGAATCCTCATGTAAAGGGTACGACAGAAGCTTGTCCTTGAACCAACGCGTGAAACATGAGTTGTGCTCTTTGATTATATCTCCGTCCGTCCTCTGTTGGCCTCGGTCATTGTACGTCTTCTCAATAAAGGTTTTGTGCTCTACCACCCAAGGATCGACCACGTCTATGTGTTGTAGCGCGACTAGGTTTGCTCTTTCAAAGTCGGCGAGTCGACCCTTGAAGTCGACATGCATTTCGCGGCGACCCTCGCGGTGACCCCATCCAGCGAGCCTGCCGAGGTGCCTGTTGACGGGCAGACCAACGGGGTTCTCGATGCCTAGATAATTCGTGCAGAAGGAGATGCACTCTTCGGTCAGAAAGCCCTTGGCTATGCTTCCATCTGGACGTGCCCTGTTGCGAACGTATCCTTTGATGACACCATTCATCTTTTCGAACGGCATCATGCTGTGCAGGAACGTCGGCCCGAGTTGGATGATATCCTCCACGATATGGACCAGCAGATGCACCATAACGTCGAAGAATGCGGGCGGGAAGTACATCTCAAGCTCGCATAGTATCACCACGATCTCTTCATGTAGCCTTCTGAGTTGCCTCACGCCAACCGACTTCCGAGAGATGACGTCGAAAAAGTTGCATAGGCCAAATAGCGTTTCACGGACGTGCGCGTCCATGATCCCATGGATTGCAACTGGAAGTATCTGCGTCATCAGCACGTGACAGTCGTGAGACTTCATCCCGCTGAACTTCTGCTTCGCTGAGTCTAGGTATCTGCTTATCTTCCCCGCGTAACCGTAAGGAAGTTTTGCTCCTACGAGGCAGGTGAAAAACTTCTCGATCTCCTTCTGACTTAGAGTGAAGCACGTGGGAGGGCAGTCATATTCGATCTTCTTGGCCTTTTTGCCTTTGCGACGACTTTCCGTGTCCTTCGCCTCATCATCATCATCATCATCATCATTAGGGCGTTTTGCGTCAAGCTCCTCCCTGATGCCCATTGATTGCAAGTCTTCCCTTGCTTTCGGCCCATCTTTGGTCCTCTCTGGCATGTTGAGCAGGGTACCAAGCAGACTCTCACACACGTTCTTCGTGATATGCATGACATCAAGGCTGTGAGGCACACGGAGGATCTTCCAGTACGGCAAGTCCCAGAAAACAGACCTCGTTTTCCATACCTTCAGCAGCGGCTCTGGCGCCTTTCGCTTCTTTCCCGGCGGTGGGCACTCTTTCCAATTTTTCAACAGCTCGTCTATTTCCTCGCCGCTCCTCGTACGTGGGGGTCTTCGGGGTTCGGTTTCACCATCGAACAGATCCTTGCGTTTTCTCCATGCGTCATCGTCGCGAAGCCACCTTCGATGTCCCATGAACACGGTTTTCGAAGACCCGGGATCTCTATCTAGCTGGCGATACGTTGTGTAATCCATGCACCTGACGCATGCACAAAATCCGTGGACCACCTGCCCCGCGACATATCCGTAACCGAGATAGTCGTGCACCGTCGTGAGCAGTGCGGCTCTCATAGGGAAATATTGTTTCGCTGCGGCGTCCCACGTATTGGCTGGCGTTTTCCACAGCGTGTCTAGCTCCTCTTTCAGCAGCCCCAGATACAGATTGATGTCGTTCCCTGGTTGTTTCGGCCCTTCAATTAGCATACTCATGTGAATGTACTTCCTCTTCATGCACATCCAGGGGGGAAGGTTGTACATCCACACAAACACAGGCCAGGTGCTATGTGTGCTTCTCTGGCTGCCAAACGGATTGACTCCATCGGTGCTCGCGCCCAGCATGATGTTCCTTGGATCGTCCCCAAATTCTGGGTGTTCGAAGTTCAACGCTTGCCACTGGCTCGCATCCTTAGGGTGACTCAGCATCTTGTCTTTTTTATTTATCTCCGGATCATTTCCGTCATGTTCTCGCTTCTTCTCCTCCCTATCCGCGTGCCAATGCAGGAGCTCTGCTTGCTTAGGGTCCGCGAAATACCGCTGCAGACGAGGAGTGATCGGAAAGTACCACACCAGTTTTCGAGGAGCTTTCTTCCTCTTCTTGTATCGAGTGACGCCGCACACCGGACATATGGTAGACTCCGCGTGCTCGTCCCGATAAATGATGCAATCGTTCATGCACACATGGTATTTCACGTGCGGTAAATCCAGAGGACACACGATTTTCTTCGCCTCCTCGAAACTGGTCGGGCACTTGCTCCCCTTGGGAAGACGTTCGTGCCAGAATGACATGTTCTCGTCGAAGCATGCGTTGGTCATTTTGTGTTTTACCTTCATCTCCAGAGCCATGAGCGTTACTTTCAGGCGGGTATCCTCGGGCCTGCATCCTTCATACAATGGAGTAACCGCGTCTATCTCCAGTTGATCCAGCTTGGCTTTCTCCCGGGCGGCAGCTCTTGCGTTACCCGTCTGCATGAGAAGCAGCTCTTGAATATGAGGGTCCTGCACCAAGCCCATCGATGGTCCATCGTCGTCTGCTCCGGCATCTTCATCTTCATGATCATGCCCTTCGTCTTGATCTTCCTCATCATCATGTCCGGCATCTTCTACATGATGACTGTGTCCTGCATCTACTTCGTGATCATGTCCTGGAGATTCTTCGTCTTCTCGCCCGCCCTCGCCGCTATTGTCTTGCTGCCCTTCCTTATTTCTTGCCCGGCCCCCATGGACGACTTCATAATCATCTTCATCACCTTGCCACCGATAGCCATCCATGAAACCACGCACGAGCAGGTGGTCCCGCACCTGTCTGGAATCCGGGTCCATAAGGCTCTTCAGCTTGCATCTTCGACACGGACATCTTATCTCCGTCTCGTTCTTTTGAAGCATCTCGGCCTTCGTGGAGCTCAAAAACCTATTCGTGATGCCTTCGGTCATCGTGTGGACCATGGTCGCCTGCGGGGTAGAGCAAAACGATATTTTAGAACCAAAAAAAAATTTGGCATGACTTTGCCTAAAAATAGGACCAAAAAGAATGCATAGTGCCAAATTCTCGCCGAAACGGAAATGAATCAACATTCCGGCAAAATATTGGTACCTGCAAACACAAACATATGCAACACCACAAACATACGTAGATCTAGGCCATAAAAAGTGTGTACGTTGGAGGGAGAAAAAAGTAGATCTAGAACATAAAGAAAGCTTTCCCCTTACTTACCTATCAAAAAAAGGAAATTTAACCACTTAATTTGGGTGAATCTATGGTGCAAATGAGGTGAGGAGGAGGAGGCAGCCGAGACCAAGCTTGGTAGAGGTGGAGAGAATGAAGTGGGGAAAGTGAGTGTGGTAGGTGGCTGTCAAAAATATCTAGCTGCTCTCAGGTTACCAATGGCGCACCTCCTAAGAATGCGCCATTGGTAACCAGGGTTACTAATGGCGCACCTGGTGTGTGGTGCGCCATTACTAGTTTTGAAAAAAAAAATTGAAAAAAAAATTGTTAGTAGTGGCGCACCGTGGGTGTGGTGCGCCATTACTAGTTAAAACTAGTAATGGCGCACTTTCCCCTGGTGCGCCACTGCTAAGTCTGGGGAGGGGTGTGGGGCCAGGACAAACTTAGTAGTGGCGCACCGTGGGTGTGGTGCGCCATTACTAGTTAAAACTAGTAATGGCGCACTTTCCCCTGGTGCGCCACTGCTAAGTCTGGGAAGGGTGTGGGGCCAGGACAAAACTAGTAATGGCGCACCACACACCAGGTGCGCCATTAGTAATATGGCCATTAATGGCGCACCCATATCTGGTGCGCCACTGCTATATAGCAGTGGCGCACCACATACATGGTGCGCCATTAATGTCCATATTAGCTATAGCCGTTTTTCTAGTAGTGACACCTGAAAACCCAAATGATATTTCTATTTCTGATGCTGAGACACAATCTGGTAATGAACATGAGCCTAGTGGTAATATTAATGATGATGTTCATGTCGATGCTCAACCTAGCAATGATAATGATGTTGAGATTGAACCTGCTGTTGATCTTGATAACCCACAACCTAAGAATAAAAGATATGATAAAAGAGACTTTGTTGCTAGGAAGCATGGTAAAGAAAGAGAACCTTCTGTTCAGAAACCCATGCCCTTTCCTCCTAAGCCATCCAAGAAAAAGGATGATGAGGATTTTGAGCGCTTTGTTGAAATGCTTAGACCTGTCTTTTTGCGTATGCGCTTGACTGATATTCTGAAAATGTCTCCTTATGCTAAGTATATGAAAGATATTGTGACAAATAAAAGAAAGATACCGGAAGCTGAGATTTCCACCATGCTTGCTAATTATACCTTTAAGGGTGGAATACCAAAGAAACTAGGAGATCCCGGAGTACCTACTATACCATGCTCTATTAAAAGAAACTATGTTAAAACGGCTTTATGTGACCTTGGAGCTGGTGTTAGTGTTATGCCTTTCTCTTTGTATCGTAGACTTGATTTGAATAAGTTGACACCCACTGAAATCTCTTTGCAAATGGCTGATAAATCAACTGCTTTACCTATCGGTATTTGTGAGGATGTGCCTGTCGTAGTTGCAAATGTTACTATCCTAACGGACTTTGTTATTCTTGATATTCCCGAGGACGACAGTATGTCGATCATCCTTGGTAGACCTTTTTTGAATACTGCAGGGGCTGTTATTGATTGCAACAAAGGCAATGTCACTTTTCATGTTAATGGTAATGAGCATACGGTACACTTTCCGAAGAAACAACCTCAAGTTCATAGTATCAACTCCATTGGAAATATTTCAACAATTATTATTGGAGATTTTGAATTCCCTCTCCCTACTGCCAAAAAGAAATATGATATACTTATTGTTGGGGACATGCATATCCCCATTGAGGTAACCTAGTGTTATTCGAAAATTCTCCGGTTCCGTGTCATTCGAAAAAAGTTTGTCAATAAGACTTGATCAACCTTATTGATGGATTCTTTTTGATGAGCATGAGATGGATGAATTTAGGAGGCACAACCTTCTGTACCCAACTTTTACTTTTTGTTATTTAGATTAAATAAAGCAAAAATACTATTATACTTCTGTTTTCTGATTTATCCGTGCAATAAAAGATGACCTGAAAATAAAAGTTCTCCAAATGCCCTGAAAATGTAGTATGATTTTTCTGGAATATTTAAAAATTTCTGGCACTGAGAACACATCAGGGGGCTGCACCAGTGGGCCACAAGCCTACAGGGCGCGCCCACCCCCCTGGGCGCGCCCCCCTGGCTTGTGGGTCCCACGTAGGCCCCCCTCACTTATTCCAGCACCCATCCACTTCGTCTTCCTCCAGAAAAATCCAACCATTGCTCAAACCCGTGTCCTAGCTCATTTTGCTGCCATTTTTTATCTCCTTGTGCAAAGCTCCATTTGCAAAACTGGTTTGAGGGATTGATCTTCGGTATGTGACTCCTCCAATGGTCCAATTAGTTTTTTCCTAAGTGCTTTATATATTGCAAATTTTTGCTACTGTGGTGACCTTGTTCTTGAGCTTGCATGTCAAATTTGTATGGTCCCAAGTAGTTTTGATGCATGATATAGCCTCTAGACACTTGTGGGAGTAGTAGCTATAAGTTTTGTTGAGTTTTGTTCACCTTTAATTTGAGTCACTAAAAATTTTAGAAATTTTTCAGAGAAAGAAAGATGTTGAGGAGAATATACCAAGGTGGTTCCTCGAGCAAGAAGGCCCCGAGACTCGCGATACGTGAGCCCGACTTTGAACCACCAAGGGAAGCTCAAGTGCGGCCTTGTGAATGTCCGTCGGATCAATTCATGGTTCATGCCGGTTTCAAGGAAGAATTTTACGCGTACATATGAAATGCTGGCCTTGAAGATTTCGTTTCAGACCAATGCAAGCAATATTATCAACTCACTGATTCCTTCGTGCGGAGGTTTGAATTTTCATCCAGGCGTAATACGCATTCTGTTCTATTAAATCTTTATGATGAATCCTATACTATGGACCTAGAAGATTTTAACCGTGCATGCAAAATTCCACAATGGGGCAGCCATAGTGATCCTCACAAAACTGAATATAATGATTTTCTTGCTAGCATCACTGTGGGAGAAACTAGAAACATTACATAGACTACCTTGGGGAGCATTAACTTTCCTGCTATACATTATTTTGCTCTCTTCATAGGTAGATGTATTAACGGTAAACATGATCATAGCCACCTTTGTGTACCTGATCTTAGTATTCTTAAGAGTGCGGTAATGGGTGATAGACGATACAACTTGGGGGCTATTATTGCTAGGAGGCTACATAAAAATGCTAAGGAAGGAGATTTCTTTGGCGGGATTTATGCCACTCGTGTAGCTAATTATATTGGGGTACCCATAAGGGGGAATGATATTGAGTTACCACCTGATTTTCTTGATTATGAGGCTATGGTGCGCTACCAGTTTCTTGAGAGGAACGAATAGTCCTTCCTGTACCGACTAATTTTTGACAGACAGTGTGCTGTCCATATTACCCTTCCTGCTCCTGCCTTCTTTAACTTTCAGGAAAAACGGAGACACTTTATAACCAGAGAGGAGGCAAATGAGTATGAGAGAGAGGCGGAAGCCGCTCGCCTCCGCGTTGCAGCCGTTCAGGCAGTAGCTGCCGCAGCCCAGTACAACCCCAACTATGACTTTGGATATTATCTGGGCCAGCCATGGCCCTAGACCAACTTAGGCCAAAAGCCTAAGCTTGGGGGAGTACGCATTTCTCACCGACATTACATTCATGTTCACACACTCATCTTAGTAGTCGGTGCTTGTACTTTTTCATTGAATCTTCCATGGTATTTTATTTCTTCTTTCCGCTTTCTTCTTGAGTGTTTAATTAACCTTGAGAAAAATCCAAAAAAAAATTAGTTCTAGCTTTACCTTTTAGTTTGTTTAGTTGTAGCATTAAAAGAAAACCCAAAAAGATTTCTCGTTCTTCTATTGCTTGTTGGGAGCTTTCCCGTGTAAATAGTTTTCATTTTTTCTTTGGGTCGAGAGGAGAAGACCACGATGAAAATGTTGAGTGGCTCTCATATGCATTGTTGTTTATCTTATAGAGAGCCCATATTACCTTGCCTTCTCCTTTGAGTTATTGTTTGCAGATTCCAGCTTAGTCCCATGCACGTGCACTTTTATTATTATTCACACCGTTCGGTCGTGCAAGTGAAAGGCAATAATGACGATATATGATGAAGTGATTGAGATGGAGAAAAGCTGGTATGAACTCGACCTATTTTGTTTTTGTAAATATGATTAGCTCATCGTTCTGGATTCAGCTCATTATGGATGAAACATGTTTGCAATGACAATTAGAGATTATAGTTACTCATGCCATTCTTAATTAGCTAAGAGTGTATAATGGTTTGTCTTGAGTGCCAACATGCATTTTTAAAATGGTTGTGATGTAGTATGATAGAATGGTATCCTCCTTTGAATGATTCAAGTGGCTTGACTTGGCACATGTTCACGCATGTAGTTGAAACAAAATCAACATAGCCTCCACGATATTTATGTTCATGGTGATTTATATCCTACTCATGCTTGCATTCAATGTTGGTTAATCTCAATGCATGTTTATGACTGTTGTCGCTCTCTAGTTGGTCGCTTCTCAGTCTCTTGCTAGCCTTCACCTGTACTAAGCGGGAATACTGCTTGTGCATCCATTTCTATAAACCCAAAGTTGTTCCATATGAGTCCACCATACCTACCTATATACGGTATTTACCTGCCATTCCAAGTAAATTTGCATGTGCCAAACTCTAAACCTTCAAATAATATTCTTTTTTGTATGCCCGAATCGCTCATGTAGTGACTAGGGGCTGTCAGTATCTTCCATGCTAGGTGGGTTATTCTCACGATATGTGTTGATTCACTATCATTCACGAGAAAGTGGCTGGTATTCGGGATGCCCAGTTCCATGCTCAAAAATCAAATCAAAATATAATGAAACAAAACTCCCCCAGGATTGTTGTTTGTATGGACGGTACCCGTGGATTCGGCTCGCCGTGGAGTGTGATTGATTGGTGGAGGGGGAGTAAAAACTTTACTATTCTGTTTGGGAACCGCCTATAATGTATCTAGCATGGAAGATACCGAGATCTCTCAGTTGTTATGTTGACAATGAAAGCATACCGCTCAAAATTATTATTCATCCCTATTTTAAAAGCTCGAGCTCTGGCACCTCTGCAAATCAAAGCTTCCCTCTGCGAAGGGCCTATCTGTTTTACTTTACTGTTGAGTCATCCTCCTCTTATAAAAAGCACCAGTTAGAGAGCACCACTATCATTTATATGCTTTGTTATTAATTGATATTGAGTATGACTGTGACTGGATCTCTTTTACCATGAATTACAATGTCTAGTCAGTCCTTGTTCTTCAGAGGTGCTCTGCATTTATGTTTTGCGGTCTCAGAAAGGGCTAGCGAGATACCATTATATCATATTGTATCATGATTGTTTTGATAAAATTGTTGTCATCCGAGATTTATTATTATTGCTCGCTAGTTGATTATGCCATTGATATGAGTAGATGTGAGACCTAAATGTTATTGTGAATGTGGTTAGTCTATAATCTTTGCTGAAAATTTGAACATCAGTTAGACATATTTACAACAACAAGATCAAACAGAGTTTGTAAAAGTTTTTCTTTGTCACTTTCAGTTTGTCAACTGAATTGCTTGAGGACAAGCAATGGGTTAAGCTTGGTGTTGGGG
This sequence comes from Elymus sibiricus, assembly GCA_039707655.1. Classification (NCBI taxonomy): domain Eukaryota; kingdom Viridiplantae; phylum Streptophyta; class Magnoliopsida; order Poales; family Poaceae; genus Elymus; species Elymus sibiricus. The sequence continues at coordinate 139,585,971 of CM077665.1, read as the reverse complement.
AACGTTGCATGGGAAACAAAAAAATTCCTACGCACACGCAAGATCTATCCATGGTGATGAGCATCTATAAGAGGGAGAGTGGATCTACATACCCTTGTAGATCGCTAAGCGGAAGCGTTAAAAACGAGGTTGATGTAGTCGAACGTCTTCGTGATTCAAATCGCCGAGCGTCCCGCAATCTCATCACGATCCGTCTCGCGATCCAATCACGATCCGTCCCGCGATCCCATCATGATCCGTCCCGCGATCAAATCACGAACCGTCTCGCGATCTTGATCACGGTCCTTCCGATCTAACGCAGAACGGACGACACCTCCGCGTTCAACACACGTACAGCTTGATGACGCCTTCACCTCCTCGATCCAGCGAGCGTTGGTGAAGTAGTAGATGAGTTCCGGCAGCACGACGGCGTGGTGACGGTGGTGGTGAGGAACAATCTCCGCAGGGCTTCGCCAAGCACTACGGAAAATATGACGTAGGATGAACTAGAGGGGCGGGGTTGCTGGCACACGGCTTGAGGATTTCTTGATGTGTTCCGGGTGCTAGCCCTACCCCTCTATTTATATGTTGAGCCCTGGGGTCGAAACTTGGAGAAAGAGCCTCCTCAAAGTCGGTTTGGCCCGCAAGGCAAGAGTCCTGCTCGGACTCCAGGACCAGACGCCAGGGACCTCGGCGTCTGGCCCCAGATGCCAGGGATCCTGGCGTCTGGCCTCTGGCCTCCGCAAAACTCCTTTTGCACCTTCCTTAAATCCTCGTGGGCTTTACCCCTTGGCCCAAATAAAGTGTTCTCGTACCCGAACATTTCGGGAAACATCCGAAACCCCTTCCGGTGAATTCCAGAACCCTTCCGGAGACCAAACACTATTATCCCATATATCAATCTTTACCCCCGGACTATTCTGGAGCTCCTCGTCATGTCCGGGATCTCATCTGAGACTCCGAACAACTTTCGGTCACCAACATAACAACTCAACTATACTTATATCGTCACCAAACGTTAAGTGTGTAGACCCTGCGGGTTCGAGAACTATGCAGACATGACCGAGACACCTCTACGGTCAATAACCAATAGCGGGACCTGAATGCCCATATTGGTTCCTACATATTCTACGAAGATCTTTATCGGTTGAACCTCTATGTCAAGGATTCAGTTAATCCCGTATAATGTTCCCTTTGTTCTTCGGTATGTTACTTGCCCGAGATTCGATCGTCGGTATCTCCATACCTAGTTCAATCTCGTTACCGGCAAGTCTCTTTACTCGTTCCGTAATACAAGATTCCGTGGCTAACACTTTAGTCACATTGCTTGCAAGGCTTATAGTGATGTTGTATTACCGAGTGGGCCCTGAGATACCTCTCCGTCACACGGAGTAACAAATCCCAGTCTTGATCCATGCCCACTCAACAGACACCCTCGGAGATACCTGTAGAGCATCTTTATAGTCACCCAGTTACGTTGTGACGTTTGATACACACAAGGTATTCCTCCGGTGTCAGTGAGTTGCATGATCTCATGGTCATAGGAACAGATACTTGACATGCAGAAAACAATAGCAATAAACTGACACAATCATATGCTACGTTCATAGTTTGGGTCTTGTCCATCACATCATTCTCCTAATGATGTGATCCCGTTATCAAATGACATCTCATGTCCATGGCTAGGAAATCTTGACCATCTTTGATCAACGAGCTAGTCCACTAGAGGCATACTAGGGACACATTGTTTGTCTATGTACCCACACATGTATTTGAGTTTCCAATCAATACAATTATAGCATGGATAATAAACGATTATCATGAACAAGGAAATATAATAATAACCATTTTATTATTGCCTCTTGGGCATATTTCCAACGGTCTCCCACTTGCACTAGAGTCAATAATCTAGCTCACATCGCTATGTGATTTACATTCTTATGAATCTAACACCCAATGAGTTCTGGGGTTCGATCATGCTTTGCATGTGAGAGAGGTCTTTAGTCAACGGTCTGCAACATTCAGATCCGTGTGTTCTTTGCAAATCTATATGTCGTACTGCAGATGCTACCACGCTCCACTTGGAGCTATTCCAAATGGCTGCTCCACTATACGTATCCGGATTGCTACTCAGAGTCATCTGGATTGGTGTTAAAGCTTGCATCGATGTAACCCTTTACGACGAACTCTTTATCACCTCCATAATCGAGAAATATTTCCTTAGTCCTCTAGTTACTAAGGATAATCTTGACCGTTGTTCAGTGACCCACTCCTGGACCACTCTTGTACCCCTTGACAGACTCATGGCAAGGCACACACAGGTGCGGTACACAACATGGTATACTATACAGAGCCTATGGATAAGGCATAGGGGACGACCTTCGTCATTTCTCTTTCTTCTGCCGTGGTCGAGCTTTGAGTCTCACTCAACTCCACACCTTAAAAATCAGGCAAGAACTCTTTCTTTGACTGATCCATTTTGAACTCTTTCAAAATCTTGTCAAGGTATGTACTCATTGAAAGTTTTATCAGACGTCTTGATCTATTCTATAGATCCTGATGCCCAACATTTAAGTAGCTTCATTCCAGGTTTTCCTTTGAAAAACTCCTTTTCAAACAACCCTTTATGCTTTCCAGAAATTCTACAGCATTTCCGATCAACAATATGTCATCCACATATACTTATCAGAAATTCTATAGTGCTCCCACTCACTTTATTGTAAATACAAGTTTCTCATAAACTTTGTATAGACTCAAAAACTTTGATCACCTCATCAAAGCGTATATTCCAACTCCGAGATGCTTGCTCCAGTCGATAGAAGGATCGCTGGAGCTTGCATACATTTTAGCATCCTTAGGACTGACAAAACCTTCCGGTTGTATCACATACAACCTTTCCTCACGGATACCGTTAAGGAAACGATGTTTTGACATCCATCTGCCAGATTTCATAATCAAAAAATGCAGCAACTGCTAACATAATTCCAACAGACTTTAGCATCGCTATGGGTGAGAAAGTCTCATCGTAGTCAACTCCTTGAACTTGTGAAAAACCCTTTGCCACAAGTCGAGCTTTATAGACGGTGACATTACCGTCCGCGTCCATCTTCCTTTTAAAGATCCATTTGTTCTGAATGGCCTTTCGCCCTTCAGGTAATACTTCCAAAGCCCATACTTTGTTTTCATACATGGATCCCATCTCGGATTTCATGGCCTCTAACCATTTCTCGGAATCCGGGCCCATCATCGCTTCTCCATAGCTCGTAGGTTCATCGTTGTCCAACAACATGACCTCTAAGACAGGGTTGCCGTACCACTTAGGAGTAGTACGCGTCCTTGTCGACCTACGAGATTCGATAGTAACTTGATCCGAAGCTTCATGATCATCATCATTAACTTCCTCTTCAATTAACGTAGGCTCCACAGAAACAACTTTCTGCGCTGCGCTACTCTCTGGTTGAAACAAAGGTTCAATAACCTCATCAAGTTCTATCTTCCTCCCACTCAATTCTTTCGAGAGAAACTCTTTCTCGAGAAAGGACCCATTTTAGCAACAAACACTTTGTGCTTGGATCTTAGATAGAAGGTTTACCCAACTATTACGTTAGGGTATTCTATGAAGATGCATTTGTCCGCTTTGGGTTCAAGCTCATCAGGTTGAAAACCTTTTTCACATAAGCGTCGCAGCCCCAAACATTAAGAAATGACAGCTTAGGTTTCCGCCAAACCAAAATTCATACGGTGTCATCTCAACGGACTTAGATGGTGCCCCTTTTAAAGTGAATGTAGTTGTCTCTAATGCATAACCCCAAAACGATAGTGGCAAATCGATAAGAGACATCATAGTTCGCACCATATCCAATAGAGCACGACTACGACGTTCGGACACACCATCACACTATGGTGTTCCAGGCGGCGTGAGTTGTGAAACAACTTCCACATTGTCTTAAGTTGCATACCAAACTCGTAACTCAGATATTCACCTCCACGATCATATCGTAGACTTTTTATCTTCTTGTCACGATGATCTCAAACTCCACTCTGAATTTGTTTGAACCTTTCAAATGTTTTAGACTTGTGTTTTGTTAAGTAAATATACACATATCTACTCAAATCATCAGTGAAGGTAGGAAAATAACGATATCCACCGCACGCTACAACACTCATTGGACCGAACACATCAACATGTATCATTTCCAATAAGTCACTTGCCCGCTCCATCAAACCGGAAAACGGGGTCTTAGTCATCTTGCCCATGAGGCATGGTCCGCATGTCTCAACCGATTCGAAATCGTATGAGTCAAAAGATCCATCAGCATGGAGTTTCTTCATGCGCTTTACACCAATATGACATTTAGCGACAGTGCCACAAGTATGTGGTACTATCATTATTAACTTTGTATCTTTTGGCATCAATATTATGAACATGTGTATCACTATGATCAAGATTCAATAAACCATTCTCATTGGGTGCATGACCATTGAAGGTATTATTCATGTAAACAGAATAACTATTATTCTATAACTTAAATGAATAACCGTATTGCAATAAACATGATCTAATCACGTTCATGCTCAACGCAAACACCAAATAACATTTATTTAGGTTCATCACTAATCCTGAAGGTAGAGAGAGCGTGCGATGGTGATCACATCAACCTTGGAAACACTTCCAACACTCATCGTCACCTCACCCTTAGCTAGCCTCCGTTTATTCCGTAGCTTTTATTTCGAGTTACTAACATTTAGCAACCGAACCGGTATCCAATACCCAATTGCTACTAGGAGTACCAGTAAGGTACACATCAATAACACGTATATCAAATATACTTCTGTCGACGTTGCCAGCCTTCTTATCTACCAAGTATCTAGGGTTGTTCCACTTCAGCGACCGTTCTCCTCATAATAGAAGCACTCAGTCTCGGGTTTGGGTTCAACCTTGGGTTTCTTTACTGGAGCAGCAACTGGCTTGCCATCCATGAAGTTTCCCTCCTTGCCCTTGCCCTTCTCGAAACTAGTGGTTTTACTAACCATCAACACTTGATGCTCCTTCTTGATTTCTACCTTCGATGTGTCAAACATCGCGAATAGCTCAGGGATCATTATTTCCATCCCTGGCATTTTATAGTTCATCACGAAGCTCTAGTAGCTTAGTGACAGTGACTTGGAGAACTATATCAATCACTATCTTATCTCGAAGATCAACTCCCACTCGATTCAAGCGATTGTAGTACCCAGACAATCTGAGCACATGCTCACCGATTGAGCTATTCTCCTTCATCTTGCAGGCAAAGAATCTTGTTGGAGGTATCATACCTCTCAACACGGGCACGAGCCTGAGATCCCAATTTCAGCTCTTAGAACATCTCATATGTTCCATGACGTTCAAAACGTTTTGGAGCCTCAATTCTAAGCCGTAATGCATGATGCACTGAACTATCAAGTAGTCATTAGAACGTGCCTGTCAGATGTTCACAACATCTACAGACGACGCTTGAGGGGGTGGTGCACCGAACGGTGCATTAAGGACATAAGCCTTCTGTGCAGCAATGAGGACAATCCTCAGATCACGGACCCAGTCCGCATTATTGCTACCATCATCTTTCAACTCTATTTCTCTAGGAACATATAAAAATTCAAGGGAGCTACAGCGCGAGCTAGTAATCTACAACATAATTTGCAAAGACATTATGACTATGTTCATGATAATGAGTTTAGTTAATCATATTACTTAAAAACTCCCACTCAAATTGACATCCCTCTGGTCATTCGAGTGTCACATGATCCAAATTCACCAACTCAAGTCCGATCATCACGTGACTTGAGGTGGTTTCAATGGTGAACATCTTCATGTTGATCATATCTACTATATGACTCATGTTTGACCTTTCGGTCTCTTGTGTTCCGAGGCCATGTCTGTACATGCTAGGCTCGTCAAGTTTAACCCGAGTGTTCCGCACGTGCAAAACTGGCTTGCACCCGTTGTATGTGAACGTAGAGTCTATCACACCCGATCATCACGTGGTGTCTCGAAACGACGAACTTTCGCAACGGTGCACACTCTGGGAGAACACAATTTTATCTTGAAATTTTAATGAGGGATCACCTTATAATGCTACCGTCGTCCTAAGAAAAATAAGATGCATAAAAGGATTAACATCACATGCAAATCATAAGTGACATGATATGGCCATGAACTTGTGCTTTTGATCTCCATCTCCAAAGCACCGGCATGATCTCCATCGTCACCGGCATAACTCCATGATCTCCATCATCTTGATCTCCATCAATGTGTCGCCATGAGGTTGTCGCGCCGACTGTTGCTTCCACGACTATTGCTAACTCATAGCGATAAAGTAAAGCAAAACGGCGAAAATAATTAAAGACAACCATATGGCTCCTGCCGGTTGCCGTACTCATCGACATGCAAGTCGTGATATTCTATACAATACATGATCATCTCATACATCACATATATCTCATCATGTAATTGGCCATATCACATCACAACATACCCTGCAAAAACAAGTTAGACGTCCTCTAATTGTTGTTGCAAGTTTTACGTGGCTGCTACGGGTATCTAGCAAGAACAATTCTTACCTACGCAAAAACCACAACGGTGATACAAAAATTGCTATTCAACCTTCTCAAGGACCGCCTTTGTCAAATCCGATCCGACTAAAGTGGGAGAAACAGACACCCGCCAGCCATCTTTATGCAACGAAGTTACATGTCAGTTGATGGAACCGGTCTCTCGTAAGCGTACGAGTAATGTTGGTCCGGGCCGCTTCATCCCACAATACCGCCGAATCAAGAAAAGACCAAGGGAGGAAGCAATCTGAATATCAACGCCCACAAACTCCTTTGTGTTCTACTCGTGATCTCATCTACACATAGACCTAGCTCAGATGCCACTGTTGGGGAACGTTGCATGGGAAACAAAAAATTTCCTACGCACACACAAGATCTATCCATGGTGATGAGCATCTACGAGAGGGAGAGTGGATCTACATACCCTTGTAGATCGCTAAGCGAAAACTTTAAGAAACGCGGTTGATGTAGTCGAACGTCTTCGCGATTCAAATCGCCGAGCGTCCCGCGATCTCATCACGATCCGTCTCGCGATCCAATCACGATCCGTCCCGCGATCCCATCATGATCCGTCCCGCGATCAAATCACGAACCGTCTCGCGATCCTGATCACGGTCCTTCCGATCTAGCGCCGAACGGACGGCACCTCCGCGTTCAACACATGTACATCTTGATGACGCCTTCACCTCCTCGATCCAGCGAGCGTTGGTGAAGTAGTAGATGAGTTCCGGCAGCACGACGGCGTGGTGACTCTGGTGGTGAAGAACAATCTCCGCAGGGCTTCGCCAAGCACTACGGAAACTACGACATAGGATGAACTAGAGGGGCGGGGTTGCTGGCACACGGCTTGGGGATTTCTTGATGTGTTCCGGGTGCTAGCACTGCCCCTCTATTTATATGTTGAGCCCTGGGGTCGAAACTTGGAGAAAGAGCCTCCTCAAAGTCGGTTTGGCCCGCAAGGCAAGAGTCCTGCTCGGACTCCAGGACCAGACGCCAGGGACCTCGGCGTCTGGCCTCTGGCCTCCGCAAAACTCCTTTTGCACCTTCCTTAAAGCCTCGTGGGCTTTACCCCTTGGCCCAAATAAAGTGTTCTCGTACCCGAACATTTTGGGAAACATCCGAAACCCCTTCCGGTGAATTCCGGAACCCTTCCGGAGACCAAACACTATTATCCCATATATCAATCTTTACCTCCGTACTATTCCGGAGCTCCTCGTCATGTCCGGGATCTCATCCGGGACTCCGGACAACTTTCGGTCACCAACATAACAACTCAACTATACTTATATCGTCACCAAACGTTAAGTGTGTAGACCCTGCGGGTTCGAGAACTATGCAGACATGACCGAGACACCTCTACGGTCAATAACCAATAGCGGGACCAGGATGCCCATATTGGTCCCTACATATTCTACGAAGATCTTTATCGGTTGAACCTCTATGTCAAGGATTCAGTTAATCCCGTATAATGTTCCCTTTGTTCTTCGGTATGTTACTTGCCCGAGATTCGATTGTCGGTATCTCCATACCTAGTTCAATCTCGTTACCGGCAAGTCTCTTTACTCGTTCCGTAATACAAGATTCCGTGGCTAACACTTTAGTCACATTGCTTGCAAGGCTTATAGTGATGTTGTATTACCGAGTGGGCCCTGAGATACCTCTCCGTCACACGGGGTAACAAATCCCAGTCTTGATCCATGCCCACTCAACAGACACCCTCGGAGATACCTGTAGAGCATCTTTATAGTCACCCAGTTACGTTGTGACGTTTGATACACACAAGGTATTCTTCCGGTGTCAGTGAGTTGCATGATCTCATGGTCATAGGAACAGATACTTGACATGCAGAAAACAATAGCAATAAACTGACACGATCATATGCTACGTTCATAGTTTGGGTCTTGTCCATCACATCATTCTCCTAATGATGTGATCCCGTTATCAAATGACATCTCATGTCCATGGCTAGGAAATCTTGACCATCTTTGATCAACGAGCTAGTCCACTAGAGGCATACTAGGGACACATTGTTTGTCTATGTACCCACACATGTATTTGAGTTTCCAATCAATACAATTATAGCATGGATAATAAACGATTATCATGAACAAGGAAATATAATAATAACCATTTTATTATTGCCTCTAGGGCATATTTCCAACACTTGCGGGAGTTGATACGTCTCCATCGTATCTACTTTTCCAAACTCTTTTGCCCTTCTTTTGGACTCTAATTTGCATGATTTGAATGGAACTAACCCGGACTGACGCTGTTTTCAGCAGAATTGCCTTGGTGTTATTTTTTTGCAGAAATAAAAGTTCTCGGATTGACCTGAAAATTTACAGAGAATATTTTTGGTATTAATAAAAAATACTGGCAAAAGAATCAACCAGAGGGGGTCCACCCATTGGCCGCAGGCCAGGGGGGCGCCCCCCCTAGGGCGCGCCCAGGTGGCTTGTGGGCCCCCTGCAGCTCCTCCGACATCAACTCCAACTCCATATAAACCTATTCGGGGAGAGAAAAATCAGAGAGAAGAGTTCATCGCGTTTCATGATACGGAGCCGCCACCACCTCCTGTTCTTCCTCGGGAGGGCAGATCTGGGGTCCGTTTTGGGCTCCGGAGAGGGGAAATCGACGCCGTCGTCATCACCAACCATCCTTCATCACCAATTTCATGACGCTCTCTGCCGTTCGTGAGTAATCCCATCGTAGGCTTGCTGGACGGTGATGGGTTGGATGAGATTTATCATGTAATCGAATTAGTTTTGTTAGGGTTTGATCCCTAGTATCCACTATGTTCTGAGATTGATGTTGCTATGACTTTGCTATGCTTAATGCTTGTCACTAGGGCCCGAGTGCCATGATTTCAGATCTGAACCTATTATGTTTTCATGAATATATATGTGTTCTTGATCCTATCTTGCAAGTTGTAGATACTTATTACGAGTTATGACCCGCATCCCCCAGGGTGACAATAACTGGGATTCTTTCCGGTGATTACCGTAGTTTGAGGAGTTCATGTATTCACTAAGTGCTAATGCTTTGGTCCGTTTCTCTATTAAAAGGAGGCCTTAATATCCCTTAGTTTCCATTAGGACCCCGCTGCCACGGGAGGGTAGGACAAAAGATGTCATGCAAGTTCTTTTCCATAAGCACGTATGACTATATATGGAATACATGCCTACATTACATTGATGAATTGGAGCTAGTTCTGTGTCACCCTATGTTATAACCGTTGCATGATGAATGCCATCCGACATAATTATCCATCACTGATCCATTGCCTACAAGCTTTTCACATATTGATCTTTGCTAAGTTACTTTTCTGTTGCCACTGTTACGATTGCTACAAAACCGTTACTGTTACTTTTGCCACCGTTACTGTTACTTCCATACTACTTTGCAACTAAATACTTTGCTGCAGATATTAAGTCTTTCAGGTGTGGTTGAATTGACAACTCAGCTGCTAATACTCGAGAATATTCTTTGTCTCCCCTTGTGTCGAATCAATAAATTTGGGTTGAATACTCTACCCTCGAAAACTGTTGCGATCCCCTATACTTGTGGGTTATCACCGGCTAATTAAAACAGAAAACCGACCGATCCACTAAATAAAAACCGAATCTTACCGAAGCGGTATGTTAGATGTAATCTACGCCATTGATACGGATCGAATGGAGGAGAGTGGCTCCGCTGGCTTACAACAACAGGATTGAGCTCCGGCGAGGTGACGGCGGCAGGAAGTCCGGGGTGATGATTTCGGCGTCTCCAGTAGTCGTCGTCGTTGGGGAAGGCGTCGGGGCGATGCGAACATTGATGGCAAAGACGATGGTGGTGACGGCAGGGATCGGGGGTGACCGGACGGAGCAGAGGGACGACAATGGTGATGGCGAGTGCTACTTGTAAACTGCGCTGGGATTTTCCCCAAAGAGGAGAGGAGATGCAGCATAGTAGAGATAAGTATTTCCCTCGGTGAGAACCAAGGTTATCGAACCAATAGGAGGATCACGCAAACTCCCGTCGTCAGGACCTACACCCACAAAATCAAACACTTGCACCCAACACGGGCAAGAGGGTTGTCAAGCCCCTTGAACTCGTTACTTGCAAGGATCAAATACTGATAGTTGGATAAATATAAATAGAAAATAAAATGACAGTACATAATGGCAGCAATATTTTTGGAGTTTTAGTAATAACATGTGTGAAGACCCGGGGGCAATAGTTTTCCCTAGAGGCTTCTCTCTCGAAGAAAGCATATGGTGGGTAGATAAATTACTATTAGGCAATTGATAGAAAAGCACATAGTTATGAAATATTTATTCACGACAATGATCATGTCAACACACCAAAGCAGAAAGTAAACAAAAAATTAAGATAACTATTGAGTTGCCTCCCAACAAGCGTTGTCGTTTTACGCCCCTAGCTAGGCATAATGCATAGTATCAAGTGTTGTCTTTGTTTCCTTTTGTAACTTGGGGTGTGTGTTCATCGGGAGGCTTTTCAAAAACAATGGGGGAACACATCATCTATTAAGATCTTAGCATTCTCAAGACTACTTTCCTTGAACCCTTCTTGGTTCTCTTTTACTATCCAAGAATATTGTTGATTAATAGCATTGAAAACTTGTTGGATTAAATGCAAAGGAGGCACTTCCATTTTAGTACTTTCATCAAAAGTATGATTATCGTGGACCACACACCTCATCATGTAATCCACATTATATAAAGTTTCATCTATCACAGGATGTTCATGACTCATGTTATAAAAATCAAAGATCTCTCTCGGCTCTCGCACTATATAATCAAATTCATTCATGAGTATAAGCTATATTTTTAGCCTTCGCATTGTTTATAACTGATAACTCATAGAAAAACCTTTGTAAAGTGGGGTGAGTGCACATAAATCTTCTTTCAAGTTTAAGAACAAGCGCAGAAATAGCATCGGAGTAACTATGGGTACTTTTAAGAATAGAAATATCATTGCAAGCCAAAGTCCCCGTACAATAAAAGAATTCCTGGATATTGTTTTTCACTACGATATTCCCCTTTCCCACAATGAAATTTTTTGAAGTCCAAATTGTTGGGAATTTCCTCTTTAGGGGTTTTGACATCCTCACTCTTCTTAATGACAAACTCACACATGATAGCAACTTCAAGCAAGCGAACAAGCAAACAGAAATATTTTTGTATTTTGATATTTTTAGGCAAGCAAATATAAAGGCAAATAAAAAGTTGAACAAGTGAATGACAATTTATGCGTAGGGACCTGATGAGAATTTGATGATGTCCCCCCGGCAATGGCGCCATAAATTTTTCCCGCTACTTGTAAACTGCGTTGGGATTTTCCGCAAAGAGGAGAGGAGATGCAGCACAGTAGAGATAAGTATTTTCCTCAGTGAGAACCAATGTTATCGAACCAATAGGAGAATCACGCAAACTCCCGTCGTCAGCACCTACACACACAGAATCAAACACTTGCACTCAACGCGGGCAAGAGGGTTGTCAAGCCCCTTGAATTCTTTACTTGCAAGGATCAAATACTGATAGTTGGATAAATATAAATAGAAAATAAAATAATAGTAAATAATGGCAGCAATATTTTTGGAGTTTTAATAATAATATTTGTGAAGACCGGGGGCCATAGTTTTCGCTAGAGGCTTCTCTCTCGAAGATAGCATACGGTGGGTAGACAAATTACTGTTGGGCAATTGATAGAAATGCGCATAGTTATGAAATATTTATTCACAACAATGATCATGTATATAGGCATCACGTTCATAGGCAAGTCGACCGACTCCTGCCTGCATCTACTACTATTACTCCACCCATGGACCGCTATCCAGCATGCATCTAGAGTATTAAGTAAAAACAGAGTAATGCTTGGAGCAAGATGACATGATGCAGAAAAAGTAAATCCAATTAATATGAATAAACCCCATCGTTTTACCCTTAATGGCAGCAATACAATATGTGTCATGTCCCCTACTGTCACTGGGATTGAGCACCGCACGATTGAACCCATCACAACGCACCACTCCCTCTAAAGATAAATCAATCTAGTTGGCCAAACCAAACAAATAGTTAGGAAAGAAATACGCAGCTATAACAATCATGCATATAAGAATTCAGCAAAGACTCAATATATTATTCATGCATAATCTGATCACAAACCCACAATTCATCGGATCCCAACAAACACACCGCAAAGAAGATTACATTGAATAGATCACCACGGGAATTGCGGTGAACTTTGTATTAAAGATCATAGAGAGAGAGAGAGACATGGAGGTACTAGCTATGTACCTGTAGGTCTGTGGTGAACTACTCACACGTCACCATGGGAGAAGCAAGGTTGATGTAGAGGCCGTCCGTGATCGATCCCCCCTCTGACAGGGCACCAGAACAGGGCTCCAGATGGGCACACGGCAGAACAGAGACTTGCGGTGGTGGAAAAAGTAGTTTGGCTGGCTCTCGCGTGTTTTCTCGATTTATGAAAATTTATAGAGGCGGAGTTAGGTCAAGAGGCGTCGGGAGGTGGTCCCAAGCCATTAGGGCGCGACCACTCCCGGGCGCGCCCTGTTGGCTTGGAACCACTACATGCGGCCTCCGGTCTCCCTCTCAAGCTTCCAGGTCTTATTTTTGTCCAGAAAAATTCATCAAAAAGTTTCATGGCATTTGGACTTCGTTTGGTACAGTTTTCCCGAAAGGCCAAAAACAAGCAGAAAACAACAACTGGCATTGGTCACTGGATTAATAGGTTAGTTCTCAAAAATGATATAAAAAGCATATAAAGTATCCAAGAATGATAATATAGTACCATGGAGCAATCAAAAATTATAGATACGTTGGAGACGTATCAGCGAGGTCCGGTCTACTCCGACGAGCGCGTTCATGACCTAGGGTGAAGGTCCGGTTGTGTTTTTGCAAAAAATGGCGTGGGGCTCGGCTTATAGTGTTTGTGCCTTGGAGGAGGGGTCGAGGCTTGGACGGAACGAATCTCGTTGGGATTTGGTTCCGGTGTGGACTCCGGCGAAGAGAATGAAAGGAGGAAGAAGGAAGGTGCGAGGAAGTTTCCAGCGGACGGTGGGTCCTGCGTGTTAGCGACGGAGAGGAAATAAGGAAAGGCATCGGTGGATGATGCGGGACCTATTCGGTGCGGGGTGAGGCCGACTGGGCCGTGGGGTTGTGGGCTTTGGCCATTTTTTGTTTAAATAAAACACAGAAAACAAAAGGCATAAAAGAAAATGAAAAAAATTGTAGTAAACATATTATATATAAAAATTCTTAGAATTTTATATAGAAAAATATGAACTATTTTGCAGGGACAAGTAAAATACTTTAAAAATATATTTATTTGGAAATTCCAAATTGAATTGGGTTTTGATTTTCAAACCTTTTCGAATTGTTTTCTGTTTTCCATTTTTCAAAAGTATTTGCAATTTCCTCTGACTTTTGAAGGGTCATGTGCCTCCTCTCTTTTAAACACTTTTATCAAAGAATTTGGAAACTGAAACTCAATTTCAACAGAAGGGAAGATGGTTTCAAAAATATTCATTGAACTTTCAAAATGATCATCACCACTTCCAACTCTATTTCATATTCTTTGTAGAAGTCATTTTATCTTCTCTCATGAAAACCATTGAGTTGCATAAAGTTTCTTGTTTGATTTTTTTAAATGAAATTCAAATTTTCTCAAACCTTTTTTCATTTCTTTAATGGAAGAAGTCATGTCATCTTCACTCTAGGGTTTGTTTTGAGATGAATTTGAATTCATGGAAACCAAATGCAAGAATGAATGTTTGGGAAATTCCTTTTATTCCCTCTCATTTAACTTTCAAAAAGTTTCAATTCCACTCAATTTAAACATCAATCACACAATCAATCATTATTACTTAATTAGTGTAACATTTCAGAATTAGAATTTTGGAAAGTTACACGTCAACAGTGGAAGGAGTAGGTGCGGCGGTGGGTAACATGGTTGCGAAAGCGACCGGGGGGATGCGGCGCCGATTGGGATGCCGACGCTTGGAAAACGCTGGTCGGGGCTGATGCGGCTCCATGGCGGCGATTGGGGAGGGCGAAGAGATGAGACAGCGTGGGGCCGGATGGATTTGCGGCGTGGGCGACACGAAGGGGCGGCATGGAAGAGAGGACTTTTACTTCCTAACAAGTCGCGGTAAGATAGGGAAAACACAAAACGGGGGGGGGGGGGAGGGGGGAGGAGGAAGGGGAACAGAAGATTTGGCGGTTGTGAGCCGATTTTTAAAGCTCGTCACGAAGAATCTATGGGCGTGTTTGGTTGCCCACAAAAGCTCAACCAGGCCCGTTGTACGCAATATCTTTTTGGTGTCGGGCTGTTCGGTTACATATAAACATTGTTGGGCATGCACGACACGGTTCTTAAAGCACGCCTGGCCCTGGCTCGCTTGAAACGTCTGAATCGGTAGTTTCCGACGAGCCAGACCCGAGCGGTGATCTACAACGCACGTGGGTGGCTCTAGTTGTATGTGTTTACACATAATCACCTCATAATCTCTCTCTCCCCTCCAAACACCTTATCTTCTTGGTCTCCCAGCCCTCGCTTAGCCTCCTCCGCTCGCCGCCCGCGCGGGCGCCCACCCCTCCACCTCTCCCTACTACATCAGGCCCACCCCGCGGTAAAGGGGCGCCACGAGGTCACTCGGATGTTGCTAGCGTTAGCTGTGGCGTCTGAGTCACCGTGCATGAAGCAGGAGTGATAACCCACAAGTATAGGGGATCGTTTGTAGCCTTTCTTGGTAACTAAGAGTGTCGAACCCAACGAGGAGCTAAAGGTAGAACTAATACTCTCTCAAGTTCTATCGACCACCGACACAACTCTACGTGCAACAATGTTCACTTTACCTAGTACAAGAAATAAAACTACTTTACGGGAATAAAACAAGAAGTGCTTTGTAGGTGTAAGAAGATAGTTTTGCAAGATAATAAATAAAGTGGAAATAAAATTTAGGTGTTGTTTTAATAAAATTACAATTAAGTTATTATAGCGAGTGTGAAAAAGTGGTGGAAGGATTTGCGAGATTGTCCTAGGCAATTGATAACAAGATCGTTAATCATTATTGGAATTTTATATGAGGGAGAGGCATGAGCTAACATACTTTCCGTACTTGGATCATATGAACTTATGATTGGAACTCTAGAAAGCATCCGCAACTCCTAAAGATCATTAAGGTAAAATCCAACCATAACATTAAGTAACAAGTCTCCTTTACTCCCATACGCAACAACCCCCTTACTCGGGTATAAGCTTTTGTCACTCTCGCTACCCACTATAAGCGAATCATGAAAGTATTGCAACACCCTACAGCGGGAATACCCCACATGTGTGCGGCACGGGAGGCACCATAGGACAGCACCAAAATAAAACACACAACTCAAACCAATCAAGACCATCAATCAACCCACATGACAAAAGAAATGTACTCAAACATCATTGGATGACAACACATCATTGGATAATAATATGAAGCATAAAGCATTGTGTTCAAGTAGGCGGTACAGCGGGTTGCGGGAAAGTGGACCACTATAAATAGATGAGGGAAGGTGATGGTGGTGTCGAGGAAGACGACGGAGTTGTTGGTGTAGATCGCCGCCATGATAATTCCCCCGACGATGCTCCGGTGCCATCGGAAGAGAGGGGGGGGAGAGAGCCCCCGTCCTTCTTATTCTTCCTTGGCCTCCCACTTGATGGGAAGAGGGTTTCCCCTCAGGTCCATGGCCGCCATGGCTCCCGAAGGGGACGAACCACTCCGAGATTGGATCTCTCTCTGTTCTCTTCTGTTTCTGCGTTCATGTTTTCTGGCGTTTCATCGTTTCTTAAATTCCCGGAGATCCGTCACTCCGATTGGACTGAAATTTTGAGGGGATTTTATCTGGATATTAGCTTCCTTGCGGGCGAAGGAGACACCCAACCAACCTCCGAGGCACCCATGAGCTTGCCCGGCACACCCTACCCCCCAGGGCACGCATAGCGAGCTCGTGGGCCCCTCGGACATCGTCTATCGTTTATTTTTCCCAAAAATCACATATATTCCAAAATAAATCTCCGTAAAATTTTATCTAGTTTGGATTTCGTTTGATATGGATTTTCTGCGAAACAAAAAATATGCAACAAACAGGAACTAACACTGGTCACTGGATCAATATGTTAGTTCAAGAAAATCATATAAATTATTGACAAAAGTATATAAAAGTTGTAAAATAATAACATGAAACATTTAAAAATTATAGATATGATGGAGGTGTATCAAGGTCCGCCGTCCCAACGGAGCAAGAGCCGCGCGTGTATCCCTCCCTCCCTCTCGCGCACCACTCCCCAACCAGAGGTTCTTCCCCTGTCGCCGGCCGTCGTGGCGGGATCGGGCGATGCACCATGGATCCCCTCACCCTTCTTCTCGTGGGGCGAGCTGCTGCGGCAGCAAGGGAGCGGGCGCTGCAACGGGGCGCGGTGGCGACGAGCGAGCAGGCATGGCGGGCGTGGGGTGGGCTGCTGCGGCGGCGGGCGAGCGCGCGTGCGCGACGGGCATAGGATGAGCTGCTGCGGTGTGCTTGCTAGCCTGCTAGCTAGCTAGCCAGCCAACCAACCGTCGCGGTGTGCTTGCTAGCTTGATAGCTAGCCAGCCAGCCGACGTGCGCGTGCTTGCTGGCTAGCTAGCCAGCCATCGCGGTGTGCTTGCTAGCTAGTGCTCAAGGCGTGGCGGAGCTCGGGGCTAGTGCGGGTGAGTGACTGGGTTTGGTGGCTGCGTCGTGGGACGAGACGAGCCGGGACTACCTCACCTTCGTCAAGGAGCTCGCTGTTCTTCACACACACGGACGCCTCCCGCTCTCGCAACGAGAATCCGATGACGGCGAGCGCGGTGGTGTTGCGGCTGCGGGAGAATGCGGCGAAGCTGAAGATCCTCCAGCGCGTGCGAGAGGCGGCCATGTCCCCCGCCGAGGAGGCCATGGTGTTGGCTGAGGTGCTTCAGTTTAAGTGTAGTTGTTAACTGCTAATCACCATGCGAGCCAGACAATCAAACAATAGATGAAAATTGCTTTATGACAAGACCCCATATGTAGACAACCAAACAACGTGCAAACATCATATTTTACTTGTATTTTCTAAATCAGCCCTGCTCTGCCTGTCCTGTTTTTTCTCCTCTCAGCCAAGCCCGACTAAGAAAGTAACCAAACACGCCCTATGAGAGCATCTATAGCCGGACCGCTCATACCCGTCTCAAACGCCCGGGCAGGCCATCCGGTCACTAACCGATAAAAAAAATGACCCAACCAGACCTCTCAAACCACGGACAAACGCCTGGGCTGACCCGCACCCCTCATATCCAGCCCAAATATAGGGCGGATATGGGGCGGCCCGGGCACGCCTGGGCGCGTCCGCCTGACACGCCCGGCTCACCACCGACCCCACAGCTGCCCCACAGAAAACCTCAATCCGGGCGCCTCGCTTCGAACCCTAGCCCATCTCTCTCTCTCTCTCTCTCTCTCTCTCTCTCTCTCTCTCTCCGTCCTCTCCTCTCCCTTTCTGATTCCATTCCCATCCACTCCGATGTCCAGCTCTGGCAGCGACTCTGGCTTCGACCTCGACTACGAGGAGGAGCTGGCCCTCCGCATTGCACTGGAGCGGTCCTAGGTAGAGACCGGCGACAGCTCCGGATCCGGAGCGTCGCCGCAGCTCCCACGCCGGCGCAGCGCGGACGCCGGAGCTGGACCCTCCCGGTCTGCGTGCAACAACGCCAAGACAACGCAGTCTGCACCGCCCCCGCGTCGTCTCCTTCCCTCGCCGTTTGCTCCTCCACGCGGGCAACGGTGGGTGCTAGTGCCCACACCGTTGGCCCGCACACGCACTCCGGAATCAGAGGCACGCACCACGACACGACAGAGGGATGCGACGGAGCAGTCCGCGCGCCGCCGTCGCGGGATGCAGGCGGAGCCCGACGAGGATGAGCGGCTCCTCGCATGGGTCTACCGCCGGTCCGTCACGGCGGCGGAGACGGACGCTCGCCGTCTCCGACGGAAGAACGCCAAGGTGCTCCGGCTTGTTATTGAGCAGTCGAAGCCCAAGGCAAAGGAGGCAGCGGCGGAGAAGGCTCGAGTCGCCAAGTTGAAGCGGGAGCAGGGCAGGGCGGTCCGTCGGATGAAGGGGTTCATCGTCCTCTCCGACTCCGACAACGACGACGATGACGGTGACCGCGGCAGCTGCACCTCCTCCTCGAACGACCAAGACCCTCCACCAGTCGCGGACGTCTACGGTTGTGCCGGCGATCGGAAGGGCAAAAGCCCAGTGAGGAAGTGGTGACCCCGCCCCCTCCTCTATGTTTATATCGCTTTTAGTTGTAGAAGTTTAAGAACTTGTTCGACGACGAACTCTGATGATCTCTTGGATCATGTAGAGTTTGTTTACGTGCATTTGGTTGTTCGTTTGATACCAATTTCGTTGTCCGTTATTTAATCACGTAGAATAACTCGACGTTGCATGGGTAGTATAGATATAAGATACCGGATACGAGATATGCAGACACAGAATGGCAAATATAAGACGTGCCTGGTCAATGAAAGCGTTCGCGGCGTGAGGGGTTTGATTTGCAACCTACGGCTGCAGATGCTTTGAGTCGGGACGATATCGTATATCAGCGGTTCTTTTGCGTGGATAGTTTGCCTTTTATCGAAGGAAAATCATCTTTCACGGCGGGCCGCAGTTTTGAGAGCCATCCCAAGCAGAATACTACTTCCTCAATTCCATAATGTAGTGTATATAGATTTTTAAAAAAGTCAAACCTTATCAACTTTGACCAAGTTTATTGAGAAAATTATCTATATTTATAATACCAAATATATACAATATGAAAGCACATCTTGTGATGAATCTAGTGATATGTATTTGGTATTCTAGATGTATATATATTTTCTACAAACTTGATCAAAGTTTGTAAAGTTTGACTTTTCAAAAAATCTATATGCACTACATTATGAAATGGAGGGAGTAGAATTTACCGTACGTGTGCCCATGCTCGATGCCACCGGGGTACCCAAACAAAGGCTAAAGTAAAGTTCATCGGGAGCCACACTAAAAGATTCCCCCTCCCCTATCCTTTCTCCCTCTCTTTCCTGGGCGCCCATTGCCCTCATCTTTCTCCATCTCCTCCAAATCAACCAACTGTCACGCTCTACCACATACCTTTACCAGCTGCGGAAGAGTGAGATTGAGAGTGAGCAGTAGGTGCGCTGCTCTGTCCTGATATTGCACGCGCTTGCCACCGAGCTCTGCATTGCGTTTACCAGCAGCTATTCTCGATGGGGTTGCCGAGATGTATCGCCGTCATTGTGCTCCTTCTGATTTCATGGAGAGGTAAATAGATTCGTGGTAAATTCATGCTTCGTGGTTTCTTCTTTGTTTGTGCGAGTGAGCTTCGGTAGTGTAATGGCGGGCGAGCTGACGGGTCACGCTGTGTTTCTTGGTGGTGCGCAGAGGGGGAGGCGGCGATGTTCACGTTCGTCAACCGGTGCGCGGACACTGTGTGGCCGGGCGTCCTGTCCAACGCCGGCACCGCGCGTCTCGGCTCCACGGGGTTCGAGCTCCCGCCTGGCGCGACGCGCGCGGTGCCGGCGCCCTCGTCCTGGTCCGGCCGTCTCTGGGCCCGCACCGGATGCACTCAGGACGGCGCCACGGGGCGGCTCGTCTGCGCCACCGGCGACTGCGGCTCCGGCACGGCCGAGTGCGCCGGCGCCGGCGCGGCGCCACCCGCGACCCTGGCTGAGTTCACGCTCGACGGGACAGGCGGGCTGGACTTCTACGACGTCAGCCTGGTGGACGGGTACAACCTGCCGGTGCTGGTGGAGCCGTCCTCCGGAGAGCGCCCTGGCGGCGCGTCGAGCGCAGGGTCTTGCGCGGCGGCGGGGTGCGCGGCGGACCTGAACGCGATGTGCCCCGCCGAGCTCCGGTCCGGCGGCGGCGCGGCCTGCCGGAGCGCCTGCGACGCGTTCGGGCGGCCCGAGTACTGCTGCAGCGGCGCGTACGCCAACCCCGGGACGTGCCGGCCGACGTCCTACTCGCAGGTGTTCAAGATGGCGTGCCCGCGCTCCTACAGCTACGCCTTCGACGACCCCACCTCCACCTTCACCTGCGCCGGCGGCCCCGACTACACCGTCACCTTCTGCCCCGGCGCCACCCCGAGGTCAGCCTCAGTCTCAGCTCTCCTCCATTGACGCCTTCCAAGTCTGGATCTGGATGGTTCTTGCCTTGCCAATGGGGTTTGATTTGTTTCAGAGATTACTGACTTTCCGTGTGATTAAAATGGAACATTATAGGAAGAGATTTGCAGATCTGAATCTACGCAAGATATTTTAGCTTATCAGCAGAGCAGAGCAGGGTGGGCAAAAAAGACGAGCTTTCTTTGCCGTTATGTGCATTTGGTTACTGTTTCCGCCATTCCCGTGACCTCACCATGTGCCCTTGTTCTGTCCTTTTGTCAAACGAGCAGCCAGAAGTCGACCACGGTGCCGGCGGCCACGACGCCGACGCAAACGACCCCCACGCCGACGGCGGTGCCTCGGACGGAGACGCCGCCGACAACGGTGCCCGGGACGGATACGCCGGCGATGATGCCGGGAATGACGTTCACGGACGCCAACCAGGGCAGCATGCCGATGCCGATGGGCGGCGAGGCAGGCACTGGCGGTGGCAGCATCCAGGGGCAGGGCGTGATCCTCGGGGGTGCCGGCAGCGACGCCTGGCTCGCCAACATGGCCACCGGCGACGTGACGGGCGCGGCAGTGGCACCACGCCTAGGGGCCTCGGCGTGGCTGGCCGTGGCGCCATTGGCGTTGCTCGCGCTCCATCTGCTGCGATAGATGGAGGTTGCCGGAACACCGATTGATCGGTGCAATGTGTACGGGTGAAAAGAAAAGAGGGATTGGTTGTAGGATTAGATTTGGAGAAACCATTGTAACATTCCGTGTTGATGGGATTTTGTTGTACGTAGATTGTTGGTTAAATTGATGTTTTAGCTTAGTTCAGCTCCGGTATGATCATTGTAACTCAACCGAGGCTGTCGACGGGCATCCTGACGAGTAAATCAATTGTAGAAAACCACGAGTTTGAATGTTAGGTTTACAAAAAACGCTACCGTACATTTTCTTTGTAGAAAACACCATGTCTTCAGTAATCATTTTACAAAAACCACTGATCAGCGGATTTGGCTCTGATAAGTAGGTTTATGATAGGTGGGGTCGTTTGTTGCCTACGTGGCACTTCTCATTGTCCCGACAGGCGTTAGACGGCGTGGATCGAGCAGGAGCAGTACACCGCGGGCGTGCAGGTGTTGCGGGGCATAGGAGGTTCATCCAAGCTGAAAGGGGTGGGTGAATAGGCGCTTTAAAATAATTACGGTTTAAGCTTGAACAAATGCGGAATAAACTAACGTTTAATATGTCAAGCACAAAACCTAAAACAACTAGGCTCACCTATGTGCACCAACAACTTATGCTAAGCAAGATAAACAACTAAGTGATAGCAAGATATATAACAAGAAACAATATGACTATCACAAAGTAAAATGCACAAGTAAAGGGCTTGGGTAAGAGATAACCGAGGCACATGGAGACGACGATGTATCCCGAAGTTCACACCCTTGTGGATGCTAATCTCCGTTCGGAGCGGTATGGAGGCACAATGCTCCCCAAGATGCCACTAAGGCCACCGTAATCTCCTCACGCCCTCGCACAATGCAAGATACCGTGATTTCACTAAGGGACCCTTGAGGGCGGTCACCGAACCTGTACAAATGGCAACCCTTGGGGGCGGTCACCGGTACCCGTACACTTTGGCAACCCTTGGGGGCGGTCACCGATACCCGTACAAATTGCTCGGGGCAATCTGCACAACCTAATTGGAGACACCGACGCTTGCCCGGAGCTTTACACCACAATGATTGAGCTCCGAGGCACCACCAACCGTCTAGGGCGCCAAGGCACCCAAGAGGAACAAGCTCTAGGGTGCTCAAACACCCAAGAGTAATAAGCTTCTCAAACTTCACTTCCACGTATCACCGTGGAGAACTCAAACCTATGCACCAAATACAATGGCAAGGGCACACGGAGTGCCCAAGTCCTTCTCTCTCAAATCCCACCAAAGCAACTAATGCTAGGGAGGAAAATGAGAGGAAGAACAAAGAAGAACACCAAGAACTCCAAGAACTAGATCCAAGGGGTTCCCCTCACATAGAGGAGAAAGTGATTGGTGGAAATGTGGATCTAGATCTCCTCTCTCTTTTCCCTCAAGAACTAGCAAGAATCATTGGAGGGATTGAGAGTTAGCAAGCTCAAAGAAGGTCAACAATGGGGGGCAAAAACGAGCTCAAAGGTTGGGGGACCATTGGGGAAGAAGACCCCCTTAAATAGGTCCCCACAAATCTGCCCGTTATGTGCAGAATTGCACAGGGGCGGTACAACCGGTGATGCGGGCGGTAGAACCGGGCTATAGAGATATAGCGGTACAACCGCCCAACCACCGGACCACAACAGAAAGGTGGCCGGTGGTTCCACCAAGATGCAACAGCTCGGCCCGAGCGCTGGACCAGGCAAAGTCCCCAGCGGTACAACCGCTTGGGACACCGGTAGTACCGGGCTATATAATATAGCGGTACAACCGGTCCAGGTCCGCCCAACAACCGGAGCCCAACAGAACCGTGTCCGGTTGGAGCCCGGTGCTGGGCCGGTTCAACCGCCCAGAGCTGCCACCCTGGGTCACCCAGCTATGGGCGGTACAACCGCTGGGGACCTCTCAGTGACAGCACCTCCAGGGTATCACCCCTGGAGTGGTGGTCAAACCGGATGTCTGGAGCGAGCGGTGCATCAGGTCGGGACAGCGGTGTAACCGTATCAAGAAAACAGGTAAGACCAGAACTGCCATAACCTCAGCAAATGAGCTCTGAATTGAGCAAACTCAAGCTTGTTGGATTCAGGACGACAAGAGCTATCCAACAACGACTGGTTATCTTAAGAGGAGACAGTATGAAAATGCCAATGATATAGAGATGTGAAACCTCTATGAATGAAGAACCGGCAAAAACTCCAACATCGAAAACATCATGAAAGATGCATATGGACTCCATTTTCGATGAACTTGAGCTTGTCATGAAGCCGACCATAAGCTCAAGAACCCACATAGAGAAAAGCCAACCAAGAACCAAGAAAGATGATGATGCCAAGAATGCAATGGTTTGAGCTCTCAACGAACGATACGGTCAAGCTACTCACTTGAGAGCCCCCCTTGATAGTACGGCTATCGATCCTATAACCCGGTCTCCCAACTACCACCATGAGACCGGTAAAATAGAAAACCCTATCAAGGTCAAACCTTTGCCTTGCGCATAGTCCACTTGAGCTAGATGATGACGATCTTGTCCTTCTCAAGATGGACCACCTTTCTTGATTGCGCCGGCTCGATGAAGATTAGTAGATTGCTCCCCCATACTCCACTATGGGTGAGCCATTCTTTGGCACATCTTCACAAGTCCATTGTCACCACAATGGACGGCAAGTTCAAGCATGATCTCTCCGTGATGCTTCACTTGAACTTGCACACCGCAACCTTGATGACGATCACCACTTGATGTCATCTTCCATGGGTTGTATGGGATCTTCCTCTTGATGCAATCCCATGGAAATATACCTAACCCTACACAGAACACTCACGTAGACCAAGGGTTAGTACACAAAGTGTAATGGACAACGCTTACCATACCATGGGATCACTTGATCCCTCTCGGTGTATCTTGTACGCTTCGTGTGTTGATCAACTTGGTTCACTCTTTGACTTAGTCTTGATCAACCTTGTATCTTATCTTCTCTCTTCATAAAGATGATGTCTTGAAGGTAAACATGAATGCTCACACAATCTTCTTCTTCAAGACATGCTTGCAATAAGCTCAACTCTCACATGACCAATCTTTGGATAAAACCTTGAATACCACCTTGGTCACCATATAAACTCCTTGAAACCAACAGATGGACTTCAAGAAGTACCTACGGACAAATCCTTCGAACATAACTCAAGGCAACCATTAGTCCATAGGGATTGTCATCAATTACCAAAACCACACATGGATAAATGTGCTCTTACACAAGCGGTCTTCGGCGATGAAATCGAGGCGGGCAGCGTGGATCCGGTGGGGATGCCTCGATCCCGACCGGATCTTGACAAATTGGACGGCGACGAGGCGGTTCCCGAAGTTGAGAAGGTGCGGCGGGCGGGCGTTTGGTCCGGGCGAGCGCTGGTGAAATGTCGGCGGCTGGTCCGGGCGAGCGCTAGCTCTGTCAAAACCAAGACCCAGGGAGTCATGGCGTTGAGCTATCTCACCGGCGCGTGGCAGTAGGCCGCCCCTCCGCCTCCTGCGGCAGCGGCGCCACTCACGGCCAGATCCAGCCGAGGAGCCCTTGTAGTAGCCGTCGCTCCAGCCGAGGAACGAGGCGCCGGCGTCGATGGAGGGCCGCCAGAAGATGGACAGGCAATGAGGATGGAGTACCTGGGCGAGCAACGACGACGGCGGACCTGGGCGAGCAACGACGACGGTGGACCTGACGAGGCAACAGAGAAATCCTGCGTGAAGGACCAGATTCTTTTTCTTTTTCCATCCAATGACAGATGGACCCCACAGGGATGATAACGTTACCAAACACCATCGTTAAATGTGAGATGTTACGCCTTCTAACGCCGGTCGCCTGTCGGGACGGCTGATAGTGCCACAACGCAAAAAACGGGCCCCACCTGTCATAAACTCAATTATCAGAGCCAAATCAGCCGATCAGTGGTTTTTGCAACATGATTACTGAATACTTTGGTGTTTTCTGCAAATAAAATGTAATATAGTGTTTTTCGCAAACCTAACCTTTAAACTGGTGGTTTTCTTCAATTTACTCATCCCTGACCGAGACAGTGCAAGGAGATCTACAGCCCGAACTTGCAAATCCGCCCCTCAAACGCGCTCGGATGCGTCTGCGAACACTGACCGCTCACGCCTCAAATAATGCATTCTATAACCGGATACCTCAAATTAGAAACCTCAAATCCATGTTATTACGTGCAACGTAAACCTACCAGAACCGGAGCTCGTCCGTCTCTCCCGTGCCATGTCCGGCGGGCAGCTATGCCCCTCGTAGTGTCGGTCCGGTCGCCGGCAAGGTAGAGTAGGACATGGGACACTGGCCGGTTCACGGGAGTCGAGCTCCCACCGTCTCCCATGCCCTTATCTTCCTCGTCGAAGCCCGTAACCCGAACGGTGCCGATGGACGTCAGGTCGATGACGGATCCTTCCCGGGAGGAGCCGACGTCCACCACGATGTGGTTGGGACGCCCGCACTAGTGCACCATACGGGGCGCCGGAGAGTGTGACTCCGCCTCTTCAACATCCCCGCCGCGAGAGCCTCCGCCGCCTCCCGCGCCCGCTGCCTCGCATGGCGGGCACGCCGCGCCATGTTAGAATACGCGGACACCCATGGTTCGTCCTTGACGCGCCAAAGGAGGGGTTGCGCGTCCGCCATGGTGTCCGGACGCTAGACGGACCGCGCCGCCTCCGGTGAGGCAGGAATGCCGGATCCAAGCACTGGTTGTGCCAACGCAATATATTCCTGACGTTGTGAGTCCGAGCGCTGCCGTCGGGCGGCCGCCTCCCGGGAGCGGCGGTGCACAAGCCGGACGGCCATCTCCTCCTTGGGGTCGTGTGGGATGAGCTTGTGGTCAACGGATCTGGAGGTGAATGACTCGGATCCGTTGTCCGCTATGTCGGAGAAGGCCGGAGATCGCTGGATGGAGGCTTGGGTGGCAGATGGGAGTGAAGAGGAGTGGAGTGAAGGGGCTAGGGTTTGGTCCTGCGTGCGGATGAGGACGAATATATGTGGGGTCGATGCGGGCCAATGTGGGCCAGGCCGACGTGGCGAGCGTGCCCGGGCTCGTATTTGGGCTGAATATGAGGGATGCCGGTTAGCCCGGGCGTTTGAGGGTCGTTTGAGGCACCCGGTTTGGTTAAAATTTCGTGACCGGTCAATGACCGGGCGGCCTGTTCGGATGTTTAAGACGAATATGAAGGGTCCGATTGTAGATGCTGAAGACGGTGTTTGTTTTAGTCTCGGGACCAGATTCAGCTTTTTGAATGAAACAGCTATTCGAATCAGCTTTGATAAAAAAGAAGCCAAAATCCAATTTGAGCAATTTCCAGTGTATTTGGCTAAAGCACATTCCGATGTATTCCAGCGCCTAAAAGCACATAGACTGGACAAGGAGTCAAATGCTACTCGACGACGCCTTTAAGGATGAAAACGACACCCACGGTTTGGATCGTATGGGCTCGTGCGGTTTTTTGTGTTTGGATCGATCGTGTCACACCTCGCGGACACATTTTCGTTCTCGCGATCTGCCTTTGTTCATTTTCTAAACTCTTTTTAACAAATATATGAAAAAAATTGTCCATACTTCACATATTTCAAATAAAATATAAATATCTCATAATTTCGCTTACAAATTAAATATATCATAGTTTACAACCCCAAAAAAAATAAATTGTCTCAAATACATTTAAAAATAAATAGCTAATACATCTATTGGTTGCCAACGTGAGCCCACATATATTCAACCAAATCATCGTTCAATGTGAGTTTCACAATCACGCATTTGATAATGAAATTCGACGAACTGTGCAAATATTGCCGCTCCTCCATGCTCAGGCACAACATTGTCACCCTGAAACTGAAAACCTTGGTCATAGATACGTTCCGGGCGCTCATCCTCTACGATCATATTATGCATGATCACACAAGAAGTCATCACCTCCCATAACTTTTTGATGCTCCAGATTTTAGCAAGATACCGAACGATGCCCCATCAAGATTGAAGAGCACCAAAGGCACGCTCCATATCCTTCCCAGCACTCTCTTGCTCTTAGGCAAATCTCTTCCTCTTCTCTCCTGCAGGGTTGAGGATTGTCTTCACAAGAGTAGTCCACTGAGGATAGATACCGTCCGCTAGGGTGGCCATTGATCTCAACATTGACCTCTGGACAGTTGCCTTCTGCAAGCCTTGCAAACACTTGAGAGCGTTGAAGCACATTGATATCGTTGTGAGATCCAGCAATGCCGAAGAAAGAGTGCCAAATCCAGAGATTTTGTGAAGCCATGACCTTGAGTATGACAGTGCAAGCTTTGACATGGCCCCTATATTGTCCATGCCAAGCAAAAGGACAGTTCTTCCACTCCTAGTGCATACAATCTATGCTACCAAGCATGCCCGAAAAGCCCCTGCTGGCGCCAACAATCGAGCTGTAGCTGCATCATTTGGCTCTCTCAAGAACTCCGGGTCAAACACTGCTATCACAGCCTTGCAGAACCTATTGAAAGCACATTTGCTCCCTTGGTGGTTTTGGTAATTAATAACAACATATATGTCATTGAACTAATGTTTCCACCAAGTATATTTCAGGAAAAGTTCAATGATAAGGATGGCAAAAGGATTGTGGAAATACCCCAAGATGCAAGGAAATGGATTGGCAAAGCTTCAAGCAAGAGGAATCTACATTTTACTTTGTGATAAATCACTTTTGAGTCCATAGGAAAGCCAATACTATTAAAAGGGGGTAAGGTACTGTTGGTGAACAACATGCTCCACGTGCACAAGTGATAGTCACCAAAAACACCCACAAACTCTTCCACAAAAGTCTGTCCAAAGCCAAATATCCAAAATCGGTGCAACCAACAATTCCCACTCGGTCCCACCGATTCCCAAACTCAGACAGACCCATGCCAAACCCTAGCCAGTCGGTGCAACCGATTCTGCATCGGTGCCACCGAGTTCAGTTGCCAACTTTCTGTTTAGCTATTTTCAGTCTTCGGTACCACCGAGTTTTGCCAATCGGTCTCACCGAGACTTGGACCAACTCTCTGGTTAGCTATTCACAAGAATCGGTACCACCGAGAATTATGAATCGGTCTCACCGAGTTTTTGGACCAACTCTCTGGTTAGCCATGGTCAAGAATCGGTACCACCGAGATTTGAGAATCGGCGTCACCGAGTTGTGCATTCTGACCGTTGGTCACCTGATCGGTACCACCGAGAGTTATATATCGATCTCACCGAGATTCAAAAGTTTCCACCTTTCGGTCACTTCGGTACCACCGAGTTTTACACTTTGGTGTCACCGAGTTGGTCACTTTAGGTGTAACGGTTGGATTTTGGGGGATGCCTATATATACCCCTTCACCACCACCCACTAGAAAGAGAAGCACTCAGAACTATTCCATACTTGCCCCATCCAATTTTCTGAGAGAGAGCTACCTACCCTTGTGTTGAGATCATCTAGCCTCCCCAAGTTGCTTTCCACCAATTCATTCTCTTCCACCAAAGCCAAATCTGTGAGAGAGTGATTGTGTGTTGAGGAGTCTATCATCTTGAAGCACAAGAGCAAGGAGTTCATCGACATTGCCGAGCCTATTACCTTTTGGAGGGTGGTGCCTCCTAGATTGGTTAGGTGTCGCTTGGGAGCCTCCTACTTTGTGTTGTGGAGTTGAACCAAGAAGTTTGTACGGGCAAGGAGATCGCCTACTTCGTGAAGATCTACCCATAGTGAGGTTAGTCCTTCGTGGACGGAAGCCGTTATGGAATAGTCAAGGTTGCTACTTCGTGGACCCTTATGGGTGGAGCCCTCCGTGGACTCTCGCGACCGTTACCCTCCATGGGTTGAAGACTCCATAAACGTGGACGTACGATAGCACCACCTATCGGAACCACGGGAAAAATCTTCGTGTCTACAAATTGCGTTTGATCTTCCTTCCTACCCTCTACTATACATATGCTTGTTGTTACTTTCCGCTGCTATACTCTTAGACATGCATGTGTAGGGTGTACTTGACTTGCTATCATTGCTAAAATCTGCCAACACTTAAAATTGGGAAAAGGTAGAATTTTATTTGGTCAAGTAGTCTAATCACCCCCCTCTAGACATACTTTCGATCCTACACCTATACATGGAGTCTATGCAAGTGGACTCGCTCATTCAAACATACTCATCAATGAGATCCCAGGGAACTCCGTACCCAAACATCTGAATAGCTGCAGTGCATTTCTGATAAGAGGAGAAGCCAATATTTCCGAGGGCATCCTCCTTGCACTCCAAATAATTATCGTATGCCGCCACAACCTCCCGTATACGGTTGAACACATGTCTTGCCATATGAAAACGGTGCCGGAATAGGTGGGGTGGGAAGAGCGGTTTGGGGGTCTCGAAGTAGTCCTTCCAGAGTAGGAAATGACCACTCTCTCGGTTGTGATTCAACACCAAAGTGTACCCCGGGATCGAACCCATGAACATCGGTCGCTACCTACTAATACAGCAGCCACAAGCTCCTCATCATCGGATGAAGAATTATCCGATCGGCAAAGGAAATTATGGAAAAGAACTCGGCGGTGGAGTCCATTTGTACCTTGTGGGCAAACCGTCAAACAGCTTGCGGGTGTCATCGAAGAAGTTGGCCGGTGAAGAGGCTCGCGCCTCCGCTAGACCTGGTAGCAGGCCTATCGGCGTCCGGCAAGCGTGGCGGCATCTGGGGTGAGGCGGTTGCTGCGTCTACGCGGTGTGCTGCAGTGAAGTTGGGGCGAGGCGGTGGTGGCTGCGACATCGGGGTGCTGCGATGACGTTGCGGCGAGGCGGTGGTGGCGCCGACGTTCGAAGGTGTCGTACTGCGGGCGGAGGTATGAGGGTGCGGACGGCTGGCCTGGGCACCGAAACTGGGCGGCAGCGGCAGGTGGGGCGGTCGGGTGTGATGGTTGTTGATGGGAGGAAGAGGGAATGGCCAATGTGCCACTGACTTGTGGGCCAGGGGAGGACAAGGCGGGCGTCACGCACGTCCGTTTCTTGTCCGTGCCGACGCAAACGCGGTCCAAATTTGGGCCAGAAATGGATCCCGCAATGAACAAAAAGCGGAGGCGCGTCCGTTTGGGTCGCCGCGTTGGGCTGACTTTTGTGTCAGTTTCGATCCAAACGGACATGAGCGGACAATTTGGGTCGACGCATTGGGGTTGCTCTAATATTTTGCCATCATCGGTGCCGACAAAGCCGTCACATGGCTTTCGTCGGTATTTGGATGGATAATTCTTATACCGCTATCATATTTCATATTTATTTTTGTTTTCAGAAGCGGGAGGGATATGAATTCCAATACCACATTGTGCAGATTTGAATACGAAATTATGGCAGATTCAGACATGGTACAATAATGGAATAGACTGAAATCGAAAACGGTCATATGCCACATGCATATACGAGGAATATATAAATGATTTAAACTAAAATTATACAAATCAATGAGAAAGTCTTCATACTTTTACATTTTAAGCACACATAAGACTAGAAAAATACTAAAATAAGCCAAATAAATCACTAATAAGCATATGTCTTGTCTCATAAGCAAATATGACATTCACGTATTGCTAGTTAATACTTAAAACTTTACACATAAATTGAATATACATATTTAAAGATGTCAGATTATCCTATTAAAAATAGACTCAGAATATTAGTAGTATCATATCCTATACGGTATCATATCAGTCGGACTTGGATTTGGATCAGATGTAAAAAATCTCTACCGTAACTTTTAAAAGCGATAGAAAATTATCCTAACCACTTTCACACTTTTTTAGACCGAAGACTCAAGAAGAGTCCGGCTTTGAAGTAACGAAGCCATTAACCAGCTAGGAATTGCAAGATCACAACCCACGGCACTATGCCACACCACATCACACAACACAAGAAAGGAAACGGCATATACAAAGATGCAAAGGAGCAACAACACAACCCCAAAAAACAATAAGCAAAGATCAAAAGGGAAAAAGAAAAGGAGTATTGCTTGTGGTCTTCGGAGCCCTCATCCACAGTCGAGCACCAGGAGCAAAGAAACAAGCCAACTCAAGAGAAGACTAGACATCAAGGAAAGCCAATCCATCGCCATCACATGGACTAGCCATCAATGAAGGTGCTCACACTAGATCATGGAATGGAACAAACGTCGGTACCCAGGGGAGTGTTGGGGAACGTTGCATGGGAAACAAAAAATTTCCTACGCACACACAAGATCTATCCATAGTGATGAGCATCTACGAGAGGGAGAGTGAATCTACATACCCTTGTAGATCGCTAAGCGGAAGCGTTAAGAAACGCGGTTGATGTAGTCAAACGTCTCCGCGATCCAAATCGCAAGTCGTCCCTCGAACCGATCACGAACTAGTGCCGAACGGACGGCACCTCCGCGTTCAACACACGTACGGCTTGATGACGCCTTCACCTCCTCGATCCAGCGAGCGATGGTGAAGTAGTAGATGAGTTCCGGCAGCACGACGGCGTGGTGATGGTGGTGAGGAACAATCTCTGCAGGGCTTCGCCAAGCGCTACGGATCTTGATGTGTTCCGGGTGCTAGCCCTGCCCCTCTATTTATATGTTGAGCCCTGGGGTCGAAACTTGGAGAAAGAGCCTCCTCAAAGTCGGTTTGGCCCGCAAGGCAAGAGTCCTGCTCGGACTCCAGGACCAGACGCCAGGGTCCTCGCCGTCTGGCCCCAGACGCCAGGGTCCCTGGCGTCTGGCCCCTGGCCTCCGCAAAACTTCCTTTTGCACCTTCCTAAAGCCTCGTGGGCTTTACCCCTTGGCCCAAATAAAGTGTTCTTGTACCCGAACATTTCGGGAAACATCCGAAACTCCTTCCGGTGAATTCCGGAACCCTTCCGGAGACCAAACACTATTATCCCATATATCAATCTTTACCTCCGGACTATTCCAGAGCTCCTCGTCATGTCCGGGATCTCATCCGGGACTCCGAACAACTTTCGGTCACCAACATAACAACTCAACTATACTTATATCGTCACCAAACGTTAAGTGTGTAGACCCTGCGGGTTCGAGAACTATGTAGACATGACCGAGACACCTCTACGGTCAATAACCAATAGCGGGACCTGGATGCCCATATTGGCTCCTACATATTCTACGAAGATCTTTATCGGTCGAACCTCTATGCCAAGGATTCAGTTAATCCCGTATGCTGTTCCCTTTGTTCTTCGGTATGTTACTTGCCCGAAATTCGATCGTCGGTATCTCTATACCTAGTTCAATCTCGTTACCGGCAAGTCTCTTTACTCGTTCCGTAATACAAGATCTCGTGGCTAACACTTTAGTCACATTGCTTGCAAGGCTCATTGTGATGTTGTATTACCGAGTGGGCCCTGAGATACCTCTCCGTCACACGGAGTAACAAATCCCAGTCTTGATCCATGCCAACCCAACAGACATCCTCGGAGATACCTGTAGAGCACCTTTATAGTCACCCAATTACGTTGCGACGTTTGATACACACAAGGTACTCCTCCGATGTCAGGGAGTTGCATGATCTCATGGTCATAGGAACAGATACTTGACATGCAGAAAACAATAGCAATAAACTGACACGATCATATGCTACGTTTACAGTTTGGGTCTTGTCCATCACATCATTCTCCTAATGATGTGATCCCGTTATCAAATGACATCTCATGTCCATGGCTAGGAAACCTTCACCATCTTTTGATCAACGAGCTAGTTAACTAGAGGCATACTAGGGACACAGTGTTGTCTATGTACCCACACATGTATTTGAGTTTCCAATCAATACAATTATAGCATGGATAATAAACGATTATCACGAACAAGGAAATATGATAATAACTAAATTATTATTGCCTCTAGGGCATATTTCCAACAGTCTCCCACTTGCACTAGAGTCAATAATCTAGTTCACATCACCATGTGATTTACATTGTTCTAACACCCAATGAGTTCTGGGGTTCGATCATGCTTTGCATGTGAGAGAGGTCTTTAGTCAACGGGTCTGCGACATTCAGATCCGTGTGTACTTTGCAAATCTCTATGTCATACTGTAGACACTTCTACCACACTCCACTTGGAGCTATTCCAAATGGCTGCTCCACTATATGTATCCTGACTGCTACTCAGAGTCGTCCGGATAGGTGTCAAAGCTTGCATCGACGTAACCCTTTACGACGAACTCTTCATCACCTCCATAATTGAGAAATATTTCCTTAGTCCTCTGGTTACTAAGGATAATCTTGACCGCTGTCCAGTGATCCACTCCTGGATCACTCTTGTACCCCTTGACAGAATCATGGCAAGGCACACATCAGGTGCGGTACACAGCATGGCATACTATACAGAGCCTATGGATAAGGCATAGGGGATGACCTTCGTCCTTTCTCTTTCTTCTGCCGTGGTCGAGCTTTGAGTCTCACTCAACTCCACACCTTACAAATCAGGCAAGAACTCTTTCTTTGACTGATCCATTTTGAACTCTTTCAAAATCTTGTCAAGGTATGTACTCATTGAAAGTCTTATCAGACGTCTTGATCTATCTCTATAGATCTTGATGCCCAATATTTAAGTAGCTTCATTCCAGGTCTTCCTTTGAAAAACTCCTTTCAAATGACCCTTTATGCTTTCCAGAAATTCTACATTATTTCCGATCAACAATATGTCAACCACATATACTTATCAGAAATTCTATAGTGCTCCCACTCACTCTATTGTAAATACAAGTTTCTCATCAACTTTGTATAGACATAACAACTTTGATCACCTCATCAAAGTGTATATTCCAACTCCGAGATGCTTGCTCCAGTCCATAGAAGGATCGCTGGAGTTTGCATACATTTTAGCATCCTTAGGACTAACAAAACCTTCCGGTTGTATCACATACAACCTTTCCTTACGGATACCATCAAGGAAACGATGTTTTTGACATCCATCTGCCAGATTTCATAATTGAAAAATGCAGCAACTGCTAACATGATTCCAACAGACTTTAGCATCGCTACGGGTGAGAAAGTCTCATCGTAGTCAACTCCTTGAACTTGTGAAAAACCCTTTGCCACAAGTCGAGCTTTATAGACGGTGACATTACCGTCCACGTCCGTCTTCCTCTTAAAAAATCCATTTGTTCTGAATGGCCTTACGCCCTTCAGGTAATACTTCCAAAGCCCATACTTTGTTTTCTTACATGGATCCCATCTCGGATTTCATGGCCTCTAACCATTTCTCGGAATCCGGGCCCATCATCACTTCTCCATAGCTCGTAGGTTCATCGTTGTTCAACAACATGACCTCTAAGACAGGGTTGCCGTACCACTCAGGAGCAGTACGCGTCCTTGTCGACCCACGAGGTTCGATAGTAACTTGATCCGAAGTTTCATGATCATCATCATTAACTTCCTCTTCAACTAACGTAGGCTCCACAGAAACAACTTTCTGCGCTGCGCTACTCTTTGGTTGAAACAAAGGTTCAACAACCTCATCAAGTTCTATCTTCCTCCCACTCAATCTTTCGAAAGAAACTTTTTCTCGAGAAAGGACCCGTTTTTAGCAACAAACACTTTGTGCTTGGATCTGAGATAGAAGGTTCACCCAACTGTTACGTTAGGGTATTCTATGAAGATGCATTTGTCCGCTTTGGGTTCGAGCTCATTAGGTGAAAACCCTTTTTCACATAAGCGTCGCAGCCCCAAACATTAAAAAATGACAGCTTAGGTTTCCGCCAAACCAAAATTCATACGGTGTCATCTCAACGGACTTATGGTGCCCCTTTTAAAGTGAATGTGGTTGTCTCTAATGCATAACCCTAAAACGATAGTGGTAAATCGATAAGAGACATCATAGTTCGCACCATATCTAATAGAGCACAACTACGACGTTCGGACACACCATCACATTATGGTGTTCCAGGTGGCGTGAGTTGTGAAACAACTTCCACATTGTCTTAAGTTATATACCAAACTCGTAACTCAGATATTTACCTCCACGATCATATCGTAGACATTTTATCTTCTTGTCACGATGATCTCAAACTTCACTCTGAACTTTTCAAACGATTCAGACTTGTGTTTCATTAAGTAAATATACACTATATCTACTCAAATCATCAGTGAAGGTAAGAAAATAACGATATCCACCGCCCACTACAAAACTCACTGGACCGCATACATCAACATGTATCATTTCCAATAAGTCAATTGCCCGCTCCATCATACCGGAAAACGGGGTTTTAGTCATCTTGCCCATGAGGCATGGTCCGCATGTCTCAACCGATTCGAAATCGAATGAGTCCAAAGATCCATCAGCATGGAGTTTCTTCATGCGTTTTACACCAATATGACATTTAGCGGCAGTGCCACAAGTATGTGGTACTATCATTATTAACTTTGTATCTTTTGGCATCAATATTATGAATATGTGTATCACTACGATCAAGATTCAATAAACCACTCTTATTGGGTGCATGACCATTGAAGGTATTATTCATGTAAACAGAATAACCATTATTCTCTAACTGCAATGAATAACCGTATTGCAATAAACTTGATCTAATCACGTTCATGCTTAACGCAAACACCAAATAACATTTATTTAGGTTCATCACTAATCCCAAAGGTAGAGAGAGCGCGCGATGGTGATCACATCTACCTTGGAAACACTTCCAACACTCATCGTCACCTCACCCTTAGCCTCCGTTTATTCCGTAGCTTTTATTTCGAGTTACCAACACTTAGCAACCGAACCGGTATCTAATACCCAGGTGCTACTAGGAGTACTAGTAAGGTACACATCAATAACACGTATATCAAATATACTTCTGTCGACGTTGCCAACCTTCTTATCTACCAAGCATCTAGGGTTGTTCCACTTCAGCAACCGTTCTCCTCATAATAGAAGCACTCAGTCTCGGGTTTGGGTTCAACCTTGGGTTTCTTTACTGGAGCAGCAACTGGCTTGCCATCCATGAAGTATCCCTCCTTGCCCTTGCCCTTCTTGAAACTAGTGGTTTTACTAACCATCAACACTTGATGCTCCTTCTTGATTTCTACCTTCGCGGGGTCAAACATCGCGAATAGCTCAGGGATCATTATTTCCATCTCTGGCCTTTTATAGTTCATCACGAAGCTCTAGTAGCTTAGTGACAGTGACTTGGAGAACTATACCAATCACTATCTTATCTGGAAGATCAACTTCACTCGATTCAAGCAATTGTAGTACCCAGACAATCTAAGCACATGCTCAACGATTGAGCTATTCTCCATCATCTTGCAGGCAAAGAATCTTGTTGGAGGTCTCATACCTTTCAACACGGGCACGAGCCTGAGATCCCAATTTCAGCTCTTAGAACATCTCGTATGTTCCGTGACGTTCAAAACGTTTTGGAGCCTCAATTCTAAGCCGTAATGCATGACGCACTGAACTATCAAGTAGTTATCAGAACGTGCCTGTCAGATGTTCACAACATCTACAGACGACGCTTGAGGGGGTGGCGCACCGAGCGGTGCATTAAGGACATAAGCCTTCTGTGCAGCATTGAGGACAATCCTCAGATTACGGACCCAGTCCGCATTATTGCTACCATCATCTTTCAAATCTATTTCTCTAGGAACATATAAAAATTCAAGGGAGCTACAGCGCGAGCTAGTAATCTACAACATAATTTGCAAAGACATTTTGACTATGTTCATGATAATGAGTTTAGTTAATCATATTACTTAAAAACATCCACTGAAATTGACATCCCTCCGGTCATTCGAGTGTCACATGATCCAAATCCACCAACTCAAGTCCGATCATCACGTGAGTTGAGGTGGTTTCAATGGTGAACATCTTCATGTTGATCATATCTACTATATGACTCATGTTCGACCTTTCGGTCTCTTGTGTTCCGAGGCCATGTCTGTACATGCTAGGCTCGTCAAGTATAACCCGAGTGTTCCGCACGTGCAACATGGCTTACACCCGTTGTATGTGAACGTAGAGTCTATCACACCCGATCATCACGGCGTGTCTCGAAACGACGAACTTTCGCAACGGTGCACACTCGGGGAGAACACAATTTATCTTGAAATTTAAGTGAGGGATCACCTTATAATGCTACCGTCGTCCTAAGCAAAATAAGATGCATAAAAGGATTAACATCACATGCAAATCATAAGTGACATGATATGGCCATGAACTCGTGCTTTTGATCTCCATCTCCAAAGCACCGGCATGATCTCCATCGTCACCGGCATGACACCATGATCTCCATCATCTTGATCTCCATCAACGTGTCGCCATGAGGTTGTCGCGCCGACTGTTGCTTCCACGACTATTGCTAACGTTTAGCGATAAAGTAAAGCATTACATAGCGCTTAATGATTGACACGCAGGTCATACAATAATTAAAGACAACTCTATGGCTCCTGCCAGTTGCCGTACTCATCGACACGCAAGTCGTGATATTCTATACAACACATGATCATCTCATACATCACATATATCTCATCATGTAATTGGCCATATCACATCACAACATACCCTACAAAAACAAGTTAGACGTCCTCTAATTGTTGTTGCAAATTTTACGTGGCTGCTACGGGTTTGCAAGAACCGTTCTTACCTACGCAAAACCACAACGTGGTGTAGTGATTGCTTTTTGATCTTCTAAAAGAACCCTCTTCATTGAAATTGATTCAAATAAAGTGAGAGAGACAGACACCCGCTAGCCATCTTTATGCAACGAAGTTACATGTCAGTTGAAGGAACCTGTCTCGCGTAAGCGTACGCGTAATGTCGGTCCGGGCCGCTTCATCTCACAATACCGCCGAATCAAGTATCAACTAGTAACGGCAAGCAATATGTATACACCCACGCCCACAACTCGTTTGTGTTCTACTCGAGATCTCATCTACGCATAGACCTAGCTCTGATACCACTGTTGGGGAACGTTGCATGGGAAACAAAAATTTTCCTACGCTCACACAAGATCTATCCATAGTGATGAGCATTTACGAGAGGGAGAGTGAATCTACATACCCTTGTAGATCGCTAAGCGGAAGCGTTAAGAAACGCGGTTGATGTAGTCAAACGTCTCCGCGATCCAAATCGCAAGTCGTCCCTCGAACCGATCACGAACTAGTGCCGAACGGACGGCACCTCCGCGTTCAACACACGTACGGCTTGATGACGCCTTCACCTCCTCGATCCAGCGAGCGATGGTGAAGTAGTAGATGAGTTCCGGCAGCACGACGGCGTGGTGATGGTGGTGAGGAACAATCTCTGCAGGGCTTCGCCAAGCGCTACGGAGATTATGACGTAGGAACTAGAGGGTTAGGGTTGCCGCACACGGCTTGGGGAAATCTTGATGTGTTCCGGGTGCTAGCCCTGCCCCTCTATTTATATGTTGAGCCCTGGGGTCGAAACTTGGAGAAAGAGCCTCCGCAAAGTCGGTTTGGCCCGCAAGGCAAGAGTCCTGCTCGGACTCCAGGACCAGACGCCAGGGTCCTCGCCGTCTGGCCCCAGACGCCAGGGTCCCTGGCGTCTGGCCCCTGGCCTCCGCAAAACTTCCTTTTGCACCTTCCTAAAGCCTCGTGGGCTTTACCCCTTGGCCCAAATAAAGTGTTCTCATACCCGAACATTTCGGGAAACATCCGAAACTCCTTCCGGTGAATTCCGGAACCCTTCCGGAGACCAAACACTATTATCCCATATATCAATCTTTACCTCCGGACTATTCCAGAGCTCCTCGTCATGTCCGGGATCTCATCCGGGACTCCGAACAACTTTCGGTCACCAACATAACAACTCAACTATACTTATATCGTCACCAAACGTTAAGTGTGTAGACCCTGCGGGTTCGAGAACTATGTAGACATGACCGAGACACCTCTACGGTCAATAACCAATAGCGGGACCTGGATGCCCATATTGGCTCCTACATATTCTACGAAGATCTTTATCGGTCGAACCTCTATGTCAAGGATTCAGTTAATCCCGTATGCTGTTCCCTTTGTTCTTCGGTATGTTACTTGCCCGAGATTCGATCGTCGGTATCTCTATACCTAGTTCAATCTCGTTACCGGCAAGTCTCTTTACTCGTTCCGTAATACAAGATCTCGTGGCTAACACTTTAGTCACATTGCTTGCAAGGCTCATTGTGATGTTGTATTACCGAGTGGGCCCTGAGATACCTCTCCGTCACACGGAGTAACAAATCCCAGTCTTGATCCATGCCAACCCAACAGACATCCTCGGAGATACCTGTAGAGCACCTTTATAGTCACCCAATTACGTTGCGACGTTTGATACACACAAGGTACTCCTCCGATGTCAGGGAGTTGCATGATCTCATGGTCATAGGAACAGATACTTGACATGCAGAAAACAATAGCAATAAACTGACACGATCATATGCTACGTTTACAGTTTGGGTCTTGTCCATCACATCATTCTCCTAATGATGTGATCCCGTTATCAAATGACATCTCATGTCCATGGCTAGGAAACCTTCACCATCTTTTGATCAACGAGCTAGTTAACTAGAGGCATACTAGGGACACAGTGTTGTCTATGTACCCACACATGTATTTGAGTTTCCAATCAATACAATTATAGCAT
The DNA here is from genome assembly GCA_039707655.1 of Elymus sibiricus. Lineage (NCBI taxonomy): Eukaryota > Viridiplantae > Streptophyta > Magnoliopsida > Poales > Poaceae > Elymus > Elymus sibiricus. The sequence goes on along the minus strand of CM077665.1, from coordinate 139,545,871 downwards.
GGATAATAAACGATTATCACGAACAAGGAAATATGATAATAACTAAATTATTATTGCCTCTAGGGCATATTTCTAATAGGGAGGCCTCTGGACACCGCCTTTTGACATACATCAACATAAGAGCATCACCTTCGAGGCCACGAAATCGTCAACACATAGGGAAAGAGTTGTTGGTGTAGTCTAAGAAGAGAACCCCTCGAAATGGAATGCCCACGACCAACCTCCCAAGATGGCGCCTTCATGAACGATAGCCTAGAGCATTGTCATCAACCAATCTGATTTTTTTTGGTTTTCTCCCGGGATGTGGTAGGGGCAAGCTTTGGTGTTTGACCCTTTTGGCAAAGTTTAGCCGAATCTGACCCCCATTTCAAATAAAATCGGGATTCGTCCCTTTTGCCTACCGCCACCCTGCATCGCGGTAGCCTAGCACAACCAACCGCCAGGAACCTCGGCGGTAGGGTAACGGTAGGTCCCTCATGGATGTTTGTGGCCACTGACGTGGAAAAGGCCCCTACCGCCATGGTTCCCTGCTGTAGGGTGACCATTCCTACCGCCAAGGACCCCGGCGGTAGGGTTCAATAGAGGATAAGATGGTGGGGTGAATCGGTGGGCCCCACACACCCATTCGCCCCCATTCTCCCTCTTCCCCGAGATCATCCTCTCTCCCCCTCCCCCCCACCCAAGCACGCACTAAATTCCTCTCCATTGTTTGAGATTTGTCTGGTGGATCCAGAGCTTTTCCATCACCAAAGGTACCTCTCCCACTCCCCCTTCTTTTGGTTGGTTGGAATCACCTATTTTGGTTGGTTTGCTCACATTGTTGCAAACCCTAGCTATTGCTCTTGTTGTTGTGAAATTAATGAATATGATGCATTTAGGGTTATGTTTGTGCTTTGACTATGTATTGTGTGCCTAGCATTTTTGGTGGTAGCTAGATCTTGGGCTAGGGTTAGTGGTTATGTTAGGGGTTAGTGTTAAGGTAAGGGTTAAGGCTATGATTAAGGCTATGGATTTATTTGACCATGTGTTGTCTTGTTTGAATGCAATGCAAGTTCCTTGATCCAAAGTATGCATAGTGTAGGTAGTTGATCCATATGAATTGGCTAGCCCATGGATGACTTGATTTCTTTCCATTGTTCTTAGATGGATAGACTCGTAAATGTTCATTATTTGGACAAGGTGGCATTTATGAATGGAAATGTCAACGAAGGGGAAGAGCCCATGGTTTTTGACACAAGCCCAAGCTATGAGGATGTTGTCGTGAATGTGAGAAGCGCCTTACATTCGATTGACCCAGTTGACGAGGTTAAGCTTATTGGGAGGTATGCCGTTGGAGTGGGAGTAAAGTCCCGATTAAAAAGTATGCCCATCACCTCCCAATTGCATTGGAATGTGTACAAGGATAAAGTAGAGGGATCACAAGACAAGTCACTTGAATTATTTGCCACAAAGGTTGAAGCTCTTCAACTACAAATTGACCTGAACCGCAATGTATCCTCCCCAATACATGATAGTAGTGTCGAGGTGTATGTCCCCAATTCTTCTAGCCAACCACCAAGTAGCCAACCAAATGAAGAGGAGATCGATGATAGAATCATAGTACTTCGAGATGATGCTATTTCTCATGTTCACGAAGATGCTAGTGCTCATGTTGATGATCATGCTATTATTGCTCAAGATGATGCTTACGCAGAAGAAGAAGAGATTCATTACAATCCCATTGGAAATTTGGATGTCATTGTATACCAACAAGACATGGGCTGCAACCTCCCTTATAGCCGTATGTGTGGGTATTGCTCGGATGACGGGGGTCTGGAGGAAGAATTGGACGAGGATGGATTCACGATGCAAGAAAATCAAAGCTTCAAGAAGGTGACGAGCAAGGAAAGAGGACCCTCATTGTTTCGTGATGTTAGTCTTGCTGACAAGGCCATTGTTGTTGGTGGCATGATATTGGGGTTGGTTGAACCAACACCTAGCCCGAAGGTCGGTGATCCAAGGCCCAAGGATGAGGGTGAGAATGCTTATTTGAAGAAAGGCATCAAGTTTGGGTGCTTGCAAGAGTTCAAGATATGGTTGAGTGACTACGCCATTAGGAACCATAGGCCGTTTGTTGTTGGTCATTCCAACCAAAAGGTGCGCTACACCATCAAATGTGCCAAAGAAGGTTGCCCATGGAAGGTCCGTGAAATAAGAAATCATGACACCGGGCAATGGGTATTCAAGAGTTGTGTGGCCACTCACGAGTGCACACCACCAGACAGAGCTGACCGAAGCAAGGGACACCGTCAACTCACGTCTGAGTTTCTAGGCTACAAATTGTTGAAAGAGATATCCCACGATCCAACCGTGAAGGTTAAGTTACTCATGAGTATGGTCGAAGAACGATTCGGGTACGAGGTCAAGTATGGGAAGGTATGGGTGGACACTATTAGGATGTTGCATAGTGATTATGAGGCCGCATACAACATTCTCCCGGGGATGTTGGGAGCCACTGCTCATCGGAACCCGGGCATGCGCCATAGGGTCGAGTCAATTGATGTAGTGTTTCACCATGCCTTCTGGAGCTTTGGCCAATGCATCGAGGGATTTACGCATTGTCACCCGGTCTTTTCTATAGATGGGACTTTCTTGGCCGGTAAATACAAGGGCACATTCATGGTGGCAATGGCCCACTCATCCAATGATAATGTGTTGCTTGTGTCATTCGCCTTGGTGCCTTCCGAGCACGACGACAGCTGGGAGTGGTTCATGGGCCATGTGAGGATGAAGGTAAGTGGCAAGAGAGAGGTATGCATCATATCGGATCGGCATCATGGGATGCTCAAAGCAATAGACGTTGATATACCAGGCCTTCCAAAGCCCTAACACTATTTTTTTACCGGGCATGCAAGAGCAAGGAGTTTTGCAAAGACCTTACCCATGTTTGTATGGCATTCAACACCGACACATTCATAAGCCGCTATGATAAACTCTTCAAGGCGTTGGAGAAAAACAAAGGGGGAGAGAATTCTTGACAAGGTATCTTCCGGAGAAGCATAAGTGGTCACACGCTTACGACGAAGGAGGTTTGAGATACAGTCAAATGACAAGCAACATGGTGGAATGCTTCAACAATGTGCTCAAGGGTGTTCATTCATTGCCGGTGACTGCAATAGTGTAATATACTTTTTTCAAGCTAAACGAGTATTTCCTAAGGCATTCTTGAATCACCGCCAAATGGATAGGTGAAATGAAATACTATCCCTTCAAGGTTGATGATTAGTTGATGTATCAAGAGCCCAAGTCTTCCCATCAACAAATCATTAAATTCAATGAAAAAGAGAGGATCTACCAAGTCGACGAGCCGGGTGGCACAACATGGGACATTGTGATGTACGGTGGTTTTGCGTACGAGGTCCACCTCAAAAACTGGTGGTGCTCGTGCGAGAGGCCTCATAAGTACCATTAGCCTTGCTCGCATGTGATGATTGCGGTCAGGGCAAGAAACTTGCCCATATCTGATGGTACCACCGTGCGGTTGCATGAGTTCACATTGGAACAAACGAGGTTGACATGGGTGCCTCAGTTCCATCCATTTCCTGATCAGTCACAATGGCATGAGTATGATGGCCCACATATCATGCCTAATCCCGAACTCATGGTGCCTACAAAGGGAAGAGCAAGAAGAAAGAAGAGGTTCAAGAGTGACATGGATGATCTAGTTGGATACATCGGAATGAAACAATTTGGTAGTGGTCATTTCATGGAGGTGCCGGACACCAACAATTGTGGACAATGTGATGACCCGAGACACAATGTTAGGAGATGCACCAAAAGGCCAAGGACCGACACCAACACAAGCACGAGTCAAACGGGTTGTCGTAGAGGAGGTTCCGGTGGCACACGAAGAGGTATGAGTGGTGGCCGTGGTGGACAAACTAGTCTTAAAGGTAATGCGCGAGGTGGCAATAGTGGTGGGCGTGGAAGACGGACTAGCGGAGGTGGTCGTGGTTCCGATGGTACTAGGACACGAATGATTGATAGAGGAAGGCCTATTGACATTTTTCTTAATCCGGATGGTTGAAATAATATGAAAGGTACTTGTTGTTTTGCTAAATTCAGCGATGCATGTTGTTTTATTGCCTCTATACACGTTTATTTATTTCACTTACAACCACTCTCGTTTTTGTAGGCATGGCTTCATCCGGTTCCATGACGAGGCCGCCATGTGGTAACCGAGAGGACATGCCAAACAAGCAGCGGGAAGCAACCTTGGACAAGAGGAAGGAGAAAGATGTGAAAATCCCAACATGTTGATGTGGAGATGTTTGCAAAGTGTCCACTGACCGTAAGAAGGCATGGACGAAAGGAGGCGGTTTTTTCTGTGTCTCAACTATGCACATGATCATGCATGTCCAACTAACACTTATGACCTCCCACCGATAAGTACATGACCAGTACATAGTATGATCAATTTTTAATGGCCTCATGTTACTAACACAAATTTGAGTTCAATGTAGTCACCGCCTCCTCTATGCAAGTACTTCACATGTATAGATCATGAAGTGCCATAAGATGTTCAAAATGACCAATATAGAGATTGTCTTAGGAGGCAACGTTCGTTTGAAGAATCGTTGCAATGAGCTGAGGATGAGGAACGTCGTGAGAAGAAGAGAAAGGAGCAAAATAAGCGTGAGGATCAGAGGGCACACAAAGAGAGGGCTGCTCGTGAAGAGGAGAGGGCTAGAAAGCTTGCAAGTGCTCATGATGCGCAAGAGGAGGATGAGGCACGTGACAAGAAGGGGAAATGGCCTCTTGTTACCGAGTAGAGTCTTCATCTTTACCTCCTATTTGTGACATGGATGATCTACATCGTGCTATGCAAAATTTGTGCTATGTGTATTGAACTATGTCCTGGAACTAAGTTGTGTTATTTGTAATGAATTTGAGACCATCAATTTGTGATTTGGGTATGTGCATTATCATAAGTTGTGACATGCTAGGATCATATTAGTTATCGATGAATTCTTGACACCATGAAAAACCGTAGCATACTCTGTTTTGCCACCCTACCGCTGAGAACCATGGCGGTAGGTAGTACCTCCCAACCGCCAGGGTCCTTGGCGGTAGGGTCTGAGCCATTTTCTTCCTGTTATGGTCGATTCTGTAACGCAAAAAATGTTTTTTATGGTAGGGTTACACACCCTACCGCGAAGGACCCCGACGGTAGGATCTGGGACATTTTCTTCCAGTTTTGATCGATTCTGTAACCAAAAAACATTTTTCCCCGGTAGAGTTACACACCCTACCGCCAGGGACCCCGACGGTAGGGTCTGGGCCATTTCCTTCTAGTTTTGATCGATTCTGTAATAGAAAAACAATTGTTTTTTACGGTAAGATTACACGGGGTCTGGGTCGTTATCTTCCGGCTTTTATCGATTCTGTAACCGAAATACAGTTTGTTTTTACGGTAGGGTTACACACCCTACCGCTAGGGACCCTGTTGGTAGGGTCTACTGCTTCTTCTTAAATCTCATGAAGAATCAAAGCAGGAAACTAGTTTTATTTTACAACTACCATCACTTTGAATGACACAAAATTAAAACTAGTTCGGATGACATAGAAATAACATTAGTTCCACTTGTTCGTTACATCAACATCGACTCGTTCGAATAAGATAGATGTAGCATTAGTTCGAATGACATGAGTTAAAACTAGAAGCTCGAGCATAAATGTTCTACCCCGGTAAATAGCATCTAAAAAGTTAAGATGTTCAATTTGTCCATCGCACTTTGGATTAGGCTTTGCTCCAAACTCGGTGGATCCTGCCCAATGAACCATCACACACTTTACGGCGTAGAACTAGGCCCATCGAGTACGTCAGTTTGAATTCTTTGACACTCCTTGTTTGATTGGCCATCCAATGACCTGGCCGGGCCTTGTCAAGTCCAGCTCGCGGAATTCATCAATGCTGACAGAGAACCCTATCTCCATTGCCAAATTGTGTCTACAATCATCTTCCTTCTCCTGCAGCTCATGCAGTACCTTCTTTTTTTCTTTCACGAGCTTTTTAGAGTACTCACAAGTGATATGGGTTGAAATCCCTCATAGTTGTGTTCGCCTCTTCACAACTCTTAATCCATATTTAAGCTCCCTCATCATACTACGTTGTCGCTCTCCTTCACACTTCTCATATGCTATCTGAAACCTGGACTTGTTTTCCATCCTACATGAATATGACGTTTTTAAAACTCTTTAAATGACATAGAACAAAACAAAACTTAAATCAAATGACATAGAACAAACACAAAACATAGTTTACTTAAAATGACATACAACACGAAGTTCTCACAGAGTTCAAATGACAAAGGTTACATAACACATAAGAAGGAGTTCAACTAAAGTACATAGCAAATGATAAGGGGTACATGCCATTATAGTTCAAATGACACTATGACATCATGTACGTGAACCCCTTTTATTTGTCCATCAACACGATATCTTTGGCCTACGGTCCGAGTTGCAAAAAATGGCATCCCTTCTTTCAAGGACCCAAGCCCAGGGAGAAGCCTGCCTCGGTATCGGCGATGATGGTTGCCTAACTAACCAATCAATGATCTAACCAAGGTTTTTCAAGTCCATCTGATGCAATTCTTCCCATGTTGCGCACAATGCAATTTTCCTTGAAAGATCATGTCCATGAAGGTTTTCGTTCGTCTTGAGCTTCCTTATCTCTTTCTCTCTATTTTCGATCACCTTTTCAGAGAAATTGGAGAAATAGTACTTTGAAAATTCTCACGAAGCTGCATTCAAAGCATCAACGGGGTCGACCCACGGGTTCATCTTTTCCTCGATGACTTCGCGTTCACGCTTCGCTGCTGCCTCAGCATAAATCTCAAAGAAGATGAACGGTGCCATCCTACAATTCAAGGAGTAACTATAACGTTCATCATAGCCATAACCTTAATCCTAACCCTAACCCTAACACTAACCCCTAACATAACCATTAATCCTAGCACAAGATCTTGCTACCCCCAACAATGCTAGGCACATAATACATAGTCAAAGCACAAACATAACCCTAAATGCATCATATTCATTGATTTCATCGCAACACAATCATGAACTAGGGTTTGTAACAATGTTAGCAATGCAACCAAAATAGATTATTCCAACCAACCAAAATGAGCGGGAGTGAGAGAGGTACCTTGGGTGATGAAAGTGCTTCGGGTCCACCGGACAAACACTAGTGGAGAAACGGCTAGCCACAACTTATGTTGGTGGTGCGCCGTTTCTAAGCGACACCAGCACTATATTTTTCAGATAACGCTGGCGTTGGATAAATTTGTACGACAGTGATACAACCTTAGTGCTGGGGTTATATCTCACGACATAGGTAATTGCATATATTTTTTCTTTTTCTGGTACAGATTGTGCTGGCATGGCCCATTAGCCCACGCGAGCACTAGTCCATTTTAATAGTGCTCCCAGCCAAAAAAAATCTGAGGTCACATTTCACTCGCCTTATTCACCTTCCTCTCCCCCCGGCCCCTCTCTCTCGCCCGCCGCCACCGCCACCTCCCGACCCCGCCATCCGTCGCCGCCGGACCAGCGCGACCGCCGCCACCTCCCGACCCCGCCGTGCATCGCCGCCAGACCAGCGCGGCCGCCGCCACCTCCGGGCCAGCAGGTGAGATCTACCACTCCCCTCCGAATCTCCATTGTAGAATTTATCGAGTCATTAGACAAGTTAATTCCAGTGTGATACTTCTTAATGCGACATGATTCAGTAGACAACATGAGAAGGGAAAATTGTCAAATATGCATATAAATACATTTCTTAAAAGCTGAAATCATAAAGTAGGTCCATATCATTTTAAAAGAACTAACTATGAGCTTTAATTGTGTAGTGGCATCTACGGTGTGGGTACAAATTGTCATGATAGATAAATGTATATGCATTTTGGACATTGACAATTCAACTCCGCCAAACTAAATAGTGAGTACAAACCTATGGAATGGATGACAATCTATTCAAAAGAGCACACTTCTAAATTTTATTGTAATTCATAATGCCTAGTAAGTCTATCATATGCTAGTAAAACACGATGCTTAATTATGTTCTAGTTGTTTTACAAACAGAAGCAACCGGAGTACACTTGTTCATTGTTGTTCTCTCTAACCAACAAGAACCAAATAGGATATGCATTTCTTGCTAACAAATCTGAAAGCAAGGGATAAACCTAATGTTTAATTCTAAGATGGTGAGGTTCATATGAATTCTAAGATATGTTTTCAGTGCTTTATATTAGATGGATTTGAGAACATATGTCTCAATCTTGTAATGTTTAGATAGTAGTTGATTTATAATTGATACTACAAGTTTTAATTTGCTTTTGTACATAATTTGAAACAGGACATATGGGCAATTCTACAAGCAACAACGAATCGGTGTACGACGTGGACAAGTGGAATAAGTGGCTCTTAGAGGAGTCAAAGTGGAACATCAAAACACCGGAAGACCACAATTCCTATGTGAAGAATGAAAGGGATAGTCTGCTCACAGAGGGTGCTAATGCCCTTCTTAACTCAAACAAACTAAGGGAGCAGAGGGATAACTTGATGGAGGAGAGTGATAAGCTGAAGCAGGAGAAAAAACTACTTAGGGCAGAGATGATTGAGCTACAGACAGAAGTTGCTCACTTCAAAAATGATGGAGAGAGCAATCGGAAGAAGATTCACCAGCTGAGGATAATCCTTGATGAAGAGTAGTTTAATTATTTCAGTACCTTTTGTGCAGTTTTAAACTCTGAAGTTTATGAGTATGTTTAGTTGATCAGTACTAAGTTTTAAACTCTTATTAAGTTTATGAGTATGTTTAATTGATTAATATCTTTTGTGAAGTTTAAACTCTTAGTTTCTGAAATAGTGTTTTTTTATTATCCAAAAAACAAATTGCTGGCGTTGGACAACAACGCACGACAAAGGTAGTATAGATGTATAGCTGGCGTTGGCCACGTGGACGCCAGCAACATGTAATATACTGCTGGCGTCGGCTCCAACGTCACCACTATTTTCTAACATTGGTACCATATTGGTGGCGTCGGGTGTCCACACCAGCAAGGCCATTTTTACCACGCCATAGCTAGGCTTTTCTGCACTAGTGAAAATCTCAGGCAAATAAGAGAGATTTGAGAGGCCCTTGTGTGAGTTAGAGAGAGATGAAAGGGGTCGAGCTCGGGGGAGAGAGGTGAAGGAGAATGAGGGTGAATAGTTGGGTGGGGGAGCACAACCCCCACCCCACCATCTTATCCTGAACCCTACCGCCAAGGTCCTTGGCAGTAGGAATTGGCACCCTAGTGCAGGGAACCTTGGCGGTAGGGGCCTTTTCCACGTCAACGGCCACAAACGACCGTCAAGGACCTGTCGTTACCCTACCGCCGGGGGTCCTGGCGGTATGTTGTGCTAGGCTACCGCGATGCAAGGGGCGATAGGCAAAAGGGTCAGATCCTGTTTTTTTTTTTTAAAATGTCACATCCGGCTAAACTTTGCCAAAAAGGTCAAAACAACAAATTTTGCCGATAAGGGGAGGGGAGAGAAGTCCATACCAGCGCCTGCCAACGATCCCAGAATCACCCCCCCCCCCCCCCCCCCCCCCCCTTCTCTGCCAACACCCTCCACGCCAAGGTATCATCGACAATACTGCAAGCGCCCATTGACATGCAACAATCAAGTGACCGAGACGCACAATAACCGAAAGCTTCGCAACCCGCAAGATCATCAAAATAAAAACGATATGATGAATACCTACTTGTACTTAGTTACCAACAAAGCCGTTCCTTACATCAAAGTTGACGAAATTATCAAAATGGTGCATAACCAACTCAACATCGCTAGATCAAAGTTCATAAGCAACCAGGACTCGGAAGAACCCAGAACAGTTCATGAGGCAGTACTTAACTAACCCTTACAAAGGCATGAGCCATCAGTCCATGGATAAGTAGTTAACATTCGCATCTACTTACGGAAGTTCTTCCTCAGCCTCCAGATTTATGCCACCTAGTTCGTCGCCTGTAGGAACAGGCAAGCGGGTACCTAGCTTCTGTGTTAACTTCATGGCACTGCGGAAGTGTGGGCAGTCTGCTTTACTTTCAGGAACGCCGTTGCTGCGGAACCATTTTGCCCAAGCTTTGCTAAGTTTTGATCTTGTCTCCGTCTCTTTCTTGAATATCACGTCGATTCGAGTTTGTGTCAGTACCCGGCTTGGCACAAGACCTGTATCGATTCCTTGAACTCTGCTGCTTGACTTGTCTAACATATCTGTGGAGCGAGAAGAATAAAGGATTCAACCACATGTCACGGCTGCTGTCATGTCCCCAATTCCAGATAATCATTCTACATTACGGATATTGCTAAAAACCCACAAATCTGCTATTTATTGATATACCCAAGTCCCAAGTGGCCAATGTTAACTGTCTATAGACACATAAATCAAGATGCATGTATTTTACCTCCTTCTGGTATGGTTCGGGTCGAGGCAGCTGCGGCATTGTCTCCTACCGCTCCTGCTCCCCTTGAGGCAGGAACCATGATACTGCCATCCTTCGCCAGAGATCTGGAGATGCCACCAGCTCTTGTTTCGCATACTGACAAGTCACTCACCAGCAGGGAGAACTGATGTCAGATTGAGTAAATAGAAGTGATGAGAAGGGAGACTAAGAAGATGCAAGAGGATGAACTCAGACCTCAGTGTCTTGAGTCTGAGTGTGAATAGGTGATAAGCTTTAAACATACTATATGATAAAAAAACACTAGTGACATTGTCAGGTCATGAGTCATGGGATGTGAACCAATCTGCTAGTAAATTTAATAAAAAAATTGTGTTGCATGCCTTATACATGAATTAACGAAAACTATCTTAAAATAACATAAAACGCCAGATTTTAAAAAAAGAGAGGGTACCAACAGGTAAAAAAGAGGGTACCAACAGGTATGGCCTAAACCAGCAGTAACTGGCTGGTTAGGAGTTAGGAACATTTTTTACTCACACACAATAAGTCAGTAATCTGTCAGAAAGATGAACATTCAAACACCACAAGATATGAAAGATGAGAAAATGAAAGAAGGCACACGGGATCGGACAACCGAGAAACAGAAAATGCTAATGTAAATAAATGAGCCTGTTTGGATAATGACAGGAAACACGCCAGATTGAACAATTGAAAAGATCAACGTCAGAAAGAAGTGTCTAAGATCGGAACACTGAAAGGCTTGCAGCTAGACTTGCAGCAGGACTCTTCAACAGGGGATAAAGAAGAGCTAATTATTACAGAAAAGTTTATGCGTATTACAGATATATGATTAATAACAAGATTTCTAGAGATGAACACTATCACAGATACAGATACTGAATCGAGAATATTACTAGTTTTATGATTCAAAATGGGCCAAACAGCCCACTAAATTGCTTAACTGTAATATCAGACTATCAGAGTTCAAACTTCATTTTAGTTTATATCTTGCAAATTTACAACTACCATATGCAGCCTATCCTCAAAAGATATGTAACATTGCCACACACGAATGAACACTAGCATTGTATAATGTATGTCTATACGCAAGGTCATAGAATAAATTGGTTAAAACTGCTTGCTCTCTCTGAAGATGACAATACTAAGTGCCACAACAAAGTAAGGTTAATCAGTTAACAAACACTTCAGTGACACGATAAAGGTATTCTAGCAACCAAGCGCACAAAACTAATTTGGCTATTTCCACGTTCTGTTTTCTGGAAATGTGCAGAGAGAAATACCTGCAGTATAGAAACTTTTGTACGGATAATAGGCGGTGGTCGTGAAATTATCTTTGCCAAGATTTCTGAATTGCATTGTCTCAAGTTGAATGATGCAGACACCAATATCTGTCCTTACATAAATCGCATGATCATCTTCGTCATACCCCAACATCAGATTATCCCTTCCTCCCATACGCCCCAGACCAAGGATCGTGTTCATTTGAAAGGTCTTCTGCAGCACCCATCCAGCAACACCATCACAATCGACCTTCCTCTCCCACATTTCGAATTTTTGGTATTCCAAAATAGCAAGGCCAATACTGCTACTATCATCTGTCGGCATGATCTGAAAGCTACTTATGCAACTATAATACGTCAAATCCGGCATCTCGATATTAACTAGGCTATGCCTATCTAAATCAAACTCGAGTATGCCATCCTCCTCATCATCAAGCGACCAGTAAAGGGATCTGCCAATAAGGGTACCGGGGTTGGTCAGATCATACATCAAACGAATCGCATCTGCTGAAATGAGATCACCCCATATGCCTGTTCCTGATGAATAGACCGAAGCAAACGCTCGTTTATGGTCTCTGTGGATTCCTATCAAGACCACCTGAAAGGGACTCGAGTGGCAATCCCCGTGCACGTGCCCTTCATCGCCAGCAGCGCAAAGCACGGCGCCGTTGAAGACGACAATCTCCTTGTCGTCGAACACTGGTGGGACGGCCACACAGCGGCGGCATCCAGTGGCAGGGTCCCACACCATGACCTCAAGCAGCCTCCGGTCGAAGAAGAGGACGCGTCCATGGCGGCAGCCCATCAACTCCATGTAGAGGTTGAGGATGTCTCGAGGAAAGAAATGCTCGTGGGGGATGAGGTCCGGAGGGCTGAGACTGGACCTGAAGAAGGGATCTCCATTGCCTCCCATGACAAGGCCAAGGACTGGAGGTTTCTGGTGGTGGTCGCGGTAGCCGCGGAGGAATTGGGGGTCGGTGACGACGTCGCGCCACTGTTTGCAGACGACGGAGAGGCGGGGAATAGAGTAGGGCTGAGGCGGGAGGAGGAGGAAAATCTTCCGTAGGAGGTCGTCCTCTTCCAGCGCCGCCGGTGGCGAGGCGGGGCGAGCGCGGCGGCGGCGGCGGCGGCGGCGGCGGGTCATGGTGTCGTCGACTGGATGTGGTGGGGGTGTGGGGTACTGGACTGTGTGTGGCCCGGTCCGTCGAAGCTTTCAGCCTCTTTTCAGCCACGGCCGAAGACACGTGAGATGCATAGAGGGAAAGTGAGGGATGACATTTGTCAACGTTTTTTGCTGATAGTTTTTGAGTTAAATACACCATAGGTGCCTTAACTTGTTTGTTGTGGTCAGTTTAGTGTCTAAACTTGTAAAATACACAAAAGTGATGCTATAACTTGTCGCATGGCATATACGGTGCCTCCGCACGTATACCACCATATGTGCTATCCGCGTGGCGTGAGCGCTGGTGGCTGGCCCACATGTCAGTGGGTGTGAGTGTCGGGTGAAATGCATGGAGTTTTTGTGTGCAGAAAACCGTCTGAGGTTTAGGATAATGTTATAAATAAGCCCTTACTTTGTATGCTAATAACAACGAAAAAATAAAGTGTGTCGTTTTTTAGGTGAATAAAATACATCATTGAGTAGGTATCGAACGTGGCATCTTCTGGTTAAATAGCACACACGCTAGCCATGCAGACTAACAGTACTTTGTGTACAATAGTTAGCTGGAAACTTATATAGTCAACATATCGCTTTACAATTTCCATTTGTTTTTTTTAAGTTACTGTTTGTCTTTTATTATATGTAAATTTTCCCGTATATAAATAGAATATAATTATCAGTATGCATTGTCTATTTAAATCATTTAATCTGTTTATTATTGTGTAGTTCGAAGAGGTAAACATGAACTTTTTCTAAAAGTTATGTGGATTTAAATAGTTCAATGTATATTATACAATATTGTTTAAATTTTGAATATCTTCATTAAGATCACAAGCACACACAATTATTGTGTATCTTAATTCTTAGAATACATAATTATCAAAAACCAACATTGTATTATTCAACGTGTATTAAAAATCATTGTGTACAAACAATATATTCTATAAATGTGTTAAAATATGTTTGTAGCAATGTAATAATAATTTTACAAAATAAATTTTTAATACATGTTGAACATTGTATGAAATAGATGTCGTAATTTTTTTTAATGCATGATGAACATTTTTTTGAAAACACGTTTATAGTTTCTGAATTTACGCGAGCATTTTCCAAAAATATGTTGATTTGATTTTTAAATTCACTAACACTTTAAAAGTTTATATATGGCAGGTAATATGTTGAATAGCACCCTTTTTTTCGAACGTCAGAATTATCAATATTTTTTTGAATAGCTATTCGGAACAACTATTCTTGTCGTACTAGTTATAACATGTGTGCAGGTTGTGAGCCCATTTACTGGGTTCGAATCCTAGCAGCGCGCCTTTTTTTCCTTATTATTATTTCATCCCACGTGTTGACATGCGGGACCCAGATCGCATAATTAAATAAAATGTGACGGCCTTTGCATAATTTAATTAAAGTACAAAGAGTTTTTTGTAAAACAACCATCACACTCCTCTCACAGCTATTGACATGCGGGCCAACGCCACACTGGCATGTCATGTGAGCAGTGCGTACGCTTGATTACGAACGGAGGCACCGTATTTGAACGCTCAGACAAGTTACGGCATTAGTTTCATGTATTTTACAAGTTTAGGCACCAAAGTGACCGCGTAGGACAAGTTAAGGCACCCATGATGTATTTAACTCATAGTTTAAAAAAAAATGCATGTCATTCTCTTCAGAATAGCATGACAATTTCTTTAAATAAATATATATTAACTGTCTGTTTGATCTCCTGTTGTAACTACAACTATCGACAAAATACGTTCGTTTGTCATCCTTCTCCCAGGAAATGTCAGCCAGATAACATTACCGAACCTAAATGCTTATTAGTGTAGCCCCACTATGATAACAAGTGCACGTGCTTCACGCTGTCTGATGCATAGATTATCCATGTTAATTTCGTGTGGTAGGCTCTCAAAGATAATTAAGGCACAACTGAATGGAATCCAGATCCTCTCACTTAAAGAGGAAAGTTAGGAAACTACAATACTCTGACTTCCCTTCACTAGGTTTTCCTAAACAATGATTGAATGCAACGATTTGTAAACAGTGAGTATATACACTGCTATAGTAATGTAAATGATTTAGAAGGGAGACCGATCACATGCCTCCAATGTTACTAGGGTTGCAGGGAATTGTTGATCGTCTGCAACCTGACATCATAGCCATGGATTAGGGTTTTTGGAAGCTTATTCTGGAGGAATCGGTGAGACAATGAAGGAAAACGAGAAAGCGAGGACATGAGTGTAGATTGGAGAGCGGCATAGTTCGCCGGCGTACTGTACCAGTTTGTCCAGAATTGCGACTCACCTTTTGGAGCAGAGAACTAGAGTAGGGCTAGTCACAATCGAAAGGAAAACTGATGATTGTAACTTATAGTGACAGGACTTATCGTCTTGGGCTACATGCATCCACATGCCTAGGCTATGTTGTGTGGCTTCTTCGTCCAGGTGTCGTGGCCAACCTTGGACTACTATGTACCTGGTGGGGAGGGGGGAACAGCCACCAGGGGCCGGCCCTAAAGGTTTTATAATGGTTAAAGTTGTTGTTGCTTGTGAAAAAAATGATGTCATCAACACCACATGAAAGATGAAACTAGCAATTAAAAAATCCTACTTTTTGAAGATAAACTGAAAGGACATCCACTCGTAATGAGGGATTTGGAGTTATGACAACAATATTTGTGCTTTCAGTGAATATATAAATGGAAAGGAATCATATGGTTAGCCAGCGGTTCGCAGAGGCTAGAGGACAAAATAAGGAGACACGTTAAAATTCACCAATGATTTCTCGTTTTCGAGTCGTAGGCATGTCGTACTATAAAGAGGGGATACACCATGGATATAGTGTGGAATTAGTGAAACAAAGCAAGCCAAATACTATCTACGCCCATGTGAGAAGTTTGCCTCCAAATTAGTCTGTTTTGAGCAAAAATCCCAGGTCGGGCATTTCGGGCGGATTATCCGAGTTAATATTCGACCCTTCTGGACTGCCTCGGGCATTGCCTCGGAATGTCTGAGTAGTCGGATAGTCTGACTTTACTGGACAATGCTCCAACGGAAAGATATTCTGGTTGACTATATAGGCCACCTTCTTCTACCTATGGAAGGCGACGATTCCACCCAGCTCACACCATTGATCCAAAGGCTTAAAGCTCGGATCCCTCCCTCTCTAGCCACTCAATACGCTCCATATTTTAGAGAGAGTAATAGGATCACACGATCTGCGTTTCCAACCAATCAAAACTCAAGTTCATTGATTCCCCGTGAGATCCTAGAAAATATTATTACTATTGGCTTTGTGGGAACCCTAGACGGTTGGTGTTACCCGGAAGCTTCCAAGTCGTGTGGTTGTGACCCTGGCTCATTTGTGAGGGTTTGAAGCTCGCCCTCAAGAGCTACCCCTAGTGGAAGGGAGCCAAAGTATTTGTTGCCTGTGGTTCTTGGAGAAGAAGGTGATTCATTTGTTGTCGTGGGAGCATTCGTTGTTCTCCCTCTCTACCAGCGGTTAGCATGCACCCAAGTGCGTGAACTTCGGATTACATCTTTCGGTTGTCTCTTTACCCTAGCTTTATGCCTTGTCCCTACTTGCTTGTGTGTTGCCTTGTGTAGCTTACTAGTTTGTTGTTACACACCATATAGAGTTGTATCACCTAGTTGCATTTCTTGTCGTGGTATTTCTATGGCAGATGCCATGGGGTGGATTAAGTCGTGGTTTGGGGCCGACGTGCGCCGGCAACGTTCGGAGACGGGTGAGGGTGCGAAGCACATGACACAGACATGCCCAGGTTCAGGGCCCTTTGATGGAGCTAAAACCCCTAGTCCTGCCGGAGTGACTGATAACCCACAAGTATAGGGGATCGCGACAGTCTTCACCGGTAGTATTTCACCCTAATTTATTGATTCGACACAAGGGGAGCCAAAGAATATTTATTGGCCTTGACAGTTGAGTTGTCAATTCAACCGCACCTGGGATATGTCTCTGCAACAAAGGTTTAGTAGCACAACAAATAGTAGTAGCAAAAGTAACAGTAGTAGTGACAACATCAATTTTGTAGTAGTTGTGACAGTGGCAGTAGCAATAGTAACTTAGCAAGATTCAGTATATGTAAAGCGTAGCCATGTGGATCGGTGATGGGTAATGATTTAGATGACATTGATCATATAACAATTACACACTAGGGTGACACAGAATTAGCTCCAATTCATCAATGTAATGTAAGCATGTATTCCGTATATAGTCATACGTGCTTGCGATAAGAACTTGCATGCCATCTTTTGTCCTACCCTCCCGTGGAAGCGGGTTCCTATTGGAAACTAAGGGATATTAAGGCCTCCTTTTAATAAAGAACCGAAACAAAGCATTAACACATGGTGAATACATGAACTCCTCATACTACGGCAATCACCGGAAAGAATCCTAATTATTGTCACCTTGGGTATGCGGCTCAAGACACGTAATAGGTGCATACAAATTGCAAGATAGGATCCAAATCACTCTTATATTCATGAAAACATAATAGGTTCAGATCTGAAATCATGGCACTCGGGCCCTAGTGACAAGCATCAAGCATAGCAAAGTCATAGCAACATCAATCTCAGAACATAGTGGGCACTAGGGATCAAGCCCTATCAAACTTAACTCGATTACATGATCAATCTCATCCAATCCCACCACTGTCCAGAAAGCCTACAAAGGAATTACTCACTCCCGGTGGTGAGCGTCATGGCGGTGTTGATGGAGAAGGGTTGGTGATGATGACGGCGATGATTACCCCTCTCCGGAGCCCAAAACAGGCTCCAGATCAGCCCTCCCGAGGAAGAACGGGAGGTGGCGGCGGCTCCGTCTCGGGAAACGCGATGAAAACTTTTCTCTATTTTTCTTCTTCGAAGATGTGATTTTATAGGACTGGAATTAGGGTCAGAGGAGCCACGAGGGCCCCACAAGCCATCAGGGCGCGCCGCGCCCTGATGTATGGTGGCCCCCTGACACCCCCCCGGCAGGTCTTCGCTCCATAATTCATTATAATTCTCAAAAATAATTCATAAAAAGTTTCGTCCGATTCCGAGAACTTTCATTTCTGCACAAAAATAACACCAAGGTAGTTCTGCTGAAAACAACGTCTGTCTGGGTTAGTTTCATTCAAATCATGCAAATTAGAGGTCAAAACCAGAGCAAAAGTGTTTGGAAAAGTAGATACGTTGGAGACGTATCAACTCCCCCAAGCTTAACTCATTGCTTGTCCTCAAGCAATTCAGTTGACAAACTGAAAGTGATAAAGAAAACTTTTACAAACTCTTTTGTTCTCGTTGTTATACACATGCTTAGCTAGTGTTAAAGTTTTCAGCATAAATCATAAATGACCACATCCACGATAACAATTAGGCATCATATCAACTCATGGCAATACATAACCAACTAGCAAGCAAATGATAAGATATCTCACATGCCAACACGTATCAAAATGATCATGATATAATATGGTGACATGGTATTTCGTTAGCCCTTTCTGAGACCGCAAAACATAAATGCAGAGCACCTCTAAGGTTCAAGCAGCGACTAAACACTATAATTCAGAATAGAAAAGATCCAGTCATGCTCGTATCCAACATTAGCTAGACTCAATGCATAAAAATGACAATAGTGCTCTCCGGTCTGGTGCTTTTAGTAAGAGGATGATGACTCAACACAAGAATAAATAGATAGGACCTTCACAGAGGGAAGCATTGATTTGCAGAGGTGCCAGAGCTCAAGTTTTAAAAACAGAGTTGGAATATGGTTTTGAGTGGTGCACTTTTCCTGTCAACGTTACGACAAAGGTTTTCAATATCTTCCATGCTAAACTCATTATTGGCGGTTCCCAAACAGAATAGTAAAGTTTACTCCTATCCACCATCCATACACAAACCATGGCTGACTGAATCCATGGATGCCTGCCAACATGTCAACTGTCCCAAGGAGTTTTGTTTGATTAATTTTGATTATGCAGGACTGGGCATCCTTTTACCAGCCTCTCTCATGCAATGTCGGCGAATAAACGACCGTCTTGGGAATAACTCATTTAGCATGGAAAATACTGACCGCCTCGTCGCTCCATGAGCGAGACGCGTGCACAAAATAGATGTTTATTTGAATGCTTAGAGATGGCACATGCAAATTTACTTGGAACGGCAGGGTAATACTGCATATAGGTAGGTATGGTGGACTCATGTGGAATAACTTGGTTCAAAGGTTTTGGATGCACAAGCAGCATTTTCGCTTAGTACATGTGAAGGCTAGCAATAGATTGAGAAGCGACCAGCTAGAGAGCGAAAATAGTCATAGGCATGCATTGCGAGTAACTAACATTGAATATAGCATGAGTAGGATATGAACACTCTAAATTTAAACATCATAAAGGTTGTGTGGGTTTTGAATCAACTACATGTTTGCACATTGGCCAAGTCAAGCCGCTTGAATTTCTCGGAGGGAAATACCATACTACCATACCACATCATAACCATTTTAATGCATGTTGATCTATAAGATAAATCATTATTCACTACTAGCTGTTTAAGCATGGCATGAGAAGCTATAATCTCTAATTGTCATTATGAACATGTTCACTCATATTATACCGAATTGAGATCGAACGAGCTAAACATATTTACAAAAATGGAAAACAAGAAGAGTTCATACCAGCTTCCCTTGCCACGATCACCTCGTCAAATATTGTCATTATTGCCTTTCACTTGCATGACCGAATGATGTGATAATAATAATAGTGCAAGAATACCATGGACTAAGCTGGAGTCTGCAAGGCGGTTTTGGACAAAGGAGAAGACAAGGTAATATGGGCTCTGTGTTAGGTAAACAATAAAGCATATAAGAGCCACTCAACATTTTCATCGCGGTCTTCTTCTTTCAAGAAATTAACAAAAAGAAAAGAAATTCAGAGAAACAGACTGAAATATTTTTGGAGTTTTTCTTTTTCTTTAGCAAGCAAATAAACTAAGGGAAAACAAGAACGAGAAAAACTATTTACACGGGAAAGCTCCCAACATGCAAAGGAAATATTTTTGGGTTTTCTTTTAGTGCGGAAGATAATTGAACGGGAAAAGAAAACTAAAAAGAAGTGAGAAATATTTTTGGGTTTTCCAAAGTTTTTCAAACACACAAGAAGAAAGCGGAAAAAATAAAACTAACATGGATATACAATGAAAGAGGATGAACACCAACAATTTATATGAAGTATGTGAACATGAATGTAATGTCGGTGAGAAATAGATACTCCCCCAAGCTTAGGCGGTTGCCTAGCTTGGTGATCACCACTGATAATAGCCGTCAGGTCCGGGAAAATGTTTCTGCTGGGGTACCTAAGCATCCCATGCCTGGGCCTCAGCCTCCGCAGCAGCCAGCTCATTCTGGTAAGCAGTTATATCTTCTGGCAATATTATGTATCCGTGCGTGGCATGATAGTTAAACGAAGAGGGTGCATGCAAAGGAATAATATCACAAGTTTTCTTGCTATACACTAAGATGTAACGAATATGATGCGGTGTTTGTGGTTTCTCAAGAAATTGGTGTTCCTCCATGGATAGGTGATCAAGATAAACCTTAGGCAACAAATAATCAATAGGGCGTATAGCCACTTCAAAACGAGTTGCCAAGCGAGTGGAATAAATACCACCATGAATCTTGCCTTTGTTTTGGTTAATGTTTAATCGACATGCAACAATAGCTCCTAAGTTGTAAGTGTTATCACCATAAAATGCACGGCGTAGAATAGCAAGGGTAGGGGCACTGAGGCCACCACCCTATTCCATGGTAGTTATGCATTTCCCGATAAATAGAGAAAAATAGTGCACAGAAGGAAATTGCAAACTAGTAGCTCTAGCGTGTGACACGCCCCTAGTTTCTCCCACAGTTAAGGTTTGGAGGAAGTCCTCAAACTCCCCGATTTTAGGTTCGTGCATTCCCCCGTCAGAAGGAAGCAAACATATCTCACAAAATTCATGTAGAGGCAATTCATAATGGGTGGCATAAAGATCAAAGCGCACTATGGGAGCATCGGGCGTATTCTCAAACAAAAAGTTTTGCACAAAGTAACTGGTAAGGATATAGTATTGGTCATACTCATCTTCGAGGAAGTTGGTTAGCCCGGCATTTGCGATGAATTGCGTGAACTCTTCATAAAAAATCGCTTCACACATGAAGGGTGCATGTGGCCATTCGCACGGCCTAACCTCCGTGTTGCGAATAAGGTTGATATCTTGGTACGGAGTTCTCCTAGCAACTCCCGTGGGGCTTCGGCGTGAGGAACATTTCCTCAAAAGATTCATTTCCCTAAGCACAAATTTTTGAAAGAAAAAAATTAGCCACAATTTCATGTTAATAAAACTTTACAAGATTGATAGCAACTACTCATATGGATACCTAGAGGCCATATCAAGCATTCATATTACTTGGAACTCAAAAAATTCAACATGCAAGCTCATTTTCTGTAGCACCAAGTGCAGCACATTATGCAAAATATAAACCACTAAAATAAAAACTAATTGGAGGAATGGAGGAGTCACATACCAAGGAGCAATTCCTCAAAAAAGTTTCGGAAACGGAGTTCCGAGCAAAGAGATAAAAAATTTCACTTTCGGGGTGAAGAACACAGGAGAGAGATGGCTATAATTTTTTTGCTGGAGGTAGGAGAGAGTGTGGGACGAAGGGATAAGGCAGGGGGCTCCTGTGGGCCCAACAAGCCATCAAGGCGCGACCTAGGGGGGCCGCGCCCTGATGTGTGGTGGCACACAGGTGCAACTCCCTGCTGTTATTTTTATGCCAGTATTTTTTATTTATTCTAGAAAAAATCATGTTAAATTTTTGTGGCATTCTGAGACTTTTTTTATTTTTGGGCATTTTTCTACTCACGGGGAAAAACGGGAAAACGAAAAACCAAGCTAATTTATTTTATTTAAACTGAAAATAACAGAGGATAAACTTTTGATACAGAGAGTTATGAATACTAAATTCATCAATCACATGCCTTCCGGAAAGGATCCATTACTAAGGTCGATCAAGTCTTATTAACAGCCGCTTTCGGTTAACGTGAAACCGAAGAATTCTCGTATATCACTAGGTTACCTCAATGGGGATTTGCATATCCCCAACAATAAGATTATAATATCTCTTCTGGACAGTAGGTAGAGGAATTGCGAAGCTTCCAATGATAATAGTGGGAGTAGGCTCAATGACATTAATATTATTAACCACAATTTGCTTCTTTGAAAAATGCACGGTATGTTGCTTGCCATTGCCGTGAAAGGTAACCTTGCTTTTATTGCAATTGATAACAGCCCCTGCAGTATTTAAGAATGGTCTACCAAGGATGATCGACATATTGTCGCCCTCGGGCATATCAGGAATAACAAAGTTTGTCAAGATAGTAACATTTGCAACCACAACGGGAACGTCCTCACAAATTCCAATAGGTAAAGCAGTGGACTTATCAACCATTTGCAAAGATATCTCAGTAGGTGTAATCTTACTCAAATCAAGTCGTTTATAAAGGGAGAAAGGCATAACCCTAACACCGGCTCCTAAATCACATAAAGCAGTTTTAACATAATTTGTTTTAATAGAGCAAGGTATTGTGGGTATGCCAGGATCTCCTAGCTTCTTAGGTATTCCTCCATCAAAAGAATAATTAGCAAGCATAGTGGCAATTTCAGTTTCAGGTATCTTTGTTTTGTTGGTAATAATATCCTTCATATACTTAGCATATGGAGGCATTTTCAATATATCGATCAAACGAGTACGCAAAAAGACGGGTCTAATCATTTCAGCAAAGCATTCAAAATCTTCATCATCCTTATTCTTAGAAGGCTTACGAGGGAATGGCATGGGTTTTTGAACCCATGGCTCCCTTTCCCTTCCATGTTTTCTAGCAACAAAGTCTCTCTTATCATATCATTTATTTTTAGGAGGTGGGTTATCAAGATCCTCAGCAGGTTCTATTTCTACATCATCATCATTTTCTTTATTAATATCTGGTGGAACATCTATATGCACACTATCATTTTCATCTTCCTTTTCATTATCACTAGGTGCATGTTCACTACCAGATTGTGTCTCGGCATCAAAAATACAAACATCATTTTGTTTCTCACTAGGTGTTTCTATAACAGGTTCACTAGCTAGAAGCATGCAAGGTCCTATCGTTTTTCTTCTTCTTTTTCTTATTAGAGGAACTAGGTGCATCACCATTAATTCTCTGGGAGTCCTGTTCTATTCTTTTAGGATGACCTTCTGGGTAGAGAGGATCTTGGGTCATACGACCTCCCCTAGTCATTACTCTAACAACATGATCATTCATATTTTTTTTCAGCAAGCAAATCATTTTGTGACTTAGCAACTTCGTCTAGTTGGGTATGAACCATAGAAGCATGTTTACCTAGACCTTTTACATCATTAGCAATTCTAAACATCAAGTCACTCAAACGGTCTATCATCATAGCATTACGTCTCAATTGATCTTTAACATAGTTATTGAAGTGTTCTTGCTTAACAATATAATTATCATATTCATCCATGCATTGTTCAGGAGGCTTATTGTAAGGTATGTCATTTTTAGTAAAGGAGCGGAGAGAGTTTACCTCTACTACCTGTGTCGGGTTATCAAGTCCATGTATTTTTTTCTTTCAATAGGTGGTAATTTCTTGATATCCTCAATTTTAATACCTTTCTCCTTCATAGATCTTTTGGCTTCTTGCATATAGGTACTAACTACGGACCCGTAAGTCTGTGGTGAACTACTCACACATCATCATGAGGGCAGCAAGGTTGATGAAGAGGCCCTCCGTGATCGATCCCCCCTCTGGCAGGGTGGCGGAACGGAGCTCCATATGGGATCGCGACGGAACAGAGACTTGCGACGGCGGAAAAAGTGTTTTGGGATGCCCTCTAGAGTTTTTGGAATATACATGAATTTATAGGCCAGAGAACGGGGTGAGGAGGGCCACCAGGGAGGGACAAGCCATCAGGGCGCGGCCACCCCCCTGGGCGCGCCCTATTGGCTTGTGCCTCCCTCGTGCGGCCTCCGGTCTTCTCCCGAAGCTTCCAGGTTTTCTTTTGGTCCAAAAAAAATCATTTAAAAATTCGGGGCAATTGGACTTCGTTTGGTACTGTAAACCTGAAAAGTAAAAAACACGCAGAAAAGAGGAACCGGCACTGGGCGTTGGGTCAATAGGTTAGTGCTAAAAAATAATATAAATTGGTAAATTATTACTCAAAAAGTATCCTAGAATGAAAAGATAATAGCATGGAACAATCAAAAATTATAGATACGTTGGAGACGTAGCAGTATCCCCAAGCTTGATTCTTGCTCGTCCTCGAGTAGGTAAATGATAAAAATAGTATTTTTGATGTGACATGCTACCCAATATGTAATCTTTTGCATGTATGCTCATTGAGAAACGATGAATTAACAAACATAACCATAGTAATATTTATAGGTATAAGCAACAAAATCATCAATCTTTCAAAGTATACGATCCTAAAAGAATGTTTACCCCCATTAATCTTATAAAATTAGCAAGGCATGGTTTCGTCTTCACCACATTAATACAAATGTCAAGCACCACGGTGTCCAAGTCAGGCAATTGGATCGTACTTTTTCAAAGTGCATCAACTTTTTACTCTTCACGCAATACATGAGCATGAACCATTGGACATAGCATAAAAGTGGAATAGAATATGGTGGTAGATATCAAAGGGGTAAAAGTGGAGAAGATAATATCACACCAACTTGGCGTATCAACGGGCTATGGAGATTCCCATCGATAGATGTCAATGCAAGGAGTAGAGATTGCCATGCAAATGATGCACTAGAGCTATAAGTGTATGAAAGTTCAACTGAAGCTAAGTGGGGGGTGCATCCAACTTGCTTGCTCATGAAGACCTCGTGCATTTGAGGAAGCCTGTCATCAGAATATAAAAGCCAAATTTATAATAATGAAAAAGTGATTTCCACTAGCATATGAAAATGACATAACATCAGACTCTCTATATGAAGAACAAGGTGCCACTTTGAGGCACAAGTGTAGTAAAGGATAGTAGCAAAGTCCCTTCTCTCTTTTTCTCTCATCATTTCATTTTTATTATTATGGTGGGCTCATTTGGCCTCCCCCATTTTCCATTTCCTCACTCGGACAATGCTCTAATAATGATGATCATCACACTTTTATTTACTTACAACTCAATATGGAAACTTGATATGAAGAACTATGAAACAATATGACTCAATATGAATGCCTCTAGCAGTGTACCAGGATGTCCAATGATCTAGCGTGACATGTAAAAATATGATGAACGGTGGCTTTATCACAAATACTATGTCAGCTCTATATGATCATGCAAAGCAATATGATGATGAACGAACTAGTCATATGATGTGACGGTGGAATTTGCATGGCAATATATCTCGGAATGGCTATGGAAATGCCATAATATGTAGGTATGGTGGCTGTTTTGAGGAAGATATAAAGAGTCTTATGTGTAATAGAGCGTATCATGTCACGAGGTTTGGATGCACCGGCGAAGTTTGCATCGATCCTCGTGGTGACAATGGGCAAGGCACTGTACCGAAGAGGCTAGCAAAATATGAGGTGGTGAGATTGCGTATGTCCATGGTTTCACATTAGTCATGAAGAACTCATATACTTATTGCAAAGATTTATTAGTTTTTATCACAAATTAAAGCACTACTCGCATGCCCCGAGGGAGAAGGTTGGGAGGAGTTAACCATCGCGAGCCTTTGACCCGAAACAACACTAGGATTTCAACGAGGAATAGAAATGCTCACACATTCCCACCATGCCTTTTTAATATTTAGACAAATGGAAAAGTAACACCTCTTAATATCGATACTTCTACGAATCAACAATGAGGTACTCATACCTTTTTAAAATTACCACAACAATATCATTAACCCAAAATTTCTCTTCTATGTGTTACATGATGGTTTTGATTATCACTCATTGAATACCTATTATTTTTGGACTAGTATTATGACCCATGCAAATTCCTGTCACTATTTATTAACTCTCAAACAAATATAAGTGAAGTACGAGAGTGCAATTATTTCTATAAAATCTATACGCCACCGTGCTCAAAAATATATAATTGAAGTACTAGAGTGACTGCTAAGCTCACAACATATAAGTGAAGCACATAGAGTATTCTAATAAATTATGATGAAGGTGTGTCTCTATCAAATAGGTGTGTCCATCAAATGATGATTGTGGCAAACTAAAAAATAAATCAAACAAAAGCAAATGATGCTCCAAGTATAACTCATATCATGTGACGAATAAAAATAAAGCTCCAAGTGACATACCGATGGATTGAGACAAAAAAGGAGATGCCTTCTGGGGCATCCCCAAGCTTAGACGCTTGAGTCTTCCTAGAATAATATCTTGGGGTGCCTTGGGCATCCCCAAGCTTAGGATCTTGCCGCTCCTTATTCCTTTGTCCATTGTGATAACACCCAAAACTTGAAAACTTCAATCACACAAAACTCAACAAAACTTCGTGAGATCCGTTAGTATAAGGAACATATCAAATACTTTAGCTACTGTTATAAATTGATTGATATTTCATTATTGCATAATAGGTACTGTATTGTAACTTCTCCATGGCTTATACCCCCCGATACAATCCATAGCATCATCAAAACAAGCAAAAACAGAATCTATCTAAAACAGAATAGTCTGTAATGATCTATAAAGAACCTACACTTATGTAACTCTAAAAATTCTGAAAAATTAGGACAACATGAAGAATTTGTATAGCGGTATTGTGTAAGAAAAGTCAGATCAAAAAGACATTCCAGTAAAATCAGAGAAATTCTGCACTGGACGCTAAAGTTTCTGTTTTTGCACCGTATCAATTCTACTCATCTTGTGAGTCATCCCAAAGGCTTTACTTGGCACAAACACTAATTATAACATAAAAACACAATAATTATAGAGGCAATAATCATGTTATCACACCAAAACAGAAAGTAAAAAGTATAAATAAAGATAACTATTGGGTTGCCTCCAAACAAGCGCTATTGTTTTATGCCCCTAGCTAGGCATAATGCATAGTTTCAAGTATTGTCATATTTGACACTCCACCATAAGTGGCTCTCATGATTGATTCATAAGGTGGTTTAATTCTATTCCTAGGGAAGTGTTCCATCCCTTTCTTTAATGGGAATTGGAACCTTATGTTCCCTCTTTCATATCAATAATTGCACCTATAGTTCGTAAGAAAGGTCTTCCAAGTATTATTGGACAAGCAGGATTGCAATAAATATCAAGCACAATGAAATCTACAGGCACATAATTTTTATTTGCAATAATAAGAACATCATTAATTCTACCTAAAGGTTTCTTACTGGTAGAATCCGCAAGATGCAAGTTTAGGGAACACTCTTGAATATTAGTGAGACCAAGCATATCACAAAGAGATTTAGGTATAGTTGAAACACTAGCACCAAGGTCACACAAAGCATTACATTCATATTTATCGATCTTTATTTTGATAGTAGGTTCCCACTCATCATGCAATTTTCTAGGAATAGAAACTTCAAGTTCAAGTTTCTCATCATAAGCTTTTATCATCGCTTCCACTATATGATTAGTGAAAGCCTTGTTTTGTTCATAATTAAAGTCCTTGTGATCCAAGATAGTGGGAACATCACTAGTTACAGTTTTGACCTCTCCAAACCCACTTTTTCAGTTTTAGCATTAAAATCATCGCCCTCCAAGCAAACAGGACTCTCTCTAGCTAAAGTTGACTCATATCCAGTCCCTTTATCATTTGTATTCAGAGAGGTAAACAAAGATTCAATATGAGAAGTTCCAATCATTTTAAGATCTTCATCATGATTCCAGTAAAAACCAGGTGAAAGAGCTTTTTCTAGGAATTCCCGCTTAGCTTTCAACTTAGCGGTCCTGTCCTTACTTTCATTAATAGATATTTGGATAGATTTAATAGTCTCATTAAAATCATGCTTGGGTGGCAAAGTTTTACTTTTGAGAGTTTCTACATCAAGAGTAATTATATCCATGTTTTTTAGCCAAAGTATCGATTGTATGCAACTGTCACACCCTATGTTGTACCAATTTGCTATGCTATGGTTTATAAAATTTGGACCCATTTAAAACTTTTGCTTACTTGTGATGATTGACTTGAGTGCTTTTTGCTTGAATGCTTGATTGAGTTTTAATTAACAAGAATTCTTCTTCTCTCCATACTCATCTTCTTGATCAAAAATCTTACCCAATGATCATACCATGTGTATAGGACCTAAAACTATTTTTATAAAATATTACTTTGGACATAGAGCATTTATTCAATTTAGGTTTTCAAAAACCCCTCAACTGAGGTTTGTACTACAAGTCCTCAAATTAGGGTGAATGTTTTTCCCCAAAGACTTTATTTTGAACCTACCATATATAAGAATTCCCAAAACCACCAAATATTATTTTTAAAGATTATTTTCCTATTTTATTTAAAGGCTTTTTCTGAAGGCCAGCAATGGTCTTTCATAGGGAAAAATTATTTTTATGCTTTCCAAATATTGTAGAAAATTTAGGGAAACTCAGTGGACATATATTTTCCATATATATGAGTTTCAACACATGGTCTTGTTCAAAATATTGGACAAAACCCTCCAAAACCATTTCTGTTCATTTCAAGCATTTGAAATATTTATATAAGAAATATTCTCAAATAAATCCAAAAAAATTCTGGCAAGTCTCACATGACATATGTGATGATCTTGACAAGTTTCATTCCAATACTAAATGTTTTTATTCACTAAAATATCCCAAAACCATTCTTGCCCATAGCCAAATTTTAGCAACTCTACATTGCCAACTGTCTCCTATTGACCTCAAACTTTGTGGACATGCTCTAATCCCCAAATAATGCCTTCACACCAAGTGGTGCATTAAGGAGAATAGATTTGCATGGATAGAACTAAGCAAATCAGTTTCTTCTTATTTCTAGGGTTTACAATGTTTGCATTGTCAACTTCCTTCAAACCTGCTCAAACCATGTGGTCAACCTTGTTTTTACCTATCCTTTGATCCTGTTAAATATCACAGTAAGTGGAACCTTTTACTTGCCCAAAACTGCATCAAACACCTTCTGGTAGTTTGGTAAAAGCCATGTTTTGACACCTTCCATTGTTCTCCTTGACCCAAGATTTTTAACACAACTCCACATTGTTGCTTTCTACCTCAAGTAAGAAGCCCCAGCTTTGGTTCAATGATTGGTGGGGTGAAAACCCATTTTTACTTCTCTGGACAGTCAAACCAACAGCATTTCTACCTCTCCCTCCACTTACCTCTACTCTCCCTAGCCCCCTCTAGCTCCTAGAGCATCTCCAGAACACCCAAGAGCTAAGTGACATGCTGGGACGCGTCCAGAGCATGCAATGCATGCCATGGCATGCCATACGCATGCTCTGGAGCACGCTACAGTGCCCAGCCGCACTGTAGCAGGAGCATTCCGAGCCCCCCCCCGACAGCATTGGGATGGGGGAACATGTCCCCTGGATTCCCCTCGACGTCTGCAACCTTCCAACCGGTCGGCCCCCTCCCCCTTCTCTCTTCGACGACCTCCAGTGCGCGTGCCCGGCGCCGCCCGAGCCGGCCAATGCACGGGCTCGCATGCGCGACGCCTTTGATCTCTCTCACTCCCTCTCTTCTCTCCCGTAGGCCTAGAACAACCCCACGAACGCCCCGGGGCAAGCCCCGTGCGCTCTCTACCTCTCTGGCAACCGCTTCGTCCTCGCCAGCGCATGAGTCTACGGTGAACTCGCGCCTGCCTATATAAAGCGTTCCCGGACCCCTCTCTCCCCTTAGCTGGCCCTCTCTCCTCCCCAATCGACCTCCCGTGCCACCAAATCCGCCCCGGAGTCGCCTGAGCTCGAGATGGAACCCGAGCTCCGCCGGCTCAGCTCGCCGGAGATCTCGAGGTATAGGCCCCCTCAGACCCTCCTTTCTCTTCCCCTGGAACCCCCTCTCGCTCCTGACGCCGTTCCCCCTCTCCTCCGTGCAGGTTGCGGTCAGAGACGACCGGAGCAAGCACCTCCCGAAGCTCCTCCGCCGTGGGTGCTCGTCGGCGGCGAACCAGGGCACCTCCGGCCCCCCTTCCACCTCCATCAGATCAACGGCTCGACGCTGATCGCATTCCCGTGCTCGCCAGCCCTCGCCGTCCTCCCCTCTACTGCCGGTGAGCTCGCCGTCCCCTCTGTCCCGAGGTGGGAGATGACAAGTGGGACCCCCCTGTCATCCCCACACCTCCCTCTCTCCCCTCCCTCTCGCTGACGCTGGGGCCAGCGCGTCAGGTTTGAAGCTGGCCGCGCACGCGCCCGCAGCTCGGCTGGGCCGGCTCTGCTAGCCGATTTGGCCCAAAGGGCACAATGCCCATTTTCCTTTTTCTTTTCTATTTATTTTTCCAGAAATTCCACTGGCTAAAATAAAAATCCAAATCCAGTGATTCCAATTTCTAAAATCTTCAAATATTGTGTAGTATTTGATGATCCCACTTGTGCCAATTTTTGAAAACTTTTTATGTACTGTTTTATTTTAAAACCCCTTTTTGAGCACTTTTTGTTTATGTTAAAATGCTTTTCACTACTTTTTACACTTCAAAACCAGAGGCTAGTATTTTTAACATTCCTAGTTTTCACCCTAGTATTTTACAAAAGTGGTTTGGCATTTTTAGGAGTGATTTATTTCCCCTGTTTTTGCCGTGCTCTTATTTTTGCCCATTAATATTGCGACGATAACTTGCGTTGTTGACGAGGGTGTTGGACCAGAAGACTTTGAAGACCCCGAGAACTTTGTTGAGCCAGGCAAGCAGCCCTTGACCATGTTCAAAGAAACCATTTTTATTGCATGGCATATAGCACTTTACTTTTGATATGTTGATCATGATGTTATGGTGACCACCTTTATGGGTTGCCTCCGATGTTTTTTTACCCATTGATACTTGCATGAAATGACTCTACTTTCTACTTAGAGTTGTGCGGGTGGGAAGTAGTTAGGATGCGAATTAGTTGCTACGCAAGTGGGATGGGATAATACATGGTGTCAGAAAGGAAATGTTTTCAAAGACTTTTCGAAAACCCCATCGGGTGCCACTAATGCCCGAGGGAGATGATGTTGAGCTAGGTAACCACTTGACAAAGAAGTGGTGTACCGAGGCAAGTGAGAGTGTGTGTTATTTTTCGAAAACGGAGAAATTTAAGATCTGCTGACCGTCCCAACCTTACATGTACAACTACGATACCCCTTATGGGGCAGGGCTTTGTTGATTACTTTGGAGGTACTAGCATTGAGCCCGCATTACTAGTGGCGGGAGTGATGTGGTCTCTCTCGATACGGGGCGTACCTGAAAGGACGACCATGGGTTGTTTTCACAGACACCGGGCACATCGTTGCGTGCCCCCGTGGATGATACTTGTGATGTACATCATGGGGGATGGTATCAACGAGTGGACTCTTTGTTAGTATCGTCAGGGGAAAGGCATTGTTCGGGTACTTACCTCGGGTATGAACAATACCGCGAGTCGTGGCTTGACACGGAAGTTTCCCGAGTCTCGTGGGTAAAGTGTGCAACCTCTGCAAAGTGTAAAACTATTCGAATAGCCGTGTCCATGGTCATGGACAGTTGGAGGTACTGCTTAAACTACGTCCGATGTTTTCACAAACTTGGTGTGTGTGTGTGGGGGGGGGGGGGAGAAAGATGGAATACTCGAGTTAAGTCGGATGACTTGAAATGATGATAGAACATGAGATGTTCAAATCTTGTTTATATTGATATCTTTAACCTGTTCATACGAATACTTGTGACCTGTTGATGCATGCTTTTACAAGTTGATTGATCATGTCATTGCACACAAAATTAGCTTTCCGCAACTTACCTACTTAGTGCTATATCATGCATTGTCATACCTTGTTCCAAAACATGGATTGCTTGCGAGTACATTCAAAGTACTCATTGGCTTGCCGCTGGTTATTTAATTGGCCAGGCATGGAAGAGCAGGAATATGGTGAAGAATTTGTTGGTGACGAACATGCGAATTAGGATGCTTCCTAGTCAGAATGCCTGCAGGATTAAGGCAGATGGCATGGCTCTATGCTATCTTTCAAGATTTCTGCTATGAGTTTATGTTTATTATTTGGCCTTCATGGCCCTATCTATGTAAGACTTGACCTCGATGGTCTTTATTTATGTAAGACAGTATGTATGGATGTAAGACTCTTGTTATTCAGCTTCTGTGTGTTCAGTGAGCATTGATCTCTGGGAACACTGTACACGTGCATTCAGTGATCACGACTTATGAGTCGGGGTCCCCACAACAACTTTTCTTCTACCATAGTATTAAAAATCTTTTGAAAACCAATAAATTCTTTAATTGTGTTCTCAAGATCAGAGGGTATCCTATTAGCATTTGTAGAAGAATTTCCATAAGAATTACCATAAGAATTTCCATAGTTGTTAGAGGAGTTACCGGGATATGGCCTAGCATTGAAATTTCCTCTATAAGCATTGTCATTGAAATTATTTCGCGAGACGAAGTTCAAATCAATAGCATCATTATTTTTATCAATCAAAGTAGACAAAGACATATCATTTGGATGAACATGAGTATTTTTGCTAGCAACCATATTCATGAGAGCATCCACTTTTTCACTCAAAGTAGCGATTTCTTCAACATAATTTACCTTCTTACCAGTTGGAGCTCTTTCGGTATGCCATTGAGAATAATTTGTAATGATGTTGCCCAGAAGTTTTATGACATTTCCTAAGGTCGCATCCATAAAGGTACCACCTGCAGCAGAATCTAGAAGATTTCTTGACACAAAGTTTAGTCTAGCATAGAAATTTTGGACAATCATCCACAAGTTTAACCCATGAGTAGGATGATTTCTAATCATCAATTTCATTCTCTCCCAAGCTTATGCAACATGTTCTTGATCATGTTGTTTAAAATTCATTATTTGATTTCTAAGGGAGATGATCTTAGCAGGAGGAAAATACTTGGCAATAAAAGCATCTTTACACTTATCCCATGTTCCAATACTATTACGTACGTGGTAAAGATGAAAACCATGCCTTAGCTTTATCTCTTAATGAAAAAAGGAAATAATTTTAATTTCACAATATCATTATCCATATCCTTTTTCTTTTGCATATCACAAAGCTCGACAAAAGTAATAAGATGAGAAGCGGGATCCTCATTAGGACTTCCCGAAAATTGATCTTTCATCACAAGATTCAGCAATGCAACATTAATATCAAAAGCCTCCGCACTAGTGGCGGGTGGTATAGGAGTACAAATAAAATCATTGTTATTAGTATTTGAAAAGTGATACGTCCATTTTGCATCATGATTTCCTACTGTTATTTACTTTGTTTTGTTTAATAATAATGCTTTGGGGAGTGATTCTAATGCCTTTTCTCTCATAATATGCAAGGTTTACACAAAGAGGGAGAATACCGACAGCTGGAATTCTGGACCTAAGAAAAGCACATCAGAGATACCTATTCTGCACAACTCCAATGAAGCTGAAATTTTACGGAGATTATTTTTGTATTTAATAAAAAATACTGGAGCATCACCAAAGAACTAGCCATGGACAGGGGTGCGTGGAAGCTTGCTATCCATGTGCCAGAACCATGAGTTGGTCACGAGATCTTATGGGTTTCACCTCTAGCCTACCCTAACTTGTTTGGGACTAAAGGCTTTTTTGTTGTTGTTGTTGTTGTTTTTTTTGTAATAAAAAATACTGGAGCAGAAAACTACCGGAGGGGGCCAGCTAGCTGGGCACAACCCACCAGGGCGCGCCAGACCCCCCTGGGCACGCCCTGGTGCATCGTGGCCACCTCGGCCCACCTCCGGAGCCCATCTTCTGGTATATAGTCACATTTGACCTAGGAAAAAAAATCAGAGGAGGACTTTCGGGACGAAGCGCCGCCGCCTCGAGGCGGAACATGGGCAGGAGCACTTTTGCCCTCCGGCGGAGCGATTCCGCTGGGGGAACTTCCCTCCCGGAGGGGGAAATCGAAGCCATCGTTATCACCAACACCCCTCTCATCTTTGGGAGGCCAATCTTCATCAACATCTTCAACAGCACCATCTCCTCTCAAACCCTAGTTCATCTCTTGTGTTCAATCTTTGTACCGGAACCTCAGATTGGTATCTGTGGGTGACTAGTAGTGTTGATTACCTTGCGTAGTTGATTACTATATGGTTTATTTGGTGGAATATTATATGTTCAGATCCATTATGCTATTTAATACCCCTATGATCTTGAGCATGTTTATTATTTGTGAGTAGTTACCTTTGTTCTTGAGGTCACGGGAGAAGTCATGTTGCGAGTAATCATGTGAATTTGATATGTGTTCGATATTTTGTTGATATGTATGTTGTGATTCCCTTAGTGGTGTCATGTGAACGTCGACTACATGACACTTCACCATTCATGGGCCTAAGGGAATGCATTGTGGAGTAGTTATTAGATGATGGGTTGCTAGAGTGACAGAAGCTTAAACCCCAGTTTATGCGCTACTTCGTAAGGGGCTGATTTGGATCCAAACGTTTAATGCTATGGTTAGATTTTATCTTAATACTTTTCTCGTAGTTGCGGATGCTTGCGAGGGTGTTAATCATAAGTGGGAGGTTGTTCAAGTAAGAACAGCACCCAAGCACCGGTCCACCCACATATCAAATTATCAAAGTAGCGATCACGAATCAAACCAACATGATAAAAGTGACTAGATGAAATTCCCGTGTACCCTCAAGAACACTTTGCCTATTACTAGAGATTGTTCTGGCCTGTCCTTTGCCTCAAAAGGATTGGGCTACCTTGCTGCACCTTGTTTACCATTACCGTTACTTGCTTGTTACCAATTATCTTGCTATCAAACTATCTGTTACCTACAATTTCAGTGTTTGCAGAAATTACCTTGCTGAAAACCGCTTGTCATTTCCTTCTGCTCCTCGTTGGGTTCAACACTCTTACTTATCGAAAGGACTACGATTGATCCCGTATACTTGTGGGTCATCAAGACTCTTTTCTGGCACCGTTGCCGGGGAGTGAAGCGCTCTTGGTAAGTGGAAATCGGTAAGGAAAAACTTATACTACGTGCTGAAATTTATTGCTACTTGCTACTATGGAAAACAATCCTTTGAGGGGTTTGTTCGGGGTATCTTCACCTCGACCGGAACCACAATTAGTTGCCCCTCAACCTACAACACCTACTTAAAATGGTACTTATGAAATTCCTTCGGGTATGGTAGAACAACTGCTTGCTAAACCTTATGCAGGAGATGGAACTGAACATCCTGATATGCACCTATTATATGTGAACGAAATTTGTGGATTATTTAAGCTTGCAGGTTTACCCGGAGATGAAGTTAAGAAGAAGGTTTTCCCTTTTATCTTTGAAGGGAAAAGCATTGACATGGTATAGGCCATGTGATGATCTTGGATCGTGGAACTGGAATCGTTTGCAATTGGAATTCCACCAAAAGTTTTATCCCATGCATCTACTTCACCGTGATCAGAATTATATATATAATTTTTGGCCTCATGAAGGAGAAAGCATCGCTCTAGCTTGGGGGAGGCTTAAGTAAATGTTATATTCATGCCCCAATCATGACATTCTGAGAGAGGTTATCATTCAGAATTTTTATGCTCGGCTTTCTCATAATGATCAATCCATGCTCGATACTTCTTGTGCTGGTTCTTATATGAAGAAGACTATTGAATTCAAGTGGGATCTCTTAGAAAGAATTAAACGCAACTCTGAGGATTGGGAACTCGATGAAGGTAATGAGTCAGGTATAAAGCTTGAGTTTGATTGTGTTAAATCTTTTATGAATACCGATACTTTTCATAAGTTTAGCACTGAATATGGACTTGACTCTGAGATAGAAGCCTCTTCCTGCGAAGCATTTGCTACTCACGTTGACCTCCCTAAGGAGAAGTGGTTTAAATATCATCCCCCTATTAAAGAAGAAATTAAAGAACCGGTCATAGCTAAAGAAGAAACCATCTTTTACAATGTTGATCCAGTTGTGCCTACCGCTTATATTGAAGAACCACCTTTCCCTGTTAGGATAAAGGAACATGCTAAGGTATCAACTGTGGTTCGTAAGAGTAATATAAGAGCACCTAAACCCCCTGAACAAATTAAAGTAGAACCTATTATTGCTATGGTTAAAGATCTCTTGGTAGAAAATATTGATGGGCATGTTATCTACTTCTGTGATGAAGCTGCTAGAATTGCTAAACCCAATGAAAAAGATAAACATAGACCCATAGAAGGCATGCCTGTTGTCTCAGTCAAAATAGGAGATCATTGCTATCATGGTTTATGTTATTTGGTTGCTAGTGTGAGTGCTATCCCTTTTACTCTATACCAAGAAATTATGGATGAGATAGCACCTGCTGAAATGGAAGACATTGATGTTACTATTAAACTTGCTAATAGAGACACTATCACACCACTTGGGATTGTTAGAGATGTTGAAGTCTTGTGCGGGAAAGTAAAATACCCTACTGATTTTCTAGTTCTTGGTTCCCCACAAGATGAATTTTGTCCCATTATCTTTGGTAGACCTTTCTTGAGCACCGTCAATGCTAAGATAGATTGTGAAAAACAAACTGTCGGTGTCAGTTTTGGTATTGTGTCTCATGAGTTTAATTTTTCCAATTTTAGTAGACAACCTCGTGATAAAGCGTTATCTAGTAAGGATGAAATAATTGGTCTTGCTTCTATTGCTGTGCCTCCCACTGATCCATTAGAACAATATTTGCTTGACCATGAAAATGATATGCACTTGCGTGAAAGAAATGAAATAGATAAAATTTTCTTTGAACAACAACCTCTCCTGAAACACAATTTGCCTATTGAAACTCTTGGAGGTCCTCCTCCACCTAAAGGTGATCCTGTGTTTGAATTGAAACAATTGCCTGACACTTTGAAGTATGCTTATCTTGATGAGTGTTGGATTTCGGTGTGACACCCTGGTTTTGTGCTACAGTGATCATTGTAATTAAGCACAGTGATGACCATGATCAGTGCCTAATCATTTTGCTAAACAAGATATGATCCAGTTAAAATTCATATCTCAGTTCGAATTCCACTTCAAAAGCCAATTGAATTTTATTGTGATAAATTAAATCCTCAAACAGCGTGGGAAAAATGTTGCACACTTGCTATAACTCATAAAACAAATGTTGTTTAGGAAAACAACATCGCCCTCAAGCTGGTGTGGACCCCACCATCAAAACAGAGTCATTTTTGCATTTAAAAGTGCTCATTAATTGCATGGTTAATTCCCACAGTGCCCAAAAATGTTTAAACTTGTTGTGGCAATGAAGAATATTGCAAGCTATTTGATGGACCATGTTGCACATTTTCGCTAAAAGGAATTGTGGCCAAAAGAAAATAAAACATAAGCAAAAGAATGAAAATAGAAAAGAAAAAGAAAAATGGAAAAGCGGCACTGTGCACTTGGCCCAGCCAGCCCAACAGTGCGGCCCAGCCCACTGTGGCCGGCCTTTCGTCCTCCTCGCGCCAGCGCCAGGAGAAGGCCGACGCCATGGCGACCGACGCGCGCGCTCGCTAGTCCGGCTCCTGTCGCGCGAGATCTTTCCCCCTGCTGGCATGGATGGATAAGAACGGCCCCCTGCTCCCCTCTGGATGTCTCTGCCACTCCTCTCCCCCTCTCCATCGCTCGCCCCCTCCTCTCCCAAGCGCCACCGCCGCCATGGCCGTCGGCTAGACGCGGCCACCGTGCCTCCCGCGCCTTGCCGTCGCGCCAAGAAGGACCGCACCGACCTCCTCGTCCTCCCCGTGCATTGGATCGAGCCGGAGCTGCGCCCAGACGTCGCCATCGACCGTCTTCCTCCTCAGGACCCGAAGGCTCGCCGCCGTCGATTCGCCGTCTGCACTGCACCAGCTCCTCCATCGGGCCTTCCCAGCGACGCCAGTGAGCTCCTCTGGCCGCCCCTCTCCCTTAGTGCGCTCCCATAGCTCCCTATAGCTAGTCGCCGCCGTAACTGAGCTCCGGTCGCCGCGATTGTCGTCGGGCACGAGCTCTGCGTGCCCCTGGCACCCCGTGCGTGCCACGGGCATGCTCCAGAGCGACCGTAGGACCGATCCCACGCGGTAGCTAGCTCGTTTTCGTCCTGGTTTGCTCGCTGCCATGGACGCCCGAAGCCTTGCTCCGCCGCCGTCAACGTAGCGCTCAGCTCCCACCACCGTAGCTCGTCCTGATGCCCGGAATGGATCGGCGACGACGCCAGCTCGCGAACGCACGAAACGACGTTCGATTTGGTGCCCTGTAGGCGATTTCCGAGCCCCCTCGCCGTCTCTGGTGCTCGCCAGAGCTCCTCCGGCGACGGACGCCAGCCGCCGCCGACGTGGCTGGACCGGGGCCACCTGCAAGGTCACTGACCCGTGGGCCCCAAGCCACTGGTTGACCGGTTGACCTGGTCAACCCTGCTGACTGGGCTTGACCAGTCTATGACAAGTGCCCCCCCTGTGAGTATGACAGTGGGCCACCCCTGTCAGTTGCTTAATTAGTAAATAGATTAAGTTAAAATTAATTAATCTGCCTAATGTGACACTGACCAGTGGGGCCCTTCCCTAATTAATCTGTTTTAGGATTAATATAACACTGGTTTAAATATGAGACAATGACATGAGGGCCCCACATGTCAGGTTTGACCTGGTCAGCCGTCCTGTTGACTGCTGATGTCACCATTACGTCATGCTGACGTCACTCTGCACTGTTCTGGATAATGTTGATTTAAATAAATAGAATAATTTCAGAAATTGTTTAAATCTTTGAAAAATCGTATAAAATAATCCGTAGCTCGGATGAAAAAGTTTTATACATGAAAGTTGATCAGAAAAATCCCACGAATCCGAATACGCAGTCAGTTAGTCTGTCACATGCCTCTAGCATAGCAAACGTGGAACTTTTCCATCATTTTCATCTGTCCGGTAAAAGCCAGAGACCCGGGAAATATCGTCAGATATTCTTCCGACCCGTCTGCGACGTATAATACAGCGTTAGTACATGCCTAGCCCTGCATATTGCCATGTCATGCATCGTGTTGCATCTGTGCTTTATATTTATTGTTTCTCCCCCCTCTTCTTACCGGTAGACCCCGAGACCGACGCTGCTGCCGGGTACGACTACGCCGTTGACGATCAGTCTTTTGCCGTAGAGCAGCAAGGCAAGCAAAACCCCCTTGAGCATTCCGATATCGCCTATTCCTTTCCCTCTTATTCTTGCATTAGATTTTTGCTACTGTATTAGTTAGCTCCTACTCTGATGCATAGCCTGTTTCTGATAAACTGCTACTGTACCTGCAATCATATCAACTGCTTAGCATAGGTTGATCAATGAATCCCCAGTGACCCCTTAGTCCCAGTTGCCCCTGCTTCTTCATCGACGACTCGACGGCTCGAAGACTCGGTCAACCGACCGACGAGCCAGGCCCCTCACATCACCGCACACCCCTTAGTTGTACGACTCTGCAGAGCTACTATCGAGTACCGAGGGTGACACCTCGTGAAGTACTCATGATGCTAACTCTGTGGTGCAGCTAGTCGGTCGTGGTTATCGAGGGTGATTCCTCCTTCACCACTCCCGACGATGACTCTGTCGTGCAACCCCTCAAGTGTGGGACCCTCGAGGGTGATTCCTCTAAGTCCACCTTGGCGGTTTCATCGAGCGGGACCCTTTGAGGGTGATTCCTCAGGTTCCGTCTTGATGTTTTATACACACAGTTACTATGACCTGGTTACAGAAACATGTTGGTGATGGGTCGGCCCTGAGGGGTACCCACGGTTTGATGATGAAGAGGCGTGGACGGGCAGGAGAGGCCCTTGCCACACATCCTCGAGTCGGGGCGACGGGACCGCACTTCATGGGTCGCGCTTGCCCCGCATTAATAAAATGCTAATGGGTTGGATATTTGATCTGAGTTGGTCGTTGACCTTATTGCTCACCAAACCATCACGTGGGAAAGTTATGGGCACTCAGCGTCGTTGTATCAGCCGAAGCTCTTCGGACATCAGCAATGGAGCGGCGCGCGCCTGAGTGGTCCGCAACGGCATCGCGCTTGTTATAAGGGGTGCTAGGACTGACCTCGGCCGCGTTTGCATCGTGCAGGAGCGCGTAGGGCAAGTGGGCCCACGACCCCTGTGTGCTTAGGATTTAGACCGGCGGGCTGGCCTCTTCGTTGAGCCTAGGTGGGGCGACGACGTGCTGCTATCCCGAGGCCGGGCATGACCCAGGAAAGTGTGTCCGGCCGGAGGTGATCAGGCGTGTTGGAGATGCGGTGCACCCCTGCAGGGATGATTAATCTATTTGAATAGCCGTGTCCACGGTAACAGGACGACTTGGAGTTGTACCTTGACCTTATACAACTATAATTGTGATTTAATTTGAAATGAATGTTGGCTCCGGGATTGCTTCCTCGCAGGGAGTCGAGGAAGAATCTCTGGGCGTGGTTACTTAATAAAATTGCTACAATAATATGACTATATTTGAGATACCAGTCTACTCTCTTCTAATGCTGCAAGATGCTGGAGATGCTAGTCTTCGATAGGACTAGGCCTTCCCCCTCATTCTTGCTTTCTGCAGT
Source organism: Elymus sibiricus (assembly GCA_039707655.1). Lineage (NCBI taxonomy): Eukaryota > Viridiplantae > Streptophyta > Magnoliopsida > Poales > Poaceae > Elymus > Elymus sibiricus. Next base: position 139,505,196 of record CM077665.1, on the reverse strand, counting down.
CAGTCCATATATAAACCCATTCCTTGATACTGATGCATACTTAGCATAGTTCTGATGTCAGTCTTGCGAGTACTTTGGATGAGTACTCACCGCTGCTTTGCTTTCTCTTTCCCCCTCGATACGATTCTGCGTTCAGACGATGGAGCCCAGGAGTTGGAGTACGCCGGAGACGACTACTACACCACCGCTGGAGCCTACTACTACGTGGAGAATGCCGACGCTCAGGAGTAGTTAGGAGGTTCCCAGGCAGGAGGCCTCGCCTCTTTCGATCCGCTGCTTATGTTTGTACTAGCCTTCTTAAGGCAAAACTTGTCTAACTTATGTCTGTACTCAGATATTATTTGCTTCCGCTGACTCGTGCTTGTCGAGCTTTGTAGTCGAGCCCTCGAGGCCCTTGGCTTGTAATATGAAGCTGTATGACTTTAATTTGTGTCTAGTGTTGTGTTGTGATATCAATCAGTGAGTCCCTAATCTTGGTCGTACGCATTGTGTGTATGATTAGCATACGGTCGAAATCGGGGGCGTCACATTCGGGCTCCGCAAAACCCTTAAGATTCGAACACAGGGGCGTGTGCGAAGATCCCCTGCAGCCTCGCCCTACCTAGCTCGCTACTCGATGGACGAGACGATGAACTCGTGCGATGACGAGAAAGAAGGTGAACACGGTGGTTTACCCAGGTTCGGGCTGCTGCGAAGCGTAATACCCTACTCCTGCTTTGGTGGATTGCCTCTCGAGGAGGTGTGGTGGATGAACTAGTATAGTGTTTTGGAGCCTTGTGAGGGCGCTCCTGAGGTGTTCTTGGCCCTCTGTTGGCTTGGTGATGGATGAGTGGATCGGCCGATTTTGGATCCCCCTCTACGGTGCAGCCTAGCCTCTATATATAGCGGTGGCCCGGGTCCTCTTCCCTTATCGCAATGGCGGGAAGGGATCCCACAACGGCCAATTTTGAAGGGGGATAGGAGTACATGCCCGCCCTGCCCAAAGGCGGTCTTTTCCTACAAAGTTGCCGTCGATGATGTAGAGGTGGGCTCGGTGTCGGTGTCAAAACCGGCAGATCTCGGGTAGGGGGTCCCGAGCCGTGAGACTAGAATCAATGGTAACAGGGGACGAAGGGGACAGTGTTTTACCCAGGTTCGGGCCCTCCTATGGAGGTAATACCCTACGTCCTGCTTGATTATATTGATGGTATAGGTGTTACAGAGTTGATCTACCTCGAGATCATATGACTAAAACCCTAGATGAGTTCTGTTGGTCTACAACCTAAAACCCTTCGGCTTATATAGACGCCGAGGGTACCTAGGGTTTACACATGGTCGGTTACACGTCGAAGGGAAAACATGCCTATTCACTACTCCAAACGTGGAGAATACGCCACGATCCTCGAAGCTTCCTTCCTGAAAACAGGGTCTTCGATCAATCCAGTGCACGACAAACGGCCCATATAGTCCGGCCCATAAGAAATAGGTCGGCTTCCCGAGGACCCCTTAAACCAGGACTCCCTCAGTAGCCCCCGAACTAGCCTCCAATGCCAAGGGTCCTAGCTCCAGCTGCTTCATATGATCAGAGTCTTCGGTTTGTGAGGCGAGTTCCTTTCTCCGAATAGTGACCGGCCAAGTTTTAGTTCGGCCTCCGACGACGTGTAATTTTTCCGATCATAGATCGTCCGATCATCACGAATAATTCGGCCTTGAAGGCCAAACATCAAGGAGTAAATAGTGCTCCCTGACGACCTTTCCGATGAAAGGTCACGGCCCACCACGACCGCTAAACCAGTCAGAAAGGCCCGATTTGCGGTTCGAGGCCGTTTTCATCAGCACGACCCTTCAATGCACAGATCGTGCTCTGTTTCACACGGGATATATTTAATCATGCGCGTATAACGGCACGCACGTCTTGGGAAGCGGAGGGATTCACGGCGCAGTGAAGGGAGGCTAACCTGCGGCAAGCCCAATAAAAGGGGAAGAAAACCCCAAGGCTTATCCGCACTTCCCATTCGCACCCCTGCTTCCCCAATCTCCTGAGCTTCCAGAGCCCAGATCTAGGTTTTCCACCCTTCCTCCTCCGAGCTCTGCCATGGCCAGCTCCGGCTCCAACGGCAAGTGGGAGGCTTCCACGGTCACAGACCAGGACATCCGGGACCTCAAGGACGTCGTCTACCTCCCTGCCAATATCTTCCACCGCGCTGCGGAGGAGGGCCAGGTGATCCCCACCCCCAAACCAGGCGAGAGGGTGGTCTTCATTCCTCATTTCATCCGAGGATTGAGCTTCCCGCTCCACCCCTTTGTGAGGGGCCTTATGTTCTTCTATGGATTTGACTTCCACGACCTCCCGCCGAACTCTTTCATGCATATATCGGCCTTCATCATCGTCTGCGAGGCCTTCTTGCGGGTCGAACCACACTTCGGACTATGGCTCAAGATCTTCAACATCAAGACGAAGTGTGTCACAGGCGCACACGCAGACTGCGGCGGGGCGGTCATCAGCAGGCTTCCACGCGCAGTATGGCCATCCGGCACCTTCATCGACACCATCAAGACTTGGCAAAAAGAGTGGGTTTACATCACCGAGCCGAGGGAGGTGGGGGGAACTGTTCCTGCCGAATTCAGATCCGCCCCCCCGACCAGATTGACCTCATGGGTCCGAAAGGGCCTCGACTGGGGGTCGGACACAGAGGTGGATGACCTGCAGAGGGGCATCGCCTCCATGATCAAGGATGGAGTCGAGTTGACCCACGTGGTCCAGGTTATGCTTCGGCGGCGCATCCTCCCCTGCCAGCGCCGGGGCTCTCCTATGTGGACTTATCGGACGGACGATGATCCTACGATTCGTCAACTCTTCCGCACCACATGGGAGAAGCTGTGGAAGGCGCTGTTCAAGGCGCAGGAGAAGTGGCCGGCCAAGAAGGAGGACCAGGGCCTGCGCACCGATAAGCCCCCTTCCGAGGTATGTCATAGCTTCATTAGATCGGCTTTGTTTTTCTGAAGGAAATCTAAGTACTTTCCGATCACTTCCGCAGGAATGGTTGAGCAAGGCCATGGGCATCAAGTGCCCGGCTCCACAGCCCGAAGACCCTAGGTCCCAGCTGCTGTGGGAGATGCTCGTCGTGGCGCCTTATAAGGCGCCAGAGAAGAAGGAGAAGAAGAAGCCAGGCCGAGCAGGCATGCGCAACAGGGACCAGCCAGGGGCTGTGTCCAAAGAAACCCATGCCTCCTCGAATCAAGAGGAGGAGCACGAGGTTGAGGGGGGAGGCGATTCCCCCCTCGCAGGAAAGAGGGCGGCGTCATCGGACGCCTCAGAGGATATACCTCCTCCCGCCCAGAAGAAAGCGCGTCGGACACAGGTAGTTCTGTCCGACGACAGTTCGGACTCGGATACTGAGTCCGAGGACTTCGAGAGGGTTCCATGAAGGAACCTCAGGGTCAAGCCCCCACCTAGAAGGTAAATATCCGAAGACTCCCTGAACTATTAGTTCTAGGCTTTGAATGTTATTAACATGTGAGTGCCCATTAACTTGCAGCCCACCACGAGTCCTCCCCACCGATCAAGTCTCGGACGGGGAGACCCCGCCCGCCGAGCTAGCGGAGAGCGGGACCGCGTTGCACCCCTCTCCTCCGGGCGCCGCGAAGGATGCCGTGGAGGTGTCCTCCCAACAGGCTCCTTTGGAGACGGACACTGGAGGTGGGGGTGATGACGTCATGGTCGAGGCTAACACCTCGGCCGCCAAAGACCCGGGGGAGAAGCCCCTCCCGGATACTAAGGAGACCGGACGAGGAGATGTCCAGTCACCTCCAAGGCTGTCTCCAGAGCGCACCATGCCTCCGGAGGCGCCGGTTCAATCCCCGGTTGGAGATCGGGTCAACCGATCCCCACCGGCGCCACCGACCAATGGGTGGCCGGCTATGGGGGAGGCTCTATCGAGCGTCTCCCTCTCCGAGGAGCACCGCACCCTTATGGGTGCGGTACTGCGAAGCATTCAGTCCGTGGACAGCGGACTGAAGGAGGCCTTCAACGGTCTCCTGACGGGCTTTCAGGTGAGCCACGTAATGCTCTGTTCTTTGAAATATTAATTTCTTTGAGTTATGAGTATATACACGGCAGCCCCTGAGCCCTAGGTAAGTTTGGAAAAAACTTACCTGGAGGTCAATCATAGATCATTATCTGAACTATGTATAGGACAATATTTGTTCGGGACTGTCTAGCAGCCTTTTAAGAGGACCGGACATAGGATCATATTTATGACAGTTCGGAAGTTGTGAACCCGTGTAATTTGATATGGTTTTGTTTTGTATAGGCTTCGTCATCGGCGGCGGCCGTTAATGCTGCCGAGCTGGACGAGCTGAATCGGAAGCTCAAGAGCTCCGAAGATGAGCTCGAAGGTCTGAATAAGAGATTCGACGAGGCGCAAGGTAAGCCGGACTAGAATATCCAAATTTTTCATCACCGTACTGTCGAAGCAGTATTTTTGATGTGTTTTAATGCTTACGCAGCCTCGGCGAAAGAAATTGAGAGGCTCAAGGCCGAGCTTGAGAAGGCAAAGCAGGAGGCTGCGGTTGAGAGGGCGGCGGCCAAAGAAGCGGCTACCGCGCTCTCCGCCCTGAGAGCCACCAGCGACAAGCATGAAGCTCGGGTGGAGGAAATCCAACAGGAGCTCAGGGACGCCGGCCAAAAGTGTGAGGACCTTGAGCGTAAAGGCAAGGAGCAGGCCGCCGAACTATCCACCATGAAAACCAATCTCCAAAAGGAGCGGGTGGATAGGCGGTCTTTTGAAGAGCAAGTCAGCCAGGCCATGGCTATAATGGATGGTAAGCCGTATTTATTGCAGTGTGTCTACGGGGATAGCAAGTTCGAGTTGCTTACCCAAGTATGGCATTCCTCAGGCGCCTGCTCGGACCTCCAGAAGAGCACAGCGGACGCGAACCAGTTCTATGGTTCACGGGGAGAAGGAGATGAAGCTCGGCTGTTCTGGGCGCAGTTTGAAGCCCCCGAGCGCTCTCCTCTCCTTGTTGAGCAGCTGAAGCAGCTGATGGAGCTACACCGGATGGCGGAGCCGGCCATGAAGGATCTCTGCATCTGGCTATGGCTCAACGAGCTGTTGCCGGGCAGCTACTTCGGCCTGGTGCAGAAGCTGAGCGGCACCTCGCCCCGGATCGACACGCTAAGGCGATCTTCCTATATCGAGGGAGCTCGGATGACCTTTGCGAAGGCCAAGGTGCACTGGAAGGCCATGATCCAATGAAGATAGCCACCGCCCCTCCGCCTCCTGGAAAGGAGCATAGGCACCCCGAGCTGTACTTCGCCAGAGTAATGGAGGGTGCTCGGGCAATAGAGGCGCAATGTTCGAGAGAAAACATGTATGAGTAAAGGCGTTGTAATATGTCCGAAGACTTTTTAACGTGTTTATATATGCATGGTTTATCATGTCTTTCGTGTTTTGCATCCTTTATAACTCCTTTGTGGCCGTTAAACCTGAAAGCGGCGAGTCGTCGGCTTCAGCCCCCACGTAGATACTACATGGGGTGTCTCTGCCAACGCACTGTGACCCTTAGCCGAGCTATCGGTACCCGAAGGCGGCAGTGTGGGGCGGACGAGGCAATCATACCATAATGCTTTATTGCTTTCACTTAGCCGTAGGGGCGCGAGAAAGGAGTGCGGGGGGCTGATGACTAGCCCCCAGGGGTTGTGATGTTCGGATGAACCGTGGCCAAAGCCTATATCACATGGTTTGTACTAATACCAAACCCATCGTATGACACGGAATAACCTCTGATGAGATTTAGTTAAGCTCGGATTCGCAGACCAGTTCTCGCATACCATGACAGTCAGTTTTCGGCTTTCTCCGCTGAGGTGCTTGACCAGGCTAGCCAGAAGCACAATCGCAGCGGTTCTCCCTTTGCCCTTTTAGCCGAATGAGCGGAACATAAAGGGGCAAGCACAGGAGCCGGGCAACCCAACCATTGACCCAAGACATAGTTCGGAACCAATGCATATAAAGTGGAATTCCAAGCCGCCGAATCGCAAAATCAGTTGTGCTTAGGGCGATTTTTTATGGTCGAGCCCCCGGTCTATTAGCCGGTTGCCTCATATAGTATACCAAACAGGTTCGCAAGAAGAGAGGGAAAATAGAGAGTGAGCCAAAAACAGCGAAACGATCATGCGTGATACATCTGTATTTTACTCTACAACTCTTATTATTCAAAATTGCTGATACAACTGCTTACAGGTATAAAAAATGAAATATAAACCTTATAGGAGGGGTTGTACCAAGGGTCTTTGATGGGTGACCTGACGTCCTCGATGTGCCATGTCGCTTGTCCGCTCCTGCGTCTCCCAAGGAGTTGTATACCGCGATGGGTGTAATGTTCGGCGAACGGACTCTAGAGAAAAGTCTTGAGAAGTAGCCGAAATGTGAATGAGCTTTACGCCGTAGCAGGTACTGTAGTGTGTCCGAGGACATGTTGATGGTGATAGTTCGGTCTAGCCGAACACTTACCCTTTGATAATTTTCCCCACCGCTGCCCATGGAATTTTGAGCGTGAAGTTGTGCCTCCTCGGCACGTACTTTGCCAGTTCTAGGGCCGTGCGATGGGGGGCGAGTCCCTATTTATGGGGAGAAGAATGTTCTGGCACTTCGGGTTGAGACCGAGCTCGCTTCCCAGCCTTACGTGCTTTGACAGCAGATGTTGGCGCTTGCTAATCATCGGTGTAGTGGAATTCGGCCGCCAGGGCCAACGCATGTTCCTCAGTTCAGAGGGAGTGCTCTGTGTTGCCGTTGACAGTAATGACCCCCTTGGGGCCGGGCATCTTGAGCTTGAGGTATGCGTAGTGCGGGACGGCGTTAAAGTGAGCGAACGCTGTACGGCCGAGCAGGGCGTGATAGCCGCTGCAGAAAGGTACGATGTCAAAGAGCAAGTCCTCGCTTCGAAAGTTATCGGGCGAGCCGAACACTACTTCCAGGCTTACAGAGCCCGTACACCGGTCTTCGACGCCTGGGATCACTCCTTTAAAGGTAGTGTTGCTGGGCTTGATCCTTGACGGATCTATGCCCATCTTTTTCACCGTATCTGAGTAAATCAGACTGAGGCTACTTCCTCCGTCCATTAGGACTTTAGTGAGGTGATACCCGTCTATGATGGGGTCTAGGACGAGGGTGGCCGAACCCCCATGACGAATACTAGTCGGGTGGTCACGTCGATCGAAGGTGATCGGGTATGCCGACCATGGGTTATACTTCGGGGCTACGGGCTCTATGGCGTAGACATCTCGAAGGGCGCGCTTCCTCTCCTTTTTGGGTATATGGGTGGCGTATATCATATTTACTGTTTTTACCTCTGGAGGGAATTTCTTTTGTCCGCCACCAATCGGACTGCGGGGCTCATCCTCGTCCTCGCTGCGTGGGCTCTTGCCTTGGTCCTCGGATGCGAGCTTGCCGGCCTGTTTGAAGACCCAACAGTTACAGTTGGTATGGTTGGCGGGCGTCTCTTGAGTGCCGTGGATCTGGCAAGGCCTCTCCAGGATCTTGTCCAGCGGAGTGGGTCCGTCGTGTTTGCCTTTAGGAGGCTTGTTCCGCTGCCCAGGCCGGGAGTTGCGGAAGTCGGCGTTAATAGCCGTGTCATCGGCATCACTATTATTGTGCCGGCGCTTATTCTTGTTGCGTTTCGGTTTCCCGTTTCCATCCCGAACTTCGGAGGTTCCGGGGTCTTCGGGGTTGTGGCTATGTCTTGCTAGCCAGTTGTCCTCGCCCGCGCAAAAGCGGGTCATGAGTGATGTGAGGGCGGACATTGTCCTTGGTTTGTCCTGGCCGAGCTGACGAGCCAGCCATTCATCCCGAATATTGTGCCTGAAAGAGGCTATTGCTTCGGCGTCCGGGCAGTCCACGATCTGGTTTTCCTTGGTCAAGAAACGATTCCAGAATAGCCGCGCGGACTCTCCTGGCTTCTGGACGACGTTGCTTAGATCGGAGGAGTCCGGCGGCCGCACATAAGTGCCCTGGAAGTTAGATCGGAACGCTTCTTCTAGGTTCTCCCAACACCCAATGGAGTTTTTGGGGAGGCTATTTAACCAGTGCCGAGCTGGCCCCTTAAGCTTCAGGGGTAGGTACTTGATGGCGTGGAGGTCATCTCCTCGCGCCATGTGGATGTGGAGGAGGAAATCCTCGATCCATACGGTTGGGTCAGTTGTCCCATCGTATTGCTCTATGTTTACAGGTTTAAACCCTTCCGGGAACTGATGCCGCATCACCTCGTCCGTGAAGCACAGTGGGTGGGCCGCGCCTCTAACCCGAGCTATGTCGCGCCGGTGATCGGCGTCTGTCCTAGCTCGGTTTCGTTCCCGACCTTCATTGTTGCGGTTGAACCAAGGCCGGTACCCTTCCCTTCTATCGGGTGAGTATCCTCTGGATCCGTAGATGGATCGCGTACGACCTACTCTGTCGTCCAGGTCGTATCGCAGGTCGAACCTGTCATCGGGCTCTAGTGGCTCCTTTCCCCGTCTACGGGGTATCGTCGGCCTATAACCCGTGTTGTCAGCCGTCCTGTCTCGTCCTCGAGGAGGGCGGTCTGGCCTATCGTATGTGTTATGTTTGGGGGACGGCGTATCAGTGAGCTCGTCATCGAATTGTGGCAGCAACCTCCTGCGCGGATAGCTCTTAGGTTGGTCCGATAGACCGGTGCTGTATCCTTCCTCAGCTGAGAGGACTCTCGTCCATCGGTCGTTGAGGTCGTGTTGTTCGGCTTTGAACTGCCGTTCTTTTGCGTTCAGGCTGCGGGCCATGGATATGAGCTGTTGCCTGAATAGTTCCTGATCTGCAGGATTATCGGGGATGGCAAAGTCATCGGCATCCGCATTGTCCTCCCCCTCGACAGAGCGGAGGTAATCGTCATCCTCGGGATCGTCAGGATCGTCGGGGTTGCGCCGGTATTCTGGCCTCTCCTGACCCTCTAACGGGTGTTCAGGGATTTCGGGATCGCCGAGGTCTTCCGGGGTGTCTCCGTCCCCGGTGCCATCGACAACTTTTCTTCGCTTTTTTCCTTTTGGCCGTTTATGCGGCTTTCGGTGTCTTGACGGCGCCTCCTTCGATTTGTCGCCATCGTTTTTCGGAGTGTCCACCATGTAGACGTCGTATGTGGAGGTGGCAGTCCACCGTCCGGTGTTAACGGGGGTGAGTGTGCGATCCTCCTCATCCATGTAGTCTGCTTCCTCAGAAGCATAGTCCAGCATGTCGGTTAAATCCTCGACAGTGGCTACCAAGTGGGTGGTGGGTGGGATGAAAAATTCGTCCCGACCCGTCTGAAGCCCGATCTGAGAACAGATCGGGGTTGGGTCATCGGTAATCTTCATCGACGAGATCCGATCTAGAGCCTCGTTGAGTATCGAGAGCTCGATTGGGTCGGCCTGCCCATAGCTCCCGGAGTGAACCTCCGATGCGTCTGCGCGGGGAGAGTGTTCGGCAGGAACAGATGTCCGGACGTTTGGCACTATGACCGGGTCCGGACTGAGAGTCGGGCCCTAGCCGGGGTAGATCCTGTGGGCGGGGCCGAAAGATGGATCTGAGGTTAAAGCCTCAGAGTCTTCGGGCGTGGCAGGCGAGACTGCGAGCCCGGTTAGTGATAGATCGCCCCGAGAGTCTATGGAGAACTCTAAGTTCCCGAATCTGACCTCTTGATCAGGGGCGAAACTTCCGACACGGCCTAGATGGCCGGTCGGGTTAGCGTGCAGCATAATGCTGCCGAAAGCGAAGATCTGCCCGGGGACAAAAGTGCCCGGGTTACGGACCTCTTCATTGATGACAGGACGAGCCATCGATTCCTTCTGGCGATCACAGCGGAACTCTCAATGAAAGCACCAATGTCGGTGTCAAAACCGGCGGATCTCGGGTAGGGGGTCCCGAGCCGTGAGACTAGAATCAATGGTAACAGGGGACGAAGGGGAGAGTGTTTTACCCAGGTTCGGGCCCTCCTATGGAGGTAATACCCTACGTCCTGCTTGATTATATTGATGGTATAGGTGTTACAGAGTTGATCTACCTCGAGATCATATGACTAAAACCCTAGATGAGTTCTGTTGGTCTACAACCTAAAACCCTTCGGCTTATATAGACGCCGAGGGTACCTAGGGATTACACATGGTTGGTTACACGTCGAAGGGAAAAACATGCCTATTCACTACTCCAAACGTGGAGAATACGCCACGATCCTCGAAGCTTCCTTCCTGAAAACAGGGTCTTCGATCAATCCAGTGCACGACAAACGGCCCATATAGTCCGGCCCATAAGAAATAGGTCGGCTTCCCGAGGACCCCTTAAACCAGGACTCCCTCACTCGGCGATGACATCCATCCTGCAGGGCTCGTGGTCGTGGTCTTGTTGCACCGGAATTGAAACCTTTGGGGGAGCTTTGGGAACCCGCGGGCACTTTGGGAACCCGCGCCCGCCTGTCCTTCCTTGCGTCATCTTTGACTCCTGAGGCCGGGACCTGCATAGAGATCTCCGCCGCTCCGGAGGGGGCCTGAGGAGGCCCATCGCTAGCTGGTCCCGACGCTGCTCCTCCTCACGAGCCTAGGGGCCTCACGAGGGCCTTGTCTCGAGTGGGGCTACGTCTGGTCGTGATTGGCTGGCGAAGTGGGCCATGCCCTGGGCCGCAGGCAGGCAGGTCTGGGTACCCCCGTTCCCAGAACACCGACAGTAGCCCCCGGGCCCAAGGCGTGCTCGAGCCGGCTTCTGGGCGAAGCCTTGAGGGTGGCCCGAAGCGCCGTGGGCCCCAAACGCCTGCGGGCCAGGCTTCACATGCGGCAATCTGAGGGGCCGTCGCCCCCTCTCCTCCATGCCGGACCGGCCATTGCCAGGTTTGTCGAGTCGTCCGGCACACGCCACCAAGCCGCCTTTGTTCCCCGTCGATTTCGCCGTCTGTTGTTCCCTCTTCCGTGGCTCCCGCCCTTTTCGCCGAATCCCTGCACGCGCGCCGCCTCGCCCCCCTTGTCATGGCTTCGAAGAAGGGAGAAGGCGAAGGCTTGAGGGTGCCGATGACCGCGTCAGCGCCTAAGCCCGCACTGGGCCGGTCATCGGTGGTGAACTTGGAGGGATTGGAGAAGGTTTAGCTGGTGGTCGCCGCCGGCTCCAATGAGTGGGGGGCCACCAAGATCTGGCTAGGCTCGCGGCCTCGGAGCGAGCTGGAGGCCCCCGCTGTCCCCCTTCACATCCACGCCCTTCTCTCGGGCGTACTGCCGCCATTCTCAAGCTTCCTCTCCGCCGTGCTTTCCCATTACCGGATCCACGTGCTCCACCTTGACCCTGGTTCCCTTGTCCTCCTCTCGGCCTTCGCGTTCCTGTGCGAGGCCTTTGTTGGTGTCTTCCCCTCTGTGGCCTTGTTGCGCCACTTCTTCTCCCTTGAGTTGGTCTTGGGGGAACAGTGCTCTGGGTGCGTGTCCTTGAGAGCAGCGGACGCATCGGCCGGGGGGGCCCTCGACGCCGGGCTCTCTTCGGAAGCAGAAGGGTTCCGGCGGCAGTGGGTGTACGTCAACGCCGCTAAGGCCGACCCTCTGTTCCAGCTCCTGCCGGCCCCCGCAGTGCCGGATCGCGGGTGGAGGCATGAGGAGCTTGCCGAACGTAGGCTTGCGCCGGTCCTAGCCAGGCTGGCGAGGCCGAAGAAGGCGGGCGCGACGATGGCGATGGTGGTGCGGGAGTTCACACGCCGGCGAATTGCTCCTCTTCGGCGCCATTCCCGTCCGATGTGGGCCTTCACAGGCCCCCGCGATCCCATGAGGATCCAGGTCCTGCCTCTTTCCCCCGACGTGCTGCGCGAGTTGCTCCGCCGCCTGACTGGCGGTGAACCTGACGAGCTTCCCCAGGGCGGCCTTCCCTTGTACAACTACAAGGACCGGGAAGCCCTCCTCTTGAAGATGTCGCGTTTCGATGAGTGGGGGCTCCTTCCTCCGGAGGGGACGCGCCCTCAGGATGCCCCTTTCTCGGGGGCCCTGACCCACGGGAACCCGGAGGGCGTCGCCCCTCCCGTGGCCAGGGTGGAGCGCCCTTCGCTGCCCGCTTCTCCAGTTCCCGCTTCGAGTCAGCCCGGGGTCGGGGGTGACGCCCCGTCGATGGTGAAGGTCGCCGTCTCCGCCGCTGAGTGTCATGTGCCGGTCGCCGGTTCATCGTCCCCCGGTCCCCACGCCGGCCGGAAGAGGAAGGCGCCCAGGGGCGGCCGCTCCTTGGCGCCATGGGCGCTGGTGAAGAGGAAGTGGATTGCCGTGGATGAGTAAGTGCCCGCGCCCTCTCGATTTTCCCTTTGGCGCCCTCCTTATGAGCTTCTGTTTCGCAGGCTCCCCACCGGTGAAGGGAGAGACGGGTCGGCGCCGCCCATTCCTGCGGCCGCCGAGCTTCTTGCAGTCTCGTCTCCCGTCGGCCGCGGGGTTCGGGCCACCAAAGCACCCACACCTGAGCCCGCTCGGCCATCGGGAGGCCCGGAGCGCGAGCCCCCTGCGGTCTTCTTCGCCCGTGGCCTCCAGCTCCCTAGGATGGGACTGCTTCCCCCGCCAGTGGCCCTTCCTGGGGGCGTGCCGCGCTGTGCCCTTGGGCCCCCTCTGCTTGGTGACGCGAGGCCTCAGGTGGCGCGTCCTTCTCCCGGAGAGGTTACGCGGGAGCCCCCAGCCCCTAGGCACGCGTCCGGGCTGGGTGGTTCCTCAGATGCCTCCCCCGTCCATCCTGGGGGAGGCGGGGACTCTGGTTGGGCTCTTGAGCTCGCGGGTGACCGGAGCGCCGCGTGGTGGGGCCTGCTCCAAACCACGGCGGAAGCGCTAGGACGCCTAGGGGTGGAGCTCGCCAACAATGACGCCTGCTTGGAGGTGGAGCGCCAGCGCCTTGCGCAGGGATGGCATCGGCTTGAGGTCGCCGTGAACTTCGGCCACCTGCAGCGCGAGCGCGCCCGCACAAAGGCCGAGGAGTCCCTTGCCGCGGCAGTGGAGGCCCGCGAGCTCGCCTTTGCCGAGGCTCAGGAAGCCGACTGCCGGCGCAGGGCCTCCGAGGAGCGCCTCAAGGAGCTTCAAGTCCTCAACGCCGCCCTTGAAAGGCAGATACAGACGCGGAGGGCCACACTTGACGGCCCGGTGGCCGAGTTCCTCTCCGCCGGCGCGAGCCCCCGCGCCCCAATTGACACGTTGGCGATGGAGGCACTGGAGCAGAGCCTAGAGCAGGAGAGGCTGGAGGTGAGGGAGCGCCAGGCGTCGCTTGCCGAGGAGTCCCTTGCTTCCTGCGAGGCGCGGTTCCAAGAGGAAGTCGATAACAGGGTAGCGGAGGCTTGGCGTTCCCTTCTCCAGGACTATCGCGCGAAGCTGAAGCTCCAGGAGTCCCGTTTCTGCAAGCGACATGGTCACCTGAAAGGCGAGGTTAATGCCCTCAAGAAAAGGTTAGACCAGGAGGAGGGACGCCGGCGAGCCACGATGGACGCCGAGGCTGCCGCCGAGGCCGAGCTAGCCTTTCTCTATAAACAAGGAAAGGGCGTTGCTTCCCTGGTGGAGAATGCTTCAGATGAGGCGGACCGTGCTCGCGGCCTCCAGTATGCGCGTTCCCAGATGTTCCGGTCCCTTGAGGGGAGGGCTTCCCGGGCCTTGAGCAACATCTGTGGTGCGAGCGTCTCGAGCCCCTTGGTTCCAGACGATGCTGGGTACCTGGGCTTCTTCTCCAGGGTCGTGGAGTGCCTTGAGGAGGGCGCGGAGAATATCCGCGTGCTTGTGGAGGAGAAGCACCGTGACCTCCTCGCGCGGGCGGCCTCGAACATCTTCAGCCACCTCCTTCGTCTCGACCCGCACTTCGACTTCGGGGCGGTGCTTGGTCCTGCGCCCGAAGTGACTCGCGCTGCCCTCGCCGAGTGGGTCGAGGACCACGCGGAGGAACTAATAACGGAGCTTTCTTCTGACGAAGCCGGGGGCCATGCCTGAACCGGGAAGCGCGAGGCCGTCGCCGGGCGGTGATGACGAGAGTGGCGGCGACTGCCTGTTCCCTTAAGTAGCCTTCTTGTTCTCCTGGCAGGGTTATGCATGTGGCCTAGTGGCAAATCTTATGTATTTTGGAAAATACCCTTGAATGTGCTTCCGAATGACGAGGTGTGTTGCGCCGCACTTCCTCTTGCCCGGGGTTACTGCCAATCCGGTTGTCGTGTTCGCGGTAGCCTTTTGCATCAGGGAGGTTTAGCTGTGGCGCTTGGGGAGTGGTCCGGACGTCCCGGAGGTTTCCCCTTCACGTGAATGAGGCAAGTTGGGAGCCCTTTCGGCACTCTGCGTCGGCAGGTCCCAGTCCCGCACATTTCCCTACCACCGTAATATACGACCGGATCACCAAGGACGCAATCACGAGGCGAGGCCCCGACACCCTTGATGCCGACCGAATCACCAAGGACGACATCAAGGGGCGAGTGGCTTTATGACCGGTAAGGCTCCTGAGGCTGTTTGCTCAAGAGCCCCCCTTGACGCTCAAGCGGCTCTACGTCGGCAGGTCCCAGTCCCGCACATTTCCCCACCACCGTTAGGTACGACCGGATCACCTGGACGCACTTCACGAGGCGAGGCCTCGACACCCTTGATGCCGACCGGATCACCAAGGATGACATCAAGGTGCGAGTGGCTATACGACCGGTAAGGCTCCTGAGGCTCGATGCTTAGGAGCCCCCTTTGACGCTCGAGCGATCCCCATTCTGTCCTGCCGAATACCGCCTCAGGAGGCCCTGGGGCCTCCCGAGACTCCATGCTGCGGTACCGCGCTGTGGTCGGAGCCCCCAAGCGGGGGTCGACTGCCAAAAGATGCAAGTCCCTGAGGCGACAGGGCCTGGCTATCCAGCTCCGAGGCGCCTCGGGGAGGGCCGGAGCGCACGGCTCCTTGCGAAACACTAATCCAAAAAGAGTGAACTCAAGATCGGTAAAACGAGAGAACAAAGAGAGAAAAAGTCCCCACCCCTTTTTTCTTTTAAATATAGAGCTGCGAAATCCTCGGTCTTCCAGCAGGTTCGAGCACAAAAAGGATTCTCGAAGGTTGCAACTTGGAATACAAAAAAGAGCGAGAAAACGGCCACGTCCGGCTTTTTAGGGTAGCCTTCATCTTCGTCTTCCCCCAGCACTGAGCGTAGGGCATCCACGTTGCATGGGCATAGCCATTGGAGGGCAGTGTTGTCTTCTCCGCCAGCGGGGAGCTGTGGCTTCCACATTGCGTGGGAAGGAACCCCTCCGCGTCCTCGGGGGGCTCCGGGCGTATACAACCCACTCATTATTACGTGAGAGTGTCACGGTTGATCCCGGGGGTGTATAGGGAGCTCCATGCCTCACGGACATGAAGCCCCTCCCAGCCCCCAGGTTTGGCGTGGCGAAGTAGGGCCGGCTCCGGGCGGGCCCCCGAGCGTAGGGGGAGCCCCTTGCGCTTTCCGACGGGAAGGCCCGCCCCGGAAGAAGGCCTTGGGCTCCCCGGGCGATGCCCCAGCGCGCCTCGCTGGGGTACCCGGGGTTCCCATGCTGGTACTCGGGGCCCTGCCCCCAGGTCGGGAGAGCCGGACCTGGGGACATGGGCGAGTACATGATCGCCCACTGGGGATCGAACAAAGCCCGTCCGGAGACATGGGCGTATGTTCCACCCTCCGTCTCCAAGCGGGCGTCGCGCGCCCTGGAGACACGGGCGTATGTTCCACCCTCCGTCTCCAGGTTGGGATCGTCTGGCCTGGAGACATGGGCGTGTGTTCCACCCTCCGTCTCCAAGCTGGGGCCATCCGGCCCGGGGACGTGGGCGCATGTTCCACCCTCCGTTCCCAGGCAAGTGACCCCCGGTCCCCAGACCCAGACGCCTGCTCAAGGCAGCTCCCTACTAGCGGGCATGCCTCGCGAAGGTGCCCACGCTAGGCATCCTCACGAGGCCAGTCCCGCAAGCTGCCCCCGCGAGGCTGCACATACCAGCCCGCGCGGGAGCTGCCCGTGAAGTCGCGTGTGTGCCTCCCGTCGCCGTGGTAGCTGGTGCTGCTTCCTTCGTGGCCCGGGCGCGCGTCAACATGGTCGTTGTAGAGTTGCACGAGCTCCCGGGTGCCGGCGTAGTTGAGCCTCCGGTCCTCCTCCCTGGTCCCGGTGGGCGTGTCGAGAGGCGCAAGGCGATGTCCCTCTCGTGTGGCCAGCACCTCCCACCGGTCTCTGCCGGCGCCTGCGGCTGGCTCCTGCGACTCCGGCGGCTCGAGCCAGGTCCCTGGTGAGCGCGGGCCGCCGCGGACGTCCCCAGCGCGCCCGTGTGGCCCAGGTGCCATGCCCGCCGGTCGAGCGAGTTCACGGGCGCGAGCCTCGCTGAGATACAGCTGGGTCTCGTCGGCGGCGGTGTTGCGCCCGGGGGCGCGCCTGGCCTCGTCGATGCGGCGGTCGCGGGCAGCGCGTTGGCGATGTAGCTCGTGCGCCACGAGGAGCGTGACATGTCTGTGTGTTGGGTCTTGGCAGACTCGGAAGAGTGGCGGCGCGGCCCGAACACGGGGAAGGGCCGGGGTGACGAGGGCGTGCGTGTGGTTGGTGAAGGCAGCAGCCCCCAGCGCCTGTTGAGGGCCCGGCCGGTGACGGCGCCCGCAGACGGGGAGGCAGAACGACGTGAGGTGCCAGGGCCCGCCGGTGCCGGCCGCGCCACGCGGGCAGTCCGCCACTCAGCGCGGGCTCGGCGTCCTTTTGCCATGAGTGCGGCGAGCGGAGGCGAGGCGAGGCCTGGGGAAGATTTCGACACGCCCCCTACCTGGCGCGCCAAATGTCTGATTTCGGGCTCCGCAAAACCCTTAAGATTCGAACACAGGGGCGTGTGCGAAGATCCCCTGCAGCCTCGCCCTACCTAGCTCGCTACTCGATGGACGAGACGATGAACTCGCGCGATGACGAGAAAGAAGGTGAACACGGTGGTTTACCCAGGTTCGGGCCACTACGAAGCGTAATACCCTACTCCTGCTTTGGTGGATTGCCTCTCGAGAAGGTGTGGTGGATGAACTAGTACAGTGTTTTGGAGCCTCGTGAGGGCGCTCCTGAGGTGTTCTTGGCCCTCTGTTAGCTTGGTGATGGATGAGTGGATCGGCCGATTTCGGATCCCCTCTACGGTGCAGCCTAGCCTCTATATATAGCGGTTACCCGGGTCCTCTTCCCTTATCGCAATGGCGGGAAGGGATCCCACAATGGCCAATTTTGAAGGGGGACAGGAGTACATGCCCGCCCTGCCCAAAGGCGGTATTCGCCTGCAAAGTAGCCGTCGATGGTGCAGAGGTGGGCTCGGCGATGACATCCGTCCTGCAGGGCTCGTGGTCGTGGTCTTGTTGCACCGGAATGGAAACCTTTGGGGGAGCTTTGGGAACCCGCGTACGTCCTTGCTCCCTTTGCACCAAAGGGGAAACTGCACCGCCTGGCGCGCTGGCGCCCGCCTGTCCTTCCTTGCGTCATCTTTGACTCCTGAGGCGGGGACCTGCATAGAGATCTCCGCCGCTCCGGAGGGGGCCTGAGGAGGCCCATCCCTAGCCGGTCATGACGCTGCTCCTCCTCGCGAGCCTAGGGGCCTCACGAGGGCCTTGTCTCGAGTGGGGCTGCGTCTGGTCGTGATTGGCCGGCGAAGTGGGCCATGCCCTGGGCCGCACGCAGGCAGGTCTGGGTACCCCCGTTCCTAGAACGCCAACAATGAGAAAAAGATATATCCTGTTATTATTAGTGCTAACCTTTCAGAACATGAAGAAGAAAGATTATTGAAAGTTCTGAGGAAGCACTAGGCTGCTATTGGATATACTCTTGATGATCTTAAGGGCATTAGTCCCACTCTATGTCAGCACAAGATTAATATGGAACCTGATGCTTAACCCGTTGTTGATCACCAACGGCGTTTGAATCCTAAGATGAAAGAAGTGGTAAGAACTGAAATACTAAAGCTTCTGGAAGCAGGTATAATCTATCCCATTGCTGATAGTAGATGGGTAAGTCCCGTTCATTGTGTCCCTAAGAAAGGAGGTATTACCGTTGTTCCTAATGATAAGAATGAACTCATTCCACAAAGAATTGTCACTGGCTATAGAATGGTAATTGATTTTAGAAAATTAAATAAAGCTACTAGGAAAGATCATTACCCTCTGCCTTTCATTGATCAAATGCTAGAAAGACTATCTAAGCACACACACTTTTGTTTCCTAGATAGATATTTTGGTTTCTCTCAAATACCTGTGTCACAATCCGATCAAGAGAAAAACACCTTTACTTGCCCTTTTGGAACCTATGCTTATAGACGTATGCCTTTTGGTTTATGCAATGCACCTGCCACCTTTCAAAGATGTATGGCTGTTATATTCTATGATTTTTGTGAAAAGATTGTGGAGGTTTTCATGGATGATTTTTCCGTTGACGGGACTTCTTTTGATGATTGCTTAAGCAACCTTGATCGAGTTTTGCAGAGACGTGAACGAACTAATATTGTCTTGAATTGGGAGAAGTGCCACTTTATGGTTAATGAAGGCATTGTCTTGGGGCATAAAATATCTGAACGAGGTATTGAGGTGGATAAAGCTAAAGTTGATGCAATTGAGAAAATGCCATGTCCTAAAGATACTAAAGGTATTGGAAGTTTCCTTGGTCATGTTGGTTTTTATAGGAGGTTCATTAAAGACATATCTAAAATTTCCAGGCCTCTTACTAATCTTTTGCAAAAGGATATTCCTTTTGTTTTTGATGATGATTGTGTGGAAGCCTTTGAAACACTCAAGAAAGCCTTAACCTCTGCACCTATCGTACAACCACCAGATTGGAACTTGCCTTTTAAAATTATGTGTGATGCTAGTGATTATGTTGTTGGTGCTGTTCTAGGACAAAGAGTTGATAAGAAATTGAATGTTATCCATTATGCTAGTAAAACTCTAGATAGTGCCCAATGAAATTATGCTACCACTTAAAAATATTTTTTAGCAGTTGTGTTTGCTTGTGATAAATTTAGATCCTATATTGTTAATTCCAAAGTTATTGTTCACACCGATCATGTTGCTATAAAATATCTTATGGAAAAGAAAGATGCTAAACCTAGACTCATTAGGTGGGTTCTCTTGCTTCAAGAATTTGACTTACACATCGTTGATAGGAAGGGAGCTGAGAACCCCGTAGCTGATAACTTTTCTAGGTTAGAAAATATTCTTGATGACCCACTACCTATTGATGATAGTTTCCCTGGTGAACAGTTAGCTGCAATAAATGTTTCTCAAAACACACCTTGGTATGCTGATTATGCTAACTACATTGTCGCTAAATATATACCACCTAACTTCACTTACCGACAAAAGAGAAAAAAATTCTATGACTTGAGACATTACTTTTGGGATGACCCACATCTTTATAAAGAAGGAGTAGATGGTATTATTAGACGTTGTGTACATAAGCATGAACAGGAATAAATCCTACGGAAATGTCATTCCGAAGCTTATGGAGGACATCATGCGGGAGATAGAACTGCTCATAAGGTATTGCAATCTGGTTTTTATTGGCCTACTCTCTTCAAGGATGCCCGTAAGTTTGTCTTGTCTTGTGATGAATGTCAAAGAATTGGTAATATCGATAAGCGTCAGGAAATGCCTATGAATTATTCACTTGTTGTTGAACCATTTGACGTTTGGGGTTTTGATTATACGGGGCATTTTCCTTCCTCTAACGAGAACACTCATATTTTGGTTGTTGTTGATTATGTCACTAAGTGGGTAGAAGCTATTCCAACTAGTAGTGCTGATCACGACACCTCCATCAAAATGTTTAAAGAGGTTATCTTCCGAGGTTTGGAGTCCCTAGATATTTAATGACCGATGGTGGTTCACACTTTATCCATGGTGCTTTCCGTAACATGCTTGCTAAATATGATGTTAACCATAGAATTGCATCGCCCTATCATCCTCAATCTAGTGGTCAAGTAGAACTTAGCAATAGAGAAATAAAATTAATATTACAAAAACTGCCAATAGGTCTCGTAAGAATTGGTCTAAGAAATTAGATGATGCACTTTGGGCCTATAGAACAGCTTATAAAAATCCTATGGGTATGTCTCCATACAAAATGGTATATGGGAAAGCTTGTCATTTGCCTCTAGAATTAGAACACAAAGCATTTTGGGCAATTAAAGAACTTAACTATGATTTCAAACTTGCCGGTGAGAAGAGGCTATTTGATATTAGCTCACTAGATGAATGGAGAACCCAAGCCTATGAAAATGCCAAGCTATTCAAAGAAAAAGTAAAAAGATGGCATGACAAAAGAATCCAAAAGCGGGAATTCAAAATAGGAGATTATGTTCTTTTGTTCAACTCTCGTTTAAGATTTTATGCAGGAAAGCTTCTCTCCAAATGGGAAGGACCATATATTATCGAAGAGGTTTATCGATCTGGAGCTATCAAGATTAATAACGCCGAAGGTACTAACCCGAAGGTGGTCAATGGACAAAGAATTAAGCATTATATCTCAGGTACGCCTATTAACGTTGAAAGCAATGTTATCTAAACCATGACACTGGAGGAATACATAAAAGAAACCTTCCGGAACACTCCGAAATTCTAAAAAATAGGAGGTACGTGATACGGTAAGTAAACGGACTCCGAGAAATCCGCAAAAATATTTTTTGTCTGTTTTGGAATATTAGAAAATTTTGGAAATAAAGAAATAAACCGGAAGGTGATCGAGGCGAGCACGATACACCAGGGCGCGCCAGGCACCCCTGGGCGCACCTAGGTGGGTTGTGCCCACCTCAGATGCCTTCCCGACTCCGTTTTCCTTCCATATGCTTGTTTCCCAAGAATAAAAATTCTCTATATATACCCCCGACTGTTTTGACGACCGCATCGCAGAAAAATCCTCTGTTTTTGTTTCGTGATGATCCCCTGACAGATATGAAAATATGTCGTCTCAAGATTCGGAGGGGGAGAGCCATGTTGATCCCCATGTCTCAGACCCAAAGATCTTTAGGGAAATTTACACCTATCTATGGACCTCGGAGGAGGAAGAAGATGCTACCATGAAGGAAACAAAAGATTACAGCTCTGAGGAAGAGGATGATCCATTGCCTCAACCCGGAGACATGCATGTGGAATTTAAGAAGTCAAGCCTCCCTAGAAGATACAAACCTAAGGTCCCATTTATCCCGTCTCATTTTCTGCAGGAGAGCAAGGAGGCATTATGCAAAAGGATATTAAAGGTTGAGTTGGAGAATGATGATCTAAGGGAGGAAAACTTTATGCTTAAATATAAGTTGAAGAAGAAGGTTTCTTCATCACCACAACCTTCATCATCACCACCACCAAAGGAGACTTGAGCACATGGGTATGGGCACTCCCCTTGGCTTGAGCCAAGCTTGGGGGAGGTGCCCCGGTACCGTATCACCACCACTTTTATTCTCCTTTACCTATTTTAGTTCAATCTTTAGTTTCCCTTTGCTTTAGTTGAATAAAAGTTTAGCATGATCTATTTTCGTGTGTTAGTTTCGTGGCCTATCCATCTATGTAATCGAGTGAGAGATATATAATAAATTTTAGTTTGAGTTTTTGCCTCTCTACTTTCTTGTTGCAATCTAAATAAAGGAGAGAAGAAACAAATGAAAAGAATCATATGCTAATCTTATGGTGAGTAATGACATCACATAAGGAAAAGTATAAGTAGTAAAATTTATTGGAGATTGAAAAACATAGCATTGGTCAATGATGCAATTCATGAAAGAATTAATAAGGGAAGAGAAGATTCACATGCAAATACACCATCTTGGACATCTTTTATGATTGTGAGCCCCCATCAAATATTATATGTCAAAACTGTTGACGTTGGACAAGCAAGATAACGTTATGATTTATGTTTGTTCTTATCCACATAGAAGTTATATTGTCATAGATCCTTCAACATGTGGTGCTTTCTCACTATCTTTGCTAGCCAAAATTCCGCACTAAGTAGAGAAACTACTTGTGCATCCAAAAACCAAAACCCAAATTCATTCTTTGAGTGTCCACCATACCTACCTATGGATCGAGAAGGATCATTCAAGTAAGTTGTCATCGGTGCAATAAGGCAATAAAAATTGCTGCTAAAAGTGTTTTGATCAATTAGTGTAAGAGAAAATTGAGCGCTATACGAACTTATGATGGCAAAGTAATAAAAGCGATGGACTGCATAATAAAGGTTGCTATCATAGGGGGCAATATAGCGTGACACTCTTTTACATTAAGGGATTGGGCATACAAACTAATAAGCGCATGACAACCTCTGCTTCCCTCTGCGAAGGGCATATCTTTTACTTTCACGTATTTACTTTTATGCAAGAGTCAAAGTATTCTTCCCTATTCCTTTTTACTTTTTCTTTTTGCAAGCATCATGTGGTGAGGAAAAATCTAGGCACATATATCCAGTTGGATATGAGTGGGCATGAGTTATTATTGTTGACATCACCCTTGAGGTGAATATGTTGGGAGGCAAAACTATAAGCCCCTATCTTCCTATGTGTTCAGTTGAAACTTTTTGTTCATGGGTATGCCGTGAGTGTTAGCAATCATAGAAGACTAAATGATGGTTGAGTATGTGGACTTGCCAAAAGGCTCCTACATGAGACCCTTTCTGAAAATAAGATGAATTGTAGTTTTAAAGTTGACTGAGAACACAGTTTGTTGGTTTTCAATAAGGTTTATGCTTCATACTTCTATGTTGTGATGAATTGTTACTTGTGCATAAGAATTTATATGATGAAATTATGTTGAATAAATTCTATGATAGAGTTTGTTTCTGTTATACCAATAAGCATGATGCTTCTATGTCCGTATTTTGTTTTTATCGACACCTCTCTCTCAAACCATGTGGACATGCTTTTCAATATCGGCTTTCGCTTGAGGACAAGCGAGGTCTAAGCTTGGGGGCGTTGATACGTCCATTTTGCATCATGATTTCCTACTGTTATTTACTTTGTTTTGTTGAATAATAATGCTTTGGGGAGATATTCTAATGCCTTTTCTCACATAATATGCAAGGTTTACACAACGAGGGAGAATACCGACAGCTGGAATTCTGGACCTAAGAAAAGCACATCAGAGATACCTATTCACAACTCCAATGAAGCTGAAATTTTACGGAGATTATTTTTGTATTTAATAAAAAATACTGGAGCTGAAAACTACCGGAGGGGGCCAGCCAGCTGGGCACAACCCACCAGGGCGCGCCAGACCTCCCTGGGCGCGCCCTGGTGTATCGTGGCCACCTCGGCCCACCTCCGGAGCCCATCTTCTGGTATATAGTCACATTTGACCTAGAAAAAATCAGAGGAGGACTTTCGGGACGAAGCGCCGCCGCCTCGAGGCGGAACTTGGGTAGGAGCACTTTTGTCCTCCGACGGAGCGATTCTGCCGGGGGAACTTCCCTCCCGGAGGGGGAAATCGAAGCCATCGTCATCACCAACACCCCTCTCATCTTTGGGAGGCCAATCTTCATCAACATATTCAACAGCACCATCTCCTCTCAAACCCTAGTTCATCTCTTGTGTTCAATCTTTGTACCGGAACGTCAGATTGGTACCTGTGGGTGACTAGTAGTGTTGATTACCTTGCGTC
Organism: Elymus sibiricus; assembly: GCA_039707655.1. Lineage (NCBI taxonomy): Eukaryota > Viridiplantae > Streptophyta > Magnoliopsida > Poales > Poaceae > Elymus > Elymus sibiricus. The sequence continues at coordinate 139,481,637 of CM077665.1, read as the reverse complement.
GTTGATTACTATATGGTTTATTTGGTGTAAGATTATATGTTCAGATCCATTATGCTATTTAATACCCCTCTGATCTTGAGCATGTTTATTATTTGTGAGTAGTTACCTTTGTTCTTGAGGTCACGGGAGAAGTCATGTTGCGAGTAATCATGTGAATTTGACAAGTGTTCGATATTTTGATGATATGTATGTTGTGATTCCCTTAGTGGTGTCATGTGAACATCGACTACATGACACTACACCATTCATGGGCCTAAGGGAATGCATTGTGGAGTAGTTATTATATGATGGGTTGCTAGAGTGACAAAACTTAAACCCTAGTTTATGCGCTACTTCGTAAGGGGTTGATTTGGATCCAAACGTTTAATGCTATGGTTTTGATTTTATCTTAATACTTTTCTCATAGTTGCGGATGCTTGCGAGGGGGTTAATCATAAGTGGGAGGTTGTTGAAGTAAGAACAGCACCCAAGCACCGGTCCACCCACATATCAAATTATCAAAGTAGCGAACAAGAATCAAACCAACATGATAAAAGTGACTAGATGAAATTCCCGTGTACCCTCAAGAACACTTTGCCTATTACTAGAGATTGTTCTGGCCTGTCCTTTGCCTCAAAAGTATTGGGCTACCTTGCTGCACCTTGTTTACCGTTACCGTTACTTGCTTGTTACCAATTATCTTGCTATCAAACTATCTGTTATCTACAATTTCAGTGCTTGCAGAAATTACCTTGCTGAAAACCTCTTGTCATTTCCTTCTGCTCCTTGTTGGGTTCGACACTTTTACTTATCGAAAGGACTACGATTGATCCCCTATACTTGTGGGTCATCAAAAAGTCACACAACTTAGCAGTATCTTGAGATATGGTGACCGAGCGAGCAAAGTAACAAGCAGGACAAGTAAACTAGCAAGTAATTAAAGGGGTATACTAGTAACAAACAAAGATAAATATTTTTGTATTTTGATTTTTATGAAACAAACTAAATATAACAGAAAATAAAAAGAATAAAAAGTGAATGATAATTTGTGTGAAGTTACTTGATAGTTCACGATGATATTCCCCGGCAACAGCGCCAGAAATCCTTCCTTGTACTTGTGATATGCGTTGGGTTTTCCGTGAAGAGGAACGGGTAATAGGAACACAATCGGGTAAGTATTTCCCTCAGTTATGAAACCAAGGTTTATCGAACCAATAGGAATATCAATCCACAACCGTCTTCAGTGGCTGCACACAAAAGAGCAAACAACTTGCACCCAACGCGGGCAAGAGGGTTGTCAATCCCCTTGATCTTGTTACTTGCAAGCAAGTGAAGTGTGTAGATAATAGTAGATAATTGCAAATTGCAAAATAAAATAAAAGGTAAATAAGAACATCAAGGTATTGTGGCGTTTATAAATATATAAGTGAATAGACCCGGGGGCCATAGTTTTCCCTAGAGGCATCTCTCGTGAAAATAAGCATACGGTGGGTAAACAAATTACTGTTGGGCAATTGATCAAAAAGCGCATAGTTATGTGATATTCATGGCAATGATAATGTATATATAGGCATCACGTCCATAAGCAAATAGGCCGACTCCCGCCTGCACCTATTACTATTACTCCACCCATCGACCGTTATCCAGCATGCATCTAGAGTATTAAGTAAAATAGAGTAATGCTTGGAGAACATTGACATGATGTAGACAAAGAGAATTCAATTAATATGAACTAACCCCATCATTTTATCCTTAGTGGAACAATACAAAGATGTGTCTTGTCCCTTTCTATCGCTGGGATATAGAGCACCGCCAGATTGAACCCACTACAACGCACCCCTCTCACTGAAGAAAAATCAATCTAGTTGGCCAAACTATCTCAATAGATCGAAGAGATTTACGAAGCTATAATGATCATGCAAATAAGAATCATAATATTCAGAGGTGACTCAAATACTTTTCATGAATAATCTGAACATAAACCCAAAATTCATCGGATCCCAACAAACACACCGTACAAAATAATTACATTGGATAGATCAAAGCAAAGATGCGATGATCATTGTATTGAAGATCGAAAGAGAGAGAGAGAGAGAGATAGCCATATAGGTACTAACTATGGACCCGTAGGTATGTGGTGAACTACTCACACATCGTCATGAGGGCAGCAAGGTTGATGATGAAGCCCTCCGTGATCGAACCCCCTCCGACAGGATGCCAGAACGGAGCTCCAGATGGGATCGCGGTGTAACAGAGACTTGCGGCAGCGAAAAAAGTGTTTTGGGATGCCCTCTAGGGTTTTTGGAATATATGTGAATTTATAGGCCAGAGAACGGGGCCGGGAGGGCCACTAGGGAGGGACAAGCCATCAGGGCGCGGCCACCCCCCTGGGCGCGCCCTGTTGGCTTGTGCCTCCCTCGTGCGGCCTCTGGTCTTCTCCCGAAGCTTCCAGGTCTTCTTTTGATCCAGAAAAAATCATAAAAAAGTTTCGGGGCAATTGGACTTCGTTTGGTACTGTAAACCTGAAAAGTAAAAAACACGGAGAAAACAGGAACTGGCACTGGGCACTGGGTCAATAGGTTAGTGCTAAAAAATAATATAAATTGGTAAATTATTACTCAAAAAGTATCCTAGAATGATAATATAATAGCATGGAACAATAAAAAATTGTAGATACGTTGGAGACGTATCAGTAAGCAATCTGAACATCAATGCCCACAAACACTTTGCGTTCTACTCATGATGCCATTGTTGGGGAATGTTGCATGGGCAACAAAAAATTTCCCAAGCACATGTAAGATCTATCCATGGAGATGCATAGCTACGAGAGGGGTAGTGTGTCTACATAACCTTGTAGATCACTAAGCGGAAGCGTTAAAACATGGTTGATGTAGTCGTACGTCTTCACGATCCAATCACGATCCGTCCCGATCAAGCGCCGAACGGACGACACCTCCGCGTTCAGCACACGTGCGGCTCGATGACGTCTTCTCCTTCTTGATCCAGCAAGTGAGGGAGGATAAGTGGATGGGATCTCAACCAACACAACGACGTAGTGGAGATGGTGGTGGAGCAATCCCGGCAGGGCTTCACCAAGCACTACCGTAGATGCGATCTGAGGAGAAAACAGAGTAATGGGAGAGGAAGGGTTGTCACCGGCCCATAGGGATTGGTGTGTGCAGAACTCCCCTCCCCTCCACTATATATAGGAGGCAAGGGGGAGAGGGGAGGCGCAGCCTTGACCCCTCCTCCAAGGGAGGGGTCGGCGGCCAAGGGAGGAGTCCTCCCTTCACAAGGAAGGGAGGAGTCCCCCTCCTCCAAGGCACCTCCGGGGTGCCTTGTCCCTTTGGGACTCTTGTACCCAAGCCTAGTCCTCCTATAGGGGACGGTGCACCTGGCCCATGCTTGCTAGGGGGCACCCCTATGGCCCATGTGGGCCTTCGGGGCAGGTGGACCCCCGGAACCCTTTTCGGTACCCCGGTACACTACCGGTAATGCCCGAAACTTTTCCGGCGACCAAAATAGGACTTCCCATATATACATCTTTACCTCTGGACCATTCCGGAACTCCTTGTGACCCCCGAGATCTCATTCGGGACTCCGAACAACATTCGGTCACCAACGTACATATCCCAATACTACTCTAGCATCACCGAACATTAAGCATGCGAACCCTGCGGGTTCGAGAATCATGTAGACATGACCGAGACACCTCTCTGGCCAATAACCAATAGTGGCTCCTACATATTCCACAAATATCTTCATCGGTCGAACCACTATGTCAAGGATTCAGTTAATCATGTATGCAGTTCCCTTTGTCCATCGGTATGTTACTTGCCTGAGATTCGATCGTCGGTATCTCCATACCTAGTTCAATCTCATTACCGGCAAGTCTCTTTACTCATTCCGTAATACAATATCTCATGAATGAATCCTTAGTCACATTGCTTGCAAGCTTCTTGTGATGTTGTATTATCGAGAGGGCCCAAAGATACCTCTTCGTCATACGGAGTGACAAATCCCTGTCTCGATCCATGCCAACCCAACAGACACCCTCGGAGATACCTGTAGAGCACCTTTATGATCACCCAGTTACAAAGTGACATTTCATAGCACACAAGGTATTCCTCCGGTTTCAGGGAGTTGCATGATCTCATGGTCTTAGGAACAGATACTTGACATGAAGAAAGCAGTAGCAATAAACTAAGTGATACGATCAAATGATATGCTTACGGTTGGGTCTTGTCCATCACATCATTCTCCTAATGATGTGATGCTGTTATAAAATGACAAATCATGTCTATGGTTAGGAAATCTTAACCATCTTTGATCAACGAGATAGTCTAGTAGAGGCTCGCTAGGGACACAGTGTTGTTTATGTATCCACAGATGTATCTAAGTTTCCGGTCAACACAATTCTAGCATGGATAATAAACATTTATCATGAATAGAGGAATACAATAATAACCAATTTATTATTGCCTCTAGGGCATACTTCCAACAATCCCTACTCCTCGCATTGATATCGATTGATGGGCATCTCCATAGCCCGTTGATCCGCCTAGTTGATGCGAGACTTTCTTCTCCACTTTTACCCTTTTGAAACCTACCAACATATTCCACCTATATGATATGTCCATGGTTCACGCTCATGTATTGAGTGAGGTATAAAATGCTGAAGCGCGTGAAAAAGTACGATCCAATTGCTTGTCTTAACACCGTGGTGCTTGACATTTGTATTTATCTGGTGAAGACGGAGCCATGCCATGCTAATATGATAAAATGAATGGGGGGTAAAGATTCTTTAAGGATCGTATATTTTGAAAGTTGATGATTGTGTTATTTATGCTTATGGATATTACTATGTTAATGTTTATTGATTCATCATTTCTCAAAGATCATACCTGAAAAGATTACATGTTGGGTAGCATATCACATCAAAAATTCTGTTTTTATCATTTACCTACTCGAGGACGAGCACGAATTACGCTTGGGGATGCTGATACGTCTCCAACGTATCTATTATTTTTGATTGTTCCATGCTATTATATTATCATTCTAGGATACTTTTTAGGCAATTAATTATTGTTTTATATTATTTTTGAGAAATAACATATTAACCCAGTGCCAAGTGCTAGTTGCTATTTTCTGCGTGTTTTTGGCTTTTCAGGAATACTGTACCAAACGACGTCCAAATACCCAAAAACTTTTTGATGATTTTTCTGGACCAAAATAAGACCTGGAAGCTTCGGAGGAAGACCAAAGGGCACACGAGGTGCCCCAAGCCATCAGGGCACGCCCAGGGGGTGGCAGCGCCCTGATAGCTTGGGGCCACTGTCGTCGTTTTCTCACGACAGATGCCATGGGGTGGCTTATCGAGAGTGGTTGGGGACGAAGGACGCCGGCGGACTCCGGGAGCGGGATTGGGCACAAGCGGTGAGGGACACACGATGTACCCATGTTCGGGGCCCTCCGTGGGAGGTAACACCCCTAGTCCTGCTTGTCTGGTTGATGGGGTCTGGTGTTGCAATGGTGCTCCTTGAGCCGTTGTCTAGAGGAAGAAGAAGGAGCACCCGGCTCTTCTTCTCTTGCTACGTGGGAGTGTGAGTGTGAGATGGGGTGAATGCCTGCCCGATGCATGGGGGGCCTCGGGGGGTTTTATAGGCCAACCCCCCGGCTTATAATATACATAAGGTACTGAATGGGGGCCCCGGCCGGCAGCCTCCCTAACCGGCCAGCGGTCCAACCGGCTGGGCCGTCTTGTCACTCATAGGGCCTACCGGCTGCGCGGTCCCATCGCGGACTAGGGCCCGCCACCCAACTCTTTTATTGGCCCGCGCTCACCTGCCGCGGCACGGGCCGCCCTGCACGGCGTCGTCTTGCGCCTGCCGGCCGAAGTCAGCGGTACGACCGGCTGCGCTGTAGCCACGCCGGGGCAGGTAACGGAGTAGACGGCGGCGTGGCCGCACTGTTGCCCCGCCGGGTCTCGATCGGTCAAGGTCAGCGGTACGACCGCCTGGACTGTAGCCACGCCCCGCCGCGCGTCTGCGGTCGCTGTAGCCACACCGGAGTTCATCGTGGGGGTCGCGTCCTGTCGACGTACTTGGTCGTTGCAGGAGGGGACCAGCGCCTGCCCGCCCAGAGGTTAACGGGAGGGCCGGCCGCGGAGCGGCCGGCTGCGGGCTGGCCAGAGGCCGGGCGGCCGGCTCCTATCCAGCCGGCCGTGGGCCAGCCGGCTAAGGGGCCAGCCGGTTGCTCGCCAGCCGGTCAAGGACCAGCCGGCCGTATAGTCAATTTTTGAAAGGGGCTCGAACCCCCTTGTCTTGGCATACCATGGGGTAATATCCCCGTCAGTAGTCCCCGAAGCCGGCGGGGGCCCGCGTCCTTCCGACGAGGGGGAGCCGACGGCTTCATCTGGCGGCACCGGCCCGGTACGTGGGGTCGATTGGCAGGCCACGCAGGCGGCGACGCCCGTCGTTTCGGGTTCAACCGCGCCGCCTCAGAACCTGCACTGAGCGGCGACGCGCCCCGTGGGGTGCGGCGACGTGGTGGGCCCCGCACCTGGAGGCGTGTCGGGACGTTGCCCTGGGGCTAGCCCGGTAGGCCATGGGCCTAGCCCAGCAGGCCTCGGGCCGCAGGCCGAGATCCTCTGCGCCCGAATCCCAGCGGTCACGGCCCGAGGCGCCCCACGCCCCGAGGATTTCTCGGGGGAAGTGGGTGTAGTTAATCCCACGTCCCCCGGGCTTCGCCTCCTTATTTATAAGGGGGAGGGGGAGAGACGGAGGCAGTTAACGCGCCTCTCTCCCGCCGTCTTCCTCCTCTCGCCTCTGCCCCTCCGAGCTCACACCGCTACAACTCCCGTTCATGCCTCCGCTCCGGTCCTCCGCAGAGATGGCCGACGGCCTCTCCGGCAGCTAGGGCGGCTCCACCGTCACCGAGGCGGACATCGCATACCTCCGCCGTGCCCGCATACTGCTGTCGGAGGACCGCGTCGCCGCCCGTCTTCCGGGCGCTGAGGTGGTGCCGGAGCCCGAGGAAGGAGAGAGTGTGGTGTTTGCCTCGCACTTCTCGCGCGGCTTCGGGCTGCCGGCGATCCAGTTCTTCAGGTTACTTCTTGATACTCTCGATCTGCAGCCGCACCATTTGGGGCCGAACTCCATTCTGCAGCTGGCGAGCTACGTGACCCTCTGCGAGGGCTACCTCGGCCTTCTTCCCTTCATGACGCTGTGGAGGAAGCTCTTCTATCTCAAGAGCTTGAAGAACGACAACGAGCCGTACGCCTGCGGGGCGCGGTGGTGTGTGTTCGCGGCACACTCTTCCCCCGCTTCTCCCTCATTGAATCCGTCAAAAGATGGAACTGGACGTTCTTCTACATGAAGAACGTCGACCCGGATCAAGATTACATCCGGCTGCCGCCCTTCGTCAATGTCCCGTCCTTCGGGGCGAATTGGACGGCCGAAGTGGCGGCCGGGGAGCTTGCCGGGATGCTGGGCCGGCTCCACACTATGAGGAGTGGGGAGGGCCTAGTCGCCGCCGATCTGGTGGCCGCCTTCATCGACCGTCGGGTGCTGCCCCTGCAGCTGAGACCGCACCGGATAGGCGATATGGGGGGCCGGCGAGACCCTTGCCGGTTGTCCACCTTCGAGCTGACAGCGGCCCAGATGGCGGTGCGGGTGAACGCTGTCACCAACTTCAAGTTGGCGCCGCGCACCTGGCACTTCGGCAAGCTGCCGTACAACTGGCTCGACCCGGGGCCTCTGGTACGTCCCGTCATGGCACCTCCCCTTTCTCTGTGTTTCTCCAGCCGGCCTCCATGCTCACGTGCCGTGCTGACCGCAGCGCTTTGTGCGACAGAACACGACGGACGGCCCGCACCCTCAGGTGTTCGAGGCGAATCGCGCCGACTCCGACCCGGAGGATTTTGAGCTGGGAGGAGGCGTCGAGGAGGACGTCGAATCCTCAGGGGAGGTCGAGGCGGACGGGACGATGGGTGACCCGGGAGCCGGCGGGTCTAGAGCGGCTGGTGAGTTCACCTCCGAACCCACGGTCAGAGATTGGACTGACGACGACGATGATGATGATGTCCGGATCTTGGACGCGCCTCCCCCCATAGCTCGGCGGGAGCCACGTGGATGGAGCGAGGAGCAGCCGGCACGTGGCCAGACGGCCGAGGCCTCCCGTCGGGAGAAGAGGCCGGCCTCAGGGCAGCCGTCGACACAGCCGCCGGCTCGCAAGAAGGTGCGAGCGGCCGTCGGGAAACCGCCGCCTCGGGCCAGGCGGCCCCTTCCCATTATCATCGGGTGAGTCTATTTCTTAACCTTTGTAGGTGTTTTCGTGTTTTGAGCCGGCGGGCGCCTGAGGGGCCTTCTTCCATTTTTGCCAGAGACGCCATGGAGCTCCACGACACAGAGTCGACTGCCGACCCGGGGGATGCCACCAGCCGGTAGGCTCAGGAGCACGCGGCGATAGTGCGGGAGGAGAAGAGGAGGCTCGCCAAAATGCGAGCCGCGAAGGCAGGGGCGAAGGGTGCGCCCTCACGTTCGGGGGCCTCGAGTGACGGGAGGTGGAGGCGGCCCTCGGACCCGGCGCGCGCTACGGACTCGGTGGCGGAATCGACGCAGATGTCGAGGCCGCCATCGAGCGAGCCGTGGGGGCCGGCGCCGGACACGGCCACGGCCCCGCCCTTGGCGGAGGTGGTCCGGCCAGAGGACGCGGCTCCCGAGCCGGCCAGGGAGGCGGACCCAAGAGCGGAGCCGGTTGCGACCCCGTCTTCTGTCGAGCTGGCCGCGGCAGAGGAACCCGCCGCTCCGGCCGTGCTGGAGGCGGCACCGGAGACGACGGTCGACGGAAGGAGCGAGCCGGTCCCCCCGGTTATCGAGCGAGCCCGTCAGGCGGTGGAGCCGGCCGCGCTGGTTGTTGAGGGGCCCGAGGCTGGTTCCCGAGCCCTTGTGGTTACTCCCAACCTCCCGCCGGCCGTCGCAGCGGCGGACGCCAGGTCGAGTGGTGGGGCGAGCCGGTCGAGGAGGACCATGCTCGACGTGATCCGGGACTGGAAAGCGTTGGCCCTCGCCCCGGCCGTCCTGGCCCCGCCAGCAAGCAGCCAGGCCCTTGTGCCTGGGGGGCCAGGCTGCATCATGGCGCACTGCCGTTAGGGGCTGGCCAGGTTTGCGGAGGCCGCCGAAAGCAATTTCCGGCGCGTGGAGGAGGCGGTGCAGGTGAGATCCCTCTAGCTTGCGTTGAATTTTCAGTGGGGGCGCGCGAGCGCACCCACTGGGTGTAGCCCCCGAGAATCGGGCCGGCTGCTCGGCCGCTTGGCAGCCGGGCCGGATCTATCCCTTTTTTGTCTAACTTCTTGTCTCCTGGCGCGGAGCAGGCTGAGAACGCCAAGTGGCAGGCGCTCTTTGACGAGGCGGTTGCCATCCATAACCACGGCAAGGCCGGCTTTTATCAGGTCCAGGAGGAGCTGTGGAAGGCGCGACGTACGTTTGCTCCAGTGGGGGCGCGCAAGCGCACCCACTGGGTGTAGCCCCCGAGAGTCGGGCCGGCTGCTCGGCAGGCGGCTCGAGTCTTCCGCATTTTGAGTAATCTGGGTTGGTCATTTTGTAGAGGAGCTAGCCGTCCTGACCCCGATCCGGCAGAAGAGGGACGAGGTGGCCTCCGAGCGGGACCGGTTGGAGCGGGACCTCCAGGCGGTTACGTCGGAGCGGGACCGGCTGGGCGGCCTGGTCATGGATGGGCAGGCGGCACGGGAGCGCCTCACCGCGGAGCTGCGGAGGGAAGTGGTGGCCCGGGAGGAGGCCGCCAAGCAGGCGGCCGACGCCAGCCGGCAGGTCACCGCCCTGCAGGACGAGGTGGCTCGCCTTGGTGGTGAGCTTGAGAGGCGTGAGGCCGCCCTCGCCCATGCGGAGAAGGCGCGCGAGAGGGAACGGGGCTTAGGCCTCCAGTTCGTCATCGAGGTGGACGAGGCCTTTCAGCGTAAGTTTCTAGTTTTTAAGTCTTCTTCCTTTGCCGGCTGTCTCGACTTGTTTTTTGATTCTTCGTCCTTCCTTAGACCGGTTCCCGGACACTCAGCGTCGCGCCGAGCGGGCCGTGGCGGAGCATCGGGAGTGCTTGCGGCAGTGCGGGCAGGAAATTGAGGAGCATGCCGACTGGGACTTGCCGGAGTTTGCGCTGGCTATCGAGAACCGGCTAATCTTCCATCAGCGCTGCATGAACCGGCTCCACACGGCCGGCATGGAGGTGATTTCGGCCCTCTGGCCGGGTCGTGGGGCCCCGGCGGGCCGCGTAGCGCTGTGGCTGGAGAACGCGGTGGCCCGGCTCGAGGTTTGGAAGGCATCGGCGGCCCGCTCCGGGGCGCAGATGGCCCTTCGATTCGTCACATCGTGGTACCCCGGCGTCAACTTGGGCCGGCTAGCCACGATGCGCGAGGTTCCCGAGGCGGAGTGAGTCGCCCGCGAAGGCGCCCTCATCCGTCGAGCCAAGAGCTGGCTTCGTACGTCGACCCGGACGAGCTCCTGCCGGTGCTTGGCGCGGATGGCGAGCCAATTTCCGAGGACTCCTTTGGCATTCCCCAAGGGCCGGAGGACGAGGAGGTCGCTGACGAGAGCACCGCCTCCAGCACCGGCAGCGACACCGAGGCCACGGAGGCCATGGAGGAGGATCCGGCTGCCGCTCCTGGGCAGTCTGCCGGGCCGGCTGGCGACGCTCCAGAGGCCTAGGTGGCCCTTCTTTTACCGTATCTTTTTCTTCGCTGCGAGACTTGTTTAAGACGCATTTCCACCCACTTGGGGTGTATTGTAAAGGATCTTCGGCCTGTGGCCTTTTGTTTATAAGTTTGCTTGGAATTTGAAATGTTTGCGTGCCGGCTCATCCCTTGCTCTTTACCCTTCGACTTGTATCTCACGCAAGGATTCCTTCTGGCTTCTGCCGCGCCTGTCAGCCAGCCGGGAGGCGGACTGGGACAGGGACGGGGCATCATCCTTGGGGAAACCGTGCTGGCCTTAGAGTCGTCCGGCTAGAGTTGGGGCGAGCCGGCAGAGGCCGGTTTCTAGGGATAACATGGTCCGGTTGGGCCTATCCGGCTACTACTCTTCAGGCGGCGTTTGTGTGGTAAGTTCCTTCCCATCCCAGGGTCCCGCCAGCCGGACAGCCGGGGGCCGGTCTGTAGCTGGGCAGGGGGGGGGGGGGAGTTTTCTTGTTCACACTACTTGCCTGCCTTGGAGAAGAGCCGGCGAGCCCCCGGGCCCAGGGAGCCGGGCCCGGGTGCCTTTCTTAAGGGATGACAAGCCTTTGGTAGAATCAAAAAGGGGTGTGCCCCCAGTGCCGGCTTGGGGCCCCCATTGCATTCATTAAGTTCCAACGGAAGGGAAGATACATACATACACTGGTTCTTTCTAGCAGTAGAACGGACGGAGGAGCGCCGCGTTCCACGGGCGCTCCGTCTCCTTGCCGGAGGCGTCTCTCTTGCGCTTCTGCGGCTTCTGGGCGTCTATTAGGTAGTACGCATTGTTGTGCAGCGCCTTGCTGACGATGAACGGGCCCTCCCATGGGGAGGACAGCTTGTGCTGGCCAGCGGTCCACTGGATCCGTCTGAGCACCAGGTCCCCCTCGCGGAACGAGAGGGGCCGGATCCGCTTGCTGTGGTAGTGCCGTAGCTTCTGCTGGTAGATAGCCGTTCGGCTCAACGCTAGCTCGCAGGCCTCCTCGAGGAGGTCGACGCCGTCTTCCCTTGCCTCCTTTGCGTCTGTCTCCGTGTATAGGGTGATGTGAGGTGAGTCGAACTCGATGTCCGTGGGGATGACTGCCTCCGACCCGTACACGAGGAAGAAGGGCGTGAAGCCGGTTGAGCGGTTGGGCGTGGTTCTGAGGCTCCATAGGACGGCCGGCAGCTCTTCGATCCAGCAGCCGGTTGACCGAACGAGCGGTGCCACGAGCCGGGGCTTGATGCCGGCCAAGATCAAGCCGTTTGCTCTCTCTGCTTGGTCGTTCGACTGCGGGTGGGCGACCGATGCAAGGTCGAGCCGGTTGCCTTGTTTGGCGCAGAAACGCGCCAGCGCGCCCTTGGCGAAGTTGGTGCCGTTGTCGGTGATGATGCTATGCGGGACGCCATGGCGGACTGTGATGTCTTCGATGAACCGGACGGCCGTGGGGCCGTCCAGCTTCTTGATGGATCTGGCCTCAATCCACTTGGTGAACTTGTCGACGGCCACCAACAGATGCGTCATGCCGCCCGAGCGGTCTTGAAGGGTCCAACCATGTCGAGGCCCCAGACCGCGAAGGGCCAGGAGAGGGTGATGGTCTGGAGCGCCGTAGCCGGCAGGTGGCTCTGCGTGCTGAAGCGCTGGCACCCCTCGCACTTGTTGACCAGCCGCTTCGCTTCTTCTAGGGCCGTTGGCCAGTAGAACCCGTGGCGTAACGCCTTGGCCACCAGGGTCCTGGAGGCGGCATGATGCCCGCACTTGCCCTGGTGGATGTCTCGGAGGATCTCCTGCCCCCGTTCCGGCTCGACGCAACGCTGGAACACGCCGGTTGCACTGCGATGGACCAACTCGTGGTTGATGATGCTGTAGGCGGGGGCCCGACGCTGGATTTGCCGGGCTGTGGCCTCGTCGGGAGGGAGCTCGCCGCGCAGGAGGAAGGCTAGGATGGGCTGGGCCCAGGTGGGAGCCGTGACAGGAGCCGGCACCGGCTCGAGGCAGCCCTCGTGGCCGGCTGTAGCCCCCGCGCCCGGAAGCGGAGCCCCCGGGACCGAGCCGTCAGTCCCCGGGACCGAGCCGTCAGTCCCCGAGGCTGGCAGATCGATTTCCATGAGGACTGCCGCGGGGTCGTCAGTTGCTGGAGCCAGCGGGGCTGGGGCGGCGGTTGGAGGCGGCGGGTTTGTTGGAGCCGGCGGGACGCCGGCGGGGTCGACTGGCACGAAGATTGACTCTGATTCGGTGGAGGGTTTGATTGATGGCTTGAGCAGCCTCTCGAGGGAGACGCCGGCTGGGATTGCCTGCTGGGTGGAGCCGATTTTGGCCAGCGTGTCCGCCGCCTCCTTGTCCGCCTGGGGGACGAGGTGGAACTCGCACCCCTGGAAGGAGCCGGTGAGCTGTTGGACGAGGAAGCGATAGCTGGCCATGTTGGCGTCCCTGGCGTCCCATTCGCCAAAGACCTGCTGCACCACGAGATCCGAGTCGCCGAAGCAGAGGATGCGTCGGATGCCAATTTCCTTGGCGAGCCGGAGGCCGTGGACGAGCGCCTCGTATTCGGCTACGTTGTTGGAGACGGCGAAGAGGATCTGGAGCGCGTACTTGAGTTGGTCCCCTTTTGGGGATGACAGGACGATGCCGACTCCCAAGCCGGTCCGCATCTTCGAGCCGTCGAAGTGCATGCGCCAATGCGTGGAGTCTGGAGGAGGCGACATGAACTGGGTCTCCGCCCAGTCGACGAGGAAGTCGGCCATCGCCTACGACTTGATGGAGGTGCGTGGTTCGTACCGGATTTCGTGGTCGGTGAGGGCGATAGCCCATTTGGCGATCCGGCCGGTGGAATCCCAGCCGCTCATGATTTTCCCGAGCGGCGCCGTGCTCACCATGTTGATGGTGTGCTCCTGGAAGTACTGCTTGACCTTCTTGGCGGCGAAGTATATGCCGTAGCACATCTTCTGGTAGTGGGGGTAGTTCTGCTTGGAGGCGGAGAGGATCTCGCTGAGGTAGTAGACGGGACGCTGGACCGGCAGCGCCCGGCTTCCTCCGCCCGCTCCACCACGAGAACGACGATGATCACGCGCGTGGTCGCCGCGATGTACGCGAGCAAAGGCTCCTTTTCGGTCGGAGCCGCCAGGACGGGTGCGTTGGAGAGGGCGCGTTTGAGGGCACGGAACGCTTCGTCCGCCTGGTCGGTCCACTCGAACTTGGCCGGCTTCGTCGTTGGGTCATGGCCCGGCTCGACTTTGGCCATTTTCTTCATGAGCTGGTAGAGGGGCAGAGCCTTCTCGCCCAGTCGGCTGATGAACCGGCTGAGCGAGGCGAGGCAGCCGGTGAACTTCAGGACGTCGCGGAGCTTGGTCGGCTTGTGCATGCGCTCGATTGCTCTGATTTTCTCCGGGTTGGCTTCGATGCCGCGGGCAGACATGAAGAAACCCAGGAGCTGGCCGGCAGGCACGCCGAAAACACACTTCTCCGGATCGAGCTGGACCTTGAACTCGCGCAGGTTGGCGAAGGTCTCTCGGAGGTCGTCGAGGAGGCTGAAATGCTTCTTGGTTTTGACGACGATGTCGTCGACGTAGACGTGGACGTTCCTGCTGATCTAGGGCAGGAGGCACTTCTGCATGCAGCACTGGAAGGTGGCGCCTGCATTCTTCAGGCCGAAGGACATGGTGATGTAGCAGTAGGCCCCGAAGGGGGTCATGAAGGAGGTTTTCAGCCGGTCGGCTGGGTCCAGCTTGATCTGGTGGTAGCCGGAATAGGCGTCCAGGAAGGACAGCAAATCGCAGACGGCCGTGGAGTCAATAACTTGATCGATCCGTGGTAGGGCGAAAGGGTCCTTGGGACAGGCCTTGTTCAGGCTGGTGTAATCGATACACTTGCGCCAAGTCTTGTTTTTCTTCAGCACCAGGACTGGGTTGGCCAGCCAGTCCGGGTGGGAAACTTCCATGATGAAGCCGGCTGCGAGCAGCCGGGCGATCTCTTCTCCTATAGTGCGCCGCTTCTCCTCGGAGAAATGGCGCAGGGGTTGATTGACCAGCTTGGCATCCGACCATACATGAAGTTTGTGCTCGGCGTACTTCCTCGGAACACCTGGCATGTCTTTTGGAGAACATGTGAAGATGTCCCGATTCTCACGGAGGAAGTCGACGAGCTCGCCTTCCTATTTGCTGTTGAGGTCGGCGCTAATGGTGACGCACTGCTAGGGGTTGGCCGGGTCGAGTGGCACCTGCTTGGTGTCCTTGGACGGCTGGAACGACGCCTCGCTGGCTGACTGGGACGGAGGAGCCGGTATGGCCGGCTGGTCTGAGGCGTGAGCCACGAGCCGATCGAGCTGCCGCCTCTCCTCCGCTATCTCCAGGGCCTCGGCCAGCCGGTTGCTGTCGCGCGCGCACTCGACCGACTTCTTGTAGTCGCCATCGATGGTGACGATGCCCTTGCGGCCCGGCATCTTGAGCTTGAGGTAGGCATAATGGGGTACCGCCATGAACTTGACGAGGGCCGGCCTGCCCAGCAGCGTGTGGTAGGGACTGTTGAGGTCCACCACCTCGAACCATATCGGCTCGCGGCGGAAGTGGCTCTTGTTGCCGAAGAGGACGTCGAGCCGGATCTTGCCGATGGGGGTGCAAGATTTCCTCTGCACAATGCCATGGAAAGTCATCCGGCTCGACTGCAGATCTTTCTCCTTGAGCCCTAGCTTGAGCAGGGTATCGCGGTAGAGGATGTTGATGCTGCTGCCCCCGTCGATCAGCAGCCGCGAGAAGCGGCAGGTGACCCTCTCGGAGGCGATGGTGGGATCGAGGACGAGGGCATAGCTGCCAGGGTTTGGCATTAAGGCCGGGTGGTCCGCCCGGCTCCAGGTAACCGGCTTCTCGGACCAGTGCATGAACTGGGGGACCGAGGGGACGGTGGCGTTCACCTCGTGCCGGCGCTGGTGCACGCTGTGCTGGTCGGTTCCTTCGCTGGTGAAGACGACGTAGGCCCCGTCCTGGTCGGGGAACTGGTCGTGAAGGCGGCCGTCGTTGGCAGCCGGAGCCGGAGCGGGCGGTTGGGCCAGAGCCGGAGCCGGCGCGCGGGGAGCCAGCGGCGGAGGAACCGGGAGGCCTCGCCTCGGGCTAGCCGCTGGGAGAAGCTGCAGTGCCACAGCGTGTGCGTGGCCGGCTTGGCCCCGGAGTGCAACTTGCAGGGTGCGTCGAGCATCTGCTCGAAGGTGAGCTTGGGCTGCCAGGCGTTCTTGCCGGTACGCTGACGCTGGCTGGAGGCCTGGGCAGCCGGCTGCTCCTCCTCGATAGTGGCGACCTGCCGGCTCCCATAGCGGGGATCCGGCTGGTCGGCTTTGCGCTTGTTGTTCTGCTGCTGCCGATTGTCGGCGGCCGCCCGCGGCGCGGCAGGCGGCGGGGTTGGTTTGGCAGGCGTGGTGACCTTGATCCGCATCGCGGAGTCGGCCATGGCACACTTATCTGCATTGGCCATCAGATCCGCCAAGGTCGCCGGCTCGGAGCACAGGAGCTTGTGCTTGAGGTGGGTGCCGTCGCGGCAACCCTCGATGAAGTACTGAATGGCCTGCACCTCATGTACCCCCTCGCAGGAGTTGCGGAGCTCAGTCCAACGCGTGAGGTAGTCACGGAGGGACTCGTTCGGCCCCTGGACACACATGGCCAGCTCACGGGGCTGGCCGGGCCGCTTGTAGGTGCCGGTGAAGTTGCGGACGAACGCCTCCTCATAGTCCGTCCAAGTGTTGATGCTGCCAGCGGATAGGCTGTTGAGCCAGGTCCGGGCCGAGCCGATCAACATGAGGGGGACGTAGCGCACGGCTACACGCTTGTTCCCTCTGGCTATGCCGACCGCGTTGGTGTAGTCGACCAGCCAGTCTTCCGGCTTGGCGGTGCCGTTGTACTTCGGTGTGTCGCGAGGGAGCGTGAAGCCGGTTGGGAACGGCTCGTTGCGGATCCGTGGGCCGAAACATGCTGGGCCGATCGGACCCTCCTCCTCCAGGAGGGCGGATTGCGCCAGCCGGTCGAGGCGGGACCGGGCGTCGTTCTCGCTCCGCGGGACGTGCGGACCGAGCCGAGCGGCTAGCTCGGGACGGACAACCGGAGTGGGTCAGCGCGTGCGCTCCCATCGCGGAGGCGGGGTGTTGGCGCGGCTGCGCCGGCTGCCGCCAGCCGGAGCATCGTTGCATTGGCTGTTGACGGCCGGCGGCTCGTCTCCCTGTCGGGAGAGCCCGTTGTGGGATCTAGCGCCCCGCCGGCCGGAGCCGCGGGGGGAAGAGGCTTGCTGGACCGGCCGGCGCTGGCCAGCAGTTTGCGGGGCATCCCCCTCGGGGACGGGAATTTCGGAGCCGGCGTTGGCGTCATCGAGCCGGGCCTGCTGAGCGTTGGCGGCGGCGATGAGGTCTTGGATGTGCCGCTCCTGCTGCTCCCGCTCCTCGCCTACCAGGTCGGCGAGGTCGGCATAGGCCACCTGGGCGGCCCTCATGTTGGCAGCCAGCGTGTCGTAGGTGGGGAGCTTGCCACCGAGGATTTCCACGACCACACGGCCGCGGTTGCGGACGTCACCGCGCCGGCTGGGCTCGTTGCCGGGGGGGTGAGGCCGTAGGCGGAGTTGTACTCGCGCTGCGCGGACTCCATCCGGCGCTTGGTGGTGGTAAGCGTGGTTGCCTCTGTGAACAACAGCCGACGAGTAGCCTCCAACTCAGTCGTAGCCGTGGCTGGGTTCGTTGTAGGCGCGACGGGAGTGCTGAGGGCCCGAAGCAAGGAGCCAAGGGGGTCGGAGGTGCCGGTGCGTGCGGCCGTGGCGGCCGCCTCCGCCTCTGCCCCGACGCGGCCGGAGGTCGTGGAAGAGCCAGTGGCCATTACCCCCGCGCGGACGCGGGAGTCGTTGGCCTCGCCCGGGGAGAGCGCGCCCACAAACAAGGGCGGGTCGAGGCAGTCGAGCACTTGGCTAGGGTACTCGTTGGCAGCTGGCTCATCGGTGAGGCTCAGCCTGCCGACGCGCTCGGCGAGGACGGCGACGTCGAACAGGGGGTCGCTGTCGCGCCACTCGTCGGAGAGGCCGGCAGCGTCGCCCGCAGGGCTGGCGGGAACGGGGTCCCACCCCGCGGGGACGAGCCCCATGAGCGTGCAGTTCCACCCGGACGTGGGGCGGCCGGGGGAGGTGGTGAAGGGTCCCGCCCGGAGCGTGACTCCGGCCGGCGCCGCGGACGGCCCCACGGTGGGCGCCAACTGTCATCGTTTTCTCATGATAGATGCCATGGGGTGGCTTAGCGAGAGTGGTTGGGGCCGAAGGACGCCGGCGGACTCCGGGAGAGGGATTGGGCACAAGCGGTGAGGGACACACGATGTACCCAGGTTCGGGGCCCTCCGTTGGAGGTAACACCCCTAGTCCTGCTTGTCTGGTTGATGGGGTCTGGTGTTACAATGGTGCTCCTTGAGATGTTGTCTAGAGGAAGAAGAAGGAGCAGCCGGCTCTTCTTCTCTTGCTACGTGGGAGTGTGAGTGTGAGATGGGGTGAATGCCTGCCCGATGCATGGGGGGCCTCGGGGGGTTTTATAGGCCAACCCCCCGGCTTATAATATACATAAGGTACTGAATGGGGCCCCCGGCCGACAGCCTCCCTAACCGGCCAGCGGTCCCACCGGCTAGGCCGTCTTGTCACTCGTAGGGCTTACCGGCTGTGTGATCCCATCGCGGACTGGGGCTCGCCAGCCGGCTCTTCTATTGGCCCGCGCTCATCTGCCGCGGAATGGGCCGCCATGCGCGGCGTCGTCTTGTGCCTGCCGGCCTAAGTCAGCGGTACGGCCGGCTGCGCTGTAGCCACGCCGGGGCAGGTAACAGAGTAGACGGCGGCGTGGCCACACTATTGCCTCGCCGGGTCTCGATCGGTCAAGGTCAGCGGTACGACCACCCAGACTATAGCCACGCGCGGCCGCGCGTCTGCGGTCGCTGTAGCCACGCCGGTGTTCATCGTGGGGGTCGCGTCCTGTCGACGTACTTGGTCGCTGCAGGAGGGGACCAGCGCCTGCCCGCCCAGAGGTCAGCGGGAGGGCCGGCCGTGGAGCGGCCGGCTGCGGGCTGGCCAGAGGCCGGGCGGCCGGCTCCTGTCCAGCCGGCCGTGGGCCAGCTGGCTAAGGGGCCAGACGGTTGCTCGCCAGCCGGTCACGGACCAGCCGGCCGTATAGTCAATTTTTGAAAGGGGCTCGAACCCCCTTGTCTTGGCATACCCAGGGGTAATATCCCCGTCAGCCACCTCCATGTCCCTCTCGCATCGTTCTCTGACCTCTAAATTCTCTAATATCCGGAAAACCCTAGAGAGCCTCCCGAAACACTTTTTCTGCCGCCGCAAGTCTCTATTCCGCCAAGTGCCCATCTGGAGCCCTCTTGGTGCCCTGCCGGAGAGGGTATCGATCACGGAGGGCCTCTACATCAACGTTGCTTCTCCCATGGTGATGAGTAGTTCACCACTGACCTACGAGGCCGTAGTTAGTACCTAGATGGCTATCTCTCTCTCTATGTTCTTCATTGCCGAGATCACCGCGATTCCCGCGGTGATCTATCTTAT
Source organism: Elymus sibiricus (assembly GCA_039707655.1). Taxonomy (NCBI): domain Eukaryota; kingdom Viridiplantae; phylum Streptophyta; class Magnoliopsida; order Poales; family Poaceae; genus Elymus; species Elymus sibiricus. The sequence goes on along the minus strand of CM077665.1, from coordinate 139,462,411 downwards.
GTAATCAATCTTTTGCGGCGTGTTTGTTGGGATCTGATGAATTGTGAGTTTATGTTCAGATTATTCATGAAAAGATATTGAATACTTACTGGTATTTTATTTGCATGATTGTTATAGCTTCGTAATGCTCTCCGATCTATCGGTTTGGTTTGGCCAACTAGATTGATTTATCTTCAAGTGAGAGTGGTGCGTTGTAGTGGGTTCAATCTTGCGGTGCTCAATCCCAGTGACAGAAAGGGACATGACACGTATTGTATTGCTGCCACTAAGGGTAAAACGATGGGATTTATTCATATTGATTGGATTTACTTTGTCTACATCATGTCATCATCCTCCAAGCATTACTCCATCTTTACTTAATACTCTGGATGCATGCTGGATAGCGGTTGATGGGTGGAGTAATAGTAGTAGATGCAGGCAGGAGTCGGTCTACTTGTTTATGGACGTGATACCTATATACTGTTGGGGAACGTTGCATGGGAAACAAAAATTTTCCTACGCACACACAAGATCTATCCATGGTGATGAGCATCTACGAGAGGGAGAGTAAATCTACATACCCTTGTAGATCGCTAAGCGGAAGCGTTTAAGAAACGCGGTTGATGTAGTCGAACGTCTCCGCGATCCAAATCGCAAGTCGTCCCTCGATCCGATCACGAACTAGTGCCGAACGGACGGCACCTCCGCGTTCAACACACGTACGGCTTGATGACGCCTTCACCTCCTCGATCCAGCGAGCGATGATGAAGTAGTGGTTGAGTTCCAGCAGCACGACGGCGTGGTGATGGTGGTGAGGAACAATCTCTGCAGGGCTTTGCCAAGCGCTATGGAGATTATGATGGAGGAACTAGAGGGTTAGGGTTGCCGCACACGGCTTGGGGAAATCTTGATGTATCACGTGTGCTAGCCCTGCCCCTCTATTTATATGTTGAGCCTTGGGGTCTAAACTTGGAGTAAAAGCCTCCTCCAGGTCGGTTTTGTCCGCACAAGGTCGGTTTGGCCCGCAGGGAAAGAGTCCAACTCGGATCCCTGCCGAACCGTGCACAGCCGCGCACAAGCGGTAGTACCGCTTCACACAAGCGGTAGTACCGCTTGGGCGGTAGTACCGCTTCACACAAGCGGTAGTACCGCTTACGCGGCAGCAAAACTACTTTTGCACTTTCCAATACCTCGTGGGCTTTATCCCTTTGGCCCATATAAAGTGTTGCTGCACCCGAACACTTCGGTAAACATCCGGAACCCATTCCGGTGAACTCCGGAACTCTTCCGGAGATCAAAACACTATTATCACATATATCAATCTTTACCTCCGGACTATTCCGGAGATCCTCATCATGTCCGGGATCTTATCCGGGACTCCGAACAACCTTCGGTCACCAACATAATAACTCAACTATACTAATCGTCACCAAACGTTAAGTGTGTAGACCCTGCGGATTCGAGAACTATGTAGACATGACCGAGACACCTCTACGGCCAATAACCAATAGCGGGACCTAGATGCCCATATTGGCTCCTACATATTCTACGAAGATCTTTTATCGGTCGAACCTCTATGTCAAGGATTCAGTTAATCCCGTATGCTGTTCCCTTTGTTCTTCGGTATGTTACTTGCCCGAGATTCGATCGTCGGTATCACTATACCTAGTTCAATCTCGTTACCGGCAAGTCTCTTTTACTCGTTCCGTAATACAAGATCCTGTGGCTAACTCTTTAGTCACTTTGCTTGCAAGGCTCAATGTGATGTTGTATTACCGAGTGGGCCCTGAGATACCTCTCCGTCACACGGAGTAACAAATCCCAGTCTTGATCCATGCCAACCCAACAGACACCCTCGGAGATACCTGTAGAGCACCTTTATAGTCACCCAGTTACGTTGCGACGTTTGATACACACAAGGTATTCCTCCGGTGTAAGTGAGTTGCATGATCTCATGGTCAAAGGAACAGATACTTGACATGCAGAAAACAATAGCAATAAACTGACACGATCAAATGCTACGTTTACAGTTTGGGTCTTGTCCATCACATCATTCTCCTAATGATGTGATCCCGTTATCAAATGACATCTCATGTCAATGGCTACGAAACCTTAACCATCTTTAATCAACGAGCTAGTCAACTAGAGGCTTACTAGGGACACAGTGTTGTCTATGTACCCACACATGTATTTGAGTTTCCAATCAATACAATTATAGCATGGATAATAAACGATTATCATGAACAAGGAAATATAATAATAACCAATTTATTATTGCCTCTAGGGCATATTTCCAACAGTCTCCCACTTGCACTAGAGTCAATAATCTAGTTCACATCACTATGTGATTTACATTGTAATGAATCGAACACCCATGCAGTTCTGGTGTTGTTCATGTTTAGCCCTTGGAAGAGGTTTAGTCATCGGATCTGCAACATTTAGATCCGTGTGTACTTTGCAAATATTTATGTCGTCCTCCTTGATGTAATCGCGGATGGAATTGAAACGTCACTTTATGTGTCTGGTCCTCTTGTGAAATCTTGGTTCCTTGGCTAGAGCAATGGCACCAGTATTATCACAAAACAGAGTCATTGGGTTAAGTGCACTAGGCACTACTCCAAGATCTGTCATGAACTCCTTCATCCAGACACCTTCCTTCGCCGCCTCCGAGGCAGCGATGTACTCCGCTTCGCATGTAGAATCTGCTACCACGCTTTGCTTGGAACTGCACCAGCTAACCGCACCCCATTTAGAATAAATACGTATCCGGTTTGCGACTTTGAGTCATCCGGATCAGTGTCAAAGCTTGCATCGACGTAACCCTTTACGACGAGCTCTTGATCACCTCCATAAACGAGAAACATGTCCTTAGTCCTTTTTAGGTACTTCAGGATATTCTTGACCGCCGTCCAGTGTTCCATTCCTGGATCACCTTGAAACCTTCCGACCATACTTATGGCAAGGCTGACATCGGGTCTTGTGCACAGCATTGCATACATGATAGAGCCTATGGCCGGAGCATAGGGGATGACACTCATCTTTTCTCTATCTTCTGCAGTCACTGGGCATTGAGTCTTACTCAACTTCACACCTTGCAATACAGGCAAGAACCCCTTCTTGGACTGATCCATTTTGAACTTCTTCAAAACTTTGTCAAGGTATGTGCTTTGTGAAAGTCCTATTAAGCGTCTCGATCTATCTCTATAGATCTTGATGCCTAATATGAAAGCAGCTTCTCCTAGGTCCTTCATTGAAAAACTCTTGTTCAAATATTCCTTTACGCTTTCCAGCATTTCTATATTGTTTCCAATCAGTAATATGTCATCCACATATAATATTAGAAACGCTATAGAGCTCCCACTCACTTTCTTGTAAATACAAGCTTCTCCGTAAACTTGTATAAACTCGAACGCTTTGATCACCTCATCAAAACGAAGATTCCAACTCCGAGATGCTTGCACCAGTCCATAAATGGATCGCTGGAGTTTGCAAACTTTGTCAGCATTCTCTGGATCGACAAAACCTTCTGGTTGCATCATATACAACTCTTCCTTAAGGTAACCGTTAAGGAACGCTGTTTTGACATCCATCTGCCAAATTTCATAATCGAAAAAGGCAGCTATTGCTAACATGATTCTGACGGACTTAAGCATCGCTACGGGTGAGAAGGTCTCATCGTAGTCAACTCCTTGAACTTGTGAAAAACCCTTTGCCACAAGTCGAGCTTTATAGACGGTTACATTACTGTCCGCGTCCGTCTTCCTCTTAAAGATCCATTTGTTCTGAATGGCCTTACGCCCTTCAGGTAATACTTCCAAAGTCCATACTTTGTTTTCATACATGGATCCCATCTCGGATTTCATGGCCTCTAACCACTTCTCGGAATCCGGGCCCATCATCGCTTCTCCATAGCTCGTAGGTTCATCGTTGTCTAACAACATGACCTCTAAGACAGGGTTGCCGTACCACTCGGGAGCAGTACGCGTCCTTGTCGACCTACGAGGTTCGATAGCAACTTGATCCAAAGCTTCATGATCATCATCATCAACTTCCTCTTCAGCTAATGTAGGCTCCACAGAAACATCTTTCTGCGCTGCGTTACTCTCAGGTTGAAGTAAAGGTTCAACAACCTCATCAAGTTCTATCTTCCTCCCACTCAATTCTTTCGAGAGAAACTCTTTCTCAAGAAATGTTCCGTTTTTAGCGACAAACACTTTGCCTTCGGATTTGAGATAGAAGGTATACCCAACTGTCTCTTTTGGGTATCCTATGAAGACGCATTTCTCCGCTTTGGGTTCCAGCTTTTCAGGCTGAAGCTTTTTGACATAAGCATCACATCCCCAAACTTTAAGAAACGACAGCTTTGGCTTCTTGCCAAACCAAAGTTCATATGGTGTCGTCTCAACGGATTTAGATGGTGCCCTATTTAAAGTGAATGCAGCTGTCTCTAATGCATAACCCCAAAACGATAGTGGCAAATCGGCAAGAGACATCATAGATCGCACCATATCCAATAAAGTTCGATTACGACGTTCGGACACACCATTACGCTGTGGTCTTCCAGGCGGTGTCAATTGTGAAACAATTCCACACTGTCTTAAGTGACTGCCAAACTCATAACTCAGATATTCTCCTCCTCGATCAGATCGTAGGAATTTAATCTTCTTGTTACGATGATTCTCAACCTCACTCTGAAATTGTTTGAACTTTTCAAATGTTTCAGACTTGTGTTTCATTAAGTAAATATACCCATATCTACTTAAGTGATCAGTGAAGGTGAGAAAGTAACGATAACCACCGCGCGCCTCAATGCTCATCGGACCGCACACATCAGTATGTATGATTTCAAATAAGTCACTTGCCCGTTCCATTGTTCCAGAGAACGGCGTTTTAGTCATCTTGCCCATGAGGCATGGCTCACTTGTGTCAAGTGATTCAAAACCAAGTGACTCCAAAAGTCCATCAGCATGGAGCTTCCTCATGCGTTTTACGCCAATATGACCTAAACGGCAGTGCCACAAGAAAGTGGTATTATCATTATCAATTCTACATCTTTTGGCATCAATGTTATGAACATGTGTATCATTACTATCGAGATTCAATAAGAATAAACCCCTCACATTGGGTGCATGACCATAAAAGATATTACTCATATAAATAGAACAACCATTATTCTCTGATTTAAATGAGTAACCGTCTCGCAATAAACAAGATCCAGATATAATGTTCATGCTTAACGCAGGCACCAAATAACACTTATTTAGGTTCATCACTAATCCCGACGGTAATCGAAGAGCGAGCGTGCCGACGGCGATCACATCAACCTTGGAACCATTTCCCACGCGCATCGTCACTTCGTCCTTTGCCAGCCTCCGTCTATTCCGCAGTTCCTGTTTTGAGTTGCAAATATGAGCAACCGCACCGGTATCAAATACCCAGGCACTACAACGAGAGTTGGTAAGGTACACATCAATAACATGTATATCATATATACCTTGTTTGTTGTTGGCCGTCTTCTTGTCAGCCAAATACTTGGGGCAATTCCGCTTCCAGTGTCCAGTTCCCTTGCAATGAAAACACACAGTTTCTGGTTTGGGTCCAGCCTTGGGTTTCTTCATGAGAGGAGCAACTGCTTTGCCACTCTTCTTGGAGTTACCCTTCTTACCCTTGCCATTTTTCTTGAAACTAGTGGTTTTATTGACCATCAACACTTGATGCTCCTTCTGAATTTCAGACTCAGCGGCTTTTAGCATCGCAAACAGCTCGGCGACTGACTTGTTCATCCCGTGCATGTTATAGGTCAACACGAAGCTCTTGTAGCTAGGTGGCAATGATTGAAGAACTCTGTCAGTGATAGCCTCTGGCGGAAGGGCATCCCTAACTCAGCCAGACGGGTGGAGTACCCAGACATTCTGAGCACGTGATCACTGATAGACCCGTTCTCCTCCATCTTGCAAGCATAGAACTTATCGGAGATCTCATATCTCTCGATCCGGGCATTCTTCTGAAAGATAAACTTCAACTCCTGGAACATCTCATATGCTCCATGACGTTCAAAACGTCTTTGAAGTCCCGGTTCTAAGCCATACAACATTGCACATTGAACTATTGAGTAATCATCAGAACGAGCCTGCCAGGCGTTCACAACGTCTAGAGACTCAACTGGAGCGGGTGGATCACCAAGCGGTGCATCAAGGACATAAGCCTTCTGGGAAGCCGTAAGGATAATCCTTAGATTACGGGCCCAGTCCACAAAGTTACTTCCATCATCTTTCAACTTAGCTTTCTCTAGGAACGCATTAAAATACAGGGGTGCTACTGCGTGAGCCATGATCTACAACATAAATATAGCAAAGACAATTTAGACTATTGTTCTAGATAATGAGTTTAGTTAATCATATTACTTAAAAAACTCCCACTCAAATTGACATCCCTCCGGTCATTCGAGTGTAATCATGATCCAAATCCACCAACTCAAGTCCGATCATCACGTGAGTCGAGGTGGTTTCAATGGTGAACATCTTCATGTTGATCATATCTACTATATGACTCATGTTCGACCTTTCGGTCTCTTGTGTTCCGAGGCCATGTCTGTACATGCTAGGCTCGTCAAGTTTAACCCGAGTGTTTCCGCACGTGCAACATGGCTTACACCCGTTGTATGTGAACGTAGAGTCTATCACACCCGATCATCACGGTGTGTCTCGAAACGACGAACTTTCGCAACGGTGCACACTTGGGGAGAACACAATTTATCTTGAAATTTAAGTGAAGGATCACCTTATAATGCTACCGTCGTCCTAAGCAAAATAAGATGCATAAAAGGATTAACATCACATGCAAATCATAAGTGACATGATATGGCCATGAACTTGTGCTTTTGATCTCCATCTCCAAAGCACCGGCATGATCTCCATCGTCACCGGCATGACACCATGATCTCCATCATCTTAATCTCCATCAACGTGTCGCCATAAGGTTGTCGCGCCGACTGTTGCTTCCATGACTATTGCTAACGTTTAGCGATAAAGTAAAGCATTACATAGCGCTTAATGATTGACACGCAGGTCATACAATAATTAAAGACAACTCTATGGCTCCTGCCAGTTGCCGTACTCATCGACATGCAAGTCGTGATATTCTATACAACACATGATCATCTCATACATCACATATATCTCATCATGTAATTGGCCATATCACATCACAACATACCCTGCAAAAACAAGTTAGACGTCCTCTAATTGTTGTTGCAAATTTTTACGTGGCTGCTACGGGTTTGCAAGAACCGTTCTTACCTACGCAAAACCACAACGTGGTGTAGTGATTGCTTTTTGATCTTCTAAAAGAACCCTCTTCATTGAAATCGATTCAACTAAAGTGAGAGAGACAGACACCCGCTAGCCATCTTTATGCAACGAAGTTACATGTCAGTTGAAGGAACCTGTCTCGCGTAAGTGTACGCGTAAAGTCGGTCCGGGCCGCTTCATCTCACAGTACCGCCGAATCAAATATCAACTAGTAACGGCAAGCAATATGTATACACCCACGCCCACAACTCGTTTGTGTTCTACTCGAGATCTCATCTACGCATAGACCTGGCTCTGATACCACTGTTGGGGAACGTTGCATGGGAAACAAAAATTTTCCTACGCACACACAAGATCTATCCATGGTGATGAGCATCTACGAGAGGGAGAGTAAATCTACATACCCTTGTAGATCGCTAAGCGGAAGCGTTTAAGAAATGCGGTTGATGTAGTCGAACGTCTCCGCGATCCAAATCGCAAGTCGTCCCTCGATCCGATCACGAACTAGTGCCGAACGGACGGCACCTCCGCGTTCAACACACGTACGGCTTGATGACGCCTTCACCTCCTCGATCCAGCGAGCGATGATGAAGTAGTGGTTGAGTTCCAGCAGCACGACGGCGTGGTGATGGTGGTGAGGAACAATCTCTGCAGGGCTTCGCCAAGCGCTACGGAGATTATGACGGAGGAACTAGAGGGTTAGGGTTGCCGCACACGGCTTGGGGAAATCTTGATGTATCACGTGTGCTAGCCCTGCCCCTCCATTTATATGTTGAGCCTTGGGGTCTAAACTTGGAGTAAAAGCCTCCTCCAGGTCGGTTTTGTCCGCACAAGGTCGGTTTGGCCCGCAGGGAAAGAGTCCAACTCGGATCCCTGCCGAACCGTGCACAGCCGCGCACAAGCGGTAGTACCGCTTCACACAAGCGGTAGTACCGCTTGGGCGGTAGTACCGCTTCACACAAGCGGTAGTACCGCTCGGGCGGTAGTACCGCTTACGCGGCAGCAAAACTACTTTTGCACTTTCCAATACCTCGTGGGCTTTATCCCTTTGGCCCATATAAAGTGTTGCTGCACCCGAACACTTCGGTAAACATCCGGAACCCATTCCGGTGAACTCCGGAACTCTTCCGGAGATCAAAACACTATTATCACATATATCAATCTTTACCTCCGGACTATTCCGGAGATCCTCGTCATGTCCGGGATCTTATCCGGGACTCCGAACAACCTTCGGTCACCAACATAATAACTCAACTATACTAATCGTCACCAAACGTTAAGTGTGTAGACCCTGCGGGTTCGAGAACTATGTAGACATGACCGAGACACCTCTACGGCCAATAACCAATAGTGGGACCTGGATGCCCATATTGGCTCCTACATATTCTACGAAGATCTTTTATCAGTCGAACCTCTATGTCAAGGATTCAGTTAATCCCGTATGCTGTTCCCTTTGTTCTTCGGTATGTTACTTGCCCGAGATTCGATCGTCGGTATCACTATACCTAGTTCAATCTCGTTACCGGCAAGTCTCTTTTACTCGTTCCATAATACAAGATCCTGTGGCTAACTCTTTAGTCACTTTGCTTGCAAGGCTCAATGTGATGTTGTATTACCGAGTGGGCCCTGAGATACCTCTCCGTCACACGGAGTAACAAATCCCAGTCTTGATCCATGCCAACCCAACAGACACCCTCGGAGATACCTGTAGAGCACCTTTATAGTCACCCAGTTACGTTGCGACGTTTGATACACACAAGGTATTCCTCCGGTGTAAGTGAGTTGCATGATCTCATGGTCAAAGGAACAGATACTTGACATGCAGAAAACAATAGCAATAAACTGACACGATCAAATGCTACGTTTACAGTTTGGGTCTTGTCCATCACATCATTCTCCTAATGATGTGATCCCGTTATCAAATGACATCTCATGTCAATGGCTACGAAACCTTAACCATCTTTAATCAACGAGCTAGTCAACTAGAGGCTTACTAGGGACACAGTGTTGTCTATGTACCCACACATGTATTTGAGTTTCCAATCAATACAATTATAGCATGGATAATAAACGATTATCATGAACAAGGAAATATAATAATAACCAATTTATTATTGCCTCTAGGGCATATTTCCAACATATACATGATCACTGCCATGAATAAATATTGCATTATTATGCGCTTTTCTATCAATTGCCCAACAGTAATTTGTTTACCCACTGTATGCCTTCTTCTTTGAGAGAAGCTTCTAGCGAACACTATGGCCCCCGGGACTCCTCACAATTATATATACAAAAACTATAAATACCTTGCTGCCATTATTTATTTTTTTTATTTCCAATTTATATTTATCAAACTATCTATCTATCACTACTTATCACTTGCAAGTAACGAGTTCAAGGGGATTGACAACCCTCTTCCTGCATTGGATGCAAGTGTTTGCTCTTTTGTGTGTAGGTGCTGAAGATGGGAATTTGCGTGGTTCTCCTATTGGTTCGATAACCTTGGTTCTCACTGAGGGAAATACTCACCTGTGCTTTGCTGCATCATCCCCTCCTCTTCGGGGAAAATCTCAACGCAATTTACAAGTATGAACCCCCCCCCCCCCCCGGTACCGCTGACCTTGACCGGGCGGTCCGACCCTGTATCTGGCGTGCACCACCAACTCCCTGATGTCGGCACGTACAGGCCACAATGACAGGTAGACGGCGGGCCCCACTCCCGACAAGACACGGCAGCCGGCTAGAGAGGCTGGCAGCCGGGGCCCGCACCCCTTTTTACCCCCCTTATGGTTTTCCATCGGCTACACTATAAAGCCTCCCAACAGCCCCCTGAGAGGGGGTCGGCCATTTTCTCACTCACACCCACACATACGAGGCAATGAGGCAGATAGCGAGAGTTCCTTCCTCCTCATCGCGAACAGCTCAAGGAGCAACCTGTATTGTGTTTATCCATAGTCACTGATACGTCTCCAACGTATCTACTTTTCCAAACACTTTTGCTCTGGTTTTGACCTCTAATATGCAAGATTTGAATGAAACTAACCCGGACTGACGTTGTTTTCAGCAGAACTACCTTGGTGCTATTTTTGTGCAGAAATGAAAGTTCTCAAAATCGGACGAAACTTTTTGTGAATTATTTTTGAGAATTATAATGAATTATGGAGCAAAGACCTGTCGGAGGGGGTGTGCGAGGGGGCCAACACACATCAGGGCGCCGCTTGTGGGTCCCTCGTGGCTCCTCTGACCCTAATTCCAGTCCTATAAAATCACATCTTCGGAGAAAAAAATTAGAGAGAAGTTTTCATCGCGTTTCACGAGACAGAGCCACCGCCACCTCCTGTTCTTCCTTGGGAGGGCTGATCTGGAGCCTGTTTTCGGCTCCGGAGAGGGGAAATCATCGTCGTCGTCATCACCAACCCTTCTCCATCAATACCGCCATGACGCTCACCACCGGGAGTGAGTAATTCCTTTGTAGGCTTGCTGGACGGTGGTGGGATTGGATGAGATTGATCATGTAATCGAGTTAAGTTTGATAGGGCTTGATCCCCAGTGTCCACTATGTTCTGAGATTGATGTTGCTATGACTTTGCTATGCTTAATGCTTGTCACTAGGGCCTGAGTGCCATGATTTCAGATCTGAACCCATTATGTTTTCATGAATATAAGAGTGATTTGGATCCTATCTTGCAAGTTGTATGCACCTATTACGTGTCTTGACCCGCATACCCCAAGGTGACAATAATTGGGATTCTTTCCGGTGATTGCCGTAGTTTGAGGAGTTCATGTATTCACCATGTGTTAATGCTTTGTTTCGGTTCTCTATTAAAAGGAGGCCTTAATATCCCTTACTTTCCAATAGGACCCCGCTGCCACGGGAGGGTAGGAAAAAAGATGCCATGCAAGTTCTTATCGCAAGCACGTATGACTATATACAGAATACATGCCTACATTGCATTGATGAATTGGAGCTAGTTCTGTGTCACCCTAGTGTGTAACTGTTATATGATCAATGTCATCTAAATCATTATCCATCACCGATCCATGTGCCTACACTTTAAATATACTGAATCTTGCCAAGTTACTACTGCTACTGCCACTGTCACAACTGCTACAAAATTGCTGCTGTCACTACTACTGTTACTTTTGCTACTACTATTTTTTGTGCTACTTAACCTTTGTTGCAGAGAGATATCCCAGGTGCGGTTGAATTCACAACTCAACTGTCAAGGCCAATAAATATTCTTTGGCTCCCCTTGCGTCGAATCAATAAATTAGGGTGAAATACTACCCGTGAAGACTGTCGCGATCCCCTATACTTGTGGGTTATCAAGACCTTTTACGGCGTCGTTGCCGGGGAGCATAGCTCTATTTATTGTGATAACTTGAGGATATCCAATTGCTACTATGAAGAATCTGAAAGATACTCGAACTAAGATCGTCCCCTCTCGCACGAGAGGAGGTAAGGAACTGTCATCTAGCTCTGCTTTTGATTCACCTACTGTTTTGAATCAGCTTGTTACACCACCACCTGTTGATCGTCCTGATATGTCACATGAACTTGATGATGCTTCCTTTGAAATTAATGATGATACTATTGCTACACATGTTGAAACTGAAAATGTGCCACTGAATGAATTACTTGATGCTCATCTTGCTAAAGCTAGAGAACTTGAAAATGCTGAGACTGGTGAGGACTTTCAATCACCTGTTACACCTCGCTCTCCTATTAGATATAAATTGCCTCATGTGCCTGAACGTTATGTCATGGATAAGGAAACAGCTAGTGATTTCTTTGCTTGTGAAAATAGAGATGATTTGAAAAAACTACTATGAAACTGAAAGAAACATCTATGATGGAGAAAATGAAATATGATCCTAAATTTGCTACTTCTCCTATATTTGTTACTGATAAGGATTATGAATTCTCTGTTGATCCCGAGTTAATTCCTATAGTAGAATATGATCCTTTTCATGGTTATGAAAATGAAACTGTTGTCGAACACCTTATGAAACCGAATGATATTGCTGCTCTGTTTACCAATGATGAAAATATGCGCTACAATTATATCCTTAAGATTTTTTCCTTTCTCGCTAAAAGGTGAGGCCAAGGAATGGTTTCTTTCTCTTGCTCCTGGTTGTATGCGTAGTCCCCAGGATATGCTTCACTAGTTTTCTGCAAAATACTTTCCTGCTCATAAGAAATAAGCAGCCTTACAAGAAATATATAACTTTGTGCAAATTGAAGAAGAGAATCTCCCTCAAGCTTGGGGGAGGCTTCTCCGGTTACTAAGAGCTTTGCCTGATTGTCCTCTTAAGAAAAATGAAATTCTCAATATCTTTTATAATGGACAAACCGATGCTTCTAGGGATTTCCTAGATAGTTGTGCTAGTTGTGTTTTCAGGGAAAGAACCGTCGGTCAAGCTGAAGAATTATTGAATAACATATTGCAAAATGCCGATGATTGGACACTTCCTGAACCACCTCCAGAACCTATTCAAAAGAAGAGAGGCATTCTATTCCTCAACCCTGAAGAGATGGTTGTCTCTCTCTCTCTTTTGATCTTCAATACAATGATCATCCCATCTTCGCTTTGATCTATCCGATGTAATTATTTTGTACGGTGTGTTTGTTGGGATCCGATGAATTGTGGGTTTATGTTCAGATTATTCATGAAAAGTAATTGAGTCACCTCTGAATATTATGATTCTTATTTGCATGATCATTATAGCTTTGTAAATCTCTCTGATCTATTGCGATAGTTTGGCCAACTAGATTGAATTTCTTTAGTGAGAGGGGTGCGTTGTAGTGGGTTCAATATGGCAGTGCTCTATATCCCAGTGACAAAAAGGGACAAGACACGTCTTTGTATTGTTGCCACTAAGGATAAAACGATGGGGTTAGTTCATATTAATTGAATTCTCTTTGTCTACATCATGTCAATGTTCTCCAAGCATTACTCTGTTTTACTTAATACTCTAGATGCATGCTGGATAGCGGTTGATGGGTGGAGTAATAGTAATAGGTGCAGGCAGGAGTCATCCTATTTGCTTATGGACGTGATGCCTATATATACATGATCATTGCCGTGAATATCACATAACTATGCGCTTTTTTATCAATTGCCCAACAGTAATTTGTTTACCCACGGTACGCTTATTTTCACGAGAGATGCCGCTAGGGAAAACTATGCCCCCCGGGTCTATTCACTTATATATATTTATAAACGCTACAATACCTTGATGTTCTTATTTATCTTTTATTTTATTTTGCAATTTACAATTATCTACTATTATCTACACATTTCACTTGCTTGCAAGTAACGAGATCAAGGGTATTGACAACCCTCTTGCCCGCGTTGGGTGCAAGTTGTTTGCTCTTTTGTGTGCAGCTTCTGAAGACAGTTGTGGATTGATATTCCTATTGGTTCGATAAACCTTGGTTTCATAACTAAGGGAAATACTTACCCATATTGTGTTGCAATTACCCATTCCTCTTCATGGAAAACCCAACGCAGATCACAAACATCACTTACCTCCTTAGTCTTATTTTGATTCGACGGTAGTGTGGGATGAAGCGGCTCAGACAAACCTTACTTGTCCTCGCACAACAGACCGATTCCATCGATTTACATGCAACTTTTTTTGCATAAAGGTGGCTGGCGGGTGTCTATCTCTCCCACTTTAGTTGAATCGGATTTCTCATGGTTTTGTCACGACAGAAGTTCTCATAGGTGAACTTGAGTGTGAGGCCATCGCCGCTAGGTGGCGACTCAAAGGGGTTGACCGGGAACGAGAGACGAGTTTACCTAGGTTCGGCCCCTCCGATGGAGGTAATAGCCTACGTCCCGCTTTGCGTGTATTGATGATGATCTCGATTACAAGGATGCGGAATCGCTAGCCTAGCTCTCGAGGGTTTGCATGTTTTCTTACTTGATATCTCTAGCTCAAGGGCTCCCCTTTATAAATAGGCGGAGGCCTTGAGCTTACAACAGAGTCCGGTTCATAGAGAGCCCGTGACCTAATCTAACTCCTCCTTTCCTTGTTCCTCAAGGGGAAAAGGATTTACTACATCTTCACGTGTAAGTCAGCCTTCTGGACGACGTCGATGAGCCATCCCACCTAGTGAGCCGCCTGCCTGGGCCGGGTACTTCTCATGGCTTCTTTTGTACGGGCCATCTTAGTAGAGTCCGGGTTATAACCTAGGCGGGTTATACCCATGGGGTATATCCCCGACATTAGCCCCCAGTTTAGTTTGGATTTATCCATGCTAAACTCCATCTTGAACATGCTGAGAACTTGAACCTAGGATCATTTTATGAGCCGGTAAAGAGAACTCAGTCCGGGTCAAGATTATGCCGGGTCATCTTACCCTTGTTTAGACCAAGTATTTTCTAGTCAATGCTTTCGTGACGTCATCTTGCTTACCGTTGTCATCTGGAATCATCATGGCAAGTCTTTTGAAAATAGCACCAAATCTGGGCCGGCGCGAAAATCCAGGCGCAATCCAAGCCACGAATTTGCTGCGACAGTTCCACCTCGTGCGGTGCCATTTCAGTTTCTTTCCCTTATAAATAGGTCGACCAAGCCCCATTGTTTACTTTCCTCTCCTTCTTCTTCCTTGCGCCCTTCTTCACAACCGAAACCGCCGGAGCTTCAAGGACGACGTCAAGTTCTCCGAAACGCGTCGCCTGCGCCACTGGACTTTTCTCACGGTCACCGGAGTAGACGCAGCCATCCCCATCTTCCTTTGACTAAGATCCGGTACGCCCTTTTTCCCATTTAGGGTTTGACCCTTCCAACGTTCATATCATGCTCATTGTGTTCACACGAACAGTCGCTTGTAGATCCGTAGGCTCCTTATTTTTAGTATTCATAGTCTTGCTGCAGTCTCCGCTTTATATTTCTCGCATATAGATCTGCAATGAACCATTGAAGGGTAGCTGCTACTACTTTAGTTTTGGTTCCTCCGCTAGCTAGAGCATATTTACGTCTCTTTTTTGCGTTTATTTAGATCCATCTCAGTGAACATCTCTGTAGAAACCTGTTTGTGCATAATTTTTGCTAAGTCTCGTGGAGATATGATATACCTTCGTACTCCTTTACTTGATTTGGCCGGCTTAAACGTCTTTTTGCTGATTATTGACGGCTTAAACGTCTTTCTGTAGAAGCTTATCGCCTGTGAGTAATAATTGTAATTGGCGGCTTATAACATGCACCGGCTTATCTTCCCTATCTCCGTTGTAGCTGCTCCATAACTCGCCATGGCCCCAAGAATCCAAACTCACCTTGTAAAACCTTGCGAGTCAAGGGTCCTGCCAGCTCGGAAGGAAATATAATGGCGTGCTCCCAAGGAAGAGCCTTATCCGCAGCCTCAACAAGGGGAAGTCGTTATCTTTTCTCACTTACGTAGAGGTTTTTGACCCCCTGGCTCAAAGTTCTTCGGGGACCTTCTGCACTTCTTCAACCTCCGGCCTCAGGATATTGGTCCTAATTCGATGACCAATATCTATCAATTCCAAGTTCTGTGCGAAGTTTATCTCTAGATTGAGCCATCTCTGACCCTTTTTAGGGAATTTTTCTATCTGAATCGCCAAACTGAGACCAAGAATGGCGCCGCTTGTGAACTTGGTGGAATCTCTATTCAGAAGAGAAAGAATAGCCCCTTTCCTGACTCCAAATTGGCGAGTCATCCAAAGGGATGGAACAAGACTGGTTCTACTGCAAAAACACCGCCCCTGCAGGAAAAAAATCCTATGTCGGGTTATAGGATGGAACGGCTCGAAAGCAATGTAGATTTTCCGGGTTGGCCAACGACTGAAGAAAGGGACCTAATAGCACCTCTTCGCACAAAGTTAAGGGCCCTAACTGCGCATGGCTTGACCGGAATTGATCTGATCCGCTGTTGGCTGAAGTGGCGGATCCAGCCCATCAGTGTGAGGGATGGCTTGATGTGTGATTACTCGGGCAACCTGACCGATGCTCAACGTTTTTCCAGTGAGGGCTTATCCGACGACGCCCTCAACCAGGAAACGAAAAGATTTTTCTCTGACTCAAGGGAGAAGTGCAGTGTCACTGGCTTGGGTCCGTTCTATCTCCAGAATCTGCCACCTCCGGTATTTGATCTTTCTTGACATGTATATTTTCTTCCTTCATCAATTTTATTTTAACCCGCCATTCTCATTATCTGCTTTATATTTCGGCAGGATAACTCTAGCTTCTGGAAGGTCACGCCTCAGATCCACGTTCCTTCATCGGGTCAAAGGGATGACCCGCCTCTTGAATCGTCTTCGAGGGAACAATCTGAGGTAGAACTTGACTCTCTTGGCCACTTGTTTATTGAACTTGCTGACGGGCCTTCTTGTCAGGGCGACTCGGAATCCAGTCAATCCGGCAATATTGAGGTAATTCCAATCTCCTCCAGTTCCTCAGAAACGTTTGTTCCAAGAAAACCAAGACGAACCGTCCGGAAGTTTAAACTGTCACATCCAAACGCTCACTTAGCTCCCGATTTTGTTTTGAAGAAAGCTCAATTTGCCGGTCAATCAAAACACAAAACCCGAAGTGATTCGGGCGACTTAGACCCTGGTTTGTCTCACGCGGCGCCTGCTCGCAAACTGCATCTCGAGGTGCCACATAGTCCAACCAATTCTCGTCCTAGAGCCGGTCTCTTTAAACAGCCTCTTAGCCCTTCAAACTCACTTTATCAGGAATCTTCTCCATCTTCGGGTGACTCGTCTGCAACACAGCTTCCCGCTTTTAACATCAATCACGGGTAAGTTTCTGAACTTGCACAAATTTTTGCATAATTGATCTTTGAGCTGCTTTTTCCTTAGTATAACACTTGATTCCTGGCAACTATAGGGCCAAAGCTATTGTGTCGAGGCGTGCTGCCGGGTCAACTGCACGTGCTGCTAGCCAGGATGTTCCGACCCCCCGCCTGAAAGGATAGCCATTGAAGTTGATCCTTCCGGAGAGAACAATCCAGATGCCATGGTTGAGCCGGCAGCTGACATTGAGGTGCCCAGGCCGGATGAGTCGGTTTCTATGGATACACCAATGGAGGCCCAAGGCACCTCGGTCGACTTATCTGCTCATCCGCCAAGCCCGGCGTGTCCTTCCAGTCCGGCGGCTCATGTGGATGATCCCATTCCACCAACTGACCAGAGAGATCCGGACGTTGTCATTGTCAAGGAGGGCTTCCAAGCTCCTGTCGTTTCCACCTCCTTAGCAAAAGTTGTAGCCAAGGATGAACCGGTGAATTTGGAGAAAGGAAAGGCCAAATTGGAAATTCCAAACCTACCTGCACTTGGCGTTGAGGATATTCACCGGCAATACTTGACCCGACTGTCTGGGAGCCGGGAAATTGAGATCAATTTGATCAACGCTCTTAAGGAGAAATATGAGGTAAAATTCCTGTTTTACTATTTAGTCTTTATATTCTGTCTTCAGCCCCCAAGGACGAGCTTATTATGGAAATGGTAAGCCGGTTATTCAAAGTAGATATCTTGGATTGTAGCTGTAGCCCCCAAGGACCGACTTGTTATGATCATAACGAGTTGGTACTTTATACTTGGAGTAGAAAAAACAGAACACTAATGTAGCCCACAAGGGCCGGCTTATCTCTTTGAGTTAGCCGGATCTTCTGGTATAAGAAGTATACACTTGTTTTGCAAGCTTGAAATCATGTAGCCCCCAAGGGTCGGCTTATTTCTGTGAAATAGTCGGGTCTTGTAATTGTTTGTGACTCAAAACTTTGGCACATTAGCCCCCAAGTGCTGTGTGGATTGTTTACAACCTCACGGGACTTTTGATAGTATGAAAATAAGTTTGAAGTGCCATAGCCCCCAAGGGTCAAGTCGCCTTTTGTAAAGCGGCTTGAGGCTTTTTGTAGAGATAGTTATTGATAATGCTTGCATGCCTGTCAGGGATATGTTGAAGATGCTGAATCTGTGGCTGTGAAACTGCAGAAACGCCTTAAAGAAGAGATGAAGCTGAAGGCTGAAGCTGATCTTACGGTGGCTCGTTTTGAAGAGTCTGCGCGTCAAGCGCAAGATCATCTTGAGCAGGCCGTTAAAATGTTTGATGAAGAAAAGGCCGCCCTCTTGAAGCGTGCTGAAAAGGCTGAAGGTAAACTTGGTCCTTTGAAGGAAAACTATGCTACCCTGGTGAAGCAGATAAATGAGATGATGACGGCCATCTTCGGTATGTACTCATAGCTCTTTCACTTGAATTCCCGGGTCTTGTAATTATATGGCGGCTCATATTCTCAATTGCTGTTTTACGCAGAACGAAAAGAACACACCCTGGTGGAATTGCCTATTGTGAAATTGAAGGCAATTTTCACATATGTAGAGCAATTATTCACAGGATCTGTCTACTCCATAATGGCAGTGAAGAATCTGAAATACCCGCTCGGGAGTATCAAGGACATGTTGAAGCAACTATCAACTGTGCCACAATGGGTCACAGAGACTCGGAAATTGGCGGCTCGTGGTGGAGCGAAAATGGCTCTTGCCCGTGCAAAGGCGTATTTTTGCCTGAACTAGATCTGGAGGCTCTGAAAGACTGCTTTCCTAATACAATCTGGACAGCTCAGAGTTTACTCATGCTGATTTTGCCAAGTGCTTTAAGGAGACTCGACCGTTGGTGACTCTTATAGCTGAAGAAGTTAGCCTATCACAGTATCATTCGGCATATTCCAGCGAGAATGAGCATATCAACGCACCCAAAGATGAGCCGTCAGAGCTGGTGCCGCCTCGACGTAAGAGACTCTTTGCTCCTAATGTTGATGCGTCAAGTCTTGTTGAGGGGACTTAAAATTTTGAGTCTTTACTATCAATTCGGTGGCAACAAAAGGACTAGCAGGGTGAAGATGAAGATGAGCCGGCAGGAGCGGATCCAAAGGGGGCTTATGCGGAACAAACCTGAAGGCGAGTCTCCGAAGATGAATTAGTCGCCAGGCGGCTCACGCCCCCAAGTGTTGGGCAAAAAACATGAATATTTTTTGGCTCCTGATGTGAGCCTCTAATAGGGGTAGTTTAAAACTCTGAAATGCTCTGTCATGCCATCGCACACGTTTTGCACTTGTCTTTGTTGTGGTGGAACTTGTCACGAAACTTTGATATTTTGATCTGTTTGCCAAAATAGTATTGTACTGCTCTTTTGCTTGCCTCTGAATGTCTTTGTTTTGCTTAATAAGCCTTTGATTGAATCAAAGACGTCAAAAACGAGCCGGCAAAGAGACTTCCTTGTGAGGCTTAAGTCTTGATTGAACCATTCCACAACATTGTTGCGGAAGACATGTGATTAAACTTGTCATAGTATGACTGTAGTTTGTAACCCTGACACCCATTTATGAGCCGGTAGTAAGAATAACATTGTACCTGAAAAGTTATAACGTAATAATAGAAGATATTGCAATAATATAAAGAACTATTTAATAAGTCGGCTCAGTGAGACTCGGCAAAGAGACTGGCTTTCGAGGCTCAAGTCTTGCTTCAATGAAGCGGGTATGATAACCCATGGTTTATCCTAGCTTTCTGTATGCCGGCTCTCACGTGACTCAAGCCGTGTTTTAACCTTCATAAGTTTAGGGTCCAGATGGATTGACTTGTCAAGAGTACACAGGGTCACCCGATAGGAGTCGCATCAAGCAAACAGGCAGGTTTAACCATATTTTGGCGGCTTATAGCCTAGTCAAGAGGGATATTAAAGGCTGACTCGTTGAGTTGGAAGCCCCCAAGTGACTTATGTTTCAAAGAATAAAGACTCATCCTCGATTTGTAGGCTGAAATGACAGAGACCCTGAGTTTCGGGGGTGCTGGCTTTATTATATTTGAACATAATGAAGTATGTATAGAATTTGCAGGGGGGTGTTACAAAAAGGAAAAGGAGCCAGTGGCTCTAAGTATAATAAGGCCGTAGGTGAGCAATGTTCCAGGGCCAGGTTGTTTCCTCTTCGGAGGTATATGATCCTTCTTGTAAATCTATCAGATAATATGAACCATTATTGAGGTTTCTGCTGATAACGAAAGGACCCACCCAAGGTGGGGAAAGTTTGTGCATCCCTGTTTGATCTTGAATCAGACGGAGCACTAAGTCGCCTTCTTGAAAATACGGCTTCGAACCCTACGGCTGTGATAGCGACGTAGGTCTTGCGGATATATAGCAGATCTGGCTGCTGCTAAGTCACGTTCTTCTTCCAAGGCGTCCAAAGAATCTTGACATGCTTGCTCATTATCTGCTTTAACATAAGTAGTGACCTGAGGGGAATCATGGCGAATATCGCTCGGTCATACTGCCTCAGCTCCATAAACCAGAAAAAACAGTGTATATCCATTGGATCTATTCGGAGTTGTGCGGATACTCCAAAGTACTGAGGGGAGTTCTTCAACCCAACATCCTGGAGTGCGCTGGAGTGGAACCATAAGCCGGGGTTTGATCCCTCTGAGAATCTCCTGATTAGCTCGCTCAGCCTATCCATTGGATTGTGGATGTGCAACCGCCGCCAGGTCGAGCCGGATATGTTCACGTTGACAAAACTGCTCCATAGCTCCTTAGGACAAGGTGGTACCGTTGTCAGTGATAATGCTATGAGGATAACCAAAACGGAAGATCAACTTCTTCAGAAATTTGACAGCTGTCTCTGAGTCACAATTGCTTACAGGTCTAGCCTCGACCCACTTGGTGAATTTATCAACCGCCACCAATAGGTGGGTTTTCTTGTCAGAAGACGGTTTGAACGGGCCGACCATGTCAAGCCCCCAGACTGCAAACGGCCAAGTAATTGGGATCATACGCAATTCTTGAGCCAGCACATGAGCTTGGCGAGCGAACTTTTGGCATCCATCACACTTGCGCATGATGTCTTCTGCGTCCGCATGAGACGTCAACCAATAAAACCCATGACGAAAAGCCTTCGCAACCAGGGACCATGAGCCGGCATGATGAGTGCAATCGCCAGCATGGATTTCATTGAGGATATCCTTGCCTTCCTCAGGGGAAACACAATGTTGAAAAACACCGGTGCTGCTTCGTCGATGTAACTCACCATTGACGATAGTCACGGACTTGGACCGCCGAATTATCTGTCGAGCGATGATTTCCTCAGCTGGGAGCTCGCCTTGAGTCAGATAAGCCAAATAGGGCACCGTCCAATCAGGAATAGCATGGAGAGCCGCCACCAGGTGTGCCTCAGGGTCAGGGATAGCGATATCTTCCTCAGACGGTAATTTAACCGAGGGGTTGTGAAGCACGTCCAAGAACATGTTGGGAGGGACCGGCTTGTGCTGAGAACCGAGTCACGATAGAGCATCAGCCGCCTCGTTGAGCCGGCGATCAATGTGATCAACCTGATACCCTTGAAAGTGTCCCGCCACCTTGGTGACTGCCCATCGATAAGCCGCCATCAAGGGGTCCTTTGAATCCCAGGTCCCTGAGACTTGTTGAGCTACCAAATCTAAGTCGCCCAAGCATCTGACCCGGCTAAGATTCATCTCCTTAGCCATTCTGAGCCCATGCAAGAGGGCCTCATATTCAGCTGCATTGTTAGTGCAAGGGAACATGAGCCGTAAAACATAACAAATTTGTCACCTCGTGGAGAAGACAAAATAACTCCAGCCCCAGAGCCTTCCAATTGTCTTGATCCATCAAAGTGTAAAGTCCAGTACGTGTTATCTGGCCTATCCTCTGGGATTTGTAGCTCAGTACAATCATTGATGAAATCCACCAGTGCTTGAGACTTAATGGTTGTATAGGGCATGTGTTTCACCTGGTGAGGCCCAAGCTCAATCGCCCATTTAGCAATTCGGCCAGTAGCTTCACGATTTTGTATAATATCGCCAAGAGGTGCTGAACTGACCACAATGATTGGATGCTCCTGGAAGTAGTATTTCAATTTCCGGCTTGCCATAAAGACACCGAAAACTAACGTTTGCCAATGCGGATACCGCTGCTTGGATAACGTCAAGACTTCGCTGACGAAATATACTGGCTGCTATACTAGATATTCCTTTCCTGCCTCCTTTCGCTCGACGACAACTGCAACACTGACTGCCTTTGAATTGGCTACAATGTACAGGAGCATAGGATCTTTATCCCTCGGGGCGGCTAGGATCAGCGGCTCAGCCAGCTGCTTCTTGAGTGCTTCGAAGTCTTCATTAGCTGCGTCAGTCAAAACGAAGTCGTCTGTCTTCCTTAACAACTAATAAAGAGGAATTGCTTTCTCCCCTAGGCGACTTATAAACCGGCTTAACGCCGCAATGCGACCAGCCATGCGTTGAACTTGATTCACGTTGGCCGGCTTAGCTCTGCTTTGATTTTATCTGGATTAGCCTTGATGCCTCGTTCAGATACCAGAAAGCCCAGTAACTTGCCCGCATGAACGCCAAAGACGCACTTGGCTGGGGTGAGCTTCATATGGTATAGTCGAAGATTATCAAACGTCTCCTTGAGGTCATCCAGAAGTGTCTCCTTCTTCTGAGACTTCATCACGATATCATCAACATAGGCGTGAATGTTGCATCCAATCTGGGGGTGGAGGCAATTCTGAACGCAGCGCTGATAAGTAGCCCCCGCGCTCTTGAGCCCAAAAGGCAGAGAGACATAGCAGAAAGTGCTGAAAGGAGTTATGAAAGCCGTCTTTTCCTAATCCTCAATGGGCATCTTGATCTGATGATAGCCAGAGTATGCATCCAGGAAGCATAATCGCTCACAACCCGCTGTAGAATCAATGATCTGATCGATGCGTGGGAGAGCAAAAGGATCCTTAGGACAAGCTTTGGTGAGATCTGTGTAATCAACACACATGCGCCAAGTACCATTCTTTTTCAGAATAAGCACCGGGTGAGCCAACCACTCGGGGTGAAAAACTTCAACGATAAACCCGGCAGCTAGCAGCCGGGCTACCTCTTGTCCAATAGCCTTGCGTCTCTCCTCATTAAAACAATGGAGGTATTGGCGTACTGGTTTCATCTTTGGATCCACATTAAGATGGTGCTCAGCGAGTTCTCTCGGGACTCCAGGCATGTTAGAAGGTTTCCATGCAAAGATGTCCCGATTCTCACGGATGAACTCGATGAGCGTGCTTTCCTATTTGGGATCCAAGTCGGTCCCAATAGTGAACTGTTGGGATGAGTCGCCTGGTGTGAAGTCAATCTGCTTTGTATCTTCAGCCGGCTTAAACTTGAGCAATGACTCAGACTCAGCAGTGGGCTTCTTGAGAGGGCTCATATTAGCAGGATCAACGTTGGCCGTATAAAACTTCAACTCCTCCGCTGCGCAGGCCGACTCAGCATAGGCTGCATTGCCTTCCTCGCACTCCTAAGCTATTTTCCTGCTGCCGCACACAGTTATAGTACCGTTTGGACCTGGCATTTTGAGCTTTAGGTAGATATAACAGGGCCAGGCCATGAAGCAAGCATAAGCCGGCCGCCCGAAAAGGGCATGATAAGGGCTCTTTATCTTAACCACCTCAAAGGTTAAGGGCTCGCAACGGTAGTTGAACTCATCGCCAAAAGCAACGTCAAGCTTAATCCGCCCGATTGGGTATGCTGACTTCCCAGGTACGATACCGTGAAAAACCGTAGTTGAAGTCTGCAATTTGTTTTCAGGAAGGTTCATCCGTCGGAAAATGTCATAGTACAAAATGTTGATGCTACTTCCACCATCAATGAGGACTTTCGTCAAGGTATAACCGCCGACCTGTGGCGCAACCACCAGAGCGAGACCACCCGGGTTATCAACCTGCGGAGGAGGATCTTCTCGGCTCCAAGTAATTGGTTGCTCAGACCAGTTTAAGTATCTTGGAACTGCTGGCTCAACTAAGTTAACAGCCTACTGCTTCCGTTTGCGATCCTTCCTGCAAGTGCTAGTGGTGAACACATGATATTGCCCACTGTTCAATTGCTTGGGATTGCTCTAAAACCCAGTTTCATTATTATGCTGGTGATTGCCTTGGCCGGAGCGCTGCCCATTGCCATTGTTCCCCTGATGCTGGAAACCTGCCCCTGAGCCGGATGTCCCCCACCATTGCCTCCTTGTTGATTCTGGAAAGCCTGGTTGTGGAATTCCTGCATGATATAACATTTTTCCCATGAGTGTGTAGACGGCTTATCTGGGGTACTATGTCTGGGACAAGGCGCCATGAGAGCCTCCTCGTAATTGCGCGGCTTGTTCCCGTTGTAAGCTCCTCCAGGGCGGTTGTTGGGATGCTGGTTCTTGAAACCGGTGTTGGTATTAGCGACGAATTCTGACCCGCCATCGGGCTGTTTTCGCTTACTGTTATTGCCTTGTCCCCCTGGGTTCCCGCTGTGCCCATGGTTTTGCTGACCCTTGCCACGGTCGCCTTTCCTGTTCTTGCCAGTTTTGTCCCCATCTGAGCCGGGATCCTTCGTGATGTCTGACTCGACGTATCTGGTAAGAACATCCATCAAGTTGCCCATATCCTGCACCTTCCGTTTGAGACGGCCAAGCTTTTGCACCAGCGGCTAAAAGTGGCAATTTTCTCCAAGTTTAGGACGGCTTGAGATGTCGTGATGCTGTCTGATGAGTGGATGATTTCAGCAACCCGGCGAGTCCAATGGTGAGCCGACTCGTCCCCGCGCTGGACACAATGCTGAAGATCCACAATCGTCATTGGTCGCTTGCACGTTCCCTGGAAATTCTTGATAAACCGCTCCTTCAGCTCTGCCCAAGTGTTGATGGAATTGGGTGGCAAGTTCTTCAGCCATGTTCGAGCCGGCCCTTCCAGCATCATGGTTAAATACTTCGCGCACACGGCGTCACTGACATCGAGCATGTCCATGGCCATCTCATAACTCTCGATCCATGCCGCCGGCTCGAGGTCTGCTATGTAATTTGGCACCTTACGAGGCCCTTTGAAGTCCTTGGGCATACGCTCGCCACAGAGATCCGGGGATAAGAAAGGAATCCCAATTGTCCTACTGTTCTCTCCAGCCCCCGTAGTTGCTGGTTGGGGATGAAGCTGCTTGTTGACACCCGATTTTGGCACGGTGCAAAATACAGTAAAGGTGGACTCAAGCGGAGAAGTCTTCTATACGAGAAAATTCACATTGCCGGCATGAAAGGCTTGCCGGTGAAATCTTACCGCTCGAGCTGAAGGCTTGCCGGTTTGGCTTGTCGATTTTGAGTGCTTGCCGATTTCAGTGGAGGCCCAAACAGGGGTTGAAGATGACCCGGCAAGGAGACGATCCGGCAAGGAGACGACTCGGCGAGGAGAAGATCCGGCAAGGAGACGACCCGGCGAGGAGACAATCCGGCAAGGGGATGACCCGGCAGGAGATCCGGCAAGGAAACGGCCCGGCAAGGAGACAGCCCGGCAAGGAGGTGATCCGGCAAGGAGGCAGCCCGGCAAGGAGGCGATCCGGCAAGAAGATAACCCGGCAAGGCGACCCGGCAAGATATCCTGATGGTACTCCCGGGAAGGCGACGGCCCGTCGAAGACCGAAGATCAAGATGGACGCGAGGAAACGTAAGCCAGCCCATCAAGACAGCCTCTGGAGCGGTACTACCGCCCTCCAGAGCGGTACTACCGCTTGAGCGGTACTACCGTGTTTTACTACCGCGCCTACCACCGCTTACAAAAATTCTTATGGTATCCCGAGACCCTTACTCGGTAGTAGCGCGGTACTCGGAGCGGTAGTATCAGCCAGAGCGGTAGTGCCGCCCTCTAGAGCGGAAGTACCGCTAAGCGGTAGTACCGTATTTTACTACCGCGATTACTACCGCTTACGAAAATTCTTCTGGTATCCCGAGACCCTTACTCGGTAGTAGCGCGGTACTCAGCTATACTCAGAGCGGTACTACCGCTTGTAGCGGTACTACCGCTTGACCAGAGCGGTACTACTGCTTACCGTCGCGCAGATTCGGGCAGGTTTTTGAGGAGTCCGAATTTGGCTAGTGTTTTTGATACTTTTAAGGAAAGATGAATCCATGACTTGTACGGGAAGTCCAACCCCCTCTTAAATAGAAGAGGTGATGGCCGATTGAAAAAAACACACAATCGAACAAATCAATATACTACTTTTTCATCTACGTTTTGTCTATCCCTCGTTATTGCTTCCTCGTTCTTCGTCGTTCTTCGTGTGGAGAGCTGCGAATCCCGAGGCCCTAGGGGCGAGCGAATCGACCTAGGGCAGCCCATTGCCGCCGTACTCCCTGACGGGGTCCCTCCCGGGAGTGTGGGGTTTCGGGTCTCAAAAGCGCCGGCCGGATTGTCTTGCGTATCGCGCTTCCGGCAGGCCTCCCTCGACTTGAGCTGCGGTGCATCACCCCCGGCGTCGAGGGTACGCGTGACGCGTTCGTGTGTCAACACACTTTTTGGCGACTCCGCTGGGGAACTTTGATCCATCATCATCATCCATCATGTCCAATCTTCCCAATCCCTCGGAAGTTGACGCCGATAACATCATCAAGCCCAATCTGGAGGAGTTATCGGCCGAGCATCGCCAAGCTTATGAGGAGTACTAGAAGGCGCGTGAAGAGAAGGAGTTGCAGGAGTTCCTTGGAAACTTCAAAAAGGACCGCCAAGGCAATATCACTCCGGTTGGAGAAATCAAGTTCCCTCCTCTTCAAGCCGATCAGGTTAAACCTTCTGTAAGTACTACCTTTTCTCCTGAGCAATTGGCTGAAATTGAGAGCCGTATTTCTGATAGCAATAATCTGATCTATCAAGCTTTCTTAGAAAATAATAATGCTCAGAATAATATGCCTAATATGCCTGCTAGTATGGGAAACCCTAATTCAGCTTTGCCTATCTCATCGGCGCCCCCCATGCCGATGAATTATTTTCCCACCCATACCAATCAAATTGTGGCTGCACCGCTTAATCCTTTCATGAATATGCAGAGTTCAGTGGCAACGCCGAATCAAACCTTACCGATAGGTGGAAACATTGCTAGATCATCGCCGAACTATGGTTCGGCCAACATGTCACAATTTACACCCATAGTTGCTAACCCTAATCCTCCTATGCCATTGCCACAAGCTCCATCGTCTACTATGGACGATGCTTTAGCTAATTTTAGAGAGGACATGGCTAAAACGCTTTGAGAGAATTTTGGCGTTGAATTACCTAGGAATTGGATTTATCAAAAGCCGTATCCTGAGTACTTTGATGCAATTCCGTGCCCCCAAGGATATAAAATTCCAGATTTTGTTAAGTTCAATGGAGAGGGCACGAAAACCACATGGGAGCATGTTAGCCAATACCTAGCACAATTGGGTGAAGCAGGCTCGATAAATGAATTGAAAGTGCGTTTATTTCCTTTGTCATTAACTGGTACTGCATTTTCATGGTTTCCTTCGTTGCCGCATGGATCTATTCGTGTTTGGTCACAGCTAGAGCAAAAATTTCATGATCATTTTTATAGCGGTGACAATGAACTTAAGTTGTCACATCTTACATCGGTTAAGCAGAAGCATGATGAATCGGTCTCCGATTACGTCAAGAGATTTAGAGAGACAAAAAACCGGTGCTATAGTTTAGTGATAACTGAGAGAGACTTGGCTGATCTTGTGCTCAATGGTTTCAGAACTCATATTAGAGAAAAGCTAGAAGGCTATGAATTTATAAATATCAACCAAGTCTTACAGAGGGCTTTGGCTCATGAAAGCCGAAGCAAGGACCTCAAAGAAGTGCATAGATATAAAACTGATCGTCCAAAGATGAATATGGTTGAATATGATAGTGATCATTCGGACGATGAGGGTGATATTTATGCTGCTGAATTTGTTTGGCCCTCGAAGGCCAAACCTTTTACTTGTCATGATCTAAAGTCGATTCATAAGAATCGTGATGATGAGATGAAGTTTACTTTTAACATTGCTAAATGTGATAGAATATTTGATGCTTTGCTACAAGCTAAGATTATTAGAATATCTCATACTTTACCGCCGTTTGAAGAGCTAAAACGGCGTGCTTATTGCAAGTATCATAATTCTTTTTCTCATGCTACTAATGATTGCAATGTTTTCCGACGACAGATACAATCGGCCATTAATGACGGACGATTGAACTTTTCTGAAATGCAAGTCGATAAGCAGCCCTTCCCAATGAATACTCTGGATTTAGAGGGGAAAAAGTTACTCATTCGGCCGGAGGTGGCCGAATCCGCTAATAAAACTAATGTTGTCATTGGTGAGCCTAGGAAAAACAGAGATGGCGACAAGATTTTGGGAAGGCAAGTGGTGCTTGACAAGCAACCCGATGGTGGAGAGATAATCAAGATCACCGTCAAGAATCCTACACTTGGGGGGCAACCACAGGAGCAACAAGACACTCGTGTTAAGTTTGTCAAGCCCAAGAGTCCGGAAGTTGGCAAGTGGAAGCTGAATGAAGCCAAAGTGCAGCGCAAAAGAGCCAAGCCAACTTTTGATATGTTGCTGTCCAAGTATGCTAATCAAGCGGCCGGTTCTAGCTCTAATCGGCCATCAAATTTGAAGCGCCCAAGATCACCTTTGAGGCGAGAGTTGCAGCATCACACAAGGACATATGGGTCATGGGCGCCAGGACCGTGGATGGCGCCACCTCCCTATGCACCATACTACATGGGAGGATTCAATGGAGGATGGGGGCAGCCCCCAATGGCCCCTTATGCTTTTCATCCAGGATGGGCAGAGCCAAGGAGGCCTACGTGTGAAAGGCTTTCTTATCCCACACGAGGCCGTTTGAACAATGCTGTCAATCGGCCAAGGCAGAATAATCAAGAAGGGATCAACAAGCAAGTATGGCGTGCCAAATCACCAAGCACAGCGGTCGAGTCTGGAAAGGGCAAAGGAAAAGTTGATGCCGACTCACTCATCTTGGGCACTGAGACATTCACCATACAACAGCCGACTGTGCGGAACAACCCTACTGAGCCGATACTTGCTATCGCGCCAAAGCACTCGGCTAATGATCATGAAGCTAGCACAAGCAAGGCCAAGTTCAAAGATCCAAAGTATATGCAACCTAAGTGGTGTCCTCCAGGGCTGACAAAAACACAAAAGAGAAAACTACAGAGGATGAGAAGTCATGAGATGGCTGAACAGGAGGCCGAAAAGCAAAGGGATAACTGGTTCAATGACATTCGGCCCATGGTACCTACAAAACAAGTATGGGTGCCTAAGCAAATACAAAGTGCGGTAGTCTCTATATCTGTCACATCAGTGCCTGTACCACCAAAGGAGGACGATGCCACTGTTATTACATCGTCCGCGACGCCTATTGATTCCGCTTCGCTCGAACAAATTTCAGAACCAATAGATACGCCCGAGGAGAAGGAAGATATGTTGGATTGTGAGCCTACACCGGTGCATGAAGGTATGGATATCAACATGGTGTTTTACTTACCCGCTGAGTTTCGTGCTATAGATGAAGAAGGGGAGGTGGCTCAGCTGGATTTTGGCCCTAAGAATGCAATATTTGAGAAGCCAAAAGAACCAGTGACACACTTGAAACCGTTGTACCTCAGGGGCCATATCAATGGATCACCAATTACTCGAATGCTGGTTGATGGTGGTGCTGTGGTGAATCTCATGCCCTATTCAGTCTTCAGGAAATTGGGTTTGCCTGATGAAGGATTGATGAAAACCAATATGGTGCTCAATGGATTTGAAGGCAAAGAGAAAACCGAAGCTAAAGGCGTGATTTACGTGGAGCTTACGGTTGGGAGCAAAACTTTGGCTACTGCATTCTTTGTCGCCGAGGTGCGAGGTAACTACAACATCATTCTAGGCCGTGATTGGGTTCATGCAAACCAATGTGTGCCCTCCACTATGCACCAATTTTTAATTCAATGGGTTGATGATGAAGTGGAGATTGTTCATGCGGATAATTCGGCTTGCGTTGCTTTAGCCGATACACCGGTGGATTGGCAACACCCCAATGCTGCTTGCTTGACGGGACGGGACTTATCAGAGTTTGACTTTCTCAGCGCCACCAAGAGTGGTTTTGTACTCGTTTCTTTAAAGCCGGTTGGTGGAAATCGGCTCCAAGGTATGACGTATTTAAATGGATCCTAACTCTGAGTGGTTACAAAAGCGGCTTGCAGAATATCGGTCCAAAGGGAACGATATGTATGAGTCTATAGAGGAGTTAGGTGATATGGATAAACTTGGACAAGGTTTTACATCGGCCGATCCATTAGAAGAAATAGATATTGGAGATGGCTCAATTCCTAGGCCGACATATGTAAACAAAAATTTGAAAGCCGATTGTAAAGTCAAGTTAATCGAGCTATTGAAAGAATATATTTGTTTCTTTGCATGGGAATATCATGAGATGCCAGGTTTAAGCCGAGAGCTAGTGGAGCATCGGTTACCTATAAAAGCCGGTTTTAGACCGTATAAACAATCGGCTAGGAAGTTCAATCCAAAAATATATGACCGGATCAAGGAAGAGATCGGTCGTTTGCTTAAAGCTAATTTTATTAGACCTTACAGGTACGCCGAGTGGATTTCTAATATTGTGCCAGCGGAAAAGAAAGGCTCCGGCAAGTTGAGGGTGTGCATTGATTTCAGAGATTTGAATAGAGCTACGCCCAAAGATGAGTATCCTATGCCTATAGCCGACATGCTTATTAATGATGCTTCTGGACATAAGGTTATTAGCTTTCTTGATGGCAATGCGGGGTACAACCAAATTTTCATGGCCGAAGAGGACATGTCCAAAACGGCTTTTCGGTGCCCCGGTTTCCTTGGATTATTTGAGTGGACAGTGCTGACCTTTGGATTGAAGAATGCCGGCGCCACATATCAAAGGGCTATGAATTTGATCTTTCATGATTTACTCGGTGTTATACTTGAAGTCTATATTGATGATATTGTTGTCAAATCGGATGTTTTTGAATCTCACTTAGCCGATTTGCGTTTAGCTTTTGAGAGGATGAAGAAATATGGGCTGAAGATGAATCCTTTGAAGTGTGCGTTTGGCGTGTCGGCTGGTAAGTTTTTGGGTTTCATTATTCATGAAGATGGCATAGAGATTGATCCCAAAAAGATAGAAGCTATACAAAAAGTGGAGGCTCCAACATGCAAGAGAGATATGCAAAAATTCCTTGGCAAGGTCAATTATTTGAGGAGGTTCATAGCTAATTTGTCAGGGAAGGTTGATGCATTTACTCATATCCTTCGGTTGAAGAATGATGTTGATTTTACTTGGGGGGCAAAACAACAAGAAGCATTTGATATGATTAAGAATTGTTTGTGCACTCCTCCGGTGATGAAGGCGCCCAAGCATAGAGAGCCCTTTAGACTTTACATTGCAGCCGAGGAAGGCGTTATTGGAGCCGTTTTGACTCAAGAAACCAAAGGAAAAGAGCATGCTATCACTTATTTGAGCCGACGTTTATTGGATGCCGAGACAAGGTATACATTTATTGAAAAATTATGCCTATGCTTGTACTATGCTTGCACAAAATTAAGACATTATCTAGTACCAAGTTCTTGCATAGTAGCTTGTCAAACCGATGTCATCAAATACATATTGCATAGACAAATTCTTAGTGGTAGAATTGGTAAATGGGCTTATGCTTTAATTGAGTATGATTTGGCTTATGAGTCTCTAAAATCCATGAAAGGCCAAATTGTTGCTAATTTTATCGTTGAGCATCGGATTAATGACAAGCAATATATTGATATAAACCTTGTCTCGTTAGTACCATGGAGATTATATTTTGATGGTTCAGTTTGTAGCAACGGCCAAGGTGTTGGTATTGCTTATATATCTCCTCATGGTGCTGTTTTTGAAGCCTCATGCCGCTTAGAATATTTTTGCACAAATAATCAAGCCGAATATGAAGCATTGTTATTCGGCTTAGAGATGTTGCTTGCTATAGGTGCTACACATATTGAGGCTTTTGGTGATTCGTTATTAGTAGTACAACAAGTATCCAAAGTTTTTCAATGTTTAGACGAATCACTTAATATTTATCTCGATAAATGTCTAGATATAATTTCTACTTTGGATCATTTTAGCATTGCTCATATATCTAGACATGATAATTGGAGAGCAAACGAATTGGCACAACAAGCATCCGGCTATCATGTCGATCATGGCATGTTTCATATCTCTCTAAAGCCGATGTCTTGTCTTGCTAACATAGGAGAAACCGAACCAGAGCCCACTGATTCGGTCACTGACAATAAATCTAGTGCAGATGAAGATCATGACTGGAGGAAGCCCATTATTGATTACTTGCGCAATCTGAGTGGAAGGGTGGACAGGGCTGTTCGGCGCATGGCTTTCAAATATACAATGAGAGACGATGGTCTTTATCGCCGAACGGTTGAAGATGTTCTCTTGAAGTGTTTGGACGAAGACCAAGCGAGAATTGCTATGGGAGAGGTTCATGAAGGAATTTGCGGCACTCATCAGTCGGCCCCCAAGATGAAGTGGTTATTACGACGTGCTGGATTTTATTGGCCGACGATGATCAACGATTGCTTCAAGTATTATAAAGGATGTGAAGCTTGTCAAAAGTTTGGTGATATTTAGTTGGCTCCCGCTGCTATGTTGCATCCTATTATCAAGCCGTGGCCTTTTAGAGGTTGGGGATTAGACTTTATTGGAGAAATTCATCCTTCCTCTTCGAAGGGGCATCGGTTCGTGTTGGTGGCAACTGATTATTTTACTAAATGGTCTAAAGCAGTACCTCTCAAGAATATGACACATACGGAGGTAATTCAATTCATAAGTGAGCACATTATTCATAGATTCGGTATTCCGCAAACATTAACTACGGATCAAGGTTCATCTTTCATGTCACATCAAGTTGGAGAATTTGCCGAATCATATAAGATAAAGTAGCTCAATTCCTCCCTGTATTATGCTCAAGCCAATGGACAAGCTGAGTCTAGCAATAAAATTTTGATCAAGCTCATCAAGAAGAAGATTGAAGATAATCCAAGGAGATGGCATGAATTATTGTCCGAGGCTTCGTGGGCGCATAGAATCTCAAGGCATGGTGCGACGAAGGTAACTCCATATGAGCTCGTATATGGTCAAGAGGCCGTTTTACGGGTGGAAGTTAATTTGAATGCTTTGAGAATAGCCAAACAAAATGATTTATCGGCAGTGGACTTTTATAACTTGATGATGGATAATATTGACGAGGTTGCCGATAAGCGTTTGGCTGCATTAAAGGCCATAGAGAGAGACAAGTTGAGGGTAGCAAGAGCCTACAATAAGAAGGTCAAGTTGAAGAATTTTCAGATTGGTCATCTTGTATGGAAGGTGATTCTACCGATTGGTTCAAAGGACAGAAAATTCGGGAAGTGGTCTCCAAGTTGGGAAGGTCCTTTCAAGATTGCAAGAATAGTTCCCGGAAATTCATATTTGGTGGAATCCATGCAAGGAACATTGCTACCTCGAGCTCTCAATGGCAAATATTTGAAGAAGTACCACCCAAGTGTGTGGCAAGAAGCCTAAATAAGCGATGGCCGATATATGATTATCGCCCTAAGCACATATTAATGGCCGATGGAGTGTTGACATCGTCCTTAGAACAAGCCTAATGCAAATTATTTTTCGGCATGCAAGCTTTGCCGAAAAACAGGGGGGCATGTGTTGACACCCGATTTTGGCACGGTGCAAAATACAGTAAAGGTGGACTCAAGGGGAGAAGTCTTCTATACGAGAAAATTCACATTACCGGCATGAAAGGCTTGCCGGTGAAATCTTACCGCTCGAGCTGAAGGCTTGCCGGTTTGGCTTGTCGATTTTGAGTGCATGCCGATTTCAGTGGAGGCCCAAACAGGGGTTGAAGATGACCCGGCAAGGAGACGATCCGGCAAGGAGACGACTCGGCGAGGAGAAGATCCGGCAAGGAGACGACCCGGCGAGGAGACAATCCGGCAAGGGGATGACCCAGCAGGAGATCCGGCAAGGAAACGGCCCGGCAAGGAGACAGCCCGGCAAGGAGGTGATCCGGCAAGGAGGCAGCCCGGCAAGGAGGCGATCCGGCAAGAAGATAACCCGGCAAGGCGACCCGGCAAGATATCCTGATGGTAGTCCCGGGAAGGCGACGACCCGTCGAAGACCGAAGATCAAGATGGACGCGAGGAGACGTAAGCCAGCCCATCAAGACAACCTCTGGAGCGGTACTACCGCCCTCCAGAGCGGTACTACCGCTTGAGCGGTACTACCGTGTTTTACTACCGCGCCTACCACCGCTTACGAAAATTCTTCTGGTATCCCGAGACCCTTACTCGGTAGTAGCGCGGTACTCGGAGCGGTAGTATCAGCCAGAGCGGTAGTGCCGCCCTCCAGAGCGGAAGTACCGCTAAGCGGTAGTACCGTATTTTACTACCGCGATTACTACCGCTTACGAAAATTCTTCTGGTATCCCGAGACCCTTACTCGGTAGTAGCGCGGTACTCAGCTATACTCAGAGCGGTACTACCACTTGTAGCGGTACTACCGCTTGACCAGAGCGGTACTACCGCTTACCGTCGCGCAGATTCGGGCAGGTTTTTGAGGAGTCCGAATTTGGCTAGTGTTTTTGATACTTTGTAAGGAAAGATGAATCCATGACTTGTACGGGAAGTCCAACCCCCTCTTAAATAGAAGAGGTGATGGCCGATTGAAAAAAACACACAATCGAACAAATCAATATACTACGTTTTCATCTACGTTTTGTCTATCCCTCGTTATTGCTTCCTCGTTCTTCGTCGTTCTTCGTGTGGAGAGCTATGAATCCCGAGGCCCTAGGGGCGAGCGAATCGACCTAGGGCAGCCCATTGCCGCCGTACTCCCTGACAGGGTCCCTCCCGGGAGTGTGGGGTTTCGGGTCTCAAAAGCGCCGGCCGGATTGTCTTGCGTATCGCGCTTCCGGCAGGCCTCCCTCGACGTGAGCTGCGGTGCATCACCCCCGGCGTCGAGGGTACGCATGACGCGTTCGTGTGTCAACACTGCTGAGCCGCCCGTGCGGCCACCGCTTCCGCCTCTGCCTGTCGCGCCGCCCTGGCCGCATCGACAACTGCCTGGGCGTTTGACAACACAGGCCGGGTCGGGGAGACCTGAGGCTGTTGCCTGCGCCCACTACTAGAAACAATCAGAGATTCCACACGGCGACTCTTACTGCGGCTGGCATACGGGGTGGAGTGCATCCGATCACAGCTATAAGAATACTGCGCTTGCTGTACCATCACTGTTTTCAATATCTCTATGGCGTTCCTGGCCTCAATCTCAACGGGGGTGTTTTCGTGGATGGGAAGCGCCTCTAGATTGCGAGTCGCCGCTAACATGTTGTCAATGGGGTTGGGGAAGTGCCCTTGCGGCGTCTGGAATCGTGGTGGTGACGGCTAAGCCGGTGATGGTTGAGTCGGATCCGTTTGTCGGGCCGTTTGACGAGGGAGATCCTCACGCGCTCGTTCAGCCCCGGGCGTCTGCTGTGGAGTGGGGAATAAACGGGACGGTTTGAGATTCAATGGCAGCCGACTTTGGTGTCTCCTCTGGTAAACCGCCTCAGAGGCGTATCGACGAAGCCCTAACTGCCAAGCCTCGGCCTTCAGACGCTCCGACTCTTTATGGATACGAGCTTGGATTTCCGCCATCCGGGCATTTTCAGCGTCAATTTCCTCCTGCACCTTAGTCACCAGCTCACGGAGTTTTACTAACTTCATGTTGCGCTCCTCCTGGTTTTCCGCAGTGACGGGCGTTCCTACCAGCTTCGCCATCTCGGCCATTAGATCTATCATGGCTTGAGCCGGTGCCTTGCCTGATCCGCCAGAGCCGCCAGCTGCACCTGTTGACGACGGGTCTTGAGCCGCTATTGTTCCTGCCATATAGACAGTAACCTAACGAGGCGGCTCATATGACTCCCTAGGAGCTTCTGCTTCCGCAGAGCCCCCAAGTCCACCATGGTAGAGGGGACAGATCGATTCAGTATCTCCCATGGAATATTCGCCATCAGAGTTGACGAGGGTGTCCCTGGTGCCTGTCGGCTCATCCGAGAGGCTAACTCCCTGGGTGAAGCCAACAAAGACGTGACGCCGGCCGGGTTGGGCGTGCCGAGCTGTCTCGACGATGTTGGTGCAGATGTCCGACTCGGGCACCAATGCGCCGATTTTGCCGATGAAGACGTGGATCTTGCCGAAGGGGACCCGATACCCGTACTCGATTGAGTCGGCCTCGGGGCCCCAACCTGAATCGTCGATGTAGAGCTTGCCGCCACGGCTCTTGGTCATCTGACCAACCACGAATCTCCCGAACCCTGGAAGGGCTCCCTTTGAGAACTCAACTCCACCGGGCGAGGACCCCACAGTCGGCGCCAACTGTCGTGGTTTTGTCACGGCAGATGTTCTCTTAGGAGAACTTGAGTGTGAGGCCATCGCCGCTAGGTGGCGACTCAAAGGGGTTGATCGGGAACGAGAGACGAGTTTACCCAGGTTGGGCCCCTCCGATGGAGGTAATCGCCTACGTCCTGCTTTGCGTGTATTTATGATGATCTCGATTAAAAGGATGCTGAATCGCTAGCCTAGCTCTCGAGGGTTTGCGTATTTTCTTACTTGATCTCTCTAGCTCAAGGGCTCCCCTTTATATATAGGCGGAGGCCTTCAGCTTACAACAGAGTCCGGGTCATAGAGAGCATGTGGCCTAATCTAACTCCTCCTTTCCTTGTGCCTCAAGGGAAAAAGGATTTACTACGTCTTCACGTCTAAGCCGGCCTTCTGGACGCCGTCGATGAGCCGGCCCACCTAGTGAGCCGCCTGCCTAGGCCTGCTACTTCTCATGGGCTTCTTCCATACGGGTCGTCTTAGTAGAGTCTGGATTATAACCTAGGCAGGTTATACTGATACGTCTCCAACGTATCTATAATTTTTGATTGTTCCATGCTGTTATATTACCATTCTTGGATGTTTTACAATCATTTTATAGCAACTTTATATCATTTTTTTGGACTAACCTATTGACATGGTGCGAAGTGCCAGTTGCTTTTTTTTGCTTGTTTTTTACTTCGCATAATCTCAGTACCAAATGGAGTCCAATCGCGATGAAACTTTTTGGAAATTTTTTTTGGACCAGAAGAAAGCCAGTGGGCCAAAGAAGTACCCAGGAGGAGGCCCAGGGGGGCCACAAGACACCAGGGCACGCCAGAGGCCCCCGACGCGCCCTGGTGGGTTGTGGTGGCCTCGGGACCCCCCTCCACCGCCTCTGAGCTCTATAAATACCAAAATATTCCAAAAACCCTAGAGGAGTCCAGGAAAAATACTTCCAGCCGCCGCAAGTTCCAGAACCGCGAGATCCAATCTAACACCATCACGGAGGGGTTCATCATCCTCATTGGTGCCTTTACGATGATGCGTGAGTAGTCCACCATAGACCTACGGGTCCGTAGGCAGTAGCTAGATGGCTTTCTCTCTCTCTTTTGATTCTCAATACAATGGTCTCTTGGATATCTATTTGATGTAATGACTTTTTGCGGTGTGTTTGTTGGGAACCGATGAATTTTGAGTTCATGATCAGTTTCTATCCATGAATATTATTTGAGTCTTCTTTGGTCTCTTATATGCATGATTACTTATAGCCTCGTATTTCTTCTTCGAATCTTTGGTTTAGTTAGGCCAACTAGATCGTTTTTTCTTGCCATGGGAAGAGGTGCCTTGTGATGGGTTTGATCTTGCGGTGTCCTCTCCCAGTGACAGAAGGGGCAGCGAGGCACGCATGTATCATTGCTATTAAGGATAACAAGATGGGGTCTATTCCTACATGAATAGATCTTGTCTACATCATGTAACTGTTCTTATTGCATTACTCCGTTTTTCCATGAACTTAATACACTAGATGCATGCTGGATAGCGGTCGATGTGTGGAGTAATAGTAGTAGATGCAGAATCTTTTCGGTCTACTAATCTTGGACGTGATGCCTATATAATGATCATCGCCTTGGATATAGTCATGATTATTTGATCTTCTATCAATTGCCCAACAGTAATTTGTTCACCCACCGTGTGCTATACTCATGAGAGAAGCCACTAGTGAAACCTACGGCCCCCGGGTCTACTTTTCCAACATATTGCTTTCCGGTCTGTCTTTTGCCGCTTTTGTTTTCAGATCTATTATTCCAAAAACCTAAAAATACTTTGCTGCACTTTTTATTTGCCTCTTTTATTTTGTGGTCTTGTGCGATCTATCTATCCAATCTATTACAATCTAATCTATCTTTTTACCGTGGAGGGATTGACAACCTCTCTTACGCGTCGGGTTGCAAGTATTTGTTCTTGTGTGCAGGTACCGTATACATAGTGTTGCGTGGTTCTCCTACTGGTTCGATAACCTTGGTTTCATAACTGAGGGAAATACTTACTGTAGTTGTGCTGCATCATCCCTTCCTCTTTGGGGAAATACCGACGCAGTCTCAAGCCACATCATATACCCGTGGGGTATATCCCTGTCGTGGTTTTCTCACGGCGGATACCATGGGATGGCTAAAAGAGGTGAGAGCAAGGCCGCCGAGGAGATTCGGGACGGGATTGGGCAACAGCACGCGGTGGTATACCCAGGTTCGGGGCCCTCGCGTGGAGGTAACACCCCTACTCCAGCATGTCTGATGTATATGAAGAGTATCTGGTTGTACATGGTTGCTCCTTGAGCTGTCTGGAGGAGGAAGGAGGTTGTGAGCTCTCCTCTTCTCTTGGAGAGTGTGTGAACGAGAGAGTGAGAGGGCTCCTCCGACAATTCCCTTGGGCTGGCTCCCTTGGTCACCTTATAAAGGGGTGGCCCACATGGCCTAACTTCACTATTGGACATGATGGCTCAGGGGACGTATGACATGTGCATAGTGGGGCACGATTTGCCAATAGTGTTGGCATGTTGGGGCGCAGTGATGTGACGCATGACGCAGGCTATAGTGTCTTCACGTCATGTCTGACGGGACACACGGTTGACCTCACCTGGCTGTAGCTGGCAAGGCTCCATCCGGTAAGGCCCTAGCCGGCCAGGCTCCAGCCGGCCGGGTGTAGCCGGCAGCCCACAGCTGGCCAGGAGTAGATAGCAGCCGGCAAGGCTCCAGCCGGCCGAGGGTAGCCAGCAGCTCGCAACCGGCTAGGACTAGCCAGCAGCCGGCCGGGCTCCAGCCGGCCGAGGGTAGCCGGCAGCCCGCAGCCGGCCAGGAGTAGCCAGCAGCCGGCAAGGCGCCAGCTGGCCAGGAGCAGCCAGCAGCCGACAAGGCCTCAGCCGGCCGGGTCGCAGCTGACCTTCTATTTTTACTTCTTCGATTGTCTTGTTGATTCCTGGGGTTTGGTGTACCGAGGGTGACTCCCCCGATGTTTTGAAATGTTGTCTCGTCTCCTTAAGCCTACCCGGGGGTCATCCCCCCGACAGTAGCCTTCGAGCCTCCAGGGGACTCGAAGAGTCGGGCGGAGGGTTTTCGTCGCTGTCGTAGCAAATGGTGGTGTCGAGGGCCTGTCGGGCGAGGACGCGGAGTCCGTCAGCTCTTGTGCGCAGGACGCTGCAGGGCGCGGACGTGGAGTCCGCAGGCTCTTGTGCGCAGGGTGCTGCCGGGCGTGGACGCGAAGTCCATCGGCTCTTGTGCGCGGGGCGCTGCCGGGCGTGGACGCGGAGTCCGCCGGCGGTTTAGCGCGAGGGCACTGTCAGGCGCGGACGCGAAGTCTGCCGGCTGTTGCCCGTGAAGCGTTGCCGAATGCGGACGCGGAGTCCGCCGGCTGTTTAGCGTGAGGGCACTGCCGGGAGTGGGCACGGAGTCTGCCGGCTCTTGGGCGTGGGGCGCTGCCAGGCACGGACGTGGACTCCGTCAGCTGTTTGGCACGAGGGCGCTGCCGGATGCGGACACGGAGTCCGCCGGCTGTTGCGTGCGAAGCGCTGCTGGATGTGGATGGGGAGTCCGCCGGCTGTTTAGCGTGAGGGCACTGCCGAGAGCGGACGCGGAGTCCGCCGGCACTTGGGCGCGAGGCGCTGCCAGGCGCGGACGTGGAGTCCGATGGCTGTTGCGCGCGAAGTGCTGCCGGATGCGGACGCGGAGACCGCCGGCTGTTTAGCGCGAGGGCATTGCCGGGAGCGGACGCGGAGTCCGCCGGCTCTTGGGCGCGGGGCGCTGCAAGGCGCGGACATGGAGTCCGCCGGCTGTTTGGCACGAGGGCGCTGCCGGGCACGGACGTGGAGTCCGCCGGCTATTTGGCACGAGGGCGCTGCCGGGCGCGGACGCGGAGTCCGCCGGCTCTTGTGCGCGGGGCACTGGCGGGCGCGAACGCGGAGTCCGCCGGCTCTTGCGCGCGAACACGGAGTCTGCCGGCTCTTGCGCGCAAAGGGCTACCGGATGCGGACACGGAGACCGCCAGCTGTTTGGCGCGAGGGTGCTGCCGGGCGCCGATGTGGATTCCGCCAGCTCTTGTGCGCGGGGTACTGCCAGGCGCGGATGTGGAGTCTACCGGCTCTTGGGCGCGAGGCGCTGCCGGGCGCGGACACGGAGTCCGCCGGCTCTTGCGCGCGGCGCTGCCGGACGCGGATGTCGAGTCTGCCGGCTCTTGCACGCGAAGCGCTGCCGGACGCGGATGTCGAGTCCGCCGGCTCTTGTGCGCGAAGCGGTACCGTACGCGGACGTGGAGTCCGCCGGCTCTTGGGCGTGAGGCGCTGCCGAGCGCGGACGCGGAGTCCGCCGGCTCTTGCGCGTGAAGCGCTGCCGGATGCGGACACAGAGTTCGTCGGCTGTTTGGCACGGGGGCGCTGCGGGGCGCGGACGCGGAGTTCGCCGTGTTGGAAATATGCCCTAGAGGCAATAATAAAGTGATTATTATTATATTTCCTTGTTCATGATAATCGTTTATTATCCATGCTATAATTGTATTGATTGGAAACTCAATTGCATGTGTGGATACATAGACAACACTGTGTCCCTAGTATGCCTCTAGTAGACTAGCTCGTTGATCAAAGATGGTCAAGGTTTCCTAGCCATAGACATGAAATGTCATTTGATAACGGGATCGAATCATTAGGAGAATGATGTGATGGACAAGACCCAAACTATGAACGTAGCATATGATCGTGTCAGTTTATTGCTATTGTTTTCTGCATGTCAAGTATCTGTTCCTAAGACCATGAGATCATGCAACTCACTGACACCGGAGGAATACCTTGTGTGTATCAAACGTCACAACGTAACTGGGTGACTATAAAGATGCTCTACAAGTATC
Organism: Elymus sibiricus; assembly: GCA_039707655.1. NCBI lineage: Eukaryota > Viridiplantae > Streptophyta > Magnoliopsida > Poales > Poaceae > Elymus > Elymus sibiricus. The sequence goes on along the minus strand of CM077665.1, from coordinate 139,420,970 downwards.
TCCGAAGGTGTCTGTTGAGCTGGCATGGATCGAGACTGGGATTTGTTACTCCGTGTGACGGAAAGGTATCTCAGGGCCCACTTAGTAATACAAGAACACAATAAGCCTTGCAAGCAATGTGACTAAAGTGTTAGCCACGGGATCTTGTATTATGGAACGAGTAAAGATACTTGCCGGTAACGAGATTGAACTAGGTATAGAGATGCCGACGATCGAATCTCGGGCTAGTAACATACCGAAGAACAAAGGGAACAACGTACGGGATTAACTGAATCCTTGACATAGAGGTTCAACCGATAAAGATCTTCGTAGAATATGTAGGAACCAATATGGGCATCCAGGTCCCGCTATTGGTTATTGACCGTAGAGGTGTCTCGGTCATGTCTACATAGTTCTCGAACCCGCAGGGTCTGCACACTTAACATTCGTTGACGTTTCGGTACTATTGAGTTATGTATGGTGGTGACCAAAGGTTGTTCGGAGTCTCGAATAAGATCCCGGACGTCACGAGGAGCTCCGGAATGGTCCGAAGGTAAAGATTGATATATAGGAAGTCCCGTTTTGGCCACCGAAAAAGTTTCGGGTATTTCCGGTAGTGTACCGGGAGTGCCGGAGGGCCATCGGGAGGGGCCACCCACGCCGGGAGGCCACATGGGCCTGAGGGGTGGTGCACCAGCCCTTAGTGGGCTGGGCAAACCAGCCCCGCAAGGCCCATGCAGCTAGGAAGGTGGGGAAAGGAAAAAACCCCAAGTGGGGAAGGTAAACTCCAAGTAGGAAAGGAATCCTACTAGGAGTAGGATTGGAGGTGGAATCCTCCACCTCCTCCTGGTTCGGCCGAACCCCTAGGGGGAACCCTAGGGAGGCTGCCTAATCCCCTCCCTCCTATATATACTAGAGGAATAGAGGCCCCAAAGACACAAGTCCACGTGATAGTTCTCTATTCCCTAGTTTCTCCACCAAATAGATTCCGACGGTGCTTATGCGAAGCCCTGCCGGAACAGTTCCACCACCACCGCCGCCGCGCCGTCGCGCTGCCGGAGAACTCATCTACCTCTCCGCCCCCTCTTGCTGGATCAAGAAGGCGGAGATCGTCATCGAGCTGTACGTGTGCTGAACGCGGAGGTCCCGTCCGTTCGGTGCTAGATCATGATTGGATCGCGGGACGGCTAGCGATTTGGATCGCGAAGATGTTCGACTACATCAACCGCGTTTCTTAACGCTTCCCGCTTAGCGATCTACAAGGGTATGTAGATCCACTCTCCCTCTCCTAGATGCTCATCACCATGGATAGATCTTGCGTGTGCGTAGGAAATTTTTTGTTTCCCATGCAACGTTCCCCAACAGTGGCATCATGAGCTAGGTCTATGTGTAGATGAGATCACGAGTAGAACACAAAGGAGTTTGTGGGCGTTGATGCTCAGATTGCTTCCTCCCTTGGTCTTTTCTTGATTCAGCGGTATTGTGGGATGAAGCGGCCCGGACCAACATTACTCGTACGCTTACGAGAGACTGGTTCCATCAACTGACATGTAACTTTGTTGCTTAAAGATGGCTGGCGGGTGTCTGTCTCTCCCACTTTAGTTGGATCGGATTCAACAAAGGCGGTCCTTGAGAAGGTTGAATAGCAATTTGTGTATCACCGTTGTGGTTTATGCGTAGGTAAGAATAGTTCTTGCTAGATACCCGTAGCAGCCACGTAAAAAATGCAACAACAATTAAAGGACGTCTAACTTGTTTTTACAGGGTATGTTGTGATGTGATATGGCCAATTACATGATGAGATATATGTGATGTATGAGATGATCATGTTTTGTATAGAATATCATGACTTGCATGTCGATGAGTACGGCAACCGGCAGGAGCCATAGGGTTGTCTTTAATTTATTTTCGCCGTTTTGCTTTACTTTATCGCTATGAGTTAGCAATAGTTGTGGAAGCAACAGTTGGCGCGACAACCTCATGGCGACACGTTGATGGAGATCAAGATGATGAAGATCATGGTGTCGTGCCGGTGACGATGGAGATCATGCCGGTGCTTTGGAGATGGAGATCAAAAGCACAAGTTCATGGCCATATCATGTCACTTATGATTTGCATGTGATGTTAATCTTTTTATGCATCTTATTTTGCTTAGGACGACGGTAGCATTATAAGGTGATCCCTCACTAAAAATTCAAGATAAAATTGTGTTCTCCCTGAGTGTGCACCGTTGCGAAAGTTCGTCGTTTCGAGACACCACGTGATGATCGGGTGTGATAGACTCTACGTTCACATACAACGGGTGCAAGCCAGTGTTGCACGTGCGGAACACTCGAGTTAAACTTGACGAGCCTAGCATGTACATACATGGCCTCGGAACACAAGAGACCGAAAGGTCGAACATGAGTCATATAGTAGATATGATCAACATGAAGATGTTCACCAATGAAACCATCTCATCTCACGTGATGATCGGACTTGAGTTGATGAATTTGGATCATGTGAAACTCGAATGACCGGAGGGATCTCAATTTGAGTGGGAGTTTTTAAGTAATATGATTAACTAAACTCATTATCTTGAACAATAGTCTAAGTTGTTTTTGCAAAATTTATGTTGTAGATCAATGGCTCGCGCAGTAGCACCCCTGAATTTTAATGCGTTCCTAGAGAAAGCTAAGTTGAAAGATGATGGAAGTAACTTTGTGGACTAGGCCCGTAATCTAAGGATTATCCTTACGGCTTCCCAAAAAGCTTATGTCCTTGATGCACCGCTTGGTGATCCACCCGCTCCAGTAGAGTCTGCAGACGTTGTGAACGCCTGGCAGGCACGTTCTGATGATTACTCAATAGTTCAACGTGCAATGTTGTATGGCTTAGAACCGGGACTTCAAAGACATTTTGAAAGTCATGGAGCATATGATATGTTCCTGGAGTTGAAGTTTATCTTTCAGAAGAATGCCCGTATCGAGAGGTATGAGACCTCCGTAAGTTCTATGCCTGCAAGATGGAGGAGAACGGGTCTGTCAGTGAACACATACTCAAAATGTCTGGGTATTCCACCCGTCTGGCTGAATTGGGTATGCCCCTTCCGCCAGAGGAGATCACTGACAGAGTTCTTCAATCACTGCCACCTAGCTACAAGAGCTTCGTGTTGAACTATAACATGCACGGGATGAACAAGTCAGTCGCCGAGCTGTTTGCGATGTTGAAAGTCGCTGAGTCTGAGATTCAGAAGGAGCATCAAGTGTTGATGGTCAATAAAACCACTAGTTTCAAGAAGAATGGCAAGGGTAAGAAGGGTAACTCCAAGAAGAGTGGCAAAGCAGTTGCCCCTCCCGTGAAGAAACCCAAGGCTGGACCCAAGCCAGAAACTGAGTGCTTTCATTGCAAGAGAACTGGTCACTGGAAGCGGAACTGCCCCAAGTATCTAGCTGACAAGAAGGCGGCCAACACCAAACAAGGTATATATGATATACATGTTATTGATGTGTACCTTACCAACTCTCGTTGTAGTACCTGGGTATTTGATACCGGTTCGTTTGCTCACATTTGCAACTCAAAACAGGAACTGCGGAATAGACGAAGGCTGGCAAAGGACGAAGTGACGATGTGCATGGGAAATGGTTCCAAGGTTAATGTGATCGCCGTCGGCTCTCTCGCTCTTCGATTACCATCGGGATTAGTGATGAACCTAAATAATTGTTATTTAGTGCCTGCGTTAAGCATGAACATTATATCTGGATCTTGTTTATTGCGAGACGGTTACTCATTTAAATCAGAGAATAATGGTTGTTCTATTTATATGAGTAATATCTTTTATGGTCATGCACCCAATGTGAGGGGTTTATTCTTATTGAATCTCGATAGTGATGATACACATGTTCACAACACTGATGCCAAAAGATGTAGAATTGATAATGATAGTACCACTTTCTTGTGGCACTGCCGCTTAGGTCATATTGGTGTAAAACGCATGAAGAAGCTCCATGCTAATGGACTTTTGGAGTCACTTGATTTTGAATCACTTGACACATGTGAACCATGCCTCATGGGCAAGATGACTAAGACCCCATTCTCTGGAACGGGCAAGTGACTTATTGGAAATCATACATACTGATGTGTGCGGTCCGATGAGCATTGAGGCGCGCGGTGGTTATCGTTACTTTCTCACCTTCACTGATGACTTAAGTAGATATGGGTATATTTACTTAATGAAACACAAGTCTGAAACATTTGAAAAGTTCAAGCAATTTCAGAGTGAAGTTGAGAATCATCGTAACAAGAAGATCAAATTCCTGCGATCTGATCGATGAGGAGAATATCTGAGTTATGAGTTTGGCAGTCACTTAAGACAATGTGGAATTGTTTCACAATTGACACCGCCTGGAACACCACAGCGAAATGGTCTGTCTGAACGTCGTAATCAAACCTTATTGGATATGGTGCGATCTATGATGTCTCTTGCCGATTTGCCACTATCATTTTGGGGTTATGCATTAGAGACAGCTGCATTCACTTTAAATAGGGCACCATCGAAATCCGTTGAGATGACGCCATATGAACTGTGGTTTGGCAAGAAGCCAAAGTTGTCGTTTCTTAAAGTTTGGGGATGTGATGCTTATGTCAAAAAGCTTCAGCCTAAAAAGCTGGAACCCAAAGCGGAGAAATGTGTCTTCATAGGATACCCAAAAGAGACAGTTGGGTATACCTTTTATCTCAGATCCGAAGGAAAAGTGTTTGTCGCTAAAAACGGAACATTTCTTGAGAAAGAGTTTCTCTCGAAAGAATTGAGTGGGAGGAAAATAGAACTTGATGAGGTTGTTGAACCTTTACTTCAACCAGAGAGTAGCGCAGCGCAGAAAGATGTTTCTACAGAGCCTACATCGGTTGAAGAGGGAGTTAATGATGATGATCATGAAGCTTTGGATCAAGTTGCTATCGAACCTCGTAGGTCGACAAGGACGCGTACTGCTCCTGAGTGGTACGGCAACCCTATCTTAGAGGTCATGTTGTTGGACAACGATGAACCTACGAGCTATGGAGAAGCGATGATGGGCCCGGATTCTGAGAAATGGTTAGAGGCCATGAAATCCGAGATGGGATCCATGTATGAAAACAAAGTATGGGCTTTGGAAGTATTACCTGAAGGGCGAAAGGCCATTCAGAACAAATGGATCTTTAAGTGGAAGACGGACGCGGACGGTAATGTCACCGTCTATAAAGCTCGACTTGTGGCAAAGGGTTTTTCACAAGTTCAAGGAGTTGACTACGATGAGACCTTCTCACCTGTAGCGATGCTTAAGTCCGTCAGAATCATGTTAGCAATAGCTGCATTTTTCGATTATGAAATTTGGCAGATGGATGTCAAAACAGCGTTCCTTAACGGTTTCCTTAAGGAAGAGTTGTATATGATGCAACTAGAAGGTTTTGTCGATCCAGAGAATGCTGACAAAGTTTGCAAACTCCAGTGATCCATTTATGGACTGGTGCAAGCATCTTGGAGTTGGAATCTTCGCTTTGATGAGGTGATCAAAGCGTTCGGGTTTATACAAGTTTACGGAGAAGCTTGTATTTACAAGAAAGTGAGTGGGAGCTCTATAGCGTTTCTAATATTATATGTGGATGACATATTGCTGATTGGAAACAATATAGAAATGTTGGAAAGCGTGAAGGAATATTTGAACAAGAGTTTTTCAATGAAGGACCTAGGAGAAGCTGCTTTCATATTAGGCATCAAGATCTATAGAGATAGATCAAGACGCTTAATAGGACTTTCACAGAGCACATACCTTGACAAAGTTTTGAAGAAGTTCAAAATGGATCAGTCCAAGAAGGGGTTCTTGCCTGTATTGCAAGGTGTGAAGTTGAGTAAGACTCAATGCCCAGTGACTGCAGAAGATAGAGAAAAGATGAGTGTCGCCCCCTATGCTTCAGCCATAGGCTCTATCATGTATGCAATGTTGTGCACAAGACCCGATGTTAGCCTTGCCATAAGTATGGCCAGAAGGTTTCAAAGTGATCCAGGAATGGAACACTGGACGGCGGTCAAGCATATTCTTAAGTGCCTGAAAAGGACTAAGGACATGTTTCTCGTTTATGGAGGTGATCAAGAGCTCGTCGTAAAGGGTTACGTCGATGCAAGCTTTGACACTGATCCGGATGACTCTAAGTCTCAAACCGGATACGTATTTATTCTCAATGGGGGTGCGGTAAGCTGGTGCACTTCCAAGCAGAGCGTGGTAGCTGATTCTACATGCGAAGCGGAGTACATCGCTGCCTCGGAGGCGGCGAAGGAAGGTGTCTGGATGAAGGAGTTCATGACAGATCTTGGAGTAGTGCCTAGTGCACTAAACCCAATGACTCTGTTCTGTGACAACACTGGTGCCATTGCTCTGGCCAAGGAACCAAGGTTTGACAAGAGGACCAGACACATAAAGCGATGTTTCAATTCCATCCGTGATTACATCAAGGAGGAGGACATAAATATTTGCAAAGTACACATGGATCTGAATATCGCAGACCCGATGACTAAACCTCTTCCAAGGGCTAAACATGATCAACACCAGAACTGTATGGGTGTTAGATTCATTACAATGTAAATCACATAGTGATGTGAGCTAGATTATTGACTCTAGTGCAAGTGGGAGACTGTTGGAAATATGCCCTAGAGGCAACAATAAAGTGATTATTATTATATTTCCTTGTTCATGATAATCGTTTATTATCCATGCTATAATTGTATTGATTGGAAACTCAATTGCATGTGTGGATACATAGACAACACTGTGTCCCTAGTATGCCTCTAGTAGACTAGCTCGTTGATCAAAGATGGTCAAGGTTTCCTAGCCATAGACATGAGATGTCATTTGATAACGGGATCACATCATTAGGAGAATGATGTGATGGACAAGACCCAAACTATGAACGTAGCATATGATCGTGTCAGTTTATTGCTATTGTTTTCTACATGTCAAGTATCTGTTCCTATGACCATGAGATCATGCAACTCACTGACACTGGAGGAATACCTTGTGTGTATCAAACATCACAACGTAACTGGGTGACTATAAAGATGTTCTACAGGTATCTCCAAAGGTGTCTGTTGAGCTGGCATGGATCGAGACTGGGATTTGTTACTCCGTTTGACGGAGAGGTATCTCAGGGCCCACTTAGTAATACAACAACACAATAAGCGTTGAAAGCAATGTGACTAAAGTGTTAGCCACGGGATCTTGTATTAAGGAACGAGTAAAGAGACTTGCCGGTAACGAGATTGAACTAGGTATAGAGATGCCGACGATCGAATCTTGGGCAAGTAACATACCGAACAACAAAGGGAACAACATACGGGATTAACTGAATCCTTGACATAGAGGTTCAACCGATAAAGATCTGCGTAGAATATGTAGGAACCAATATGGGCATCCAGGTCCCGCTATTGGTTATTGACCGTAGAGGTGTCTCGGTCATGTCTACATAGTTCTCGAACCCGCAGGGTCTGCACACTTAACGTTCGCTGACGTTTCGGTAGTATTGAGTTATGTATGGTGGTGACCGAAGGTTGTTCGGAGTCCCGGATGAGATACCGGACGTCACGAGGAGCTCCGAAATGGTCCGGAGGTAAAGATTGATATATAGGAAGTCCCGTTTTGGCCACCGGAAAAGTTTCGGGTATTTCCGGTAGTGTACCGGGAGTGCCGGAGGGCCATCGGGAGGGGCCACCCACGCTGGGAGGCCACATGGGCCTGAGGGGTGGTGCACCAGCCCTTAGTGGGTTGGGCAAACCAGACCCACAAGGCCCATGCGACCAGGAAGGTGGGGAAAGGAAAAAACCCCAAGTGGGGAAGGTAAACTCCAAGTAGGAAAGGAATCCTACTAGGAGTAGGATTGGAGGTGGAATCCTCCACCTCCTCCTGGTTCGGCCGAACCCCTAGGGGGAACCCTAGGGAGGCTGCCTAATCCCCTCCATCTTATATGTACTAGAGGAATAGAGGCCCCAAAGACACAAGTCCACGTGATAGTTCTCTATTCCCTAGTTTCTCCACCAAATAGATTCCGACGGTGCTTAGGCGAAGCCCTGCCGGAACAGTTCCACCACCGCCGCCACCGCGCCGTCGCGCTGCCAGAGAACTCATCTACCTCTCCGCCCCCTCTTGCTGGATCAAGAAGGCAAAGATCGTCATCGAGCTGTACGTGTGATGAACGCGGAGGTGCCGTCCGTTCGGCGCTAGATCGTGATTGGATCGCGGGACGGCTAGCAATTTGGATTGCGAAGACGTTCGACTACATCAACCGCATTTCTTAACGCTTCCCGCTTAGCGATCTACAAGGGTATGTAGATCCACTCTCCCTCTCGTAGATGCTCATCACCATGGATAGATCTTGCGTGTGCGTAGGAATTTTTTTGTTTCCCATGCAACGTTCCCCAACACGCCAGCTGTTGCGTATGAAGGGCCGACACAACTTTCTTCTATTGGGGGCGTGCCAGCGCACCCACTAAGCGTAGGCTCCGAGCCTCCGGGCAACTCAAAGAATCGTGCGGAGGGTCTTCGCTTTAGCAGAGGTTGCTGATGGTGGCCGGCTGCGGGCCGCAGCCGTTGCAACTTTCTTCTAGTGTAAGCGCACCAGCGCACCCACTGGGTCTAGCCTCCGAGCCTCCGGGCGACTTGAAGGGTCGGGCGGAGGGTCATCGCTGTTGTTGTAGCGAAGGTTGCCGATGACTGCGTGTTGTGGGCCGCAACTGGCGTAGCTTTCTTCCAGTGGGAGCGCGCCATCGCACCCACTAGGTGTAGCCTCCGAGCCTCCGGGCGATTCGAAGAGTCGAGCGGAGGGTCTTCGCTTTAGCAGAGGTTGCCGATGGCGGCCGGCTGCGGGCCACAACCGACGGAGCTTTCTTCCAATGGGAGCGCGCCAGCGCACCCACTGGGTGTAGCCTCCGAGCCTCTGGGCGATGGGGCATTCCCCGCGAAAATGATCATGCAAAAGACAAAGTTAGTCGGCGCATATTTATCAAATATTTTACTTTAGGCGTGCAATTTTTATGCAGGGGGGATGTCGACTCGGTTTCATCCGAGTCCCTTGGGTCCTTTCATGTCCCCTCGGCTCTTTGGCTTTTGCTCTTGCTAGCCGGACAGCCAGGAGCCGGTCTGTAGCTGAGACGAAGAGTGGGCCGCAGAGGGGAGCGTACAGTACTCGGACTCTAAGGAGCGGATTCGACCTGGTAGAAATTCGCGAAGGAAACGACCGCGTCGCCCAAACCGTTTTCTCCCTGATCGTTTTTCACGGGGTGACCTCCAGCTTTTGCTCTTGCTAGCCGGACAGCCGGGATGCGGTCTGTAGTTGAGACGAAGAGTGGGCCTTTGGTACCGTAGACGCTACTAATCTTTCTGCAGGGGAGAAGCGTATCAGGCCAACCGGCCAGGCCCGAGCCGGGACTAGCTGGCCAGGGGCAGAACAGCAAAGCATGTGGAAAAATTTCGGAGATGGTCCCCAAGGGTCGCTCGGGGTTATCTGTTTTTGCGCGTGAAGCAGAGATGTGCGGACGGGAGCTCACATTGCTTTTGCACATACAAGGCAGGGGTGGCCTCCGACAGGTGGCCCGAGCCTCCGGGCGGTCGAGGGGCACCCAAGTCGGTCGAACCCGTCCGGCCAGGTGTTGAGGCGGACGGGCAGCTGGGTCGGCACCACAGCAGGCTTGGCCCAGCCGGCCAGGAGTTGAGGCGGGCAGGCAGGGACGACCCAGCGGCGACACGGGCAGGCGGGCCAGCCGGTCAAGCGACGACATAGACATGCTAGCCGGCTAGGAGTAGCCAGCAGCCGGCAAGGCTCCAGCCGGCCGGGCTCCAGTCGGCAAGGCTCCAGTCGGCCGGGCTCGAGCCGGCCAGGCTCCTGCCGGCCGGGTGTAGCCAGCAACCCGCAGCCGGCCAGGAGTAGACAGCAGGCGGCCAGGCTCCAGCCGGCTGGGTGTAGCCAGCAGCCCGTAGCCGGCCAAGAGTAGCCAGTAGTCGAACAGGTGGGAGCGAAATTTTAGAGGAAGAACAGAGCAGCCCGGATCCTGCTTGGGCGGCGGCTGCGGTAGCCGTCGGAACGCGGCTGACACGAGCGCAATGGCTAGGAGTAGCGCCAGCGCGAGGAGGACGCGGCGGCGGCCCGTCATGGCCCCGAGCCGCTGGCGGCGATGCGCGCGGGGTTGGGGAACTGGTCGGCGAAGCGAGCACACCGAGGCTGGGCGCAGGCGAAGGAACGCTGGAGCGGCGACGGGTGGCCGGCGTTGTGGTGGTGGTGGTGAAGAAGGTCACGCCCAGACCGCGATTCCAGCAGCAGCATGCCCCACGGTGGGCGCCAACTGTTGTGGTTTTCTCACGGCAGATACCATGGGATGGCTAAAAGAGGTGAGAGCAAGACCACCGTGGAGATCCGGGACGGGATTGGGCAACAACACGCGGTGGTATACCCAGGTTCGGGGCCCTTGCGTGGAGATAACACTCCTACTCCTGCATGTCTGATGTATATGAAGAGTATCTGGTTGTACACGGTTGCTCCTTGAGCTGTCTGGAGGAGCAAGAAGGAGGCTGTGAGCTCTCCTCTTCTCCTGGAGAGTGTGTGAACAAGAGAGTGGGAGGGCTCCTCCGACAGTTCCCTTGGGCTGGCTCCCTGGGTCACCTTATAAAGGGGTGCCCAGGGGACAAGGGGTGGCCCACATGGCCTAACTTCACTATTGGACATGACGGCTGAGTGGACGCATGACATGTGCATAGTGGGGCACTGTTTGCCAATAGTGTTGGCATGTTGGGGCGCAGTGATGTGACGCATGATGCAGGCTATAGTGTCTTCACGTCCTGTCCGACGGGACACTGCGGTTGACCTCACCTGGCTGTAGCCGGCAAGGCCCCAGCCGGCCAGGCTCCAGCCGGCCGGGTGTAGCCGGCAGCCCACAGCTGGCCAGGAGTAGCTAGCAGCCGGCAAGGCTCCAGCCGGCCGGGGGTAGCCAGCAGCCCGCAGCCGGCTAGGACTAGCCAGCTGCCGACAAGGCTCCAGCCGGCCGGGCTCCAGCCGGCCGGGGGTAGCCGGCAGCCCGCAGCCGGCCAGGAGTAGCCAGCAGCCGGCAAGGCTCTAGCCGGCCAGGAGGAGCCAGCAGCCGGCAAGGCCTCAGCCGGCCGCAGCTGATCTTCTGTTTTTACTTCTTCGATTGTCTTGTTGATTCGTCGGGTTTGGCGTACCGGGGGTGACTCCCCCGATGTTTTGAAATGTTGTCTCGTCTCCTTGAGCCAACCCGGGGGTTATCCCCCCGACAATCCCCGACATGATTCAACGAAGGTGGTCCTTGTGTGAGGTTAAAAGGAAACTTGATTATCACCGTTGTGGCTTTGCGTAGTTAAGAACGGTTCTTGCTAGTTGCCATAGCAGCGACGTAAAATTTGCCATAACAAAGTAGAGTACGTCTAACTTGTTTTTTTAAGGCATGTTGTGATGTGATATGGCCAAGACATGATTTGATATATGTGATGTATGAGATGATCATGTTTTGTATAGTTATCATGACTTGCATGTCGATGAGTACGACAACCGGGAGGAGCCATAGGGTTGTCTTTAATTTAATTCATGACCTGCGTGTCAATATTTAAACGCCATGTAATTTCTGTACTTTATCGCTATGCGTTAGCAATAGTTCTAGAAGCAATAGTTGGCGAGACAACCACGTGACGACACGATGATGGAGATCATGGTGTTATGCCGGTGATGATGGAGATCATGTCGGTGCTTTGGAGATGGAGATCAAAAGCACAAGATGATGATGGCCATATCATGTCACTTATTCTGATTTGCATGTGATGTTTATCTTTTTATGCATCTTATTTTGCTCAGGACGACAGTATCATTATAAGATGATCCCTCACCTAATTTCAAGATAAAATTATGTTCTCCCCAAGTATGCACCGGTGCAAAAGTTCATCGTTTCAAAGCACCTCGTGATGATCGGGTGTGATAGACTCTTTTATTCACATACAACGGGTGTAAGCCAGTTTTACACATGCAAAATACTTGGGTTAAAATTGACGAGCCTAGCATTTACAAACATGGCCTCGGAACATGGAGACTAAAAGGTCGAACATGAGTCATATAGTAGATACGATCAACATGGAGATGTTCACCATTGAAGCCACCTCATCTCACGTGATCATCGGACTTGAGTTGGTGGATTTGGATCATGTATTGATACGTCCATTTTGCATCACGATTTCTTGTTGATATTTGTGTTATTCTTGGCCATTATTCCCTATTATCATACAATTGTTATGCCCTTTCTCTCTGAATATGCAAGGTATATCACAAAGAGGGAAATATAAGGAAATTGGAATTCTGGACCGGGAAACCAAGAAAAAGGCAGAAAAATCACTAGACTCCAAAAACCAAGAAAAATTTCAACATTTTTTGGAATATTTAAGAATGATTGGGCCAAAAATATACCAGAGGGAGCCACCTGTCAGCCACAAGCCAGCAGGGCACGCCCACCCCCCTAAGCGCGCCCTGATGGTTTGTGGGGCCCCTGCAAGTCTCCCGACCCCCCTCTTCTACTATATGGTGTGTTTTACCCTATAAAAAATCATAAGCAATCTCTCGGGATGAAGCGCCGTCGTCTCGAGGTGGAAACCTGGGTAGAGGCCCTTTTGCACTCCGGCAGTCAGATTTTGTCGGGGGAATCCCTCTCTCGGAGGGGGAAATCAAAGCCATCGTCATCACCAACGCTTCCTCCTTCGTGGGAGCACCAATCTTCATCAACATCTTAACCAGCACCATCTCATCTCCAACCCTAGTTCATATCTTGTATTCAATCTTTGTCTCAAAACCTCAGATTGGTACCTGTGGGTTACTAGTAGTGTTGATTACATCTTGTAGTTGATGCTTGTTGGATTACTTGTGAAAGTTATTATGTTCAGATCCTTAATCTCCATTATTATACCTCTGATCTTGAACATGTTGATGAGGTGTGAGTAGTTACTATTGTTCCTGAGGACATGGGAGAAGTCTTGTTATAAGTAATCTTGTGGAGTTGGTATTCGTTCGATATTTTGATGATATGTATGTTGTTACTTCTCTTAGTGGCGTCATGTGAACGTCGACTACATGACACTTCACCATGTTATGGGCCTAAGGGAAGTCATTATGGAGTAACACGTAGATGATGGGTTGCGAGAGTGACAGAAGCTTAAACCCCAGTTTATGTGTTGCTTCATAAGGGGCTGATTTGGATCCACATGTTTCATGCTATGGTTAGATTTATCTTAATTCTTCTTTCATAGTTGCGGATGCTTGAGAGAGGGGTTAATCATAAGTAGGTTGTTTGTTCAAGTAAGAACAACACCTTAGCACTGGTCCACCCACATATCAAATTATCAAAGTAGCAAACGTGAATCAACTCAACATGATGAACATGACTAGACAGAAAAATTCCCTTGTGCCCTCTGGAGCACTTGCTTAATATAAGAGTACTTCCAGGCATGTCCTTTGCTATAAAAAGTATTGGGCTACCTTGCTGCACCTTTGTTACTATTAATACTTGTCACTTGTTACGAACTATCTTGCTGCAAAACTATCTACCACTGTTACTCACAGCACTTGCAGAGAATACCTTGTTGAAAACTGCTTATCATTGCCTTCTGCTCTTCGTTGGGTTCGACACTCTTACTTATCGAAAGGACTACGATTGATCCCCTATACTTGTGGGTCATCAAGACTCTTTTCTGGCGCCGTTGCCGGGGAGTGAAGTGCCTTTGGTAAGTGGAAATTGGTAAGGAAACATTTTCTATACATGCTGAAATTTACCGTTGCTTGTCACTATGAACGGTCACCCTTTGAGTGGCTTGTTCGGGGCATCTTCGCCTCAAACGGAAGTTGAAGAAGTTGTTCCTCAACCTACTGAACCTACTGAAAATATTTATTATGAGATTCCTTCGGGTATGGTAGAGAAACTGTTGGCTAATCCTTATGACGGTTTAACTCATCCTGATTACCATTTGATATATGTCGATGAGATTTGTGGATTGTTTAAGATTTTAGGTCTACCCGGAGACAAAGTTAAAAAGAAGTTTTTTCCTTTATCTTTGGAGGGAAAAGCATTAATGTGGTATATGTTATTGGATGGTATTGGTCATGGGACTAGAATTGCTTGAAGCTGGAATTTCATCAGAAGTTTAATCCTATGCATCTAGTCCACCGTGATCGGAACTTTATTTATAATTGCTGGCCTTGATAACCCACAAGTATAGGGGATCATGACAGTCTTCACGGGTAGTATTTCACCCTAATTTATTGATTTGACACAAGGGGATCCAAAGAATATTTATTGGCCTTGACAGTTGAGTTGTCAATTCAACCGCACCTGGGATATCTCTTTGTAGCAAGAGTTTAGTAGCATGGCAAAACAATAGTAGTAGCAATAACAGTGATGGCAGAAGTTTTGGTAATAGTAGTAACAATAGCAATTGAGTAAGAGGTGTGACGATAACAGCAGTAGTAGTAACTTAGCAAGATTCAGTATATGTAAAGCGTAGGCCATGGTACTGCGATGGAAAGATATGTATGACATCAATCATGTAACAGTTACACACTAGGGCGACACAAAACTAGCTCCAATTCATCAATATAATGTAGGCATGTATTTCATATATAGTCATACGTGCTTGCGATAAGAACTTGCATGACATCTTTTGTCCTACCCTCCCGTGGCAGCGGGGTCCTATTGGAAACTAAGGGATATTAAGGTCTCCTTTTAATAGAGAACCGAAACAAAGCATTAGCACTTGGTGAATACATGAACTCCTCAAACTACGACAATCACCGGAAAGAATCCCAATTATTGTCACCTTGGGGTATGCGGATCATGACACATAATAGGTGCATACAACTTGCAAGATAGGATCCAAATCAATCTTATATTCAGAGGTAATATAATATGTTCAGATCTCAAATCATGGCACTCGGACCCTAGTGACAAGCATTAAGCATAGCAAAGTCATAGCAACATCAATCTCAGAACATAATGGATATTAGGGATCAAGCCCTATAAAACTTAACTCAATTACATGATCAATTCCATCCACACCCGTCACCGACCAGCAAGCCTACAGTGGAATTACTCATGCCCGGTGGTGAGCATCACGGAGTAGTTGATGGAGAAGGGTTGGTGATGATGACGGCGACGATCTCCACTCTCTGCAGCCCCAAACTGACTCCAGATCAGCCCTCCCGAGGAAGAACAGGGTGTGGCGGCGGCTCCGTCTCATAGATTGCGATGAAAACTTCTCTCTTTTTTTATCCGAGAATAGGAATTTATAGGAGTGGAATTATGGTCGGTGGAGCCTCGTGGGCCCTAGTAGCTATCAGGGCGCGGCCAGGGGGGTGGCCGCGCCCTAATGGGTACTGGCCTACAGGTACACCCCCTACAGTGGTTCTTTGCTCCATAATTTATCATAAATCCCAGAAATAATTCACAAAAAGTTTCGTCCAATTCCGGGAACTTTTATTTCTGCACAAAAAATAACACAAAAGTAGTTCTGCTGAAAACAACGTCAGTCCAGATTAGTTTCATTCAAATCATGCAAATTAGAGTCCAAAACAAGAGCAAAAGTGTTTTGAAAAGTAGATACATTGGAGACGTATCAACTCCCCAAAGCTGAACTGTAGTTTATTATGTTGGTTATATGCATTTATTCCCAAAAAATGACTATATATGTGCATCAATTAACTTGTTCTAAACACATCCATAGAAATTTATAGTAAACAAAACGCTTATTGTAGGTTTAGTCCATAGTAGCGAGACACATTGTCAGGAAAAAAAGAAAAATGACGTGAACCTCTTTGATTCGTAGGGTTTCTAAAATGCAGGAATAGAAAAAGGCGCATGGAACAATGTCACCTCAATACTACATGATTGTATGGTTTTTTTGCGGGAAACATGATTGTATGTATGTTTGATTATACACGGGGAAAACGTTTGGTTCTTTCAAAGCGGTTGGACTGGCTGACTTTTTATTTCATAAAATTTAGTACAAATGAGTCCTAAGAAAAAAATAGTGACTTGCAATCTTACAAATCAAACAACCCACATAGAGAAAACCATAAGGATTGGAGTCTTCCAAAATTCTTTTGAGAATCCTTTAAAACATATGATATAGTAGAGCATACATGACGAAATTTATAGTTACAACGTCTCTGTAACTCAAAATATTACTAAAGGAATTTTGAAAGATTCAAGTCCTTAGGATTTTTTCTATGTGGGGTGTTTGATCTGTAGGATTGCAATCAAAATATATTTTTTCCTCAGGATCATTTGTACTAGGAAAATTTTCATGCACTCCAACCTCATGTAAAGAATTATGTTTTTCTTGTGCATAATTAAACATTCACACTTATCGTATTGTACTAAAATTGAAGAAGATATACCACTCCATTCCTATTTTTTTCTGTTCCTGTGGAAATCGCACGAATTTTTATCATGAAATCAAAGGAAGAAATATACAGGTGTTGAAATGGTTAGGCGTCATTTCTCACGTGCAAGGGGCAACGGCAAAAAACCAAGGGCAACGCTATGCGTCGGCCAACGGATCTTTTTAAAAGATCTGTCGCTCGCGAGCCATTGGATTCGATGTGGGATAACCGTTAGATTAAATTGCCTGCTTTGCAACAAGGATGATGTTTCGCTCAGATGTTCGCAATATAGTTCATGTTTCAAAACTTTTGCAACATAGATATTGTTACAGATTTTTTTTGCAACAAAGGTAATGTTGTAGTTTTTTCAATAGAATAGAGTTTTGAAACATAACTAATGTTGCAGAAAATTTTCTTGCAACAAGGAGGATGTTGCAAGAAAATAACAATTGCCGTTCACCGAGCTCCGTCGAACGGTGCAGAGGGAGGAGAGGCGCCGCCCGTCCCCGTCGCCGACGAGCGTTGGACCTCCGACCAGGTTGCCTCGTCGCTCCTTCGCTCCGATGAGGTGGGCGCGGTGCACGTGGACGAGACGTGGTGAAGGCTCTTCCATGCCAGTACCTGGGCGGCATCGATGTAGGACGCTCGGACCCGACCACCCTGGTCATTCCGCCATGATCGTGGAGGCCACCACTGATTCAGTTACCTTCTAGTTCGGTCTGCAGCATACGATTTGTTAAGGTTTGCTTTCTGAAACAGGTGACCAGTTGCAGAAATGGGAGTAGGTACAGAATGCATTAATGGTCAGGGTTCCAGAGAGATAAGGATTAAGGAGAGATGTGGTGTGTGGGCCTAATCAAGACGCGTGGCAAGGGTAGCATGCGGCGGACGTACGAGGAAAGATCGGTCGGCTGAACACCAGCTTTTCCCATATCTAATCGCTCTCACGTTGGCTCGCACGTGGGAAAAAACTCTTGCTTGCAAAAAATTATCTAAGTTTTTTTATAGATTTTAAAAACTTCATGAATTGAAAATTACTTTATGAATGTGAGAAAACACTGTAGTTTTAAAATCATGAAACTGAAAACAATTTCACGATTTTTTCACAAATTTTTAATTTCTTCGTAAGTTTTTAAAATTTCACAAATTCAAAGCAAATTCATTGATTTCATCATTTTTTCATATAGTGTTTTAGAAATAACTTATTTTCAAATGCGTTTGTGAATTTGACAAATGTTCACAATTTTTAAAAATCGCAAATTTAAAGAGTTTACAAATTTTATAAAAATAAGAATTAAAAAAACGTTAATGAATTTTAATTTTTTTGTGAAAGTGAAAACGTTCATGAATTTGAAAATGTTCCCTACAATTGAAAAAATAATGCAATTTCCAAAAAAGTTCAAAAAAATAAAACATATGATGCATTTTTATATGAAAAAGGGAAAAATAGAAAGTAAAAAAGAAAATTATGTAAACACCAAGAAAAAACCAAGGGAAAACGAAAACCATAGAAAACCCAGCCCAAAAAACATGTGGGAGGAAAGATAATAGCCCGTAAGCCCACTTAGATCCAGCATAGAGGGAGGTGTGCGCGGTATAAAGTTTGGCCTCCATTGGATTATCAAAAGTTTCTCAATTTGTTTCTCAAAAAGTAATAATATGGCCTCTATTTGGCACCTTAGAGCAACTCCAATAGCTCCTGTAAGAATCATCCCATAAAAGTTGTTTTATGGGATGGCCGTATAATTTGGAGGAAGTTTTCGTAAAACTTCTTCCCATAATTTTGATCTTTCTATTTCTCATTAAACTTTGTTGGGCCTGTAAGTTAGTGACATGATGTTAGGCCCGCAAGTTAGTGAGACGTTGTGGCATCGACGGCCAGAGTAGTGAGGTGGTGTGACCTGGCGACGATGCAGCCTTGCGGGGAAGGGGAGAAGAGGCGGGCGGAGCAACGGCGGTGGCCTCACAGCGGCATGGGGTAGGGGAGGTGGCGGGCTTTCGCGGCGGGGCGACGACGACGGCGCTACGGCGCAACGACGTGATGGTCCGGCCGGCCGACGCAGTAGAAGGGTCACCTCTAGTTACATGCGGTTATTTGATACATCTGCAACGTATCTATAATTTTTTATTGTTCCATGCTGATATATTATCATTCTAGGATACTTTTTGGGTCATTGTTTACCAATTTATAATATTTTTGATCACTAACCTATTGACCCAGTGCCTAGTGCCAGTTGTAGTTTTCTGCATGTTTTTGCCTTTTCAGGTTTACTGTACCAAACGAAGTTCAATTGACACGAAACTTTTTGATGATTTTTATGGACTATATGAAGACTTAGAAGATTCGGAAGGAGGCGAGGAGGTGCATGAGAGCCCCACCACACATCTGGGCACGCCCTGGGGGGGTCACGCCCTGATATGTGGTGGCCCCCTCAGCCGCCTCCCGACGTCCCTCTTCGGCCTATAAATTCTCTAATATCCTAAAAACCCTGAAGGCAGTCCCAAAACCCTTTTTCCGTCGCCGCAAGTCTCTGTTCCGTCGTGAGGCCATCTGGAGCTCCGTTCCGGCACCCTGCCGAAGGGGGGGTCGATCACGGAGGGCCTCTTCATCAACCTTGCTGCCCTCATGAAGATGTGTGAGTAGTTCACCACAGACCTACGGGTCCATAGCTAGTACCTAGATGGCAATCTCTCTCTCTTATGATCATCAATACAATGATCATGGCATCTTCGCTTTGATCTATCCGATGTAATCCTATTGTGCGGTGTGTTTGTTGGGATCCGATGAATTGTGGGTTTATGTTCAGATTATTCATGAAAAGTATTTGAGATGCCTCTAAATTATATTATCTCTTAAGTGCATGGTCATTATAGCTTCATAATGCTCTCCGATCTATTGATGTGCTTTGGCCAAGTAGATTGATATTTCATCGGTGGGAGTGGTGTGTTGTGGTAGGTTCAACCTGGCGAGTTTCTATATCCCAGTGACAAAGTAGGGGACAAGATGTGTCTTTGTGTTGTTGCTACTAAGGATAAAACGATGGGGTTCATTCATATTGTTTGAGTTTGCTTTGTCAACATCATGTCATCGTTCTCCAAGCATTACTCTGTTTTACTTCATACTCTAGATGCATGCTGGATAGCGGTCGATGAGTGGAGTAATAGTAATAGGTGCAGGTAGGAGTCATCCTCTTTGCTTATGGACGTGATGCCTATATATACATGATCATTGCCATGAACATCGCATAACTATCCGCTTTTCTATCAATTGCCCAACAGTAATTTGTTACCCACCGTATGCTGCCTACATGAGAGATGCCGCTAGGGAAAACTATGGCCCCCGGGTCTATTCACTTTTATATTTACAAACTCTACAATTACCTTGCTGCCTTTATTTATCTTTTATTTTATTTTGCAATTTGTATTTATCAATAATTATCTACACAACTCATTTGCTTGCAAATAACGAGATCAAGGGGATTGACAACCCTCTTGCCCGCGGTGGGTGCAAGTTGTTTGTTCATTTGTGTGCAGCCGCTGAAGACGGTTGAGGATTGATATTCCTATTGGTTCGATAAACCTTGGTTTCATAACTGAGGGAAAAACCTATCCGCTTTGTGCGGCAATTACCCGTTCCTCTTCATGGAAAACCCAATGCAGATCACAAGTATCAGGAAGGATTTTTGGCGCCTTTGTCGGGGAATATCATCATCAACTACCAAGTAACTGCACACAAATTTTCATTCACTTGTTCTTCTTTTTATTTTCTGTTATATTTAGCTTGTCTCATAAAAATCAAAAATACAAAAATATTTACTTTTGCTTGTTACCTTGCTCGCTTGCCTAGCAATGTTCTCTCTATCTTTATCAAAAACAAACAGAAAGTTTAAAGCAAAAAATTTATAGATAAATGGATCCTCATCCACTTGCTAATCTTTTCAAAAGACCCAATTATGTTGAACCAATTGCTAGTGAGTTGAGTGCACTAGAATTTCCTTATGAGGTCTTGCTTGAAAATCATGAATCTAAAAATTGTGATGAAGCGTTAAAAGAAATTTATAAAGTGATTCATGATAGTTCCGTGAATGAAAAGCATGATTGCCATGTTGCTAGTATAAATTCTATTAATATCAATTGTGCTAATGATCATGATTGAGGTGATAGTCTTGATATTCCTTGTGATCATGATAATTCTAGCCTTCATGATGAATCTATTATCGAGTATGATATTCACAACAATACTAAAAATGGGGTTGGAAGAGTGTCAACTTTAGGTAATAATGATCCCACTACTTTGGAGAATGATCAATATTTTGATTCTTATATTGTTGAGTTTGATTATGATCCTACTTATAATTATTACGACAGAGGCAAACAGGGTTATAAGAATTTGCATGTTACTCAATTACCTCTCTTTGTGTTAAAATTATTAATGGTTCATTCTTCCTACAAACATATGCTAGATATTTCTTGTCTTGATAATTTGTTTTCCTATGAAATACCTATGCATAGGAAGTATGTTAGACTTAAATGAGTTTGTCACATGCTTTATGATGCTCTCTTTGTGCTTCAATTCTTATGTTTTATGTGAGCATCATTAAAATCTCAAGCCTATCTTAATGGATATAAAGAAACAGCTTGTTGGGAGACAACCCAAAACTTTCTAGATATTTTTAATAGCATGATTATTGCCTCTGTAATGATTATGTTTTTGTGTTTAAATTAGTGTTTTTGCCAAGTAAAGCCTTTGGGATGACTCACAAGATGAGTAGAATCGATGCTGAAAAAAAGCAGAAACTTTTGAATCCAGTACAGGAATTGTAATTTTTTTACTGGACCGTGATAATGATCTGAAATTTCTACACAGTGTTTCTATATAAATTTTCGAGGTTCTCCTAATTTTTCAGAACTTTTTTGAGTTACAGAAGTATAGGCTTTCTACAGATTGCTACAGACTGTTCTGTTTTAAACAGATTCTGTTTTTGCTTGCATAGTTGCTTGTTTTGATTATGCTATGGATTGTATCAGGGGTATAAGCCATGGAGAAGTTAGAATACAGTACCTATTATGCATTTATGAAATTTGAATCAATTTACAACAGTACTTAAAGTATGCGATATGTTTCTTATACTAACGGATCTGACGAGGTTTTGTTGAGTTTTGTGTGATTGAAGTTTTCAAGTTTTGGGTGTTATCTTGATGGACAAAGGAATAAGGAGTAGAAAGAGCCTAAGCTTGGGGATGACCAAGGAACCCTAAAGTAATATTTTAAAGGAGAATCTAGCATCTAAGCTTGGGGATGCCCCGGAAGGCATCCCCTCTTTCGTCTCAAATCCGTCGGTATGTCACTTGAAGCTATATTTTTATTCGTCACATGATATGAGTTTTGCTTGGAGCATCGTTTGCTTTTGTTTGCTTTTACTTTCAGTTTGCCACAATCATTGTTTGCTGGACACACCTATTTAAGAGAGACACACCTTCATCATAATTTGTTAGAATACTCTATGTTCTTCACTTATATCTTTTGAGCTTAGTAGTTGCTCTAGTACTTCACTTATATCTTTTTGAGCATGGTGGCGTGTACATTTTATAGAAATAATTTCACTCTCGTTATTCACTTATATTTGTTTGAGAGTTAATAAATAGTGACGGTAATTTGCATGGGCCATAAGACTAGTCAAAAAATATTAGGTATTCAATGAGTGATAATCAAAACCATCATGTAGCACATATAAATAAATTGTGGGTCAATGATATTGATGTAGTAATATGAAATAGGTGTGAGTTCATAATTATTAAACCGTAGAAGTGTCGATATTAAGAAAGGTTGACCTTTTTGTTCATCTAAAAATTAAAGAGGCATGGTGATGATGTGTGAGCATTTCTATTCCTCGTTGAAATCCTAGTGTTTTTTTGGGTCGGAAGCGCGCGATGGTTAACTCCTACCAACCTCTTCCCTCGGGGCATGTGATTAGTACTTTGATTTATGATAAACTAATAAAACTTTGCAATAAGTATATGAGTTCTTTATGACTAGTGCGAAACCATGGACATACGCAATCTCACCTTTTCATAATTTGCTAGCCTCTTCGGTACCATGCATAGCCTGTTCTCACCTCGAGGATCGGTGCAACTTTTGCCGGTGCATCCAAACCCCGTGACATAATATGCTCTATTGCACATAAGCCTTATTATATCTTCCTCAAAACAGCCACCATACCTACCTATCATGGCATTTCCATAGCCATTCCGAGATATATTGCCATGCAAATTCCATCGTCACTTCACATGACTAGTTCGTTCATTGTCATATTGCTTTGCATAATCACATAGAGCTGCCATAGTATTTGTGGCAAAGCCACCTTTCATCATGTTTTTGATACATGTCACGCTAGATCATTTCACATCCTGGTACACTGCCAGAGGCATTCATACCGAGTCATATCTTCATATCAGTTCTCCATATTGAGTTGTAAGTAAATAAAAGTGTGATGGTCATCATTATTAGAGCATTGTCCCAGTGAAGAAAGAATGATGGAGACGATGATTCTCCCATAAGTCGAGATGAGACTCCGGACGAAAATAAAGATGGGGGAGGCCAAATGAGCCCACCATCCATTCAAAAAAATGAGAGAAAATGAGAGAATGGACTTTGCTACTATCCTTTACCACACTTGTGCCTCAAAGTGGCCCCATGTTCCTCATGTAGAGAGTCTCATGATATATCACTTTCATATGCTAGTGAGAATTACCTATTCATTATTATAAACTTGGCTTGTATATTCCTATGACGGGCTTCCTCAAATGCCCGAGGTCTTCATGAACAAGCAAGTTGGATGCACACCCCACTTAGCTTCATTTGAGCTTTCATACACTTATAGCTCTAGTGCATCATTTGCATGACAATCCCTACTCCTCGCATTGACATCTATTGATAGGCATCTCCATAGCCCGTTGGTACGCCTAGTTGACGTGAGACTATCTTCTCCACTTTTTACCCCTTTCATATCTACCACCATACTCTATTCCACTTAAATGCTATGTCCAATGGCTCACGCTCATGTATTGCGTGAAGAATAAAAAGTTGATGCATATTGAAAAAGTACGAACCAATTGCCTGACTTGGACACCGTGGTGCTTAACATTTGAATTAGTGTGGTGAAGTTGGAGCCATGCCTTGCTAATTCAATAAGATGAATGGGGGGCGTAAACATTTCTTAAGGATCGTATACTTTTAAGAATTAACAATTCTGGTTCTTACACTTTAATTATTGCTATGTTGATATTTGTTGATTCGTCTTTTCTCAATGAGCATACATGCACAAGATTACATAGTGGATAGCATGTCACATCAAAAATACTGTTTTTATCATTTACCTACTCGAGGACGAGCAGGAATTAAGCTTGGGGATGCTTGATACGTCTCCAACGTTTCTATAATTTTTCATTGTTCCATGCTGATATATTATCATTCTAGGATACTTTTTGGGTAATTATTTACCAATTTATAATATTTTTGAGCACTAACCTATTGACCCAGTGCCCAGTGCCAGTTGTTGTTTTCTGCATGTTTTTACCTTTTTCACGTTTACTGTACCAAACGAAGTCCCTTTGCCATGAAACTTTTTAATGATTTTTCCTGGACTATATGAAGACCTAGAAGCTTCGGAAGGAGGCTAGGAGGTGCATGAGGGCCCCACCACACATCAGGGCGCGCCCTGGGGGTGCGTACTGATATGTGGTGGCCCCCTCAGCCGCCTCCCGACATCCCTCTCCGTCCTATACATTCTCTAATATCCTAGAAACCCTGAAGGCAGTACCGAAACCCTTTTTCCGCCGGCACAAGTCTCTGTTCCGTCGCGAGGCCATCTGGAGCTTCGTTCCGGCACCCTGTCGGAGGGGGATCGATCACAGAGGGCCTCTTCATCAACCTTGCTGCCCTCATGATGATGTGTGAGTAGTTCACCACAGACCTCGGGTCCATAGCTAGTACCTAGATGGCAATCTCTCTCTCTTATGATCTTCAATACAATGATCATCGCATCTTCGCTTTGATCTATCCGATGTAATCCTATTGTGCGGTGTGTTTGTTGGGATCCGATGAATTGTGGGTTTATGTTCAGATTATTCATGAAAAGTATTTGAGATGCCTCTGAATTATATTATCTCTTAAGTGCATGATCATTATAACTTCGTAATGCTCTCCGATCTATTGATGTGCTTTGGCCAAGTAGATTGATATTTCATCGGTGGGAGTGGTGCGTTGTGGTAGGTTCAAACTGGCGAGTTTCTATATCCCAGTGACAAAGTAGGGGACAAGATGCGTCTTTGTGTTGTTGCTACTAAGGATAAAACGATGGGGTTCATTCATATTTTTTGAGTTTACTTTGTCTACATCATGTCATCGTTCTCCAAGCATTACTCTGTTTTACTTAATACTCTAGATGCATGCTGGATAGCGGTTGATGAGTGGAATAATAGTAATAGGTGCAGGTAGGAGTCGGCCTATTTGCTTATGGACGTGATGCATATATATATACATGATCATTGTCGTGAAC
The DNA here is from genome assembly GCA_039707655.1 of Elymus sibiricus. Taxonomy (NCBI): domain Eukaryota; kingdom Viridiplantae; phylum Streptophyta; class Magnoliopsida; order Poales; family Poaceae; genus Elymus; species Elymus sibiricus. The sequence continues at coordinate 139,396,005 of CM077665.1, read as the reverse complement.
ATCGCATAACTATCCGCTTTTCTATCAATTGCCCAACAGTAATTTGTTACCCATCGTATGCTGCCTACATGAGAGATGCCGCTAGGGAAAACTATGGCCCCCGGGTCTATTCACTTATATATTTACAAACGCTACAATTACCTTGATGCCTTTTTTATCTTTTATTTTATTTTGCAATTTATATTTATCAACAATTACTTGCTTGCAAATAACGAGATCAAGGGGATTGACAACCCTCTTGCCCGCGTTGGGTGCAAGTTGTTTGTTCATTTGTGAGCAACCGCTGAAGATGGTTGATGATTGATATTCCTATTGGTTCAATAAACCTTGGTTTCATAATTGAGGGAAATACTTATCCGCTTTGTGCTGCAATTACCTGTTCCTCTTTACGAAAAACCCAACGCAGATCACAAGTATCATTATTCGCCCGCCAAAATTATACACAAGGAATGAGGGAGGTGGTCATAAGAGATCAAATATAAAAATTCTGATTTACAAAAGTTGCTCGTCTTTTTTGTCCAACTTCGCATAAACGGTATTTTTTTAGGAATACGAGAGCCATCAGGTTGCCTTAAGTGCAAAATGTGATTTGGATGGAAGCTTATGTTGGATAAATGAGCAATTTACTGAATGATTTAAAAGAAATAAACAGTAGATAGAACAAGATCATAGTAACAGAAACAACAGTAGTCATGCAACGTAGAGGAGAGTATGCCATAATAAGAGGAACAAGACTTATCAGGCAAACTAAAGGATTATAAGCAAATATCATGTGAACATGTGAACTAGACCGAAACATATGTAGAGCAAAAACTAGACCAAGAAACTCTAGCAGGACCTAGAACAGAAAAGACACGAACACGTACTGAGTAGTGGCAGCAGCGTTAGCGTAGGCGTTGACGTCGTCACCGGCCATGTCGTTGAAGAGGTTGTTGACGTTGGGGAAGAAGTCGTCGTCTGGGAAGTGGACGTCGACGGCCGTGGCGTCCGTGATGAAGAAGTCAGTAGTCGCGTAGAGTGCTCCCCAAAAACCTTATCACCCTTCTCCCATACAGTACTCAAAGTGGTGGGGTTTCAGAGGCCTACTGTCCCGACCCGCGGTGCACGCCGCAAGCCGGGATGGGGAAGAACCTTGTAGTAGCTCAGAGATTGGAACCCGATGGCGTGAAGAGGATGATGTTCTGGTGTCTCTCTAGAGAGGAGCGACCTCTCTTTTATAGGCACAGGAGAAGGAGGCGGATAGGCTGGAACGGGAGGTGAAGCAAAAGAGGGAGACAAAACGAACAGGCAGTAGCCGAAGGGTGCAGCGTTCGTATTCAATCTCCACTACAGCAAAACTATTAACCTCCCGAGTGACCTTTCGTATACCAGTCGTGCGTGGGAAAAATTTAGACATCAGCTCGGCTCATTCCCGCAACCCACGGCGCGTCATGACTAGGCATGGCGAGGCGAGCGGCGGAGGAGGAGCGCGCATGAATGTCTCTCTTGTTCTCATCCTCATACATGTGGAGAAACAACCTCCCTTATAAGGAGATCTAACTCCTACTAGCTAAGCGGTATGGGACTAAACTTTGGCCCCACTCTTGCCTTGCATGAATGGGCTAAGTGGGCCTCTAGGATTTATTAGGAATTCTGAAAAATGCTATTAGGTTGGCCCATAAATAGAGTAAATTACAGCAATCCCCCACCAGATCCCAGAGGAACACAAAATTTTCCTTTGGTTCCAAAATACTGTTTATATAACGGTACTGCAGTGCAGACTGTTAAGTTGAACTTCCACCTAGACCTCTATGCTACACTAGAAAGCAACTTGAACAGTGGACTAGGCCTTGAACTGCAAGTTTTCTGCGAATCTAGCTTCACACAAAGCCTTGACCGATACTAGGCTGCCGTGGGATTTCCCCGCGGGTGGAGCTTATGCGTCATACTCTGAGGCCTTTCTTGAGTTTGCTAGAGAGCACCCTACTCTCATAGATTGCGACGTGTAACAATCGGACTCATATAGGTGTGTTCTTCAAAAGATGTTCTGCGGGACAACATCTCTGCTTAAATAAGCCACTTAGAACACATTAAGATATAGATCAACCTGCCATGCACTATTGCATCTTCATGGAGTGGTATTATTAATGGTAAGGATACTCTTCTCTCAGTTCACCAACAGCTTGTCTTCCACATCTAATTCACGGGATCTCCGATCACATAGAATAGGTTACCACTGTGAACAACTCATATTGTGGGTCTCATACCCATCTCCTTCTATGCATTATCTATCACATTACATGATAGACCCTTAGTAAGAGGATCTGCCAGATTCTTAGACGTTTGGATATAATCCAATGCAATAACTCCGGATTTTCTCATTTTACTGACAGACTTTAACCTTCTCTGAACATGTCTTGATGACTTCATATTATCCTTTGAACTACTCACTTTGGTGATCACGGTTTGATTGTCGCAGTTCATAAGAACACCTAGTACAGGTTTCTCAACAACCAGTAAGTCATTCAAGAGCCGACGAAGCCAGTCTGCTTTGATCGTAGTTGTTTCTAGTGCTGTGAGTTCTGCCTCCATTGTTGACCTCGTTAAGATGGTCTGCTTGCAAGACTTCCAAGAAACAGCGTCACCTCCATGAGTGAATACATATCCGCTCGTAGCCTTTATCTCATCAGCATCAAAGATCCAGTTTGAGTCACTATATCCTTCAAGTACCTTTGGGTACCCAGTGTAGTGAATTCCATAACTCGTAGTGCCCTTCAAATAGCGCATAATTCTTTCTAGAGCTTTCCAATGATCATCTCCTGGTTTTGAGACAAACCGACTCAGTTTGCTAACAGCAAAAGAGATGTCAGGTCTCGTAGCGCTCGCTAAATACATAAGCGAGCCAATAACCTGAGAGTATTTCAATTGATCTCTAGCAATTCTTCGATTCTTTCGAAGCAACACGCTAGCATCATATGGTGTTGGAGAGGGCTTGTAGTCACTATAACCAAAGTGACTCAAGATCTTTTCCAAATAGTGATAGTGAAGCAATGTAATCCCACCATAATCACCTCTCAACAGCTTGATGTTCAGAATAACATCAGCTAATCCTAAATCCTTCATCTCAAAACAATGGATACGAAATCCTTGACCTCCTTAATAACATTCAGATTTGTTCTGAAAATCAATATGTCATCAACATACAAGAAAAGGATAACTCCCTCGCCCCCACTATGGCGATAGTACACACATTTGTTAGCTTCGTTCACAACAAAGCCTGCAGCTGTTAAAGTTCTTTCAAACTTCACATGCCACTGCTTAGGTGCTTGCTTAAGTCCATACAAAGACTTCAACAATTTGCACACCTTTCCTTCCTGACCGTCCACTATAAAACTGTTGGGGAACGTTGCATGGGAAACAAAAATTTTCCTACGCACACACAAGATCTATCCATGGTGATGAGCATCTACGAGAGGGAGAGTGAATCTACATACCCTTGTAGATCGCTAAGCGGAAGCGTTAAGAAACGCGGTTGATGTAGTCGAACGTCTCCGTGATCCAAATCGCAAGTCGTCCCTCGATCCGATCACGAACTAGTGCCGAACGGATGGCACCTCCGCGTTCAACACACGTACGGCTTGATGACGCCTTCACCTCCTCGATCCAGCGAGCGATAGTGAAGTAGTAGATGAGTTCCGGTAGCACGACGGCGTGGTGATGGTGGTGAGGAACAATCTCTGCAGGGCTTCGCCAAGCACTACGGAGATTATGACGGGAGAACTAGAGGGTTAGGGTTGCCGACACACGGCTTGGGAAATCTTGATGTGTCCCGTGTGCTAGCCCTGCCCCTCTATTTATATGTTGAGCCTTGGGGTCTAAACTTGGAGTAAAAGCCTCCTCCAGGTCGGTTTTGCCCGCACAAGGTCGGTTTGGCCCGCAGGGAAAGAGTCCAACTCGGATCCCTGTAGTATCGCGCACAAGCGGTAGTACCGCTTCACACAAGCGGTAGTACCGCTTGAGCGGTAGTACCGCTTCACATAAGCGGTAGTACCGCTTACGCGGTAGTACTGCCTTACCAGCGGTAGTACCGCTTAAGGCAGCAGCAAAACTTCCTTTTGCACTTTCCAATACCTCGTGGGCTTTACCCCTTTGGCCCATATAAAGTGTTGCTGCACCCGAACACTTCGGTAAACACCCGGAACCCCTTCCGGTGAATTCCGGAACCCTTCCGAAGATCACAACACTATTATCACATATATTAATCTTTACCTCCGGACTCTTCCGGAGACCCTCGTCATGTCCGGGATCTTATCCGGGACTCCGAACAACCTTCGGTCACCAACAAAATAACTCAACTATACTAATCGTCACCAAACGTTAAGTGTGTAGACCCTGCGGGTTCGAGAACTATGTAGACATGACCGAGACACCTCTACGATCAATAACCAATAGCGGGACCTGGATGCCCATATTGGCTCCTACATATTCTACGAAGATCTTTATCGGTCGAACCTCTATGTCAAGGATTCAGTTAATCCCATATGATGTTCCCTTTGTTCTTCGGTATGTTACTTGCCCGAGATTCGATCGTCGGTATCTCTATACCTAGTTCAATCTCGTTACCGGCAAGTCTCTTTACTCGTTCCGTAATACAAGATCTCGTGGCAAACACTTTAGTCACATTGCTTGCAAGGCTCATTGTGATGTTGTATTACCGAGTGGGCCCTGAGATACCTCTCCGTCACACGGAGTAACAAATCCCAGTCTTGATCCATGCCAACCCAACAGACATTCTCGGAGATACCTGTAGAGCACCTTTATAGTCACCCAGTTACGTTGCGACGTTTGATACACACAAGGTACTCCTCCGATGTCAGGGAGTTGTATGATCTCATGGTCATAGGAACAGATACTTGACATGCAGAAAACAATAGCAATAAACTAACACGATCATATGCTACGTTTATAGTTTGGGTCTTGTCCATCACATCATTCTCCTAATGATGTGATACTGTTATCAAATGACATCTCATGTCAATGGCTAGGAAACCTTAACCATCTTTGATCAACGAGCTAGTCAACTAGAGGCTTACTAGGGACATAGTGTTGTCTATGTACCCACACATGTATTTGAGTTTCCAATCAATACAATTATAGCATGGATAATAAACGATTATCATGAACAAGGAAATATAATAATAACTAATTTATTATTGCCTCTAGGGCATATTTCCAACAGTCTCCCACTTGCACTAGAGTCAATAATCTAGTTCACATCACTATGTGATTTACATTGTAATGAATCGAACACCCATGCAGTTCTGGTGTTGTTCATGTTTAGCCCCTGGAAGAGGTTTAGTCATCGGATCTGCAACATTCAGATCCGTGTGTACTTTGCAAATATTTATGTCGTCCTCCTTGATGTAATCGCGGATGGAATTGAAACGTCGCTTTATGTGTCTGGTCCTCTTGTGAAATCTTGGTTCCTTGGCTAGAGCAATGGCACCAGTATTATCACAAAACAGAGTCATTGGGTTAAGCGCACTAGGCACTACTCCAAGATCTGTCATGAACTCCTTCATCCAGACACCTTCCTTCGCCGCCTCCGAGGCAGCGATGTACTCCGCTTCGCATGTAGAATCAGCTACCACGCTTTGCTTGGAACTGCACCAGCTAACCGCACCCCCATTAAGAATAAATACGTATCCGGTTTGTGATTTAGAGTCATCCGGATCAGTGTCAAAGCTTGCATCGACGTAACCCTTTACGACGAGCTCTTGATCACCTCCATAAACGAGAAACATGTCCTTGGTCCTTTTCAGGTACTTCAGGATATTCTTGACCGCCGTCCAGTGTTCCATTCCCGGATCACTTTGAAACCTTCCGACCATACTTATGGCAAGGCTGACATCGGGTCTTGTGCACAGCATTGCATACATGATAGAGCCTATGGCTGAAGCATAGGGGATGACACTCATCTTTTCTCTATCTTCTACAGTCACTCGGCATTGAGTCTTACTCAACTTCACACCTTGCAATACAGGCAAGAACCCCTTCTTGGACTGATCCATTTTGAACTTCTTCAAAACTTTGTCAAGGTATGTGCTTTGTGAAAGTCCTATTAAGCGTCTCGATCTATCTCTATAGATCTTGATGCCTAATATGAAAGCAGCTTCTCCTAGGTCCTTCATTGAAAAACTCTTGTTCAAATATTCCTTCACGCTTTCCAACATTTCTATATTGTTTCCAATCAGTAATATGTCATCAACATATAATATTAGAAACGCTATAGAGCTCCCACTCACTTTCTTGTAAATACAAGCTTCTCCGTAAACTTGTATAAACTCGAACGCTTTGATCACCTCATCAAAGCGAAGATTCCAACTCCGAGATGCTTGCACCAGTCCATAAATGGATCGCTGGAGTTTGCAAACTTTGTCAGCATTCTCTGGATCGACAAAACCTTCTGGTTGCATCATATACAACTCTTCCTTAAGGAAACCGTTAAGGAACGCTGTTTTGACATCCATCTGCCAAATTTCATAATCGAAAAAGGCAGCTATTGCTAACATGATTCTGACGGACTTAAGCATCGCTACGGGTGAGAAGGTCTCATCGTAGTCAACTCCTTGAACTTGTGAAAAACCCTTTGCCACAAGTCGAGCTTTATAGACGGTGACATTACCGTCCGCGTCCGTCTTCCTCTTAAAGATCCATTTGTTCTGAATGGCCTTACGCCCTTCAGGTAATACTTCCAAAGTCCACACTTTGTTTTCATACATGGATCCCATCTCGGATTTCATGGCCTCTAACCACTTCTCAGAATCCGGGCCCATCATCGCTTCTCCATAGCTCGTAGGTTCATCGCTGTCTAACAACATGACCTCTAAGACAGGGTTGCCGTACCACTCAGGAGCAGTACGCGTCCTTGTCGACCTACGAGGTTCGATAGTAACTTGATCCGAAGCTTCATGATCATCATCATTAACTTCCCCTTCAGCTGATGTAGGCTCTACAGAAACATCTTTCTGCGCTACGCTACTTTCAGGTTGAAGTAAAGGTTCAACAACTTCATCAAGTTCTATCTTCCTCCCACTCAATTCTTTCGAGAGAAACTCTTTCTCAAGAAATGTTCCGTTTTTAGCGACAAACACTTTGCCTTCGGATCTTAGGTAGAAGGTATACCCAACTGTCTCTTTTGGGTATCCTATGAAGACGCATTTCTCCGCTTTGGGTTCCAGCTTTTCAGGCTGAAGCTTTTTGACATAAGCATCACATCCCCAAACTTTAAGAAACGACAGCTTTGGCTTCTTGCCAAACCAAAGTTCATATGGCGTCGTCTCAACGGATTTCGATGGTGCCCTATTTAAAGTGAATGCAGCTGTCTCTAATGCATAACCCCAAAATGATAGTGGCAAATCGGCAAGAGACATCATAGATCGCACCATATCCAATAAGGTTCGATTACGACGTTCGGACACACCATTACGCTGTGGTGTTCCAGGCGGTGTTAGTTGTGAAACAATTCCACATTGTCTTAAGTGACTGCCAAACTCATAACTCAGATATTCTCCTCCTCGATCAGATCGTAGGAATTTAATCTTCTTGTTACGATGATTCTCAACTTCACTCTGAAATTGTTTGAACTTTTCAAATGTTTCAGACTTGTGTTTCATTAAGTAAATATACCCATATCTACTTAAGTCATCAGTGAAGGTGAGAAAGTAACGATAACCACCGCGCGCCTCAATACTCATCGGACCGCACACATCAGTATGTATGATTTCCAACAAGTCACTTGCCCGTTCCATTGTTCCAGAGAACGGCGTTTTAGTCATCTTGCCCATGAGGCATGGCTCGCATGTGTCAAGTGATTCAAAATCAAGTGACTCCAAAATTCCATCAGCAAGGAGCTTCCTCATGCGTTTTACGCCAATATGACCTAAACGGCAGTGCCACAAGAAAGTGGTATTATCATTATCAATTCTATATCTTTTGGCATCAATGTTATGAACATGTGTATCATTACTATCGAGATTCAATAAGAATAAACCCCTCACATCGGGTGCATGACCATAAAAGATATTACTCATATAAATAGAACAACCATTATTCTCTGATTTAAATGAGTAACCGTCTCGCAATAAACAAGATCCAGATATAATGTTCATGCTTAACGCAGGCACTAAATAACAATTATTCAGGTTCATCACTAATCCCGATGGTAATCGAAGAGCGAGCGTGCCGACGGCGATCACATCAACCTTGGAACCATTTCCCACGCGCATCGTCACTTCGTCCTTTGCCAGCCTTCGTCTATTCCGCAGTTCCTGTTTTGAGTTGCAAATATGAGCAACCGCACCGGTATCAAATACCCAGGCACTACAACGAGAGTTGGTAAGGTACACATCAATAACATGTATATCATATATAACTTGTTTGTTGTTGGCCGCCTTCTTGTCAGCCAAATACTTGGGGCAGTTCCGCTTCCAGTGTCCAGTTCCCTTGCAATGAAAGCACACAGTTTCTGGTTTGGGTCCAGCCTTGGGTTTCTTCACGAGAGGAGCAACTGCTTTGCCACTCTTCTTGGAATTACCCTTCTTACCCTTGCCATTTTTCTTGAAACTAGTGGTTTTATTGACCATCAACACTTGATGCTCCTTCTGAATTTCAGACTCAGCGGCTTTCAGCATCGCAAACAGCTCGGCGACTGACTTGTTCATCCCGTGCATGTTATAGTTCAACACGAAGCTCTTGTAGCTAGGTGGCAATGATTGAAGAACTCTGTCAGTGATAGCCTCTGGCGGAAGGGGCATCCCCAATTCAGCCAGACGGGTGGAGTACCCAGACATTCTGAGTACGTGATCACTGATAGACCCGTTCTCCTCCATCTTGCAAGCATAGTACTTATCGGAGATCTCATATCTCTCGATTCGGGCATTCTTCTGAAAGATAAACTTCAACTCCTGGAACATCTCATATGCTCCATGACGTTCAAAACGTCTTTGAAGTCCCGGTTCTAAGCCATACAATATTGCACATTGAACTATTGAGTAATCTTCAGAACGAGCCTGCCAGGCGTTCACAACGTCTAGAGACTCAACTGGAGTGGGTGGATCACCAAGTGGTGCATCAAGGACATAAGCCTTCTGGGAAGCCGTAAGGATAATCCTTAGATTACGGACCCAGTCCACAAAGTTACTTCCATCATCTTTCAACTTAGCTTTCTCTAGGAACGCATTAAAATTCAGGGGTGCTACTGCGCGAGCCATGATCTACAACATAAATATAGCAAAGACAATTTAGACTATTGTTCTAGATAATGAGTTTAGTTAATCATATTACTTAAAAACTCCCACTCAAATTGACATCCCTCCGGTCATTCGAGTGTAACATGATCCAAATCCACCAACTCAAGTCCGATCATCACGTGAGTTGAGGTGGTTTCAATGGTGAACATCTTTATGTTGATCATATCTACTATATGACTCATGTTCGACCTTTCGGTCTCTTGTGTTCCGAGGCCATGTCTGTACATGCTAGGCTCGTCAAGTTTAACCCGAGTGTTCCGCATGTGCAACACTGGCTTGCACCCGTTGTATGTGAACGTAGAGTCTATCACACCCGATCATCACGTGGTGTCTCGAAACGACGAACTTTCGCAACGGTGCACACTCGGGGAGAACACAATTTTATCTTGAAATTTAAGTGAGGAATCACCTTATAATGCTACCGTCGTCCTAAGCAAAATAAGATGCATAAAAGGATTAACATCACATGCAATTCATAAGTGACATGATATGGCCATGAACTTGTGCTTTTGATCTCCATCTCCAAAGCACCGGCATGATCTCCATCGTCACCGGCATGACACCATGATCTCCATCATCTTGATCTCCATCAACGTGTCGCCATGAGGTTGTCGCGCCGACTGTTGCTTCCACGACTATTGCTAACTCATAGCGATAAAGTAAAGAAAAACGGCGAAAATAATTAAAGACAACTCTATGGCTCCTGCCAGTTGCCGTACTCATCGACATGCAAGTCGTGATATTCTATACAACACATGATCATCTCATACATCACATATATCTCATCATGTAATTGGCCATATCACATCACAACATACCCTGCAAAAACAAGTTTGACGTCCTCTAATTGTTGTTGCAAATTTTACGTGGCTGCTACGAGTTTGCAAGAACCGTTCTTACCTACGCAAAACCACAACGTGGTGTAGTGATTGATTTTTGATCTTCTAAAAGAACCCTCTTCATTGAAATCGATTCAACTAAAGTGAGAGAGACAGACACCCGCTAGCCATCTTTATGCAACGAAGTTACATGTCAGTTGAAGGAACCTGTCTCGCGTAAGCGTACGCGTAATGTCGGTCCGGGCCGCTTCATCTCACAATACCGCCGAATCAAGTATCAACTAGTAACGGCAAGCAATATGTATACACCCACGCCCACAACTCGTTTGTGTTCTACTCGAGATCTCATCTACGCATAGACCTAGCTCAGATGCACAAGATCTATCCATGGTGATGAGCATCTACGAGAGGGAGAGTGAATCTACATACCCTTGTAGATCGCTAAGCGGAAGCGTTAAGAAACCTGGTTGATGTAGTCGAACGTCTCCGCGATCCAAATCGCAAGTCGTCCCTCGATCCGATCACGAACAGGTGCCGAACGGACGGCACCTCCGCGTTCAACACACGTACGGCTTGATGACGCCTTCACCTCCTCGATCCAGCGAGCGATGGTGAAGTAGTAGACGAGTTCCGGCAGCACGACGGCGTGGTGATGGTGGTGAGGAACAATCTCTGCAGGGCTTCGCCAAGCACTACGGAGATTATGACGGGAGAACTAGAGGGTTAGGGTTGCCGACACATGGCTTGGGAAATCTTGATGTGTCCCGTGTGCTAGCCCTGCCCCTCTATTTATATGTTGAGCCTTGGGGTCTAAACTTGGAGTAAAAGCCTCCTCCAGGTCGGTTTTCCCCGCACAAGGTCGGTTTGGCCCGTAGGGAAAGAGTCCAACTTGGATCCCTGCAGTATCGCGCACAAGCGGTAGTACCGCTCACGAGCGGTAGTACCGCTTCACACAAGCGGTAGTACCGCTTGAGCGGTAGTACCGCTTCACACAAGCGGTAGTACCGCTTACGTGGTAGTACTGCCTTACCAGCGGTAGTACCGCTTAAGGCAGCAGCAAAACTTCCTTTTGCACTTTCCAATACCTCGTGGGCTTTACCCCTTTGGCCCATATAAAGTGTTGCTGCACCCGAACACTTCGGTAAACACCCGGAACCCCTTCCGGTGAATTCCGGAACACTTCCGAAGATCACAACACTATTATCACATATATTAATCTTTAACTCCGGACTCTTCCGGAGACCCTCGTCATGTCCGGGATCTTATCCGGGACTCCGAACAACCTTCGGTCACCAACAAAATAACTCAACTATACTAATCGTCACCAAACGTTAAGTGTGTAGACCCTGCGGGTTCGAGAACTATGTAGACATGACCGAGACACCTCTATGATCAATAACCAATAGCGGGACCTGGATGCCCATATTGGCTCCTACATATTCTACGAAGATCTTTATCGGTCGAACCTCTATGTCAAGGATTCAGTTAATCCCGTATGCTGTTCCCTTTGTTCTTCGGTATGTTACTTGCCCGAGATTCGATCGTCGGTATCTCTATACCTAGTTCAATCTCGTTACCGGCAAGTCTCTTTACTTGTTCCGTAATACAAGATCTCGTGGCTAACACTTTAGTCACATTGCTTGCAAGGCTCATTGTGATGTTGTATTACCGAGTGGGCCCTGAGATACCTCTCCGTCACACGGAGTAACAAATCCCAGTCTTGATCCATGCCAACCCAACAGACATCCTCGGAGATACCTGTAGAGCACCTTTATAGTCACCTAGTTACGTTGCGACGTTTGATACACACAAGGTACTCCTCCGATGTCAGGGAGTTGTATGATCTCATGGTCATAGGAACAGATACTTGACATGCAGAAAACAATAGCAATAAACTGACACGATCATATGCTACGTTTATAGTTTGGGTCTTGTCCATCACATCATTCTCCTAATGATGTGATCCTGTTATCAAATGACATCTCATGTCAATGGCTAGGAAACCTTAACCATCTTTGATCAACGAGCTAGTCAACTAGAGGCTTACTAGGGACATAGTGTTGTCTATGTACCCACACATGTATTTGAGTTTCCAATCAATACATTTATAGCATGGATAATAAACGATTATCATGAACAAGGAAATATAATAATAACTAATTTATTATTGCCTCTAGGGCATATTTCCAACAAAAACCATCTGGTTGTTCCATGTAAATTTCCTCGTCCAACTCTCCGTTTAGGAAAGCAGTCTTAACATCCATTTGATGAACGAGAAGACCATGTGAGGCAACTAGTGAAAGTAGTACTCGAATAGTGGTCAGTCGAGCCACGGGTGAGCAAGTATCAAAGAAGTCTTTGCCCTCCTTTTGATTATAGCCCTTGCCATGAGTCGTGCTTTGTACTTCTCAATAGTACCATCAGGCCTAAGCTTCTTCTTGAACACCCATTTGCACCCTATAGGTTTGCAGCCATAAGGACGATCAGTGATCTCCCAAGTGTCATTCACCAAGATTGAATCCATCTCACTATGGACCGCTCCCTTCCAGTATTCAACATCTTCAGATGCATAGGCCTCTGAAATAGAACTGGGACTGTCATCTATGAGATATCCAAGAAAATCATCACCAAAGGACTTTGCAGTCTTCTGTCTCTTGCTCCTTTTAGGAGTCTCGTTATTTTCCTCCACAGGATCTTCAAGATGTTGCATCGAAATGGTAGGTTCAGAAATTGCAACTACATCCTAACTCGATGAACTAGGCAACTCTTGATTTGATGAACTACCCATATCTTTCATGGGAAAAATGTTTTCAAAGAAAGTCGTATCATTTGACTCCATGATTGTACCGACATGCATGTTTGATACCTCAGATTTCACAATCAAGAATCTATAACCAATGCTATGAAAAGCATAGCCCAGAAAAACACAGTCCATAGTTTTTGGTCCAAGCTTGTGCTTCTTTGGAATTGGCACATTGACTTTCGCCAAGCAACCCCAAGTTCGTAGGTAAGAGAGTTTTAACCTTTTCTTCTCCCATTCCTCGAATGGAGTTATCTCTTTGTTCTTCGTGGGAACTCGATTTAGGACATGACATGCAGTCAATATCGCCTCCCCCACCATGCCTTGGAGAGACCCGGTGTGTCTAACATGGCGTTAATCAGTTAGAGTACGGTTCTTTCTTTCGGCTACCCCATTTGACTGAGGTGAATAGGGAGGCGTCCAATCATGGATTATACCATGTTCCGCACAAAAAGAATCAAATTCATTGGAAAAATACTCTCCTCCACGATCGAACCTAAGCCTCTTGATCTTTCGATCAAGTTGGTTTTCCGCTTCAGCTTTATAGATCTTGAAAAAAAATCAAAGCATCATCTTTTGATTTCAAAAGATACACATGGTAGTATCTAGTGGAGTCATCGATTAACGTCATGACATTTTCTTTCCTCCTTTTGTCAAAATACCATTTATTTCGCAAAGATCTGAATGTATGTGTTCTAGTGGTGCAAGATTTCTTGTTTCCGCAGTTGTGTGAGACTTACGAGGTTGCTTAGCTTGCACACAAACTTGACACTTAGATCCCTTGACAATGATGAAGTTAGGAATTAAGTTCAACTTGGCAAGTCGTGTCATACAACCAAAGTTAACATTACAAAGACGTGAATGCTAGACATTTGATTCACTATTGTTGCAAACATGATTAACAACTTTATTACAAACATCTGACAATGATAGTCTAAACAAGCCTCCTAACTCATAACCGTTACCAACACAAGTTTCATACTTGGATATTACAAATTTATTGGACTCGAAGACAAGCTTGTAGCCATCTCTACACAGAAGTTAACCCCTAACAAGATTTTTATTGACGGAGGGGACATAATGCATGTTCTTCAGCCGCACGATCTTCCCCGAAGTAAACTGCAGATCGACCATGCCAACACCACGAATAGAAGCACTTGAATTGTTGCCCATCAGCACAGAAGTAGTCCCTGCGGCCTGATAGGAAGAAAACATGGAAATATCACCGCATACATGCACATTAGCACCCGTGTCAATTAACCAATCAGGGGAATGGCATACTGAGAGAATAGTGGGAAGTATACCATACCCAACATTCTTCATCTCAGCGTCACCAATGACAACATTAGCGATCTTTTCACCTTTCCCATGTTGACGCTTGTCATAACGGTTAGGGCAGCTAGGGGCCCAAATATCAGGATCTCCGCAGACATGACAAACACCTTTCTTCTTGTCAGTCTTCTTCTTGAAGTTGGTGTGCTACGAAGCCTTGTTCTTCCCATCAAACTTTCCCTTGCCATCAAACTTGCCCTTGTTCTTGAACTTGTGGGGCTGGAAGTTTTTCTTCTGTACCAGATTGGCACTAGAACCACCCTCAATACCTCGAGCACGTATGTCTTTTGCTCTTGCCTTTTCTTCCACGTCAAGAGTGCCAATGAGATCCGGAACGAAAAGCTCCTGTCTCTTATGCTTTAGAGAGGTAGCAAAGTTCCTCCACGAGGGAGGAAGCTTAGTGATGATGCCTCCGGCAACAAACTTATTTGGTAACATACAATTGAAATGCTCAAGTTCTCTAGCAAATGATTGTATCTCGTGAGCTTGCTCAACCACAGAGTGCTCATCAGTCATCCTATAGTCATAGAGTTGTTCCATGATATACAGCTCAGTGCCGGCATCCGAGACCCCAAACTTGGACTCGATTGCATCCAACATATCTTTGCCATTATCAATTGACGCATAAGCATCACCTATGTTCTCACCAAGAACACTCAAAAGAGCAACCTTAAACAAGGTATCCGTTTTCTGAAAAACTTGTTCCTCTTGAGGATTAAGATCTCCTTCAGGTTTGCGAAGAGTGGCGTCATAGCAGCTCATGGTTTGAAACCATAGAACGGCCCTCACACGCCACCTCCTATAGTGCACACTGTGGGATCACTAGAAGGGTGTCTAGAGAGGGGGGTGAATAGACTACTAGAAGGAATTTAAAACCTAACCTTTTCCCAAGTTAATTGGTTGGCAGATTTTAACAATTATAGCAAGTCTAGCACACCCTACACATGCATGTCAACAAGTATGGCAGCGGAAAGAAAAGACATTGCACATGAAGTAAAGAGTTGAGATAGGAAGATCAAACGCATGAGGGACACGAAGATTTTTCCCGTGGTTCCGATAGGTGGTGCTATCGTACATCCACGTTTATGGAGTCTTCAACCCACGAAGGGTAACGGTCGCGAGAGTCCACAGAGGGCTCCACCCATAAGGGTCCACGAAGTAGCAACCTTGACTATTCCATAACGGCTTCCGTCCACGAAGGACTAGCCTTACTATGGGTAGATCTTCACGAAGTAGGCGATCTCCTTGCCCTTACAAACATCTTGGTTCAACTCCACAACACGAAGTAGGAGGCTCCCAAGCGACACCTAACCAATCTAGGAGGCACCACCCTCCAAAAGGTAATAGGTTCGGCAATGTCGATGAACTCCTTGCTCTTGTGCTTCAAGATGATAGACTCCTCAACACACAATCACTCTCTCACAGATTTGGCTATGGTGGAAGAGATTGATTTGGTGGAAAGCAACTTGGGGAGGATAGATATCAAGATTCATATGGTAGGAATGGAATAGCTTGATCTCAACACATCAGTAGGTGGCTCTCTCTCAGAAAATTGGATGGGGCAAGTATGGAATAGTTCTGAGTGCTTCTCTTTCGAGTGGGTGGTGGTGAAGGGGTATATATAGGCATCTCCAAAAATCCAACCGTTACACCTAAAGTGACCAACTCGGTGACACCGATGTTTGAACCTCGGTGGTATCGAGTTGCTCCAAAGGTAGCACCTTTTGAATCTCAGTGAGACCGATATATAAAACTCGGTGGTACCGATTAGGTGACCAACGGTCAGATTACGCAAACTCGGTGACGCCGATTCTCACATCTCGGTGGTACCGATTCTCGACCATGGCTTACCAGAGAGTTGGTCCAGAAACTCGGTGGCGCCGATCCACAATTCTCGGTGGTACCGATTCCTGTGAATGGCTATCCAGAGAGTTGGTCCAGAAACTCGGTGAGACCGACTGGCAAATCTCGGTGGTACCGAAGACTGAAAATAGCTAAACAGAGAGTTGGCAACTGAACTCGGTGGCACCGATGCAGAATCAGTTGCACCGACTGGCTAGGGTTTGGCATGGATCTGTCTGAGTTTGGGAATCGGTGGCACCGAGTGGATAGTGTTGGTTGCACCGATTTTGGATATTTGACTTTGGATAGACTTTTGTGGAAGAGCTTGTGGGTGTTTTTGGTGACTATCACTTGTGCACGTATGAGCATTTTGTTCACCAACAGTACCTTACCCCCTTTTAATAGTATTGGCTTTCCTATGGACTCAAAGTGATTTCTCACAAAGTAAAATGTAGAGTCCTCTTGCTTGAAGCTTTGCCAATCTATTTCCTTGCATCTTGGGGTATCTCCACAATCCTTTTGCCAACCCTTCTTCCTCTATGGACTTTTATCTGAAATACACTAGTTAAAAGTATTAGTCCAAGAGACAATGTATGTTGTCATGAATTATCAAAACCACCAAGGGAGCATGTTGTGCTTTCAATCTCCCCCTTTTTGGTAATTGATGACAACATACAATCAAAGCTTCAAATAAAGATATGCATGGATATAATGAAGACTTTGAGAGACACATGACTTAAACTTGCTCCCCCTAAATGTGTGCAATCCCTTTAAAGGACAGTTGCTTTGGAATGCATGGACACACATATAGTAGAAGGGATATATGGAGTCATGTGTATCTTGGCTATCTGCATCAAATATATGTGAATGAGGTGTATCCTTGTTCGAGACTTCATCCTTGCAAACAATATGTGCAAGAAGCAAGAGATCATCTTGATCAAAGATATGATGCATATACTTACCTTGAGTTCTTGAGCATTCTAGTAGTAGAGATACACTTGAGAAAATAATGTTAGGAAACACAAGAGTATTCTACCAATCAAAAGCAATAGAGCTCAATGGTACCAAGATATGGAGAACATATAGAAGATAGTAGTCCTTAAGATTGATATGTCTCCAAGATCATTTAGAGCTTTCTCCCCTTAGATATGAAAGTAGTAGATCATCCTCTCCCCCTGAATCTTAGCATGTAGATATTGGGATTGGATAGGGTGAGAAAATTCTAAGATGAGTAGTCAAATGAAATAAATACACTTTTCTAACAACATATTTTTCTCCCC
The DNA here is from genome assembly GCA_039707655.1 of Elymus sibiricus. Classification (NCBI taxonomy): domain Eukaryota; kingdom Viridiplantae; phylum Streptophyta; class Magnoliopsida; order Poales; family Poaceae; genus Elymus; species Elymus sibiricus. The sequence continues at coordinate 139,378,622 of CM077665.1, read as the reverse complement.
CTACTCTGGTGTTCTCCCCTTGTCCATATAAGTATAAACTTTGATATTCTCCCCCTTGATTATATCTCCCCCTTTGCATAAGCATGTATCTCCCCCTTTTAACTTTGAAGCTTTGGTAGTTCTCCCCCTTTGGCATTAATTCCCAAAAAGGTCATACATAGGGTCAGATACAGGGATAATTAATTAAGAAGGGATCCTTGAAAACAAGGGTCATTGAATGTAGGGTTCATAGAAATGAAAATTGAGGGAATTGTTGAGAATAATTTCTCTCCCTTTGGGTGATCTGAGAACTTGTGAACTTCTCCTCCTTTGAGTTAGGGATCCTTGAATAAAGAATATCTCCCCCTAATTTTTTTTTAAATGAAGGGATCATCGAAGAATTAAAAATATTACCATAGAATCTCTAAGGAACAAGGATTTGCAATTATGAACAAAAATAAGAGAAGAAATCAATCGGTGACTCCGAGACAAACAAGTCGGTGGTACCGAGATGATGTTTTGCAGCTGATCTGCTAATTCGGTAGAACCGAGTTATTTGTATCGGCGGCTCCGAGGCTAAAACAAAAACTTGGCAAGGTTGAGAAATTCGCAAATAAGTTTAGAAAGCTTGTATCAAAGTGTCGAAAGAAATTTTCAAGGAAAATGCAAAAGACTTTACAAAGAGATATCAACTAGAGAAGATTTGAGTGGTTCCAAGAAATCTTGCAAATAGAGAATGAACCAAACAAGATACTTAACTAGATGACGGGTGGTGACTAGGTCACCTATATTAGAGTATATTGACTTAGGAGCCAAGCAAGAATACTTGATCATAGGTCATACTCATCGTTAAGCTCAAAATGGGGTTACCATTTTTCGATTAAGCATTTTAATGTTTTCATATCACTTGAGTTGCTTTAGCTCATGACTTGGAGTAAAGCTTTTTCAAGGATATGAGTACATACCTTTGAGGATGTTGATGACGTGGCTTGTAGGTGAACTTGTTGAGGATGCTCGAGGTTGATGAAGATCATCTTGAGTTGGGAGCAATCCTTCTCGTTTTAGTACACTTGTCACCTACATAGGTTAGTCAAGCAAGGAAGAACATGATATGACACGATTCCAAATGTGAAATGCAAATATGTGTCAAGGATATAGTTTGTTGTCTTCTTCCTTCCATCATCAAGAGAGCTTGTGGATACTTGGTCATGACAAGATTGCTTACGATTGGAGTTGATGGCAATCTTGTGAAATGAAGTTCTTCCAAGTACCTACAAAGGGTTAGATGCAATACAAGGGAGCGTAGAATTCCATGGTATAAGATAGCATGTTAAGAGTATCATGGAAATATCAAGAAAGCTCATGCCCATGCATGCAATCGAGTGAGTCTAGCTCAAGTTTGAAGCATCAATGATGTTCAACTCACTCCTCAAGTGACAAAACATTTTCTCATCAAGTGGCTTAGTAAAGATATCGGCCAATTGCTTGTTAGTGCGAACATGCTTTAGATTAATATCTCCTTTGGCAACATGATCACAAATGAAATGATGTCTAACTTGAATATGTTTAGTTCGAGAATGTTGCACAGGATTATGACCAATTTTAATAGCACTTTCATTGTCACAAAGTAATGGAACATTTTTAACATGAATTCCATAATCCTTAAGCGTTTGTGTCATCCATAGTAATTGTGCACAACACGATCCGGCAACAATATACTTAGCTTCGGCAGTAGATAGAGATACCGAGTTTTGTTTCTTGGATGACCAAGACACAAGAGATCTACCAAGAAATTGACAAGTACCCGAGGTGGATTTTCTATCAACCTTGTCACCGGCATAGTCCGAGTCGGAATAGCCAATAAGGTTAAAAGAAGATCCCTTGGGATACCAAATGCCAAAGTTTGGTGTTTGTATCAAATATCTCACAATACATTTCACGGCCAAAAGATGACACTCTTTAGGTGCAGCTTGATATCTAGCACACATGCAAACACTAAGCATAATATCGGGACGGGAGGCACATAGATATAGCAATGAACCAATCATAGATCGATAGACTTTTTGATCAACCGGTTCATCCTCCTTGGTAAGATCAACATGTCCATTAGTAGGCATAGGAGTTTTCATACCTTTACACTCTTGCATGTTGAACTTCTTGATCAAGTCCTTAGTATACTTGGTTTGAGAGATGAAGGTTCCTTCTCTCGTTTGCTTGATTTGCAAACCAAGAAAGAATTTCAGCTCACACATCATGGACATCTCATACTTCTCGGACATCAACCTTCCAAATCTTTCACTAAATTGTGGGTTAGTAGATCCAAAGATAATATCATCCACATACATTTGGCACACAAATAATTCACCATTAACTCTCTTAGTGAATAAGGTTGCGTCAATTTTACCAATTTCAAAACCCTTTTCAATGAGAAACTTCGTTAAGCATTTGTACCAAGCACGTGGAGCTTGCTTAAGACCATATATAGCTTTACGAAGTTTGTAAACATGATTAGGTTTCTTAGGATTCACAAAACCAGGTGGTTGCTTAACATAGACTTCTTCTTCAATCTTACCATTTAAAAATGCACTTTTAATGTCCATTTGATAAAGCGTGATATCATGGTGATTAGCATAAGCAAGAAGAATGCGAATAGCTTCAAGTCTAGCGACGGGGGCATAGGTCTCACCGTAGTCCATACCTTCGACTTGCGTATATCCTTGGGCTACGATACGTGCCTTGTTGCGTACGACTTGACCGTCTTCATCTTGCTTGTTTCGAAATACCCATTTGGTTCCGATGATGTTGTGCTCGTCCTCGGGCTTCTCCACGAGTGTCCACACTTCGTTCCTCTCGAAGTTGTGAAGCTCTTCATGCATTGCGTTCACCCAATCCGGGTCTTCAAGAGCTTGTTCTACCTTCAAGGGTTCAATGCTAGAGATGAAAGAATAATGCTCACAAAAATTAGCTAAGCGAGTTTTAGAGCGAGTGATTCTCCCGGTTTGTATGTCACCAAAGATTTGGTTTAGGGGATGGTTCTTGGTCACTCTTGCTCGAACTCGGGGTAGCTTAGGCTTGTTGGATGGTGGAGCTTCTTCATCATCATCATCATCTACTTCATCTTCGTTGTTGTTGAAGGTGTCGTTTCCTTGAGGTGGTGGTGAAGGAGGTTGTGGTGGATCTTCATGATGTACTTCCTCCTCTTCATCATCTTGTCGTGTACCGCTTGTGGATGCCTCCACGTCGTGTTGAGGTTCACCTTGACGTGAAGTACGGGCTTCCACTTGAGTCGATGAAGTACTTTCCTTCACCTCCATGGGACGAATCTTGCCGATGGACAAGTCTTGGATAGCTTCTGAAGGGTCCTTATCGCCTACATCATTTGGCAATTGTTCGACTTGCGAACCATTAGATTCATCAAACTTCACATCTACCGTCTCTTCAACTTTTCGAGTGAAGTTGTTGTATACACGGTAAGTGTGAGAGTTCGATCCGTAACCAAGTAGGAATCCTTCATGAGATTTAGGAGCAAATTTAGTATGACGATGCTTATCAAGAATGTAGCACTTTGAGCCGAATACTCGAAAGTATCCAACTTGGGGTTTGTTACTGGTGAGTAGCTCGTATGCCGTTTTACCGAGAAGCTTGTGCAAGTAGAGTCGGTTCGTGGCATGACATGTTGTTTCCACGGCTTCTGCCCAAAAGTGTCTTGGCGTCTTGTATTCGTCAAGCATCATTCTTGCCATCTCAATGAGTGTCCGGTTCTTCCTCTCAACAACTCCATTTTGTTGAGGCGTGTACGTAGCCGAGAACTCATGTGAAACACCTTCTTCGTCAAGAAAGGTATCCACATGGGTGTTCTTGAATTCAGATCCGTTATCGCTCCGAACCTTCTTGATCTTTACTTCAAACTGATTTTGCGCTTTGCGAACGAAGTTCTTGAAGATCTTTTGTACCTGCGACTTATCATCAAGAAAGAATATCCACGTAAATCTGGAAACATCATCAACTATAACTAGACCATAGGAATTTCCACCGAGACTCTTGTAAGCATTGGGACCAAAAAGATCCATGTGAAGTAACTCGAGTGGTCTCCTAGTAGCCATGATATTCTTAACGGGATGACTTCTGCCTACTTGCTTTCCAGCTTGACAAGCACTACAAAGTCTATCTTTGTCAAAGATAACATCTTTAACACCAAGAATATTATCACCTTTGATAAGGTTGTCTAGATTACGCATGCCAACATGTCCTAGTGTTCTATGCCAAAGCCAACCTTTAGAAGATTTTGCAATAAGACAAGTACGAGGTTTGGATCTTTTAGTGAAATCGACAATGTATAGATCACCTCTACGGAAACCGGTAAAGACCATTTTATGATTATCTTGACGAAACACTTGGCAATCTACTTTCATGAATAGCACATTAAAACCAAAGTCGGCAAGTCTAGATACGGAAAGAAGATTGTAGCCAAGGGATTCAACAAGCATAACATTTTGAATAGAGCTATCATGGGATATGGCCACCTTACCAAGACCAAGTACCTTACCCTTGGAGTTGTCTCCAAACGTTATGTACCTTCGCGGTCCATGGTTTGGTGTGATCTCTTCAAACATTTCTCTATCTCCGGTCATATGATCGGTGCATCCGCTATCGAGAATCCATTCTTTTCCTCCGGACATGTAATCCTTGAAGTTTGCCATGAGGCTTAGATTCTTCATGATCTTCTCATACTCGATGTCAAACAACTCATCTTCCTCATAGTAGCCATGTTCCTCATTGTCATCATCAAGTGGGAAATCCTCGTCACAAGGAACAAGAGATTCGTTAGTGTTGTGATCATGACAATGTTCAAGTTTATGAATGCGAAGAGCCTCTATAATGATGTTGTTGATAGTTATGACATCTCCTTTAGCACGCATGAGGTCTCTAAGCTCAAATAGATAGTCATCAAACTTGGGATCACTAGGCGTCATTTTGTGAAAGGCTATAGTTTTATGAAGATTTTTCAATGAATAACTTGGATATCGTTTCTCCAAGTCGCCCCACAAAGTATAAGCATATTCAAAATTCTTCATTTGATTAAGCACATTTCCAGGCAATCCTCTAATGATAAGATTAACAGTTCTAAGATTGCATAGCATATCAATTTCCTCTTCATGTGTGGGATGTAAAGGATCAATGGGAGGTACATAGGGGTTCTCAACATACTTGCTCAATTGAAATTCATTAAATAGCTCAAGCATCAAAGTTTTCCATTGACTATAGTACTCTCCATCAAGAATAGGCACTCTACAACTCAAACTCCCTATACTAGACACACCCATCTTCCTCCACGGTGATTAAACCGAAGCAATGGAGACCAAAGCTCTGATACCACTTGTGGGATCACTAGAAGAGTGTCTAGAGGGGGGGGTGAATAGACTACTAGCAGGAATTTAAAACCTAACCTTTTCCCAAGTTAATTGGTTGGCAGATTTTAACAATTATAGCAAGTCTAGCACACCCTACACATGCATGTCAACAAGTATGGCAGCGGAAAGAAAAGACATTGCACATGAAGTAAAGAGTTGAGATAGGAAGATCAAACGCATGAGGGACACGAAGATTTTTCCCGTGGTTCCGATAGGTGGTGCTATCGTACATCCACGTTTATGGAGTCTTCAACCCACGGAGGGTAATGGTCGCGAGAGTCCACGGAGGGCTCCACCCATAAGGGTCCACGAAGTAGCAACCTTGACTATTCCATAACGGCTTCCGTCCACGAAGGACTAGCCTCACTATGGGTAGATCTTCACGAAGTAGGCGATCTCCTTGCCCTTACAAACTTCTTGGTTCAACTCCACAACACGAAGTAGGAGGCTCCCAAGCGACACCTAACCAATCTAGGAGGCACCACCCTCCAAAAGGTAATAGGCTCGGCAATGTCGATGAACTCCTTGCTCTTGTGCTTCAAGATGATAGACTCCTCAACACACAATCACTCTCTCACAGATTTGGCTATGGTGGAAGAGATTGATTTGGTGGAAAGCAACTTGGGGAGGCTAGAGATCAAGATTCATATGGTAGGAATGGAATAGCTTGATCTCAACACATGAGTAGGTGGCTCTCTCTTAGAAAATTGGATGGGGCAAGTATGGAATAGTTCTGAGTGCTTCTCTTTCGAGTTGGTGGTGGTGAAGGGGTATATATAGGCATCTCCAAAAATCCAACCGTTACACCTAAAGTGACCAACTCGGTGACACCGATGTGTGAATCTCGGTGGTACCGAGTTGCTCCAAAGGTAGCAACTTTTGAATCTCTGTGAGACCGATATATAAAACTCAGTGGTACTGATTAGGTGACCAACGGTCAGATTGCGCAAACTCGGTGACGCCGATTCTCACATCTCGGTGGTACCGATTCTCAACCATGGCTTACCAAAGAGTTGGTCCAGAAACTCGGTGGCGCCGATCCACAATTCTCGGTGGTACCGATTCCTGTGAATGGCTATCCAGAGAGTTGGTCCAGAAACTCGGTGAGACCGACTGGCAAATCTCGGTGGTACCGGAGACTGAAAATAGCTAAACAGAGAGTTGGCAACTGAACTCGGTGGCACCGATGCAGAATCGGTTGCACCGACTGGCTAGGGTTTGGCATGGATCTGTCTGAGGTTGGGAATCAGTGGCACCGAGTGGAAAGTGTTGGTTGCACCGATTTTGGATATTTGACTTTGGACAGACTTTTGTTGAAGAGCTTGTGGGTGTTTTTGGTGACTATCACTTATGCACGTATGAGCATTTTGTTCACCAACAATACCTTACCCCCTTTTAATAGTATTGGCTTTCCTATGGACACAAAGTGATTTCTCACAAAGTAAAATGTAAAGTCCTCTTGCTTGAAGCTTTGCCAATCTATTTCCTTGCATCTTGGGGTATCTCCACAATCCTTTTGCCAACCCTTCTTCCTCTATGTACTTTTATCTGAAATACACTAGGTAAAAGTATTAGTCCAAGAGACAATGTATGTTGTCATGAATTATCAAAACCACCAAGGGAGCATGTTGTGCTTTCACACACCCTCAAACATAGGAGGCCTCATGAAAGCAGCAAAACCACTCGGGGTAAATTGCCTATGATAAGGTTTTTGGACTGTTGGATAAATGAACGATTTACCGAATGATTTAAAAGAAATAAACGGTAGATAGAACAAGATCATAGTAATAGAAACAACAGTACTCATGCAACATAGAGAAGAGTATGCCACAATAAGAGGAGCAAGACTTATCAGGCAAACTAAAGGATAGTAAGTAAATATCATGTGAACATGTGAACTAGACCGAAACATATGTAGAGCAAAAACTAGACCAAGAAACTCTAGCAGGACCTCGAACAGAAAAGACAAGAACACGTATTGAGCAGTGACAGCAGCGTTAGTGTTGGCATTGATGACGTCACGGCCATGTCGTCAAAGACGTTGTTGACGTCGGAGAAGAAGTCGTCGTCTGGGAAGTGGTCGTCGGCGTCGGTGGCGTCCGTGATGAAGAAGTCAGTAGTCACGTAGAGCGCTCCCCAAAAACCTTATCACCCTTCTCCCATACAAGACTCAAAGTGGTGGGGTTTCGGAGGCCTACTGTCCCAACCCGCGGTGCACGCCGCAAGCCGGGATACGAACCCGATGGCGTGAGGAGGATGATGTTCTGGTGTGTCCCTCTGGGGAGGAGCGACCTATCTTTTACAGGCACAAGAGAAGGAGGCAGATATGCTGCGACGGGAGGTGAAGCAAAAGAGGAAGACGAAACGAACATGCGGCATCCGAAGGGTGCAGCGTTCGTATTCAATCTCCACTACAACAAATTTAGACATCGACTCGGCTCATTCCCGCAACCCACGACTCGTCGTGACGAGGCGTGGCGAGGCGGGCGACGGAGGAGGAGCGCGCGTGAATGTCTCTCTTGTTCTCATTCTCATACATGTGAAGAAACAACCTCGCTTATAAGGAGGTCTAACTCCTACTAGCTAAGCGGTATGAGACTAAACTTTAGCCCCACCTCTTGCCTTGCATGAATGGGCCAAGTGGGCCTCTGGGATTTATTAGGAATTCTGAAAAATGCTATTGGACTGGCCCATAAATAGACTAAATTCCAGCAGATTAACCACCCCACCTGCTTTGGCCACAGGAAAAAGTTAGCTTGCTTTTCTAGGAAAAAGAAAAAAATATCTCCAAATCCCAGATCCACCACCTTCGAGATGTTGCCGATGCAGACCATAATCCATATCCGCTCCTGGACTACCTCCCAAGCACCGCCCTGTCGCTGGAACAAACGTCGTAGCAACGACGGAGCCCGAGGACACAGGTCCACCACGAGGATGCCGCCATTGCCACACCATCCTTGCTTGAACAGAATGATTTTCAAATCCATCCCAAACCATAAGACTGATTGCCTGGAGTAGGATCTAAAGAAACTTTATTCAACGCCTCCATCGCCGCCGTCGAAGCCGAGACGATGGACAACCTAAAAACCTAAACTACGAGAGTAAAATATAATCCACACGCATGGATCCGACGACCCCCTCACCACCGACGACCGAGGTCGCCGCCGGAGGCCAGCGGCAGTTGGAGACTCATGACGACGGGAGGAGATCGCCACGGAGCTATTATAGTGCTATAGTTGCTTTAAGCGCGAAATGTGATTTGGCCAGAAGCTTCCCCACCCCACCCGCATTGGCTACAGAAAAAAAGTTTGGTTTTGTTTTTTTAGGGAAAGAAAAAAAGTTTGGTTATTGTCTCACTTTCCAAATCCGAGTCCGGTTACTGTTTCACTTTGCAAATCCGAGTGAGCGGGCGTCCGTCTCGATTTTCTGGGCCGGGTCGAGTCGAGCGTGAGATGAATATAAGCGTAAAAAGCATCGGCCCCCGTCCGTTTCGTAGAAACCCTAAGTTAGGCCGGAGGCGGAACTGCGGCGGCGGCGAGAATACCAGACGGCAAGCCTGGTTAGCAATCTCAACCAAAAAGAGAAAGAGAAGAGAGATCAATGGCGGGAGGCGGCGGGGGAGAAGAGGTGAGGACGCCTCGTGAGATGGATCGGAGGCCGGACGTCCCTTCCGAAGCCTCCATCCTGAGGATGGAGATTGCATCCCTGGTGAACTTGCTCAGGGAGAAGCAGTCTGACATTCTTCCATTCGACCCTGAGACCGCGAGGAAGATCACGTCCCTGAGGAGCGAGATCGCATGCCAGAAGTTGGCCAGGGAGCGCAAAGCCTCGATTCCGGAGGTGAAACGCACAGTGGTTCTGCCCAACTCCGATACCCTGAGTATGAGCTCCCAAGTCAGTTGCATCTCTGAGCAGATGCCCGAGCGGTGCGACCAGAAGGAGATTGACTCGGGGAAAATCAAGACTGCCTCCGGATTCATATCCAACTCCGAGCATATATATCTGCCCCACGGCGGTGAGGATGAGGGCGAGCGCCTAAACTGCTTATTCAGTTATATATTGCACCGGCCGGATGCCTTGTGCGACGAGATGGCATCCATGGCATCTATTCTGGCCAAAATCAGCATCCCCGTTATCTCCTATTACAAGGTCTTCAATCAGTTAGACGCGGCGCAGAGATTATTGAAGATGTCCTTGAATATATTACTACATTATACCGAGAATGCTGATAAAAAGATGGCTGACCAAAATGTTGATGACCAGAGGGCCAAGGATGACAAAGGCAAATCCGGCACCCACTGTTTTGAGAACCAGGGAACCAAGCAACATGTGGATGCGTCGGTAACAAGTCTGACAATGGGCCTTTGTAAATCAAACATGGAAAAGCCGCAGATGGCTGCCTACTGTCCTGATGGTCAGATGACTGATGAGGAGGATGAACATTTCGTGGCAGCGGATCCTATAAGTGGCCTTTGTGACCAGGCGACTGTCCACTCTTACGACAACCAGAGTACCATGGAATACATGGAGATGATTGATCCCATGACAGATGAAGGCCAATCAAGCACAGAGACGCATGCGTCGAGGATGATGGACGAGGGCAATTCAAGCAATGAAGGCAAAGGCCAATCAAGCACGGAGACACATGCGTCGAGGATGATGGACGGGGGCAATTCAAGCAACGAAGGCAAAGGCCAATCAAGCACGGAGACACATGCGTCGAGGATGATGGACGAGAGCAATTCAAGCAACGAAGGCAAATCAAGCACACAGGCGGTGGTGATGGTGCTGGATTCCGATGAGGAGCATGAAGTGGGGGGTATGACCATGGAGATGCGCAAATATTTGAAGATGCTCGAATGTGAGGAGGAGGAGGAGGAGGGGAAGATGACCGCGGAGGATTTAGCGATGGCTGATCAATTTGACAAGGAGCTATTAGAGATGGAAGCCAACTTTCTCAAAGTCCAGGAGCAGGATGTTAAGGAGACGCCAAACTGGATCTCTGTCTCACATCAGTACAAGGCAGAGGAGATGGAGGTGGAGGACAGGTTGTTTGCTAGACGCCGTAAAGGCTGGGAATCTGCATGGGGAGACCGCAGTGACTTCGAAGACATGAGTAAGTAAACTTAAAACACCCATTGATTCCTTCTCATCGTATTCATCTTCCAACAATGGCAATGCAAGCAGATCCCCCCTCCCTTCCGTCCTTTCTTCCATCATTCATTGCATATAAGTAAGTAATTCATGCTGGAACATGCCTAACACTTGGATTAATTTGGTGCTGCAGCCTTATTGAGTCCTATGCACTTTACACATTGCACGCTGGGACTGATACCCTACACTGCTAGCACTGTGAGCGCCTTGCAGATCTACTCCGTCAAGATTGTCGAAACAAAGGGAAGGTTGAAGTGGCCACTCTATGTCTACGGGGTCGTTGCTGCCCGAGATGCTGTAGATCACAACCGTAACATTCTCTTCTCTCGGCAAAGGGAAGACTGCCAAGAACTCACTCTAGAGGCAATATACGGTCTTCCATTTTGTTCTTCATTTTCCCCTTCCTTTTCTTCTTCCTGCAAGTGTCGTTGTCTGTTGCATTCAACTATAATGATGATTATGATCCTTGCAGGATCCTTGTTTGCACCTGATTGGCCCGTCTCGTGCGATTGTGGCTGTGGACCATGTTGACTTCGAAATCCAACTCAAATTAAAGGGCACAACATGGTCTGGTGACGAAGCATTGATCAGTCGCTTCGAGACTTACCCTGGTGGTTATCGTGAAGGTTTAGATACGGCGCTCTTCAGCAACTCCTTTTGCACGGTAGAGTTAAGCTTTGAGCGACTTAAAGAAACCGTCCAGGCTACTATCTTGAGTGTCTGTGTTGTTGAAGGGTGGCCATCACCTTTTGAATATGGCGGACGGATCATGTGCTCCTCACCACCACATGAAGTTAAGGACCCCCTATCCAGGCATGTTGTGTTGGTTGATTCTCATGATTTTGATGGAGAAATGCCAATGGGCTCAGCTGGTTACCTTGATCTGTCAAGGCATGTTGTTTCTGTAGAACTGGGACATAACCTGCAATTTGTCATACAAGCTTACTCACAGTCTGGTGCCATTGCTAGGCAAAGCCGTCTCACGTTTAGGACCAAATATTGCAACATAAGTCGAGGTATATGTGAGATTGGTGACTCTAAGGTGGAGATTACCGTTGCTTGGTCCCAGCTTATCAAGAACAAGATGGAAATCCTCTAGGAAGGACATGTTTGATGGTTCTCGTGGCGTGGATGCTATGGACTATGATTCACTCCGCCCATTTTATCTGTTCTTACCTTGCATGTGGGTTGCGAAATGTTGATGTATGTGTGTATTCATTAGCTAATTGTAACGCCTTCAGAAGCGCACAGCGAGGCACTGCGTGCAGCGAGCAAGTGTTGGGCCACGACCCATGTAAGCGTGTGTGTGAGCAAGAGTGGCCCGAGGGCCGGAACTACTTAAGTAGGTGTTGCACTCTCTGTCCAGGCATGATGAATGAGAATTAGTCTGATCCCCTCTCCCTCGTGTGCTCTCCTCTCACCTACTCCTCCTTCCTCTCACCCCGATCCCCTTTCTCAACCCTACCGCCGCCTGGATATTACACTAATATGTCCAACTGTTTATGTATCGACCTAAGTTATCTGGCTATTTATGCCTACTATAATTTATTATTATGCTGTGTGAAGTAATGTTTCTATTTTGATTATTCTGCAGTCATGCTGTGCAAAATGTCTGGATATTATGAATGTGCCATGTCAGCAACATGTACTGTTTTGTTGGTGAAAACCTTAATCAGCTCCCCAGCCAGCAGAAAGATGGTTTGTGACCTCAACTTTTGGTGGTTCTCATAACTTCCTTCTTGGCATGGGCTCTGGCTGTGCTTCCCTGCAAAAATGAAATAAAAACCATTGCTTTAGTAATCCTCTATTTCTAGTTACCCACAGGTTACAGGTAGTAGGGTAAGGTTCTGGGAGTTAACAAATGGTATTAGTGGAACTAGTGATTGATGCCACCAATATATGGGCACTTACTTTGTTTGCTCGAAGCTACAAACTGAAGAATTGGTGTGTTGTACATGATTTTAGAGTATAGGCAATACTGAATTTCTCTCCATGTAAACTTGACAACCTTATCAGCATACCTCTGTTCAGAACTTAAAATCCATAGGCACAACAGGAAAAAGTGACAATTTGTAGTAGAGACATACAAGGAAAATCGACTAACTGACACAGGTGGTATACTGGTATATGGCTCAGTACAGTTCAGTACAGTATGTTCAGTACAGTAGAGGGTATAAAGTTTCAGCATCTGAGACATAATTATGTAACATGACCTTTGCATCAGCCAAGACATGAACTTTACACCCTTCAAAAACAGTAGTAGGAGTTTTTTTTTTCTTGTTAGTTATTCAATGATATTGGGCAGGGCATCTGAATGAACTATTATTTCTGATTCCTGGAGTTACATATGTGATTGCTTAGACTCTTCTAATACTGTCATAGTCTGAGTTGGTTGCTTGGATGAAATAGTTTCTTACGGGCCTCATTCTGGACCTGTTCTCACTTATATAGAATATATTTTGGGGGCTGCGATGCGTCGTCCGGCGGATCTTTTAAAAAGATCCGTCGCCTAGCGAGCCATCGGATCTGACAATTTTACTTTGCAACATATGTCTTGTTGCGGAAACATTTGCAATAGAGATTATGTTGCGGTTTTTTTGTGCAACCTGGGTCGTGTTGTCGGATTTGTTTTTGCAACATGAATAGTGTTGCAGATTTTTTTTACAACATGGGTCGTGTTGTCGGATTTGTTTTTGCAACAAGGGTCATGTTGCTGGTTTTTTTTTTTTTTTGCAATATGGATTGTGTTGCGGGATCCAGCCGCTGCGGGATCTAGCCCTGGGTCGGTTTGCAACAAGGGGCCAGTTGCAGAACCTTTTTTTTAAACAATAGACCAGTTGCAGAAAGTGGACACAGAGGGGTTGGTTCCTGATCATCCGACGGAGCCCATCCAATGGACATGAAGGCGGTGGACGCTCGTGTAAGATCGGTAGGTGGAAGGTAATCATTTCCCATATATTTTCCACTGGTTTCATCAGACAAAAAAGTCATAAACAATAAATATTTAAAGTTTTGTCTCGTTCATACTTTCTAAAATCCGAAACTATACTGAAATCAACATAGGAATTCCACAAGTAAGAATATTAAAGGCACCTGTGTCATTCATCCCTGCTAGATGATGAATGCTATTGCTATTTTTTTTCTCAAAGATGCCTCATTTTCATTAAACAGAAAGCTCAATAGACCAAAATTCCATATCATTTCTTCTTTCTTAAGGAAAACTGACTGCAGGCAGCAATCACAGATGTTCGGCCTATTTTCAGTTGACAATATACTGAATAATTTGCCAGTGAACAAGTACAGAAAGCGCTCTTAAGAAGCGATAGTTTTGAACCTGAATTTATAAAAGAAAATGAAATATCTTAGGCATCAAGTCCACCAGGTTTGAGATGTTCACAGAAACATGTCAGTTTCAGGCAGCTATAATTCAAAATTGTTTGCCACACTGTAAGCCCATGATGTTAATATTTTGACTAGGGGCCTTTTGTAGCTACTTCAATTAAATTTTCAGTGAACTAGTGTCCTGCTGCATATATTAAATTGCAAAGTGAAAGTAAAAAAAAAACTTAGGATTTGGTTGTCTATCCGATCCATCAGTAAGCAAGCAGGGGCCATGTTGTCAAGGAACAGAGTTCAAAAACCATCAATCTCAGGAACACTCTGACCATGTATTTGATTCTGTTGAAGACCCAATATATGATAAGGTGCTATTTTCATTTGCTAGGCAACCATGAAAAAGTTTCTGTCCAATTCATAATTTAAATTACTCCTGTGTGTTCTTTTATCTAGTTACTATAATTTTACTCCTGTGCGTTCTTTTATTTAGTTCTGTGAGGAAGAAGAAGGGATTACATCGATGTGTAATATGTTCTTTGTTCTACAACCATACCTACATGGGATTATAGTTCAGTTAGAAATCTGAGATTATTTTCCTCTAGAAATGAACATTAGCCCTCAGAACAGAAATAAACCGCACAACTATCCTCCTACTTAATTATTAATCTGTATGCTCATTATTACAGTAAGTTCAGAAACTGCATTTGTGTATTTGTACCAAGCTTCCTTGCTCATCTCATTCTGTACCTACCATTTTGTATGTCGGAAAGCAATGGTTTCTATATAGAGCTGTAGTTCATCTATATGTTTCTGCTGCCTATATATTATTGATGTGTTTCCCTCACTTGCTATTTGAATGACAATAATCCTTCAGATCTTTCCCAAGTTTTGTGTTAAAGCTAACAAGACTCCTCCTTCCTGTAAATACAACTTTGAACGAAGTAAAGCAAGACAGGGCCGCTTTTATATCTTTGATCACTCCATAGCAGGGAGTAAGAGTGTGCACATCTGAGTTTAGATATTCAGTCACCGTTCTGCAATCCATCTCAAGCTCCCCGGTCCGAGCTCTAGTGAATCGCAAAGAGCATGCAGCTCTAGATGAAGGGCAGGCTTCAGGAACTTCAGTCAGTGATCAACAGTTGTGGAAAACCATATGGTCTCTAAAAGTTGTCCCAAAGTTAGAGTGTTCTGGTGGCGTGTCTTGCGAGGCATAATACCGGATGAATGCATTTTAAGATGGACTGTGCTAAATACCAAACGTTACGTTTATAAGCAATAGATCCGAACGATTTCTTAATATCTTCGATCACCCTCACTCCCGAGCCCTCCTTTCTTTTCTAAACGTGAATGAAAGAAAGAGCACAACGCTGCATGCTTATGGCTCAAATAATGCATGCATGCATATAAGACAAAATTATTGAAATCAGCAAAGATTCCATCAAATTTCAAGATTCAAAATGTTTTGTAGCTCAAACCGTCGTTCCAATCAAAAACCTGTTTTCACATAAAAGATTTGTCGCGACGAGACCTTCAAAACTAGATCCCATGTTGATATGTTTCGACGATTTTTTTTCGGATCAAAAGTTACCAGGCCAAAACAAAGTAAGTTATCATGTCTATGATACGTAAGTTACCATCTTATCTATATAGAAATTACACGGGCATAAAAAAATTTGTACCTAAGTTATCAGGTCTATAGTCTGTCTATTACCATCTTATTTATACGGAAATTATCGGAGTTATGCATTCAATAGATTTTTTTCACATGTAAAAGTTTAGCAGTGTTTGTATCTAAGTTATCACGTTCGTGGTACATATATTCCCATGCTATTTTACACAAAAGTTACGAACGATATGTTTTCTAACAACTCCCCTCCTCTGGTTCAAAAGTTATCGCAGTGTTTGTACCTAAGTTATCAGGTATGCAGTGTGTCTATTACCATCCTATTTATACCGAAGTTATCGGGGTTATGTTTTAACGACACCCCCCCCTCAGGTCAAAGTTACGACGATATTTGTACCTATGTTATCATGTCTGTGGTGCATAGATTATCATGCTATGTACATAGAAGTTACCGATGTGTTGTTGGACCAACTTGCTTACAACCATATATATTTTGAACAATTTTTTTCTTGGGTTAGAATTACAATGGGTGGTTTGCGTAAAATATCATTTTTCCGTCCGTAAAATACCATGTTATTTATTCAAAAGTTAAGGGGTTTCGTTTTTATCAACATTTTTCTGGGTCAATGTTACCATGATGTTTGTATGTAAGTTATCAGGTCAACAATGCGTAAATTATCATGCTATTTACAAAATACTAATAATAGGGGTATGTTTCACCCTCCGTGTCAAATATTACCACCATGTTGGTACATAAATTATCAAGGCTGTGATCCGACGCATAAATTATCATGTTATGTACACATAAGTTAACGGGGTGGGGTTTGTTTCAACAAAAACAACCCCCATGACAAAGTTATGATGGTATTTGAGGGTAAGCTATCGGGCCTACTGCGTGAAACTTACCATGCTATTTACATAGAACCCACCTCCATATAAAGCTAAAATTTATCATGACATTTGTACGTATGTTATCATGTCAGCGGTGCGCAAATTACCATGTTATATACATAGAACTTATCAGGGTATGTTTGAACACCCCCCCCCCCCCTCTCATAGAGGAGAGTTGGTTGTTGGGCCAACTAGCTTATACCATGGCTTGAACCCCAACAATTTTGTGTATTTGCCTTGCTCAAAAAATTCTTGAATGTCCACATATGTTTTTCTGTACTATTAGATTAGACACGAAAAGTCAATTGTAAAAAATTCCTCCACCTAGACAAAAGATGAACATGTGCGAGATGGTTGCTGGGCTAGTCTACCTAACAAATGACCAGGGTTCAAATCCCATATAACGCATGTTTTTTTATCATCCAAAAATTCCTTACGGGAAAAAATGGGATGTGTGACGAGAAAAAAGAACGAGCGTAGACAAGCACTAAAAAGGAAACTGCACGCCGTGATGTGTGGAAGCGGGCGAGAAGATGGGCTTGCATGGCGCACTGCGGGCCGGGACGAGCGGGAGTGGGCGAAAAAATCGGAAAAAACTGGGCTTCTGCAGGACTTACGATGCGCATCAGGCGACAGTCAGATCGTTCGGATCATTTCCTAAATACCGAACGTTTGGAAATTATAAATTTCGTTCTAAGATACAGGCATATCAGAGATGATAGGACATGCAAAATTTGTCAAGCGACAAATGAGGATTTAGAGCATACTCTTATCCATTGTTCGCATGCAAAGCGTTTTTGGGAGGAGGCACGCATGCTGCTGGACATAAAACTATCACTCCTCCACCCAAACACTTGGGCGAGAGACATTTCTTGTGATCACATGTTTTCAAAAGAAACACCAGCCACCATCATCATGGTGATGTGGTCCATATGGCATTCCCGGAATCGTTGGACTCATGATAAGGAGAAGATCGACCCGACAAAGTCTGTAAGATTGACAAGGGAAGCTGTGGCTCTGCTGGATATACCTCGACAACATGCGTTGGTGTTGCTGGGTCATGGGTGGTGCCCGCCCGGACATGACACTGTCAAGATAAATGCTGATGCAGCTATTGACAGAGATGGGGTCTAGGTGGTGCGGGGGGGTGTCGTCAGATCCCCCAACTCATTTATGGGAGCCTAGAGTAAGCCTTTACCCGGTGTTACAGATCCGTTAATATCCGAAGCAACTTCTGTTCGAGAAGGAGTTATTTTTGCAGCACTTCGGGGATTCAAAAAAGTGGTCATTGAGACCGATTGCCTGGAGGTGGTGAACCTCTAGAACACTCGCCACAACTCTCGTTCAGTAGTGGCACCCATTTTTCAGAAATAGGAGAGTTAGCCCATAGTTTTGATTCCTTTGTTATTCAACATGTACTGCGGTCAACCAATGGTCCAGCGCATTTGTGTGCCAAGTATGCTTGCATGTGTGTGTGTCGGAAAGCTGGCTGCTCGAGACTCCTAGCTTCCTGATCAGCAGCCTACTGGTTGATTGCTTAGCGGATGCTTTTGTATGAATAAAACTCTCACAATTCCCTGCAAAAAGAAACCTTCAAAAAACTACATGAACTTTTCAAGAAAGGGGTGGCGTAACCAAGCAAGGAAGCGAACTATGAATTTAATAACCGAGCATGTAGCCACGAGGAGGAGGCTGTAGGGGGCGCGACATCGAGGGTTACAGATGTGTCCCGGGCAACACTCACGACACCAACTGGCAATGGATGTCGCTGATTAATCTGAGGGGCAAAACCCGACATCTCTCAAGCGGGGGCGTGAGCAAAATATGTGGAGATGATGTGTCAGCATCCCTGGCATGGCTACACCACTTGGCGGTACCACAAGGCCAAGGCCCACCCATCAACGCAAGCCCAATTCCAAGGTGGTTCAACTCGGCTGGGTCTAGTGAAGCCCACCTCACCGTCTCACCTAGTTAGCCACCATATTCTAAAAAAAACCTAGTTAGACACCAATTCCAGAGGAGGGGGACAAGCCCACTCACCACCCGGATCGGATCGTGGATGGTGGTGTCGACGGGACACGGCTTGATCGGGTCGCTCATTAATATGGCGATGCGGCCAAAAAACCCTCTCGGCGAACACAGATAGTCCCCAGCAGCAGCGGCGCGCTAGGGTTTCCATATACTCCGGCGACCGTGTTGGAGTAAAAATTTCCTCAAGTTCCAGTGGGGCTTCCCCCGGTGGGACAAGATTCCAGGAGTGCGCAAGAGCTTCTTGAGGTGCTAGCATGGTGGAACCACCCCCTGCGACGAGCGAAGGCGAAGAGCACACCAGGGTAGAGGATGCACATGTGAGGCTTGGAGAGAAGGGACTGGCAGGGGAAAACATCTCATTAGACTAGATGAGTCCTCGCTCGTCACTAGAGTATTTGCATGTTTTAAAGAGTATTTTACCGGCCCTGTACAGAAATCCCCAAAATTCCCCACAACCCGTTTGGTATCCCGGTATTGGACCGGGCCATCCCCAAAATTACACGTTGAAACCCTCAATACCTGTGTGAGAGCAGACGCAAGCTTCCCATCGAAATTTCCTCCCCGACAATGAGGGCGCCGCGCCCTCCGCCCTTCATCCCCTCCGCTATTCGCCGTTCGCCTTTCGCGCCCTCCGCCGTTCACCCTTTGTCAACTCCGTCCAAGCCGAGCTAGACGATCTGCAGGTCCTGCCTCGGACCTCGAGGCCTCTTGGCTCTTGCCGCCATCGCCATCCACGCCATTGTCTCCGCCGTACACACCTCCTCAGCCCCTCCCACCTCCGACGTCTAGAACTCCATATCCTTCCGATAACCTGGCGTTTTCACCGGTAAGGACTGGTTCCACCTCATCCCTCCCCTCTCCCCTTTTGTCTTGGATTTCACTCGTTTCTCTAAACGTTGGCGTGCTTGCTTGGACGGAGTTCTTGCTATTATTCATGCTTGGTGCTATGAAGATGTGATCTGTTTACTGGACAACCTACAAGATTACAAGATTTTGTCTGCAACTTGTAGTCTAAGATAGTTGTGCACTGGATGTGAAAGTGTAGGTTGTAAGGTGTGCACTAGATGAAGAACATGATTCGTTGATGGCCTTGTATAATATGGTTACTATATTTTTCTGGCTAATATGCTTGTTTCGGGCTAGCTTTGGTCTACAACTTCTATTCTAAGATGTACTTACAGCTTTGATTAGAAAGGTGATGCCTTCCTTTGTTGAATTTTGAGTAAAATGTGAATATGTCATCTATGTTGAGAGATGGTAGCTGCTATGCAATGTACCTCAACACTAAGATCACACGAATATGTCAGTGCTAAGATCGCATGAATCGTGCTTCGACTTTCTCATACTTACTTGTACAATAAACTGGTTGTTTTTGTTATGTTTTTAATGGGAAGGGATCAGCCCGGTTGGACAAGAGTGCATGAATCTTTAATATGTGCGTCAAATTCTGAAAAGAAGTTGTGAAGTTCAGATTGCTGGTAGTATGAACTATCGTTATTTTTTTATCACTAATGATGTAGTATTGTCCAAGTCAATCAATATGTAAGTGAATATGATGTTTGCATCCGTATGTTGCGAAACACTGATCATTGAAGGATTTTCTTGCTTTTGATCATGTATAGAAAAATGTGTAGTTTTCTTTTCGAAACATCAATCATTGTCAATCAATATGTATAGAAATCCAGAAACTCAGATTGCTATCATCATTTCTTTCTTTTCGATCATCATTATGTAGGATGTTGTAACTGTAAGTACTTACATCAAGATCATCATTATTATCTGTTGTTTCGGTACATAGAATAGATTCGGCTGCTTCTTGCTTTTTGTCCATACTACTAAGTGGCATCTTTACAACACAACTAAGTGGAGTCATGTCCGTGAAAATTGTAATTAATTTGATATCAAAAAAGAGTGTTATACTATTTTTTAGGAAAGGGATACTTTGATTTATTTTGAATTAACATTTTCCAATTTGTAGCCGTCCTTGGATACCCGTCCTTGGATTATCTAACCCTTAGACCAACTGATTTGTTTTTTATCGGTACCTGAGCCTTAGTTTATAGTGGGAGTGGATGAGCTGCCGCCTTTGTGGGATCCTATTAAGGCGCCAAAGTTTGGTATGCCTTTTATTTATTAGGGCTTGTTAGCTCTCTAATTCTTGTCATTTTTCCTTGATTGATTCGATATTAGTTTTGAAATGAAGTCACGGGGTCTAGATCATATTAGGAAGAGAAGAGAGGAAGATGATGATGAGATGGTCCTTTTCATTCTTCCATTATTGCACTCATACTTAATGGACAGTTGAGGACATGATGAAAAAAATAAACAAAGGCATAGCTGGATCCTTTACGGCAAGCAGCATGTTGACGAACTTCTTGAAGGACACGTGAAGGATTTATTGGTAGCTTTTAGGATGGAACCATACATCTCTAAGTCCTTAGCATCATATCTTTAAAAGGAAAGAATTGATAAAATATACAAGACTCAAGGTGGAGGAGAAGTTAGCTTTCTTCCTGTACATGTTATCACATAATTCATCATATGAAGATTTGCAACTGGAATTCAGACATAGTGGATCCACCTTTCATGAGTACATCAATGAGTTCTTTGATATAATCCCTGCCCTATGTACTCGCTTTGTGGAGCCTCCACACATTGACAAACCTCACCCAATAATTGCTACCGATGAACGATTCTATCCATACTTCAAGGTTCTTATCTTCACACTTAAAAAATCCCTTATCTTTCTTCATTAAAATTTCAAAAGTTAATTTGCAGTCTATTTCTTTCCAGAATTGTATAGGTGCTATTAATGGATCCCACGTTCCTATTACCATTACACCTGAGAGTGTTGCCCCATTTCGGAATAGAAAGGGCATCCTGAGCCAAAACATAAAGATTGCATGTGCCTTTGACTTGAATATCACATTTATATCATGGGTCTGGGAGGGGTCTGCAACAGATGCTAGGGGTTCTTCGATCTGCCATTAACTCTGGATTTAAAGTACCTAATGTGAAGTTTTACCTTGTCGATCATGGTTACACAAACACCACATCCTTCCTTGCACCGTATCGGGGTGTGAGGTATCACTTTAATGAATTTGGGCATGGCCATCATCGTCCATAGAACCATAGTGAATTATACAATCTTCGACACACTATGTTGCGAAATCGTGTAGAAAGGTCCCTAGGAGTTCTTAAGAAGCGATTCCCGATTCTCAATGTCGGGACACTACATTCAATTAGGAACCAAGCAAGGATTCTAGTAGCTACAGCAATCTTCCATAACATTATGAAAATGCATGCCAGTGATGAGGAATGGCTTGACAACTAACCAGATAACACACCTATGGCTGATTTTATTAATGTACCTAATGGCGATGATAACTACCAAAGGAACAACACCCAAGGAAACACTTTGAGAGATGAAATTGCAATGCAAATGTGGAATGATTTCCAAAATAACTGACTTGTTGTAAGTTTGTGCATGTAATTGACTCTTTCTAACTCAACCGATTAATTGTCTTTAGTTTGTGTATTAATTTCTTTTATCTAAACAAATATGTATGCAAAAGGATCTTACAAATTCAACTTGGCCCACGTTGCTGCATTATTAAGAAAAAAGGTGTTCTTGGTGCTAAAAATGATTCACCAAAGGTTACCAAAAAGAGTTCTCTGAACGGTTCTTGCCATTTGATCTGAATCTGAATTTTTCAAACACCATTCTTAGCCTTGTACTTTAATTGGCTTGTGTAGTTGTGAAACAAAGAGCACAATGGATATTAGGACTTGAAAAAGGTTTGGTGGAGATACTTATGGAGCACAATACTCCTTACCATAGAGGACAAAATGGATGGAGCAAAGAAACTTGGAACTTGATGTGGACAAAATTCCATGCAAAACACAAACATGTGAAGTTCTCGAAGCCTCAAATTCAAGATAAGGAGAAGGACATCAAAAGAGAATACATGACGCTAAAATAAGCTCGAAAGCAAAGCAGTGTTGGCTAGGACGACAAAAGATGTATGATAGAAGCTCACACCGACCTTTGGGTCAATCTGCTGATTGTAAGTTCTTTAAGTACACCCTATGATATGGTTACAGTTTATACCATGCTAATACTCATCTATTACTCTGGTTCTTTCTAGTCATATCCAAGTATCGAGAAATTCAAGAAAAAAATCTTTTCCTCTCTTTGACTTGCCAGGAGAATTGTACGATGGTAAGTTTACCAACTTATGTTGCTACCTCTAACCCAGTTGCCTATTTCTTGGTTACTTACATGCATTTTGTAGGGCAGAATTTCACATCCATTTTACAACCATCACAACTTGATGAAGACTTTGAAGATGAAAGAGAGGTCAAGGAAGTAAAAGAAAGTGATGAATTGGAGATGATGAATCAAGTGCAAAATGATAAAGATGACTTACAAACTCTGGATCAAATGGATACTGCTCATAGGAAGAAGGATGTCAATCCAATCAAAGAAGTGGGTCATACAATGGCTACTTCATGAAAGATGTTCCAAAAGAAGCCCAAGAACAGTGGAGATGTGATTGCGGGAGCATTGGAGAAGTATATAGAAGGCAAGTAGATGAGGAAGTGGCATACTTGGCCAATGAAAAGGCAGAGGCAACAAAATTACATGACTTCTCTGTCACCAAGTGAATGGATGTGCTGATAACAATGGAGGACGTCACCCACATCAAGAAGATCAAAACATTCAATCTCTTCACGGATGCTGCGAACCGTGAGATTTTCATAAATGCTACTGCCGATGATAAAGAGACCGTTGTTATGTTTCTTCGGAGTCAGATAACCCCATGAGGTATTGCTATTTATAACAGTGTTATGTTCTTAGCATTTCTTATCCAGAATAGCTATGCAAATTGGCTAAAAGACTATTGTTGCGTGTGATTATATCTTATGAACATAACATAGCTTGTGTGATCGTCGAAGTAACATCTATAGAGAACACTTGATATTAGCAGAGGCAGTATGATATGCACTTTATATTTTGAAATAGAGGCATTATGATAGAGTTAATGTGGAGATAATTTGTACCTTTTCTGCCTTGTAGTTGTGCCGCATTCAACTTCTCTAGATGGCTAGTGATACATCTTCATCGTATCTATAATTTTTGATTGTTTCATGCCATTATTTTACAACTTTCATATACTTTTGGCAACAATTTATATTATTTTTGGGACTAACATATTGATCTAGTGCCCAATGTTAGTTCTTGTTTTTTGCATGTTTTTGTATTTCACAGAAAATCCATATCAAACGAAGTCCAAACGCGATAAAAAGTTGCGGAGATTTTTTTATGAAATATATGGGATTTTTTTGGCACAAGCATCAACACAAGATGGTGCTTGAGGGGCCATAAGCTCACAAGGTGCGCCCCTACCCTAGGGCGTGCTAGGCAGGCCTATGGCCACCCCGTAAGTCGATTGTGACTCTTCTTCGGGCGCAAGGAAGCTAATATCAAAATTTTAGCCCGATCGGAGTTATGGATCTCCAGATATTTAAGAAAGGTGAAGGGCCAGAAGATGGGGTCGTGAAACAGAGAAAAAATACAAAGGGATATCCAATATCAGAGGGGTTCCTCCCCTCCGGGAGCCAAGGCGTCCAAGGACCAGAGGGGAAACCCTCCTCCCATCTAGGGAGGAGGCCAAACAAGAGGAAGAAGGAGGGGGACCCTCTCCCCCTCTCTTCCGGCGTCGCAGGAGTGCCGTCGGGGGAACCATTGTGACGGCGATCTACATCAACAACTTTGGCGCCATCACCACCAACTCTCCCCCCTCTATGCATCAGTGTAACTCTTCTTTTCCCGCTGTAATCTCTA
Source organism: Elymus sibiricus (assembly GCA_039707655.1). Classification (NCBI taxonomy): domain Eukaryota; kingdom Viridiplantae; phylum Streptophyta; class Magnoliopsida; order Poales; family Poaceae; genus Elymus; species Elymus sibiricus. The sequence goes on along the minus strand of CM077665.1, from coordinate 139,354,348 downwards.
CTTGAAGATGGGTCTTTATGCTTCATATTATTATCCAATGATGTGTTGCTATCCTATGATGTTTGGGTAGATTTGTTTTGTCCTATGGGTTGATTGATGATCGTGATTGGTTTGAGTTATATGTTTTATTATGGTGCTGTCCTATCATGCCTTCCGTGTCGCGCACACGTGGAGGATTATTACCGCTGTAGGGTGTTGCAATATGTTCATGATTAACTTATAATGGGTTGTGAGAGTGACATAAACTTAAACCCGAGTAAGGGAATTGTTGCAAATGGGATAAAGGGGACTTTATACCTAAAGCTATGGTTGGGTTTTACCTTAATGATCTTTAGTAGTTGTGGATGTTAGCTTATGCATCTCCCTCATATAAAATTGCAACGACGACGATCAATCTATTTATCAATTGCCTAGGAAGAAATCCTTCTCTTGTGTTACAAGAATCTCTCTACTAAAACAAACTAACTTTATTGTTCTTTATCTAAACAACCCCTAACTTTTATTTACGTGTTCATTATTATCTTCCAAACCTATCCAATTAAACCTACAAACTAGTTTTACTTCTTGTACTAGGTAAAGTGAACGTTGTTGCGCGCAGAGTTGTATCCGTGGTCGATAGAACTTGAGAGAATATTAATTCTACCTTTAGCTCCTCGTTGAGTTTGACATTCTTATTTATCAAGAAGGCTACAAACTATCCCCTACACTTGTGGGTTATCAAGACCTTTTTTGGTGCCGTTACTGGGGAGCAATAGCATGGGGTGAATATTCTCGTGTGTGCTTGTTTTCTTTATTATTAAGTAATATTTATTTTCTGTTCTAAGTTGTTTCTATCTTTAGTTATAGATATGGAACACGAAATACCAAAAAAATTAGTTGTACTGCTACTCATGGAGATGGGGAACCTCCTAAAACCATCAATGCTGGTTATATGCAAAACATTAATTACTACTTTGATAATCCTGATAAATCCTCATTCAACTTGATAATGGGAGATACTTTGGATCACCTGGAATACTTTAGGGATTATCGCTTGTCTCAAAAAGGAAATCACTTATGGGATCAAATTAAAATGTCGCGTTGATATTCTTGGAATTTGCGATTAAGATATGATTATACTTGTTGCTCCAAGATGAAGGCTCCACACCTTCCCTTTCAATGTGAATTTAATGATAATGAAACCTTACCTTCTTATGCTAATGGTGTATATGATTACCATGATGTGTAACAAATAGAACAATTTTTTGCTTTTAAGGGATGCTTATGAGATTGAATCTTAGTTTGAAAAATAAGAAAATTGTGATGATACCCTTTACAGATATGAAAATCTTTCCATACTTAGATATTGCTATGAAAATTATAAATGCAATGCTGACATTGATGAATTTTATTGAGAGAATGTATGCTGCCTTGGAAGCGACTATTATTTTGTAGTCTCCTATGCAATAAGAAATCGATGAAACTATGAGCTCATTAGATGAAAAGGATGAAGAGGAGAGAGAAGAACAAAAGGAGGAAGAGCGGATTAGTTACCCATTCCCACCTTCTAATGAGAGTAACTCTTCATCTCATACATTGTTTAATTTCCCTTCGTGCTTACCGAAGGATGAATGTTATGATAATTGTTATGATCCCTTATATCCGTTTGAAATATCCCTTTTTGATGAACTTGATGCTTGATATGCTTGTGGCCATGAAGCAAATATGAATTATGCTTATGGAGATGAACTTGCTATAGTTCCTTATGTTAAGCATCAAATTGTTGCTATTTCACCCACACATGATAGTATTTTTTTTTTAATTCTCCCAACTACATTATATCGGAGATGTTTGCACTTATTAAGAATTATATTGAAGGGTTACATTTTACCATTGCACATGATGATTTTGATGGATATAAGATGCATGTGCTGGCTACCACTACTTGCAATTATTATGAGAGAGGAACCAAATCTTCACCTCTCTATGTTTCTAACACGATAAAATTGCAAGAAACTACTTATGCTATGTATTGGCCTTTGCTTTGTGTGAATGAATTGTTCTTTTATGACATGCCAATGCATAGGAAGAGAGTTAGACTCCGTTGTTCTATGATATATATTACTTTGTGCTCACTACCAAATTGCAAATCATTGTTAACTAAAATTGGCTTTGATATACCTTGGGATCCGGGTGGATCAATTACTTGGGCACTTTATGCCTAGCTTAATGGATTTAAAGAAAGCGTTGCCTGGGAGACAACCTAGAAGTTTTAGAGAGTCGTTTTTTATGTTTTGTCCTTATAAATATATTAAAAAACAAAAAATGAAGTGGAGAACTTACAACGTTTTCAAAAACAAAAGTGAAAGTGAGAAAGATGAGCACCGTTGAAGTGGGGAGTGTCCTTGAACTTTTTTTTCATGCCCATGGAAACTTTATGAATCTTGATTATATAAAATTTTAAACGAAAAAAATTAACCCCTTGTACAAATCAGTTGTATTATAAAAATAATGTGCCAAGATTTGACTTTAGGGTGTTTAAATTGCTTGTTTGATATGTGCTGTCCAGAAACACAAACTTTGCCTGTAGTGTTTGATTTTGCATATTTTACTCGAACATCAAATGTTTCCAAAAAATAATACACAGTACTTTTATGAATGTTTTTTTATTAAGTCCTAATTTTTCAGAATTTTCGGAGTTACAGAAGTATATATTTCATCTGAATCTTTACAGACTGTTCTGTTTCCATAGATTGTCATTATAGTTTATTTATCTATTTGTGTTTGCAATTTTTCCAAGCCCCTTTGACGTGGGAGCATTCAAATTATGCTATAATACAATAGGTAATGTTTGATAATAATTATATAATATTGTTACAGCAAGAAATGATGGGATTTTATGTTACATGTACTAACCCATCTAATAAAAGTTATGTTAAGTTTTCTATGGATGAAGTGTTCGAAGATCAAGGAGGTATCAATATGAGCAGAATAAATAGAGGCAAGAGTTCAAGATTGGGGGTTACCAAGGCACCCCAAGTAAATATTCAAGGATATTCAAGCGGCTAGGCTTGGGGTTGCCCCGAAGGCCTCCCATCTTTCTTCCTCGATAATTATCGATATGTCTCGGTTTTTGTTTTGTTCACATGATATGCGTAAATTCTTGGAGCATCTTTTGTGTTTGCTTTCCCTTTTTATTTTATGAACCATGCTGGTATGGGATAGTACTTGGTTTATTTATATAATTCTCTTTGAACTTTACTTATATATTTTGAGTATGGCTTTATAGAATGCCTCGTATGCTTACTTATATCCTTTGAAGTTTGGATGCTTGCTTCTCTACATTGGAAACACTGTTATTTGTGGAATGCTCTTTTACTTCACTTATATTTATTATTGCATGTCCAGGTCCTTTGTAGAAAGAATTAAACTCTCATGCTTCACTTATATTTGTTTAGAGAGTTTGCATAAATTGGTCATTCACATGGTTAGTCATAAAAACCAACATAAACTTGTAAATCACTGAATATTTTAAGTTTGATTCTTTGCAATAATTTTGCGAGTTGAGGTGGTAATATGGGGGCATGCTAGTAAAAGATTTAAAATTGAGTATTAATAATGGCGTTAAGGTTTGTGATTCACTATTCATTAAAGTGTCAGTCGTGGCATGGCAAGGAAGTTGGAGTGTTCTGTATCCTTGAGTGAAAACCTTATGTCTTGTCTGGCCGAGGGCGCGTGATACGTCTCCAACTTATCTATAATTTTTTATTGTTCCATGTTGTTATATTATCATTCTTGGATGTTTTATAATCATTTTATAGCAACTTTATATCATTTTTTGGGACTAACCTATTGACATAGTGCCGAGTGCCAGTTGTTGTTTTTTGCTTGTTTTTTACTTTGCAGAATATCAGTACCAAACGGAGTCCAATTGCCAATAAACTTTTTGGAGATTTTTTTGGACCAGTAGACAACTTGTGAGCCAAGGAAGCACCTGGGGGGAGGCCCATGGGGCCCACGATACACCAGGGCACGCTAGAGGCCCCCGACGCGCCCTGATGTATCGTGGGGCCCATGGAGGTCTTTTCCACCGCCTCTCAGCTCTATAAATCCTCAGAAATTCCAGAAACCCTAGAGGAGTCGACGAAACACAATTCGAGCCATCGCAAGTTCCAGAACCACGAGATCCAATCTAAGACCATCACAGAGGGGTTCATCATCCTCATTGGTGCCTCTCCGATGATGCGTGAGTAGTCCACCATAGACCTACGGGTCTGTAGGCAGTAGCTAGATGGCTTTCTCTCTCTATCTTTTGATTCTCAATACAATGGTCTCTTGGAGATCTATATGATGTAATGAATTTTTGCGGTGTGTTTGTTGGGATCCGATGAAGTTTGAGTTCATGATCAGTTTCTATCCATGAATATTATTTGAGTCTTCTTTGATCTCTTATATGCATGATTATTTATAGCCTCATATTTCTTCTTCGAATCTTTGGTTTAGTTAGGCCAACTAGATCGATTTTTCTTGCCATGGGAAGAGGTGCTTTGTGATGGGTTCGATCTTGCGGTGTCCTCTCCCAGTGATAGAAGGGGCAGCAAGGCACGCATGTATCGTTGCTATTAAGGATAACAAGATGGGGTCTATTCCTACATGAATAGATCTTGTCTACATCATTTCATCATTCTTATTGCATTACTCCGTTTCTCCATGAACTTAATACACTAGATGCATGCTGGATAGCGGTCGATGTGTGGAGTAACAGTAGTAGATGCAGAATCGTTTTGGTCTACTAATCTTGGACATGATGCCTATATATTGATCATTGCCTTGGATATCGTCATGATTATTTGATCTTCTATCAATTGCCCAACAGTAATTTGTCTACCCACCATATGCTATTTTCTTGAGAGAAGGCACTAGTGAAATCTACGGCCCCCGGGTCTATTCTTTTAACATATTGCTTTCCGATCTATCTTTTTCTGCATTTGTTTTCAGATCTATTATTCCAAAAACCCAAAAATACCTTGCTGCACTTTTTATTTGCATCTTTTATTTTGTGTTCTTGTGCGATCTATTTATCCAATCTCATACAAACTAATCTATCTTTTTATCGTGGAGAGATTGACAACCTCTCTTATGCGTCGGGTTGCAAGTATTTGTTCTTTGTGTGCAGGTACCGTTTACATAGTGTTGCTTGGTTCTCCTACTGGTTCGATAACCTTGGTTTCATAACTGAGGGAAATACTTACTGTAGTTGTGCTGCATCATCTCTTCCTCTTTGGGGAAATACCGACGCAGTCTCAAGCCACGTCAAAGGAATTTCTGGCGCCGTTGTCGGGGAGACATCATCAACATCTATCAGGTTCCTAATCACAAATCTCATCTCCTTGCAATTTACATTATTTTCCAATTACCTCTCGTTTTCATCTCCCCCACTTCACAAAAATTTGCCGTTTTATTCGCCCTCTTTTTTGTTTGCCTTTTTTTCGTCAGATCACTTGTTTGCTTGCAATCTTGTTTGCGTAGTCATGATGACTCAAGAAAATACCAACTTGTGTGATTTTTCCAATACCAATAATAATGATTTTATTAGTACTCCAATTGCTCCTCCCACCACTAGTGCGGAGTCTTGTGATATTAATGCCGCTTTGTTGAATCTTGTCATGAAAGATCAATTTTCCGGTACTCCTAATGAGGATGCCGCATCCCATCTAAACACATTCGTAGAATTGTGTGATATGCAAAAGAAAAAAGATGTGGACAATGATATAGTGAATTTGAAATTATTTCCTTTCTCCTTGCGGGATCGTGCAAAAACTTGGTTTTCTTCTTTGCCTCCAAGTAGTATCGATTCTTGGGATAAGTGCAAGGATGCTTTTATTACTAAGTATTTTCCGCCCATGAAAATTATTTCCCTTAGAACTCAAATCATGAATTTTAAGCAACTTGAGCATGAACATGTTGCACAATCTTGGGAAAGAATGAAATTGATGCTAATAAATTGTCCTGCTCATGTTTTAAATCTTTGGATGATCATACAATTTTTTTTATGTGGGATTGAATTTTGTCTCTAGAAATCTTTCAGATTCCGTCGCGGGTGGTACTTTTATGGAAATTACTTTGGGTGAAGCTACTAAATTGCTAGATAATATCATGGCAAATTATTCACAATGGCATACTGAAAGAGCACCTACTAGTAAAAAAGTTAATTCGGTTGAAGAAATTAGTACTTTGAGTGAAAAAGTTGATGCTCTTATGAAGTTGGTTGCTAGTAAAAAATGATCCTATTGATCTTAATGATGTGCCTTTGTCTACTTTGATTGAGCAAAATAGTGATTCCATATATGTGAATTTCATCTCGCGAAACAATTTTAATAACAATGCTTATAGAGGTAATTTTAATCCTAGGCCTTTTTCGGGAAATTTCTCTAATAATTATGGTAATTCCTATGGTAATTCTTCTTACAATAATAATAGGAACCCCTCTGATCTTGAGAGTAATATTAAAGAATTTATCAATGCTCAAAAGGTTTTCAATACTACGATAGAAGAAAAGTTGAATAAGATTGATGATATGTCTAGAAGCAATGATAGAATTTCCCATGATGTAGAAAATCTCAAGTTGAAAGCTTTTTCACCTAAGATTGATGAATCAATTAAAGCTTTATATGTTTCTATGGATTAAAGTAAGAAAAGAACCGCTATGCTTAGAGCTAAAAGAGAATTTTTAGAAAAAGCTTTTTCTAGTGATTGCTTTCATAAACATGATGAAGATCTTAAAGTGATTGGTGTTTCTTCTATTGATTCCTTGTTTAGTAATAGTAAAATTGATGATAAAGGGAATGAAGAAGAGTCAACTTTATTTAGAAGGCGTCCCAATGATTTGGAGGGTGAAAATCTTGATGAAAAAATTGATGAAAGTGGGTTTGGAGAGGTCAAAACTTTAACTAGTGATGTGCCCACTATTTTGGATTGCAAAGACTTTAATTATGATAGTTTCTCTTTGATTGAATGTATTTATTTGTTGCAATCCATGATAAATTCAGTCCATGCTTATGAACAAAATAAAGCTTTTACTAAACATATTGTTGATGCCATGATGAAATATTTTAAAGAAAAGTTGGAGTTAGAGATTTCAATTCCTAGAAAATTACATGCTGAGTGGGAACCTACCATTAAAGTCAAGATTAAAAATTATGAGTGCTTTGCTTTATGCGATTTGGGTGCTAGTGTTTCCACAATTCCGAAATCTCTATGTGATGTGCTTGGTCTTACCAATATTGAAGAATGTTCTCTTAATTTGCACTTGGCGGATTCTACTATTAAAAAGCCTTTGGGAAGAATTAATGATGTTCTTATTCTTGCAAATAGGAACTATGTACCCATAGATTTTATTGTTCTTGATATGGATTGCAATCCGTCTTGTCCCATTATACTTGGTAGACCATTTTTACGCACTATAGGTGTCGTGATTGATTTGAAAGAAGGCAATATTAAATTTCAATTTCCACTAAGAAAGGGGATGGAACACTTACCTAGAACAAGAATTAATCCACCATATGAATCAATCATGAGAGCATCCTATGGAGCAAAAACTAAAGATGATAATACTTGAATCTATGCATTATGGCTAGCTAGGGGCATAAAAAGATAGCGCTTGTTGGGAGGCAACCCAATGAATAAAATTTATTTTTACCCTTTTCTTTCTGTTATTGAGTGTTGGCATAGTTATGCTACTGTTATGATTGTGTTTTTGTGTTTTAATTAGTGTTTGTGCCAAGTAAAGCCTTTGGGATCTTGTTGGGTGATAGTTGATTTGATCTTGTTGAAAAACAGAAACTTTTGCGTCCAGTAGAAGAATTTTCAAAAATCACATAAGTGAAGAAAAATTATGATTTTTTTACACAAGATTGATATACCAATTGCCAACGTTATCCTAATGTTTCAAAACAATGAGTTACAGAAGTATGGTTAGAGTACAGATTACTACAGACTGTTTTGTTTTTGACAGATTCTGTTTTCATTGCATTGTGTGCTTATTTTGATGAATCTATGGTTTGTATTGGAGGGTATAAGCCATGGTAAAGTTATAATACAGTAGATATAATGCAATAATAAAATATGAATGGGTTTGCAACAGTACTTAGAGTGGTGATTTGCTTTATTATACTAACGGATCTCATGAAGGTTTTGTTAAGTTTTGTGTGATTGAAGTTTTCAAGTTTTGGGTGAGATCACGATGGATGAAGGAATAAGGAGTGAAAAGAGCCTAAGCTTGGGGATGATATGGCACCCCAAGATAATATCCAAGGAGAAGCAAGCAACTAAGCTTGGGGATGCCCCGAGTGGCATCCTCTCTTTCTTCTAACGACCATCGATATTTTACTTGGAGCTATATTTTTATTCGTCACATATCATGAGTTTTGCTTGGAGCGTCTTGTATTATAGGAGTCTTTGCTTGATTTTATTTTTAGTTTGTCACAATTATCCTTGCTAGACACACATATTTGAGAGAGCCAAAATTATGCTATGATTTGTTAGAATTGCTCTATATGCTTCACTTAAATGTTTTGAGCTATGGAATTGCTCTAGTGCTTCACTTATATCTTTTTGAGAACGGTGTGCTTTAAATTTTTGAAGAAATACCCTCATGCTTCATTTATATTATTTTGAGAGACAAAATTTTTATGCTCATGTTCTTCACTTAAATTTATTTGTGCTTGTCAAAAGCAATGGCAATATATGAAACTAGTCCCAAAGTGATAGATATTCAAGAGGGATATAATAAAAACTTTCATGAAGATCATTGGACAAATTAAACTTTATTCATTGTAATAGTTTTGAGACATGGATAGTAATATGTGAGTCATGTTGGTGAGTAATTATGCTTTAGTAAGAATATTGGTGTTAAGGTTTGTGATTCCCTATGCAAGCACGAAAGTCAATAGTTATGCAATGAAATTACATCCTACTTGTGGTGCATTATTCGGTGTTAGTTATGCTTAATGCCCATTTATGTGAATTTTCGTTTCTTGGTTGGTTGCTTCTCAATCTATTTGCTAGCCTCCACTTGTACTAAGTAGAAATACTGCTTGTGCATCCAAAATCCTTAAACCCAGTTTTGCCATATGAGTCCACCATACCTACCTATATGCGGTATTTCCGTGCCGTTCCAAGCAAATTTGTATGTCCCATCTCTAATTTTCAAAATGAATTTCCTTTTTGTGTGCTCCTACCGCTCATGAAGCGGTAGGGGGTGGCCAATATTTTTCCATGCTAGGTGTGTTATTATGAAGATGAGTGTTTATTCACTTGTAATTGCACGAGAGTACGGCAGTAATAGGGATGCCCAGTCCCGAAATGAAAAACAAAATTACTTTATGTTGACAAATAATAAATTCCTTGGAAAGTGTTGGTATGGAAGGCAACCGGGGATACGGCTAGCCATGGATTGTGAAAGAATGGTGGAAAAAGGAATAAACTTTATTTTATGTTTGGGAAAGGCATGCCACCCAAAATATTTCTCTCTCTCAATTTAAGCTTTGAGCTCTGGCACCTCTACAAATCCCTACTTCCCTCTGCGAAGGGCCTATCTATATACTTTATGCAATTTTTATTTTTAATTTGAGTCTCCATCTTCTCTTATAAAGCACCAACTAGGGGGCACTATGATCATACTTGTGCATTGGGTGTAGCTAATATTCGAGTGTGTTTCATGAATGGATCAATGATTGAGCATGATGGGTTAGGGATAACTTTCTTTAGTGTTGATATTTTGAAAGACATGGTTGCTTATTGGTATGCTTGAGTATTAAATTCTTCATGTCAAAACTAGACTATTGCTTTGAACCATCTAAAAAGTCCAAATGTCCATGCTACCAAAGAAAAGAATACGTGATGAACATGTTAGGCAGCATTCCACATAAAAAATTGTTTTTATCATTTAACTACTCGAGGACGAGCATGAACTAAGCTTGGGGATGCTGATACGTCTCCAACGTATCTATAATTTTTGATTGTTCCATGTTGTATTATTATCAATCTTGGATGTTTTATAATCATTTTATAGCAACTTTATATCATTTTTTGGGACTAACCTATTGACATAGTGCCCAGTGCCAGTTGCTGTTTTTTGCTTGTTTTTGACTTCGCAGAATATCAGTACCAAACGGAGTCCAATTGCCACGAAACTTTCTGGAGATTTTTTTTGGACCAGAAGACAACTTGTGAGCCAAGGAAGCACCTGGGGGAGGCCCGTGGGGCCCACGATACACCAGGGCGCGCCAGAGGCCCCTGGCGCGCCCTGATGTATCGTGGGGCCCACGGAGGTCTTTTCCACCGCCTCTCAGCTCTATAAATCCTCGGAAATTTCAGAAACCCTAGAGTAAGAGACGAAACACAATTCCAGGCACCGCAAGTTCCACAACCACGAGATCCAATCTAACACCATCATAAAGGAGTTCATCATCCTCATGGGTGCCTCTCCGATGATGCGTGAGTAGTCCACCATAGACCTACGGGTCTGTAGGCAGTAGATAGATGTCTTTCCTCTCTCTCTTTTGATTCTCAATACAATTGTCTCTTGGAGATATATTTGATGTAATGACTTTTTGCGGTGTGTTTGTTGGGATCTGATGAAGTTTGAGTTCATGATCAATTTCAATCCATGAATATTATTTGAGTCTTGTTTGATCTCTTATATGCATGATTATTGATTGCCTCGTATTTTCTTCTTCGAATCTTTGGTTTAGTTAGGTCAACTAGATCAATTTTTCTTGCCATGGGAAGAGGTGCTTTGTGATGGGTTCGATCTTGCGGTGTCCTCTCCCAGTGACAGAAGAGGCAGCGAGGCATGCATGTATCATTGTTATTAAGGATAACAAGATGGGGTCTATTCCTACATGAATAGATCTTGTCTACATCATGTCATCATTCTTATTGCATTACTCCATTTCTCCATGAACTTAATACACTAGATGCATGCTGGATAGCGGTCGATGTGTGGAGTAATAGTAGTAGATGCAAAATCGTTTCAGTCTACTAATCTTGGACGTGATGCCTATATATTGATTATTGCCTTGGATATCGTCATGATTATTTGATCTTCTATCAATTGCCCAACAGTAATTTGTCTACCCACCGTGTGCTATTTTCTTGAGAGAAGCCACTAGTGAAATCTACGGCCCCCGGGACTATTCTTTTAACATATTGCTTTCCGATCTATCTTTTTCCGCATTTGTTTTCAGATCTATTATTCCAAAAACTCAAAAATACCTTGCTGCACTTTTTATTTGCATCTTTTATTTTGTGTTCTTGTGCGATCTATTTATCTCATACAAACTAATATATCTTTTTACCGTGGAGAGATTGACAACCTCTCTTACGCGTCAGGTTGCAAGTATTTGTTCTTTGTATGTAGGTACCGTTTACATAGTGTTGCTTTGTTCTCCTACTTGTTCGATAACCTTGGTTTCATAACTGAGGGAAATACTTACCGTAGTTGTGTTGCATCATCCCTTCCTCTTTGGGGAAATACCGACGCAGTCTCAAGCCACGTCAACGCGCGGTGGTTAACTCCTCCCAACCTCCTCCCTAGGGGCACGTGATAAGTGCTTTGCTTCTAGGGAGCTAATAGAGGACACAATAAGTATCCGAGTTCCTTCTGACTAATGTGAGTTTGTGGACCGTAAACACTTCCCATCCTTTCTTTATTTTGCTAGCCTCTTCGGTACCGTGCATTGCCCCTTCTCAGCTCGAGATTGTTGCATATTTCACCGTTGCATCCAAACCCTGTGATATGATACGCTCTTTGACACATAAGCCTCATTATATCTTCCTCAAAATAGCCACCATACCTACCTATCATGGCATTTCCATAGCCATTCCGAGATATATTGCCATGCAGCTTCCACCGTTACCATTCATATGACTTGAGCATTCATTGTAACTTTGCTTTGCATGATCATATAGCTGGCATGATATTTGTGGCAAACCCACTGTTCGTCATTACATACATGTTACGCGAGTATCATTGCACATCCTGGTACACTGTGATAACCCACAAGTGTAGGGGATCGTTTGTAGCCTTTTTCGATAAATAAGAGTGTCAAACCCAACGAGGAGCTAAAGGTAGAACAAATATTCCCTCAAGTTCTATCGACCACCGATACAAATCTACGCACACTTTAACGTTTGCTTTACCTAGAACAAGTATGAAACTATTTTGTAGGTGATAGGATAGTTTGCACGAATAAAACTAGAAGTACTTTGCGGGAATAAAACTACGAGTAAATTGCAAGATAATAAAAGTTAGTTGTTTAGTAGAAAGCTTTTGTCAAACAAGAAGGTTATTTGTCCCTAGGCAATTGATAACTAGACCGGTAATCATTATTGCAATTTTATATGAGGGAGAGGCATGAGCTAACATACTTTCCTTACTTGGATCATATGCACTTATGATTGGAACTCTAGCAAGCATCCGCAACTACCAAAGATCATTAAGGTAAACCCCAACCATAGCATCAAGTATCAAGTCCTCTTTACTCCCATACGCAACAACCCACCTACTCGGGTCTGTGCTTCTGTCACTCACGCCACCCACCATAAGCAAATCATGAACATATTGGAACACCCTACAGCGGGGATCCCTAACGTTTGCGTGACACGGAGGGCACCATAGGACAGCACAAAAATAAAACATACAACTCGTACCAACCACGATCATCAATTAGCCCATAGGACAAAACGGATCTACTCAAACATCATAGGATAGCCACATATCATTGGGAAATAAGATATGGAGTTGAGCACCATGTTTAAGTAGAGATTACAGTGGGGAAGAGAGGTGTTACACCGCTGCATAGAGGGGGAGAGAGTTGGTGTTGACGACGGCGAAGTTGTTGGTGTAGATCGCCGTCACGATGATTGCCCCGGCGGAGTTCCGGCGCCACCGGGAGAGAGGGGGAGATAGCCCCCCTCCTTCTTCTTCCTTGGCCTCCCACTAGATGGGAGGAGAGTTCCCCCTCTGGTCCATGGCCTCCATGGCGGAGGAGGGGAAGGAGCCCCTCCGAGATTGGATGTCCCTCTCTGTTCTCTTCTGTTTTGCGTTCCTGTTTTCTGGCCGAAAACTGTTTCTTATATTCCCGGAGATCCGTAATTCTGACTGCGCTGAGATTTAACATGACTTTTTTCCGGATATAAGCTTCCTTGCGCCCGAAGTAGATCTCCAACCAACTTACGAGGAGGCCACGATACACCACCACGCGCCTGGGCCCTGGGGCGCGCCCTGGTGTCTCGTGGTGGCTGTGGGCCTCCTTTTGCGTTGATTCCACCTCCCAAAAATGACAAATATTCCAAAATAATTCTCCGTAAATTTTTATCGCGTTTGGACTTCGTTTGATATGGATATTCTGCGAAACAAAAAACATGTAACAAACAGGAACTGGCACTGGGCACTAGATCAATATGTTAGTCCAATAAATCATATAAAATGTTTGCCAAAAATATGTGAAAGTTGTATAATATTGGCATGAAACAATCAAAAATTATAGATACGATGGAGACATATCAGCATCCCCAAGCTTAATTCCTGCTCGTCCTCGAGTAGGTAAATGATAAAAAAAGATAATTTTTGATGTGGAATGCTACCTAGCATAATCTTGATAATATATCTAATCATGGCATGAATATTAAGACATGAGTGATTCAAAGCAATAGTCTATAATTTGACATAAAGACATTAATACTCAGGTATCCCAACAAACAATCATGTCTTTCAAAATATCAAGGTTGAAGAACGCTATCCCTACAAAATCATATAGCCTTGTCATGCTCTGTCTTCTTAACACAAAGTATAAATCATGTACTACGTACCCCGGTGTCAGCCAAGCAATTGGTTCATACTTTTTAACGCGCTTCAGCATTTACAACTCTCACGCAATACATGAGCGCAAGCCATGGATATAGCACTATGGATGGAATAGAATGCGGTGGTAGACATTAATATAGAGAAGACAAAAAGGAAGATAGTCTCGCATCGAAGCGGCTAATCAACGGGCTATGGAGATGCCCATCAATTGATATCAATGTGAGGAGTAGGGATTGCCATGCAACGGATGCACTAAGAGCTATAAGTGTATGAAAGCTCAAACTGAAACTAAGTGGGTGTGCATCTAACTCTATAATGAGAAATTCCCACTAGTATATATGAAAGTGACAACATAGGAGACTCTCTATATGAAAAACATGGTGCTACTTTGAAGAAGAAGTGTGGAATTAGCATGCACTTCTCTCTTTTTCTCTCTTTTTTTTCTTTTTTTCTTTTTTTTCTTCTTCTTCTTTTTTTTTCTTTTTTTCTTTTTATATTTGTCCGGAGCCTCATCCCGACTTGTGGGGGAATCATAGTTTCCATCATCCTTTCCTCACTGGGACATGCTCTAATAATGAATAATGATGATCATCACACTTCTATTTACTTACAACTCAATATTACAACAAAGTATGACTCTATATGAATGCCTCTTGCAGTTTACCATGACGTGCAATGATCTAGCATAGCAAAGATATCAAAAAACGGACAAGCCATGGAAACATCATGCTAGCTATCTTATGATCATGTAAAGCAATATGACAATGAATGCTCAAGTCATCAAAACGGAAGCGGTGGAAGTTGCATGGCAATATATCTCGGAATGGCTATGGAAATGCCATAATAGGTAGGTATGGTGGTTGTTTTGAGGAAGATATAATAAGGCTTATGTGTGATGGAGCGTATCATATCACGGGGTTTGGATGCACCGGCGAAGTTTGCACCGACTCTCGAGGTGAGAAAGGGAAATGCACGGTACCGTAGAGGCTAGCAAATTACGGAAAGGTAAGAGTGCGTATAATCCATGGACTCACATTAGTCATAAAGAACTCACATACTTATTGAAAAAGTTTATTAGACCTCGAAGCAAAGTATTACTACGCATGCTCCTAGGGGGAGGTTGGGAGGAGTTAACCATCGCGCGCCCCCGACCTTCACACAAAGATAGACAATCAAGGATAAATTGTGCTCCAACTTCCTGGCATAACGGGAGACTATACACGCATGCTTCGGGAATCACAAACCTTAACTCCAATATCTTACTAAACACAATCATCCACTAGTACCTCCCACATATTATCATCTCTATATCGCAAAACTATTGCAAGGAATCAAACATAGTGTTGGGGATATAACCCCACGGTTAACCCTGTTGGCGACTCATAGTGCAAGAGACTAAGCCAGCCCAGGAAGGCAAGACGTGAAGACGACGACTTACAGATGGGCCAGTCGAAGGCCTAAAGCCTGGTGGCGACTCAAGGCCCGAAAGGGTAAACTGCCATGTGAAGACTTATCTTGGAAGACTAGGAAAGTAGAACCTGGGTCGGTTACGTTGTGTAACCCGACCCGGACTCTTGTAAGCCCAGGGCCTAAACCTATGTATATAAAGTGAGCCCCTGCGGCGGGTTGAAGAAAAAAGGAGAGGGGAAGAAAGACAGACAAGCCTTACGGCGAGAGAGATCAAGCAATCGAGAGTTAGGGCAAGCAAGCCACCCCTTGTACTCGATATACCAGTTAATACAGCTTAAGCAGGACGTAGGCCTTTACCTCCACCGTGAGGGGCCGAACCTGGGTAAACCCGTGTCCCTTGTCCCGCTTAACCCCTTTGAGTCCACTTCCATGGCGTTGACTCCGAACCTAAGCCTTCGGGCATCTGCCGTGACAAAACCACGACAGTTGGCGCCCACCGTGGGGCTAGCGCTCGGTGGTGTTGAGTTCTCAAAGGGTGCTCTCCTCGGGGGCGAGGGGTACGTGGTCGGCGAGATGACTAAGAGCCGCCGCGGAAAGCTTTACATCGACGACGCCAGCTGGGGTCCTGAGGCTGACTCAATCGAGTACGGCTTCCGGGTCCCCTTTGGTGGAATCCATGTCTTCATCGGCAAGATTGGCGGATCTGAACCCGGGCCGGATATCTGCACCAACATCGTCGAGCCGGCCCGGCGCAAGCAACCCGCCCCAAGCATGCAACCCGCCCGTTCTGACCCGGGCAGGAAGCATGTCTTCGTCGGCTTCACTCAGGGCGTAGAACTTGAGGGTTCTGTGTCCGAGGAAGAAACTCACGACTACTCCGGGGAGGAATCTTCATGTGGGGAGACGAAATCGATCTATCAGCTTCAGGATGGAGGGCTTGGGGGCTACGACGAGCCTTACCCCGAGTCAGAATACCATGAGCCGGAGGGTTATGAGCCTCCAAGTCATGCAGCCGTCTTCATGGCCGGTTCAGCGGCGGCTCAGGGCAGTACACCTGCTGGTGCGACCGTGTCCGGGTCAGGCGCGACCCCGGCTCAAATTCTCCTGGATCTGATGAACGAGCTTACAACCTTGATGGCAACTGAGGTCACTGCTGCGAACCAAGCGGCCCGCAATGCAGAAATCACTAGGTTGAAGGATCGGATGGCCGCGGTGCAGCAGGAAGTTAACGAGCTGAAGGCTCAGATGGATGCTGAGGCGGAGCGCCTTAAGGCAGACGCTCTTCGCCTCGAGATAGAGCAACAGTCGGCCGCGGCGGTTCAGCGGATAAGATATCAGTCCCGCTTGCCGGAGCAGTATGAAGCTAGGAATCTTTTCAACACGCCAGGAACGGGACGAAGTGTGCCTTTGGCCATAACCCGGACGGCGGAAATACCTGGGAGCCGGGCGGCGGTTCAGCGTCAAGACCCGCCACGACGGGGCCAAAACCTGCCACCGCTTTATCCGACACCGCAGGGTCATTATTCTAACCTGGCGGAGAACATGGTGGCAGCAGCAACCAGGCTTGATACAATTCCGATCCCCGATGAGGCGCCTTATGCAGAAGAGGTGTGGAACGCCATCGGATACCTGCGCACGGCGATGGCCCAGCAGGAGAAGTATAATTACAGCCGGAGTCGCGTGCACTCAACGCCCATCCACAGCCGTAGCTACAGCCGGCGTTATGAGTCGCCGGCGGTTTCTAGTAGCGAACGACATCGTAACCCGCCGCAAGCGGATCGGGCGGCTCTGGATGCTCAGACATTGGTGGATCAGGTGAGAGCACGGCGAGAAGAGGCGGCTCAGGCAGCGGCGGCGTCTCAGGAACACACAGTCGCCCCTTCCATTTCAGGAGGAGCGGGGTTGACTGCCAGGGCTGTGGGGATGCCATGTCTGGTACCGGCTCTGCGGAATGAGCGTCTGCCGAAGGATTTCAAGGGTCCTCGTAAGGTGCCCAATTACACTGCTAATTTACCTCCAGAGGCCTGGGTTGAAAGTTATGAGCTAGCCATGGAGATGTTGGATGTTAGTGATGCGGTCTGCGCCAAGTATTTCATCATGATGCTGGAAGGGCCGGCTCGCACATGGTTGAAGGGTTTGCCGCCCAACACCATTAACTCCTGGGCCGAGTTAAGGGCGAAATTCATCAAAAAATTTAAAGGAACATGCAAGCAGCCCATGACGATTGTGGATTTGGACCATTGTGTACAGCGTGAGGACGAGTCGGCTCATCACTGGGTCCGGCGGGTCTCTACTATCATCCACTCTTCGGAGCAGATTACGGCGGCTCAGGCGGTTTTAATTCTTGAGAAGAACTGTCACTTCACGCCTCTGAAGCAGAAGCTTGGCCGGCTCAAGCGGTCATGTCAAGACATGGGGGAGCTCATGGCGGCTCTCACCAAGTATGCAGATTCTGACAATACGAAGGACCCGGGCTCTGATGAGGAGAAATCAGGTCAGGGGAAGAAGGGTAACAATGGCAAGGGTCAACAGCCGGGTACGGCTGGAAGTAACAACGCTGGAAAGCGGAAACACCCGGAAGGCGGGTCAGAGCTAGTGGATAATACCAACACTGGGAATAACCGTGCTAAGGGCAATGGGAATTATAGACAGCCTTTTAACAGGGGTAAGATTCCTCTAGAGGAGATGCTTAATAGACCTTGTCCAGAGCACAGCCGGAATGGCAAGCAAGCAGATCATACATGGGGAAATTGCAGCGTTATGCAGGATTTCCGGAACTACAGCATTCAGCAGCATCGTAACAACGGTAATGGCCCGTCGGGCGGCTCAGGGCCGGGCGGCCAGGGTCAAGGCAACCAAGGAGGTCATAACCAACAGTCTGGTGGCGGAAGCCAGCAGCAGAATAACCAGTCAGGGTATCAGAGTAACCCGAAGCAGCTCAGCGGGGGTCAGTACCACGTCTTCACAACCAGCCTTGACAAGCGGGAACGGAAGGTACGCAAACGGGCGGTTAACGCGGTCATGCCGGCTCTCCCACAGTATCTCAAGTGGTCTGAGTATGACATCACTTGGAGCAGGGCGGATCACCCGCCACGTGTTGATAACCCGGGGCAGCTAGCCTTAGTAGTTGCCCCCCAAGTGGGAGGATACAAGTTCACTAAAGTACTTATGGATGGCGGCAGCAGCATCAACATCTTGTACTATGACACCTTTCGCCGGATGAACTTACTTGACAAGGATCTTAAGCATTCTTCAACAGTTTTTCACGGTGTGGTACCAGGAAAGTTGGCTTACCCAGTCGGGAAGATCTCTTTGGAAGTGGCTTTTGGTGATGAACACAACTACAGGGTGGAGTCTCTATGGTTTGAGGTGGTCAAGATCAAGAGCCCGTACCACGCTATTTTTGGACGGCCGGCTTACGCGAAGTTCATGGCCAGACCCTGTTATGTGTATTTGCAGCTCAAGATGCCCAGCTTGGAGGGAACGATTACTGTACATGGTGATCGGAAGACGGCTATGGAATGTGAGGAAGGTGATGCGGCTTACGCAGAGATAAGCTGTGTAGAGGCAGAACTTAATTTCTATAAGCAGAATGTTGACCCGGCAGATATGACCTCTCTGAAGAAACCCAACACGGAATCTGAGCCGCCCCTCAAGTTTTTGGCAGAAGATACTAAGTTGGTGGACTTTAAACCGGGCGACTCATCACAGCAGTTCACTATTGGGGCCAATATGGACCCCCAATAGGAAAGCGCGCTCATCGAATTCATCCGTCAGAATCGGGACATCTTTGCATGGAAGCCTTCTGACATGCCGGGTGTACCGAGAGAATTCGCTGAGCACCATCTTAATGTGGATCCTAAGTTTAAGCCGGTTAAACAGTTCCTCCGGCGGTTTAATGAAGAGAGACGTAAAGCCATTGGAGAAGAGGTGGCCCAGCTCTTGGCTGCAGGGTTCATCGTCGAAGTGTTTCACCCGGAGTGGCTTGCTAACCCGGTGTTGGTACTTAAGAAGAACGGCACGTGGCGCATGTGTGTGGATTACACGGATCTCAACAAGGCGTGCCCGATTGATCCTTTTGCCCTCCCCCGCATTGATCAAATCATTGATGCCACGGCGGGTTGCGAGAGCCTATGTTTCCTGGATGCTTACTCCGGGTATCATCAGATCAAGATGGCGGTTAAGGACCAAGAGAAGACGGCTTTCATAACGCCTTTTGGTGCTTTCTGATATGTGTCTATGCCTTTTGGGCTCAAGAGTGCCCAGGCGACTTATCAGCGCTGTGTGCAGAACTGTCTTCACAATCAAATCGGGCGCAATGTTCATGCTTATGTGGATGATATTGTGGTTAAGTCTCGGAAGAAGGAGACTCTGCTCAAAGACCTGAAGGAGACGTTTGATAATCTACGGGTTTACAAAATGATGCTTAACCCGGCCAAGTGTGTTTTTGGAGTTCCAGCAGGAAAACTCTTGGGGTTTCTAGTTTCAGAGCGAGGCATTGAAGCTAACTCGGACAAGATAAAAGCTATTACCTCCCTGTCAGAACCGAAGTGTGTTAACGATGTTCAGCGCCTGGCGGGTCGAATCGCTGCGTTAAGCCGGTTCACAAGCCGCCTGGGCGAGAAAGCTATCCCCCTGTATCAGATGATGAAGAAGACAGACAACTTCATCTGGAGTAAGGAGGCGGGTGAGGCGTTTGAAGCTCTTAAGAGGCAGCTGTCTGAGCCGCCCGTCTTGGCTGCTCCGATTGAGAAGGAACCTTTGCTCCTCTACGTGGCGGCTAATAACAGAGCAGTCAGTGCCGCAGGGGTTGTGGAGCGAAAGGAAGCAGGGAAGGAATATCCGGTTCAGAGGCCGGTTTACTACATCAGTGAGGTGTTGAGTGAGTCTAAGCAGAGGTACCCCCATTGGCAGAAGCTGGTGTATGGGATGTTCATGGCGAATCGCAAGCTGAAGCACTATTTCTTGGGGCACCCGATTACTGTGGTGAGCTCTGCCCCGTTGGGGGACATAATTCAGAACAGGGAGGCCACTGGTCGGATTGCAAAGTGGGCATTGGAACTTGGGCCTCTCAACCTTATGTACGTGCCTCGTACGGCTGTCAAGTCTCAAGCTTTGGTGGATTTCATTAACGACTGGACAGAGCTGCAGGCGCCCGAGGAAAAGCCGGATAACACTTATTGGACGATTCACTTTGACGGGTCTAGACAGCTAGAAGGCTCGGGGGCTGGGGTTGTCTTAACCTCCCCTAAAGGTGATAAGTTCTGTTATGTGCTCAGACTAATGTTTACCTGTACTAACAATGCAGCTGAGTACGAGGCCCTGCTTCATGGTCTCCGCGTGGCGAAAGAGATGAGCCTGAGCCGGGTTCGATGCCTTGGCGATTCAGACCTCGTGGCTCAGCAGGTTTCAGGCACTTGGGACGCCAAAGACCCAAGGATGGCGGCTTATCGTCAGGCGGTGGATGAAATTGCTGGTCACTTCAAAGGCTATCAGGTGGACCATATTGACCGTCGCAAGAATGAGGCAGCTGACGCATTGGCAAGACTCGGCTCACAACGTAAGCCGGTACCGCCTAACGTCTTCTTGGACGTGTTACACCACCCGTCTGTCAAGCTGCCTTCAGAGGAAGACCTGGCTGTCCCTGACCCGGAGGGGCCATTGGTGGCGGCTCTACATGCTACTCCTGACTGGACGTTGCCTTACTTGGCATATCTGACGCGCGGCGAGTTACCAGAGGATGAGATCTTGGCCAGACAAATCATAAGGCGGTCTAAATCTATGACTATCCTCAATGGCGAGTTACATAGACGCAGCGTCACCAGCGTCTTTCAGCGGTGTGTTTCACCAGAAGAGGGTAAGGAGATTTTAAATGAAATTCACGCTGGCGACTGTGGTCATCATACCGGCTCAAAATCTTTGGTGGCCAAGGCTTTCCGTCATGGTTTCTTCTGGATGACGGCTCATAAGGACGCGGAAGACCTGGTTCTTAAGTGTGCCGGATGTCAGAAGTTTGGGCGTCGTGCTCACGTGCCGGCTCAGGAGCTGCGTATGATTCCAATTACTTGGCCGTTTGCGGTCTGGGGGCTTGACATGGTTGGACCCTTCAAGAGATCTAAAGATAAGAAGACCCACCTTTTGGTGGCGGTGGATAAATTTACCAAGTGGGTGGAAGCTGAGCCGGTCAGTAAGTGTGACGCGGCTACGGCGGTTGAATTTATCAAGAAGTTAATCTACCGTTTTGGTTATCCTCACAGTATCATCACTGATAATGGTACAAACCTGTCCAAGGGGGCTATGCAGACGTTTTGTGAGAGTGAACATATCCGGCTTGATGTTTCGGCGGTTGCTCATCCACAGTCCAATGGTCAGGCGGAGCGTGCTAACCAGGAGATCTTGAAAGGTATCAAGCCCCGGCTTATGGTTCCTTTGCAGCAAACACCGGGTTGTTGGGTTGAGGAGTTACCATCAGTGATATGGAGCATCAATACTACTCCCAATAGATCGACGGGTTATACACCTTTCTTCATGGTTTACGGCGCGGAAGCTGTATTACCAAGCGACATACGTCATGACTCGCCGCGTGTGGCGGCTTATGTTGAGCAAGACAACGAGATGGCGCGTCAGGATGCGCTAGATGCTCTGGAGGAGAAACGTGATCTGGCGGCGGCTCGTTCAGCGATTTATCAGGAAGACCTGCGTCGCTATCACAGCCGCAGAGTTAAGACCCGGACGTTTCAAGAAGGCGACTTAGTGTTGCGTTTGATTCAAGACCAGACGGATATGCATAAGCTATCTCCTCCATGGGAAGGGCCTTTTGTGGTCAGCAAGAATCTCAACAATGGGTCATACTACCTAGTTGACGTGCGAGACGAGTCAAATACCTCTGGGCAGGAGACCCGCTGGCCGTGGAACATAGCTCATCTACGGCCTTATTACACTTGAGTCGTTGACTCCCGTCGTTGTACATATCACATATATGATAAATAAAGTTGGCATCCCCATAAGCCGGGGCCTCTGCCGTTTTTTCGTGTATCTCAGATGGTGCACAAGTTATGTCATCGACAAGGTCAAATTGGGGTGCAGCGAGTTTAATACTTACCCCCTCTTTGATGACTTATTCCAAAATTGGGGTGCAGCGAGTTGAGAACTTACCCCCTCTTTTGATGATTTTTTCCAAATTGGGGTGCAGCGAGTTTAATACTTACCCCCTCTTTGATGACTTATTCCAAAATTGGGGTGCAGCGAGTTGAGAACTTACCCCCTCTTTTGATGATTTTTTCCAAATTGGGGTGCAGCGAGTTTAATACTTACCCCCTCTTTGATGACTTACTCCAAAATTGGGGTGCAGCGAGTTGAGAACTTACCCCCTCTTTTGATGATTTTTTCCAAATTGGGGTGCAGCGAGTTTAATACTTACCCCCTCTTTGATGACTTATTCCAAAATTGGGGTGCAGCGAGTTGAGAACTTACCCCCTCTTTTGATGATTTTTTCCAAATTGGGGTGCAGCGAGTTGAATACTTACCCCCTCTTTGATGACCTTTTTTCAAAATTGGGGTGCAGCGAGTTAGCCACTCACCCCCTCTTTTGATAACCTCTCCAACATTGGGGTGCAGCGAGTTGGCCACTTACCCCCTTTTTGGATGACTTGTAAGAGCAGAGAACATCATACATCATGCATTGCATCATGCATCGTACATTGCATCATACGTCATGCATTGCATCATACATCACACTTACATATCATTCCGGTTTTGACAAGCCGGGTCAAGGAAAGATTATGAAACAAGATGCAAGACCATGAAAGACATCTCCGGGTTGTGCTGTTATAAGCCGCCCTGACAACAATACAGAAGTTTTCTGTCTTGTTTATTTTGCAGGTTTTATCTTTTCTGATAAGCCGCCATGGACCTTGAAAGCATGGTTGAGAGTAAGAGCATATGAAAGATATCATTGCAGCAAGACTATTCAAAAAGGGTTATACGTGCACGAAGGCACGACTCAGGCATTTCAGATGTCTCTACAGCTATTACAAAAGCTCCCCATGGAGTACAAGACAAGGCAAGATTAAAGTTTTTTTACAAAAGACAGCCTTGGCGGCTCAGACAGGCCAAGTTATCAGTTTCAGCCGAAAGTACAGCTCGCTGGCTAGTCATCCTTCGCCGGGTCTTCGACCTCTTCGATCTAAAGATTGTCGACATCCCAGTTGCAGCGTGTTAAGGCCTCAAATTGGGTCTGGTCGAAGAAGGGAGATGCATCAAGGTCAGGAGTGAAGAGCTGCTTACGACGTGCGGGAGTCAGGCTCCTCGATTCAAAGGTTGGGCCGCGCACGCGTTTGTTTTTCGCGTCATAAGCCGCCTGGTATGTGGAAAGGTCTAACTCATTGGCAAGACTTGAGGCCAGCACCCGGGAATCTTTCATACATTTGACGTAGTCGGCTTCTATGAAATCTGAGTCGTCGACCTTTTTGGCTGGGAACCCGTCCGTCATTTCCGCTGTAGTTAACTCCGGGGCAAAAGCAAGACACCGGCTTAAAGCAGCCATGGCTCCCTGCCTGGCGGCTGACCATTTGAGTTCTCCAACCTGTTTGGGCAGGGTGGATAGAAGTTCTATCACCCCCTTCATATGCTTTGGGATGCATTTCTCGGTCAGCATCGCCTTCATGGTGCAGAGGGTCCCGCAATATAACTGTTCGGTTAAGGAGTAGATGGCTTTCAGCTTAATCACGCTGTCAGAAGCGAGTTGGCGGCTCCGTTCACCTGCAAGATAGTCAAGTATTATAAGCCGCCTGTATGAGTTATTCAACAAGACAAGGTAATTTTCAAGTGCTTGGCACTTACCGAAGATCGCATAGGTCATTCTGGAGATATGGTCTTTGAGAGTTTGTAGCTCATCGGACACAACCTTAAGCCGGTTTTCAGTGTCGTTGGCTCGTTGGGATATAGCAGCTTTTTCCGCCTCAGCCGTCTTCTGATAAGCAGCGAGTTCAGCCCGGGTTTTCTCCAGCTCTGTCACGGCAACTCGCCATTTATTGTCCGCCTCAGCCCTGGCGGCTTGTTGCACAGTGAAATTCGACTCAGCAGTTGTTAAAGCTTCCTGCGTTACGCAAAAGACAGTTTCAAAGGTTTTCAGTCAGGATATGATTCGCACATTGGTAAAACTATTGTGTTGTAAGTCTCAAGCAGATTGCAAGCAATATACTTGACACTTGGGGGCTAATGCCTGTGTTTTCCTCTAAGTCTACATGGCAGTCCCAGTTCATCTTTGTTAAAGTTAAGCCGGCACTTGGGGGCTACACAGAGCTCTCCAAAGTTTACAATGGAGTTCTGGCTCATCGTCATGACCCGAACTCGGGGGCTACACTTGGATCAACCCTTTCAATTAAGTACCGGCTCAATATCAGTATTAACCCGATACTTGGGGGCTACAGGTATTATAATTTGAAGTATGACAAGAAGTATAAGACCCGGTCTACTATTTTGCAAGACTAAACCGGATCTTGGGGGCTACATAAGGGTATAAGGAAAGCAAGAAAGGAGCAGTACCTCAAATTTGGACTTCATAAGGCTAACAAGTTTTCGCTCCATGTTGTGGCTTGCGCTGAGGCGATTTAAATAGCCGGCATGAAGATCATCTGTAGACATCTTTTCCAACGAGGGCAATGCAAAGTCGAATCTTTCTGGCGAGTTCTCTTTAGCCTTGCCGGTGTGTCTTGTCAGCACATGAGAGGTCGATTGATAACCCGCCCTAGTAAGAGCGACGTTTTTGGTAGCTGGAGAGCTCGGCGTTTGGAAGTCAGTTCGTGGAGGGCTCGTAGGAGCGACCGTATCATGAACAGCCGGCTCGTGGGACTGAGGATCATCGGCAGGTGTTTCTTTTATAGCTTCTGTAGGCTCAGCATGAGGTACAGGGGAAGCCGGCTTGGATTTCTCCGGCTCTTGGACAGTGGGGGCGGCTTCAGACCCGCCGGTTTTCTTCCGCTTCGCTTGAGCCCTAGAGAGCAAAAACAATTGTCAAATAAAAGACAAGATTGAAGAAAAATATAGTGCAAAGGAAAAATGCATACTCTGGGTTGATTCTCAATGGAGGCAGCTTAGTGGCCGTTGAGTCGCCAGACGAAGGGGGCGAGTCCTGGAAAAGTTACAATTCTTCAGGTAAAGTAAGGTTGCAAGACAAGACTATTAAGATGATCAGACTTGGGTAAAAAGTACCTCTGCAGGACGCTTCCGGGAAGCCGGGGAGTTGGGTAAGCCGCCCATCAGCTCCTCAGAGCCGGCACTCCGGGTCTGACGCCTGGAGGTGTGCTGTTGCTTTTTCAAAAGAAAATGGCAGTCCAAGTAAGCAAGAGGATGAGAGAATGGGACTTTTCGGATAACCCGCCGTTTCTTCTTTGGGGGAGAATTTTCTAAATCGGAGGAAATATTGATTACCTCAGGAGCGTCCACACGGCTGGTCTCTGGTTCAACCTATGAAATAAATATCGTCAGTAAGCTGTATAAAGAGACGGTCAGAAGAAGTCAAGCTTTACCTCTGAATCGTTAGACTCAGGAATGGAGGAGGCGGTGGTTCTCCTTTTATGAGCAAGGGTTTTACCCGCCCTGGGTTTCCTCACGGGCGGGTTGAGTTTTTTCTTCCAGAAATCTGAGACGGCCTGCGCACAAGCCGCCAGAGAGGTTAAAAGATGCAAATTAAAACGAGCAAGACGAAGATTGTAAGGTTTCCAGAAGTTTTTTCTTACAGGCGGAGCCGGGTTCTGGGCATAGAAGGGTCTCAGCCCAATTTTATCACAAATTTTCTGTTTTTCGCCGAGAAGATTTTTAACGCTATTGCTGATTTCCTGTTGTGACAATTGGGCGTTTGAGAAGCAGAGGGGGTCATTGGGTTCACCCGTGTATTCAAACATAAGCCGGTCACGCCGGCTCAGGGGCGATATTTGCCAACTGACCCAGCAGCGGGTCAGGTCGACACCAGTTAATCCGTTTGCAATCAAAGCTTTGATCTTGGCAATGGAAGTGGCATACTACGCTCTTTCAGTAGTGGATAGCCTGTCGGGAAGTTCTCCGGAGCTGGGAAGCCGGGTAGGGCGGTAACCCGGCAGCGGATTTTCACCCTCCGGAGAAGTGTATTTGCAATAAAACCAGGTCCTGTTCCAGTTCTTAGGATGACTTGGCAGGGTAGCAGATGGGTAAGGCACATCTCTCCGCCTCTGGATAGTCACGCCGCCGAGTTCCAGACTTGAGCCGCATGCTTTCTCAGTTTGGCGGTTGATATAATGGTAATCACGAAAAATGTCCACTGAAGGTTCTTCTTGCAGATACACCTCACTCAAGACTTGGAATTGGCAGATATTGGTGACTGAATTGGGGCCTATGTCCTGAGGGTGAAGCTTAAAAAGTGCAGAACATCTCGGAAGAATTTAGACCCGGGCGGGCTGAAGCCGCGGACGAGGTGGTCAGCGAAAACAACGACTTCTCCGTCTTGAGGTCTGGGTCTTTTCTCTAACCCGGGAGCCCGCCACTGAATGACGTCCCGAGCCGGTAACACGCCTATCTTCACATAGTCTAACAGTAGATCTTCGGTAACTCCGGATTGGACCCAGTCACAAGACGATGTTGCGCTTGACATATTGGCGGGTTAAGTGCTGAAATTTAAAAGCCAGAGGTATGTTGGCGGGTTAAGTGAAAGAAGCAATAGTCAAACTTTATGGCGAGTTACAAACATATGTGCTAAGCCGCCCGAAAGATCAATGGCGGGTCAGTCGTCAGTACCCCCAAGATGGCCCAAGATTTCACTAAGTATGGGACAAACAGATTTCACAATCTGTGGCAACATTTTTTGGATCTACGAGCGGTTCGAAAAGGGGGAAAAACACTAACCCTAGCAGACAGTGGAAGAACAGATAGATCAGGGACTCGTTAATGTTGGAGCAGAATCAATCCGTACAAGATACAAAGGGGGAGCTAATCACTACCGCAATGTATTTTGACTCGATTTGAATTAAAATACCGTTCCTAGCCCTAAGAACGCGAAGAACAGGGATGAACTCCGGCGAGCTCCATGAACAGTACAGATCTAATGCGAGTCCAGGGAGAGGCAGAAGCTTTACCTTGATGATTCGAGGGAAGAGCGGAGGAGCACCGCGGTTCTCTGGTCCCGATTGGGTTGGTGCAGTGGCCCGTTTCGAGTTCGCTGGAGAGGAGCGACGGCGGTGGGGTTGTTTGCTACAGTAGTCGCGACAGCGTCGGGAGGATGAAGAAGAAGTGACAGGGTAAAGGAGCGACCCTGTGCCCATTTATAAGGGTAGGTGGGGTAGTGAAACGGCAGGCCCGGAGATCGAGGAGGCGATATAGTTATCATGGCTGAGATGGCGCCTCGTTTCTCGGATGGCGGGTAAATGAAAGATTCATTGTGACGCCACTGTTGGATATGGCGGGTTAGGGAAGACCAGTCAAAGTTGCAGTTCCAGAAGACCCGCAGAAGACTCGCCAACTGAAGAATTTAAATTGACATGAACAGGTTCAAATCAATTTGGGGCCTAATGTTGGGGATATAACCCCGCGGTTAACCCTGTTGGCGACTCATAGTGCAAGAGACTAAGCCAGCCCAGGAAGGCAAGACGTGAAGACGACGACTTACAGATGGGCCAGTCGAAGGCCTAAAGCCTGGTGGCGACTCAAGGCCCGAAAGGGTAAACCGCCATGTGAAGACTTATCTTGTAAGACTAGGAAAGTAGAACCTGGGTCGGTTACGTTGTGTAACCCGACCCGGACTCTTGTAAGCCCAGGGCCTATACCTATGTATATAAAGGTGAGCCCCTGCGGCGGGTTGAAGAAAAAAGGAGAGGGGAAGAAAGACAGACAAGCCTTACGGCGAGAGAGATCAAGCAATCGAGAGTTAGGGCAAGCAAGCCGCCCCTTGTACTCGATATACCAGTTAATACAGCTTAAGCAGGACGTAGGCCTTTACCTCCACCGTGAGGGGCCGAACCTGGGTAAACCCGTGTCCCTTGTCCCGCTTAACCCCTTTGAGTCCACTTCCATGGCGTTGACTCCGAACCTAAGCCTTCGGGCATCTGCCGTGACAAAACCACGACAGTTTTATGTAGGATTTTATGACTAACCATGCAAATGACCAATTCCTGTTGACTCTCTAAACAGATATAAGTGAAGCAAGAGAGTTTAATTCTTTCTACAAAAGACCATGCTATAATAAATATAAGTGAAGCAAAAAAGAGCATTCTACAAATAACGGTTTTCTATGTGAAGAGAAACAAGCAATCCAAACTTCAAATGATATAAGTGAAGCACATGAAGCATTCTATAAAGCCATACTCAAAGGATATAAGTGAAGTGCAATGAGCATTCTATAAATAAACCATGGACTATCTCATACCAGCATGGTGCATAAAAGAAAAGTGAAAACTAAACACAAAAGACGCTCCAAGATTTACACATATCACATGAACGAAACGAAAATGAAAACATACCGATACTTGTTGAAGAAAGATGGGATGCCTTCTGGGGCATCCCCAAGCTTAGACACTTGAGTCCCCTTGGATATTTACTTGGGGTGCCTTGGGCATCCCCAAGCTTGAACTCTTGCCTCTCCTCCTTCTCCTCATATCGAGACCTCCTCGATCTTTGAACACTTCATCCACACAAAACTTAACAGAAAACTGGTGAGATCCGTTAGTATAATAAAGCAAATTACTACTTTAAGTGCTATTGCAAACCCATTCATATTTTATATTTGCATTATCCCTTTTGTATTATAACTTCTCCATGGCTTATACCACCGATAAAATCGATAGTTTCATCAAAACAAGCAAAACAATGCATCAAAAACAGAATCTATCTTAAACAGGACAGTCTATAGTAACTTGAACTTTAACCATACTTCTGTAAATCCAAAATTTCTTAGAAATTAGGAAGAAATAAAAAATTTGTATAGAAATACTTTGTAAAAATTTCAGAAACTTTTGACGTTCCATTAAAAAAATGTAAATTCACGCACTACAGCCAAAGTTTCTGTTTTTACACCGCACATACCAACAAGCAATCTAATCATCCTAAAGGCAAATCTTGGCACATTATTTTTATAATACAATGGATTTGTACAAGGGGATAATTATTTTTGTTGAAAAGTTTATGTGATTCAAGATTCACAAAGTTTCCATGGGCATGAACAAAGTTCAAGGCTAGCCCCCACTACAACGGTGCTCATCTTTCTCACTTTCACCTTTCTTTTTGTGAAGTTTTAGGTTCCCCTCTATATTTCTTTTGTTTTTAAACTTTATAAAAGCACTCAACAGAATAAAACGAATCTCTAAAACTTCCGGGTTGTCTCCCTGGCAGTGCTTTCTTTAAAGCCATTAAGCTAGGCATAAAGTGCTCAAGTAACGAATCCACCCGGATCCCAAGGTATATCAAAGCCAATTTTAATTAACAATGATTTGTAATTTAGTAGTGAGCACAAAGCAACATATATCATGCAATGACGAAGTCTAACTCTCTTCCTATGCATCGGCATGTCATAAAAGAACAATTCGTGCACATCAAGTAAAGGCCAATGCATAGTATAAACAGTTTCTTGCAATTTAATCGTATTGGAAACATAAAGAGGTGGAGATGTAGTTCCTCTCTCATAATAATTGCAAGTAGGAGCAGCAAGCACATGCATATTATATTCATCAAAATCATCATGTGTAGTAGCAAAACGCAACCCATCAATATAATCTTTATTAAGAGCAAACTTCTCCGATATAGTGTAGTTGGGAGAATTCAAAAGGATAATAGGACTATAATGTGTGGGTGCAATAGCAACAATTTCATTCTTAACATAAGGAACTATAGCAAGTTCATCTCCATAAGCATAATTCATATTGGCATCTTGGCCACAGGTATAGCAAGCATCAAGTTCATCAAAAAGGGATATTTCAAAAGAATCCACGGGATCATAGCAATTATCATAGCATTCATCCTTCGGTAAGTACGAAGGGAAATTAAATAATGTATGATTTGAAGAGTTACTCTCATTAGAAGGTGGGCACGGGTAGCTAATCCGCTCTTCCTCCTTTTGTTCTTTGCTCTCCTCCTCATCTTCTTCATCTAATGAGCTCACAGTTTTGACAATTTCTTCTTCCATAGATTCCTGCAAAATTTTAGTCTCTTCCAAGGCAGCGGACATTCTCTCAATAAATTCAATAATATGATAATTGTATTCATAATTATCATAGCAATATTGAAGTATGGATAAATTTTCAGATTTGTAAGGAACATCATCATACTTTTCAAGCAAAGAAGCAATTTCATAAGCACCTTTAAAAGCAACAAATTCTTCTATTCGTTCCACATCATAGTAATATACCATTAGCATAAGAAGCCAATGTTTCATTATCATTAAATAAACATTGGAAGGGAAGGTGTGGAGCCTTTATCTTAGAGCAACAAGTAAAGTCACATCTCAAGCATGCATCCCAAGCAAACCATTGCAATATTCTAATTTGATCCCATAAGTGTTTCCCTTTTTGAGACAAGCGATAATCCCTAAAGTACTCACATTGATCCAACGTGTCTCCCATTATAAAGTTTAATGATGATTTCTCGGGATTATCAAAGGAGTAATTAACGCGTTCCACATAACGAGCATCGAGGGTTTTAGGAGGATCCCCATCTGCATGAGTAGCAAGTACAACTAATTTTTTTGGTGTTTCTTGTTCCATATCCATAACTAAAGATATAAAACAACTAATAACAGAAAATAAAAATTACTTAGTGATAAAATAAACAACCACACACTAGAATATTCACCCCACGCTAT
The DNA here is from genome assembly GCA_039707655.1 of Elymus sibiricus. Lineage (NCBI taxonomy): Eukaryota > Viridiplantae > Streptophyta > Magnoliopsida > Poales > Poaceae > Elymus > Elymus sibiricus. The sequence continues at coordinate 139,323,269 of CM077665.1, read as the reverse complement.
TGCTCCCCGGCAACAGCGCCAGAAAAAGGTCTTGATAACCCACAAGTGTAGGGGATCGTTTGTAGCCTTTTTCGATAAATAAGAGTGTCAAACCCAACGAGGAGCTAAAGGTAGAACAAATATTCCCTCAAGTTCTATCGACCACCGATACAAATCTACGCACACTTTAACGTTTGCTTTACCTAGAACAAGTATGAAACTATTTTGTAGGTGATAGGATAGTTTGCACGAATAAAACTAGAAGTACTTTGCGGGAATAAAACTACGAGTAAATTGCAAGATAATAAAAGTTAGTTGTTTAGTAGAAAGCTTTTGTCAAACAAGAAGGTTATTTGTCCCTAGGCAATTGATAACTAGACCGGTAATCATTATTGCAATTTTATATGAGGGAGAGGCATGAGCTAACATACTTTCCTTACTTGGATCATATGCACTTATGATTGGAACTCTAGCAAGCATCCGCAACTACCAAAGATCATTAAGGTAAACCCCAACCATAGCATCAAGTATCAAGTCCTCTTTACTCCCATACGCAACAACCCACCTACTCGGGTCTGTGCTTCTGTCACTCACGCCACCCACCATAAGCAAATCATGAACATATTGCAACACCCTACAGCGGGGATCCCTCACGTTTGCGCGACACGGAGGGCACCATAGGACAACACCAAAATAAAACATACAACTCATACCAACCACGATCATCAATTAGCCCATAGGACAAAACGGATCTACTCAAACATCATAGGATAGCCACATATCATTGGGAAATAATATATGGAGTTGAGCACCATGTTTAAGTAGAGATTGCAGCGGGGAAGAGAGGTGTTACACCGCTGCATAGAGGGGGAGAGGGTTGGTGTTGACGGCGGCGAAGTTGTTGGTGTAGATCGCCATCACGATGATTGCCCCGACGGCGTTCCGGCGCCACCGGGAGAGAGGGGGAGAGAGCCCCCTCCTTCTTCTTCTTCCTTGGCCTCCCCCTAGATGGGAGGAGACTTCCCCCTCTTGTCCATGGCCTCCATGGTGGCTGAGGCGCAGGAGCCCCTCCGAGATTGGATCTCCCTCTCTGTTCTCTTCTGTTTCGCGTTCCCGTTTTCTGGCTGAAAACCGTTTCTTATATTCACCTGCTGTCGGGGGGATTACCCCCGGGTAGGCTCAAGGAGACGACTCAGCATTTTAAAACATCGGGGAGCCACCCCCGGTATGCCAAGCCCCGCGAATCAACGAGACGAACGAAGAAGTGAAGACAGAAGACAAAACTGCGGCTCGGCTGGCTCCTCCCGGCTGGCTCCTCCCGGCCGGCTCCTCCCGGCCGGCTCCTCCCGGATGGCTCCGCCCGGCTGGCTCCTCCCGCCGGCTCCTCCTGTCCGGCTCCTCCAGCTGGCCGGCTACGAGAAGTCAACCACAACGTCCCGTCGGACACGACGTGAGGACACTGTAGCCTGCGTCATGCATCACTTCACTGCGCTCCAATAGTGACGCACTATAGTCTGCATCATGAGTCATATCACATGTCACCCCCAATAGTGTAATTAGGCCATGTGGGCCACCCCTTGTCCCCTGGGCTTCCCTTTATAAGAGGCACTAGGGGAGCCTCCAAGAGGCAGACACACACTCACGGGAGGCCTCCTCTCATCCTCTCCCTCTCACTCATGCTCACGCCTGCATACATATGAGGCCGAGGTAAGGAGCTCACAGCTCCCTCTTCCTCCTCAGACACAGTTCCAGGAGCAACCCTGTATTACATACACACCTCAAATATAGACATGCAGCAGTAGGGGTATTATCTCTCCAGAGAGCCCCGAACCTGGGTAAACCACCGCGTATTATCCGCATACCCGTCCCGGATCTCCACTGCAGCCTTGCTCTCACCTCTCAAGCCATCCCATGGCATCTGCCGTCTCGTGGCACCCTCGGTGAGAAAACGACGACAGTTGACGCCCACCGTGGGGCAAGCTGCCGCTGGAACCGCGGTCCGGGCGGGACCCTTTTTCGTCATCATCACCACGGCGCCGCGGCCGTCTCTCCGGTAGCGCTCGGGGGCCCGACATCGACACGCCCCCGGAGCGACCGCGCGGGGCGGCGCGTCCTCGTCGTCGGCCTCGTCCTCTTCGTCACCACCGCTGGGACGCCGGCTGTCCGTCCACGCGCGCGCCGCGCCGCCTCTCTTCAGTCAGCCGCGTCCATCCGCGCTTCGCCCGCGTCCGCTCCCCTCCACACTGCGTCTGGCTCCGGCCGAAACGTGAGGTCACTCCTCCATACGCTCATACATCAGTCGGACAATGGCCATACACTGAGCTCGAGCTCGTCCATGACCAGACATTAGCCAAACACGCATCAGATAATGGTCGTACAATGGCCGGATATTCCCCGTTTGTTGCCCGCCGCCCGCGCCTCGGCCGCGCTCCTCTGCTTCCCCGGGCCAGTCCGGCGAGCACGTGTGGGCAGGCCGGCCACCTCCATCCCTGTGCGGACACCCGGGAGCCAAGGGGTTCTCCTGTACAGGCATACACTCATGCCTGGCTAGCTAGCTAGCTAGCAGTGTTGACCAATTCAACTGCGTGCTTGCTGGCTTAGCTAGCTAGCTTGGCTTGTGTGCACGCAGGCGGCCAATCCCGCTGGCGTCGACGACGCGAACGCAGCCGCACGCGCAGGCCGGCCACCCCGGCAGGCTCCGGTTCCGCCTCGCCCATCTTCGCTCCGGCTGGCTCCACCCCGGCGACGTCCTCGTCATCCCCAGCGCGCGGTTCCTCCGGTACCTGGCCTCACCAGCACCAGGCCGCCTGCGCCTGCGCCCGCTGGCTCCCACGCCCGCCGGCTCTACGGCGCCGCCTCCACGAGCGCCCGCCGGCTCCGCTGCGCCCCGCCTCCGCCTCCACGGACGCGCCCCGTCACCGCGGCTACTCGCCCCTGCGCACCCGCATCAGCACGACACTTGGTCGGCTCGAGCCCGCTGGCTCCCGTGCCGGCCGGCTCCGCTGGCCCCGCGGCCGGCTCGCCGCTGGCCGGCTCTGCCCGCGCCCGGTCACCAGCCTCATCCCGCTCCGCGCGACCCGGCCGCTTGCCGGCTCCGGCCTCCTGCTCAACCAGCACCCAGCAACCCGCCTCGCGCCACGCTGGCCGGCTCGCCGCTCCAGCCGACATCCACGCGCGCGGCCGGCTCCCGCCTCGCGCCGCGCTGGCCGGCTCGCCGCTCCAGCCGGCGTCCGCACGCCTGGCCGGCTCCCGCATCCCGCCGCGCAGGCCCCGCCGCTCCGCCCGCGCCTCGCCGGCGTCTCCGCGCCCGAGCGCCTCCACCGCTGTCCCGTCTCCCGAGCCGCCCGCCAGCTGGCTCCAGACCCCTGCCGGGTTGCCTCCGCCCGCGGCCATCCGGCTCGCCGCCAGCCGGCACCGGGCCCCTGCCGGGTCGCCTCCGCCCCGTGCCGGCCTCCGTGACGCACCCGCGCACGCGCCGGATCGCTGCCCGCGCCTCGGCGCCGCCCGCCGGCTCGGCCGGCTCCGCCTCGACGTCGACTGCTCTCCGCATCCGTGTCCCGGCTGTCCGGCGGCGTCGGCTGGTCGGCTCGCCGCCTCGCCCACCCGGCGTCCCGCACGCCGGCTGGCCGGCTCCGCCCACTCGCCGCCTCGTCCAGCCGGCCTCTTGCACGCCGGCTGGCCGGCTCCCACCCGCTGCCTAGGCCGGCTCCTGTGCCCGCGCCTTCTGCTGCCGGCTGGAAAAAAGAAAAGAGGCCGGTCCAAAAAAAAAACATGTTGCGGCAGGGAAGAAAAGATAGAGGCTGGTTGTGCGCTCCCCTGCGCCACCGCTCGCCGGCTGGCCTGCCCGCCTTCCTCGACACCGGGCCGGCTCCAGCCGCCCACCCGCTTCGACGCCCGGCTGGACAAGTCCCGCCAGCTAGCACACCCGCCGACCGCCAGGGGCTCGGCGGCTACAACCAGCGGGTGCGCCGACGCGCTTCGCTGGCCAAACGCCGCGTCGGCTGACTTCATCAACAACCGCCTCGCCTACGCAAAAATCAATGAGCCTCCTCGCCCGGAGCTCGGAGGCTGCTCCCGGCAGGGCCCCGCGCCCATCAGTTGGCGGACCCCGCGTCCGCCCTCGGCAGCGCCTCGCGCTCATCAGCTGGCGGACCCCCGCGTCCGCCCCCGGCTGGGCTCCGCGCTCGTCAGCCGGCGGACCCTGCGTCCGCCTCTGGCTGGGCTCCGCGCCCATCAGTTGGTGGACCCCGCGTCCACACCCGGCAGGGCCCCCGCGCCAATCATCCGGCGGACCCCGCGTCCGCGCCAGGCAGGGTCCCGCGCCCATCAGCCAGCGGACCCCGCATCCGCGCCTGGCATCCCTGACGCCGCCGTCTGCTTCTGCAACAGCAAGACCCTCCGCCTGACTCTTCGAGTCGGGCGGAGGCTCGGAGGCTACACCCAGCGGGTGCGCTGGCGCGCACCCGCTGGAAACAGCCAGTCGGTGGACTCCACGTCCACACCCGGCAGGGCCCCCGCGCCCATCAGCCGACGGCCCCCGCGTCCGCGCCAGGCAGGGCCCCGCGCCAATCAGTTGGCGGACCCCGCGTCCTCGCCCGGCGTCCTCGACGCCACCGTCTGCTTCAGCAACAGCAAAGACCCTCCGCCCGACTCTTCGAGTCGCCCGGAGGCTCGGAGGCTACACCCAGCGGGTGCGCTGGCGTGCCCCCGCTGGAAACAGCCAGCCGGTGGACTCCACGTCCACACCCGGCAGGGCCCCCGCGCCCATCAGCCGTCGGACCCCGCGTTCGCGCCAGGCAGGCCCCCGCGCCCATCAGTTGGCGGACCCCGCGTCCTCGCCCGGCGTCTTCGACGCCACCGTCTACTTCAGCAACAGCAAAGACCCTCCGCCCGACTCTTCGAGTCGCCCGGAGGCTCGGAGGCTACACCCAGCAGGTGCGCTGGCGCGCCCCCGCTGGAAACAGCCAGCCGGTGGACTCCAGGTCCACACCCGGCAGGGCCCCCGCGCCCATCAGCCGGCGGACCCCGCGTCCGCCCTCGGTAGGGCACCGCGCCCATCAGCCGGCGGACCCCGCGTCCGCCCTCGGCAGCGGCCCGCGCTCATCCGTCGGCGGACCCCGCGTCCGTGCCCGGCGGCGCCTCGCTCTCATCAGCCGACGGACCCCCGCGTCCGCCCTCGGCAGGGCTCTGCGCCCGGCGGACCCCCGCGCTCATCAGCCCGGTGGCGCCCCGCGCTCATCAGCCGGCGGACCCCGCGTCCGCCCTCGGCAGCGCCTCGCGCTAATCAGCTGGCGGACCCCGCGTCCGCCCTCGACAGCGCCTCGCGCTCATCAGCCGGCGGACCCCGCGTCCGCCCTCGGCAGGGCTCCGCCCCCACCAGCCGGCGGACCCCACGTCCGCGCCTGGCAGCGCCGCGCGCTCGTCAGCCGGCGGACCCCGTGTCCGCCCTCGGCAGGGCTCCGCGCCCACCAGCCGGTGGACCCCGCGTCCGCCCTTGGCGGGGCTTCGCGCCCACCAGCCGGCGGACCCCGCGTCCGCGCCCGACAGCGCCTCGCGCTCTACAGCCGGCGGACCCCGCGTCCGCCCTCGGCAGGGCTCCGCACCCACCAGCCGGCGGACCCCGCGTCCGCGGCCGGCAGCGTCGCGTGCTCGTCAGCCGGCGGACCCCGCGTCCGCCCTTGGCAGGGCTTCGCGCCCACCAGCCGGCGGACCCCGCGTCCGCGCCCGACAGCGCCTCGCGCTCTACAGCCGGCGGACCCCGCGTCCGCCCTCGGCAGGGCTCCGCGCCCACCAGCCGGCGGACCCCGCGTCCGCACCCGGCAGCTCCTCGCGCTCGACAGCCGGCGGACCCCGCGTCCGCCCCCGGCTGGGCTCCGCGCCCGTCAGCCAGCGGACCCCGCGTCCGCCTCTGGCTGGGCTCCGCGCCCATCAGTTGGTGGACCCCGCGTCCGCACCCGACGTCCTCGATGCCACTATCTGCTTCAGCAACAGCAAAGACCCTCCGCCCGACTCTTCGAGTCGCCCGGAGGCTCGGAGGCTGCACCCAGCGGGTGCGCTGGCGCGCCCCCGCTGGAAACCGCCAGCCGGTGGACTCCGCGTCCACGCCCAACAGGGCTCCGCGCCCATCGGTCGGCGGACCACGCGTCCACGCCCGACAACCTCGACGCCTACGTCTGCTTCAGCGAACAACATAGACCCTCCGCCCGACTCTCCAAGTCGCCCGGAGGCTCGGAGGCTACTGTCGGTGGGATTACCCCCGGGTAGGCTCAAGGAGACGACTCAGCATTTTAAAACATCGGGGGGCCACCCCCGGTATGCCAAGCCCAGCGAATCAACGAGACGAACGAAGAAGTGAAGACAGAAGACAAAACTGCGGCCCAGCTGGCTCCTCCCGGCCGGCTCCGCCCGGCTAGCTCCGCCCGGCTGGCTCCTCCCGGCTGGCTCCTCCCGGCTGGCTCTGCCCGGCTGGCTCCTCCCGGCTGGCTCCTCCCGGCCGGCCCCTCCTGGCCGGCTCCTCCTGGATGGCTCCGCCCGGCTGGCTCCTCCTGTCCGGCTCCTCCAGCTGGCCGGCTACGAGAAGTCAACCACAACGTCCCGTCGGACACGACGTGAGGACACTGTAGCCTGCGTCATGCGTCACTTCACTGCGCTCTAATAGTGACGCACTGTAGCCTGCATCATGAGTCATATCACATGTCACCCCCAATAGTGTAATTAGGCCATGTGGGCCACCCCTTGTCCCCTGGGCTTCCCTTTATAAGAGGCACCAGGGGAGCCTCCAAGAGGCAGACACACACTCACGGGAGGCCTCCTCTCATCCTCTCCCTCTCACTCATGCTCACGCCTGCATACATATGAGGCCGAGGTAAGGAGCTCATAGCTCCCTCTTCCTCCTCAGACACAGCTCCAGGAGCAACCCTGTACTACATACACACCTCAAATATAGACATGCAGGAGTAGGGGTATTATCTCTCCGGAGAGCCCCGAACCTGGGTAAACCACCACGTGTTATCCGCATACCCGTCCCGGATCTCCACTGCAGCCTTGCTCTCACCTCTCAAGCCATCCCATGGCATCTGCCGTCTCGTGGCACCCCCGGTGAGAAAACGACGATACCTGCTATGTTCTTGATCCGATCTTGCTAGTCATATGCACCTGCTATGTGTTATGATCCGTAAACCCTAGAGTGACAATAGTCGGGATACTTTCCGGTGATGACCGTAGTTTGAGGAGTTCATGTATTCACTATGTGTTAATGCTTTGTTCCGGTTCTATATTAAAAGGAGGCCTTAATATCCCTTAGTTTCCTTATGGACCCCACTGCCACGGGAGGGTCGGACAAAAGATGTCATGCAAGTTCTTTTCCATAAGCATGTATGACTATTTACGGAACACATGCTTACATTACATTTATGAACTGGAGCTAGTTTTGTGTCGCCCTAGGTTATGACTGTTATATGATGAATATTATCCAACGAGTTCACCGATCCAGTGCCTATGAGTTTTCCACATATTTTTCTTGCTAAGTTACTATTGCTACTGCTACTGTTACACTTGCTACAAAACTATTGCTATCACCGCTATCATTACTGTTACTATTGTTGCTGCTATCAAAACTATCATACTACTGTGCTACTCATCACTCTGCCGCAGATATTTAATCTCCAGGTGTGGTTGAATTGACAACTCAGCTGCTAATACTCGCAAATATTCTTTGGCTCCCCTTGTGTCGAATCTACAAATTTGGGTTGAATACTCTACCCTCGAAAATGTTGGAAATATGCCCTAGAGGCAATAATAAATTGGTTATTATTATATTTCCTTGTTCATGATAATCGTTTATTATCCATGCTATAATTGTATTGATTGGAAACTCAAATACATGTGTGGGTACATAGACAACACTGTGTCCCTAGTAAGCCTCTAGTTGACTAGCTTGTTGATCAAAGATGGTTAAGGTTTCCTAGCCATGGACATGAGATGTCATTTGATAACGGGATCACATCATTAGGAGAATGATGTGATGGACAAGACCCAAACTGTAAACGTAGCATTTGATCGTGTCAGTTTATTGCTATTGTTTTCTGCATGTCAAGTATCTGTTCCTTTGACCATGAGATCATGCAACTCACTAACACCGGAGGAATACCTTGTGTGTATCAAACGTCGCAACGTAACTGGGTGACTATAAAGGTGCTCTACAGGTATCTCCGAGGGTGTCTGTTGGGTTGGCATGGATCAAGACTGGGATTTGTTACTCCGTATGACGGAGAGGTATCTCAGGGCCCACTCGGTAATACAACATCACAATGAGCCTTGCAAGCAATGTGACTAAAGTGTTAGCCATGAGATCTTGTATTACGGAACGAGTAAAGAGACTTGCCGGTAACGAGATTGAACTAGGTATAGTGATACCGACGATCGAATCTCGGGCAAGTAACATACCGAAGAACAAAGGGAACAGCATACGGGATTAACTGAATCCTTGACATAGAGGTTCGACCGATAAAGATCTTCGTAGAATATGTAGGAGCCAATATGGGCATCCAGGTCCCGCTATTGGTTATTGGCCGTAGAGGTGTCTCGGTCATGTCTACATAGTTCTCGAACCCGCAGGGTCTACACACTTAACGTTTGGTGACGATTAGTATAATTGAGTTATTATGTTGGTGACCGAAAGTTGTTCGGAGTCCCGGATAAGATCCCGGACATGACGAGGATCTCCGGAATAGTCCGGAGGTAAAGATTGATATATGTGATAATAGTGTTTTGATCTCTGGAAGGGTTCCGGAATTCACCGGAAGGGGTTCCGGATGTTTACCGAAGTGTTCGGGTGCAGCAACACTTTATATGAGCCAAAGGGATAAAGCCCACAAGGTATTGGAAAGTGCAAAAGTAGTTTTGCTGCCGCGTAAGCGGTACTACCGCTTGTTGAAGCGGTACTACCGCCGGAGCGGTACTACCGCTTGGTGAAGCGGTACTACCGCCGGAGCGGTACTACCGCTTGTGTGAAGCGGTACTACCGCTTGTGCGCGGCTGTGCACGGTTCGGCAGGGATCCGAGTTGGACTCTTTCCCTGCGGGCCAAACCGACCTTGTGCGGGCAAAACCGACCCGGAGGAGGCTTTTACTCCAAGTTTAGACCCCAAGGCTCAACATATAAATAGAGGGGCAGTGCTATCACACGGGATACATCAGGATTTCCCAAGCCGTGTGCCGGCAACCCTAGCCCTCTAGTTCCTCCGTCATAATCTCCGTGGTGCTTGGCGAAGCCCTGCAGAGATTGTTCCTCACCACCATCACCACGCCGTCGTGCTGCTGGAACTCAACCACTACTTCACCATCGCTCGCTGGATCGAGGAGGTGAAGGCGTCATCAAGCCGTACGTGTGTTGAACGCGGAGGTGCCGTCCGTTCGGCACTAGATCGGAAGGATCGTGATTGGATCGCGGGACGCTCGGCGATTTGGATCGCGAAGACGTTCGACTACATCAACCGCGTTTATTAACGCTTCCGCTTAGCGATCTACAAGGGTATGTAGATTCACTCTCCCTCTCGTAGATGCTCATCACCATGGATAGATCTTATGTGTGCGTAGGAAAATTTTTGTTTCCCATGCAACGTTCCCCAACAGTGGCATCATGAGCTAGGTCTATGCGTAGATGAGATCTCGAGTAGAACACAAACGAGTTGTGGGCGTGGGTGTATACATATTGCTTGCCGTTACTAGTTGATACTTGATTCAGCGGCATTGTGAGATGAAGCGGCCCGGACCGACATTACGCGTACGCTTACGCGAGACTGGTTTTACCGCTGCGTGCACTTGTTGCATAAAGGTGACTGGCGGGTGTCTGTCTCTCTCACTTTAGTTGAATCGGTTCAATGAAGAGGGTTCTTTTAGAAGATCAAAAAGCAATCACTACACCACGTTGTGGTTTTGCGTAGGTAAGAACGGTTCTTGCAAACCCGTAGCAGCCACGTAAAATTTGCAACAACAATTAGAGGACGTCTAACTTGTTTTTGCAGGGTATGTTGTGATGTGATATGGCCAATTACATGATGAGATATATGTGATGTATGAGATGATCATGTTTTGTATAGAATATCACGACTTGCATGTCGATGAGTACGGCAACTGGCAGGAGCCATAGAGTTGTCTTTAATTATTGTATGACCTGCGTGTCAATCATTAAGCGCTATGTAATGCTTTACTTTATCGCTAAACGTTAGCAATAGTCGTGGAAGCAACAGTCGGCGCGACAACCTTATGGCGACACGTTGATGGAGATCAAGATGATGGAGATCATGGTGTCATGCCGGTGACGATGGAGATCATGCCGGTGCTTTGGAGATGGAGATCAAAAGCACAAGTTCATGGCCATATCATGTCACTTATGATTTGCATGTGATGTTAATCCTTTTATGCATCTTATTTTGCTTAGGACGACGGTAGCATTATAAGGTGATCCCTCACTTAAATTTCAAGATAAATTGTGTTCTCCCCAAGTGTGCACCGTTGCGAAAGTTCGTCGTTTCGAGACACGCCGTGATGATCGGGTGTGATAGACTCTACGTTCGCATACAACGGGTGTAAGCCATGTTACACGTGCGGAACACTCGGGTTAAACTTGACGAGCCTAGCATGTACAGACATGGCCTCGGAACACAAGAGACCGAAAGGTCGAACATGAGTCATATAGTAGATATGATCAACATGAAGATGTTCACCGTTGAAACCACCTCAACTCACGTGATGATCGGACTTGAGTTGGTGGATTTGGATCATGTTACACTCGAATGATCGGAGGGATGTCAATTTGAGTGGGAGTTTTTTAAATATGATTAACTAAACTCATTATCTAAGAACAATAGTCTAAGTTGTCTTTGCTATATTTATGTTGTAGATCATGGCTCGCGCAGTAGCACCCCTGAATTTTAATGCGTTCCTAGAGAAAGCTAAGTTGAAAGATGATGGAAGTAACTTTGTGGACTGGGCCCGTAATCTAAGGATTATCCTTACGGCTTCCCAGAAGGCTTATGTCCTTGATGCACCGCTTGGTGATCCACCCGCTCCAGTTGAGTCTCTAGACGTTGTGAACGCCTGGCAGGCTCGTTCTGATGATTACTCAATAGTTCAATGTGCAATGTTGTATGGCTTAGAACCGGGACTTCAAAGACGTTTTGAACGTCATGGAGCATATGAGATGTTCCAGGAGTTGAAGTTTATCTTTCAGAAGAATGCCCGGATCGAGAGATATGAGATCTCCGATAAGTTCTATGCTTGCAAGATGGAGGAGAACGGGTCTATCAGTGATCACGTGCTCAGAATGTCTGGGTACTCCACCCGTCTGGCTGAGTTAGGGATGCCCCTTCCGCCAGAGGCTATCACTGACAGAGTTCTTCAATCATTGCCACCTAGCTACAAGAGCTTCGTGTTGAACTATAACATGCACGGGATGAACAAGTCAGTCGCCGAGCTGTTTGCGATGCTGAAAGCCGCTGAGTCTGAAATTCAGAAGGAGCATCAAGTGTTGATGGTCAATAAAACCACTAGTTTCAAGAAAAATGGCAAGGGTAAGAAGGGTAACTCCAAGCAGAGTGGCAAAGCAGTTGCTCCTCTCGTGAAGAAACCCAAGGCTGGACCCAAACCAGAAACTGTGTGTTTTCATTGCAAGGGAACTGGACACTGGAAGCGGAATTGCCCCAAGTATTTGGCTGACAAGAAGGCGGCCAACAACAAACAAGGTATATATGATATACATGTTATTGATGTGTACCTTACCAACTCTCGTTGTAGTGCCTGGGTATTTGATACCGGTGCGGTTGCTCATATTTGCAACTCAAAACAGGAACTGCGGAATAGACGGAGGCTGGCAAAGGACGAAGTGACGATGCGCGTGGGAAATGGTTCCAAGGTTGATGTGATCGCCGTCGGCACGCTCGCTCTTCGATTACCGTCGGGATTAGTGATGAACCTAAATAAGTGTTATTTGGTGCCTGCGTTAAGCATGAACATTATATCTGGATCTTGTTTATTGCGAGACGGTTACTCATTTAAATCAGAGAATAATGGTTGTTCTATTTATATGAGTAATATCTTTTATGGTCATGCACCCAATGTGAAGGGTTTATTCTTGTTGAATCTCGATAGTAATGATACACATGTTCATAACATTGATGCCAAAAGATGTAGAATTGATAATGATAATACCACTTTCTTGTGGCACTGCCGTTTAGGTCATATTGGCGTAAAACGCATGAAGAAGCTCCATGCTGATGGACTTTTGGAGTCACTTGATTTTGAATCACTTGACACATGTGAGCCATGCCTCATGGGCAAGATGACTAAAACGCCGTTCTCTGGAACAATGGAACGGGCAAGTGACTTATTGGAAATCATACATACTGATGTGTGCGGTCCGATGAGTATTGAGGCGCGCGGTGGTTATCGTTACTTTCTCACCTTCACTGATGACTTAAGTAGATATGGGTATATTTACTTAATGAAACACAAGTCTGAAACATTTGAAAAGTTCAAACAATTTCAGAGTGAAGTTGAGAATCATCGTAACAAGAAGATTAAATTCCTACGATCTGATCGAGGAGGAGAATATCTGAGTTATGAGTTTGGCAGTCACTTAAGACAGTGTGGAATTGTTTCACAATTGACACCGCCTGGAACACCACAGCGTAATGCTGTGTCCGAACGTCGTAATCGAACCTTATTGGATATGGTGCGATCTATGATGTCTCTTGCCGATTTGCCACTATCGTTTTGGGGTTATGCATTAGAGACAGCTGCATTCACTTTAAATAGGGCACCATCGAAATCCGTTGAGACGACGCCATATGAACTTTGGTTTGGCAAGAAGCCAAAGCTGTCGTTTCTTAAAGTTTGGGGATGTGATGCTTATGTCAAAAAGCTTCAGCCTGAAAAGCTGGAACCCAAAGCGGAGAAATGCGTCTTCATAGGATACCCAAAAGAGACAGTTGGGTATACCTTCTACCTCAGATCCGAAGGCAAAGTGTTTGTCGCTAAAAACGGAGCATTTCTTGAGAAAGAGTTTCTCTCGAAAGAATTGAGTGGGAGGAAGATAGAACTTGATGAGGTTGTTGAACCTTTACTTCAACCTGAGAGTAGCGCAGCGCAGAAAGTTGTTTCTGTGGAGCCTACATTAGCTGAAGAGGAAGTTAATGATGATGATCATGAAGCTTTGGATCAAGTTGCTATCGAACCTCGTAGGTCGACAAGGACGCGTACTGCTCCTGAGTGGTACGGCAACCCTGTCTTAGAGGTCATGTTGTTAGACAACGATGAACCTACGAGCTATGGAGAAGCGATGATGAGCCCGGATTCCGAGAAGTGGTTAGAGGCCATGAAATCCGAGATGGGATCCATGTATGAAAACAAAGTATGGACTTTGGAAGTATTACCTGAAGGGCGTAAGGCCATTCAGAACAAATGGATCTTTAAGAGGAAGACGGACGCGGACGGTAATGTCACCGTCTATAAAGCTCGACTTGTGGCAAAGGGTTTTTCACAAGTTCAAGGAGTTGACTACGATGAGACCTTCTCACCCGTAGCGATGCTTAAGTCCGTCAGAATCATGTTGGCAATAGCTGCCTTTTTCGATTATGAAATTTGGCAGATGGATGTCAAAACAGCGTTCCTTAACGGTTTCCTTAAGGAAGAGTTGTATATGATGCAACCAGAAGGTTTTGTCGATCCAGAAAATGCTGACAAAGTTTGCAAACTCCAGCGATCCATTTATGGACTGGTGCAAGCATCTCGGAGTTGGAATCTTCGTTTTGATGAGGTGATCAAAGCGTTCGAGTTTATACAAGTTTACGGAGAAGCTTGTATTTACAAGAAAGTGAGTGGGAGCTCTATAGCGTTTCTAATATTATATGTGGATGACATATTGCTGATTGGAAACAATATAGAAATGCTGGAAAGTGTAAAGGAATATTTGAACAAGAGTTTTTCAATGAAGGACCTAGGAGAAGCTGCTTTCATATTAGGCATCAAGATCTATAGAGATAGATCAAGACGTTTAATAGGACTTTCACAAAGCACATACCTTGATAAGATTTTGAAGAAGTTCAAAATGGATCAGTCCAAGAAGGGGTTCTTGCCTGTTTTGCAAGGTGTGAAGTTGAGTAAGACTCAATGCCCAGTGACTGCAGAAGATAGAGAAAAGATGAGTGTCATCCCCTATGCTTCAGCCATAGGCTCTATCATGTATGCAATGCTGTGCACAAGACCCGATGTCAGCCTTGCCATAAGTATGGTCGGAAGGTTTCAAGGTGATCCAGGAATGGAACACTGGACGGCGGTCAAGAATATCCTGAAGTACCTGAAAAGGACTAAGGACATGTTTCTCGTTTATGGAGGTGATCAAGAGCTCGTCGTAAAGGGTTACGTCGATGCAAGCTTTGACACTGATCCGGATGACTCTAAGTCGCAAACCGGATACGTATTTATTCTTAATGGGGGTGCGGTTAGCTGGTGCAGTTCCAAGCAAAGCGTGGTAGCTGATTCTACATGCGAAGCGGAGTACATCGCAGCCTCGGAGGCGGCGAAGGAAGGTGTCTGGATGAAGGAGTTCATGACAGATCTTGGAGTAGTGCCTAGTGCGCTTAACCCAATGACTCTGTTTTGTGATAATACTGGTGCCATTGCTCTAGCCAAGGAACCAAGATTTCACAAGAGGACCAGACACATAAAGCGACGTTTCAATTCCATCCGCGATTACATCAAGGAGGACGACATAAATATTTGCAAAGTACACACGGATCTAAATGTTGCAGATCCGATGACTAAACCTCTTCCAAGGGCTAAACATGAACAACACCAGAACTGCATGGGTGTTCGATTCATTACCATGTAAATCACATAGTGATGTGAACTAGATTATTGACTCTAGTGCAAGTGGGAGACTGTTGGAAATATGCCCTAGAGGCAATAATAAATTGGTTATTATTATATTTCCTTGTTCATGATAATCGTTTATTATCCATGCTATAATTGTATTGATTGGAAACTCAAATACATGTGTGGGTACATAGACAACACTGTGTCCCTAGTAAGCCTCTAGTTGACTAGCTTGTTGATCAAAGATGGTTAAGGTTTCCTAGCCATGGACATGAGATGTCATTTGATAACGGGATCACATCATTAGGAGAATGATGTGATGGACAAGACCCAAACTGTAAACGTAGCATTTGATCGTGTCAGTTTATTGCTATTGTTTTCTGCATGTCAAGTATCTGTTCCTTTGACCATGAGATCATGCAACTCACTAACACCGGAGGAATACCTTGTGTGTATCAAACGTCGCAACGTAACTGGGTGACTATAAAGGTGCTCTACAGGTATCTCCGAGGGTGTCTGTTGGGTTGGCATGGATCAAGACTGGGATTTGTTACTCCGTATGACGGAGAGGTATCTCAGGGCCCACTCGGTAATACAACATCACAATGAGCCTTGCAAGCAATGTGACTAAAGTGTTAGCCATGAGATCTTGTATTACGGAACGAGTAAAGAGACTTGCCGGTAACGAGATTGAACTAGGTATAGTGATACCGACGATCGAATCTCGGGCAAGTAACATACCGAAGAACAAAGGGAACAGCATACGGGATTAACTGAATCCTTGACATAGAGGTTCGACCGATAAAGATCTTCGTAGAATATGTAGGAGCCAATATGGGCATCCAGGTCCCGCTATTGGTTATTGGCCGTAGAGGTGTCTCGGTCATGTCTACATAGTTCTCGAACCCGCAGGGTCTACACACTTAACGTTTGGTGACGATTAGTATAATTGAGTTATTATGTTGGTGACCGAAAGTTGTTCGGAGTCCCGGATAAGATCCCGGACATGACGAGGATCTCCGGAATAGTCCGGAGGTAAAGATTGATATATGTGATAATAGTGTTTTGATCTCTGGAAGGGTTCCGGAATTCACCGGAAGGGGTTCCGGATGTTTACCGAAGTGTTCGGGTGCAGCAACACTTTATATGAGCCAAAGGGATAAAGCCCACAAGGTATTGGAAAGTGCAAAAGTAGTTTTGCTGCCGCGTAAGCGGTACTACCGCTTATTGAAGCGGTACTACCGCCGGAGCGGTACTACCGCTTGGTGAAGCGGTACTACCGCCGGAGCGGTACTACCGCTTGTGTGAAGCGGTACTACCGCCCAAGCGGTACTACCGCTTGTGTGAAGCGGTACTACCGCTTGTGCGCGGCTGTGCACGGTTCGGCAGGGATCCGAGTTGGACTCTTTCCCTGCGGGCCAAACCGACCTTGTGCGGGCAAAACCGACCCGGAGGAGGCTTTTACTCCAAGTTTAGACCCCAAGGCTCAACATATAAATAGAGGGGCAGTGCTATCACACGGGATACATCAGGATTTCCCAAGCCGTGTGCCGGCAACCCTAGCCCTCTAGTTCCTCCGTCATAATCTCCGTGGTGCTTGGCGAAGCCCTGCAGAGATTGTTCCTCACCACCATCACCACGCCGTAGTGCTGCTGGAACTCAACCACTACTTCACCATCGCTCGCTGGATCGAGGAGGTGAAGGCGTCATCAAGCCGTACGTGTGTTGAACGCGGAGGTGTCGTCCGTTCGGCACTAGATCGGAAGGATCGTGATTGGATCGCGGGACGCTCGGCGATTTGGATCGCGAAGACGTTCGACTACATCAACCGCGTTTATTAACGCTTCCGCTTAGCGATCTACAAGGGTATGTAGATTCACTCTCCCTCTCGTAGATGCTCATCACCATGGATAGATCTTATGTGTGCGTAGGAAAATTTTTGTTTCCCATGCAACGTTCCCCAACAGAAAACTGTTGCGATCCCCTATTCTTGTGGGTTATCAAGACCTTTTTCTGGTGCCATTACCGGGGAACATAGCTATATTTGTTGAGTCACTTGGGATTTATATCAATTGATCACTATGAAGAATCTGAAGGATCCAAAAACCAAGATTTTTCCCTCTAAGACGAGGGAAGGTAAGGAATTGCCATCTAGCTCTGCACTTGATTCACCTTCGGTTATGAGTAGGCTTGCAACACCACCACATGCTATTAATCTTGATATGTCGCAAGTTATTGATGATGCTACTTCTGCTATGAATGATGCTTATGATGATGCTAGTACCATGCTTGATGATAATGTGCCACTAGGTGAATTTCTTGATGAAAAAATTGCTAGAGCTAAAGAGAATGAAATTATTGAAACTGATGAGATTGCTGAAACTGATGAAGTCTTTGAAACTGAGAACTATGAAACACCTATTAGACCTAGCTCTCCTAGATTTGAAATGCCTAAGATACCTGAAGGTTATGTTATGGATGGAGAAATAGCTAGAGAATTCCTTTCTTGTAAGGATAGAGATGATCTTAAGAAATTACTACGCAAGTACAAAGAGAAGACTTTGAATGCTAGAATGAATTGTGATCCTAAGTTTGCTACTTCACCTATCTTCGTTACTGATAAGGATTATGAATTCTCTATCGACCCAAAGTTAATTACTTTGGTTTAATCTGATCCTTTCCATGGCTATGAAACTGAAACTGTAGTGGCACATCTTACTAAGCTGAATGATATAGCTACCCTTTTTGCTCATGAGGAGAAGATTCGCTATTACTATATTCTCAAATTATGTCCATCCTCATTAAAGGGTGATGCTAAGATATGGTACAATACTCTTGCTCCTGGTTGTGTGCGTAGTCCCCAGGATATGATCTACTACTTCTCTGAAAAATATTTTCCTGCTCATAAGAAACAAGCTGCCTTACAGGAAATATTTAACTTTGTGCAAATTGAAGAAGAGAGTCTCCCACAAGCTTTGGGGAGGCTTCTCCAATTGCTTAATGCTTTGCTTGATCGCCCTCTTAAGAAAAATGAAATACTTGATATCTTCTATAATGGACTAACTTATGCTTCTAGGGACTTCCTAGATAGTTGTGCTGCTTGTGTTTTCAGGGAACGAACTGTTGAACAAGCTGAGGAACTATGGAATAATATATTGAAGAATTATGATGATTGGACTCTCCCTGAACCACCACTTAAACCCACTCCGAAGAAGAGGGGTATCTTATTTCTCAGTCCTGAAGATATGCAAGAGGCAAATAAGTGTATGAAGGAAAAAGGTATTAAAGCTGAGGATGTTAAGAATTTACCACCTATTGAAGAAATACATGGCCTTGACACACCACCAGCTCAACAGGTGGTAGAGGTAAATTCTTTATTATAGTTTGATGAAAGTGATATCCCTTACAATAAACATCCTAGTCAATGCTTATATGAGTTTGATAACTACATTAGGAAACAAGATCACTTCAATGCAAATGTTCTAAAACAATTGAAATATAATTCTGATATGATTGCTCGCTTGAGTGACTTGTTATTTAGAATCAGTAATGACGTTAGAGGTGTAGGAAAACATGCCTCTATGGTTCAAACCCAGTTAGAACAAGTTGCTAAATCTCAAAAAGAATTGCTTGATGAAATGAATAATAATATGAATGATTTTGCTGCTAGAGTAGTGACTAGAGGAGGTAGAATGACCCAAGAACCTCTTTATCCTGAAGGTCATCCTAAAAGAATTGAACAAGACTCTCAAAGAATTAATGCTGATGCACCTAGTCCTTCTAAAAAGAAAAAGAAAAAGAAAAATGATAGGACTTTGCATACCTCTAGTGAACCTGAGATACAAAAACCTCCTAAAGATAATGATGTATCTATTTCCGATGCTAAAGCTCAATCTGGTAATGAATATTCACCTAGTGATAATGAAAATGATAATGATGATGTTCATGAAGATACTCAACCGGACAATGATAAAGAACCAGATAATGATGTTGATATAAAGCTTGTTGTTGATCTTGATAACCCACAACCTAAAAATAAACGATATGATAAAAGAGACTTTGTGGCTAGAAAATATGGCAAAGAAAGAGAGCCATGGGTTCATAAACCCATGCCCTTTCCACCTAAACCATCTAAGAAAAAGGATGATGAAGAATTTGAACGCTTTGCTGAAATGATTAGGCCAGTCTTTTTGCGTACCCGCTTAACTGATATCTTAAAGATGGCCCCTTATGCAAAATACATGAAAGACATCATCACTAATAAAAGAAAGATACCTGAAGCTGAAATCTCCACCATGCTTGCTAATTATTCTTTTAAGGATGGAGTACCTAAAAAACTTGGAGATCCTGGAATACCAACTATACCTTGCTCCATTAAAAGAAATTATGTCAAAATTGCTTTGTGTGATTTGGGAGCTAGTGTTAGTGTTATGCCTTTCTCTTTATATAAAAGACTTGATTTGAATAAACTCACACCTACTGAAATATCATTGCAAATGGCTGACAAATCAACTGCCATACCTATCGGTATTTGTGAGGATGTGCCCGTTGTTGTTGCAAATGTTACTGTCTTAACAGACTTTGTTATCCTTGAGATGCCCGAGGACGACAACATGTCGATTATCCTTGGTAGACCCTTTTTGAATACTGCAGTGGCTGTTATTGATTGCAATAAAAGCAAAGTCACTTTTCATATCAATGGTAATGAGCATACGGTGCACTTTCCGAAGAAACAATTCCAAGTGAATGGTATAAATGTTATTGAAGAATCTAAGACACTCACTATTGGAAGTTTTCAATTACCTCTACCTACTGCCAATAAGAAATATGACATACTTATTGTTGGGGATATGCATATCCCCATTGAGGTAACTTAGTGTTTTAACGAAAGTTCTTCGGTTTCATGCTAATCGGAAGTGGTTATTAATAAGACTTGATCAACCTTATTAATGGATCATTTTTGAGAGGTATGAAGTTGATGAATCTAGTAAGCACAACTTGTTGTACCCACCTTTTGTTTCTATTTTACTTAGTCAAATAAAATGAAATGCCATGTTTATCCTATTTTCTGTTTTCTCCGTGCAATAAAAAATGACCCAAAAATAAAAGTTCTCAGAATGTCCTGAAAATTTGATACAATTTTTTCTGAATATTTCTGAATTTCTGGTGCAAATAACATCAGAGGGGGTGCACCTAGTGCCCACAAGACACCAGGGCGTGCCAGCAACCCTAGGCGCGTCCTGGTGGGTTGTGGCCCCCACATGGGCCCCCTCACTTATCTCTTTAGCCCATGTCATCCCCTACCTCCAGAAAAAATCACCATAACTCTCTCTCCCGTGTTCTTGCTCTCAAACCCGCGGATTTCGATCTCTTTGCTCGAAGCTCCGTTTCCGAAACTGTTTTGGGGGATTGCTACTTGGTATGTGACTCCTCCATTGCTCCAATTAGTTTTTGATTTAGTGGGTTATCTTCTATATCTAAATAGGGACACCCCACTAGCTGATTTTCCTGGATCCTCATGAAGCCACATCATCTAAATTGTTATAGCCATTGATGCAGTATAACTAAGCAGTCTCCAGCCGTCTGATTATAAGTAAATGATATTACTGAGACTTGCCACCGCGAAGTGGGAAATACCGCTTCGTTCTTTCGAGCGGTCCTGCTCGCCGGCTGCCTCCTAGCGCTCGACTCGATTTTGTGTTGGTTGGGCTGTAGGTGTACTTGCGCTTAAGCCAACAACTGGGCTGTCAGGTCCAAACCATACGTGGCTGGCTTTGTCATTGGTTCCAGCCCATATAGGTCTGGCTAGGTTATTTGGTGCATGGGATGAGACCATGTAATTGTAGTTGATCGATCAGGCGACCGGGCTTCATCTTCCTCGCTCCAACCTCGTTGGCCGCCGCTCTCTCTTCCGCTCCCCTCCGCTCTCTCTTCCAACTGACATGCTATCCACTAATGATACGAAACGCCAGCCACAAATGCACATGAAAGAAGAGCATTAATCGTCACTCATTATTTTGCCTTGGTGCTAGATTTAACAGAGGGGCTCTTCTCCCTGGCACTTGCTCTTCCACATATCGAATCACATCTCTCTTCACCTTCTCCATCAAATCTTACGTCTCTACCTCCCATTGCAGGAGTAACAAATGCAGCTGCTCCCCAGTGGCCCAATCAGTGTCTGTGGCTTATGGTTCTACCTTGATATATACTGTGGGTCTTGCAGGTCTTGCCTCTCGAAATTCAAGAAGGCGACTAGGAGGAGTAGGTCGGAAGGATTCCAGGTGAGCGGTTCTTGCAGCTTCCCATGTTTGATCTGTCACTCACCTTACTTCTCCGTGGAGCAAGAACAGATCTTGACTGGTTGGTTTTCTTGCGGCCCAAACAAAAACATAAAAAAGTTGCGTGTTGGGAACAGATCTACCTTGCCTGATCCTTGGGGGAGACCCTGGTCGTGATGAGGATGCCAGCGAAAAAGTGCTGGAAGACGAAGGGATAACAAAAAGAGGATCAGTGATGAGGCGCCAATTAAAGAGGTACCAAGAATTTACCATATATTACGTACTAGATACTAGCTTAAATTTGATGTTTCTTTTGTATACGATTACATCATTTGATTAACTTGCTGAACCCTTCCGTTTACAAGATTGGGCAAAATTGATGTTCAATAAAGTACTTCACAGGGTTTCGATGTTTGATTAGGTCATGGTGTCCACACGGACCACACCACTAATCATCAACACCTATTTTAATCGCTCAACCTACAGCGGCAGGTGTATGTAATTTAACAGATGTTAGTTAGGTTCATGAGGTCCCCTGAAATCTTCAATGATGTGGTATAATATCTATCTATTTCTCAACGACCATTTGATCACTCTTTTGAGAAGTTTCTACAGTTAGTGATAAAAAGTCCATTAGTTCATGTAGTAGTTCATATTCAATTTTGGAGCAGACGGCGTTTAATTAGTTTATGATCTGTATGTTCCCAATCTTTCTGTGGAATTATAAAGGCTTAAAGTCTGGCATACAAGAGCATTGCATTGCAGCCGCCCTGTATCCTCTACCTCGACGTTCCTGTCAAGGAGGTAAATATTATAAAAAATTCATGATTTCTCATCATTCTTTAATTCCGGGTCCCTTTTACAATTCATCATGTGTTGCTGGGGAAGCTTTTGTTTTTTACTTCTATTCTTGATTTAAATGTTCCATGTTCATCTTGCTTAATTATAAACTTTGCTCACCTGACATTTTTTCAAGTCTGATGCATACTTCCAAGAAGTGTGCAATTTTAAAAGTTTTTCCCTTCACTACCAATACACTACCAAGTGTCTTATTCCTTCAATATATGGTTATATTGGTCTTACATTCATGTATTAAGATCACCGCTCTTTTGTATCAGCTAACCTATATCTCCTCAACAGTGGCATATATACGTGTCAAACTGCCGCATACAAAGATTGAAGCGTGCATACGGACTTGCCGGACACGGTGTATTTTTTGGTATGAACAGATTGCCTTTCTGGCCAGTATAATTATTTTTATGGCTCTAGTCGTTTGTTGTAGATGTACTTGTATTCTAAAGATCTAGAGAAATATCTCTCTGCAGCAAATTATGCATAGTAAAATAATTCGTATGTATGAAATTGGGTAGTTTCTACTACAATAAACTTTGGATCATTACAAGAGAAGTAAATTATTTTCTTATGAGTCAACATCTATATCTTTATAATACACCAAGCTTGCTTAAGCTGATTATATTATTCATATATGTATATATTTGAACTTGGCGAGAGTTTCCACATGTCATATTGTACGTGTGCTTACATGGCCAAGCTGTTATGGTCCTCGAAATTGATTATTGTCCATCTATATATATTTATTGTAGGAACATTCTAAAGGTACTTTGTAGAAGGATTACCTCACTACAATTGCTTCATTGATTTGACAAGCTTCCTGTAATTTGCATGACTGCAAGTATAAAACTAATATTTAAGTATGACAGTCACTTATACATTTTACAACCATGGTTTGCCTGACCTCACAAAAATACTACTTCAATGATAAGTTCATTTTCCTTTTATGTCTTATCTGTACTCTAAGAATGCACCTCATGAATGCTTACAATATGAATATTGCGTACTAATATCCCGCAGCAACGCGCGGGGTATCACCTAGTTTTTAGAATAATTAGCTACTCTTGGTGCTGCTGTAGATAGGCTTGCATGTTGAATTCTTAGAGTTCTAAGTAGTTTGAATGCTTAATATGGCCTCTATGCATCCTTAGGAGTAGTTGCTATCAATCTTACGAAGTTTTGTTAACAAAAATTTGTGTCTCAAAAATATTTCAGAAATTTGTTCGCAAATAAAAAATGCAATTCTTTAGGAGTTCTTCGGGGAGGAGGTCCTCAGGGGCCTCATCAAGTGGAAGCTCGTTCCAACAACCTTATGTTGAGCCAAGTGAAAGCTCTATACGAGATGCCACTACCAAATCATGCTTATGGCCATGTAACGAATTCATGGAAGGTGCAGGTATTAAGAAGGAATTCGAACAATTTATCCACAACGCAGAAATTGCCCCCTTCATCGCAGATAAGTGCATTCAACATCTCGAACTCACAAAAAAATTCACCAAGAAATTCAAATATTTTCCTCGTGAGTCTAGAGTTTCATTCAACCTTTATGACCTTCCCTTTACCATGCCTTTAGAGTTATTCTGTGAAGCGTGCAAAATTCCATATTGGGGTTTGCTAGACGAACCACCAAAATCTGAGTAAGAGTCATTTTTTATTAATCTTTGCTACGGTGAAGATAGAGGAGTGACACAAGGTAGAATAAAAAGCATCCACTTCCCATCAATACACTAATTTGCACTCTTTAATGGCAAATGCATCGTAGGCAAACAAGATTGCAGCACACTGTGTGCTCCTGATGTGAGTCTCATACACACTGCTATAACAGGAGATAAACGTGATAATCTTGGAGCAATTGTTGCACGGAGATTGCAGCATAACGCTGCTAGTGGTCATTTTTATGGAGGAATTTATGCCTCCCGTGCAACTGAGAAGCTAAATGTATCACCTTGGCCTAACGATCCCATTTTACCTACTCAGTACTTAGACTTTGAGGCCATGAAACATCATAGGTTCCTTAAGGGCACGGCCACTAATTATACTTACAACTTGAGGTTTAATAAAGCTCCCGTTGTACCTGTTACTTTGCCTACTCCTGCTCTCTTTGATTTTCACAGTAGGGGAAGATACTATGTTCTTGAGAGCGAGGCCCGCGCGTACAATGCGGAGGTTGAAGCTACCAGGTGGGCTGAGGAAGCTGCGCCAAGAACCTCGGTGGGCTATCACTCAGACTATTATCCAGGTTACGGATGGTGATTATCAAGCTAGGCCAAAAGCCTAAGCTTGGGGGAGTACGTATATCCACCGACATTATATTCATGTTTACACATTTCATTCCAGTTGTCGGTGCCTACACTTTTTCATTGTATTATCCATGCTAGATTTGTTTTCTTGCTTTCTTCTTGCGTGTTTGAAAAACTTTGA
Source organism: Elymus sibiricus (assembly GCA_039707655.1). Classification (NCBI taxonomy): domain Eukaryota; kingdom Viridiplantae; phylum Streptophyta; class Magnoliopsida; order Poales; family Poaceae; genus Elymus; species Elymus sibiricus. Next base: position 139,298,866 of record CM077665.1, on the reverse strand, counting down.
GAAAATCCAAAAATATTTCCTACTTCTTTTCGGTTTTTCTTTCTAGTTTAAATTAATTGTAGTAGCAATACAAAACCCAAAAAGATTTCTCGTTTCTTCTTTTACTTGTTGGGAGCTTTCCCGTGTAAATAGTTTTTCTCGTTTTTGTTTTTCCCTCTTTAATTTGCTTTCTTCAAGAAAAAACAAAAACTCAAAAAATATTTCAGTGTGTTTGAGTCATACCCAGGAGAAGACCACAATGAAAATGTTGAGTGGCTCTCATATGCATTATTGTTAATCTAACAAAGAGCCCGTATTACTTTGTCTTCTCCTCTTGAATAAAATGTTTGCAGATTCCAGCTTAGTCCATGGCACTCTTGCACTATTATTATTTTCATATCATTCGGTCGTGCAAGTGAAAGGCAATAATGACGATATTTGATGAAGTGACTGTGGCAGAGAAAAGCGGGTATGAACTCAACTTGTTTTTGTTTTTGTAAATATGTTTAACCTAGTATCCATGATTCAGCATATTATGATCAAACATGTTTGCAATGACAATTAGAGATTATAGTTGCTCATGCCATGTTCAAGTAGCTAGGAGTGGATAATGATTTATCTTGGATGTCAACATGCATTAAAATGATTGTGATGTAGTATGATGATATGGTATCCTCCTCTGAATGTTTCAAGTGGCTTGACTTGGCACATGTTCACGCATGTAGTTGAATCAAAACCAACATAGCCTTCATGATATTTATGTTGATGGTGTCCATATCCTACTCATGCTAGTATTCAATGTTTATTATTCATAATGCATGTTCATGACCGTTTTCGCTCTCTAGCTGGCCGCTTCTCAACCTATTTGCTAGCCTTCACCTGTACTAAGCGGGAATACTGCCTGTGCATCAAAATCCTTAAACCAAAGTTATTCCAGATGAGTCCACTATATCTACCTATATGCGGTATTACCCTGCCGTTCCAAGTAAATTTGCATGTGCCACCTCCAAAAATTCAAATGAACATCTGTTTTTGTGTGCCTGGACCGCTCATGGAGCGACAGGGGGCGGTCAGTATCTTCCATGTTAAGCGGGTTATTCTCATGATGAGTGTTTATTCACTCGTCCTTGCACGAGAGGGGCGATAATAGGGATTCCCAGTCCCGAAATCAAAAATTACAAACAATTAAACAAAACTCCCCCATGAATGTTGTTGGTATGGACGGTACCCGTGGATTCGGCTAGCCGTGGAGTGTGTTTGTTGGTCGAGGGGGAGTAAACCTTTACTTTTACCTCTTGGGAACCGCCGCTAATGTGTTTATCATGGAAGATATTGATAACTCTTTGTCGTAACGTTGACAGGAAGGGTGTACCTCCCAAAATTATATTTATCTCTGATTTAAGCTTTGAGCTCTGGCATCTCTGCAAATCCCTGCTTCCCTCTGCAAAGGCACTATCTATTTACTTTTATGTTGAGTCATCACCTTCTCAAATAAGCACCAGACCTGAGAGCACTATTGTCATCCTCATGCATTGTGTATAGTTAGGTTGGGTGCAGCATGACTGAATCTTTTATACCATGAATTACAATGTTTAGTCACTACTTGAACTTTGGAGGTGCTCTGCATTTATGTTTTGCGGTCTCAGAAAGGGCTAGCGAGATACCACTGTTGTTATATTATATCACGATTGTTTTGACAAAGTGTTGGCGCTTGAGATATTTTATTATTTCTCGCTAGTTGCTTATGTCATTTATATGAGTGATACGTCTCCAACGTATCGATAATTTATGAAGTATTCATGTCATATTTGTCTATGTTTTTACTATGGTTTTATGATTTATTGGGACTAACCTATTAATAGTTGCAAAATTGCACAAGTTCTTTTTTCACACTTTGATGTGTAGGAATTAATTGGAAATTGGCGAAACAACGCAAAAGGAGCCTTGTTGGAGGAGGACTCTGACTTTCCTGAAATCTGTGCACAAACAGTTTTTAGAGATCGTCAGTTTGACCCCTGAAGACGGCGTCAAATGGAAAAAGCTAAAACTAGGAAAGTGTGGCGAATTTTATGACATTGATTTTGGACTCCAAATTCGTTCAAAATGGAGTTCGGATGCGAACTGTAGACCCGTTTTACTGGAGGAAAATATCTGATTACGGGATTACGAAAATTGATGACGTGATTGAGTCCAACTCTTACCATATCTGATGTATTCGGCCAAGCCACGACTTTGAGGACTCGTGAGGGCTGTGAGGAGTCCCTAGGAAGGTTCTATAGGTGCCCAAGAGCCATTGGATCAAGGGTCCATCCATCGGAGGGCCATAGAGCACCACAGAGGCACATATAAGGAGGGAAAACCCTAATTTCGAGAGAGCCACCAAAAGCCATGAATTTGCCTCTTCCTTGGCAGCCACCAAGAGGGGGAGAGGCTCCTCCATTGCAGCACCAAGACCAAGGAAGAAGGGGGGGAGGGGGCCGCCGCCCGTTGCCACCGCCGCCGCCCGTCGCCGGCGCCGTGGCCGCCATCGCCTCCATCTCTTTGGGGCTGCACCTCTCCATCAACAACTCTCTCTTTCTCACCATGATAATGTGTGAGTAATCCACCTTGGGGCTGAGGGTTTGTACCGTTAGCTATGTGTTTAATTCTCTCTCTCTCGTGTTCTTGAGATGGCACGATCTTGATGTATCACGGGCTTTGTTAATATAGTTGGATCATATGGTGTTTTCCCCTCTCTATCTTGTTGTGATGAATTGAGTTTTCCCTTTGAGATTCTGTTATTATTGGATTGAATAATTTTATGGATTTGAGAGCACTTGATGTATGTCTTGCATGCGGATACCCATAGTGACATTGGGGTATTCAAGTGATTCACTTGATATATGTTATGGCGTCAACTTGCGGATTCCGGTGACCTTGGGGATCTACGCATAGGGGTTGATTGCACATTTTCATGCCTTGTTCTCCGATAGAAATCTTGGGGCACTCTTTGAGGTTCTTTGTGTTGGATTGAGTATTATGAATCTGAAATTGTTTGATGCGTATCGTATAATTAACTCATGGATACTTGTGGTGACATTGGAGTATCTAGGTGACATTAGAGTTGGTTGATGCGTATCATATGGTGTGATTCTAGTACGAACTCTTAGATAGATCGATCGGAAAGGATAACTTGGTGTTATTTTAGTACGAACTCTTGGATAGATCGATCGGAAAGGATAACTTTAAGGTGGTTTCGTACCCTACAAACAATTTCTTCTTATATTCTCCGCTAGATAAGAAATTTGGAGTGATTCTTCGTTGCACATTGAGGGATGGTTATGTGATCCAATTATATTAGCATTGTTGAGAGATTGCACTAGCGAAAGTACGGACCCTAGGCCTTGTTTTCAAGCATTACAATACGGTTTGTGCTCAATTTTGTTACTTGCTACCTTGTTGTTTTTATATTTTCAGATTACAAAACCTATATCTACCATCCATATTGCACTTGTATCACCATCTCTTCGTCGAACTAGTGCACCTATACAATTTTCCATTGTATTGGGTGTGGTGGGGACACAAGAGATTTCTTGTATTTGATTGCAGGGTTGTTTGAGAGAGACCATCTTCATCCTACACCTCCCAAGGATTGATAAACCTTAGGTCATCCACTTGAGGGAAAACTGCTACTGTCCTACAAAACTCTGCGCTTGGAGGCCCAACAAAGTCTACAAGAATAAAGTTGCGTAGTAGACATCAATGAGTTAATATGATTTTTTAAGAGTTATTGCTGACATGGTTAGTCATAATCTTTGCTGAAAACCTGGGTGCTACTTAAGCATATATATGTAAACAAGAACAAAAGAGTTTGTAAAAGTTTTTCTTTATCACTTTCAGTTTGTCAACTGAATTGCTTGAGGACAAGCAATGGGTTAAGCTTGGGGGAGTTGATACGTCTCCGTCGTATCTACTTTTCCTCACGCTTTTGCTCTTGTTTTGGACTCTAATTTGCATGATTTGAATGAAACTAACCCGGACTGACATTGTTTTCAGCATAACTGCCATGGTGTTGTTTTTGTGCAGAAATAAAAGTTCTCAGAACTGGATCAAACTTTTTGGAGATTTATTTTACAATAAATAAAAATTACTGGAGCCAAGAACCACCGGAGGGGGTGCCCTAGTTGGGCACGATACACCAGGGCGCGCCACCCCCTCCAGGCGCTCCCTGGTGGGTTGTGCCCACCTCGGGGCCCCAGTGACCCTAATTCCAGCGCTATAAAATCCTATTTTCATAGAACAAAATCAGGGAGAAAGTTTCATCACGTTTTACGATACGGAGCCGCCGCCACCTCCCGTTCTTCATCGGGAGGTCAGATCTGGAGCCCATTTGGGGCTTCGAAGAGGGGAATCTTTGGTCTTCGTCATCATCAACCCTTGTCCATCGCCAATTCCATGATGCTCCCCACCGGGAGTGAGTAATTCCTTCGTAGGCTTGCTGGTTAGTGAGGAGTTGGATGAGATTCATCATGTAATCGAGTTAGTTTTGTTAGGGCTTGATCCCTAGTATCCACTATGTTCTGAGATTGATGTTGCTATGACTTTGCAATGCTTAATGCTTTTTACTAGGGCCCGAGTGCCATGATTTCAGATCTGAGCCGTTTATGTTATCGCCATTATATCTATGTTCTTGATCCGATCTTGCTAGTCATATGCACCTGCTATGTGTTATGATCCGTAAACCCCGGAGTGACAATAGTCGGGATACTTTCCGGTGATGACCGTAGTTTGAGGAGTTCATGTATTCACTATGTGTTAATGCTTTGTTCTGGTTCTCTATTAAAAGGAGGCCTTAATATCCATTAGTTTCCTTATGGACCCCGCTGCCACGGGAGGGTAGGACAAAAGATGTCATGCAAGTTCTTTTCCATAAGCATGTATGACTATTTACGGAATACATGCCTACATTACATTTATGAACTGGAGCTAGTTCTGTGTCGCCCTAGGTTATGACTGTTATATGATGAATATTATCCAACGAGTTCACCAATCCAGTGCCTACGAGTTATCCACATATTGTTCTTGCTAAGTTACTATTGCTACTACTACTGTTACACTTGCTACAAAACAAAAGCTATCACTGCTACTGTTACTGTTACTATTGCTGCTGCTATCGAAACTATCATACTACTGTGCTACTGATCACTCTGCTGCAGATATTTAATCTCCAGGTGTGGTTGAATTGACAACTCAGCTGCTAATACTCGCAAATATTCTTTGGCTCCCCTTGTGTTGAATCTATAAATTTGGGCTGAATACTCTACCCTCGAAAACTATTGCGATCCCCTATACTTGTGGGTTATCAGCCTCCTTTTGCGTTGATTCCACCTCCCAAAAATCACAAATATTCCAGAATAATTCTCCGTAATTTTTTATCGCGTTTGGACTTTGTTTGATATGGATATTCTGCGAAACAAAAAACATGCAACAAACAGGAACTGACACTGGGCACTGGATCAATATGTTAGTCCAATAAATCATATAAAATGTTTGCCAAAAATATGTGAAAGTTGTATAATATTGGCATGAAACAATCAAAAATTATAGATACGACGGAGACGTATCACACTGCTAGAGTCATTCATATGTAGTCATATAGTTTTTCAGTTTTATCGAGTTGTAAGTAAATAGATCATCATTAGAGCATTGTCCCAGTGATGTAGATAATAATGGAGACTAACGAGTCCTCCAAAAAGTGGGGATGAAGTCCATGATGTTGTTCTAAAAAGAAAAGAAAAAGAAAAACAAAGGAAGAAAAAAAGAAAAAGGAAAAAAGGAGAAAGAAAAAAGGAACAAAAAAAGAAAGAAAAAGATAAAAATAAAAAAGAGAGCGAAAAATAGAGAAGGGTCATTGCTACTATCCTGTTACCACATTTGTGCTTCAATGTAGCACCATGTTCTTCATATAGAGAGTCTCCATAATTTGTCACTTTCATATACTAGTGGGAATCAATATAGATCTTAGCTTGCATATTTCATTTACGGATTTCTCAATTACCCGAGTTCTTCATGATGCAGTTAGGTCAGATGCACACCCCCACTTAGTTTCAGTAGAGAGCTTTCATAAACTTGTAGCTCTAGTGCATCAATTGCGGGTTGAGGGATGACCATATGATTCAACTATGCTAGCATTGTTGGGAGATTGCACTAGCGAAAGTATGAACCCTAGGCCTTATTTCCAAGCATTTATACACCGTTTTGCTCGCTGTTTTAAACTTGCTACCTTGCTATTTTTATATTTTCATATTACAAAAACCTATATCTATCATCCATATTGCACTTGTATCACCATCTCTTCGCCGAACAAGTGCACCTATACAATTTGCCATTGTATTGGGTGTGTTGGGGACACAAGAGATTTCTTGTATTTGATTGTAGGGTTGTTTGAGAGAGACCATCTTCATCCTACACCTCCCACGGATTGATAAACCTTAGGTCATCCACTTGAGGGAAAATTGCTACTGTCCTACAAAACTCTGCGCTTGGAGGCTCAACACGAGTCTACAAGAATAAAGTTGCGTAGTAGACATCAGCGGCGCACCTTCTCAGGAACCACCACGACCTTCTTCTTCTTCTTCTTCTTGCTCTTGTCCTCCTCTGCTGCCACCACCTCCTGCTTGGGCACGAGTGGCACATCAGGCAGCAGCTCAACGTCAATCGGGAGGTTTCTGTCACCCTCCCTGGCATTGACGATGGGCGCCACCATCTGCACCTCCTGCTCCTCCTGCGCCGGCTCGTTGTCAGAGAGAACCACCAGTGAGATGGACACCTCCTGGGCGGCTCCCTCCCCCTCCTCGCTCTTCGAAAGGTAGCCTGGGTCGTCAGAGCCCTTGGAGTACTCCAAATCGGACGAGGAGCCGTCGGAGTAGTAGTCAGCCTCATTGATCGACGCAGGGACAGCTAGGACGATGTCGGAGATGCGCTGCATCCTTGACGCTGCGCGGGATAGATCCGGCTGCTGCGCCGACATGGTGGCGCACCTGTACATCCACTAGCGTGCCCGCTGCATCGGATCCTCCGAGCGCGTCTCCTGCATCACGAAGCGCAGGTTGGTCGGCGGAGGGACGCACGGGCCATTGGGGATGGCGCGTGTCTTCTCGTCGTCCGTCATCACCTCGATGAGGCCGCGGGCGTGGTTACACAGCATCTGCCCGCTGGGGAACCAGCGCGCGATCTCCTTCAGCTTCGCGCGGGCGACGTGGTCGTCGCCGACCAGATCCTCGATAGGCCTCTGCCAGGCGAGGGTGTTGTCCATGGCTTGAGAGAAGGTCGACGGTGGAGAGGAGGCCGACATCGAGGGTTTTCTGGGCGGTGGAGTGGGAGGTGGGGAGCGGGAAGACCGAAGCATCACGAGAGGCAACTGCTAATGTGAGTGGCAAGTGGAGAAGTGGGTGCCTGTCTTAAACCTGTGAGTGAAGACCGAACCGTCTCGGTGCAACGCAACACACCACAAGTGCTCTTAAGTAGGCAGCTAGTAGCACTAGAACAAATCACTACTGCTACCCCACTAGCATTGCACCCCTTGTTTCTATCCATAGGTCTTGGGTTCGAGACCCAGGGCACACATTTTTTTGTTCTTTTTTTAATTAACTGCTTATCAAAAATTTAGTCACTTAGTTTAACTAACTGATATTCACAAATTCAGTTAACATTAAATGATCACATTCACACATTGCAAATTCTGTCTGTTCTGATAACACTTCATTCGGTTAACATTCACGCACATTCAGACATTGCATGCATCAAATTCATTCAAATGTATGCAAACAACAGATTGAGCCAATGAATGAACAGAGTTTAAATTTTCAGTGTGCATCAGGCAACTGAATGAGACACATTTTCAGTTTGCATCAGGCAACTCATATGGATGTTTTAGCCAAAAAATGACATAAATACATGTGCAAAAGCACCGATTCATGTGAACTCATCAAAAATGTTCACTCTCTTCTGCTTCTTGTGCACATGTCCACCTGGCCCTTTTGATTGCTTCCTCTTTTTTTTGAACTGTGAATGACTGTAGGAGAGTTTTTTATATTAATCATTAAAGTGGGGGTCAAGTACAAAACAAAGTGCAAGAGATGTTAGAGAGAGGTTAGGTCCACCACCCAGCTAATAGGCAGTAGACTAAGGAGTAGAAAGATTATCTAGGTGGGGGTCGTACAATCTTGCCATATAGGCAGCAAAAGCAGTATTTTTCACACCCGTGGTCCTCTGTTACTCAGTGGATGCTAGCAGCAAAAGTTGTGATGAATTCTTGCACTTCCCCGGCTCTGTGTTTTAGTGCAAGAAAGTCCACCTTGAATCTCCTCAACCAGGATGCGCGGGAAGGGGGAATATGTTTGAAAATGAGGTCATTTCTCTCCTTCCAGATGGACCAGGCCGAAACCACAAAGACCTCTATGAACATGGGCCTAGCCCATTTACTCTTTCCATTGGATAACCATTCAAATCGCCCATCCCCCGCACCCCAGTCAATCTACAGGTCATCCCATCGGCTTGCGGAGAACGGACACGAAAATAACAAGTGTCCAAGCGTTTCCTCTTGCTGATCCCGACAAACAACGCAGTCGTTCGCCCGAGGCCCCTACTCCCCAACCACAAAATGTCTGCGGCGCAGCATATCTTTTGTGTTCAGAAGGTCCACAAGCAACAACCATGCAAAAACCTTCAGTTTCATGGTGCATTTGGATTTCCAAATCCATTTATATGAGGCATGCACCGAGACCTCTCTGAAGCAATATTGGTAGAATTTGGACGACGTGTATTTGCTCCCCTAGATGTAGGTCCAGACATCTCTCTGATCTAGTGTGATTTGAGTGCTCATAGTTTCATTCTGCATCTGTCTAACCTTCATATGAGCTTGAGATGACAGTGGCAAGTGAAAGTTGTCCCACAACGAGTCAGAGAGTAGGAGATCATGAGCAGATACGTCCTCATCGACAGCAAATGAATATGCTCTTGGGTAGTGTTCGGCAAGAATGTGCACGCACCACATGTCTTTCCAGAACAGGGTGGTTAGACCATCCTCCACCTTGATAGTTGTGATCCCTTTGTATAGTGGCATGATATGTCTCCGTCGTATCTATAATTTTTGATTGTTTCATGCCAATATTATACAACTTTCACATATTTTTGGCAACATTTTATATGATTTATTGGACTAACCTATTGATCCAGTGCCCAGTGCCAGTTCCTGTTTGTTGCATGTTTTTTGTTTCGCAGAATATCCATATCAAACGAAGTCCAAACGCGATAAAAATTTACAGAGATTTTTTTGGGAATATTTGCGAATTTTGAGAAGTCGAATCAACGCAAACGGAGGCCCACAGCCCCCACGAGACACCAGGGCGCGCCCCCAAGGCATAGGCGCGCCCTGGTGGGCTGTGCCCAGCTCGTAAGTCAGTTGGAGCTCTCCTTCGGGCGCAAGGAAGCTAATTTTTGGATAAAAATCCCCTCAAAATTTCAGCCCGGTCGGAGTTACGGATCTCCAGAAATATAAGAAACGGTTATCGGCCAGAAAACAGGAACGTGAAACAGAAGAGAACAGAGAGGAAGATCCAATCTAGGAGGGGCTCCTGCCCGTCTGCCGCCATGGAGGCCATGAACCAGAGGGGAAACTCTCCTCCCATCTAGGGAGGAGGCCAAGGAAGAAGAAGGAGGGGGGCTCTCTCCCCCGCTCTCCCGGTGGCACCGGAACGCCGCCGGGGCAATCATCGTGACGGCGATCTACACCAACAACTTCGCCGCCGTCAACACCAACTCACCCCCTCTATGCAGCGGTGTAACACCTCTCTTCCCCCCTGTAATCTCGACTTAAACATGCTGCTCAACTCCATATATTATTTCGCAATGATATTTGGCTATCCTATGATGTTTGAGTAGATCTCTTTTGTCCTATGGGTTAATTGTGGTATGATGTTATGGATGTGAGTTGTATGTTGATATGGTGCTGTCCTATGGTGCCCTCCGTGTCGCGCAAACGTGAGGGATCCCCGATGTAGGGTGTTGCAATATGTTCATGATTTGCCTATGGTGGGTTGCTTGAGTGACAGAAGCATAAACCCGAGTAGGTGGGTTGTTGCGTATGGGATTAAAGGGGACTTCACAGTTAATGCTATGTGAAAGTGCTAGTTATCGACTAGAGGGGGGGGTGAATAGGCGATTTTTATGAAAGTCTTCGAAACAGGGAATGTATTCGAATAGAGCGGAAACGTAAACAGGATCAGGTAGGGATATAATCAAGAATCTAATCTAGGCATGCATCATAGTGAAGACATACAGACAGGTTAAGCTTTAACATCATGCACAATAAGATGAGTCGAAGATAAACTTAGACAGTACGAAGATAAACAGCAGGCATGAATGTCTTCAGGACAAGTCTTCAGTGATGAACAGGGAAAGGCTTCACGATACAGAACAGGAATGTAAGAAAGTGAAGGATAGAACCAGTAGCTTGATGAAGACACAGTATTTGTTGGACCAGTTCCAGTTGTTGTGACAACTGTACGTCTAGTTAGGGAGGCTGAGATTGAACTCAGAAGACCTCGTCTTCACCTTATTCCCCTTGAGCCAAAGTCACTTAGACAGCGCCCAATCACTCTGGTAAGTCTTCAGGGGAGACTTTCGAAACCCGTACAAACTTGGTCACCCGGCGATCCACAATGACTCTTGGATTGCTCTAGACCCAGACGCCTAACCGTCTGGAAGATCACAGTCTTCAAGTGTAATAAGTCTTCAGTTCTCTCAGAACAGAAAGACTTCGGTGATGCTCAAACACTCTAGCTCTAGGTGTTTAGGTGTATCCTCGCAGGATGTGTCTCTCTCAATGTCTTCGAGGTGGGTTGCTCCAAAACGACAACAGTCGTATCTCTCTCTGAGCAGCCACCTTCTTATGGTGGAGGGGGTGGGCTATTTATAGCCAGCGGGCAACCCGACTTGATATGACCGAAATGACCCTGGGTCAAATGGCCAACCGACACTTGTCATAACGGTCGGATTTCAAACACACGCGGCAGCTTTACTTGGGCTACAAGTAAAGCTGACTCAACCAACTCTGGAAGAGATTTCCTCTCATTGTCTTCACTCGAAGACATAGGTATGGGTTGAGCATCACGTCAGCATCTGACTTCGATCACATCGACCCCACTTAACAGTACGGTGGTTCCTATGACTCAGGAAAGAAGAAACAAAAGTACCAAAATACTTCGTCTTCGTGTTTCATTGTCTTCGGACGAATGTCTTCGCTTACCACCAATGACTTCAGCCGTCATCAATGTCTTCGGACATTTTTGGGGGTCGTCTTCGACGGCTAAACCGAAACTCCAGGGACTTCTCTCTGTGTTAACCTGTGAACTCTCACAAACACATTAGTCCCTCAACCACGTTTGTCTTCAATACTCCAAAACCAAACAAGGGTGGCACTAGATGCACTTACACTATGGTTGGGTTTTACCTTAATGAACTTTGGTAGCTGCGGACTCTTGCTAGAGTTCCAATCATAAGTGCATATGATCCAAGTACGGAAAGTGTGTTAGCGTATGCCTCTCCCTCATTGCATATAACAAGTATTTATCATATTATATTCAATTGCCTAGGGACAATCTTTCTCTTGCGTTACACAAAAATCTTTCTACTAAGTTGTTTACTTTTATTGTTCTTTTATTAAAACAGCACCTAACTTTTATTTCCACGTTCTTTATTATCTTGCAAAGTACTTCTAGTTTTATTCCCGCAAAATAGTTTCATTCTTGTTCTAGGTAAAGCAAGCATTAGCGTGTGTAGAGTTGTATCGGTGGTCGATAGAACCTGAGGGAATATTTGTTCTACCTTTATCTCCTCGTTGGGTTTGACACTCTTACTTATCGAAAAAGGCTACAAACGATCCCCTACACTTGTGGGTTATCAAGACCTTCTTCTAGCGCCGTTACCGGGGAGCAATAGCGTGGGGTGAATATGTTGGAAATATTCCCTAGAGGCAATAATAAAGTAGTTATTATTATATTTCCTTGTTCATGATAATCGTTTATTATCCATGCTATAATTGTATTGATTGGAAACTCAATTGCATGTGTGGATACATAGACAACACTGTGTCCCTAGTATGCCTCTAGTAGACTAGCTTGTTGATCAAAGACGGTCAAGGTTTCCTGGCCATAGACATGAGATGTCATTTGATAACAGGATCACAGCATTAGGAGAATGATGTGATGGATAAGACCCAAACTATGAACGTTGCATATGATCGTGTCAGTTTATTACTATTGTTTTCTGCATGTCAAGTATATGTTCCTATGACCATGAGATCATGCAACTCACTGACACCGGAGGAATACCTTGTGTGTATCAAACGTCGCAACGTAACTGGGTGACTATAAAGAGGCTCTACAGGTATCTCCGAGGGTGTCTGTTGAGTTGGCATGGATCAAGACTGTGATTTGTTACTCCGTATGACGGAGAGGTTTCTCAGGGCCCACTCGGTAATACAACATCACAATAAGCCTTGCAAGCAAAGTGACTAAAGAGTTAGCCACGGGATCTTGTATTACAGAACGAGTAAAGAGACTTGCCGGTAACGAGATTGAACTAGGTATAGAGATACCGACAATCGAATCTCGGGCAAGTAACATACCGAAGAACAAAGGGAACAACATACGGGATTAACTAAATCCTTGACATAGAGGTTCAACCGATAAAGATCTTCGTAGAATATGTAGGAACCAATATGGACATCCAGGTCCTGCTATTGGTTATTGACCGTAGAGGTGTCTCGGTCATGTCTGCATAGTTCTCGAACCCGCAGGGTCTGCACACTTAAGGTTCGGTGATGTTTCGGTATAGTTGAGTTATGTATGTTGGTCCCCGAAGGTTGTTCGGAGTCCCGGATGAGATCCCGGACGTCATGAGGAGCTCCGGAATGGTCCGGAGGTAAAGATTGATATATAGGAAGTCCCGTTTTGGTCACCGGAAAAGTTTCGGGTAATTCCGGTAATGTACCGGGGGTGCTGGGAGGGTTCCAGAGCGCCATCGGGAGGGGCCACTCACGCCGGGAGGCCACATGGGATGCTCGCAGGATGTGTCTCTCTCAATGTCTTCGAGGTGGGTTGCTCCAAAACGACAACAGTCGTATCTCTCTCTGAGCAACCACCTTCTTATGGTGGAGGGGGTGGGCTATTTATAGCCAGCGGGCAACCCGACCTGATATGACCGAAATGACCCTAGGTCAAATGGCCAACCGACACGTGTCACAACGGTCGGATTTCAAACACACGCGGCAACTTTACTTGGGCTACAAGTAAAGCTGACTCAACCAACTCTGGAAGAGATTTCCTTTCATTGTCTTCGCTCAAAGACATAGGTATGGATTGAGCAAAACGTCAGCATCTGACTTTGATCACATCGACCCCACTTAACAGTACGGTGGTTCCTATGACTCAAGAAAGAAGAAACAAAACTACCAAAAGACTTCGTCTTCGCGTTTCATTGTCTTCGGACGAATGTCTTCGGTTACCACCAATGACTTCAGCCGTCATCAATGTCTTCGGACATTTTTGGGGGTCGTCTTCGACGGCTAAACCGAAACTCCAGGGACTTCTCTCTGTGTTAACCTGTGAACTCTCACAAACACATTAGTCCCTCAACCACGTTTGTCTTCAATACTCCAAAACCAAACAAGGGTGGCACTAGATGCACTTACAGTCTCCCCCTTTTTAGTGATTGATGACAAACTGGTTGAAGTTTTCAACGGGGATAAAAATATGTGAAGATAAGATTTTGAAGATTTTGATTACAAGATATAGAGAGCTCCCCCTGAAGATGTGCACATGAAAATTTTGCTTTGAATGCAAGTGCACATGGAAGGTTGTAGTTTGTGGAGATCTCCCCCTATACCTTGTAATCCAATCACTATGCATTAACAGATATGTCGAAGATAATGAAATGCATAATGAAAAATGGGCGTCTGCAGAATGACTTCAAGCACATAAAATAACTGGTAAGAAGCGCCAAAGAGTACGGTAAACATAAAGTGCAGACGACCATCAGGACTTAAGTTTTACAACCCAAAACAGCAAATGTTCAGAAACGAGAGTTGTAAACTTAGCAAAAATAGCACCCATCCCTTATTAGTAGACCCGCTTGAAGACTATCATCCAATGCTTCTCCCCCTTTGTCATCGAATGACCAAAAAGGGACGAAGACATGGAAGAACTAAATGTTCCCAGCAGGTGTCGAGGAAGATGGTGCAGCAGGGTCGCGGGGAGCTGGTGCAGAGGAGCCTGGTGCAGTGCCGCGACGTCGAGTCGATGGAGGCAGAGAGGTGGCATCATCAGCTTCATCTGCGAGCCTAACGTTGACGGATGGGGCGGAAGAAGAGTAATCACTGTCTTCGAGAGATGGAGTCTTGCGCCATTTCTCCGCACTGGGAGGTGGTGCACCAAATCTGTAGCGGGGGTGAAAGCCATCTTCTCGAAGCTCATCTTCAGGAGCCAGCATAGTGAGAGTTCTCCATGAGCGCCGACTGGTTTCATAGGACACAAAAGCATTCTTGGTGGCGAGGTTGCGAACATGATTAATATCTTGCATCATGGCATGCATCTGGCGCCGAGTCCATTCATGGTGTTTGTCTTGCCGTTGGATCAGTGAAACAAGAACTTCACGATCAGTGAGTGCACGCTCTCTTCTTGGCAGGCGTTGACGAGGCAGAGTGCTAGCAGTGGCTTCGGTATTGGTAGCACCGGATCTGGGCTGGCGAAATGCACCAATGAGTCTTGGCCATGATGGATCGGAAGGAATGTGAAGACCTTCAACATCAGCAGTGCCACTAGTGCCTTCAACAATAGGATTCTTGCTCTGGGATGGATACAGATCTGCTGACACAACTTCAATATCTGGAAGATAAACGCCATGGTTGTGAGTAGAAGGGAGAAACCTCATGTTGGTTCTGTACTTGATGAAGCGCATGATCCAGGGAGCATATATCTTAGGCTCAAGAACATTGAAACCATTGGCAGCAAGGTTGCGAAGAAATAAGTCTTGAAGATTGAAGCTGATGCCATATACAATGTTGTAGAGCAATGTCTTCAGAGGCCCTTCAATCTTGCGAGATGAGTTGTGCCCTTTAATTGGCCAGATAGTGTGCCGAAGAATGTGATAGATGGTCCTGGGCAAGTACTGAAGATCATCCACAAAGAATGAAGTGGGCAAGTCTGCATCTCGAGCTAGAGGCTTCATCATTGTTAGCATCTCAGTCATGTTGGGTTCTCGCATGTGGAAGAGGCTTCGAGTGGCAATCGCATAGGAATCAGAGCGAGGATCCAACTCTTCACCAGAGTCAGCAAGTGGTGTTGCAGGAAAGAAATCCAGTGGTGAAGCAGTAATATGCTCATCCCTTATCATAAACTCATCTGTCAGGTGTTCAAGTCATGACCGAAGCCAGAGATGTGGAGAGTGGCGTAGAACTGGAGGATGAGCTCTTCATTCCAGTCTTCATGGTCAGTGCAGAACGGAAGGAGACCCACATCACGAAGACAGTCCAGAGCTTGATCATAACATGGAAGACCTTTGATAGCTTCAAAACTAAGATGTTTGTGGGGAAAGATCCTATTCTGATCGTAGAGCACACACATGTAGTACTGACGTTGTGGAGCACTCCAGAATCTGTCAGACTGTATCCTTGCATGCTTGTATGGATTGCGTTCAGAGTTGAAGAAGGTGTTGTTCAGCCGAAACCTTTCCAACTCGAAGACTAAGGGTCTTGCTGGGCCTGACTGGCGAAGACATGGAAGACGCGGCATGGGATTCATGACGTTGGGGCGCCGATCAAGATGGAACTCATACTGTGGTCCCATCCGTGGTGGTGCAACAAGACGAGGCCATCTGACAGGAACCATCTCTCCTTCCCTATTGCGGGCCATCACAATGTTGTCCTCATTGTCTTCAGTTGATGGTGTGGCAGGAACAGGAGGTCCATCTGGTGAGGGGGCATTGGCTTCACCCATAGTGGCATCGGCAGCAATGTCTTCAGCTGCCGTATTGTCTGTTGCAGGTTGACTTGGAAGTGCATCTTCAATCATCAGCACTCCTTCGACTGGTGCAGTCGGTGAAACTCGTACTTCGTCTTTGGGAATAGGAGACATGAGAGCGCGAGGGCCTCGACGAAGACGTTTGAGTGGGGAAGTGCGAGTGGTGGCTTCAATCTCCTCTGGAGCAAATGGAGATTCTGGTGAGGCAGACACTGGTGCGAAGAAAGGTGGTGATGGTGTACCGGGTTCAGCATCAGTAATTTCTGGCCGGAGAGGAGTCCCAATATCCACAAAGTCACTTGTTGGCTGTGGGGAGGAATCCATTGGCATGTCCACCTATGGAACATGTTCTGGCTCAACATTGGCTTCAGGACCAATGTCGTCATGAGCAAAGTCTTCAGCTGCTGCAGTGTCTTCAGCAGCTGGGGTATCTTCTAGATTCTGAGTCCCTGTGAAAGCAGACTCATGCAGAAGAACTCTTCTTTCTAAGTTCTCTGAGGCGGGAGGTGCCACAGAGATTGTCTTGATGACCAGGGGTTCTTGCTGAGGAGCTGTGGTTGATGTTGGAGCAGGAGGGGGAACTGGTGATTCTGAAGACTTTGATTTTCTTGTCTTCAACCTCTTCGGAGGTTAGGCTTCAGAGGCAGATGCCTTGCGTTTCTTGGCTTCAGCTTCAGCTTTCTTGTTCTTCTTGCTATCAGCAGCAGAGGAAGACGGAGGTGCACGAGGACTAGAGAAGCCAGCTGGAAAATCAATGCCACGGTGCACAGACGGTGTGGGAGAAGGCACATCCGAAGACATCGAAGCTTGCCTGGAGCGTGCAATGACTTTGGGAGCAAGTGCAGGCTGGCCAAGTGCTTTTCTCTTCAGCATGTCATTGTGAGCCTGGACCATGATTGCAGTCTTCCGCTTGAGGCGCACAAGGGCGCCCTTGACAGCTTCACATCTCTTCTCGAAGGCAGCCTTGAGATCTGTCATCATCAGCTGATATCCCTTGATCTGCTCGGCGCTGAGTCTGTGCACATTTTGCTTGAAGAGCTCCTTTTCATGGCTGATCTTAGCCTTCTGAGCCACCGTCAGTTCCTCGTTCACAAGACCTTGGAACGTGACACTCAGGCCTATTGGGAGCAGAAGTGCATCAATGCTGAGAGAGGGATCGGCAAACCATTCATCAATGAAGTGTTCAAAGATGACAGGATCAAATAGAGGCAAGTCTTCAAGCTTCTTGGCTTCCTCTTCTTTCTGCTGGATGAGCCTAGCTAAGGCTTCATCGTCGAACTCATCGTCAGACAGTTCAATCATGTTTGATGCGTCCATTAGTGACAGGGTAGGCTTCGGACCTCTGGATGCAACGGCTTTCCTTTTCATACGCCTATGAAGGCGATCTTCTTCCTCAGGCTCTTTTGGATTATCAGTGGGAGAGCGCGAAGCCCGAGGTGAGTGGACAGATGGCTTGGGAGGCTTTGAAGCCTTGGGCTTTGAAGCTTTTGACCTCTTCAGAGGCTTCGGCCTTGGGGCTGGTGGACGCTCATCATCATCATCATCAGAGTCAAACTGTGTAGGATCTGAGCCACGAATGCTCGATGGATGAGGATTGCTGGGCATTGGGGGCCTGAGCATGCATGGATAAAAACCCATATTGATGGCTTTTGCCGTTGTCTTCGGAAGAAGATTTCTGTATACAATATATGTCCAAGGTGCCTTCTTAGCATATTTTGCAGCATACTCAGCAGTAACAAAGTGGTAATTGAACCATTCCTCACTCCAATATCTACGAATCCATTGGATTCGATTCTTGCGTTGTGTGTATGTTTCTCCCTCATCTGATTTGTATTGCTCATAAAGAGCTGGAGGAAGATCTTTGGCAGTATTCTTTCGTCTCTGCTTTCCTCACTTCTTGACTGGATTGTTATCAGCCATTTGCTTCGACAAAGGCTTCGGCAAAGGCTTCACAGGAGTGTGCAAGTGTGAGCACGCACCAGAGGATTCCAGATGAATCTGCAAGTAGCCTGCAAATGAATTCAGACTATGAGATCCAAGCAATTCTGCTGCGGACATGTACCTGTGAAAGAGTTAGAGACGCGAGGGAAGAGGAGAGGTCATATGCATTCTCAGAAGATTTGGAAGATAGCACTGTGTTTAGAAGACATTGACCTTTTACCAAAGACATTCACTTTTATAGCTTATATGGTGATTTCAGATTTGTACAAGTCCAAGGAATCGTACAAGTGAGGAATCAAACGAATCTTCGGACCAAAAAGTGAAAGTATTTGGCAAAATAGAGATCTAGATCTATATGCGGTTGAGTGAAAAGTGGAGAATCAACAACCGACTATTTTTAGTAGAAATTTCAGATCAAACATGCGGTAAAAATAGCCTTTTATTTACCGCAAGGAAGAACGCGACGAACAGCTCGACGAGGCGGAGAAGCCAAGCAGTTCGATCTGCCTCACCCTAACTTGGTGGAGGCAGACAGCTATGACGGCGGCGAGCGGAGGATGAACGCGGCCGGCGTGAGTACGTCGTCGGAGAAGGCGTGGCAGCTAAGCACTTCGTCTCCGGCGGCGATGGAATCCAGCGACCATGCTAGGGTTTTGAGCATGTGGGTGGCGGAGGAAGGGGAAAGTAATAATGGAAGGGGGTTAACTTGTACTTATAGGGTGTGGAAACCTCCGAACAAGTTGGACGGATATGCCCGTGACTCCTCGGTTTATGTGGACACGTGGCATACATGCAAACCACCTGACAACCCACTACCATAATCGAAGCGGCGGCGCGGGAGTTGTTTGCTAATTATGTGGAGACAGTTGAGATTTGAGAATTAAATATGTGGTTGATTTGTCTTTAGCTATCAAGGACACAGAGAAGACAGTCAACACGTGTCAATATAGAATGCATATGACTGGATTAGAACAGATTTGGACGAGGAAGAATAGAAGAGAATGTCGGGTCCGATCACATTTGCCTAGGAAAAAGTTGAAGACAAAGCTATAGGACAAATGCTGTATAGGACAAAGCTCCAATCCAAATGTAGATCTACAAATATTTTTCAACTGAAACACATATAAACTTTGTTCCGAAGACATTCAACTCTCGAAGACATGTGAAGAATATGAGATAAAAGATAAAGCAATGTCTTCGAGTTTGGTTGGTGGCGTTACCCACCGTATAAGAATGTTTGACTCAGACACGGCGCACAATTATCGTGGCGCTCTGAAGTCATATTCTTCGTTAATGTATTCACACTCAGATTGTAAGTCTTCATGAGTTGAAGACATACGTTACTTCGTGTGTTGTGCATCAAAGTCATCAACATGCATAAGCGTTAGGATGTATTCTCATTCAAAGGACATTTGAGGATTCTAAGATATTTAGCTCACACCGCAACTTGCAAAACCTCTTCTCATCCAAAGGCTTCGTGAAGATATCTGCCAGTTGATCTTCGGTGTCAGCATGCTTGATGTTGATGTCGCCCTTCATCACGTGATCCCGGAGAAAATGATGTCGTATCTGAATGTGCTTTATCTTCGAATGCTGTACAGGGTTGTGGGAGATCTTGATAGCACTCTCATTGTCGCAGTAGAGAGGTACATGCTTCAGGTTGATGCCGTAGTCCTTAAGTGTTTGCTTCATCCAGAGAACCTGAGTGTAGCATGCGCCAGCAGCAATGTATTCAGCTTCAGCAGTGGAGAGTGAAACACAGTTCTGCTTCTTCGAAGACCAACACACTAGAGATCATCCCAGAAAGTGACAAGTGCCTGATGTAGACTTGCAATCAACTCTGTCGCCAGCGAAGTCAGAATCTGAATAGCCAATCAGCTCAAACTTCGAATCCTTTGGATACCATAATCCTAGTGTTGGGGTGTGAGCCAGATATCTAAGTATTCGCTTCACAGCAAGGTGATGCGACTCCTTTGGTGCCGCTTGAAATCGGGCGCACATGCAAACGCTAAGCATTATATCTGGCCTAGATGCACATAAATACAATAAAGATCCAATCATGGAGCGATATACCTTCTGATCGAAATCTTTACCATTTTCGTCAGTGCAGAGGTGTCCATTGGTAGGCATTGGTGTCTTGTAACCTTTGGCTTCATTCATGCCAAATTTCTTGAGGCAGTCCTTGAGGTACTTCTCCTGGGATATGAAGATGCCATTTGGTTGTTGTCGAATTTGAAGCCCTAGGAAGAATTTTAGTTCTCCCATCATCGACATTTGATATTTTTCTTGCATCATATAAGCAAACTCATCACTGTATTTGTTGTTAGTACAGCCGAAGATAATGTCGTCCACATATATTTGGCATACAAACAGTTCATCATCATAGGATTTAGTGAAGAGAGTGGGATCGAGTGAACCAGGTTTGAAGCCTTTCTTCTTGAGAAATTCCTTGAGTGTGTCATACCAAGCTCTTGGTGCTTGCTTGAGGCCATAGAGTGCCTTGTTGAGCTTGAAGACTTTGTCTGGATGCTTTGGATCTTCAAACCCTGGGGGCTGAGCAACATATACTTCTTCCTCAATCTTACCATTGAGGAATGCACTTTTGACATCCATTTGATGTAAGCATATGTCATGATGGTTAGCATAAGCAAGCAGTATACGAATGGCTTCGAGTCTAGCGACAGGTGCAAAGGTTTCACCGAAGTCAATACCCTCAACCTATGTGTAACCTTGGGCCACAAGTCTGGCCTTGTTTCTGATGACTTGACCGGACTCATCTTGCTTGTTGTGGAAGACCCACTTGGTACCGATGATGTTGTGCTTCCTTGGATCAGGACGCTTTACGAGCTCCCACACATTGTTCAGCTCGAACTGGTGAAGCTCTTCCTGCATGGCTTGCATCCATTCCGGTTCCTTGAAGGCTTCATCTACTTTTGTGGGTTCTGTGATAGATACAAAAGCAAAGTGCCCACAAAAGTTAGCTAGTTGAGTAGCTTTTGAGCGAGTAAGTGGACCTGGTGCATTTATGTTGTCAAGCATTTTCTCAATTTGGACTTCATTTGCCACACGTGGATGAGCAGGGCGAAGACTTTGTTCGGGCTGCTGAGTATTGTCTTCATCAGCAGCATTGCCTTCGGGTTCAGCATTGTCTTCGCACTGAGTAGGTGGAGGAATGATGACTTCTTCTACAATCACAGGTTCTTCAGGCACAATTTCTCCAGTGCCCATCAGTCGAATAGCTTCATCAGAGGGTAGTTCATCTAGCACAGGAGGTAGGTGCTCTCTTTGCGAGCCATTACTTTCATCGAATCGCACATCTACAGTTTCAACAACCTTGTTGTGAAGGATGTTGAAGACTCTGTAGGTGTGCGAATCCTTACCATAACCAAGCATGAAACCCTCATGTGCTTTCGGTGCAAATTTTGAAGTGTGGTGTGGATCCCTTATCCAGCATCTTGCACCGAAGACTTTGAAATAACTTACATTGGGTTTCTTACCAGTGAGAAGCTCATATGATGTTTTCTTGAAGAACTTGTGAAGATAAACTCTGTTGATGATGTGACATGCAGTATCAATGGCTTCAGGCCATAGCTTCCGTGGTATCTTGTATTCATCAAGCATGGTGCGAGCCATCTCAATAAGAGTCCTATTCTTGCGCTCCACGACACCATTCTGCTGAGGAGTATATGGAGCAGAGAACTCATGAGTGATGCCAAGGGTATCAAGAAAGGTGTCCAGGCCTGTGTTCTTGAATTCAGTGCCATTGTCACTCCTGATGTGCTTGATCTTGATGTTGTAATTGTTCATACACCTATTTGCGAAGCGCCTGAAGACATCCTGCACTTCAGTTTTGTAAAGAATGATATGCACCCAAGTGAATCGAGAATAGTCATCAACAATCACGAAGCCATATAGATTTGCAGTGGTAGAGAAGGTGGAATAGTGAGTAGGGCGAAATAAGTCCATGTGTAGCAGCTCGAAGGGACGTGAGGTCGTGATGATAGCCTTCGAGGGGTGTTTGGCCCTGGTCATTTTCCCGGCTTCACAGGCACCACAGAGGTGGTCCTTGAACTTGACACCCTCGACGCCAATGATCAGCTTCTTCTTGGCGAGTGTGTGCAAGTTCCTCATCCCAGCATGCCCTAGCCTTCTGTGCCATAGCTAGCACTCCGAAGCTTTTGCTAGAAGACATGAGGCAACCTGTGGTCCTGCAGAGAAGTCTACCATGTACAAATCACCTCTTCGAAAACCTTCGAAGACTTTGGTTTTGTCAGAGGCCATTAGTACCACACATCGAAATTTGCCAAAGATGACAAGCATATCTAAGTCACAGAGCATTGAGACAGACATCAAGTTGTAACCAAGGGATTCGACAAGCATGCCGTTTTCCATGTGCCGGTCCCTTGAGATAGCAACTCTACCTAGTCCCAGCACTTTGCTGCTGCTCTTGTCAGCAAAGATGATGTGATCTTTTGTTGGAGGTCGAAGAGTTTGCTCCATTAATAGGCTTCGATCACCAGTCATATGACTTGTGCATCCACTGTCCATAATCCATTCGGTGGCATTGGATTCGTCTTCCTGCATTGAGAATTAGTCGAGTTCACCAAAGCATGTAAGAGTAACATGCTATGATGAAGATGTAGCAGAAGACAGTGGTAGGTATTCTGAACGAGGTATGCATTAATTTTCTTGCGTTCATACAAGAATATTTTCAGGTCCCCAGAGATGATCTTCGGGATAGGCTTCGTCCTATCTGGAGACCCAATGCTGCATAGAAGATATTAGTTCTTCTTAACCACCCACATGCGAAGGGGTGGCTTAGAAGCAATGAGACGTAAGGTAGCATCAGAGAATTTAGGCAGAGATGCCCTAATAGCATGTTTCACAGGAGGGTTAGTGTACTCAAATGAATAAGCAGAAAAATTCTTTGTTGGATGAACGTAGCGGTTCATGCCATTGTGTACATATTCATGAGTCATCTGAGTCTTTTCCTGCGAAACAGAATGGTTAGTGCCATTGTATGAAGACTTATGTCTTCTCGAAGACATTGATCTAGGGTTTGTCTTCTTCTTGGGAGATGTCGTCAAGACATTCACGCGAAGCTTCTCTAGAAGACATTTGGGGACACAGATCTTCTTCATAGGAGAACCATTCCTGCAGTTAGTTCCAATAAATCTGGCAAACACTTCACCATTTTGACATTTGAACAGTTTATAATTGGAATCAAAGGATTCATCAATAATGAAAGGATTCGCACAGTTGAAGCTTGATAATGTGGAGGGATCAACTGAAGGACCTTTTGCAGCAACCCATGTGGTTTTGGGGTACTGCTCAGGTGTCCAGTAGGATTCATCAACATTGAGGTTTCTTTCGAAACCTACACCCTCTTTCCTAGGGTTTTTGTTCAGTATAGTCTTCTTCAGGACATCACAAAGAATCTGATGCCCTTTCAGACTCTTGTCCATGCCAGTTTCAAGCAATGTCTTCAACCTGTCATTGTCATCAGTGATAGCAGTGGCTTCCTCAGATGAGGGGTTAGGTGCCACAGATACAGTTGAAGATAAAGCATTTTCAGAAGCATTTGAACATTCAGCAGTAGAGTCATTAGCTTCACGAGCAATACACTTTAAGCATGGAGCATCAAATTCATCCTAAGCGGTACTGATCTGCTCTGCTAGGAGTGAGTCATTTTCCTTCCGTAGGTCATCAAGTGCTTCCCTCAACTTTTCTAGATCAATATTCTTCTGAAGATATTCAAGAGAAAGCTTTTCATGATCAGTTGAGAGGGCATCATGACGACTTTGGAGATCCTCAAACCTTGAACGAAGACTACGCATGTCTTCAGCCATAGTTTCGTTCAGACTCGTCTCTTCGCGTAACAGGTCATCGCTTTTCTCTAGAGTAGTTTGCATTTTCTCCATGGCATGTTGTTGCTTGGTGGCAATTTTTACAAGTTTAGCATAGCTAGGTTTCTTGTCATTATCAGATTCAGTTTCAGATTCAGAGTCATGACGTGAGGATTTTGAGGATACCTTGGAGGCTTTTGCCATAAAGTAGTAGGCTAGAGTAGCATCATCATCACCGGCTTCGTTGTTGAAGAAAGGATCATTGTCTTCGGGTTCGAAGACAGAGGTGGAGAGATATTCCGAAGCCATTGCTAATCCAGCTACTTCAGCGTCAGATTCCTCCTCAGATGCTTCCTCAACTTCTGAACCAGATTCAGACTGTGAATCCATCTCCTTTCCAATGAACGCATGTGCCTTGCCAGATGAACTCTTCTTGTGTGATGAAGACTTTGCATACTTCTTCTTCTTCTTGTCATCGGAGTCATAGTCCTTGCTCTTCTTCTTGGATTCCTTCTCCCATCGAGGACAATCAGCGATGAAATGGCCAACTTTCTTGCACTTATGACAGGTTTGCTTCTTGCTGTCTCTGGAAGACATTTCACCAGACCTCTTGGAATCGCGTTTTGAAGATTTTGCGTAGCGCTTTGACTTGGCAAACTTCCGAAACTTTCTGACAAGCAAAGCGAGTTCTTTTCCAAAGTCTTCAGCACCATCAGAACTGCATTCAGAGTTGTCTTCAGACGAAGACACAGCTTTGGCCTTCAATGCACGGGATCGACTGTAGCTTGGTCCGTAGATATCCCTTTTCTCAGCTTGTTGGAATTCGTGGGTGTTCAACCTCTCGAGTATGACAGCTGGATCCAAACTCTTGAAGTCAGGACGCTCTTGGATCATGAGTGCGAGAGTATCAAAGGAACTGTCAAGGGATCTGAGTAGCTTCTTCACGACTTCATGTTTGGTGATATCAGTGGCGCCAAGTGCATTCAGCTCATTTGAGATGTCGGTGAGTCGATCAAATGTGAGCTGAACGTTTTCGTTGTCAAGTCTCTTGAAGCAGTTGAACAGGTTGCGAAGCACATCAACACGAGAGTCTCTTTGAGATGAGGCGCCTTCATTCACTTTGGACAGCCATTCCCAGATTTGTTTAGCAGTGTTAAGTGCACTCACACGACCATACTGTCCTTTGGTCAGATGACCACAGATGATATTCTTGGCGGTGGAGTCGAGTTGTGCGAACCTCTTCACATCAGCAGCAGTAACACCTTCGCCAACATCGGGAATGCCTGCCATGACGACATACCATAGGTCGTTGTCAATGGTTTCGAGATGCATGCGCATCTTGTTCTTCCAGTAGGGGTAATCAGTGCCATCGAAGACAGGGCACGCAGCGGAGACCTTGATTATCCCTGCAGTCGACATAGCTAAAACTCCACGGTGGTTAAACCGAAACACAGAACAAGGGAGTACCTTGCTCTGATACCAATTGAAAGTGCTAGTTATCGACTAGAGGGGGTGAATAGGCGATTTTTATGAAAGTCTTCGAAACAGGGAATGTATTCGAATAGAGCGGAAACATAAACAGGATCAGGTAGGGATATAATCAAGAATCTAATCTAGGCATGCATCATGGTGAAGACATACAGACAGGTTAAGCTTTAACATCATGCACAATAAGATGAGTCGAAGATAAACTTAGACAGTACGAAGATAAACAGCAGGCATGAATGTCTTCAGGACAAGTCTTCAGTGATGAACAGGGAAAGGATTCACGATACAGAACAGGAATGTAAGAAAGTGAAGGATAGAACCAGTAGCTTGACGAAGACACAGTATTTGTTGGACCAGTTCCAGTTGCTGTGAGAACTGTACGTCTGGTTAGGGAGGCTGAGATTGAACTCAGAAGACCTCGTCTTCACCTTATTCCCCTTGAGCCGAAGTCACTTAGACAGCGCCCAATCACTCTGGTAAGTCTTCAGGGGAGACTTCCGAAACCCGTACAAACTTGGTCACCCGGCGATCCACAATGACTCTTGGATTGCTCTAGACCCAGATGCCTAACCATCTGGAAGATCACAGTCTTCAAGTGTAATAAGTCTTCAGTTCTCTCAGAACAGAAAGACTTCGGTGATGCTCAAACACTCTAGCTCTAGGTGTTTAGGTGTATCCTCGCAGGATGTGTCTCTCTCAATGTATTCGAGGTGGGTTGCTCCAAAACGACAACAGTCGTAGCTCTCTCTGAGAAGCCACCTTCTTATGGTGGAGGGGGTGGGCTATTTATAGCCAGCGGGCAACCCGACCTGATATGACCGAAATGACCCTGGGTCAAATGGCCAACCGACACGTGTCACAACGGTCGGATTTCAAACAAACACGGCAGCTTTACTTGGGCTACAAGTAAAGCTGACTCAACCAACTCTGGAAGAGATTTCCTCTCATTGTCTTCACTCGAAGACATAGGTATGGGTTGAGCATCACGTCAGCATCTGACTTCGATCACATCAACCCCACTTAATAGTACGGTGGTTCCTATGACTCAGGAAAGAAGAAACAAAACTACCAAAATACTTCGTCTTCGCGTTTCATTGTCTTCGGACGAATGTCTTCGCTTACCACCAATGACTTCAGCCGTCATCAATGTCTTCGGACATTTTTGGGGGTCGTCTTCGACGGCTAAACCGAAACTCCAGGGACTTCTCTCTGTGTTAACCTGTGAACTCGCACAAACACATTAGTCCCTCAACCACGTTTGTCTTCAATAGTCCAAAACCAAACAAGGGTGGCACTAGATGCACTTACACTATGGTTGGGTTTTACCTTAATGAACTTTGGTAGTTGCGGATTCTTGCTAGAGTTCCAATCATAAGTGCATATGATCCAAGTACGGAAAGTGTGTTAGCGTATGCCTCTCCCTCATTGCATATAACAAGTATTTATCATATTATATTCAATTGCCTAGGGACAATCTTTCTCTTGCGTTACATAAAAATCTTTCTACTAAGTTATTTACTTTTATTGTTCTTTTATTAAAACAGCACCTAACTTTTATTTCCACGTTCTTTATTATCTTGCAAAGTACTTCTAGTTTTATTCCTGCAAAATAGTTGCATACTTGTTCTAGGTAAAGCAAGCATTAGCGTGCGTAGAGTTGTATCAGTGGTCCATAGAACTTGAGGGAATATTTGTTCTACCTTTAGCTCCTCGTTGGGTTCGACACTCTTACTTATCGAAAAAGGCAACAAACGATCCCCTACACTTGTGGGTTATCAAGACCTTCTTCTAGCGCCCTTGCCGGGGAGCAATAGCGTGGGGTGAATATGTTGGAAATATGCCTTAGTGGCAATAATAAAGTAGTTATTATTATATTTCCTTGTTCATGATAATCGTTTATTATCCATGCTATAATTGTATTGATTGGAAACTCAATTGCATGTGTGGATACATAGACAACACTGTATCCCTAGTATGCCTCTAGTAGACTAGCTTGTTGATCAAAGACGGTCAAGGTTTCCTGGCCATAGACATGAGATGTCATTTGATAACAGGATTACATCATTAGGAGAATGATGTGATGGACAAGACCCAAACTATGAACGTAGCATATGATCGTGTCAGTTTATTGCTATTGTTTTCTTCATGTCAAGTATCTGTTCCTATGACCATGAGATCATGCAACTCACTGACACCGGAGGAATACCTTGTGTGTATCAAACATCGCAATGTAACTGGGTGACTATAAAGATGCTCTACAGGTATCTTCGAGGGTGTCTGTTGAGTTGGCATGGATCAAGACTGTGATTTGTTACTCCGTATGACGGAGAGGTATCTCAGGGCCCACTCGGTAATACAACATCACAATAAGCCTTGCAAGAAAAGTGACTAAAGAGTTAGCCACGGAATCTTGTATTACAGAACGAGTAAAGAGACTTGCCGGTAACGAGATTGAACTAGGTATAGAGATACCGACGATCTAATCTCGGGCAAGAAACATACAGAAGAACAAAGGGAACAACATACAGGATTAACTGAATCCTTGACATAGAGGTTCAACCGATAAAGATCTTCGTAGAATATGTAGGAACCAATATGGACATCCAGGTCCCGCTATTGGTTATTGACCGTAGAGGTGTCTCGGTCATGTCTGCATAGTTCTCGAACCCACAGGGTCTGCACACTTAAGGTTCGGTGATGTTTCGGTATAGTTGAGTTATGTATGTTGGTGACCGAAGGTTGTTCGGAGTCCCGGATGAGATCCCGGACGCCATGAGGAGCTCCGGAATGGTCCGGAGGTAAATATTGATATATAGGAAGTCCCGTTTTGGTCACCGGAAAAGTTTCGGGTAATTCCGGTAATGTACCGGGGGTGCTGGGAGGGTTCCGGAGGGCCATCGGGAGGGGCCACTCACGCCGGGAGGCCACATGGGCCTTAGGGGTGGTGCACCTGCCCTTAGTGGGCTGGGCAAGCCAGCCCCTAAGGGCCCATGCGGCTAGGGTGAGGGGAAAGGAAAAAACCCCAAGTGGGGAAGGGAAACTCCAACTAGGAAAGGAATCCTACTTGGAGTAGGATTGGAGGTGGACTCCTCCACCTCCTCCTGGTTCGGCCGACTCCTAGGGGGAACCCTAGGGGCGCCGGCCCTCCTCCCTCCCTCCTATATATACTAGAGGGGAGAGAGGGCCAACACACCTAAGCCACGGTGCAGCCCTCTCTCCCCAATAGATCGTCTCCCCTAGTTTTCGGCAGTGCTTAGGCGAAGCCCTGTTGGAATAGTTCCACCACCAACGCCGCCACGCCATCGCGCTGCTGGAGAACTCATCTACCTCTTCGCCCCTCTTGCTGGATCAAGAAGGCGGAGATCGTCATCAAGCTGTACGTGTGCTGAACGCGGAGGTGCCGTCCGTTCGGCGCTAGATCGGGACGGATCGCGGGACGGCTGCGATTTGGATCGCGAAGACGTTCGACTACACCAACCGTGTTTCTTAACGCTTCCCACTTAGCGATCTACAAGGGTATGTAGATCCACTCTCCCTCTCATAGATGCTCATCACCATGGATAGATCTTGCGTGTGCATAGGAAAATTTTTGTTTCCCATGAAACGTTCCCCAACATTGGCATCATGAGCCAGGTCTATGCGTAGATGAGATCACGAGTAGAACACAAAGGAGTTTGTGGGCGTTGATGCTCAGATTGCTTCCTCCCTTGGTCTTTTCTTGATTTAGTGGTATTGTGGGATGAAGCGGCCCAGACCAACCTTACTCGTACGCTTTCGAGAGACCGGTTCCATCAACTGACATGTGACTTAGTTGCATAAAGATGGCTAGCGGGTGTCTGTCTCTCCCACTTTAGTTTGATCGTATTCGACAAAGGTGGTCCTTGAGAAGGATGAATAGCAATTTGTGTATCACCGTTGTGGTTTTGCGTAGGTAAGAATTGTTCTTGCTAGATACCCATAGCAGCCACGTAAAACATGCAACAACAATTAGAGGACGTCTAACTTGTTTTTGTAGGGTATGTTGTGATGTGATATGGCCAATTACATGATGAGATATATGTGATGTATGAGATGATCATGTTTTGTATAGAATATCACGACTTGTATGTCGATGAGTACGGTAACCGGCAGGAGCCATAGGGTTGTCTTTAATTTATTTTCGCCGTTTTTGCTTTACTTTATCGCTATGAGTTAGCAATAGTCCTAGAAGCAACAGTTGGCGCGACAACCTCATGGTGACACATTGATGGAGATCAAGATGATGGAGATCATGGTGTCATGCCGGTGACGATGGAGATCATGCCGGTGCTTTGTAGATGGAGATCAAAAGCACAAGTTCATGGCCATATCATGTCACTTATGATTTGCATGTGATGTTAATCCTTTTATGCATCTTATTTTGCTTAGGACGACGGTAGCATTATAAGGTGATCCCTCACTAAAATTTCAAGATAAAATTGTGTTCTCCCCGAGTGTGCACCGTTGCGAAAGTTCATTGTTTCGAGACACCACGTGATGATAGGGTGTGATAGACTCTACGTTCGCATACAACGGGTGCAAGCCAGTGTTGCACATGCGGAACACTCGGGTTAAACTTGACGAGCCTAGCATGTACAGACATGGCCTCGGAACACAAGAGACCGAAAGGTCGAACATGAGTCATATAGTAGATATGATCAACATGGAGATGTTCACCATTGAAACCACCTCATCTCACGTGATGATCGGACTTGGGTTGGTGGATTTGGATCATGTCACACTTAGACAACCTGAGGGATGTTGATTTGAGTGGGAGTTCTTAAGTAATATGATTAATTGAACTCATTATCATGAACATAGTCAAAGTGACTTTGCAAATTATGTTGTAGATCAATAGCTCGCGCTGTAGCTCCCCTGTTTTTATACGTTCCTAGAGAAAATAGAATTGAAATATGATGGTAGCAATAATGCGGACTGGGTCCGTGATCTGAGGATTTTCCTCATTGCTGCATAGAAGGCTTATGTCCTTAATGCACCGCTCGGTGCGCCACCCCCTCAAGCGTCGTCTGTAGATGTTGTGAACATCTAACAGGCACGTTCTGATGACTACTTGATAGTTCAGTGCGTCATGCATTACGACTTAGAATTGAGGTTCCCAAACGTTTTGAACGTCATGGAACATATGAGATGTTCTAAGAGCTGAAATTGGGATCTCAGGCTCGTGCCCGTGTTGAGAGGTATGAGACCTCCAACAAGATTCTTTGCCTGCAAGATGAAGGAGAATAGCTCAATCGGTGAGCATGTGCTCAGATTGTCTGGGTACTACAATCGCTTGAATCGAGTGGGAGTTGATCTTCCAGATAAGATACTGGTTGATATAGTTCTCCAAGTCACTGCCACAAAGCTACTAGAGCTTCGTGATGAACTATGAAATGCCAGGGATGGAAATAATGATCCCCGAGCTATTCGCGATGTTTGACACCGCGAAGGTAGAAACCAAAAAGGAGCATCAAGTGTTGATGGTTAGTAAAACCACTAGTTTCGAGAAGGGCAAGGGCAAGGAGGGAAACTTCATGGATGGCAAGCTAGTTGCTGCTCCAGTAAAGAAACCCAAGGTTGAACCCAAACCCGAGACTGAGTGCTTCTATTATGAGGAGAACGGTCACTGAAGCAGAACTGCCCTAGATACTTGGTAGATAAGAAGGCTGGCAACGTCAACAGAAGTATATTTGATATACGTTTTATTCATGTGTACCTTGCTAGTACTCCTGGTAGCACCTGGGTATTAGATACCGGTTCAGTTGCTAAATGTTGGTAACTCGAAATAAAAGCTACGGAATAAACGGAGACTAGCTAAGGGCGAGGTGACGATGTGTGTTGGAAGTGTTTCCAAGGTTGATGTGATCACCATCGCATGCTCTCTCTACCTTCGGGATTAGTGATGAACCTAAATAAATGTTATTTGGTGTTTGCGTTGAGCATGAACGTGATTAGATCGTGTTTATTGCAATATGGTTATTCATTTAAGTTAGAGAATAATGGTTATTCTGTTTACATGAATAATACCTTCAATGGTCATGCACCCAATGTGAATGGTTTATTGAATCTCGATTGTAGTAATACACATGTTCATAATGTTGATGCCAAAAGATGCAAAGTTAATAATGATAGTACCACATACTTGTGGCACTGCCGCCAAGGTCATATTGGTGTAAAGCGCATGAAGAAACTCCATGCTGATGGATTTTTTGACTCACTCGATTTCGAATCGGTTGAGACATGCGGACCATGCCTCATGGGCAAGATGACTAAAACCCCATTTTCCGGCTTGATGGAGCGGGCAAGTGACTTATTGGAAATGATACATGTTGATGTATGCGGTCCAATGAGTGTTGAAGCGTGCGGTGGATATCGCTATTTTCTTACCTTCACTAATGATTTGAGTAGATATGGGGATATTTACTTAATGAAACACAAGTCTGAAACGTTTGAAAAGTTCAAACAAATTCAGAGTGAAGTTTGAGATCATCGTGACAAGAAGATAAAATGTCTACGATATGATCGTGGAGGTAAATATCTGAGTTACGAGTTTGGTATACAACTCAAGACAATGTGGAAGTTGTTTCACAACTCACGCCACCTGGAACACCATAGTGTGATGGTGTGTCCGAACGTCGTAGTCGTGCTCTATTGGATATGGTGCATACTATGATGTCTCTTATCGATTTGCCACTATCGTTTTGGGGTTATGCATTAGAGACAACTACATTCACTTTAAATAGGGCACCATCTAAGTCCGTTCAGATGACACCGTATGAATTTTGGTTTGGCAGAAACCTAAGCTGTCATTTCTCAGAGTTTGGGAATGCGACGTTTATGTGAAAAAGGTTTCAACCTAATGAGCTTGAACCCAAAGCGGATAAATGCATCTTCATAGAATACCCTAAGCTAACAGTTGGGTATACCTTCTATCTCAGATCCAAAGGCAAAGTGTTTGTTGCTAAAATGGGTCCTTTCTCAAGAAAGAGTTTCTCTCGAAAGAATTGAGTGGGAGGAAAAGTAGAACTTGAAGAGGTTATTGAACTGTAACATCAGTTGGATGGTAGCACGGCGCAGAAAGATGTTTCTGCGGCGCCTACACCAAATTGAAGAGGAAGCTAATGATGATGATCATGAAACTTCGGATCAAGTTACTACCGAATCTCGTAGGTCGACAAGGACACGTACTGCCCTGAGTGGTACGGCAATCCTGTCTTGGAAATCATGTTGTTAGACAACGATGAGCCTACAGACTATGAAGAAGCGATGGTGGGCCCAGATTCCAACAAATGTCTAGGAGCCAAGAAATCCGAGAAAGGATCCATGTATGAAAACCAAGTATGGACTTTGGTAGACTTGTCCGTTGAATGGCAGGCCGTTGAGTACAAATGGACCTTTGAGAAGAAGATAGACGCTGATGGTAAATGTCACCATTTATAAAGCTCGACTTGTCAAAAAGAAGTTTCCGACAAGTTCAATAAGTTGACTACGATGAGACTTTCTCACCCGTAGCGATGCTAAAAGTCTGTTGGAATCATGTTAGCAGTTGCTGCATTTTTCGATTATGAAATCTGGCAGATGGATGTCAAAACATCGTTTCCTTAACGGTTTCCTTGAGGAAAGGTTGTATGTCATACAACTGGAAGGTTTTGTCAGTCCTAAGGATGCTAAAATGTATGCAAGCTCCAGTGATCCTTCTATGGACTGGAGCAAGCATCTCGGAGTTGGAATATACACTTTGATGAGGTGATCAAAGCTTTTGGGTTTATACAAAGTTTATAAGAAACTTGTATTTACAAGAAAGTGAGTGGGAGCACTATAGAATTTCTGATAAGTATATGTGGTTGACATATTGTTGATCGGAAATAATGTAGAATTTCTGGAAAGCATAAAGGGTTGTTTGAAAGGAGTTTTTCAAAGGAAGACCTAGATAAAGCTACTTAAATGTTGGGCATCGAGATCTATAGAGATAGATCAAGACGCCTGATAAGACTTTCAATGAGTACATACCTTGACAAGATTTTGAAAGAGTTCAAAATGGATCAGTCAAAGAAGGAGTTCTAGCCTGATTTGCAAGGTGTGGAGTTGAGTGAGACTCAAAGCTCGACCACAGCAGAAGAAAGAGAAAGGACGAAGGTCATCCCCTATGCCTTATCCATAGGCTCTGTATAGTATGACATGTTGTGTACCGCACCTGGTGTGTGCCTTGCCATCAGTCTGTCAAGGGGTACAAGAGTGGTCCAGGAGTGGATCACTGGACAACGGTCAAAATTATCCTTAGTAACTAGAGGACTAAGGAAATATTTCTCGATTATGGAGGTGATAAAGAGTTTGTCGTAAAGGGTTACGTCGATGCTAGCTTTGACACCAATCCGGATGACTCTGAGTAGCAATCCGGATACGTATAGTGGAGCAGCCATTTGGAATAGCTCCAAGTGGAGCGTGGTAGCATCTGCAATATGACATATAGATTTGCAAAGTGCACACGGATCTGAATGTCGCAGACCCGATGACTAAACCTCTTCCAAGGGCTAAACATGATCAACACCAGAACTATATGGGTGTTAAATTCATTACAATGTAAAACACATAGTGATGTGAGCTAGATTATTGACTCTAGTGCAAGTGGGAGATTGTTGGAATATGCCCTAGAGGCAATAATAAAGTAGTTATTATTATATTTCCTTGTTCATGATAATCGTTTATTATCCATGCTATAATTGTATTGATTGGAAACTCAATTGCATGTGTGGATACATAGACAACACTGTGTCCCTAGTATGCCTCTAGTAGACTAGCTTGTTGATCAAAGATGGTCAAGGTTTCCTGGCCATAGACATGAGATGTCATTTGATAACGGGATCACATCATTAGGAGAATGATGTGATGGACAAGACCCAAACTATGAACGTAGCATATGATCGTGTCAATTTATTGCTATTGTTTTCTGCATGTCAAGTATCTGTTCCTATGACCATGAGATCATGCAACTCACTGACACCGGAGGAATACCTTGTGTGTATCAAACGTCGCAACGTAACTGGGTGACTATAAAGATGCTCTACAGGTATCTCCGAGGGTGTCTGTTGAGTTGGCATGGATCAAGACTGGGATTTGTTACTCCGTATGACGGAGTGGTATCTTAGGGCCCACTCAGTAATACAACATCACAATAAGCCTTGCAAGTAAAGTGACTAAAGAGTTAGCCACGGGATCTTGTATTACGGAACGAGTAAAGAGACTTGCCGGTAACGAGATTGAACTAGGTATAGAGATACCGACGATCGAATCTCGGGCAAGTAACATACCGAAGAACAAAGGGAACAACATACGGGATTAACTGAATCCTTGACATAGAGGTTCAACTGATAAAGATCTTCATAGAATATGTAGGAACCAATATGGACATCCAGGTCCCGCTATTGGTTATTGACCGTAGAGGTGTCTCGGTCATGTCTGCATAGTTCTCGAACCCGCAGGGTCTGCACACTTAAGGTTCGGTGACGTTTCAGTATAGTTGAGTTATGTATGTTGGTGACTGAAGGTTGTTCGGAGTCCCGGATGAGATCCCGGACGTCATGAGGAGCTCCGGAATGGTCCGGAGGTAAAGGTTGATATATAGGAAGTCCCGTTTTGGTCACCGGAAAAGTTTCGGGTAATTCCGGTAACGTATCGGGGGTGCCGGGAGGGTTCCGGAGGGCCATCGGGAGGGGCCACTCACGTCGGGAGGCCACATGGGCCTTAGGGGTGGCGCACCAGCCCTTAGTGGGCTGGGCAAGCCAGCCCCTAAGGGCCCATGCGGCTAGGGTGAGGGGAAAGGAAAAAAAACCCCAAGTGGGGAAGGGAAACTCCAAGTAGGAAAGGAATCCTACTTGGAGTAGGATTGGAGGTGGACTCCTCCACCTCCTCCTGGTTCGTCCTACTCCTAGGGGGAACCCTAGGGGCGCCGGCCCTCCTCCCTCCCTCCTATATATACTAGAGGGGAGAGAGGGCCAACACACCTAAGCCACGGTGCAGCCCTCTCTCCCCAATAGATCGTCTCCCCTAGTTTTCGGCAGTGCTTGAGCGAA
Source organism: Elymus sibiricus (assembly GCA_039707655.1). Taxonomy (NCBI): domain Eukaryota; kingdom Viridiplantae; phylum Streptophyta; class Magnoliopsida; order Poales; family Poaceae; genus Elymus; species Elymus sibiricus. The sequence goes on along the minus strand of CM077665.1, from coordinate 139,263,466 downwards.
GCCCTGTCAGAATAGTTCCACCACCCTCGCCGTCACGCTGCCGGAGAACTCGTCTACCTCTTCGCCCCTCTTGTTGTATCAAGAAGGCAGAGATCGTCATCAAGCTGTACGTGTGCTGAACGCGGAGGTACCGTCCGTTCGGCGCTAGATCGGGACGGATCGCGGGACGGCTGCGATTTGGATCGTGAAGACATTCGACTACACCAACCGCATTTCTTAACGCTTCCCGCTTAGCGATCTACAAGGGTATGTAGATCCACTCTCCCTCTCATAGATGCTCATCACCATGGATAGATCTTGCGTGTGCGTAGGAAAATTTTTGTTTCCCATGCAACGTTCCCCAACAGAATATTCTCATGTGTGCTTGTTTGCTTTATCACTAAGTAATTTTTATTTTATGTTATTAGTTGTTTTATATCTTTAGTTATGGATATGGAACACGAAACACCAAAAAAATTAGTGGTACTTGCTACTCATGGAGATGGAGAACCTCCTAAAACCCTCGATCCTAGTTATGTTCAAAGTATTAAATACTACTTTGATAATCCTAAGAAGACCCCATTCAACTTTATAATGGGAGTAATGTTGGATCAACATGAATACTTTAGAGATTATCGCTTGACTCAAAAAGGGAAATTGTTATGGGATCAAATTCATATGTTGCATTGGTATGCTCGGGAGCTATGCTTGAGATATGATTTCACTTGTTGCTCTAGGCTGAACGCTCCACACCTTCCCTTTTCATGCAAATTTAATGATAATGAACACTTAGCTTCTTATGCTAAAGGTATTTATGATTACTATGATGTGGAACGAATAGAAGAATTTGTTGCTTTTAAAGGTGCTTATGAAGTTGCTTCTATGATGGAAAAGTATGATGATGTTTCTTACGAATCTGAAAATCTGGCCATACTTAAATATTGCTATGAGAATTATGATTGCAATGCTGGTATTATTGAATTTATTGAAATAATGTCCGCTGCCTTGGAAGAGACTAATATTTTGCAGGGACCTATGGAAGAAGAAGTTGCTGAAACTATGAGCTCATTAGATGAAGAAGATGGGGAGGAGAGCGAAGAACAAAAGGAGGAAGAGCGGATTAGCTACCCGTGACCACCTTCTAATGAGAGTAACTCTTCAACTCATACATTGTTTAATTACCCTTCGTGCTTACCGAAGGATGAATGCCATGATGAATGCTATGATGATTGCTATGATCCCTTGGATTCTTTTGAAACATCCTTTTTGATGAACTTGATGCTTGCTATGCTTGTGGCCATGATGCCAATATGAATTATGCTTATGAAGATGAACTTGCTATAGTTCCTTATGTTAAGCATGAAATTTTTGCTATTGCACCCACACATGATAGTCCTATTATCTTTTTGAATTCTCCCAACTACACTATATCGGAGAAGTTTGCTCTTATTAAGGATTATATAGATGGGTTGCGTTTAGCCACTACACATGATGATTTTGATGAATATAATATGCATGTGCTTGCTGCTCCTACTTGCAATTATTATGAGAGAGGAAGTACATCTTCACCTCTCTATGTTTCCAATACTATAAAATTGCAAGAAACCGTTTATACTATGCATTGGCCTTTACTTAATGTGCATCAATTGTTCTTGTATGACATGCCGATGCATAGGAAGAGAGTTAGACTTCGTTGTCACATGATATATATCACTTTGTGCTCACTACTAAATTACAAATCATTGTTAATTAAAATTGGCTTTGATATACCTTGGGATCCGGGTGGATCCATTACTTGAGCACTTTATGCCTAGCTTAATGGCTTTAAAGAAAGTGCTGCCAGGGAGACAACCCGGAAGTTTTAGAGAGTCATTTATTTCTGTTGTGTGATTTTATAAAGTTTAAAAACAAAAAAATATAGAGGGGAACCTAAAACTTCACAAAAGGAAAGGTGAAAGTGAGAAGAGATGATGAGCATCGTTGAAGTGGGGGCTAGCCTTGAACTTTTGTTCATGCCCATGGAAACTTTGTGAATCTTGAATCACGGAAACTTTTCCAACAAAAATAATTATCCCCTTGTACAAATCCGTTGTATTATAAAAATAATAGGCCAAGATTTGCCTTTAGGATGTTTGAATTGCTTGTTTGATGTGTGCTGTGCAAAAACAAAAACTTTTGTCGTAGTGTTTGAATTTTCATATTTTACTGGAGCGTGCAAAAATTCTGAATTTTTTACACAGTACTGTTATGAAAATCATTTCTCACGTCCTAAATTTTCAGAATGTTTTGAGCTACAGAAGTATACATGTCTACAAATCTTTACAGACTATCCTGTTTTTCACAGATTGTTGTTATAGCTGCTTTGCGTGGTTATGTTTGAATTCTTGTTGAGCCCCATTGACTTGGGAGCCATAGAATTGTGATAGCATACAGTGGGTAATGTTAGATTATAATTATGCAATAATGTTATGGCAAGACATGATGGGATTTGGTGTTATGTGTACTAACGGATCTCACGAATTTTCTGTTAAGTTTTGTGTGATTGAAGTTTTCAAGTTTTGGGTGTTATCACGATGAGAAGGAATAAGGAGCAGCAAGAGCCTAAGCTTGGGGATGCCCAAGGGGTAATATTCTAGGAAGACTCAAGCGTCTAAGCTTGGGTATGCCCCAGGAAGGCATCCCCTCTTTTATTCCAAATCATCGGTATGTCACTTGGAGCTATATTTTATTCATCACATGATATGCGTAAATCTTGGAGCGTCTTTTGTGTTTAGTTTTCACTTTTCTTTTATGCACCATGCTGGTATGAGATAGTCCATGGTTGATTTAGAGAATACTCATTGCACTTCACTTATATCTTTTGAGTATGGCTTTATAGAATGCTTCATGTGCTTCACTTATATCATTTGAAGTTTGGATTGCCTGTTTCTCTTCACATAGAAAACCGTTATTCATAGAATGCTCTTTTGCTTCACTTATATTTATTAGAGCATGGTCTTTTGTAGAAAGAATTAAACTCTCTTGCTTCACTTATATCTATTTAGAGAGTCAACAGGAATTGGTCATTCACATGGTTAGTCATAAAATCCTACATAAAACTTAGGGATCACTGAATATGATATGTTTGATTCCTTGCAATAGTTTTGAGATATAGAGATGATAATATGTGGGAGGTACTAGTGGATGATCGTGTTTAGTAAGATATTGGTGTTAAGGTTTGTGATTCCCGAAGCATGCACGTATAGTCTCCCGTTATGCTAGGAAGTTGGAGCACAATTTATCCTTGATTGTCTATCTTTGTGTGAAGGTCGGGGGCGCGCGATGGTTAACTCCTACCAACCTCCCCCCTAGGATCATGCGTAGTAATACTTTGCTTTGAGAGAGCTAATTAAACTTTTTCAATAAGTATGTGAGTTCTTTATGACTAATGTGAGTCCATGGATTATACGCACTCTTACCTTTCCGCAATTTGCTAGCCTCTACGGTACCGTGCATTGCCCTTTCTCACCTCGAGAGTCGGTGCAAATTTCGCCGGTGCATCCAAACCCCGTGATATGATACACTCTATCACACATAAGCCTTATTATATCTTCCTCAAAACAGCCACCATACCTACCTATTATGGCATTTCCGTAGCCATTCCGAGATATATTGCCATGCAACTTCCACGGCCTCCATTTTGATGACTTAAGCATTCATTGTCATATTGCATTACATGATCGTAAGATAGCTAGCATGATGTTTTCATGGCTTGTCCGTTTTTTGATATCTTTGCTACGCTAGATCATTGCATTCATATAGAGTCATACTTTGTTCTACTATCGTTGTAATATTGAGTTGTGATGTCTACTACGCAACCTTCTTCTTGTAGACTCGTGTTGGGCCTCCAAGCGCAGAGTTTTGTAGGACAGTAGCAAATTTCCTTCAAGTGGATGACCTAAGGTTTATCAATCCGTGGGAGGCGTAGGATGAAGATGGTCTCTCTCAAACAACCCTGCAACCAAATAACAAAGAGTCTCTTGTGTCCCCAACACACCCAATACAATGGTAAATTGTATAGGTGTACTAGTTCGGCGAAGAGATGGTGATACAAGTGTAATATGGATGGTAGATATAGGTTTTTGTAATCTGAAAATATAAAAACAGCAAGGTAGCAAGTAACAAAAGTGAGCAAAAACGGTATTGCAATGCTTGAAAAATAGGCCTAGGGTTCATACTTTCACTAGTGCAAGTTCTCTCAACAATACTAACATAGTTGAATCATATGTAAATCCCTCCCGTGCAACAAAGAGTTCACTCCAAAGTCACAAATAGCGGAGAACAAATGAAGAAATTATTGTAGGGTACGAAACCACCTCAAAGTTATCTTTTCCGATCAATCTTATGAGCTATCCCTATAAGTGTCACGAACAGCCCTAGAGTTCGTACTAAAATAACACCTTAAGATACACATCAACCAAAACCCTAATGTCACCTAGATACTCCAATGTCACCACGAGTACCCATGGGCTTGATTATACGATATGCATCACATAATTTCAGATTCATCATGTTCAATCCAACACAAAGAACTCAAAGAGTGCCCCAAAGTTTCTACCGGAGAGTCAAGACGAAAACGTGTGCCAACCCTTATGCATAGATTCCCAAGGTCACGGAACCCGCAAGTTGATCACCAAAACATAAATCAAGTAGATCAATAGAACATCCCATTGTCACCACGGATATCCCATCGCAAGACATACATCAAGTGTTCTCAAATCCTTAAAGACTCAATCCGATAAGTAAACTTCAAAGGGAAAACTCAATTCATCACAAGAAGATAGAGAGGGGAAAACTCCATATGATTCATCTATATTAATAAAGCTCGTGGTACATCAAGATTGTGCCATCTCAAGAACACGAGAGAGAGAGATCAAACACATAGCTACTGGTACATACCCTCAGCCCCGAGGGTGAACTACTCCCTCCTCGTCATGGAGACCGCCGGGATGATGAAGATGGCCTCCGGTGATGGTTTCCCCCTCCGGCAGGGTGCCGGAACGGGCTCCCGATTGGTTTTTCGTGGCTCTGGAGGCTTGCGGCAGCGAAACTCCCAATCTCGGTTTCTTTCTGGGGGATTCTCGATTTATAGGAGTACTTGGCGTTGGAATCACGTCAGGGGAGTGCTCGAGGGGCCCACAAGCTAGGGGGGCGCGCCCTAGGGGGGCGCCCCATAGGCTTGTGACCTCCTCGGGACTCCTCTCCGGTATCTTTTTGCTCTAGTATTTTTTATATTTTCCAAAAATATTCTCCGTAAATTTTCAGCCCATTCCGAGAACTTTTATTTCTGCACAAAAACAACACCACGGTAGCTCTGCTGAAAACAACGTCAGTCCGGGTTAGTTCTAATAAAATCATACCAAAATCATATAAAATTATTGTAAACATGGCATGAATACTTCATAAATTATAGATACGTTGGAGACGTATCAAGTTGTAAGTAAATAGAAGTGTGATGATCATCATTATTCATTATTAGAGCATGCCCCAGTGATGAAAGGGTGATGGAAACTATGATTCCCCCACAAGTCGGGATGAGGCTCCGGACAAAGGAAAAAAAGGGAAAATAAAAAATAGAAAAAAAAGAAAAAGAAAAAAAAGAAAAGAAAGAAAAAAAATGAAAGAAGAAGGAATAGGGGCATGCTAATTCCACACTTGTGCTTCAAAGTAGAACCATGTTTTTCATATAGAGAGTCTCCTGTGTTGTCACTTTCATATACTAGTGGGAATTTTTCATTGTACTTAGATGCATACCCATTTAGTTTTCATAGTGAGCTTTCATACACTTATAGCTCTTAGTGCATCCGTTGCATGGCAATCCCTACTCCTCGCATTGATATCTATTGACGGGCATCTCCATAGCCCGTTGATACGCTGAGTTGATGCGAGACTTTCTTCTCTACTTTTACCCCTTTGAAACCTACCACCATATTCTATTCCACCCATAGTGCTATATCCATGGCTTGCGCTCATGTATTGCGTGAGAGTTGAAAATGTTGAAGCGCGTTAAAAAGTATGAACCAATTGCTTGGCTGACACCGGGGTAGTACATGATTTATACTTTGTGTTAAGAAGACAGAGCATGACAAGGCTATATGATTTTGTAGGGATAGCGTTCTTTAGCCTTGATATTTTGAAAGACATGATTGTTTGTTGGGATGCCTGAGTATTAATGTCTTTATGTGAAAACTAGACTACTGCTTTGAATCACTCGTGTCTTAATATTCATGCCATGATTAGATATATGATCAAGATTATGCTAGGTAGCATTCCACATCAAAAATTATCTTTTTTATCATTTACCTACTCGAGGACGAGCAGGAATTAAGCTTTGGGATGCTGATACGTCTCTATCGTATCTATAATTTTTGATTGTTTTATGCCAATATTATACAACTTTCACATATTTTTGGCAACATTTTATATGATTTATTGGACTAACCTATTGATCCAGTGCCCAGTGCCAGTTCCTGTTTGTTGCATGTTTTTTGTTTCACAGAATATCCATATCAAACGAAGTCCAAACGCGATAAAAATTTACGGAGATTTTTTTTAGAATATTTGTGAATTTTGAGAAGTGGAATCAACGCAAACGGAGGCCCACAGCCCCCACGAGACACCAGGGCGTGCCCTGGTGGGTTGTGCCCAGCTCGTAAGTCGGTTGGAGCTCTCCTTCGGGCGCAAGGAAGCTAATTTTTGGATAAAAATCCCCTCAAAATTTCAGCCCGATCGGAGTTACGGATATCCGGGAATATAAGAAACGGTTTTTGGCCAGAAAACAGGAACGTGAAACGGAAGAGAACAGAGAGGGAGATCCAATCTAGGAGGGGCTCCTGCCCCTCCGCCGCCATGGAGGCCATGGACCAGAGGGGGAACTCTCCTCCCATCTAGGGGGGGAGGCCAAGGAAGAAGAAGAAGGAGGGGGGCTCTCTCCCCCTCTCTCCCGGTGGCGCCGGAACGCCGCCGGGGCAATCATCGTGACGGCGATCTACACCAACAACTTCGCCGCCGTCAACACCAACTCTCTCCCCCTCTATGAAGTGGTGTAACACCTCTCTTCCCCGCTGTAATCTCTACTTAAACATGGTGCTCAACTCCATATATTATTTCCCAATGATATTTGTCTATCCTATGATGTTTGAGTAGATCTCTTTTGTCCTATGGGTTAATTGTGGTATGATGTTATGGATGTGAGTTGTATGTTGATATGGTGTTGTCCTATGGTGCCCTTCGTGTCGCGTAAACGTGAGGGATCCCCGTTATAGGGTGTTGCAATATGTTCATGAGTTGCCTATGGTGGGTTGCTTGAGTGATAGAAGCATAAACCCGAGTAGGTGGGTTGTTGCGTATGGGAGTAAAGGGGACTTGACATTTAATGCTATGGTTGGGTTTTACCTTAACGAACTTTGGTAGTTGCGGATGCTTGCTAGAGTTCCAATCATAAGTGCATATGATCCAAGTACGGAAAGTGTGTTAGCGTATGCCTCTCCCTCATTGCATATAACAGGTATCTATCATATTATATTCAATTACCTAGGGACAATCTTTCTCTCGCGTTACACAAAAAGCTTTCTACTAAGTTATTTACTTTTATTGTTCTTTTATTAAAATAACACCTAACACTACTGGAATCATGATCTTTGTCGTCTGCCATGGCTGACGGCAAAGGCATGCATGGCGGACGGCAAAGGTCTTTGCCGTCAGCCAGCAGATGGCACCACATCCGGCTGAACAAGCTACGGTAAAGGGCACTTTGCCGTCTGCTGGCAGACGGCAAAGATGCAAAGGTCTTTGCCGTCTGCCAGCAGACGGCAAAGGGCATGGACGGCACACGTGGCAGCTTAGGTCTGTTAAGGGGTTAACGGCGTGCTTTGCCGTCTGCTAGCAGACGGCAAAGATGCAAAGTTCTTTGCCGTCTGCTAGCAGACGGCAAAGCAACCACATAGGCCAGCCCAGTGCCCCCCAGGTTGCACAGGTAGCTGCCACGTGGCAGCTTTGCCGTCTGCCGGCAGATGGCAAAGAACTTTGCCGTCTGCCAGCGGACGGCAAAGTGCCTGTACTGCCCCTGTTTTTTCTGTTTTTTGTTAAATTCAATCAATTTCACAGATATATATATATATATATATATATACATTTGAAAATACTTTCAACAAGCATACATATCTTCTTCTTCTTCTAATGAAGGTAACTTAGGTAATTATGCCATTTTTTAGCTAAGCTAGGTAAAAATGCTAAGTGTAGGTCATTATAGAGCTAAGCTAGGTAAATAGGTCATTTTGGAGGTTAGTAAGGTTATTATGTCATTTTCGAGGAAAATAAGCTAAGTCAATGTCATTTTGGAGGTAACCAAGATTATTATGCCATTTTTGACCTAAGTATGCTAAGTATGTCATAAATGAACTGAAGAAGCTAAGTATAGGTCATTTTTGAGCTAACCTAGGTAGTTATGCTATTTTTTAGCTAACTAAGCATATTTATTCATTTTGGAGGACAAAATGGTAAGTGTAGGTCATTTTTGAGCTATCCTAGTTAAAATCGGTCATTTTGGAGCTAGGTAAGGTTATTTTGTCATTTTGGAGGAAAATAAACTAATGATATGATAGTTTGGAGCTAAACCAAGGTTATTATGCCATTTTTTTACCTAAGTAAGCTCATTATGTCATAAATGAACTAGCTAAGCTAAGTATAGATCATTATTGAGCTATCCTAGGTAGTTATGCCATTTTTTAGCTAACTAAGCATATTAAGTCATTTTGGAGGAAAAAATGCTAAGTATAGGTCATTTTATAGCTATCCTAGGTAAAATATGTCATTTTGGAGCTAAGTAAGGTTATTATGTCATTTTCGAGGAAAATAAGCTAAGTATAGGTCATTTTGGAGCTAAATAGGTCATTTCTTAAGCTAAGTATGCATTTGTTAAGCAAAACACTTGGGAAAACTTACCATCATCACGGAGGTGAAGGACCGGTCGGGTTTGCGCCAGTGTGAGACGAAGAAGGACCGGTCGGGGTTGCGGCAGACGCAGAAGGATCGGTCGATGCTTGTCGGGAGGCATGCTGCACCAAAGATCATTTGCAATGTCTCGTTAGCATGATGCAACTCAAATGTGAATACTAGTAACTAATGACCATTCAAATGAAACTCACCGTGGGCGCTATACCAATCTGGGGCATCGGCGGAGGGGTCTGACCGTTGTTCTGGCACACGGTCTGCACATTTTGTTTTCACGAGTCAGTCATATTAGTTAGTGATGAAACGAACATTACTTGCATGATTTGGCTAATATGCAGGAGAAACTTACCACGAGGAGCTCGTATAGGGCCCGGTGAGACGCGTCGTTCCGGTTCCTCTCCTCCTCCCACATCCTAGCCGTCCTCTCCTCCATGTCCCTCTCCCTCTCCGCCGCTTGCCTGTTTGCCTACGCCAGAAGCTCCTATGCCCTAGCCTCGATGGCGAGCTCCATTGGCCGTGGACGAGGCCTTATCTCAGGATCGGAGCTCGTTTGGCGCTTCTTGATCTCCGGGAGAGTTCTAGGACAACGTATCAGTCCATCCCCAATGGCTATCAAGCCATGGGGACTCCCGCCACCAGATATCATCACGAGCTCTGGATCAAAAGGACTCTGGCTCGGGTTGAAGTCCTCCCCTTTCCTTGTCTTCCCCTCATCTCTGTATCTCACGAGCTTGTTGTGGGAGGAGATGTTGCTGAAGCTCTCTGGATGATCGAGGTCATCCTCAGAGAATGCCTTGGCCTTCTTGTACGGGGCAGTATGGGCCATGGCATAGAGGTCGAACAACGGTGGCACCTCCTTCTTGTTGTGTCGCGCCTAAAAGAGAGGAACAAAATATTAGTTAAGGGCTCAAGCTAGCATGAAGAATGAAATTGCATGAATCATGAAGCAAACCACATACCCAGTGATCCCCGAACTCAAACAGGTTGGAGCTCCCTTGATGGTGTGGCACACCTTTCATTTGGGCACGCTTATCCTTGGCCTTGTTGTGGACGGCTAGCCATTGGGGAGAGCACCACTCATCCACCAATGCCTCCCAACAGTCCATCCTATCCGCACACCATCTCGGGGGCACCTAAGTTAGACAAGAGAAATTTCAGCGCTACGCCTACGAATCAAATCAAGGAAACTAAGTACAAGGCCTTAAGAATAGGTAATTACCTTCATGTACTTCTCCTTACTTAGAAACTTGGCGCGGCACTTCTTCTTGGCCCTCTTAATGTTAGTCGAGGCGTAGTAGTCTCGAACAGCCTGCACCCGAGTCTCGTGCCGTAAGTTCTGAAATAGGCGCTTGCACTCGGCTACGAGAACAATAGCTGTGTCCGCCTCGTGTTCCTCAAGACACCTGTAGAAGGTCTGCAATCAAACAAGACAACACTGATTAGTACAATCACTAGGTCCTGTTGATTTTTAATTCTGTAAAGGAGAAATTACCCAAAACCGCCGGATCACAATGTCGGCCACCGTCTCGCATAAGACACCATTGACCCTCTCCTCTGGCGGGGCCGGGGCAGCCACGTACAGCTCCCAGCTCAGTGCTAGCTGTCGAACCTCACCCTCACCGGGCAACGTGACCCACCTCGGGAAATGGTGCCGGCAAAGCACACCAAGGACCTGGTTGGGCCTGCGGACACCAGGGGCGTGTTTCCAACCCCTGCAGTATGACAAGGCCAACACATTAGATATTAATTTGAAGAAACATGAAGGCAAAAGGTTAAAAAAAGAGTAAATGCACTTACTTCTCCCCATTAGGCACAATCAACCACCTCTGATCGCGGGTCGCCGGCACGGGCGGGAGCTTTGTACCACCACGCTGGTAGACCTTCTTGCCCTCCTCAACCAGCTCGCCCTCGCTATAGCTATCCTCAGAAAAGCTGTCCTCGCCACCATCAGCATGGCCACTAGCCTCCGGAGTCACGTGGGACGAAGACTCTGGGACCGGAGTCTCCTGGGACGAAGACTCTGGAACCGGAGTCTCCTGGGACGAAGGCTTGGCGACCCGAGGCTCGTCAGCCCGAGGCTCGTGGACCGGAGTCCGAGACGGGTCCAAGTTAGACGGGTCCACCTGAGACGGAGCACTCCAGTGGTCGGGAGAATCAGCTGGGGGTGGTGGCGAGGAAGGCGCAGCAGCCTTCCTACCTCTCCCGCCGCCACGTCCACCTCTAGCACCCCTCTTCGTCTTCCCCCGACCTCTCCCGGCCGAAGAAGAAGCGCCCGCCGGTGTCTGCATACTGTGTACCAGCGCTCTCCGAAGGTGCTCGGGTGGAATAATAGCACCCCTCCCAGCACGCGCCGAGGAAGGAGGCTCGGAGCGCTCTCGACCCGCGCCCACCATCTGTCAACACCTGCAATGACAAAGAGTAAACGAAATTAGTACAACATAAAAAAAATTGAATACCTAATAACATGAACTAATTAATAATATATATGTACATAATAATAATTGAATACCTGACATTACTAATATTAATCTTGACTCCTTTTCCCCTCGATCCTCGACCCCTCGACCACTCGGCGACCCTCTTTTCCCTCGGCGACCCTCGACCATCGGCGACCCTCTTTTTCTACTTTTCCTACTTCTTTTTTTCATCTTCTACTTCTACTTCTTCTTTTTTTCATCTTCTTCTTCTTCTTCTTCTTCTACTTCTACTTCTTCTTTTTTTCATCTTCTTCTTCTTTCTTCTTCTTCTTCTTCTTCTACTTATTGTTCTTTTTTTTCATCTTCTTCGTTCTTCTTCCTCTTCTTCTTCTTCTTCTTCCTCTTCTTCTTTTACTTCTTTTTTTTCATCTTTCTTGTTTATTCTTAAAAAACAGAAAGAAAAAAACCTAAACTAAACTAAACTAAATCTAACCTAAACTAAACTAAACTAAACTAAACTAAACTAACCTAACCTAAACTAAACTAAACTAAACAAACCTAAACTAAATCTAAAAAAACAGAAAAAAAAACCAGAAAAACTCACCACGGGGAGGGGGCGCGGGTTGAGGAGGCAGGCCACGGGGAGGGGGCGCGGGTTGAGGAGGCCGAGGGGAAGGGCGGCCGATGACGGTGCGGCTCCGGCGGCGAGGCGGGGCGGCGCGGGGCGGCTCCGGCGATGGGGCGGGGCAAGGCGGCCGCCGCGGCCTGCGTCCGCTGGGCGGGGCGGCCGGGCGGGGCGGCCGGGCGGCCGGCGACGGGGCGGGCTCCGGGGGGCGGGGCTGGCCGGCGGCGCCTCGGGCTCCGGGGGGTGGCGCGGGGCGGCGGCGGCTCGGGCACGGGGGCGGCGCGGGTGAGGTGAGGGGAGAGAGAGAGGGGTGGGGCGCGGGGCGGGCTCCGGGGGGCGGGGCTGGCCGGCGGCGCCTCGGGCTCCGGGGGGTGGCGCGGGGCGGCGGCGACTCGGGCACGGGGGCGGCGCAGGTGAGGTGAGGGGAGAGAGAGAGGGGTGGGGCGCGGGGCGCTGACTATTTTAGATAGGTCAAATCTCTTTGCCGTCTGCTAGCAGACGACAAAGAGCCTAGCTAGTGGGGTGGGGCCGGGGGGGGAACGGACGTTAGTTGGCCACTTTCTTTGCCGTCTGCTAGCTGACGGCATAGAAGCTTTGTCGTCAGCTAGCAGACGGCAAAGAAAGTGGCCGTTAGGTGGTTCTCGTTAGTGGGCCACCCTTCCTCTTTGCCGTCTGCTAGCTGACGGCAAAGCTTCTATGCCGTCAGCTAGCAGACGGCAAAGAGATGGCTGACGGCAAACATGATCTTTGCCGTCAGCTCTTTGTTTGCCGTCAGTTTTCTGTAAGCTGATGGCAAAGACCTTCTTTGCCGTGAGCTAGCTGACGGCAAAGAGCTGGCTGACGGCAAAGATCCTGATTCCAGTAGTGTTACTTTTATTTCCACGTTCTTTATTATCTTGCAAAGTACTTCTAGTTTTATTCCCGCAAAGTAGTTTCATACTTGTTCTAGGTAAAGCAAGCATTAGCGTGCGTAGAGTTGTATCGGTGGTCGATAGAACTTGAGGGAATATTTGTTCTACCTTTAGCTCCTCGTTGGGTTCGACACTCTTACTTATCGAAAAAGGCTACAAACGATCCCCTACACTTGTGGGTTATCATGGCATCAACTGAATCAGTTCCCGCCACCAAAATGATCCGCAAGGCCCCGTGGCATGAGGGATAGAGTGTGTGTAGTATGTGTCCCATACGAGCTTGACCCAAGGCACATCATGTCTGTTGTAGAATTTATCCAAAAATTTCAGCAAAAGACCTCTTCAGTTTCTTGGCCTCTTGTTGTTGTTTCTTCTTTGCTTCTTGTTCTTCTTTTCTCTTCAGTGCTGCAATAGCTCTCTTTGCTTCTTGTTCTTATTTTCTCTTCCAGGCTGCCTCTGCTAGCTGCAATTGCTTCAATTGCTCTTGCTTCTTTCTCTTGTTGCAATGCAACTTTTCTTCTTGCTGCAGCTTCCTGCTTTCCTCAGCCTTCTTCTCTCTTGTTGCTCTTCTTCTTCTTGCTGCCTGCTCAGCTTTCCTCATATTGATTTCTTGTCTTTTTGCCTCTGCCTCCTCTGCTCTCCTCTCTGCCATCTCATTCATTGCCTCAAGTGCCGCATCTCTTCTGGCTGCCATCTGCCTTTCTTTGTCTCTTTTCATCTTCAGCAACTTCATGGTCAGGTTGCCATCATTTGTAGCTGTGGTTGTTTGTGTTGTTGCTTGAGAGCTTGATGCCCCTGAGATGAAAGTTGAATCTGACATAGTGCCCTCAGCATTTTCCCTAGGAACAAGTCTGGAGAGCAGCATCCTATTAAGCATTGTGCATCCAAAGTCCTGAACCCGTAGAAAGACAGTGATCATCTGGTACAGTCAGTACATTTTCAATTTTTAAGTACAAGTTAAAAGAAAGGGACCAAAGATTAGAATTTACCTGAAAAATTACTGGTGTATCATAGTTATCATCATCTTGCTGGGCTTGGCCATCATCTTGTGTGACATGGACATCATCCTGAGTGACTTGGCCATCATCTTGTGTGACCTGAACATCCTCGTGAGTGACTTGGCCATCATCTTGTGTGACATGGACCTGCTCCAGCGTGGCTTGGCCATCATCTTGCTGCTCTTGAACCTGCTCCAATGTGACTTGCCCATCATCCTCTGACACATCATCACGAATAGTCCTTGGCCCCCTTCTCACTTGTAGCTTTGGCCTTGTCAAAAGACTTGGCAAAATGCCAGCTTTTCTCTTGCCACATCCTTTCCTGTTGTGGCCTTGTTCATTGCATTATGAACATGTTTTTTTTTTGAAGCTGAAAACAGTAGGAGAGTCTCCTACTGCATATATATTACACTAAGTCAAGTAGTAGCGATTACATAATTAATACATGTGTCCCCAGCCATTTTGAGAAAAGGCAAATAAAAAGAAGAGAGTTAGGGGGAAGGTGGGGGGTTACAAGAGCCTAGGTTAACACTACTGAGTTGATCAGATCACAGATGTGAGGATGTAGGCCTTCAGGAGTCCTGTATTTTAGGTTCTCAAGATCAGTCACCAGCCGTCTCCGCCAGGCTTGCCGTGTTGGTGCAATCCCTCTGAAATATTTATTATTTCTTTCCTTCCATATGTTCCAGGCAGCCAGCAGAAAAGCATTCATGAAGAGCGGCTTGGTCCAGCGCTTTTTTGCGTATGTGAGCAATTCAAATCTGTGGTCCGCACCGTTCCAATCGATCCCTAGGTTATCCCAGCATTGCCGGCTGAAAGTGCACTTGAAAATCATGTGTTCCACCGTTTCTTCTACGTGTCGACCACAAAGCAAGCAGTCCAGATCATCACCTATGTTATAATGCCTCCGTTTTAGCATGTTTCTTGTGTTAAGGCAATCGGACAACAGGAGCCATCCAAACACCTTGACCCGGAGGGTGCTTTTCGCCTTCCACAACCATTGGTAAGCTTTGTGTGTTTGCACATCTCGGAAATAAAAAGCATAATATTGGCTGGGTTTGAATTCCGAGGCTCCCCACACATATGTCCATTCATCCTCTCCTTGCCTGGGAATCTCCATCTCTCTGGTTATCTCCTGGAGTTCTCTTACTTCCTCACGAGCCTGAGGCGAGAGCGGTAACCAAAATACATCATTCAAGTTCGTTGTACCCAGAAAATCCATTACTGATATGTCTTCATGTGTGGTGTAGGAGTAGGCTCGAGGAAAAGCTGATGATGCCACTTCATCGTACCACTTGTCTTTCCAGAATAGTGTTGAGTTCCCTTTTCCAACCTGAACCGTTGTGATCCCGCGGAATGTCGGGGCTAGTTTCATGACGTCTCTCCACCAGAAGGATCCACAGGGGTCCATAGCATGCGGGATTCCATTTTGGTAGTATGTCTCCCAAATCAGCCTAACCCAAGGGGTGTCATGGTGATTATAGAACTTGTGTAGAAATTTCAGTAGCAGTGCATCATTCTGCACCTTCAGATCAATAACCCCCAGGCCACCATGTTTCTTTGGTCTGCATACCAAGTCCCAAGCGGCAAGCGAATTGCATTTGTCCCCATTTTCTGTTTTCTTGTTCCACAAGCAAAGTCTTCTTATTTTGTCTAATTGGGCTATAATTTTGGGATCAACCTTAAGAGTGCACATTGCAAAGATGGCCAAGGATGTGAAGATTGAGTTGACTAATGACAGTTTTGCTCCATATGACAACATCGACATGGTGGAGGTGACTCTACATTCTGCTTTGCAGACAAGCGGCATGAGGTCTTGCATCGACGGCTTGGTGGTCCCCAATGGCAGTCCAAGGTAGGTAAAGGGCATCGATCCCATGCCGCAACCAAAAATATCAGCAATCGTCTGACACATTGAATGTGGTGTATTATTCAGGATCAGTGTTGATTTCTGAAAGTTGATCTTCAGTCCAATCGATGTGGCATAGTCAGTTAGGATTTTCTTCATGATTGTGGCTTGTTGGATGCAAGCAGGCATCACTATAATCGTATCATCAGCATACTGTATGACGGGGTAGTCTGCATTTTCTCGGTGTTGAATGGGCAGTTTCAGCATGTTCCGTCTGAAGGCGTCATTAATTGCAGCTTGCAGGAGGTCCGCGGCAAGAACAAAGATGAGAGGTGATAGTGGATCACCTTGTCGGACTCCACATTTGCATGGGAATTGGCATCCCGGAACACCATTTAGAAGGACCGAAGATTTGCCCGAGGAGAAGATGCATTCGATCCATTGCAGCCATTTATCATTGAACCCCATTTGCTTCATGATGAGCCTAATTATTGAGTGATCAATCGTGTCGAAAGCTTTGGCAAAATCCAATTTCAGAAGAATGATCTCCTTCTTGGAGGTCTGACATTGATAGATGTATTCAAAAGCCCATGCGAGACAGTCTTGTATGGATCTCCCTTTGATAAATCTGTATTGGTTTTTCTGGATTAATTGTAGGATTATCTTCTGGAGTCGATCGGCAAGTAACTTATTGATCACCTTGAGGCAGCAGTTAAGTAGTGTGATTGGTCTGTAATCATTGGTGGATCTTGGGGCATTGTTCTTTGGGATAAGAGTGATGTAACCGTAATTCAGACTGTCCAGTTTCAGAGATCCTTCATGGAAATCGGCGCATAGCCTATAGAAATCTTCCTTTATGATGTTCCAACAAGATTTGAGGAAGGCACCATTGAAGCCGTCAGGTCCAGGAGCTCTGTCTGACGGCATTTTCTTGATGACGTCATCGATTTCAGCTTTGGTGAATCGGGCAGTTAGCAAGTCCATGTCTTCTCCAGTTTTGATGACGGCTGGCAAGTCAAATTTCATTTCATGATTAGTGGAGGAGCCCAGTCTTTCCTTGAAAGCTTCAAAAAGTATCGATTCTTTGCCCGCATGATCTTCTGCAGTGGTACCATCTTGAGCCACCAGAGACGCAATTGAATTTCTTTGGTATCGTTCTGTGGCAATGGCTTGAAGGAGCTTGGAGTTCTCGTCACCAAACCGGATCCAACGCATGGTGCATCTCTTTTTCCAATACTCCTTTTGGTAACTCAAAAGCCGCAGGAGATGTGATTTGAGAATTCGACGAAAGTTATATTCAGGTGTGGTGAGTGATCTTTTATCCTCTAGCTCATCAACTTCAAGCAAAGCTTTGTTAGTGTTTGCTATGGCTGTTGAAAGTCGTGAGATTTTCTTGCTCCACTGTTTGAGTGCTTGCCTTACATGTTTAAATTTCTTGCATAAGATCGAGGCAACATTGTCATTTTTAATTTTCAGTGGCTTGTCCCAGGCTTGTTTGACAACATTCAGAAATCCCGGATGAGCAATCCAAAAGCTTTCAAACCTGAAGATCTTGCTTTGAGGAATTGATGTTTCAATGATAATGGAGCAGGGGACATGATCTGAGACTGGTTTTCCAAGCGTTTTGACCGTGGTATTGGGATATGTGGTTGTCCAGTTTGTGGTCGTGAGAAATCAGTCAATTTGCTCCAATAATGGGTCAACCTGCATGTTGCTCCACGTATACAGTCTGCCCTTGATTGGGAGTTCCACCAAGTGTTGTGTTCTGATGAAGTCATTGAAAGTGATCATGTCTTGGACGCTACCACCTAGTTTATTGCGGTTATCAGGAGATCGGATGAAATTGAAGTCTCCCAGCAAAATCCATTCTTCATCATTGGGTATATTGGTTTCAAACATCCAATTGATAAATTGTTCTCTGTGTTCTCCTTGGCATGGGCCGTATATATTAATCAGTGTCCAGGTTTGAGATGATTGTGTGGATATGAATTTAACTCCCAGGGCAAAGGATTCAGTTAATGTGACTGTATCAGTGAAAACCGAACTATTCCATATGGTTATAATTCCCCCGAGGCCCCGACAGATGGTATGTAAGCAAACTTATCAAAATGCCGCGGGCATATGGACTTCAGCATTGTAAGATTAAAAACCGGCATTTTTGCCTCTTGAATGCAAATAATCGAGCAACCACTGGAGGTAATAGCATTGGAAAGAGCTAAAAGTTTCTTATCGGAATTCAAACCACGGACATTCCAGCATAGGATGTTCCAACTTTGCGACATTATCAGAGAAAGAAAGATAGAAGACGGCAAGTTTTAACGCAAAATATAAGATGCAGCATCACTCCACGGCACTGCAGCCGCATTAAGTCGAGGAAGTAGACGGGCCTGCATCTTTGGGTGCCATCAGTGCCTCCATGGATAATTCTTCAGCTGGGATTGCACACAGTTGGGTGCCAATTGCCTGTATGACTGGAATGGGCGTTGGTGGTGGTGGAGTTGCAGCATCAGAACCTGAAGAAGAGCCTAGGGCAGCAGGAATCACACGAGCCTTCACTTTTGACTTATATTGTTTGGTGTCAGTTGGCTGAGGGATTCTAAAGCCATCATATTTGTTGGACCTAGTGCTGCGACGGAGATTGGTGGTGTCCAGGGGAGCTTGTATTTTCCCCCGTCGAGCAGGAATGGCAGTCTCTACTTCAGTGTGTGTATCTTCATTCTGCTGTTGTTGCTCGGAGCTGTTGGTGCTGTCAGTACTACCCAGGGTGTTTATTTGCAGTGTGTTTCCTGTCAGTTGATCCAACAGAGGGTCAGCGAGGTCCCTGCCATGATGTGCATCATTAGTATGCATAGCAGCAACTGTAATCTGTGGAACACCATTAGTCTCCTGTATCTCTTCTATGCTGACAGATGAATTGTTTCTGTTGTTAAATTGAGTAGTGGACTGTGCAGTGTTGAAGATCAGACCATTTTCGCCCTGAGTAACCTGAACCTCAATCTGAAAACTCTCTGGCAGTAATCCATATCTTCCAGACCAAGGACCATAAGTGGCCAAGAGAGGTCTGAGGGCCCCAAACAGGATGGAGTTGAGTTGTTGTGCAGGGACTGGGTCATGGATCAGCATGGAGGCTATAAGATCTCCTTGGGCAGACAGGGTGAAGGTGAGCCCCCCGTCATGCACATTAACTGAGATAGTAGCAGAGTCTTCCTGGTTGTGTATCTCATTGTGCATGTGTAGACCCATGACAGATAGATCAGGAATGGAGTTCTCAGAGCTTGAGCTGCCAATCAAAGTTATTGAGTCATTCCATGCCATCCCTGGACTGTCAACGGTATTATCAGAAGGTTCTATGCCATCTTGTACTTGAAGTCCTTGAGCATTCAGCCAGGCTTGGAAGTTGAACAGTGCAGGTGGCAATGGAGGAGCAGGTGGTGCAGGTGGCTCAGGCCAAGCACCCCATCCCTCATTGGGCTGAGCAGCATCAATTTGTACTTCCGCAGAATTTGCATTGCTGTTGCTGGCAGTATTGTGTGCATTAGGAGCAGCATTCTATGCAAACCAGTTGTCCACTTGCTGCTGGTAGAGTTGTTCGACCGTCAGGTTTGGTCCAAACATGGGGTGGGGATTGCCATCCGGCGGCGGCTGCTCCTCGCCGGCCGGCGGCACCTCTGGCAGATGTGCATTCCAATCGCTGCTGCGTAAGATAGTGATTTGCACAGTCCAACATTCTCTTGCTCCACCAAGTTGGCGCACTACGAAACTTTTGGGGATCAGCCTCATATGAATCACCCTGACCTTGAGCAGAACATACCTTCTATCCTGACGTGGGTTGTACCAAGAGAGAACTTCCCCAAATCCCCCCACCGACTTGTTGATGTAATGATCTATCTGGTAATCATATGGGAAGCCAAAGTACAGCAGCCAAAGTTCAGGACCAAAAGTGGTTTGTCTCATATTGATTGAGGCATTGTGAGGCACAAAGGAAACCACTAACTCTTCATCATCAATAGCAAAGGTGGTGCCTACTGCCGAATCCCTCAAGAAAGAATCCACAAAACCATAGATTCCAATGCCGAACGGATGGTCGCTCACCTCTGTAGTGAATAGCTGCGCTTCATGGAGCAGCCCCTCGACCGTGTCCCGAAGTTCTTGGCGACGATGGATGGGGACGAAGCGGTTCGCCTCAGCAATGGCGAGGAAGCTATGGTTGAAAGGGGGGGGTCGGCGAAACCACCATGCCGCTGCGTATCAGTCGATCTGGCGGACCAGGCTCAACGGACATCCCTTGCGGAAGGAAGGGGATGGGGTTAAGCGGGTAGTTCGCCATGGCTGGGGTGGAGGTGGTCGATGGCCTATGCAGAGGTGGTGTGATAGGGGAGAGCAGGGGTTTGGGCGAGGCAACCAGGGAAAGCAGAGTCGAGGGAACCTGTATCTTGGAATGTGTAGCATCCAGGGTAGAATTGGAAAGTTTGGATACTTTGGGTATCCATTGCCATTTTTGCTCTCTACGTGCTTTAAAGCAGGACTGTGTTGCATGTCCATAGTGGCCACACGATTCACATCTAATGGTTGGGACTCTGCTCCTTTTCTTCTGACAATACTGGGTCGGTGAGGATTTGAGAACTGGCAAGCTGATTTGGGGCGGCATGATTCCACGCTTATTAAACGTGTCGGTAGTCTCTAGAATTGGTTTAACTTTGTGATGGCAAGAGATCGCCTTGTGTCCTGGTTCGGAGCAATTGAGACATATTACCTTAGCAGAGCAGTCAACTTTCCTATGGCCCCATTGTAGGCATTTGGCACAGAGATTGGACCAATTCGTGGTAAGAAAATATATTTCTTTCTCATTGTAGCCTGCCTGCCTTAATGCCTCCTGATGACTAGTACTCAGGAGCGGTGGCCATTGATCGTGCGGGGGGGGGCATATTTGTATGCAGATTTCAAGAAACAGGAGGGTGGTGATGAGTAATGAGCATCAATTAAGCAGTCAAATTGCCCCAGCTTTAGATGGCGTGACATAGATCTTTCCTTTAATTCATCCAGCAAGAGAATATCCCTTGAGGAGGCCGGAATTACAGACTCCCGACAATTTGATGTCCGTTGATTGCTCTCTGGTAAAAGTCCATCATTAATGCTGATTTCCTTGGAATTTGAATTTGAGGTACCAACAATGGACGATGAAGCTTCATCAGCATTTTGGTCAGAAAAACTCATGCTAGGGATATTGATCAGGTTGAACTTGCTTAATTCTTTAATCGAACCTTCATCAATCGCCTTAGAATTGTGCAAGAAATTGAGCTTGGACCTGATTGCGATGGGGCTGCGGTTAGATACTTCTGGCAATTCTTCATCCGCATGCCAAGAGTAGTCATAGGTAACCACACGAGCAAATCTTCCATTGAACAGATGAAAATGGCAAATAAAATCCGGCCATATGCGATCCTTGAGACTATATATGAAATGTCCCACTTTATTGTTGGCCACAGAGAAACGAAATGATCTTTGAAATAGTCTCTTGACCTTGAACCCAGCATGTGAACCCCCAAGACAACATTGCAGAGCAATTCCAACCGATTCTTCGGTGAGAGGGAAGGAGGCCAAAGAAAAGGAGACCACCAAATAGAACTCCTTGCATCCTCCCAAAGAAGAAAAATGGACCGTGGAACCAAATTTGTGTCTCACCTGTTTTGCAAGGGCAATACCCGGGGAGAAATCCCAGTGTAGAATCCCTTCCATGGCGCCAAAGCTTAGATTTCTTCATGGTGATCCGTGGGTGGGGTGGGGTGGGAGCAGGTGGAGGGGGTGGAGAGGGAGGGAGAGGGAGCCTTGTGTGCCTTCATTTTCTCCCCAGTATGAACATGTTATTGTACATCCATGTGTGCTTAGCACCCTTGTTCTATCTTTCTTCTCAATCCCATAAGGATGCTTTCTCCTGCTCTTGTTGGAAGGCCCCCTACCTTTGTTTCATAGACACGTGGCTTGATTTCACACCCATTCATCTTCTCCCACTCACTCCTATCTCTGCAAGGCTTGATAATGGGTTTGTAAGTTAGCTTGAAAGCTTCTATACTATAACAAGAGTGCACCAGAGTCTCAGGTTCAATTCTCTCATGCCTGCAGCATGCAATTGCATGGTGACAAGGAACTCCACTTACATCCCACCTTTTGCATGTGCAACTCTCTTCCTTTATGTCAACAATGTATGTCCTGTTCTTGTTGTCAACCTGGAAAATGCCATCACCAACCCCTGAAACCATGCATGTAGCTAACAGTTCTATATTCTTTTCTATTCTTTTCCTTATTTTTGGGCATATGGTTCCAGGCCAGTTCTCTGCCTCTTTTCTCTTGTTGTAGAATCTGACCATTAGCTGGGTTTTGATCTTGTCAATCATTGATCCGAGGTGCATCTCCCTTGCCTCAAAAATATATTTGTTAAAAACCTCACAGTTTTTGTTCAGAAGGATATCACACTTGGCCAAAACTCTTTGGAACCCTCTAACCCAAGTGTTTGGTGGAAGTTGCTCAAGCCATTTGTAGGCTTCTAAACTGACGGCCTTCATTTCTTCCATGTTTGCAGTCCACAGTTCTAGTGTTGTGCTCCTTGCACACTTCCATAGTTGGTTCTTAAGAACATCTCCTTTGTGTGTTTGCTGAAAGTTTTGCCATATGTGCTTGACACAGTGTCTGTGCTCTGCATCAGGAAAGTGCTGCCTCACTCCCTTGACGAGCCCCTTTTGCTTGTCCGACATTATAGTCCATGTCTATGTATTCAGTATTCCCAAGTCACTCTTCAGATTTGACAAGAACCATTTCCATGTGTCAGTGTTCTCAACCTCCACAACTGCAAATGTGATAACAGCACGACTAGATGGCGAGTCGTTCGTTGGCCCGATCTTTCACGGTACTAGCAGCAGCAACAAGAAATTCCGGTCGAGCAAAGACACAAGACCGTAAGATCAAAAACTAGCGTTGAGTAGATTAGATCAACTCCACGCGCAGCAGCAACAAAATCCACACGGATCAGCAACGAAGATAGTATTGGGCGTCCCCCGACATGGGACGTTTTTCTGTTTATTGGAACTCACGATCGGAAACAAATCACACCATAAAAAAAACTCCCCCGTACACGGCTGAAACATGCCCGTTATATAAGCACGGAAAACCGACGTACAAGCTAGCTTATCTCACACGGACTCTATCTCCTATTCAATCTAAGCAAGATTTAAACTAACTAAATATTCGACACCGTTGATCACGTTGAATCCTACCTAGACTCAGATTGCCCACGTACTCAAAAAGGACATAAGAAAACAAAGGCCATGCATGCAACCTTTGGACTCTACAACTAGGTGCTAGTGACACTTGAATATTTCTTTCTTCCTTCTAACGGATCAGAGCCTTTTTGGTGGAGTCCTAAAATTTGGATTCACTTCTTGCCGTGGTGGAGGAACCTGGAGCAACATAGAACCAATTAAAAGGTGTTGCATCGAAGTAAAGTGGTCCAAGTTCACTTCCTTCTTCTCTATAGCACATTGAGCTTCAACAATTGATTTAGCACTAATGGCCACATCATCCCCTCCCTCTTGAAGCGAAGCCGTCCTCGGTTTCGTGGTAGCTTTGGGGACCTTACAAACATCACTCTTGATAGCACTAGCAAACATCGGCTGTAGCACATGTCGCCTTCCAGCGTTCCAAAAAGAATAAGTGTTAGACCTTCCCTCATGTGTAGCACGATGATCATATTGCCATGGCCTCCCCAATAACAAATGGCATGCACCCATTGGCAGAACATCACAGATAACTGTATCGGTATAATTGCCAACTGAAAAATTGACACGCACCTTGTGAGTAACTTTCAGTTTGCCCGACTGATATAACCATTCAACACAGTGTGGTTGTGGGTGCTTCCAAGTAGGCAATGCTAAAACATCCACCAAATCCTTGCTGACTGCGTTGGTGTAACTTCCTCCATCTATGATCAACTTGCAATTGGTGTTCTTGATTTTGCATTGAGTTTGAAAAATATTCCAACGCTGCCCCTTATCCTCAACGCGATCCTCTTGTACTCGTTGCACCATCAAAGACGGATATGATTCGGCGGCTTCAAAACTCGCAGTCACATTTTCGACCTCTTTAGATTTCTGACTAGAAGTGTCATCATCCTTCTCTTCATCACTAGCTGATGTATATCCATCTTTTGTGAGCAATACTCTCTTCTCATTAGGACAATCACGCTTCATATGTCCCCTTCCTCCACACTTGAAACACTCTACGCCACTAGTGCGTCCGGTCGACTGCGCACTATAATCAACCATCGACACTCCTGATTTTGAAGCATCCTTTTGCACGGAACCATGAGAGCGATTTGATGATGTCGCCCTAGAGCTAGGACCGACATCCTCACTGTTATGCTGCGAACGTCGCTATGTGTTCAAAGTGGTACTGGGAACTGTGTTGACTTGGCGTCTCTTAATCTGTTGTTCCGCACGCACAGCTTGGTGCACAAGATCTTGTATGTTGTAGTAGACCACCATCTCAACACGATCCTGCACCTCGATATTTAGCCCGTTAAAGAAACGTGCCATGGTCGCCTCTGGATCCTCCGTCGTCCCTGTACGTATCATAAGCAATTCCATCTCCTTGTAATATTCATCCACACTCATATTACCTTGAGAGAGCCGCTGCAACTTGTTGTACATGTCTCTTCTATAGTGCTCAGGAACAAAACGTCGCCTCATGAATTCTTTCATCCCTCGCCAAGTCATCGGGCAATGTCGCGACCGGCAAATTTGATTCCACCAAATTAGTGCATAACCAGTGAACTCAATTCCAGCAAGTTGAACTTTCTTCTCTTCGCTATAATGATGGGCTTCAAAAATTTGATCAACGCGCATCTCCCACTCCAAATAGACTTCAGGTTCACACTTGCCGGAGAATGAAGGAATTGAAAAATTTATGCGCCCAATTCCATCATCCAAAGGAACACGCGCTGCTTGATCCGCATGGTCATGCGCTCCACCACGAGCGGAAGTTTCAGGACGGAGATCATAGTGTCGTGGTCGTGGTGCGTACCCCGCCTCCTGCTCAACACCATCATCGAAGCCATCATCTCCAGCATGTGGTTGTGCCGCCAAACGGCGATCATGCACGCCGACATGTCCGTCACGAAACGCTGGTGCATAACGCAGGGGAGCAGCCGGAGCAGCCTGTGGTGGCGCGGAATTAGTCGCCGGCGTATTGATGATGTCCGCCAAAGCATCGAACCTAGTGATTAGGAGATCTATCCTTTTGCCAAGCTTCTCCTCGAGCGCATCATGACATTGCTTGACGTAGTTGCATGTGTGGTCAAAACCATCCCGAATATTTTGAGGAATATCGTCCGCGTACACTGGACGTACAACTTCCTCAGAATCAGCAGCAGCCTCGGGGTTTTTGTTGTCGACAGAGTTCGACATCTTGATCAACACAATACCGTGAACAACCTTGCTCTGGATACCACTTGATAACAGCACGACTAGATGGCGAGTCGTTCCTTGGCCCGATCTTTCACGGTACTAGCAGCAGCAACAAGAAATTCCGGTCAAGCAAAGATACAAGACCGTAAGATCAAAAACTAGCGTTGAGTAGATTAGATCAACTCCACGCGCAGCAGCAACAAAATCCACACGGATCAGCAACGAAGATAGTATTGGGCGTCCCCCGACATGGGACGTTTTTCTGTTTATTGGAACTCACGATCGGAAACAAATCACACCATAAAAAAACTCCCCCGTACACGGCTGAAACATGCCCGTTATATAAGCACAAAAAACCGACGTACAAGCTAGCTTATCTCACACGAACACTATCTCCTATTCAATCTAAGCAAGATTTAAATAATTAAATATTCGGCACCGTTGATCACGTTGAATCCTACCTAGACTCAGATTGCCCACGTACTAAAAAAGGACATAAGAAAACAAAGGCCATGCATGCAACCTTTGGACTCTACAACTACGTGCTAATGACACTTGAATATTTCTTTCTTCCTTCTAACTGATCAAAGCCTTTTTGGTGGAGTCCTAAAATTTGGATTCACTTCTTGCTGTGGTGGAGGAACTTGGAGCAACATAGAACCAATTAAAAGGTGTTGCATCGAAGTAAAGTGGTCCAAGTTCACTTCCTTCTTCTCTATAGCACATTGAGCTTCAACAATTGATTTAGCACTAATGGCCACATCAAAATGCTATAGGGTAGATGCAGTCATTGGGATCCATCCCTACAACACACAGCATAACACCTCCATACTTGGTCTTCAAATGGCATCCATCTAAACATATGACAGGCCTGCAAGCTTGCATGAAACCCCTTTTGCAGGCATCCAGAGAGAAATAACAACTTCCAAAGATGCCATTATTTACTCCCACATAGAAAGAGTTGCTTGGGTTAGATCTTCTGAATTCTTCTGCATAATCCCACATGCTATTGTACTGCTCCAACTCATCTCCTTCAATGACTTTCTTGACTAATCTCTTAGCCCTTCTCAGTTTGCTCCTTGATGCTGTCATATTCCAGTCCTTCTGAACCACTCTTGAAAAATTCTTCATGTTCATATTTTCATCGGCTCTGAATGAATCAAGGTACTTTCCAGCCATAAAAGGAGCAGTGAATGACCTAACACTCCATTTCTTTATGCAGGTATGCTTTGTATTGTATTTCTTGACCATGAAGCAATCAATTCTGATGTCATATGATGCAGACAAAAACCAACGACACCCATCTTCACAATTAGCAGCAAGTCTTTTCCTATCATTTCTGGGGCACCTAATGTCAGCTCTTTCCTGACAGCTGTACTATTTGATGGCTTTCCTCAGTAACTCAACTGTGCCAAAGGTCTGACCAACTTGGAACTCAGGTTTAGCCAGGTCTTCTTCTCTGAAAGATTTGAATTTCGGGTTAACCTTATCTTCATCAGAGTCAGGCAAACACATGTCACCATCTTCAGTAGGATCATCAGGTTCTTCTTGGACTGCCTTACCTTTCTCAAAATCAACATTGCTGTCAAACAAATCATTATCATCTGGAAGATCAATGTCTGAATGAACCAGCTATGGGTTGTAATCATCATCTGAGTCATGAACTGCTAAATCAAAAACTGCATCTGCTGCATCCATGTTCAAAGCCCTGCAAGTTATTCTGCCCATAGGCTCAAATTGAAATAAATGTTCAAAGCCATGCTCTCCTGGTTGAGGTTGTCCTGGTATGTAATCATCTTCTGACTCTTCCTCACTTTCAGATAGTGCATCTTCCTCACTTGGATCTTGATCAGCCTGTTCCACTATAACTTGGTTAGTCTGCTCCTCTTGCTCTTGATCTGCATGGTTAAGTTGAACTTGGTTAGGCTACTCCTCTTGCTGTTGTCAGCATGGTTGACTTGAACTTGGTTAGGCTGCTCCTCTTGTTGTTGATCAGCATGGTTGACTTCAACTTGATCAGCCTGTTCTTCTAGCTGGTGATGTGACTGCTCCTCTTGCACTTGCTCCTTCTTTGGCCTCATGCCACTGAATTTGACAACAGGAGGATCCTCATCATCAGAATAAACAGGAACAGTAGTAACATATGATCTCAGGCTGTGATCATGATCAAGATATATCTGCTGGAACTGGCTACCATTTAGGACACAATCCTTCATGTTTTCAGTCATAGTGTTGTCCCCCAGCTTAATCTCTCTCAATCCATTCTTGTAAACTGTCAATCTAGGAACACACCAATAAGCCCTGATTCTGCCTTTAAACTCATAACCTATTTCCTCCACTAAACTGGCAACAACAGTAGGTGTCCAATTATCTATATCACAATAGTCATACCAAATGGAGTGGCCTTTATGGTAACCCCTATGCTTGCCAGAGCAAAGAAAATATCCATCATGTATGACGTCAACAGAGAAGTGGTTGCTTTTGGGTTCTACAAAACAATCACATTGACAATGTTCAGAAAAAAAAATTAGAGCCATATTCATACAGTAAAAACAGACAGTTCAATCTTCAGACATTTATGACAGTAATAACAGACAGTGCAATCTTCAGACAGTAATCACATTGACATTTTGTTGCAAAATTCAATCAACTGCAAAATAAAAGCAGGGAATTGTGGCCTCCATAGGACAAATACATGATATGTCAGATTGAAAATCAACATGTGGCTATCCAAAATCAGCACACATTTGATCCAAAATCAGATCCAACATGTGGCTATCCAAAATCAACATGTGGCTATCTAACATGCTGTGTTAGATCCAAAATCATCTGCAGAATAAAGGCAGAGAATTATGGCTATCTAAGATGATCAGCACACATTTGATCAACACAAGGCCATAGTAAAGCACACATTTTTTTGCCAAATTAACAAGGCTTGATCCAGCAGTACACCAATGCTGTTTCACCCACTAACCGCACCCACGAAGCCATAATCATAATCTGCCGTTGCAGCTGCTAAAACCCTACTTGGCCAAAGTAAAGTACCTAAAACCCTACAATCCCGTGGCCTCGATCCGTGACGACACAACCAAAACCCTAACAAACCAGCGCAATTGAACCCACCACGGACTCGTTCCATGAGCTAGCACCGCAGGATCTACCGGAGAAGGGCGGGACGATGGCGACGTACCGTAAAGTGCCAGGTCAGCATCGGGCGGACGACGCGTCAGATCGAGAGGGACGTCGCACATGCCTCTCCCAAAGGGCGCGGACGGCGGCGGCTCGGTGTCCGACGACGAGCTCATGTCGCCGTCGCCGCACGCGCGCACGCCGGAGAGCTCGAGGTCACCACCTCGGCAACGACGACGGGTGAGCGAGGAGGAACATGGGAGGAGCGACCGAGGAGGAACAGGGGAGCTACCCGACCGAGTGCAGTTCGACCAGGTGTGATTTCTTTTAATACATGTTATTTTTGCAAAAAAAATCCCTGATTTACCCGTGTATAGCGCTGTCCAACGGCCTGGAGCTGACTTGTCGGTCAAAGCCCACGTGGACAAGCCAATCAAACACCAAATCAGCAAATACGTACAACAAACCGTATAGTAGACCGTATGTGAATCCTTAGGACAAGTATGAGGACCGTATTTCGGGTATTTGCAACTATACGTGACTAAAGTACCTGAATTTTTCTCGGTTCAAAATGCTTTATTCATGCTTATTCGTTACTGTATTCTCACGTACACGAACGAGTCAAAACCGCAAATCCCCAAACCTAGCAACCTGCGAAGCTCTCGAGCTTTCGGCGGCTATGGAGGACGACGACGACTGCCCTCCCCTCGCCGTCGAGCTCCCGCCACAGACGGCCTCTCCTCCGGTTCCCGCTTCCTCCTCGGCCTCCGCGCCGGTCGGCGTCACCGTCATCACCGGCTACCTCGGCGCCGGCAAGTCCACGGTGAGATTCCTCTGCGTGCCCTAACCCCCCTTCCCTCCGCGTCTGCTGCCTCATCCACCCACTGTTTCTGTATAAAGTAGGCACGAGATATCCTGGTGCTGCATACGACCAAAGACAAATCGCCAGCTACCTCTTATGTACGGTCTCCTTACTGATAAGGATGCCTCTTATTTTACCAAAATTGAATCGTAGTTTAAGCCTGTTTTGTGTCCTATGAGGAATCACTGGTACGAAATCTAGCAAGGTTCTTAGAGTTCTCTGTCAGCACTCAAGTGTCATCTCCAATTAAGGTTGTGTTGACATACTTTAGGCTGTATATATCACTTTTTTTTCCCTTTATTCACAAGTGTGCTCTAAATTTCCTAGTCAGTTTATTAGTTGAGCTAGTTGGGACCCCACAGGTTAACAGTTACTCGCCGTGCTTAAACTTTCAGTTAGTCAACTACATTTTGAGTGGACAACATGGGAAGAGAATAGCAGTAATACTGAACGAGTTCGGAGAGGAAATTGGAGTAGAAAGAGCAATGATCAACGAGGGGCAAGGTGGTGCCCTTGTTGAGGAGTGGGTGGAGCTAGCAAATGGATGCGTTTGTTGCACTGTAAAACACAGCCTGGTTCAAGCACTCGAGCTACTTGTGCAGACTAAGGAGAGGTAAGAGACACATTTTCCTATTTAGTATCTTGAATGGGTACTTAACATACAACATAGGACTCTGTTATAATGTACAGTACTATCATTACTTGCTTGTTCTATGGTTATTTTGTTACTTGTGATGTTGACACTAATGTTTTTAGCTCAGAGTTAAATTATGTGTATCCTGCTTATTCCTTAAGGGGGGGCAATTTTCGGACTTGGTGTTGAAGTTCTGTTTTTACCTCAATGTCAAATTATGTGTACCCTACTTGTTCCTGAAAAGATGCTATTTTTTCTGTTGCTAAAGTTGTCTGCTTTCATATTCTAGTTCTACATGAAGTGCTAGAATTAGTTTAGTACTTCTTATTCTAAAAACTAAGTTCAACGCTTCTTTAATTCAATGCTGTAATGCACTAGTCTGTTCCTCTGTATATTATATTTAGAAATGTCTAATAGGTCATGCCCTTCCATTGACTTCCATTCGATGTTGGATTTGATAGTAATGCACTGTAATTTACGATGATTTAAATCTGAATTTAATTTTCCCTAACCTGTCAGACTCACTACATGTATGCAGAATGGATCATATTTTATTGGAGACAACTGGTTTGACTGATCCTGCACCACTTGTCTCCATTCTCTGGCTGGACGATCAATTGGAGTCATCAATCAGACTAGACTCTATCATTACGGTTAGTTTAGTCCGACTTCTAATGTTATTTGATATCATTTTTGTAGTCACAGTTGCCTATCATTAGTTTGTCATGGGGAGAAAACACATGCTGCGGTGTAGTTTCTCATTTAAGCTTGTCATTCTGCTAATATCTTACAAGTTCAAAAAAAATGCTTGTTTCTTTGCTCCTTGCAACTGCTCGTTGGACTAGAATTTATTAAACGAAATCACATTTCACTGTTTTCTTCTTAACATGTATATGCTCAGGTTATTGATGCAAAAAACTTCAGGCGGCAAATTGATGAACACACGAACTCTTCCTCGTTCCCCGAAGCATTTCACCAAATCGCATTCGCGGTAATTTGTTGTTTTGGGACCAGTCTCTCATTTCACACATTCTTTTTGGGGGCTTACTTCTTCAATCTTAGATTCTTTTGTCCCTGTGGGCTGTGGCAGTTAAAATTTCTCATGTTGGTGATAATTATCCAAACGAATATAACAAAGTATCAATTCCTGTGGAACAGGATGTTGTGATATTGAACAAAATTGATTTAGTAAAAGATGATCTCGAAGATTTGGAAAAGCAAATTCATGATGTCAATGCGCTTGTTACAGTGGTGCGGTCTGTGCGGTGCCAGGTTGACTTAAATACAATATTTGATCGACAGGCATATGGTGTGAAGGTAAGTAAACTACTGAAGTCTGACTTGCTCACTACCTTTTTGGTGCTTCGTTATAGTCGGCGTACTACTAAGGGCTTTGTAAGGTCAATACTTCAATTCATATATATATGTGTCCAACTTACTCTGTGTTTCCTTCCCTAGAATTCATCGCAACTACAGGAGCTTCTGGAGTACAGTAAATCAGCACCACCTAATAGTCGTCATGATAACAGTATTTCCACGTTGTGCATTCATGAACAGGATCCAGTTAACTTGGCTAAGGTACCTTATCTCCTTGAATGAGATGTGTCAGTGATGTTTATGTTCTGAGGGTAGCTTTAGAACACATTATTGTAAGCAGTTATAAACAACTGAATAGAGTATTTTATTCATTCATTCATTCATCCGTGCACGTATAGTTGGAGTCTGGAAAGAAATCAGTTTTAAATATTTGGCTGACGCATTTTGTTTTACAGGTGGAATCATGGCTTGAAGATCTTCTTTGGGAGAAGAAGTCCAACATGGATATATATCGTTGCAAAGGGATTTTAAATATCCATAATTCGAACCAACTTCATACATTACAGGTTTGTACGACATACAAGGATCTGAAAGAACTACTCCCTCCTTCCCAAAATAAGGACGTGTTTGGTTACATTCTCAGTGGAGCCTGTTTAAGGGTATACAGGCTCTGGGCCATGTTCTGCATGTCGTTTGGTAGGCTGTATCAAGCCCAGCTCGCATCCTCCCTGTAGTGTAAATTGCACTAGGCCGAGCCTGCATCTGGAAAAACGGTCGATGTGAGCGTTCCTGGCGGGCCTGGCTGAGAGCGCTTTAAGTTTCGCGCGAGCCAGTTTCTGCGTGCAGGCCAGGCAACCAAACAGCTGAGTACTTAGCCCGCCAGAGCCTGGTTGGGCTTGATGCAGCCTACCAAACGCGTCCGTAGTGTCTCAACTTTGTTACAAAGTTGTACTAAAGTTGAGACACTTATTTTGGGGCGGAGGGAGTACATGATAAGCTAGATCTATTGGCCAAAATTTCTACCCAGTCCTTTGCAACACAAAGTTATAAGTATGCCTTCTTTGTTGAACAGATTGTTATTACTGAACTCTGTTTTTGCCCTTATGCAGGCAGTGAGGGAAGTCTATGAGGTTGTGCCGGCTCGAGAATGGTCTGAGACACAACCTCGCATGAACAAGATAGTTTTCATAGGTATATATATAATTTCAAATATGGTACTTCCTCCGTTCCTAAATATAAGTCTTTTTAGAGATTTCACTAGGGGACTACATACGGAGCAAAATGAGTGAATCTACACTCTAAAGTATGTCTATATACATCCGTATGTAGTCTTCTAGTGAAACCTCTAAAAAGACTTATATTTAGGAACGGAGGGAGTAATTCATTACCTCTAAGTTACAAGTCAGCCCTGAATCTTTGCATGCCTATTTTGCTACAGGCCGTGATTTGGATATCAGTACCCTTCAAGATTCATTTAGTCGCTGCAAGCACTGACCACCTAATGATTCGCACGTCACCTTGTAAGTTATTCGTCTCCGTCCTCCGTTTTGGCGATTCTTGTTCACATCTTCTGTTTTGGGGAACACCTTGTAAGCGGGTATGGTTTTGCTGTTTGAGGCTTTTGCGCTGCTTATCATCATGAGTTGCTACTCGCAAAAAGGCATGGTGTTTGTACTTTGTTTACATAATCCCCGTAATTCTGTCGTATCGGTGTTTGGCATGTTAACTTTATTATCCCCTGTGCTCGCAGGTACGTGTGTCATTGGATACTTCACGGAGGCTCACGCGGCCTGGACTGATATCAGGGGGGATCTCGTATGGTTCCCCGAAGTTTTACATTCTGTTGAACAATCTTCAGTAGAGGCGAAGCAGTTTGCAGTGCCGAGACCAAGAGACGATGGCTTCAGCTGCTGCTGTGAAACTATGTGCCACGGGGCACCTCCCTGATACACTAGAAAGGCATTATGCTGAGCATTTGTACATGTTCAGTATGCTGAATGCAACCGTGTTAGGGTTTTGCAGAGGGAAAATGTATCCAGTCGTAAGAGGATGTGATCTAAATATGGCGCGTTAAGACCTAAATCGAAATGAACGGAAGATGCCTCTGAAACTTTTTGGTTCTAGCAATTTCGAGCTTACACTTCCGTGCTGCCGCGCAGGTGAACCAAGTACAAGGCGTGTCCCCAAAACTGAGATGGGATAATCCCACGCTTATAAACTGAATACCACACTATCTCAGTGTTAGTATTTGGGCAGTACGGACTACTCCCTCCGTTCCTAAATATAATAAGTCTTTTTATACGGACTACTCCCTCCGTTCCTAAATATAAGTCTTTTTAGACATTTCAATAGGAGACTACAGATGAAGCAAAATGAATGAATCTACACTCTAAAATATGTCTATAACATCCGTATGTAATTCAATAGTAGAATCTTTAAAATGACTTATATTTAGGAACGGAGGGGGTAGAATACTATGCGGCGAACATTATGTGAGTTCATTTTTATTACAATAATAAACTATATAGAAATTATGTAACGCAACTAGCACTATAAATATCCGTGGAAATCCATAGACTTTTGAAATGCGAGCACCGAGTGGTCAATCATTTTCTCATATATAGTCCCTCTGAACAAAAAGCAAGCCATTTCTTATGAACTTTATACGCATTATCAACTTCTGTATTAAACGCATGTCTCAGAGATAATACGTAGTAATTTACAGAAACAATTTCTGAGGCTTCAGAAGGACTGGGAATGGTAGGGTTGGACGGCTGTGGCGACGAGTTTTTTCCTGAGAAAGAAGGGCGCAGTGACGAAACAGCCCTTCCGAAGGTCCAAACCGCACAAGAGCTCAGCTCGGGCTTCTGTTTCACATTCCGCCTACTCCCCCGCCCACCCGATCTCAGCCGCCGTCCCCCCCTCCGCGCCACTCCCCGCGCCCCCACTAAAACCCTAGCCCGCCGCAATGGCAGCGGCGGCGGCCGCCACGTCGCTCCTCCTCCGGCGCCACCGCAGGGGCCCGGGGCCCCTGCCCCTCCTCCTCCGCGCCGCGATCTCCTCCACCCGCGCGCTGCCGCAGCAGCCCGAGCTCTCCCCGCCCCCGCCCCCTCCCCCGGCCCAGGACCAGGCCCAGGCCGACCCCGCCTCCCCGCTCCCCCCGAACCCCACCGCCGGCATCCCATTCTACGGCGAGAACTGGCGCAACCCGGCGGCCGCCTCCTCGCTCCTCCCGGCCGTCGTCGGCACCGGCCCCTTCCCCGACCGCCACCGTGCGGCCGCCTTCTCCGCCGCCCGCAGCGCCGCCGACCTCAAGCAGACCTTCGCCGCGTGGATGACGGAGCAGCACTGGGAGGACATGAAGCAGCTCTTCGAGCTCTGGGTCCGCTCCCTCGACGCCGCCACCGGCAAGCCCAACCGCCCCGACGTCGACCTCTTCAACCACTACCTCCGCGCCAACCTCATGTCCGGCGCCCTGCCGCACGAGATGCTCGACCTCGCCGACCAGATGCGCGAGTTCGACCTCGCGCCCAACACCGCCTCCTACAACCTCGTCCTCAAGACCATGGTCAAGGCCCGCGAGGTCGAAGGGGCAGAGAAACTC
This sequence comes from Elymus sibiricus, assembly GCA_039707655.1. NCBI lineage: Eukaryota > Viridiplantae > Streptophyta > Magnoliopsida > Poales > Poaceae > Elymus > Elymus sibiricus. The sequence goes on along the minus strand of CM077665.1, from coordinate 139,228,695 downwards.
GTCGAACGGTCAGTTCTCATTGCCTCCTCTCTACGACCCAATTGCTCTAGTGTACTGTACTGTAGGTAGTTTACAAAGTCGTAGCACATCATATGGTATTGTCAACATATGGATTGCTTAATTTTCTCTTGTTATTACACAAAAATACGGTTGTGTCGCGGAACCTCAACCCAATCTATAAATCCTCTTCTGTCTGGTATTAGCATGCTAGGGTGATTGATAGCTTGATCTGATGGTAGTCTGGAACACTTACTTTTGCAAAGGTCATGATTCGTTCTCCTCGAGTCCATTGTCCTTTTCCTTTTTCTATGGATGTGCTGAGAACATTGATCCATGTGGCATGGCACGTTTGAGTGCTTCACTGAGTTCCTGAGACTACATTTGTAAGTACTTTTGTCATCAAAATGTGTAGACTATCGAGTTTTCCTGCAGAGGGTTCATTGTTCAAGATATCGGTAACTGGTACCATATCGGCCGGGGGCTGATAAGGGATTAATCGGCGAATCGGCCATTTAACTGAATATATCGGTAACCCATTTATCGGTAGGTTAACTAGGGCCATATCTATATATCCTAGGCTACATAGCAACAGTACTACTTGTACATCACATAAGAGAGCAGCACAGCAGCAGTACATCAGCATTTACAGAACAACACAACATAGGAGAGTAGTGCTTCTGTTCTTGGCATAGGAGAGAGTAGTTTTGGGCCAAAAAATGCTTCCCAGTTAATCGGCCCAGCCGATAATTCGGCCTGACAGCCGATAAATCGGCCTGTCAGACCGATTAACTGGGCCTCCAGTTAATGGGTCTCGAATAGGCTTTCTCGTATCGGAGGGGGTCCGAATAGCAGTTAACTGCAGTTAACTGGCCGATATTTGGAACAGTGAGAGGGTTAATGTTAATAAAATTCTGGTTAACTGCTTAGCTTTGTTTTTTCCGGCCGGGACAGCTTATCTTTGGTTTTTTCCTACATGGTTAGCATGACAGTAGCTTATGCTCTCATTTGTACCAAACATGTTATTTTGAGGCCATCATAGATTTTTGTGACTCGCTGCTGCAATAAAGCTGGCTTTCAGAATGATCGTCTATCACTCTATCTGTTGAAATCAGGATGCTGCAAACAGGAATTGTACCAGATGACGAGTCCTACAATTTGGTTGTAGATCTGCTTCTTAAACACAACCGTGCTGACTCAGCCTTCAAATATTTGGAATTGATGCTTAAATCAGGCTACGCGGTATCTTCACCTGTATTTGCTGAATATGTCCGAGTATGTGTTAAATCTGGGAGATTGGACACATTGGCATCAATCATAGAGAAGTGCAAGGTACTTATTCTAAAGAACAGTTCATTCATTGCTTACGTTATTTAGAAATCTGATATTACAGTTGACCTCATTTATTAGATGTTTGTGAAATACACTGATGGCCTTTGACATTCATACTTTTGGCATGCACCTTATATATGCATGTAGTCGTCAAGTAAAAATCATTTGTCTGCCATATTTATGACCGTGCAATTTGGTTTATTTCAGGCAACAGAGAAGAACAAAGTCTTGTGTCCACAATGGGCCTGGTGCATTGACATAGCAGAAGCTGCTTTTGAAGCTAACAATAGCAAGCTAGCCATGTTTGGTTTGGAATTTCTTGCGAGATGGATTGCGCATGGCGAGGGTTCTAAACCCCCTACTCACCGTTCAGTCGATGAAGGTTTAGTACTCTCAGCTTTCAGTGCTGCTGGTAGAACCTGCAGCAGTGACCTCTTGAACGCTGCTTGGTCTATATTACGCAAGTCCTTGCGCCAGAAAAGGGCACCCATGCCAGAGACTTATCTTGCGAAGATTTACGCTCATTCATCAATTGGCCAACTCCAACGAGCTTTTGGGACTCTTCGTGAATTTGAAAATGCCTATAGGAACTTTGAGGGTATCGATAAAGAGCTCTTCTCACCATTTACTTCATTGCAACCACTTGTTGTTGCTTGCTGCAAGGATGGCTTCACCACATTGGACTCGGTAGATCTGCTTACACTTGCTATGCATCATGCAATGAGTCTTCTTTCAAGAAAAGCATCTACCATATGATTCCGTTGGTGACATGATTGCATCCATTCTATCGGCTGTGACATCGCTTAAATGTTCCCTTTTTATAAAAAAAATATGCCAGTTTCTTCTCTACTGTTTTTTTCACTTGGTTAGCATTACTACTGTAATATTTGTGGGGAATTGTGCTTTGGCTCTCCACTGGCAATAATCTCTCGTGGCTTTCTGTACCTCAATTCCATTCGCTAGCATCACATGTATTTCTCGAATGACTTTGCGTTCGTACATAATTGCAACTCACTTTCTTACCGAGACTTGGAAGATACTTGTTGTACAATGTCTACATGGTTAGCCAGACTTCATTTGTTCATGACATGCTTACAACTGCATGATCTTTGTCAATTGCCCTGCCATGTCTTTTTTGTTTTTGAAGTATGATTGAATGCTCTAACCTATAGGCTACCATTTGCAGGTTTATGTTCAATTAGAGAATCTGAGTACCGCGGATCCAGCATACAAATCTGTTGCTGCTCTTAACTGTGTTATACTAGGTTGTGCAAATATTTGGGATCTTGAGCGAGCATATGAAACTTTTGAGGCAATGAAAGAAAAGTTTGGGCTTACGCCTGACATACATTCGTACAATGCCCTGTTGCATGCATTTGGGAAGCTAAAAAAGGTACCATTATTATTGTCCATATTTCCTTTGTTTCTTATGTCTCTTCAAAGTACCTGTTTGCCAGCTAGATAACAAAATCCCTTTTAATGTGTTGCCCTTTGTGTTTCGCAGACAGAGGAAGCTAGTAATGTGTTCCAGCATTTAGTAAGCCTTGATGTTAAGCCAAATGCAACAACATACTCCCTGCTTGTCGATGCTCATCTTGTCAACCGAGATCCAAAAGCTGCTCTTGCTGTTCTTGACGAAATGGTCAGTTGTACTACTGAACTTGCCCTTTATACATTGCTTATGTACGGTTCCTCAAACCAACGTTTTGTTCAGGTTGATGTGGGCTTCACTCCTTCAAAGGAGACTCTTAAGAAGGTCCGAAGACGCTGCTCCCGTGAATCAGACTTCGATAGCGACGAGAAGCTGCAATCCCTGTGTAAACGGTTGAATTTACGGATGGGCGGTGAGGGCCGCAGGGAGTTGCTGTATAACATCGAATACAGTGCCGAGTACTGAAGCAGTGAGTCCCAGGCAACCTTCCCTGATTTCAACCTCTACCTTTTATCTTGTACCTCTGCCGCAGTGCATTTTTACTGATTACACTCTGTTTGCTGATTTTGTTTTGCCAGTTTGATTTTGATGACGCCGGTGTTCTTTCCAATCCTAGTAGGCACGGCAAGTGTACTGTTTGCCGGTACTCGAAGAGCACAGAGGCTGTAGTCTGTAAAGTATACTTTGTAACAGTTTTCCTAATCATTCTTCAGTATCCCAGGCCTTCTTTTTTCGCTGGAGAGACAGGACGAGATTTATTTGCTAGGATTTCAGAATAAGGCCCTAATACATTTGTTTCTCTGCTCATCAAAGCACTATCTTCCACAATCAGAGATGTTACATTAGCTTATCATAATTCTATTTTTGTGCATGGCTCTTGTATTGTTTTGGCGAGACAGGTAGTTTCGATTCTGCCAACTCTAAATTTACGAAATGAGTATTTATTACTCCCTACGTCCGGTATTTGAAAGGTCTTCCTAGTTATATCATGAATCTTTTCATCTTATGAAGTTGGAGGGCCTTTGTTTACAAAATTAATATCTCCAAGATGATTGTGGCCTGATTGAAGATAATATTGTCGGAGATAATTAGCCAACCCAGAGTGCATTTGTTTGTGGTCGGCTTATTGTTGTAGTTTTCTTCTGGCATATGAGTGTCTTCACACTATTAAAAATAAGAGACCAGTCCCTCAAACAAAAAAAGACCAGGGAAAGAAGGACCATGTGCAATCAACTTGATATACACAAAGCCTACGATAAGGTCTGAGTGGACTTTTTTGGGAGGCATTATGCTGCAATTGGAATTCTGTGCCAACTGGGTAAAGACGATTATGCAATGTGTGTCAACTTACTGTGTCAGTTATAACTCCCTGTATCTATTTTACTGTGCTCAGAAGGGTTGACTACACTTCTGACGTACCATGAGGAGACGGGAGATTTACAAGGGGTTAAATTGTCATGATGCACCATCTATTTCAAACCTTTTATTTGTACTTGACATATTGATTCTCTTGAGGGCAAATAATCAGAATGCTCAAGTCCTGAAATCAGTCCTCGACTCCTGTTGTGCTGCATGGGGACAATTGGTAAGCGTGGACAAGTCCAGTATGTTCTTTAGCCCTAACACAGACGTGCTCTCTCATACTCAGATTTGCTCATCCTTGAACATCATGACTGGGGGACTAAATGATACTCCCGCGCTTCTCGAGAGCATACTAACACAGACGTGCTCCACCGATTGTGGCGGGAGCAAAAATTATATCATTGAATTCGTATTCGAATGAAGTTTTCGATGATACAATCTTTTCTCCCACCGTAGTCGGCCACGTTGGTTAAATTTATGGTCAAACTTAAAGCTCGAAAACCGAGGACGCACTACATTATGGAATGGAGGGAATAGAATTTTTAGAAAGTCAAACCTCACAAACTTTGACCAAGTTTGTGGAGGAAAATGTTTACATATAGATTGCCAAACATATATCATTAGATTCACCATAATATTTAGTTTCATATTTATATATTTGGTTTTGTAGACGTAAATAGTTTTTCACATAAACTTGGTCAAAGTTTGCAAAGTTTGACTTTACAAAAAATCTATATGCACGACATTATCAAACGGAGGGAGTATTGTACATATCTAGGCTTGCTAGCCATAGTTTGTATGGATAAAACTGCATGCTTCCAATTTCTCATTGATCGTGTGAATCAAAGGATGGATGAAAAGAAAGGAAATTATCGGCAGGAGGAAAGGAAGTTCTTCTCAAATCGGTTATACATGTTATACCATCATATTTGATGGGCGTCTTCAAAATTCCGAAACAAACTTGCAAAAGAATAACTGACGCATTGTCACACTATTGGTGGTGGTGGTGGTGGTGGTGGGGGGGGGGGGGGGTACTGATTACCAAAAGTAGATGCACTGGATGGCTTGGTGAAAGTTGTGTGTGCCTAGGAAGGAAGGAGGCATGTGGCTCCATGACATCCATTGTTTCAATTTAGCAATGTTGTCTAACAAGCTTGGAAATTAGTTGATAGCCAGATTCCTTTTGCGCAACAATGTTAAGAGCCAAATACTTTTCGGACGGGGATTTGCTTAATGCGAAGTTAAAAAAGGATGCTTCCTTTTCTCGACAGAGTATAATGGAAGGGGTAAATACATTGAAGCATGGTCACATTTGGAGAGTTAGCGATGATGAGAAAATTAATATCTGGTAATATTCACCCCTCGTGGACATAACATCCTGGCAATGGTTAAGGACCTTATTGATCCAATTACGGCGCAGTTGGATGAGGAGTTGGTAAATTAGACTTTTTGGCAAATAGATGTTTAACGTATTTTGTCTATTTCTTTGCCTCCTCATGACACAGATGATTTCGTGGCATGTTGTTTTAATAAAACTAGATTGTTTTCAGTCCGTTCAGCATATCATGTGCAGTGGGACCACCAGCATGTAAAGAAACTAAGGCGTACAAATGGAATTGAGTCTATTTGTGCGAATGAATTTTGGGAGGAAATCTGGAAACTCAATGCCCAACTAAGGGGAAAATCTTTTTGTGGAGAACCTTAACGGGAGACGCTTCCCTGTTTGTAGACAATGTCCGGTGTGCAACGCAGGTGCAGAGGATGTAAATCACCTCCTGTTTAAATGTAGCAAAGCAGAAGAGGTATGGCGCCTTTTAAGGTTGGGCGAGATTATCAAGAGGGTGTGCAACATCGACATGGAGGGTGAAGTTTGTTGGAAATATGCCCTAGAGGCAATAATAAAATGTTTATTATTATATTTCCTTGTTCATGATAATCGTTTATTATCCATGCTATAACTGTATTGATTGAAAACTCAAATACATGTGTGGATACATAGACAACAAAGTGTCCCTTGTAAGCCTCTACTAGACTAGCTCGTTGATCAAAGATGGTCAAGGTTTCCTAGCCATAGACATGAGATGTCATTTGATAACGGGATCACATCATTAGGAGAATGATGTGATGGACAAGACCCAAACTATGAACGTAGCATATGATCGTGTCAGTTTATTGCTATAGTTTTCTGCATGTCAAAGTATCTGTTCCTATGACCATGAGATCATGCAACTCACTCACACCGGATGAGTACCTTGTGGGTATCAAACGTCGCAACGTAACTGGGTGACTATAAAGGTGCTCTACAGGTATCTCCGAGGGTGTCTGTTGAGTTGGCATGGATCAAGACTGGGATTTGTTACTCCGTGTGACGGAGAGGTATCTCAGGGCCCACTCGGTAATACAACATCACAATGAGCCTTGCAAGCAAAGTGACTAAAAAGTTAGCCACGGGATCTTGTATTACGGAACGAGTAAAGAGACTTGCCGGTAACGAGATTGAACTAGGTATAGAGATACCGACGATCGAATCTCGGGCAAGTAACATACCGAAGAACAAAGGGAACTGCATACGGGATTAGCTGAATCCTTGACATAGAGGTTCAACCGTTAAAAGATCTTCGTAGAATATGTAGGAACCAATATGGGCATCCAGGTCCTGGTATTGGTTATTGATCGTAGAGGTGTCTCGGTCATGTCTACATAGTTCTCGAACCCGCAGGGTCTGCACACTTAACGTTCGGTGACGTTTCGGTAGTATTGAGTTATGTATGTTGGTGACCGAAGGTTGTTCGGAGTCCCGGATGAGATCCCGGACGTCACGAGGAGCTCCGGAATGGTCCGGAGGTAAAGATTGATATATAGGAAAGTGCTGTTTGGACTCCGGAAAAGTTTCGGGCACTTCCGGTAGTGTACCGGGAGTGACGAATGGGTTCCGGGGGTCCACCAAGTGGGGCCCACCCACCCCAGGGGCCACATGGGCCTAGGAGGTGGCGAACCAGCCCCTGGTGGGCTGGGCAGCCAGCCCCTAGAGGCCCATGCGCAAGGGGGTGGGGAGAGGGCCAAGTGGGAGGGAGTCCTACTAGGAGTCCACCTCCCTTGTGGGAGGTGGACTCCTCCCTCTTGAGGCCGGCCAAGCCCCTAGGGGAAACCCTAGGGCGCCCCACCTACCCCCTCTTCCTCCTATATATAGTGGAGGGTTTTGATGGCAGCCACCACCTGAAAAGGCACGTGCTGCCCTCCTCCCTCTAGATCGTCTCTCTCCTCTAGATCTGTTCGGTATAGTTTAGCGAAGCTCTGCCGGATCAGTTCCACCACCACCGCCACCACGTCGTTGTGCTGCCGGAGAACTCATCTACCTCTCCACCCTCGCTTGCTGGATCAAGGAGGTGGAGATCGTCATCGAGCTGTACGTGTGCTGAACGCGGAGGCGCCGTCCGTTCGGCGCTAGATCGGAAGGACCGTGATTGGATCGCGGGACGGATCGTGATTGGATCGCGGGACGGATTGCGATTTGGATCGCGAAGACGTTCGACTACATCAACCGCGTTTCTTAACGCTTCCCGCTTAGCGATCTACAAGGGTATGTAGATCCACTCTCCCTCTCGTAGATGCTCATCACCATGGATAGATCTTGTATGTGCATAGGAAATTTTTTGTTTCCCATGCAACGTTCCCCAGCAGTGGCATCATGAGCTAGGTCTATGCGTAGATGAGATCATGAGTAGAACACAAAGGAGTTTGTGGGTGTTGATATTCAGATTGCTTCCCTCCTTAGTCTTTTCTTGATTCAGGGGTATTGTGGGATGAAGCGGCTCGGACCAACCTTACTCGTCCACGTACGAGAGACCGGTTCCATCGACTGACATGTAACTTTGTTGCATAAGATGGCTGGCGGGTGTCTGTCTCTCCCACTTTAGTTGAATCGGATTCGACAGAGGCGGTCCTTGTAGAAGATGAAATAGCAACTTGTATATCACCGTTGTGGTTTTGCGTAGGTAAGAATCGTTCTTGCTAGATACCCATAGCAGCCACGTAAAACATGCAACAACAATTAGAGGACGTCTAACTTGTTTTTGCAGGGTATGTTGTGATATGATATGGCCAAAGACATGATGAGATATATGTGATGTATGAGATGATCATGTTTTGTATAGATAATCACGACTTGCATGTCGATGAGTACGACAACCGGCAGGAGCCATAGGATTGTATTTAATTATTATGTGGCCTGCGTGTCACTCATTAAGCGCTATGTAATGCTTTACTTTATCGCTAAGTGGTAGCAATTGTAGTAGAAGCATGGTTGGCGCGACAACCCCGATGGCGACACGTTGATGGAGATCAAGATGATGGAGATCATGGTCTCATGCCGGTGATGATGGAGATCATGCCGGTGCTTTGGAGATGGAGATCAAAAGCACAAGTTCATGGCCATATCATGTCACTTATGATTTGCATGTGATGTTAATCCTTTTATGCACCTTGTTTTGCTTAGGACGACGGTAGCATTATAAGGTGATCCCTCACTAAAATTTCAAGGTGAAATTGTGTTCTCCCCGAGTGTGCACCGTTGCGAAAGTTCGTCGTTTCGAGACACCACGTGATGATCGGGTGTGATAGACTCTACGTTCGCATACAACGGGTGCAAGCCAGTGTTGCACATGCGGAACACTCGGGTTAAACTTGACGAGCCTAGCATGTACAGACATGGCCTCGGAACACGAGAGACCGAAAGGTCGAACATGAGTCATATAGTAGATATGATTAACATGGAGATGTTCACCATTGAAACCACCTCATCTCACGTGATGATCGGACTTGGGTTGGTGGATTTGGATCATTCACACTTAGACAACCTGAGGGATGTTGATTTGAGTGGAAGTTCTTAAGTAATATGATTAATTGAACTCATTATCATGAACATAGTCAAAGTGACTTTGCAAATTATGTTGTAGATTAATAGCTCGCGCTGTAGCTCCCCTGAATTTTGATACGTTCCTAGAGAAAAAGTAAGTTGAAAGATGGTAGTAGCAATTATGCGGACTGGGTCCGTAAACCGAGGATTGTCCTCATTGCTGCACAGAAGGCTTATGTCCTTGATGCACCGCTCGGTGTGCCACCCCCTCTAGCGCCGTCTGTGGATGTTGTGAACATTTGACAGACACGTTCAGATGACTACTTGATAGTTCAGTACGTCATGCATTACCGCTCAGAATTGAGGCACCAAAGACGTTTTGAACGTCACGGAGCATATAAGATGTTCCAAGAGCTGAAATTGGGATCTCAGGCTCGTGCCCGTGTTGAGAGGTATGAGACCTCCAACAAGATTCTTTGCCTGCAAGATGAAGGAGAATAGCTCAATCGGTGAGCATGTGCTCAGATTGTCTGGGTACTACAATCGCTTGAATCAAGTGGGAGTTCATCTTCCAAATAAGATAGTGATTGACAGAGTTCTCCAGTCACTATCACCAAGCTACTAGAGCTTTGTGATGAACTATAACATGAAAGGGATGGAGATAGTGATCCCGGAGCTATTCGCAATGTTTTACACCGCGAAAGGTAGAAATCAAGAAAGAGCATCAAGTGTTGATGGTAAGACCACTAGTTTCAAGAAGGGCAAGGGAAAGACGGGAAACTTCGAGAATGGCAAGCCAGTTGTCGCTCCAGTGAAGAAACCCAAGATTGGACCCAAACCCGAGACTGAGTGCTTCTGTTTTGAGGGGAACGGTCACTGAAGCGGAACTGCCCCAGATACATGGCAGATAAGAAGGCTGGCAACGTCAACAAAAGTATATTTGATATACGTGTTATTGATGTGTACCTTACTAGTACTCCTAGTAGCATCGGGGTATTAGATACCGGTTCAGTTGCTAATGTTAGTAACTCGAAATAAAAGCTACGGAATAAACAGAGACTAGCTAAAGGGCGAGGTGACGATGTGTGTTGGAAGTGTTTCCAAGGTTGATGTGATCACCATCGCATGCTCCCTCTACCTTCGGGATTAGTGTTAAACCTGAATAAATGTTATTTGGTGTTTGCGTAGAGCATGAGCATGATTAGATCGTGTTTATTGCAATACGGTTATTCATTTAAGTCAGAGAATAATAGTTATTCTGTTTACATGAATAAAACCTTCAATGGTCATGCACTCAATGTGAATGGTTTATTGAATCTCGATCGTAGTGTTACACATGTTCATAATATTGATGCCAAAATGATGCAAAGTTAATAATGATAGTACCACATACTTGTGGCACTGCCGCTAAATATCATATTGGTGTAAAGCGCATGAAGAAAACTCCATGATGATGGATCTTTGGACTCACTCGATTTCGAATCGGTTGAGACATGCGGACCATACCTCATGGGCAAGATAACTGAGACCCCGTTTTCCGGTATGATGGAGCGGGCAAGTGACTTATTGGAAATGATACATGTTGATGTATGCGGTCCAATGAGTGTTATAGCGCACGGTGGATATCGTTATTTTCTAACCTTCACTGATGATTTGAGTAGATATGGTATATTTACTTAATGAAACACAAGTCTGAAACTTTTGAAAAGTTCAAGCAAATTCAGAGTGAAGTTTGAGATCATCGTGACAAGAAGATAAAATGTCTACGATATGATCGTGGAGGTCAATATCTGAGTTACGAGTTTGGTATACAACTTAAGACAATGTGAAAGTTGTTTCACAACTCACGCCACCTGGAACACCATAGTGTTTCTCCACCCCCTCCCGCATCCCCTATTCTGCGCCCCCGTTGCTCCACCCCGGCCCCGTCTCCATCTCCGGCAGCGACCACCATGGATCCTGGTCCCCGCCCCATCCCCGACGGTGGGGAAACGAGAGGAAGTACAGCGGCGAGCACCATCCCGTCCGCCGTGCCCCATCTCCTGAGATGCGTCCCCACCCCCTCTACCTCAGCCACGATTTGACCCATGGATGTTATTTCAGCAGTTCAGGCATGCGTATAATACAACAACGCAAGTACCGTCTCCAAGCTAGTACATTCCTAGCACGACATCTCATACATGCTCATACTTCTTCTACGAGATGTCTTATACACACATTCATCCTACACTGCAACAGTTCATGGAAGCCGGCGAGTTGCGAATTAGCGGCTCAGTGGCATCCACTACTTTTTTCATTTTTGGAAAGGCTACACGTTCATGTTGTATACAAAGTGTATGTACGTGCAAAGCCTACATGCTTGCTGGACGTATGCAGGTAACCATGAAATATGATTGCCAAATCTTCCAAGTTGTATATGCATAATATATTTTTTCTGTAGATCGACCGCAAAAAAATAAATCTGTAGATGAATCTTTTTTCTTTTTCTTCAAGTTGATTCATATTCAGATGTAACTATGCAATTCATATTCATGCCATTTCAAATATGACTACCATGCATGAAATATGATTGCCAAATCTTCAAGTTGTACATTAGTGTTGACATGGTTTTTGACCTAAGAAAAATATAGTGCATATACACCGTACCAACAGTTAGATAAATGCAAACGGCGAAAATCCGTTTAATAATGAAAAGAAACACTTTAAAATAATAAAATCGACCGCTCAGAACGATGGCTGAAAAAATAATGATAAGATGTATTGCCAATATTGCAGACACTGAAAATAGCCTATAGTTATAAATATGACGAATCAAATGATACTCATCAAGTTTTTGTTGCTAAAGAAATTCTAGCGGACAAATAGCTTGCATATACACATACACTCACACCGACGACGGAATTATAATGTTGACACAGATTCAAACTTTCATAAGCAGCATTAATATTGCTAAAGTATTGGATTACAGAATAAATGTGCACATTATTCCGGCACTGTTTATGAAATGTCATGGGACACGTGAAAAAGGAAAAATGACTCATGTGATGACATATTTAAAATAAAATGTGTCGGACTGTTATGGAAATATTGGGTATAATTTTGAGTGAAAAATATCTTTTCATACGAAGGAAATAAGACGTGGTTAGCCATTCCAACTAATCAGGCTTAGCCCATTCAAATAAATTGGCTACGTACATACATGAGTCACTCACAAGGCTGCGTGCATGCATAAGCTAATCCATTAGTCAATTATAATAAGCAAGTGCGTTAGTGCCCCAGGCCCACATGGTGATGAAAAATATAATAGTTTAGGCCCACATCGGTTCATTAGACAGTTGCCAGGCAATTAGGGATTAAATAAATAGAGAAAAAGAGAAAGCACCCAGCCCCGCTCTCACGTTCACACGATCCCACGATCAGTGGACGTGGAGGTGGGCTCGCGCACGCGTACAGCCGGAGTCCAGCGCTGCTCTCCTCTCTTCCCTATAAATACCCGCTCACCCAGCGTACGAGGGGGTTCGGCTCATTTTCCTCTCATTTTGCTCTCAGTTCGCTGGCCTTCTTCCTCCTCTCTGTAGTAAACACCATATCATCTATACACAAAAGCACACCGGAAGAAAGGGAGAAGCAGGGACAGGAACCTAGGTCTGTTTGAAGGTGAGAAGGTGAGATTCATGGCTCTCCTCTAGCCCCTGGTTTGGCCATTGTGGTACATGCCAGGGAGCTTTCTTCTTCCTCCTTTCCTACAACTCTAGCCCTTGGTTCGGCCATCATGGTACAAATCAAGGAGCATGTTTCATCTTCCCAAAGTTCTTGCCCTTAGTTTGGCCATTGCGGTACAAACTAAGGTGCATGTTTCATCTATCCCAAATTTCCGTCCTTGATTCGGCCATCGCGGTACAAATCAAGGAGCATGTTACATCTACATCAAATCTTTGTCTTTGATTCGGCCATCGCGTTATGAGCCAAGGACCATGCAGGGTTGTTTTACATGTTGCATACTCTTCATCTTAATGATCTTCTTGGTTCGGTCCCCTTAGCGATACAAGCCAGATGAACTTTTCGTTCCTTGGTTTGGTCCCTATACGTGGATACAAATCAAGAGTGTCATAGGTATGAAGACCTCGTAAAAATTGTCTTGCTTTGGTCATCATAAATAAAACTGATATGACCAAGTTGGAGTCAAATTACAAAGGTGCTAAACTGAACTCATGATAAAATTCTTGTCCGGTTACGATACGGACATTATGTGTCACGCTAGTTGTAATACGGACAAGAATATACGAAACAAACCTTCACTTGGTTACGCTACACACGGGCATTATATTAATGCTACGCGGTGTTGGTAGTAATTAATACAAGCAAGGCGAAACTTAATTAAAAAATGAGTTCATGCTACACAAGCAAAGACAAAATCATTTAAGATGTATCACCAAATACGTTGCATCATGTAAACCAATTTTACTTGGTTACGCTACACGCGGACACTATATTAGTGTTACGCGGTGTAGTAGTAATACAAGCAAGATAAAACTAAATGAAATGTCCAAGCCATACATTTCGGTCAAAGTCATATAAAACATGTGATAATGCTCCAACGCTATAAGAGCCTAAACTGTTAGCATCATCAAATTGCACGTCAAAAACTGATTTTACTTGGTTACGCTACACGCGGACATGAGATTAATGTCACGCAGTGTTAGTAGTAATACAAGTAAGATAAATCCAAATAAATGTTAAAGCCACAAATTTCCTCTACTTGGGTTATGCTACACACGAGCGCCATTAATGTCGCTACGTTGAGTTGGTTTTAATACCATGTAAGGTACAAATAAAAATGATAAACATCATATGACGCATGCAATATTAAAATTGCTCCATAAACCTTCACTTGGTTACGCTACACGCGGGCATTGTCTTAGTGCTACGCGGTGTTAGTAGTAATACAGGTAAGGCAGAACTCAATAAAACTATGTTCATGCCACATACATATAGGCACGCAAAAAATCGTGCAAAACATATAATCAAGCATATTTCATGTAGCCTATGTAGGCTTTAAACAAACAAAATATCGTAAGTAGACTCCACTTGGGTCAGGCTACACATATGTGTCATATTATTGCACCACGTGGTTAGTTTTGATACCATGTGAAGTCAAAAGAAACAAAATATGGCACATATCACATGCACCATAAAAAGCATCAATGTGTCAGAAAGCTATAATCCGTTACGCTACACGCCGGCACCACATAAGTGTTGCGCGATGATAGTAGTAATGTGATGATGCAAAACTTATTAAAATTGGCATGTCACATACATTCATGCTACCAAAACCAAATATATCACATACGATCCCCACGGACAATATATGCATATCCTATGTGTTGAATGTAGGATAAAACCATGCCTAGCAAAAATCAATTTCATGCTTCATATAAATGAGGTTGAACACAACTAAATTTGTTGTATGCTAGGAAAATATATTCCAAAACATGAAACATGAAATCATGGAGGAGTATTCACATAAAAGAAAACTTCAAGTTCGCCGACGACCGCGAGGACGATTTTCTTGTAGCATATTGTAATAGGAATGTGTTGCAATCTTATGTAATAGATATGTTGGAATTCTTAATCAGGGGTTTTCTCTTCGGAGATGTAATTAACAGAATTTTTATATAAATATAAGAGTTCTGGAAATACGTACCTGCAATGTTTGATCTTTATTTTATTTTATGCATTGTATGCGCTATATTTATTCACTCTATATCAATGACGTGAACGCGTGTTCTCACGCCAGCCATTTTCCCGTCATCAATTAGCATGAAGAACACAATATAATATTCTTTATGCTAATGTAACTATGCAATTTTGAAGTTTGTCATCCAAACATGATTTGGTATTGAAACTTTACATGCATTTCAAGGGCCAATTCAGTGAGCAACCAAACAGGCGAATTCGTATTCGTGTCATTTCAGTTTCCTTATTGAATTGGAATTCCAGCCCAATTCAATATGGAGGTCTTCAATACGGACATCAAACCAAGGGTTAGGGTATAGATCTCCTCCTTGAGCTTACCGACCTCCTGTTTAAGATCCAATTTCTCCTTGCGAAGCTTGCTTGTAACCGTCAATGCGCCATCCAACAAGGGATGAATTTCGGCTGTGGAAGAGGAACCGACATCCACCTATGCACGACGATAAGGAGTAAACCGAGTACTGGAAGGTGTATCCTTATTTGGCAAGCTCGACTTTTGAACTCCGCATGCATATCTTCAGGTTGAGGTAGAGGGACTTCTTCTTCTTCACTCGACGAATCCATCCTCTTCAGATCAACATCCTCTTCTTCCTCCGCTGTCCATCCATAGGGATTAAGCTCCCCATAGACCCTCGGATCTGAGGTGAGGTGCAAAACGTAGCTCTCCCCATCCGACTCTTGAGATGACATTGTGCTTCTGGATCTGCCAAAAAATAGCCAAAACAAGAACAGAGGAGAAACTTGCGATACGGTGGTCAAAACAACGAGGAGTATATATAATGATTTTTTCCATGCAGGACAAGTCTACGAAAGGAAAACGGAGTCAGGAAAGTCCACGGGGGAGTCACGAGATCACACGGTGCACCGGGGGGGGGGGGGGGGGGGGGGGTAGGGCGCGCCCCTCGAGCTCGTCTCTCCCTCGTGCACTTTCCGATCGTTTCTTATTTTTGGTAATTTTTCATATATTTCAAAACGGACAAAATTTGCTTTTATGGAACTTTTGGAGTCTGTTTACTTACCGTATCACATACCTACTCCTTTTGAGGATTCTGGAGCGTTATGGAAGGTCTCCTTTATGTGTTCCTCTGGTGTTCATTGTTTTGGTAATGTTGGTTTCTTTGTTAATGGGTGTACCTGAAATATAATGTTTAATTATTTGCCCATTAACCACCTTAGGATTTGTGCCCTCGGGGTTATTAATCTTGATAGCTCTGGAGCGATAAACTTCCTCGATGATATATGGTCCTCCCCATTTGGAGAGAAGTTTTCCTGCAAAGAGTCTAAAACGAGAGTTGTATAATAGAACTTGATCACCGACATTCAACTCTCATTTTTGTACTCTTTTGTCATGCCATCTTTTAACTTTTTCTTTAAACAACTTGGCATTTTCATAAGCTTGTGTTTTCCATTCGTCTAATGAGCTAATATCAAATAATCTGTTTTCACCGGCAAGTTTGAAATCATAGTTTAGTTCTTTAATTACCCAATAAGCTATATGTTGTAATTCTAGAGGTAAATTACAAGCTTTTCCATAAACCATTTTCCTGTGCATAGCTTGATTTTCCTGTGGCAACTGACGCAAATATGACAAATCAGCAACGAAAGCAAGTGGCATACCCCATCAGGAATAGAGATGGGAAGATTAATGCAAGAATCCGTGGAGGGAGCCATGCAAGCTTCCATGCCATCATCACACACAATGTCTGCCAAGCTTTGAAGGAGATATTTCCAGGTTGCTTTATCTCCGCTGATAATGTTGGTGGCGCCATCATGCGGCGCGTAGAAACTCTCTCAAAGTGGCCAGAATATGAAGAGTTTGTGAAGGCAGATTCACGAAGGCAAGAATATGTGAAGCAGGCTGCTCATGCACGCAAAAAGCAGGCTGCCCTGAAGCAAAGAGAGATGACAGTACGAGCTGATTCAGGGTATAGCATAATACAAGGAAGAGATTCTCCATCGACAAGCCAACAGAGTGGAGGACAAGGGGTCAAAAAGAGGACAAGTGCAGTGAAGAAGACCACCACAACCCTCGCTCCATGGCCAGCTCGTAAGAAAATCTTAGGTAACACATTTGAAGTATTCAATGCAATGCCAGTCGGTGTCAAAGTGACGACAGACAACAGTAGCGAGACCTCCTCTGCCTCAACACATTTTAAGAGGAAGAAGCCACTGAAAACTGTTGTAGAAGGTCCACGTCGTAAGACGCGAAGCCAAAAGGGATTAGATTATGAAGAACTGGGGTCAAGCTGTGGCGGGTCATACAACCCCATATCGGATAGTACTCCGTGTC
The DNA here is from genome assembly GCA_039707655.1 of Elymus sibiricus. Classification (NCBI taxonomy): domain Eukaryota; kingdom Viridiplantae; phylum Streptophyta; class Magnoliopsida; order Poales; family Poaceae; genus Elymus; species Elymus sibiricus. The sequence continues at coordinate 139,211,673 of CM077665.1, read as the reverse complement.
CTTCTGAAAATGAGATGGAAGTTCATCATGGTGCAGAGCATACAGAGCAAGTCTTAACGGCGAATGAAACTCGTTCAGTTGAGGAACAACTACTCAACCTTACAGCTGCGCTTCAACAAAAAGAAGACGAGCTGGCAGCCCTTCGTGTTCAGATGAGTAATAACCAGAACAAGGGAAATGAAGGAGATGTTGGAGCGAGTGCCAGTAGCCAACAAGGCGGTTCCGCACTTAGCCTTGAGGCGATTTAAAGAATGATTGCTGAAGGTGTAAAGAGCCAGCTAATGCAAACCCAATATTCTATGCGGCCAGGGTATGTCAAACCGTACCCACCTGACGTAGACATGGTTCCCTTCCCCACAAATTATAGGCAACCGCAGTTCAGCAAATTTAACGGGAGTGGGTCTCCTCATGAACATATTGCCCACTTTCTCGCAGCTTGTCAGGATACAGCTCACAACGGAGCACTCCTCCTCAGGCAGTTCATGCAAACACTATTTGGGCCTGCCTTCACTTGGTACAGCAAGCTAGCTCCGAGTTCCATAAAGACTTGGGAACAAATGCAAAATTCATATCTCGAGCGATTTTATAGCACGCAGAGGACTGTGGGCATCACTGAGTTGACCCAGACAGAACAGGGGTTTAATGAGAAGGCAACTGATTTCATAAACAGATGGAGAAATCTAAGTCTTCATTGCCCACAGCCAATCACCGAGCCCGAAGCGGTGCGTATTTGCACGAATAATCTTCGCTCGGAAGTGGCTGTACAGCTACAAGGAGTGAGACCCATCACATTTGAAGAATTAGCATCAAAAGCTACAGACATAGAAAATTATATGCAGCTGATCGCTCGGCGAACAAAGACGACACTTAACAAGCCTATGGAGAAAGGTGCGCAGCGAGAAAAATTGCCGATGAAGCCCAAATCAGATTAAGCTATGGAAGCGACAGCGGTAAGATCTCAGTTTCAGCCTGGAAGAACACCTATGAGGAACCAAGGACAGAAAGATCCACAAGTTGGTAGGAGGCCGACTCTCACCGAACGACAAAACAGGGAGTACTCCTTCCCTGTAGAAGAAATCCATGATCTTTCCAGAGGCTTACGTGAGCTAAAGCTTATAGAGCTTCCTAAACCAAAAAGGCCGGAAGAAGCCAATATGTTTAATGCACCAAACTTCTGTCCTTACCACTGCATATTAGGCCATACACTTGATGATTGCTTTGTGGTAAAAAATATCATCCAGAAGATGATTGATGAGGGGACCATTGATACGGACCTTCTCAAAAGTTTAAAGAAAGGGAAGAAGATGGCTACAACAAATGTTGCCACTCTTCAAGATAGCTCGGTGAGTTGTGCACCTTCAAATATGAGGCCAACTTATGATGATATGATGTTTTCATCAGGATATGAACTTACTCCAATAATCTCTCCAGGCTTCATCTCGCACCACGGTCATGGGACCACGTCGCAGAGTCAGCGTAAAAGAGGGGCTCACTTTCCCCGCAAATATGATGAATGGCCCAGTCTACCAGCTTCGCATGGACCCCAAGAATTGAGGGAGCAGCGGCCAAAACACCGTGCACTACCCCGAGTGATGGAAGATGTCGCTCCTCCGCGCTTCGTGCCAAAGATATATCAGCACGGGACGAAGTGCATGAAGGTTCCTCCTAGTGAAGAATTCAGCGTTCTCACTATCGATGTGTTTGAGGATGATAGTGAGTCTCTTCATTTCCCAGAGGAAGATGCACCAGAAGTGGACCAGGTCCACCTTAGATCAGGTCGCCAGTTAGCTGACCCACATCCTCAACCTAGAAAGGAGCCTAGAAACAAAGATGTAACTGAGAATGAGACAATGGACTCGCCCTCTAAGGTGTCGGTCAAGTATGATGTAATCTCGCATTTGAAGAAAATACCAGCTATGCTTTCTGTGTATGATGCTTTGTCTCTTTCTTCAGATTTACGTAAGGCACTAGTTACAACATTGTCATTTCCTGAAGATTATAGAGTGGAAGTCTCACAGACAGAAGCTGAACTAAATGATGTGTTAAATATTACATTCACGGATGAGGACATGTTGTTAGGCTCAAAGAAGCATAACAGACCTCTCCTGATGTTTGGTGAGATTGATGACTTGCCAACGAACTGCATAATGATAGATGGCGGATCCACCATAAATTTGTTGCCTCTGCGTACTTTGAAAAGGATAGGATATTCACCTAAGGATTTGAGACGGTCAAATGTGGTTATTCATGGCTTTAATCAGTCAGGTCAGGAGGCCATGGGTACCATCTCATTGGTATTGAAGTTGGAAGCATTGTCCACATACGTGAAATTCCACGTGATTGATGCAGCTACTTCATACAATGCACTGCTAGGCCGACCATGGCTACATGAAAATCAAGTTGTACCATCCACGCTTCATCAGTGTGTCAAGTATAAAGAGCAGTCTGGGGAAACAATGAGAATATTTGTAGATAAGAGACCATTCACCGTAGCTGAATCTTTCTATGCAGATGCAAAATTTTATTTTGAGCCAGTTGAAAAAGTATACAAGCCAAAGTCTGTAGTAGTACCGGAGTCAAATATGGTAGAGAAAAATATTGCAGAATCCTCGTCAGGCCGAAAGGTAATTTACCAGTATATACCAAGTGACCAAAGAAAAGAAGGTGACCCAATATTCCGCGTCATCAATAAATCATCCATCAAAAGAGGTACCAAAATACCTATGCTCTTGCCTCCTTTGGTTCAACATAAAATTGAACAATAAAGAGGAGTGGCCTAATCGAGAAAACAAAAATAATAATGTGGTGCATATCTCCGTGCAGAATAAAGCCGATGATTCATTGCCTATTGCTTTGTATGATAACCGAGTTTTGTATATGATGCAGAAAATGGGCTATGACACTCTTAGTGGCCCATCTTTATGCGATGGCCGGGGACAGCGAGCGCCATTTGAAAAGGCGTTGTCACCGGAACAACTCGAAGCTCTACATGAAGGCCAGCCTTTGAAAGAAAAAAGACATGGGCTGGGCTACGAGGTTTGCATGACCTCGATCGAATTTACAGAGCCAACTGAGGCATCCTTGCAAATGGAGGATGGTAATCAACCAACTATTGATGACCTGGAGGAAATAAATATTGGGACAGCTGAGGAGCCTCGACCAATTTTTATTGGTGCTCATTTGTCCAAAGAAAAGAAAGAGGAATATCGTAAGTTCCTTTCTGCGAATAGAGATGTGTTTGCTTGGACTTACGAGGAAATGTCCGGCTTGGATCCAGAGGTGGCCGTGCACCGACTTGCCGTGCAAGATGATATTCTGCCAGTAAAACAAGCACAAAGGAGATTTCGACCCGAGCTACTTCCCAAGATAGAAGCCGAGGTTGACAAACTCATAGCTGCTGGATTCATTAGGGAGGTTAAATATCCTAAGTGGCTTTCCAATATTGTTCCAGTTAAAAAGAAAAATGGTCAAATTCGTGTATGTGTAGACTTTAGCGACTTAAATAAAGCGTGCCCTAAGGATGATTTTCCGATACCGATATCTGAATTACTCGTTGATGCTACCATGCACCATGAAATGTTTTCTTTTATGGATGGGTATTCCGGATATAATCAAATAAAAATGGCCCGAGAGGATGAGAAGTTAACTGCTTTTAGGATGCCCAAAGGCATATTCTGTTATAAAGTCATGCCATTTGGACTAAAAAACGCCGGGGCGACATATCAACGAGCCATGACCATAGTTTTAGATGGATTATTATATGTAATCGTTGAATGTTACATAGATGACATAGTGGTAAAATCAAAACGTGAGGAAGACCATATAAAACATCTGGAAATGGTTTTCGAGCGTTTGAGGGAACATAATTTGAAAATGAATCCCATGAAATGTGCATTTGGAGTTTTGTCCGAAAAATTTCTCGGTTTTGTGGTTACAAAGAATGGCATCCAAGTCGACCCAGATAAAGTAAAAGCGATTGTTAAGATGCCACCACCCACAAACCTACATGAATTAAAAAGTTTCCAAGGTCACCTTGCATATATTAGGAGGTTTATCTCAAATTTATCAGAAGATGCAAACCTTTCTCACGTCTCATGAAAAAGGGCGTCCCATTTGAGTGGGATCAAGCATGCCAAAATGCATTCTTGGATATTAAAAAGTACCTGATATATCCACCTATTCTGGGTGCACCAGTTAGGGAACGTCCACTGATCCTATATACAGCGGCCATGCCTATGTCGTTGGGTGCTCTTTTAGCACAAAATAATGAGTCTGGAAAATAAATGTCCCTATATTATCTTAGTCGCACCCTTGTGGGGGCTGAGTGCAATTATCCGGACATGGAAAAATTATGTCTGGCGTTAGTGTTTGCAGCACAAAAATTAGGTCATTACATGCTAGAGCATAATGTACACCTTGTGTCAAGAGCGGACCCTCTCAGATACATCTTAAACAAAATGGTGCTTTCAGGTAGATTAGCTAAGTGGGCGATGTTTTTGTCACAGTTTGATATAAAATTTGTGCCGCAAAAGGCCATGAAGGGGCAAGCATTAGCTAACTTCCTAGCCACGCATCCAATACCCGATGATTTCCCAATAGATGATGACTTGCCTGATGAAGAGGTGTTCGCTACATCGGTTGCTAGTTCGTCATGGCAAATGTACTTTGATGGCGCATGTCGGCGATCCGGGGCAGGTGCGGGAGTTGTCTTTGTCACACCAAGTGAAGGAATAATCCCGTACTCCTTTACCCTAACTTTAGCAGTTTCAAATAATTCAGCTGAATATGAGGCTTTGATAATTGGGCTAGAATTGGCTCTGGATATGGGGTTAGATTCACTCACGGTGTATGGTGACTCTCAGTTAGTGATCAACCAACTAATGGGAATTTACATGGTAAAGAAAGAGGAATTAATGCCTTACTTCCAATGAGCCAAAACGCTCATGTCCATGTTTGCTGATCTAAATATTCAGCATGTTATAAGAAGTCAAAATGAAAAGGCCGATGCCTTAGCAGGTTTAGCTGCTAGTATGTCATTAAGTTCACATCAAATGATGGACGTTCGTGTTGAAGAATGCAGAATCCTACCTATACTCGCCGAAGAGGAAGAGACGACGACATCACTTGCAATGACTACAGACATCTATGAGATTGAAGTTGGAGATTGGCGAAGCCCTTTCCTGAAATATCTACTCCATAGATATTTACCTCTGGACTCCGCAGAAAGGTCTAGAGTTCGAAAAAGGTCAGTTCACTATACATGTATAAATGACACCCTGTATAGACGATGAAATTTTGGAAGCCTTAAATGAAGTGCATGCTAGGGTGTGTGGGGCACATCAATCGGGCCCTAAGTTATATTATCAACTCCGACATCTTGGTTATTATTGGCCTACCATGTTTGACGACGCCATGAAATTGGCAAAAAGGTGTCACGAGTGTCAAATACATGGTAATTTCATACATCAACCTCACGAATCGCTGCATCCCACAAATATGGCATGGCCGTTTGAAATGTGGGGGGTGGATATAGTAGGGCCCATTAATCCGCCATCATCAAAAGGCCACAAATTTATCCTGGCTGCCACCGACTATTTCTCTAAATGGACTGAGCTTGTACCATTAAAAGAGGATAAGGGCGAAGAGGTGGAGCACTTCATAAGAACACAACTTATATACCGCTTCGGAGTTCCTTCTCGTATCATGTCTGACAATGGAGGTCCATTCAAAAATAAACATGTTGATAAGTTATGTTCCAAGTTTAAGATAAATCATCACTATTCTACGGCTTATAATCCGGCAGCTAATGGACAAGCGGAAGCTTTTAATAAAACCCTATGCAAACTGTTAAAGAAAGTCATGTCAAGAAATAAGCGTGAGTGGCATGAGAAACTCCTTGAGGCCTTGTGGGCTTACAGGACCACGACACGTACACCGACTGGAATGACACCTTACGCCCTTGTGTTTGGGGGAGAAGCGGTTCTACCATTAGAAGTACAAATTACTTCGTTCAGAGTCGCTATTCAGGAGAAACTTTCTGAAGAAGAAGCCATAAAATTGCGCCTCGGTGAGCTTGAAATGCTTGAAGGAAAACGCCTTCAGGCATTACAAAATTTGGAAGCGTATCAGGCTAGAATGTCCCGTGCTTTCGACAAACGCGTTAAAAGAAGGTCATTCAAGCAAGGAGACCTAGTGCTTGCCGTTATCCGTCCAATGAATGTTACACGACGGATGGGAGGGAAATTTGAGCCAAAATGGGAAGGTCCCTACATCATAAAGGAAGTCTACTCTAGTGGTGCATATAGGATAATTTCCCCTGGTGAATATTGTCCGCCACCCGTAAATGGAAAATTCCTTAAACGTTACTATGCCTGAGTACAAAAAAATACTCCACACCCTCACGAGTATAAACTGGGGCACTTAAAGAAAAACCACTCCAATAAACTTACGAGTATAAACTATGATGCAAAAATAAAATACTCCAATGACTTACGAGTATAAACTGTGATGACAAAAAAAATACTCCAACTACTTACGAGTATAAACTGTGTTGCAAAAAATAATAATTACTCCACACTCTCACGAGTATAAACTGGGGCACCCAAAGAATAAATTACTCCACACCCTCATGAGTATAAACTGGGGCACTTAATAAAAATTACTCCAACAACTTACGAGTATAAACTGTGATGCAAAATAAAAATTACTCCAACAACTTACGAGTATAAGCTGTGATGCAAAAGAAAAATACTCCAATAACTCACGAGTATAAACTGTGATGGAAAAAAAACTCCACACCATCATCAATATAAACTGGGACACATAAAAATATATATACTCCAACAACTTACGAGTTTAAACTGTGACACTAGTAGAGAACAGGGTACTAGTCCCGGTTCCACAGGGCCTTTAGTCCCGGTTCTGGAACCGGGACAAAACAAACGGGACTAATACCCAAAACCTTTAGTCCCGGTTTGCTTACGAACCGGGACCAAAGGGGCTCCACGTGGCCGCTGCGGGGCGCCCATGCAGGAGGACCTTTAGTCCCGGTTGGTAACACCAACCGGGACCAAAAGGCAGCCACGCGTCAGCAGCTCGCAGGCGCTGTTTTTTTTGGAAGGGGGGGTTTAGGGGTTTTGGAGGGTTAATTTAGGGGTTTCATATTGTGTTAGCTAGCTAATAGAGAGAAGTGACCTCAGTTTCTCCGTGCTTGGTCGACGCTAGCTACTATACATATAGAGAGAACTCGACGCTAGCTAGTAAGCAAATGAAGGAAACCATTAATTACACAAGATCGTCATGAACATATATAGAGAGAAGTGACATCTCTTTCTCCGTGCTTGGTCAAATAACAAGTTTTCGTATATCTATCCGACGCTACTACATATGTACAATATAACATCTCTTACAATCCCTAACATCATCTACCTAAGACCATTTCAATTCCACATGGTATTCTCCCTGTTCAGGTATGACGTGGTCAAGAAAGAATCCCGCCAATTCCTCTTGAATTGCTCGTATGCGATCATGTGGTAGGAGTTCATCTCGCATCTGCCAGATCTAATTTAAAGAAGGGGGTCAATACATATATATGAATGAAACTCAACACAATTGATGGTAATATATAAAATAAAATTGTGAATATTGTTTACGTACTTCAAATTGTTTCTCAGAGAAGCCCCGCTTAGAGGTATAGTGGCGAATGAACTCGCATACGTAGTATCCACATAAATGATTCTCGGGTGCCTGGTACAAGCACTTTACGAGAATAGAGTTCAATCAAACTGATAAGGAAGCATGATAATGGTATTGATGAAACTAGAATCAATAAGAGATGCGCGGAACTAGCTAGTACTACTTACTTTGGGGTGTGTAAATCGCAACTCGTTGTTTAGACCGGGAACCATTCGGGTGAACTTTTTCCAAACCCTGGCAGGCAAAGAAAAGGATTACTTGATATCAGGAAATGAACGAAAGTTGCCGATATGGTCCCGGTATTGATTGAACTTACTTCTGGAGCATTGCAGTCATGTCCGCATAATTCTCGGGATCTTTACGTCTCTAGTCTAAGACAGTTACTAATGCCCCGTCAAGCTTAATGGATAGCAGAATAAAGTGGAACCTGCGCACGCATAACTCATCAATTACATCACTTAACCTCGAGTAAGCGAAACCAAATATGCACAAGACAGTAACACTCACTTGAAGTTGTAAGGAAAGAGTATTTCCCTTTTGTTTTGATGTCTAAGGAAAGCTTCTAGCAAGTTGTCCTCGGTATCTTTGGCTCTCTTTTGTACCGACCATTCATTTACGATATTTGGGCTAATGAACCCAATGTCATAGATTTGTTCTTTTTTGCATTCAACCATCTTCAATCTTCATAATATAGTGAGGATAATTATATATACATGCAATGAACGAGCTGAGCTAGAGACTTAATTATAGAAGTAATACTTACATACAGTAGCAAGTCATGAGTTGTTTGTCGAGGGCCTCTTGATTGTATAACTGAAATAACTCCACAAATTCAACAGGCATCAGGTCGACTCCAATGAAGTCGTGCTCTTTTTTAATTCTGATCATCAAACTGTCGGTCCCAGACTTCCTGCAGGTTTCCATGTACCACTCATGCAATTTTTGCATCATCGTTGTTAGATGAGGATGATCAGGTTTGACGAGAGGCTTCCCGTGCTCGTATCTAAAGTCGTCCTCTGCTGCTACTACCTCAGCCGTTTCAAACTGTACATCATCTCCCACATAATCACCAAGAGTGGTACCGGGCAGTAGCACCGGATGATTAGCGATATCGCTAGACACCTTGAGCGGGGGGCACGATTGCTTCTCCTGTTCGCCGAGCTGGGGAATTATTTTCCCACTTCTTCGTTTTTTGTCTCTTGCAGCACTGGAAGTACTTCCCGACCGCAGCGCTTCATCATGTGTCTTTGTAATTATGCGGTCATAGTTGGATAGCCGAGGCGGTGGTGGTCGCTTCAGGGCATGCAGAGTGCGCTTCGCTTTAACCGGATCTACCGTTTCCTTCGGAGGTGGATGTTTCCGTGCAAAATGGGCCTTCACTTCGGCTGCACTGATTTCAGCGTGTTCCTCGTCAGTCCTCTCATATGGTAACTTTGGAAGAGGCTTGAGGCTTGGACCAAATTTGTATTTCTTCCCGCCTATTGTACTGCTAGCCGCCGGAGCGGCGGCGTCGACTCTCTTCCGCCGTTGCTGGCGTGCCGGAGGAGGCGGAGTGCCCTGACGCGCCGGAGGAGGAGGAGGAGGAGGCGGAGTGCCCTGACGCGCCGGAGGAGGCGAAGGAGGAGGCGGAGTGCCCTGACGCGCCGGAGGAGGAGAAGGAGGAGGCGGAGTGCCATGACGCGCTGGAGGAGGAGGAGGAGGCGGAGTGCCCTGACGCGCCGGAGGAGGCTGAGTCTGCTGAGGCGTCCAGTTTGGAAGCTTGATGTACTCCTTTCTCCGTAGACAGATACTCCTCAAAGCATTTTCCAGAAGAATAATATCCTCTTCACCTGTAGGGTTGTCAAGCTCCAGCCCCTCAAATCCATCCATTATTTCATCCACCGTCACAACATCATAGCCATGTGGAATTGGACGGCAATGGGAAGTTCCCTCAGCTCGAGGAGGTACAACAGAGCCGACCGCCGCCTTGAAGGTCAGGTTCTGGCATTTCGTCATTAGCTCGCAATATTCAGCCTCCGTGATACTATCCACGGGGTAGCGAGGAGCCGTGAAATCAGGCTGAACGAGCTCCGTGGAAGCCACGCTGCTTCTCCGCTGAGATGGTGGGGTAGATTCTGGGGCAGCGTCGAAGGAAGGATCTTCGTGCCGCTCAGATGGTTGGCCGGTAGCTCGCTGGCTCTCAAGTTCCTCTAGTTTTGCTAATCTTGCACTGAGCTTTTGCATTTTGCTTGCTTCCTGTTTCCTCTTTCTCTCTCGGCTTCTATAACCACCGCTATCGGGAAACCCATGCACCCACAGAACGGAGCCTGATGTGCTTCGTGTTCGTCCAGGGTGTTCAGGATTCCCGAGGGCCTCTGTCAGCTCGTCCTTTTCTCTGTCGGGAATGAACGTCCCTTCCTGCGCTGCCTTGATTGCTGCCTGAAGCTTCCGGAAGGGTATTGCAAGTTGCTCGTCCGTCCAAACACACTTCCCTGTTTCTGGGTCCAAAGTTCCCCCAACCCCGAAGAACCAAGTCCTTGAACGATCTGGCCAGTGCAATGTCGCTGGTTGGACATTCTTAGCAAGCAGGTCTTGCTCAGCTTTGTCCCACAACTGCCGGGCTTTGTAGTAGCCACCTGACCCCGTGTGATGGTGATACTTCTTCTTTGCAACATTTTTCTTGTTTGTCAGTGACCATTTCTTACCCTTCCCCGATTTCTTGTAGGCCACAAATTTGGGCCATTGATCTCTTATCTTCTCATATCGACCGATGAATTTCGGAGTCTCCTCTTTCTCGACAAACTTTGTGTTCAACTCTTTCTTCCAGTTCCTGAATAGTTCTGCCATCTTCTTAAGAGCAAACGCCTTGACCTTTCGCTCTATAACTGGGTTATTCGGATCCTCCTCTCGCGGTAGGCTGAAATTTGTCATCAGCTCGGTCCAAAGATCATCTTTCAGTCTATCATGGACATAAGAAACTTCAGGGTCCTTATTATTCTTATTCCATTGCTGGGTGTTGATCGAGACATAGTCCCTAACAACAACTCCACACTGATGTACAAATGCGTCCTTGGTACGCTTGGGAGCAATCGGTTGGCCATCTTTTGCGACTTCTGTGATCATGAACCTTTCATCCGGGCGCAACCTTTTCTTCGGGCCTTGTCTCCTTACCTCGTCGGACTTTGCAACAGTTGGGGCTCCCTCCTCCGTTCGGTCACCGGAGTCGTGATCATGATCTCCTTCCTCCGCCATTCGGTCACCGGAGCCGTCATGATCTCCTTCCTCCTCCATTGTTTGATCACCGGAGCCGTCATCCTCTCCTTCCTAACCATCAGTGTCGTTGAGTTACGACAAGGGATCACCTCCGGCGAGGATTATATCCCCCAACAACTGTTCTTTTTCTAAGTCTCCATGATCCATAGTTTCTGCAAATATTACAACATGGCAATATACAAACATGAGATATGCAAATCAATACAAGGCAATGCAACAATACGATCATATAATATCACTAATACATCATCGAATAGTATCGCTAATACATCATCGAATATTATCATTAATACATCTCGAATATTATTATATAATATCACTAATACAGATATAGTTGACGTCTCACGGCGCAGGCGGTGGACACCCAAAGAGAAGGAACTATGACAGGATCATAGCTCGGGTGAGATCCCTGAAGAACCTGCCAGGTATTGGAGAACCTGGCGTCCAACGCAGCCATGTAGCGTCGGACATGCTCGTCCTCCTCCCTGACACGACGACGTACCACCTCTGTGGGGGCCGGCTCCCTCTGCACCGACAGTGGTCCACGCGACCGCCACCAAAGAACCTCCGGGTCGACGACGGGCCCCTGATTCCTCTCCAAGCTGGGCGCCCCGGAAGGCAGCACCTCCCAGTGCCAGTCCGGCGGAGCCCAGTCCCGGACATGGCGCCTCTCAAGCAGGTGGTTGCCACCGAGTCGACGACGAGGATGCTGGCCGGGCATCGTCGACTCAACGGCTACGCTATGCAACTAAACATTTAAACATCTAAACATCATATATCTGCCTAATATAAAATCGTCGATATCGTCGGGGACTCTCGCTCCCTCACCGACGATCGTCGGGGACTCCTCGATATCGCGTCACCGACGACCGACGATACTACATTATTTCCAACTAAAACATAAAAAAAACTAAACAACTAAAACAACTAAAACATAAAACAACTAAATTAACTAAAACAATATGAAAATAATCATCTATAGAAAATGATCTATCATCATCTATCCTCCATCATCTATATGAAAATAATTAACTAAATTAACTAAAACAACCAAATAATCAACTAAAACAATATGGAAATAATCATCTATATGAAAATAATCAACTAAATTCACTAAAACTAAATTAACTAAAACAATATGAAAACAACTAAACTAAATTAACTAAAAAATTACTATAGAAAATCATCGATGTGGGGGAGCTCACCGGGGGGCTGACGAGGAGAGCGGCGACGGCGACGAGCGGCGACGGCGTCGGGTCGGAGCGGTGGCAGCGCAGGGCAGGGGCGGCGGCGGCGGCAGGGCAGGGGCGGCGGCAGCGCAGGGGAAGGCCGGAGCTCATTGGGGCGGCGGCAGCGCAGGGCAGGGCGGCGGCGGCGGCAGGGCAGGGGCGGCGTCGGGGCAGGGGCGGCGTCGAGGGCGTCGGCAAGGGCGTCGACGGCGAGGTGGAGCAGCCTGACGGCGTCGACGGGGCAAAGGGCGGCGAGGGCGTCGACGGCGAGCTCGTGCAGCCTAGCGGCGTCGATGTGCTCGGCGTCGTCGGGGGCAACTGCAGATGAAATCTGAAAAATTCCCAACTCCCGCTTATATACAGAGACCTTTAGTCCCGGTTGGTGGCTCCTACCGGGACTAATGCCACCCAACCGGGACCAAAGGTCAATTTCAGCAGCCCAAAGGGCGGGAAGCATAGATCTTTGGTCCCGGTTGGTGGTACCAACCGGGACTAAAGGGCGGCATTGGTCCCGGTTGGTGGCACCAACCGGGACGAAATGGTGGCATTGGTCCCGGTTGGAGCCACCAGCCGGGACTAAAGGGTTGGTCCTGGCTGTGGTGGGAGTTTAGTCCCACCTCGCCAAGCGAGAGGCGCTCGCACCGGTTTATAAGCCCGCCCCTCTCTGCCTTGTTGAGTTCCTATCAAAGTGAAAATAGATGCCCTTATACAGGAAATTCGACCTAAATTCAAAGTGCTAGTATGCACTTTGCATTTAAGTCGAATTTTCCCTATAAGCGCATCTATGTTCACTTTTGATATTTTTTATGTTATTTTTTTGCATATTAAAAGTTCTTAACAAAAAATACTTTATGAATATTCTTTTTGCTATTAAAGTTTTTAACAAAAATAACTTTGATAATTTTAGTTCCATAAATTTTATATAATATTAAGTTAAATAACTTTGATCAGACGAAAACACGTCTATTACAAAGGGATTTCAATTTTTTAAACATATATTAACTCAAGACTTTTTCTGCATTCAATATGCACCATTCAAAGCCACATCATCACTTTTCAACCCTTTTCTGACTTCATTTGCTATTTTTCATGCATTTCATGATTTATTTTGAGCTAAAATGACCCTGAATTGAAAAGCACTGCAAATGAACTCTGAAATGGTTGCAAGTTGGCATGGTATCATCATTTCACCCACATAGCATGTGCTAAAAAGTTGAGAGGGTTACGACAAAAACTGGATGCACTTCGTGTACGAACTAGACAATCTCTTTCGAAGTGTCAGGGTTTTGGACGAAAACTCATCTGTTACAAAAGGATTTCAATTTTTTAAACATATTTGAACTCAAGACTTTTTCTGCAATCAATATGCACCATTCAAAGCCACATCAGCACTTTTCAAACCTTTTCTGACTTCATTTGCTATTTTTCATGCATTTCATGATTTATTTTGAGCTAAAATGACCCTGAATTTAAAAGCACTGCAAATGAACTCTGAAATGGTTGAAAGTTGGCATGGTATCATCATTTCACCCACATAGCATGTGCTAAAAAGTTGAGAGGGTTACGGCAAAAACTGGATGCACTTTGTGTACAAACTGAACAATCTCTTTCGAAGTATCAGGGTTTCAGACGAAAACTCATCCTTTACAAAAGGATTTCAATTTTTTAAACATATTTGAACTCAAGACTTTTTCTGCATTCAATATGCACCATTCAAAGCCACATCATCACTTTTCAAACCTTTTCTGACTTCATTTGCTATTTTTCATGCATTTCATGATTTATTTTGAGCTAAGATGACCCTGAATTAAAAAGCGCTGCAAATGAACTCTGAAATGGTTGACAGTTGGCATGGTATCATCACTTCATCCACATAGCATGTGCTAAAAAGTTGAGAGGGTTACGGCAAAAACTGGATGCACTTTGTGTACAAACTGAACAATCTCTTTCGAAGTATCAGGGTTTCAGACGAAAACTCATCTGTTACAAAGGGCATTTCATTTCTTGACATGTAACTGCAGTGATATTCTAGATCAAAGCCATCATCAGAATAGTTGTGGAGAGAAAGTCTTCACTTTTTCTTCGCGTGTGTCCCTTGCTTATTGCGCCGTAACCATGGATAATCTTCATCGTTTAACAGAGTGCTTGGGTCAGCCTTCACTTTGAAGGGAGGAATTTCATGAAACTTTTCATAATCTTCAAACATGTCTGTCTTGCCCTCCACTCCCACGATGTCTCTTTTCCCTGAAAGAACTATGTGGCGCTTTGGCTCATCGTATGATGTATTCGCTTCCTTATCTTTTGTTTTTCTCGGTTTGGTAGACATGTCCTTCACATAGAAAACCTGCGCCACATCATTGGCTAGGACGAATGGTTCGTCTGTGTACCCAAGATTGTTCAGATCCACTGTTGTCATTCCGTACTGCGGGTCTACCTATACCCCGCCTCGTGACAGATTGACCCATTTGCACCGAAACAAAGGGACCTTAAAATCATGTCCATAGTCAAGTTCCCATATGTCCACTATGTAACCATAATATGTGTCATTTCCCCTATTGGTTGCTGCATCAAAGCGGACACCACTGTTTTGGTTGGTGCTCTTTTGATCTTGGGCGATCGTGTAAAATGTATTCCCATTTATCTCGTACCCTTTGTAAGTCAATACAGTCGAAGATGGTCCCCTGGCCAACGAGTACAGCTCATCTGCAACGGTGGTGTTACCCATGAGATGTGTTTGCAACCAACTGCCGAAAGTCCTGATGTGTTCACATGTAATCCAGTCGTCACACTGCTCCGGGTGTTTGGAGCGCAGAATATTCTTGTGTTCATTGACATACGGGGTCACCAAGGTAGAATTCTGTAGAACAGTGTAGTGTGCTTGAGACCAAGAATGCCCGTCCCTACATATTATTGAATTCGCTCCTAGCGTGCCTTTTCCAGTCAGTCTCCCCTCATACCGCGATTGAGGGAGACCAATCGGCTTAAGGTCAGGAATAAAGTCAACACAAAACCCAATGCTTTCCTCTGTTTGATGGCCCATGGAGATGCTTCCTTCTGGCCTAGAACGGTTACAAACATATTTCTTTAAGACTCCCATGAACCTCTCAAAGGGGAACATGTTGTGTAGAAATACAGGGCCCAGAATGCCAATCTCGTCGACTAGATGAACTAGGACGTGCGTCATGATATTGAAGAAGGATGGTGGGAACACCAGCTCGAAACTGACAAGACATTGCACCAAATCACTCTTTAACCTTGGTAGGATTTCTGGATCGATTACCTTCTGAGAGATTGCATTGAGGAATGCACATAGCTTCACAATGGCTAATCGAACGTTTTCCGATAGAAGCCCCCTCAATGCAACCGGAAGCAGTTGCGTCATAATCACGTGGCAGTCATGAGACTTTAGGTTCTGGAACTTTTCTCTGTCATATTTATTATTACCTTTATATTCGATGAGAAGCCATACGGGACCTTCATACTGAGCAGGCATTCAAAGAAGATTTCCTTCTCTTCTTTGGTAAGAGCGTAGCTAGCAGGACCTTCATACTGCTTTGGATCCATGCCGTCTTTTTCGTGCACACGTTGCTGGTCCTCCCGTGCCTCCGGTGTATCTTTTGTCTTCCCATACACTCCCAAGAAGCCTAGCAGGTTCACGCAAAGATTCTTCATCACGTGCATCACGTCGATTGCAGAGCGGACCTCTAGGTCTTTCCAATAGGGTAGGTCCCAAAATATAGATTTCTTCTTCCACATGGGTGCGCGTCCCTCAGCGTCATTCGGAACAGATAGTCCGCCAGGACCCTTTCCAAAGATTACTTGTAAATCATTGACCATATCAAGTATGTGATCACCAGTACGTAGGGGGACTTCTTCCGGTGATCTGCCTCACCTTTGAAATGCTTTCCTTTCTTTCGACATTGATGGTTGGTCGGAAGAAATCGACGATGCCCCAGGTACACATTCTTCCTGCATTTGTCCAAATATATACTTTCGGTGTCATCTAAACAGTGCGTGCATGCGTGGTATCCCTTGTTTGTCTGTCCTGAAAGGTTACTGAGAGCAGGCCAATCATTGATGGTTACAAACAGCAACGCTCGTAGGTCAAATTTCTCTTGTGCATGCTCATCCCACACACGTACACCTTTTCCATTCCACAGTTGTAAAAGTTCATCAACTAATGGCCTTAGGTACACATAAATGTCATTGCCGGGTTGCTTAGGGCCTTGGATGAGCACTGGCATCATAATGAACTTCCGCTTCATGCACAACCAAGGAGGAAGGTTATACATACATAGAGTCACAGGCCATGTGCTATGCTTGCTGCTCTGCTCACCAAAAGGATTAACGCCATCTGCACTTAAACCAAACCATACGTTCCTTGGGTCACCTATAAAGTCCCCCCACTTTCTCTTGATCTTTCTCCACTGCGACCCATCACCGGGTGCTCTCAACTTCCCGTCTTTCTTACGGTCTTCCTTGTGCCATCGCATCAACTTGGCATGCTCTTTGTTTCTGAACAAACATTTCAACTGTGGTATTATAGGAGCATACCACATCACCTTGGCAGGAACCCTCTTCCCGGTGTGCTGGCCCTCAACATCACCAGGGTCATCTCGTCTGATCTTATACCGCAATGCACAGCATACCGGGCATGCGTTCAAATCCTCGTACGCACCGCGGTAGAGGATGCAGTCATTAGGGCATCAATGTATCTTCTGCACCTCCAATCCTAGAGGGCAGACAACCTTCTTTGCTTCGTATGTACTGTCGGGCAATTCGTTGTCCTTTGGAATCTTATTCTTCATTATTTTCAGCACCTTTTCAAATGCCTTGTCAGATACACCATTCTCTGCCTTCCATTGCAGCAATTCCAGTGTGGTACCCAGCTTTGTGTTGTCATCTTCGCAATTTGAGTACAACCCTTTTTTGTGATCCTCTAACATGCGATCGAACTTCAACTTCTCCCTTTCACTTTGGCATTGTCTCTTTGCATCAACAATGACCCGGCGAAGATCATCATCGGGCACATCGTCTGGTTCCTCTTGATCTTCAGCTTCCCCCATTGCAGCATCACCGTATTCAGGGGGCGGATAGTTGTCATCATCCTCTTCTTCTTCGTTGTCTTCCATCATAACCCCTCTTTCTCCGTGCTTGGTCCAAACATTATAGTGTGGCATGAAACCCTTCTCAAGCAGGTGGACGTGAAGGGTTTTCGAGTTAGAGTAATCCTTCGTATTCCCATAGATAGTACATAGACAATACATAAAACCATTCTGCTTGGTTGCCTCAGCCACTTCGAGAAAATTATGCAGGCCCTTAATGTACTCGGAGGTGCATCGGTCACCGTACATCCATTGCCGGTTCATCTGCGTGCATTATATAATTAAGTGTATCAAAAACCATTACAGAACATCATGAATAGAGAAGTGACCAAATTAATAGAAGTTCATCATCACATTAAAACCAAAGTACAATAGTGACCAAAATAAATACATAAAGTTCATGCATAGTTCTCATTGAACAACATATAGCTCTCTAGAGCATCTAATTAAAACATACATTGAAACTATGTAAAACATTTAAATGCAACAACAAATGCGATCATAACCGCAACTAAGGTACCAATTGATCCAACGGCATAATGATACCAAGCCTCAGTATGAATGGCATATTTTCTAATCTTTCTAATCTTCAAGCGCATTGCATCCATCTTGATCTTGTGATCTTCGACGACATCGGCAACATGCAACTCCAATTCCATGTTCTCCTCCTCAATTCTTTTCAATTTTTTATTCAAGTAATTGTTTTCTTTTTCAACTAAATTTAACCTCTCGACAAGAGGGTCGGTTCGAATTTCCGGTTCACATACCTCCTAGATAAAAACATCTATGTCACGTTAGTCGGCATAATTGTCATAAACACTAAATGAAACAAATAGTTATAAAAGATAATATACCACATCCGAATCATAGACAGGACGAGGGCCGACGGGGGCGGATACCAAAACCATGGCACTTTATAATAACAAACAATAATAAAAGTAAGAAAATTGTACAAGTATCTATCTAAATCATACAAGTAAGAATTTTTTTTCTTTGAGAAAGAAGATAAGAACAAGAGGCTCACCACGGTGGTGCCGGTGACGAGATCGGCGCGGGCGATCGACGGCGGTGAGGACGGGGACGGGACAGGACGGACCGCCAAACCTAGACAAATCTTGAGGAAAATGGAGCTTGGAGGTCGAGCTTGGAGAGGAGAAAGCTTAAGTGTGGCTCGGGCATTTCATCGAACACCTCATGTGCATAGGAGGTGAGAGCTAGAGCAACACACACCTGGACACGCCGGCCGGCCAAAAAACAGAGTGAGCGGGCATGGGCGGGGGCATATATAGGCTTATCTTTAGTCCCGATTGGTGGCCAGAACCGGGACAGAAGACCGACCTTTGGTCCCGGTTCCAGCCACCAACCGGGACTAAAGGTGCTGGGCCAGGAGCGAGGACCATTGGTCACGGTTCGTGTCTGGAACCGGGACCAAAAGTGTCAGACGAACCGGGACCAATGGCCCCCGAGGCCCGGCCGGCGCCCTGGCCTCACGAACCGGGACTGGTGCACCCTTTGGTCCCGGTTCGTAAGTGAACCGGGATTAATGCCCTTATCCTGGCCTCAACCAAAGCCCTGTTTTCTACTAGTGTGATGTCAAATAAAAAAGTACTCCAACAACTTACTAGTGTAAACTATGATACAAAAAAATAAAAAAATTACTCCACACCCTCATGAGTATAAACTGGGGCACATAAAATGTTACTCCAATAACAAACAAGTCAATAAATATGGTCAACTCGACAAATATATACAAAAAGGATACCATTCAAATATGATGGTGAATCAAGAGCATTGGGACAGGGGGCACCATCATCCAAGGATGCTCCATGTGAAGCGTACATTCAATGGAACATAGGACAAATGCATCCTTTATATCTAATGTAAAAAAAAGTTTGCTCTCAACAAATTGGGGCCAAATCAAAACCAGCCATATCCTAAAATGTTAGGGCAAACTCATCAAAATTTATCCAAAATAATCATATATATGTCAACGCACATGCTTCCGAAATTGTCAACGAAAAAATAGGTGATGAGCTCAGACCATGATCTTTCGTTTGGTAATGAAATGCCCAAGATGCATTATAGTGCAATGAAATATAAAACCCAATTGCCTTCAGATACATATGGTTATGCCAATGTTCATGCGGAACAAATTCCGAGGGTCGACCAATAATGGTTAAAATGAACAAAAGTTTCATACTCTAATTATTGGCACCATCCAGACACATCAGTAAAAAAAGTACTCTGATGTTGTGCAAAGCTTGATCCAACAAATAAAATATATTCGTCAACTTCATACGGGAATATATTGAAAAGATACGCTCCTAGGCTATGCAATTTTAAACTAGTATCCACACATGATAAAAAGAAGAAGAAATATAATACTCCCAGGCTATACGAGTATAAACTAGTAGCCACGTGTGATAAAAAGGAATATAAGACTCTCATTCTATACGAGTATAAACTAGTAGCAACATGTGATTAAAAAAGAAACATTACACTCCAAGCTTATGAGTTTAAACCATAAGCATCATGTGAAGTATTTTGTACGCACATACGAAATGCTCCAATGCTATACGAGCTTAAACTATAAGCATGTTTTAAAAACGATCCAACCTTCGTGAGCTCATCTGTTACAATAGGCATTTCATTTCTTGACATGTAACTGCAGTGATATTCTAGATCAAAGCCATCATCAGAATAGTTGTGGAGAGAAAGTCTTCACTTTTTCTTCGCGTGTGTCCCTTGCTTATTGCGCCGCAACCATGGATAATCTTCATCGTTTAACAGGGTGCTTGGGTCAGCCTTCACTTTGAAGGGAGGAATTTCATGAAACTTTTCATAATCTTCAAACATGTCTGTCTTGCCCTCCACTCCCACGATGTCTCTTTTCCCTGAAAGAACTATGTGGCGCTTTGGCTCATCGTATGATGTATTCGCTTCCTTATCTTTTCTTTTTCTCGGTTTGGTAGACATGTCCTTCACATAGAAAACCTGCGCCACATCATTGGCTAGAACGAATGGTTCGTCTGTATACCCAAGATTGTTCAGATCCACTGTTGTCATTCCGTACTGCGGGTCTACCTATACCCCGCCTCCTGACAGATTGACCCATTTGCACCGAAACAAAGGGACCTTAAAATCATGTCCATAGTCAAGTTCCCATATGTCCACTATGTAACCATAATATGTGTCATTTTCCCTGTTGGTTGCTGCATCAAAGCGGACACCACTGTTTTGGTTGGTGCTCTTTTGATCTTGGGCGATCGTGTAAAATGTATTCCCATTTATCTCGTACCCTTTGTAAGTCAATACAGTCGAAGATGGTCCCCTGGCCAACGAGTACAGCTCATCTGCAACGGTGGTGTTACCCATGAGATGTGTTTGCAACCAACTGCCGAAAGTCCTGATGTGTTCACATGTAATCCAGTCGTCACACTGCTCCGGGTGTTTGGAGCGCAGAATATTCTTGTGTTCATTGACATACGGGGTCACCAAGGTAGAATTCTGTAGAACAGTGTAGTGTGCTTGAGACCAAGAATGCCCGTCCCTACATATTATTGAATTCGCTCCTAGCGTGCCTTTTCCAGTCAGTCTCCCCTCATACCGCGATTGAGGGAGACCAATCGGCTTAAGGTCAGGAATAAAGTCAACACAAAACCCAATGCTTTCCTCTGTTTGATGGCCCATGGAGATGCTTCCTTCTGGCCTAGAACGGTTACAAACATATTTCTTTAAGACTCCCATGAACCTCTCAAAGGGGAACATGTTGTGTAGAAATACAGGGCCCAGAATGCCAATCTCGTCGACTAGATGAACTAGGACGTGCGTCATGATATTGAAGAAGGATGGTGGGAACACCAGCTCGAAACTGACAAGACATTGCACCAAATCACTCTTTAACCTTGGTAGGATTTCTGGATCGATTACCTTCTGAGAGATTGCATTGAGGAATGCACATAGCTTCACAATGGCTAATCGAACGTTTTCCGGTAGAAGCCCCCTCAATGCAACCAGATGCAGTTGCGTCATAATCACGTGGCAGTCATGAGACTTTATGTTCTGGAAGTTTTCTCTGCCATATTTATTATTACCTTTATATTCGACGAGAAGCCATACGGGACCTTCATACTGAGCAGGCATTCAAAGAAGATTTCCTTCTCTTCTTTGGTAAGAGCGTTGCTGGCAAGACCTTCATACTGCTTTGGATCCATGCCGTCTTTTTCGTGCACACGTTGCTGGTCCTCCCGTGCCTCCGGTGTATCTTTTGTCTTCCCATACACTCCCAAGAAGCCTAGCAGGTTCACGCAAAGATTCTTCGTCACGTGCATCACGTCGATTGCAGAGCGGACCTCTAGGTCTTTCCAATAGGGTAGGTCCCAAAATATAGATTTCTTCTTCCACATGGGTGCGCGTCCCTCAGCGTCATTCGGAACAGATAGTCCGCCAGGACCCTTTCCAAAGATTACTTGTAAATCATTGACCATATCAAGTATGTGATCACCAGTACGGAGGGCGGGCTTCTTCCGGTGATCTGCCTCACCTTTGAAATGCTTTCCTTTCTTTCGACATTGATGGTTGGTCGGAAGAAATTGACGATGCCCCAGGTACACATTCTTCCTGCATTTGTCCAAATATATACTTTCGGTGTCATCTAAACAGTGCGTGCATGCGTGGTATCCCTTGTTTGTCTGTCCTGAAAGGTTACTGAGAGCAGGCCAATCATTGATGGTTACAAACAGCAACGCTCGTAGGTCAAATTCCTCTTGTGCATGCTCATCCCACACACGTACACCTTTTCCATTCCACAGTTGTAAAAGTTCATCAACTAATGGCCTTAGGTACACATAAATGTCATTGCCGGGTTGCTTAGGGCCTTGGATGAGCACTGGCATCATAATGAACTTCCGCTTCATGCACAACCAAGGAGGAAGGTTATACATACATAGAGTCACAGGCCATGTGCTATGCTTGCTGCTCTGCTCACCAAAAGGATTAACTCCATCTGCACTTAAACCAAACTATACGTTCCTTGGGTCACCTATAAAGTCCCCCCACTTTCTCTCGATCTTTCTCCACTGCGACCCATCACCGGGTGCTCTCAACTTCCCGTCTTTCTTACGGTCTTCCTCGTGCCATCGCATCAACTTGGCATGCTCTTTGTTTCTGAACAAACATTTCAACCGTGGTATTATAGGAGCATACCACATCACCTTGGCAGGAACCCTCTTCCCGGTGCGCTGGCCCTCAACATCACCAGGGTCATCTCGTCTGATCTTATACCACAATGCACAGCATACCAGGCATGCGTTCAAATCCTCGTACGCACCGCGGTAGAGGATGCAGTCATTAGGGCATGCATGTATCTTCTGCACCTCCAATCCTAGAGGGCAGACAACCTTCTTTGCTTCGTATGTACTGTCGGGCAATTCGTTGTCCTTTGGAAGCTTATTCTTCATTATTTTCAGCACCTTTTCAAATGCCTTGTCAGATACACCATTCTTTGCCTTCCATTGCAGCAATTCCAGTGTGGTACCGAGCTTTGTGTTGTCATCTTCGCAATTTGGGTACAACCCTTTTTTGTGATCCTCTAACATGCGATCGAACTTCAACTTCTCCCTTTCACTTTGGCATTGTCTCTTTGCATCAACAATGACCCGGCGAAGATCATCATCGGGCACATCGTCTGGTTCCTCTTGATCTTCAGCTTCCCCCATTGCAGCATCACCGTATTCAGGGGGCGGATAGTTGTCATCATCCTCTTCTTCTTCGTTGTCTTCCATCATAACCCCTCTTTCTCCGTGCTTGGTCCAAACATTATAGTGTGGCATGAAACCCTTCTCAAGCAGGTGGACGTGAAGGGTTTTCGAGTTAGAGTAATCCTTCGTATTCCCACAGATAGTACATGGACAATACATAAAACCATTCTGCTTGGTTGCCTCAGCCACTTCGAGAAAATTATGCAGGCCCTTAATGTACTCGGAGGTGCGTCGGTCACCGTACATCCATTGCCGGTTCATCTGCGTGCATTATATAATTAAGTGTATCAAAAACCATTACAGAACATCATGAATAGAGAAGTGACTAAATTAATAGAAGTTCATCATCACATTAAAACCAAAGTACAGTAGTGACAAAAATAAATACATAAAATTCATGCATAGTTCTCATTGAACAACATATAGCTCTCTAGAGCATCTAATTAAAACATACATTGAAACTATGTAAAACATTTAAATGCAACAACAAATGCGATCATAACCGCAACTAAGGTACCAATTGATCCAACGGCATAATGATACCAAGCCACAGTATGAATGGCATATTTTCTAATCTTTCTAATCTTCAAGCGCATTGCATCCATCTTGATCTTGTGATCTTCGACGACATCGGCAACATGCAACTCCAATTCCATGTTCTCCTCCTCAATTCTTTTCAATTTTTTCTTCAAGTAATTGTTTTCTTTTTCAACTAAATTTAACCTCTCGACAAGAGGGTCGGTTCGAATTTCCGGTTCACATACCTCCTAGATAAAAACATCTATGTCACGTTGGTCGGCATAATTGTCATAAACACTAAATGAAACAAATAGTTATAAAAGATAATATACCACATCCGAATCATAGACAGGACGAGGGCCGACGGGGGCGGATACCAAAACCATGGCACTATATAATAACAAACAATAAAAAAAGTAAGAAAATTGTACAAGTATCTATCTAAATCATACAAGTAAGAATTTTTTTTCTTTTAGAAAGAAGATAAGAACAAGAGGCTCACCACGGTGGTGCCGGCGACGAGATCGGCGCGGGCGATCGACGGCGGTGAGGACGGGGACGGGACAGGACGGACCGCCAAACCTAGACAAATCTTGAGGAAAATGGAGCTTGGAGGTCGAGCTTGGAGAGGAGAAAGCTTAAGTGTGGCTCGGGCATTTCATCGAACACCTCATGTGCATAGGAGGTGAGAGCTAGAGCAACACACACCTGCACACGCCGGCCGGCCAAAAAACAGAGTGAGCGGGCAGGGGCGGGGGCATATATAGGCTTATCTTTAGTCCCGATTGGTGGCCAGAACCGGGACAGAAGACCGACCTTTGGTCCCGGTTCCAGCCATCAACCGGGACTAAAGGTGCTGGGCCAGGAGCGAGGACCATTGGTCACAGTTCGTGTCTGGAACCGGGACCAAAAGTGTCAGACGAACCGGGACCAATGGCCCCCGAGGCCCGGCCGGCGCCCTGGCCTCACGAACCGGGACTGGTGCACCCTTTGGTCCCGGTTCGTAAGTGAACCGGGATTAATGCCCTTATCCTGGCCTCAACCAAAGCCCTGTTTTCTACTAGTGTGATGTCAAATAAAAAAGTACTCCAACAACTTACTAGTGTAAACTATGATACAAAAAAATAAAAAAATTACTCCACACCCTCATGAGTATAAACTGGGGCACATAAAATGTTACTCCAATAACAAACAAGTCAATAAATATGGTCAACTCGACAAATATATACAAAAAAGATACCATTCAAATATGATGGTGAATCAAGAGCATTGAGACAGGGGGCACCATCATCCAAGGATGCTCCATGTGAAGCGTACATTCAATGGAACATAGGGCAAATGCATCCTTTATATCTAATGTAAAGAAAAGTTTGCTCTCAACAAATTGGGGCCAAATCAAAACCAGCCATATCCTAAAATGTTAGGGCAAACCCATCAAAATTTATCCAAAATAATCATATATATGTCAACGCACATGCTTCCGAAATTGTCAACGAAAAAATAGGTGATGAGCTCAGACCATGATCTTTCGTTTGGTAATGAAATGCCCAAGATGCTTTATAGTGCAATGAAATATAAAACCCAATTGCCTTCATATACATATGGTTATGCCAATGTTCATGCGGAACAAATTCCGAGGGTCGACCAATAATGGTTAAAATGAACAAAAGTTTCATACTCTAATTATTGGCACCATCCAGACACATCGGTAAAAAAAAGTACTCTGATGTTGTGCAAAGCTTGATCCAACAAATAAAATATATTCGCCAACTTCATACGGGAATATATTGAAAAGATACGCTCCCAGGCTATGCAATTTTAAACTAGTAGCCACATGTGATAAAAAGAAGAAGAAATATAATACTCCCAGGCTATACGAGTATAAACTAGTAGCCACATGTGATAAAAAGGAATATAAGACTTTCATTCTATACGAGTATAAACTAGTAGCCACATGTGATTAAAAAAGAAACATTACACTCCAAGCTTATGAGTATAAACTATAAGCATCATGTGAAGTATTTTGTACGCACATACGAAATGCTCCAATGCTATACGAGCTTAAATTGTAAGCATGTTTTAAAAACGATCCAACCTTCGTGAGCTCAAGCTCCCAAGTGTTAACCTTTGCGGTCCAAAAAGAAAATTTCCGAGCCTAAATTGAAATTAAAAAAAATGCATTGTGTAGATATTAAAAAAAATGTACAGCCACGTATAGTCGGCGTAAGGTTGCACGGTTGCAGAATTAGTTAGCATCGTGTAGATAAAAAAACTGCACAACCACGTATAACTGGCGTACAATTGAGTAGAATCAGATGCTAGGAAAAAAAAGTAAATACTACAACAAATCATGAGCCTGTGTTCGCATTGAAATGTTGCAAGATTATCTAGTTTCGAGCTCTGGACCCGAATCAAAATATCTCTTCGGACCCATACCTCGAGGGGCATCTGTTGACATGGTTTTTGACCTAAGAAAAATATAGTGCATATACACCGAACCAACAGTTAGATAAATGCAAACGGCGAAAATACGTTTAATAATGAAAAGAAACAATTTAAAATAATAAAATCGACCGCTCAGAACGATGGCTGAAAAAAAAATGATTAGATGTATTGCCAATATTGCAGACACTGAAAATAGCCGATAGTTATAAATATGACGAATCAAATGATACTCATCAAGTTTTTGTTGCTAAAGAAATTCTAGCGGACAAATAGGTTGCATATACACATACACTCACACCGACGATGGAATTATAATGTTGACACAGATTCAAACTTTCATAAGCGGCATTAATATTGCTAAAGTATTGGATTATAGAATAAATGTGCACATTATTCCGGCACTGTTTATGAAATGTCATGGGACACGTGAAAAAGGAAAAATGACTCATGTGATGCCATATTTAAAATAAAATGTGTCGGACTGTTATGGAAATATTGGGTATAATTTTGAGTGAAAAATATCTTTTCATACGAAGGAAATAAGACGTGGTTAGCCATTCCAACTAATCAGGCTTAGCCCATTCAAATAAATTGGCTACGTACATACATGAGTCACTCACAAGGCTGCGTGCATGCATAAGCTAATCCATTAGTCAATTATAATAAGCAAGTGCGTTAGTGCCCCAGGCCCACATGGTGATGAAAAATATAATAGTTTAGGCCCACATCGGTTCATTAGACAGTTGCCAGGCAATTAGGGATTAAATAAATAGAGAAAAAGAGAAAGCACCCAGCCCCGCTCTCACGTTCACACGATCCCACGATCAGTGGACGTGGAGGTGGGCTCGCGCACGCGTACAGCCGGAGTCCAGCGCTGCTCTCCTCTCTTCCCTATAAATACCCGCTCACCCAGCGTACGAGGGGGTTCGGCTCATTTTCCTCTCATTTTGCTCTCAGTTCGCTGGCCTTCTTCCTCCTCTCTGTAGTAAACACCATATCATCTATACACAAAAGCACACCGGAAGAAAGGGAGAAGCAGGGACAGGAACCTAGGTCTGTTTGAAGGTGAGAAGGTGAGATTCATGGCTCTCCTCTAGCCCCTGGTTTGGCCATTGTGGTACATGCCAGGGAGCTTTCTTCTTCCTCCTTTCCTACAACTCTAGCCCTTGGTTCGGCCATCGTGGTACAAATCAAGGAGCATGTTTCATCTTCCCAAAGTTCTTGCCCTTAGTTTGGCCATTGCGGTACAAACTAAGGTGCATGTTTCATCTATCCCAAATTTCCGTCCTTGATTCGGCCATCGCGGTACAAATCAAGGAGCATGTTACATCTACATCAAATCTTTGTCTTTGATTTGGCCATCGCGGTACGAGCCAAGGACCATGCAGGGTTGTTTTACATGTTGCATACTCTTCATCTTAATGATCTTCTTGGTTCGGTCCCCTTAGCGATACAAGCCAGGATGAACTTTTCGTTCCTTGATTTGGTCCCTATACGTGGATACAAATCAAGAGAGTGTCATAGGTATGAAGACCTCGTAAAAATTGTCTTGCTTTGGTCATCATAAATAAAACTGATATGACCAAGTTGGAGTCAAATTACAAAGGTGCTAAACTGAACTCATGATAAAATTCTTGTCCGGTTACGCTACGGACATTATGTGTCACGCTAATTGTAATACGGACAAGAATATACGAAACAAACCTTCACTTGGTTACGCTACACGCGGGCATTATATTAATGCTACGCGGTGTTGGTAGTAATACAAGCACGGCGAAACTTAATTAAAAAATGCGTTCATGCTACACAAGCAAAGACAAAATCATTTAAGATGTATCACCAAATATGTTGCATCATGTAAACCAATTTTACTTGGTTACGCTACACGCGGACACTATATTAGTGTTACCCGGTGTAGTAGTAATACAAGCAAGATAAAAATAAATGAAATGTCCAAGCCATACATTTCGGTCAAAGTCATATAAAACATGTGATAATGCTCCAACGCTATAAGAGCCTAAACTGTTAGCATCATCAAATTGCACGTCAAAAACTGATTTTACTTGGTTACGCTACACGCGGACATGAGATTAATGTCACGCGGTGTTAGTAGTAATACAAGTAAGATAAATCCAAATAAATGTTAAAGCCACAAATTTCCTCTACTTGGGTTATGCTACACACGAGCGCCATTAATGTCGCTACGTGGAGTTGGTTTTAATACCATGTAAGGTACAAATAAAAATGATAAACATCATATGACGCATGCAATATTAAAATTGCTCCATAAACCTTCACTTGGTTACACTACACGCGGGCATTGTCTTAGTGCTACGCGGTGTTAGTAGTAATACAGGTAAGGCAGAACTCAATAAAACTATGTTCATGCCACATACATATAGGCACGCAAAAAATCGTGCAAAACATATAATCAAGCATATTTCATGTAGCCTATGTAGGCTTTAAACAAACAAAATATCGTAAGTAGACTCCACTTGGGTCAGGCTACACATATGTGTCATATTATTGCACCACGTGGTTAGTTTTGATACCATGTGAAGTCAAAAGAAACAAAATATGGCACATATCACATGCACCATAAAAAGCATCAATGTGTCAGAAAGCTATAATCCGTTACGCTACACGCCGGCACCACATAAGTGTTGCGCGATGATAGTAGTAATGTGATGATGCAAAACTTATTAAAATTGGCATGTCACATACATTCATGCTACCAAAACCAAATATATCACATACGATCCCCACGGACAATATATGCATATCCTATGTGTTGAATGTAGGATAAAACCATGCCTAGCAAAAATCAATTTCATGCTTCATATAAATGAGGTTGAACACAACTAAATTTGTTGTATGCTAGGAAAATATATTCCAAAACATGAAACATGAAATCATGGAGGAGTATTCACATAAAAGAAAACTTCAAGTTCGCCGAGCAGGAGTTCATCGACGACCGCGAGGACAATTTTCTTGTAGCATATTGTAATAGGAATGTGTTGCAATCTTATGTAATAGATATGTTGGAATTCTTAATCAGGGGTTTTCTCTTCGGAGATGTAATTAACAGAATTTTTATATAAATATAAGAGTTCTGGAAATACGTACCTGCAATGTTTGATCTTTATTTTATTTTATGCATTGTATGCGCTATATTTATTCACTCTGTATCAATGACGTGAATGCGTGTTCTCACGCCAGCCATTTTCCCGTCATCAATTTGCATGAAGAACACGATATAATCTTTCTTTATGCTAATGTAACTATGCAATTTTGAAGTTTGTCATCCAAACATGATTTGGTATTGAAACTTTACATGCATTTCAAGGGCCAATTCAGTGAGCAACCAAACAGGCGAATTCTTATTCGTGTCATTTCAGTTTCCTTATTGAATTGGAATTCCAGCCCAATTCAATATGGAGGTCTTCAATACGGACATCAAACCAAGGGTTAGGGTATAGATCTCCTCCTTGAGCTTACCGACCTCCTGTATAAGATCCAATTTCTCCTTGCGAAGCTTGCTTGTAACCGTCAATGCGCCATCCAACAAGGGATGAATTTCGGCTGTGGAAGAGGAACTCACATCCACCTATGCACAACGATAAGGAGTAAACCGAGAACTGGAAGGTGTATCCTTATTTGGCAAGCTCGACTTTTTGAACTCCGCACGCATATCTTCAGGTTGAGGTAGAGGGACTTCTTCTTCTTCACTCGCGATTCCATCCTCTTCAGATCAACATCCTCTTCTTCCTCCGCTGTCCATCCATAGGGATTAAGGTCCCCATAGACCCTCGGATCTGAGGTGAGGTGCAAAACGTAGCTCTCCCCATCCGACTCTTGAGATGACATTGTGCTTCTGGATCTGCCAAAAAAGAGCCAAAACAAGAACAGAGGAGAAACTTACGATACGGTGGTCAAAACAACGAGGAGTATATATAATGATTTTTTTCCGTGCAGGACAAGTCTACGAAAGGAAAATGGAGTCAGGAAAGTCCACGGGGGAGTCACGAGATCACATGGTGCACCGAGGGGGGGGGGGGGTAGGGCGCGCCCCTCGAGCTCGTCTCTCCCTCGTGCACTTTTCGATCGTTTCTTATTTTTGTAATTTTTCATATATTTCAAAACGGACAAAATTTGCTTTTATGGAACTTTTGGAGTCTGTTTACTTACCGTATGACATACCTACTCCTTTTGAGGATTCTGGAGCGTTATGGAAGGTCTCCTTTATGTGTTCCTGGCGTTCATTGTTTTGGTAATGTTGGTTTCTTTGTTAATGGGTGTACCTGAAATATAATGTTTAATTATTTGCCCATTAACCACCTTAGGATTTGTGCCCTCGGGGTTATTAATCTTGATAGCTCTGGAGCGATAAACTTCCTCGATGATATATGGTCCTCCCCATTTGGAGAGAAGTTTTCCTGCAAAGATTCTAAAACGAGAGTTGTATAATAGAACTTGATCATCGACATTCAACTCTCATTTTTGTACTCTTTTGTCATGCCATCTTTTAACTTTTTCTTTAAACAACTTGGCATTTTCATAAGCTTGTGTTCTCCATTCGTCTAATGAGCTAATATCAAATAATCTGTTTTCACCAGCAAGTTTTAAATCATAGTTTAGTTCTTTAATTACCCAATAAGCTATATGTTCTAATTCTAGAGGTAAATTACAAGCTTTTCCATAAACCATTTTGTATGAACATACCCATAAGATTCTTATAAGAAGTTCTATATGCGCACAATGCATCATCAAGTTTCCTAGACCAATTATTCCTCGATCTATTAACGGTCTATTGCAAAGTTAAATTTATTTCTCTATTTCTCAATTCAACTTGACCACTAGATTGAGGATGATAAGGTGAAGCAATTCTATGGTTGACATCATATTTAGCTAAAGTTTTACGAAATGCACCATGAATAAAATGTGAACCACCATCAATCATTAAATATCTAGGGACTCCAAACCTCGGGAAGATAACTTCTTTAAGCATTTTAATAGAGGTGTTGTGATCAACACTACTAGTTGGAATAGCTTCTACCCACTTAGTAACATAATCAACAACAACTAGAATATGAGTTTACGCATTAGAGGAAGGAAAATGTCCCATATAATCGAAACCCCAAATGTCAAATGATTCGATAACAAGTGAATAATTCATAGGTATTTCCTGACGTCTACCAATATTACCAATTCTTTGACATTCATCACAAGAAAGGACAAACTTACGTGCATCCTTGAAGAGAGTAGGCCAATAAAAACCATACTGTAATACCTTATGTGCAGTTCTGTCTCCAGCGTGGTGTCCTCCATAGGCTTCAAAATTACAGTTCCGAAGGATCTGTTCCTGTTCATGCTTAGGTACACATCATATAATAACACCATCTACTCCTTTATATAAATGTGGGTCATCCCAAAAGTAATGTCTTAAATCAAAGAAGAACTTTTCTTTTGTTGGTAGGTATAGCTGGATGATATATATTTAGAAACAATGTAATTAGCATGATCTGCATACCAAGGATCACTACGAGAAGTAGAAGCATTTATACCTGCCAATTGCTCATCAGGAAAACTATCATCAATAGGCAGTGGGTCATCAAGAATATTTTCCATCCTAGACAAATTATTTGCTACAGGGTTTTCAGCTCCCTTTCTATCAACAATATGCAAATAAAAGTATTGTAGTAAAAGAACCCACGTAATCGGTCTAGGTTTAGCATCTTTATTTTCCATAAGATATTTAATAGCAGCATGTCGGTATGAATTGTTACTTTAGAATCAACAATGTAAGATCTGAATTTATCACATGCAAACACGACTGCTAAACATTCTTTCTTAGTATTAACATAATTCCTTTGAGCGATGTCTAGGGTTTTGCTAGCATAATGAATAACATTCAACTTCTTATCAACTTTTTGATCTAGAACATCACCAACATCATAATCACTAGCACCAACAGCACCAACATCACATATCCATGGTTCACGCTCATGTACTGAGTGAGGTTGAAAATGCTGAAGCGCGTTAGAAGTACGATCCAATTGCCCGACTTTACACTGTGGTGCTCATGATTTGTACTTATGTGGTGAAGACGGAGTCATGCCATGCTAATACGATAAAATGAGTGGACAGTAACGTTCTTTAAGGATCGTATATTTTGAAAGTTAATGATTATGTTGCTTATGTTTATGGATATTACTATGTTGATGTTTATTAATTCATCGTTTCTGAATGATCATACCTAAAAGAGATTACATGTTGGGTAGCATGTCGCATCAAAAATTCTGTTTTTATCATTTACCTACTCGAGGATGAGCAGGAATTAAGCTTGGGGATGCTGATACGTCTCCAACATATCTATAATTTTTGATTGTTCCATGCTAATATATTATCATTCTTGGATACTTTATATGCATTCATATGCTGTTTTATATCATTTTTGTGAACTAACCTATTAACCTAGTGCACAGTGCCAGTTGCTGTTTTCTACTTGTTTTTGGCCTTTCAGGAATACTATACCAAACGAAGTCCAAATGCCCCGAAACTTTTTGATGATTTTTTCTAGACAAAAATAAGACCTGGAAGCTCCGTAGGGAGACCGGAGGCCACACGAGATGGCGCCAAGCCAACAGGGCGTGCCTAGGGGGGTGGGCGCGCCCTGATGGCTTGGGATCACCTCCCACGACCTCCTGACCTAATTCTGCCTCTATATATTCTCTAAAATCGGGAAAACACCCGAGAGCCAGTCAAAATACTTTTTTTACGCCGTCACAAGTCTTTGTTCCGACGGGAGGCCACCTGGAGCCGTGTTCCGGTGCCCTGCCTTGAGGGGGGATTGATCATGCACGGCCTCTACATCAACCTTGCTGCCTCCATGATGCTATGTGAGTAGTTTACCACAGACCTATGGGTCCATAGATAGTACCTAGATGGCTCTCTCTCTATGATCTTCAATACAAAGTTCATCGCATCTTCGCAATGATCTATTCGATGTAATCTTCTTTGCGGTGTGTTTATTGGGATTTGATGAATTGTGGGTTTATGTTCAGATTATTCATGAAAATAGATTGAGTCTTTACTAAATTCTTATATGCATGATTGTTATAGCTTCATATTCTCTCCGATCTATTTGTTTGGTTTGGCCAACTAGATTGACTTATCTTAAACGGGAGTGGTGCATTGTGATGCGTTTAATCTTGCAGTGCTCTATCCTCGTGACAGAAGGGATCAAGAAACATATTGTATTACTTCCATTAAGGGGAAAATGATGGGGTTTATTCATATTGATTGGATTTACTTTGTCTACATCATGTCATCTTGCTCCAAGCATTACTCTGTTTTTACTTAATACTCTAGATGCATGCTGGATAGCGGTCGATGGGTGGAGTAATAGTAGTAGATGCAGGCAGGAGTCGGTCTACTTGTTTATGGACATGATGCCTACATGATCATTGTCCTGAATAAATATTGCATAACTATGTGCTTTTCTATCAATTGCTCAACAATAATTTGTTTACCCACCGTATGCTTTCTTCAAGTGAGAAGCCTCTAGCGAAAACTATGGCCCCCGGGTCTTCACAAATTATATTATAAAAACTACAAAAATATTGCTGCCATTTATTTACTATTGTTTTATTTTATATTAATATTATCTATCTATCACTACTTATCGCTTGCAAGTAACGAATTCAAGGGGCTTGACAACCCTCTTGCCCGCTTTGGGTGCAAGTGTTTGCTCTTTTGTGTGTAGGTGCTGAAGACGGGAATTTGTGCGGTTCTCCTATTGGTTCGATAACCTTGGTTCTCACTGAGGGAAATACTTATCTCTACTGTGCTGCATCTCCTCTCCTCTTCGGAGAAAATCCCAACACAGTTTACAAGTAGCGGAGTTGCCGAAGCAAGGGAAAGTAAATTCTTGACTCTATTTGGAGCCTTTTTAAGATATGGATGTTGAATCTCTCCATCAAAACAACTTGACCCCACTGTCTCAGAGCCGGGAAGCTGAAGTGCCATGGTTGGCCTCCTGAAAAGGAAATATGAGGTATGACCCTTCTTCTTTTCATTGTATATATATGTGTGTGTATATTCCCCAAGTCTTTAGTTTAGACAGCATAATAACTGAAGACTTGTCTTAAATACTTGGTAGAATAACTTTGTAACTTTTCCGATAGTGATAAGTAGCCCCCAAGTGCCGGCTCAGTAGCACTAGTGAGATGGGACTTGTAATAAATTCATGACTTGAATTAGAATAGTGGTGTAGCCCCCAAGGGCCGGCTTTTCATCAAGTGACGAGTCGGGTCTTCTATTGAAATTATTTTTTAAAAGGTTGACATTTAACCCCCAAGTGCCGGGTCAAATGCTTGCATAAGACCCGAGACTTCACATTTGAATAGAGCTAATTGATCTAGCCTCCAAGTGCTGGGTCAAATGTTTGCATATGACCTGGGACTTAGCATTTGAATAGAGCTAATTGCTGTAGCCCCCAAGTACTGGGTAAAATACTTGCATATGACCTGGGACTTAGCATTTGAATAGAGCTGATTGCTGTAGCCCCCAAGTCTCGGCTCATTCCTTTTTGGCGGCTTGGAACTTTTTGTAATATGTCCGACTTGATCTGTATATGCAGGATGTGTTGAACCAAACTGAAGCACAAGTTGCTGGCTTAAGAAAGGAGCTGAAAACAGAGAAGAAGCATCGAGAAAAAGCAGAAAGTTTATCTTCAGATTTCCACAGGTTGCTTCTAGTCTGTACAGATACACTGGAGAAGACCAAGACTACCTTTAATGAAGGAAAAGCTAGCTTATTGAAACGTATATAGGAGGCCAAGTCAAAGCTCGAGCCGGTGACCCAAGAACTGCAGACACTTAAGGGCCACATCACTGAAATGTGCATAGCCATCTTCGGTAAGGATATTTTTCCAATTATAAGTCGCCAAATATTTCCGGGTTAGCATGTTAGCTAGTCTACTGACTTGTGTCTTTTATGTCTACATGCAGGAAGAGTAATAACTTAAGGGAGCTTCCTCTTGTTAAGTTGAAGGCCTTCTATAAATTTATGGAGCACCTATTTGTAGGTGGTGCAAAGTGTGTGATGGCGATCAAAAACACCAAGGCACCACCTAATTATATCATGGACATGCTTAATGAGCTCTCCACCGTTCCAGAGTGGATTGCAGAATTGAAGAGGTCTGCTTGCCGATCCCGGGCAATGTATGCTTTGACCCAGGCCCAATCTTATCACCCGGAGATGGATCCGACTCTTTTGGCAGAAGGATTTCCTGAATTCAATGCGGACAACACTCCCTTCACTAACAAGGATTATCTGCGGTGCGTTAAGGCGACCCGGGTTGCAGCGACCAAGGTTGCATAAGAGCCGGAGTTAACCAAGTTCCAAGTCAGCTACACTGAACCCGGGAAACACATGGATCCTCCTCAGCCAAAACCAGTTGAGCTGGCCTTCCCATGCAAGCAATCTTTTGCCTTCGACGTAAGCACTTCAAATTTGCTCAAAAACGACACGATGTTTCAAGCTCTGACTTCAATTCAGTGTCTGCCAGAAGACACCCAAACCGAAAGGGCAAAAGAGGCGTCTCATGAAGAAACCGACGAGCCGACACATGCTGACCCGACCTCGACTGATGTCAACCCGGAGAGCAACACCGCCGGCTTACAGGAGTGATATTATCTAGTGGGCACACTTGTGTCCTTGAAAAAACTTTGATGAAAAATAGCCCAAGTGTGGCTTGTAATATTTTGTGATTGGAAACCCCATATTCTTGCAATGCCATCGTGCATTGAGTACCGCACCTTTGAACTATGACCAGCTTTTATGAAATATACTGCTATCATGAATGCTATTTTAGCCCACTCATATGTACTCATAATGTTTGAGTGAGTCCTTGGCTGTGATTGCAGTGCAAGCTGACAAGAAATATTTCCAGAAATCCATGAAGTGTTGCGATCTAAATCAGAGCACAAAACTAAACTTCCCAAGACCCGGTCAAGCTTGTGACCCGGTGTTTTGGTGATCCAGTTTTTATTTGACCCGGGATTTCATTTAGTACCTGCAAAAGAAAATTCATATAGTTATATATATATATATATATATATATATAACATGATATAAAAAATAAATTAGTAAGCCGGCTTTCGAAGCATGACATAAAAGACCAACTTTCGAGGCTTGAGTCTTGATTTGCTTTCCCGTGGAAGCAGGCCTTGTAGCCTCTTTTGGTTTATCCTAGCTTTCTGAAAGCTGTCTCTCACATGACTTAAGCCGGTGTTTTAACTTTGATAAGTTCAAGGTCAACACAGTCCATGATAGGCATCAGCGTGATGGACTTAACAAAAGTACAGCTGGGTCACCTTGTCGAGCATCAAGCTAGCATGGAGGTTTAACCAAGTATTAATAGTGGCATATGTCGGGTCAAGAGGGATATTAATGGCTAAACTCGATGAGTTGGAAGCCCCCAATTGACCAATGATCAAAGAATAAAGACTCAATACACAATTTTTGGTATGAAACGACAAACTCCGGGTTCCAAGGGTGCCGACTTTATTTCATTGATCACTAATGTATATATACGTGATGGAAATATGTATAAGAACTGAAGCCAGTGGCTTTAAGTGTTGGAAATATGCCCTAGAGGCAATAATAAAATGGTTATTATTATATTTCCTTGTTCATGATAATTGTCTATTGTTCATGCTATAATTGTATTAACCGGAAACCGTAATACATGTGTGAATACATAGACCACAACATGTCCCTAGTGAGCCTCTAGTTGACTAGCTCGTTGATCAATAGATGGTCATGGTTTCCTGACCATGGACATTGGATGTCGTTGATAACGGGATCACATCATTAGGAGAATGATGTGATGGACAAGACCCAATCCTAAGCATAGCACAAGATCGTGTAGTTCGTCTGCTAGAGCTTTTCTAATGTCAAGTATCATTTCCTTAGAGCATGAGATTGTGCAACTCCCGGATACCGTAGGAATGCTTTGGGTGTATCAAACGTCACAACGTAACTGGGTGACTATGAAGGTGCACTACAGGTATCTCCGAAAGTGTCTGTTGGGTTGGCACGAATCGAGACTGGGATTTGTCACTCCGTGTGACGGAGAGGTATCTCTGGGCCCACTCGGTAATACATCATCATAATGAGCTGAATGTGACTAAGGAGTTAGTCACGGGATCATGTGTTACGGAACGAGTAAAGAGACTTGCTGGTAACGAGATTGAACAAGGTATAGGGATACCGACGATCGAATCTCGGGCAAGTAACATACCGATGGACAAAGGGAATTGTATACGGGATTAATTGAATCCCCGACATCGTGGTTCATCCGATGAGATCATCGTGGAACATGTGGGAGCCAATATGGGTATCCAGATCCCGCTATTGGTTATTGGCCGGAGAGGTGTCTCGGTCATGTCTGCATGGTTCCCGAACCCGTAGGGTCTACACACTTAAGGTTCGGTGACGCTAGAGTTGTAATGGGAATTGTATGTGGTTACCGAAAGTTGTTCGGAGTCCCGGATGAGATCCCGAACGTCACGAGGAGTTCCGGAATGGTCCGGAGGTAAAGATTTATATATGGGAAGTCCTATTTTGGCCACCGGAAAATGTTCGGGATTTTTCGGTATTGTACCGGGAACGTTCTAGAAGGTTCCAAAGTGGGGCCCACCTGCATGGGAGGACCCACATGAACGTGGGTAGTGGGGGCAAGGCCCCACACCCCTGGTCAAGGCGCACCAAGATCCCCCCTTAGAAGGAATAAGATCATATCCCGAAGGGATAAGATCAAGATCCCTAA
Source organism: Elymus sibiricus (assembly GCA_039707655.1). Classification (NCBI taxonomy): domain Eukaryota; kingdom Viridiplantae; phylum Streptophyta; class Magnoliopsida; order Poales; family Poaceae; genus Elymus; species Elymus sibiricus. The sequence continues at coordinate 139,173,833 of CM077665.1, read as the reverse complement.
AAAGGGGGGATAACAATCGGTGGGGAAGGGAAAGGATGGGATTTCTTTCCTCCCACCTTTGCCAACGCCCCAATGGACTTGGAGGGCAAGAAACCAGCCCCCTCCACCCCTATATATAGTGGGGAGGCGCATGGGAGCTGCACCCCTTCCCTGGCGCAGCCCTCCCCCTCCTACACCTCCTCCTCCTCCGTAGTGCTTAGCAAAGCTCTGCCGGAGAACCACGAGCTCCACCGCCACCACGCCGTCGTGCTGCCGGAGCTCTCCCTCAACTTCTCCTCTCCCCTTGCTGGATCAAGAAGGAGGAGACGTCCCCGGGCTGTACGTGTGTTGAACGCGGAGGCGCCGTCCGTTCGGCGCTTGGATCGGATCTTCCGCGATTTGAATCGCCGCGAGTACGACTCCATCAACCGCGTTCTTTGCAACGCTTCCGCTTAGCGATCTTCAAGGGTATGAAGATGCACTCCCTCTCTCTCGTTTCTAGCATCTCCTAGATTGATCTTGGTGACACGTAGGAATTTTTTTGAATTATTACTACGTTCCCCAACAGTGGCATCGTGAGCCAGGTCTATGCGTAGATTCTATGCACGAGTAGAACACAAGTAGTTGTGGGCGATGATTTGGTCAATTTGCTTGCCGTTACTAGTCCTATCTTGATTCGGCGGTATTGTGGGATGAAGCGGCCCGGACCGACTTTACACGTACGCTTACGTGAGACTGGTTCCACCGCCTGACATGCACTTGTTGCATAAGGTGGCTAGCGGGTGTCTGTCTCTCCCACTTTAGTCGGATCGGATTCGATGAAGAGGGTCCTTATGAAGGGTAAATAGAAATTGGCATATCACCGTTGTGGCTTTTGCGTACGTAAGAAACGTTCTTGCTAGAAACCCATAGCAGCCACGTAAAACTTGCAACAACAATTAGAGGACGTCTAACTTGTTTTTGCAGGGTATGCTATGTGATGTGATATGGCCAAAAGGATGTGATGAAATATATGTGATGTATGAGATTGATCATGTTCTTGTAATAGGAATCACGACTTGCATGTCGATGAGTATGACAACCGGCAGGAGCCATAGGAGTTGTCTTAATTTATTGTATGACCTGCGTGTCAATCAAAAACGCCATGTAATTACTTTACTTTATTGCTAACTGTTAGCCATAGTAGTAGAAGTAATAGTTGGCGAGACAACTTCATGAAGACACGATGATGGAGATCATGGTGTCGTGCCGGTGACGATGGTGATCATGCCGCGCCCCAAAGATGGAGATCAAAGGCGCAAGATGATATCTGCCATATCATGTCACTTTATGATTTGCATGTGATGTTTATCATGTTTTTACATCTTATTTTCTTAGAACGACGGTAGCATAAATAAGATGATCCCTCACTAAAATTTCAAGAAATGTGTTCCCCCTAAGTGTGCACCGTTGCGAAGGATCGTTGTTTCGAAGCACCACGTGATGATCGGGTGTGATAGATTCTAACGTTCGCATACAACGGGTGTAAGCCTGATTTACACACGCGAAACACTTAGGTTGACTTGACGAGCCTAGCATGTACAAACATGGCCTCGGAACACAAGAGACCGAAAGGTCGAACATGAGTCATATAGTAGATGCGATCAACATGGAGATGTTCACCATTGATGACTAGTCCGTCTCATGTGATGATCGGACACGGCCTAGTCGATATGGATATTGTATCACTTAGATGACTAGAGGGATGTCTATCTGAGTGGGAGTTCATTAAATAATTTGATTAGATGAACTTAATTATCATGAACTTAGTCTAAAATTGTCTTTACAATCTATCTTGTAGATCCAATGGCCCACGCTAATGTTGCCCTCAACTTCAACGCGTTCCTAGAGAAAACCAAGCTGAAAGACGATGGAAGCAACTATACGGACTGGGTCCGTAACTTGAGGATCATCCTCATAGCTTCCAAGAAAGCATATGTCCTTGATGCACTGCTAGGTGACGCACCCATTTTCCCAGCAACTCAAGACGTTATGAACGCCTGGCAGTCACGTAGTGATGATTACTCCTTGGTTCAGTGCGGCATGCTTTACAGCTTAGAACCGGGGCTCCAAAAGCGTTTTGAGCAACACGGAGCATATGAGATGTTCCAAGAGCTGAGAATGGTTTTCCAAGCTCATGCCCGGGTCGAGAGATATGAAGTCTCCGACAAGTTCTTTAGTTGTAAGATGGAGGAAAATAGTTCTGTCAGCGAGCACATACTCAAAATGTCTGGGTTGCACAACCGCTTGTCTCAGCTGGGAGTTAATCTTCCGGATGACTCGGTTATTGACAGAATCCTCCAGTCGCTTCCACCTAGCTACAAGAGCTTTGTGATGAATTTCAATATGCAAGGGATGGAGAAGTCCATTCCTGAGTTATATTCGATGCTGAAATCAGCGGAGGTGGAGATCAAAAAGGAACATCAAGTGTTGATGGTGAATAAGACCACCAGTTTCAAGAAAGGCAAGGGTAAGAAGAACTTCAAGAAGGACGGCAAAGCAGTTGCCGCGCCCGGTAAATCAGTTGCCGGGAAGAAGCCCAAGAATGGACCCAAGCCTGAGACTGAGTGCTTTTATTGCAAGGGAACCGGTCACTGGAAGCGGAACTGCCCCAAGTACTTAGCAGATAAGAAGGCCGGCAACGTCAAAGGTATATATGATATACATGTTATTGATGTGTACCTTACTAGCGCTCATAGTAGCTCCTGGGTATTTGATACCGGTGCGGTTGCTCACATTTGTAACTCAAAACAGGAGCTGCGGAATAAGCGGAGACTGGCGAAGGACGAGGTGACGATGCGCGTCGGGAATGGTTCCAAGGTTGATGTGATCGCCGTCGGCACGCTACCTCTACATCTACCTTCGGGATTAGTTTTAAACCTTAATAATTGTTATTTAGTACCAGCTTTGAGCATGAACATTGTATCTGGATCTCGTTTGATGCGAGATGGCTACTCATTTAAATCCGAGAATAATGGTTGTTCTATTTATATGAGAGATATGTTTTATGGTCATGCCCCGCTGGTCAATGGTTTATTTTTATTGAATCTCGAACGTGATGTTACACATATTCATAGTGTGAATACCAAACGATGTATTGTTGATAATGATAGTCCCACATACTTGTGGCACTGCCGCCTTGGTCATATTGGTGTCAAACGCATGAAGAAACTCCATGCAGATGGACTTTTGGAGTCTCTTGATTGCGAATCATTTGACACGTGCGAACCATGCCTCATGGGCAAGATGACTAAGACTCCATTCTCCGGAACAATGGAGCGAGCAACCAACTTGTTGGAAATAATACATACCGATGTATGCGGTCCAATGAGCGTTGAGGCTCGCGGTGGCTATCGTTATGTTCTCACCCTCACTGATGACTTAAGCAGATATGGGTATGTCTACTTAATGAAACACAAGTCTGAGACCTTTGAAAAGTTCAAGGAATTTCAGAGTGAGGTAGAGAATCAACGTGACAAGAAAATAAAGTTCTTACGATCTGATCGTGGAGGAGAATATTTGAGTCACGAGTTTGGCACGCACTTAAGGAAATGTGGAATTGTTTCACAACTCACGCCGCCTGGCACACCTCAGCGTAATGGTGTGTCCGAACGTCGTAATCACACTCTATTGGATATGGTGCGATCTATGATGTCTCTTACTGATTTACCGCTATCATTTTTGGGATATGCATTAGAGACTGCCACATTCACTTTAAATAGGGCACCGTCTAAATCCATTGAGACGACACCGTATGAATTATGGTTTGGGAAGAAACCTAAGCTGTCGTTTCTGAAAGTTTGGGGATGCGATGCTTATGTTAAGAAACTTCAACCTGAAAAGCTCGAACCCAAATCGAAAAAGTGCGTCTTCATAGGATACCCTAAGGAAACTATTGGGTATACCTTCTACCTCAGATCCGAAGGCAAGATCTTTGTTGCCAAGAATGGATCCTTTCTAGAGAAAGAGTTTCTCTCGAAAGAAGTAAGTGAGAGGAAAGTAGAACTTGATGAGGTAATTGTACCCCCTCTCGAACCGAAGAGTAGCGCAGCGCAGGAAAATGTTTCTGTGGTGCCTGCACCGACTAGAGAGAAAGTTAATGATGATAATCATGAAACTTCGGATCAAGTTACTACTGAACTTCGTAGGTCCACGAGGACACGTTCCGCACCAGAGTGGTATGGCAACCCTGTCCTGGAAATCATGTTGTTAGACAACGGTGAACCTTCGAACTACGAAGAAGCCATGGCGGGCCCGGATTCCAACAAATGGCTTGAAGCCATGAAATCCGAGATAGGATCCATGTATGAGAACAAAGTATGGACTTTGGTGGACTTGCCCGATGATCGGCAAGCCATAGAAAATAAATGGATCTTTAAGAAGAAGACTGACGCGGATGGTAATGTGACCGTCTATAAGGCCCGGCTTGTCACTAAGGGTTATCGACAAGTTCAAGGAGTTGACTATGATGAGACTTTCTCACCCGTAGCGATGCTGAAGTCCGTCCGAATCATGTTAGCAGTTGCCGCATTTTATGATTATGAAATCTGGCAAATGGACGTCAAAACGGCATTCCTTAACGGTTTCCTTAAGGAAGAATTGTATATGATGCAGCCGGAAGGTTTTGTCGATCCTAAGAATGCTGACAAGGTATGCAAGCTCCAGCGCTCCATCTATGGGCTGGTGCAAGCATCTCGGAGTTGGAACATTCGCTTTGATGAGGTGATCAAAGCGTTTGGGTTTATACAGACTTATGGAGAAGCCTGTATTTAGAAGAAAGTGAGTGGGAGCTCTGTAGCATTTCTCATTTTATATGTGGATGACATATTGTTGATGGGAAATGATATAGAACTTTTGGAAAGCATAAAGGCCTACTTGAATAAGTGTTTTTCAATGAAGGACCTTGGAGAAGCTGCTTACATATTAGGCATCAAGATCTATAGAGATAGATCGAGACGCCTCATTGGTCTTTCACAAAGCACATACCTTGACAAGATATTGAAGAAGTTCAATATGGATCAGTCCAAGAAGGGGTTCTTGCCTGTATTGCAAGGTGTGAGATTGAGCACAGCTCAATGCCCGACCTCGGCAGAAGATAGAGAAAAGATGAGTGTCATCCCCTATGCCTCAGCCATAGGCTCTATTATGTATGCCATGCTGTGTACCAGACCTGATGTGAACCTTGCCATAAGTTTGGTAGGGAGGTACCAAAGTGATCCCGGAATGGAACACTGGACAGCGGTCAAGAATATCCTTAAGTACCTGAAAAGGACTAAGGATATGTTTCTCGTTTATGGAGGTGCCGAAGAGCTCATCGTAAAGGGTTACGTCGATGCTAGCTTCGACACAGATCCGGATGACTCCAAGTCACAAACCGGATATGTGTATATTTTGAATGGTGGGGCAGTCAGCTGGTGCAGTTGCAAGCAAAGCGTCGTGGCGGCATCTACATGTGAAGCGGAGTACATAGCTGCTTCGGAAGCAGCGCAGGAAGGAGTCTGGATGAAGGAGTTCATCACCGACCTAGGATTGATTCCCAATGCGTCGGGCCCGATGACTCTCTTCTGTGACAACACTGGAGCTATTGCCATTGCCAAGGATCCCAGGTTTCACAAGAAGACCAAGCACATCAAGCGCCGCTTCAAAACCATTCGTGGTTACATTCATGATGGAGATATAGATATTTGTAAAGTACATACGGATCTGAATGTCGCAGATCCGTTGACTAAACCTCTTCCACGAGCGAAACATGATCAGCACCAGAACTCTATGGGTGTTCGATTCATCACAATGTAACTAGATTATTGACTCTAGTGCAAGTGGGAGACTGTTGGAAATATGCCCTAGAGGCAATAATAAAATGGTTATTATTATATTTCCTTGTTCATGATAATTGTCTATTGTTCATGCTATAATTGTATTAACCGGAAACCATAATACATGTGTGAATACATAGACCACACCATGTCCCTAGTGAGCCTCTAGTTGACTAGCTCATTGATCAATAGATGGTCGTGGTTTCCTAACCATGGACATTGGATGTCGTTGATAATGGGATCACATCATTAGGAGAATGATGTGATGGACAAGACCCAATCCTAAGCATAGCACAAGATCGTGTAGTTCGTCTGCTAGAGCTTTTCTAATTTCAAGTATCATTTCCTTAGACCATGAGATTGTGCAACTCCCGGATACCGTAGGAATGCTTTGGGTGTATCAAACGTCACAACGTAACTGGGTGACTATAAAGGTGCACTACAGGTATCTCCGAAAGTGTCTATTGGGTTGGCACGAATCGAGACTGGGATTTGTCACTCCGTGTGACAGAGAGGTATCTCTGGGCCCACTCGGTAATACATCATCATAATGAGCTGAATGTGACTAAGGAGTTAGTCACGGGATCATGTGTTACGGAACGAGTAAAGAGACTTGCTGGTAACGAGATTGAACAAGGTATAGGGATACCGACGATCGAATCTCGGGCAAGTAACATACCGATGGACAAAGGGAATTGTATACGGGATTAATTGAATCTCCGACATCGTGGTTCATCCGATGAGATCATCGTGGAACATGTGGGAGCCAATATGGGTATCCAGATCCCGCTATTGGTTATTGGCCGGAGAGGTGTCTCGGTCATGTCTGCATGGTTCCCGAACCCGTAGGGTCTACACACTTAAGGTTCGGTGACGCTAGAGTTGTAATGGGAATTGTATGTGGTTACCAAAAGTTGTTCGGAGTCCCGGATGAGATCCCGAACATCACGAGGAGTTCCGGAATGGTCCGGAGGTAAATATTTATATATGGGAAGTCCTATTTTGGCCACCGGAAAATGTTCGGGATTTTTCGGTATTGTACCGGGAAGGTTCTAGAAGGTTCCAAAGTGGGGCCCACCTGCATGGGAGGACCCACATGAACATGGGTAGTGGGGGCAAGGCCCCACACCCCTGGTCAAGGCGCACCAAGATCCCCCCTTAGAAGGAATAAGATCATATCCCGAAGGGATAAGATCAAGATCCCTAAAAAGGGGGGATAACAATCAGTGGGGAAGGGAAAGGATGGGATTTCATTCCTCCCACCTTTGCCAACGCCCCAATGGACTTGGAGGGCAAGAAACCAGCCCCCCTCCACCCCTATATATAGTGGGGAGGCGCATGGGAGCTGCACCCCTTCCCTGGCGCAGCCCTCCCCCCTCCTACACCTCCTCCTCCTCCGTAGTGCTTAGCGAAGCTCTGCCGGAGAACCACGAGCTCCACCGCCACCACGCCGTCGTGCTGCCGGAGCTCTCCCTCAACTTCTCCTCTCCCCTTGCTGGATCAAGAAGGAGGAGACGTCCCCGGGCTGTACGTGTGTTGAATGCGGAGGCGCCGTCCGTTCGGCGCTTGGATCGGATCTTCCGCGATTTGAATCGCCGTGAGTACGACTCCATCAACCGCGTTCTTTGCAACACTTCCGCTTAGCGATCTTCAAGGGTATGAAGATGCACTCCCTCTCTCTCGTTGCTAGCATCTCCTAGATTGATCTTGGTGACACGTTGGAATTTTTTTGAATTATTACTACGTTCCCCAACATTAAGTGTAATAGGGCCAAAGGCGTGCAATATTCCAGGGCCTGTTGGTTACCTCTTCAGAGGTACGTGATTTAGTTTCCTCACATATATCAACAATATAATATGACCCGTTGTTGAGATTCTTGCTGATGACGAAAGGTCCTTCCCAAGGAGGTGAGAGCTTATGCATACCTATCTGTTCTTGTATCAGACGGAGCACTAAGTCACCCTCCTGAAAGGTACGTCTTCACACTCTACGGCTATGATAGCAACATAGGTCTTGTTGATATATTTTTGACCGTGCTGCTCCAAGATCGCACTCTTCTTCGAGGGCATCAAGGGAGTCTTGACGTGCTTGCTCATTGTCTGCCTCAACGTATGTTGCAACTCTGGGGGAGTCATGACGGATGTCACTTGGCAATACGGCGTCCACACCATAGAGTAGGAAAAATGGCGTATAGCCTGTTGACCTGGTGGGAGTAGTCCGTATGCTCCAAAGTACTGCAGGAAGATCCTCAACCCAACATCCAGGAGTGCGCTCGAGGGGAACCATAAGCCTGGGCTTGATCCCCTCTTGATTAGCACGTTCTGCTTGTCCATTTGACTACGGATGCGCTACTGAAGCCATATCAAGACGAATGCGTTCTTTCTGAGAAAACTGCTTCATAGCTCCTTTGGACAGGTTGGTACCATTATCAGTGATGATGATGTGCGGGTAACCAAAGCGAAAGATCAACTTCTTCAAAAATCTAACCGTTGTTGTCGCATCACAAATACTGATTGGTTCTGCTTCAACCCACTTGGTGAATTTATCAACTGCAACCAAAAGATGAGTCTTTTTGTGCTTGAAAGGTTTGAAAGGACCAACCATGCAAAGCCCTGAGACTGCGAAAGGCCAAGTAATTGGGACCAGTCAAAGTTCTTGAGCCGGCACCATTGTTGAGGAAATCGTAACTGATAGCTGCTCGGTTGGCTGGCGAGTAGGGGATTAATAGGCTAATCGGCAAGTTAATGGCCGTTCAATAGATTAATCGGGCGATTGATCAGTTAATCGGCTACTCGGTGACCCTATGAGTGGGGATTAATCGACAAGTTAACTGGTTAATCGGACGAATTCTTGAACAGGGGCCGACACATGCACTTGATGAGCAAATTTCTGACATGCATCACAGCTGCGACCGATATCCTCTGCGTCTACATGAGCTGTGAGCGAGAAAAAACCGTGTCAAAAAGCTTTTGCGACCAGAGATCTCGAGCCGGCATGATGACTGCAATCACCAGAGTGGATCTCATTGAGAATCTCATGGCCTTCTTCAGGAGAAATGCGTCATTGAAAAACGTGTGTAATACTTCTCCGGTGCAACTCGTCATTGACTATGGTCATGGATTTGGACCTCCTGATAATCTGCCAGGCAATGATTTCCTCTTCCGGGAGCTCGCCATAGGTAAGATAATCTTGGTAAGGAACTGTCCACTCCAGGGTGGCATGAACTGCAGCTACCAATTCTGATTTAGTGTCAGGAATAGCAATGTCTTCCTCTGTCGGTAATCTGACCGACGAGTTATGCAAAACATCAAGGAAAACATTGGATGGAACGGGCTTGCGCTGAGAACCCATACGAGACCGTGCATCTGCTGCTTCATTCTGTCAACAATCAATGTGATTGATACTTGTGATCTACGTTCGGTTTTCCGTGAGGAGGAATGGGTAATTGCAGCACAAAGCGGATAAGTATTTCCCTCAGTTATGAAACCAAGGTTTATCGAACCAATAGGAATATCAATCCTCAACCGTCTTCAGCGGCTGCACACAAATTAACAACCAACTTGCACCCAACACGGGCAAGAGGGTTGTCAATCCCCTTGATCTCGTTATTTGCAAGCAAATGAGTTGTGTAGATAATTGTTGATAAATGCAAAATAAATAAAAGTAAATAAAGGCAGCGAGGTAATAATAGCATTTGCAAATATATAAGTGAATAGACCTAGGGGCCATAGTGTTCCATAGCGGCATCTCTCATGTAGGCAGCATACAGTGGGTAACAAATTACTGTTGGGCAATTGATAGAAAAGCGGATAGTTATGCGATGTTCACGACAATGATCATGTATATATAGGCATCACGTCCATAAGCAAATAGGCCGACTCCTGCCTGCACCTATTACTATTACTCCACTCATCGATCGCTATCCAGCATGCATCTAGAGTATTAAGTAAAACAGAGTAATGCTTGGAGAACGATGACATGATGTAGACAAAGTAAACTCAAACAATATGAATGAACCCCATCGTTTTATCCTTAGTAGCAACAACACAAAGACGCATCTTGTCCCCTACTTTGTCACTGGGATATAGAAACTCGCCATGTTGAACCTACCACAACGCACCACTCCCACCGATGAAATATCAATCTACTTGGCCAAAGCACATCAATAAGATCGGAGAGCATGACGAAGCTATAATGATCATGCACTTAAGAGATAATATAATTCAGAGGCATCTCAAATACTTTTCATGAATAATTTGAACATAAACCCACAATTCATCGGATCCCAACAAACACACCGCACAATACGATTACATCGAATAGATCAAAGCGAAGATGCGATGATCATTGTATTGTAGATCATAAGAGAGAGAGAGATTGCCATCTAGGTACTAGCTATGGACCCGTAGGTATGTGGTGAACTACTCACACATCATCATGAGGACAACAAGGTTGATGAAGAGGCCCTCCGTGATCGACCCCCCCTCCGGCAGGGTGCCAGAACGGAGCTCCATATGGCCTCACAACGGAACAGAGACTTGTGGTGGCGGCAAAAGTGTTTCGGGACTGCCTTTAGGGTTTTTAGGATATTAGAGAATTTATAGGCCGAAGAGGGACGTCGGGAGGGAGCCGAGGGGGCCACCACATATCAGGACGCGCCCTGATGTGTGGTGGGCCCCTCGTGCACCTCCTGGCCTCCTTTCGAAGCTTCTAGGTCTTCTTATAGTCCAAAAAATCGTCAAAAAGTTTCGTGGCAATTGGACTTCGTTTGGTACTGTAAACCTGAAAAGGCAAAAACATGCAGAAAACATCAATTGGCACTGGGCACTGGGTCAATAGGTTAGTTCTCAAAAATATTATAAATTGGTAAATAAAGACCCAAAAAGTATCCTAGAATGATAATATATAAGCATGGAACAATAAAAAATTATAGATACGTTGGAGACGTATCAGTGATTAACTTGATAACCGACAAAGTAACCAGGGATAATAGTAACAACACGTTTGTAAGCCGCCATAAGGGGGTCTTTGGAATCCCAAGTCCATGAAACCTTTTGAGCCACAAAATATGAGTCGCCCAAACATCTGACCCGACTAAGATTCATCTCCTTAGCCATACAGAGGCCATGAAGCAGTGCCTCATATTCAGCTGCATTGTTAGTACAGGGAAACATGAGTCTCAAAACATAGCAAAATTTATCACCTCGCAGAGCAGTTAAAACCACTCCGGCCCCCGAGCCTTCCAATTGCCCGGATTGATCAAAGTGTATTGTCCAGTATGTATTATTCGGCTTCTCCTCGGGGGCCTGTAATTCAGTCTAGTCATTGATGAAATCCACCAAAGCTTGTGACTTGATGGCCGTCTGTGGCACATACTTCACGTGATGTGGACCAAGCTCAATAGCCCACTTAGCAACCCGGCCCGTGGATTCTCTGTTCTAGATGATATCCCCTAAAGGCGCTGAACTGACCACCATAAAGGGATGCTCTTGGAAATACTGCTTCAATATCTGGCTTGCCGTGAATACCCCGAAAACCAGTTTCTGCCAATGTGGGTTTCATTGCTTGGACTATGTTAAGACCTCAGAGACATAATAAATTGGGCGTTGAACTGAGCATTCCTTGCCTGCTTCCTTGCGCTCGACCGCAACTGCAACACTGATAACCTTATTATTGGCAGCAATGTATAAGAGCATGGGCTCTTTTATCTGGGGAGTAGCCAAGATTGGTGCCTCGGAAATCTGCTTTTTCAGGTCCTCAAACGCCTTGTTAGCTGCATCGTCCCAAACAAAGTTATCTAACTTTTTCAAAAGCTGGTATAGGGGAGTTTCCTTCTCTCCTAGCTGGCTGATAAAACGACTTAAGGCGGCAATATGTCCCGTAAGCCTCTGTAGTTCGTTGATGTTTACTGGCTTGGACAAAGAGGTGATTGCCCAAATTTTATCCGGGTTGACCTCAATGCCACGCTCAGAAACCAAAAAACTCAGTAATTTTCCTGCTGGAACACTGGAAACACATTTGGCTGAGTTCCACTTCATCTGGTAAACTCGCAGATTGTCAAATGTTTCCTTGAGGTCATCCAACAAGGTCTCCTTCTTCTGTGACTTGACGACGATATCATCGACATAAGCATGAACATTCTGCCCAATCTGAGGGTGTAGGCAGTTCTGTACACAACGTTGATGAGTTGTGCGTGCACTCTTCAAACGAAAAGGCATCGACATGTAACAGAAAGCCCCAAAAGATGTGGTGAATGTAGTTTTCTCTTGATCTTCTTTCTTCATCTTGATTTGATGATAGCCAGAATAGGCGTCCAAGAAACATAAATTCTCACAACCAGTAGAAGAATCGATAATTTGGTCGATGCATGGAAGAGCAAAAGGGTCATTGGGACATGCCTTGTTGTGGTCAGTGTAATCCACACATATGCGCCACATGTCGTTCTTCTTTAGAACAAGTACCGGGTTGGCCAGCCACTCAGGGTGAAAAACCTCAACGATGAACCCGGCAGCTAGGAGCCGTACCACTTCCTCACCAATAAATTTGCGTCTCTCCTCGTTAAAACGACAGAGGTATTGCCGAACAAGCTTCATCTTATGATCCACATTAAGGCAGTGCTCAACGAGTTCTCTCGGTACACCAGGCATGTCAGCAGGCTTCCATGCAAAAATGTCCTGATTGTCAAAAAGGAACTCGATGAACGCGCTTTCCTATTTGGGATCCATATTCGCCCCAATGGTGAACTGCTGAGGGGAGTCACCAAGGGTGAAATCACTTTGCTTAGTATCCTCAACCGACTTGAATTTGAGCAAAGGGTCAGACCCAATGGTTGGTTTTTTCAGAGGAGTCATATCAGTTCGGTCGACACTGGCTTGGTAGAATTTCAACTCCTCGGCAGCGCAAGCCAACTCGGCGTAAGCTGCATCTCCTTCCTCGCATTCAAGCGCAATTTTCCTATTACCGTTGATAGTGATAGTTCCCCCGGGTACTGGCATCTTGAGTTTAAGGTAAACATAGCAAGGTCGTGCTTGAATCGGGCGTAAGCCGGTCGTCCAAATAGGGCGTGATAAGGACTTTTTATTTTCACCACCTCAAACGTCAGGAACTAAGATCTATAGTTGAATTCATCGCCAAAAGCGACTTCTAGGGAAATCCTCCCGATAGAATATGCCGAATTGCTAGGAACAATCCCATGGAACACTGTGGAGGACGGCTTGAGCTGGTTCTCTGACATATTCATCTGTTTGAAAGTATCATAATAGAGGATGTTAATGCTGCTACCATCGTTCATGAGTACCTTAGTGAGCTTATAACCGCCGACTTGAGGTGCCACAATGACGTGGCTTGAGACTGCATCGGTATTTCCCCAAAGAGGAAGGGATGATGCAGCACAGCGACGGTAAGTGTTTCCCTCAGTTATGAAACCAAGGTATCGAACCAGTAGGAGGATCACCAACACTATGTAAACAACACCTGCACACAAAGAACAAATACTTGCAACCCGACGCGAAAGAGAGGTTGTCAATCTCTCCACGGTAAAAAGATAGATTAGGTAGTGATAGATTGGATATATAGATCTCGCAAGAACACAAAATAAAAGAGGCAAATAAAAAGTGCAGCAAGGTATTTTGGGTTTTTGGAATAATAGATCTGAAAACAAAAGCGGCAAAAAGATAGATCGGAAAGAAATATGTTGGAAAAGTAGACCCGGGTCTGTAGGATTCACCAGTGGCTTCTCTCGTGAGTATAGCACACGGTGGTTGAACAAATTACTGTTGGGCAACTGATAGAAGATCAAATAATCATGACTATCCAAGGCGATGATCATTATATAGTCATCACGTCCAAGATTAGTAGACCGAAATGATTCTGCATCTACTACCATTACTCCACACATCGACCGCTATCCAATATGCATCTAGTGTATTAAGTTCATGGAAAAATGGAGTAATGCAATAAGAACGGTGACATGATGTTGACAAGATCTATTCATGTAGGAATAGACCCCATCTTGTTATCCTTAATAGCAATGCTACATGCGTGCCTCGCTGCCCCTTCTGTCACTGGGAGAGGACACCGCAAGATCGAACCCATCACAAAACACCTCTTCCCATGGCAAGAAAAATCGATCTAGTTGGCCTAACTAAACCAAAGATTCGAAGAAGAAATACGAGGCTATAAGTAATCATGCATATAAGAGATCAAAGAAGACTCAAATAATATTCATAAATAGAAACTGATCATGAACTCAAAATTCATCGGATCCCAACAAACACACCACAAAAGTTTACATCAAATAAATCTCCAAGAGACCATTGTATTGAGAATCAAAAGAGAGAGAGGAAGTCATCTAGCTACTGCCTACGGACTCGTAGGTCTATGGTGGACTGCTCACGCATCATCGGAGAGGCACCAATGAGGATGATGAACCCCTCCGTGATGGTGTTAGATTGGATCTCGCGGTTCTGGAACTTGCGGCGCCTGGATGTATTTTTCGTCGACTCCTCTAGGGTTTATGGAATATTTTGGTATTCATAGAGCTCAGAGGTGGTGGAGGGGACTCTCGAGGTGGCCACAACCCATCAAGGCGCGCCCGGGACCCCTGGCGCGCCCTGGTAGGTTGTGGGCGGCCTGGGCTCCATCCTGGTTACTTCTTTGGCCCACTAGCCTTCTTCTGGTCCAAAAAAATTCTCCAAAAAGTTTTGTCGCGATTGGACTCCGTTTGGTACTGATATTCTGCGAAGTACAAAAACAAGCAAAAACAGCAACTAGCACTTTGGTGCTATGTCCATAGGTTATTCCCAAAAATTGATATAAAGTTGCTATAAAATGATTGTAAAACATCCAAGATTGATAATATAACAGCATGGAACAAGCAAAAATTATAGATACATTGGAGACTATCAGCATCCCCAATCTTAATTCCTACTCGTCCTCGAGTAGGTAAATGATAAAAACAGATTTTTTGATGTGGAATGCTGCCTAACATGTTCATCACATATTCTTTTCTTTTGTAGCATGGAAATTTGGACTTTTAGCTGGTTCAAAGCAATAGTCTAGTTTTGACGTAAAGACTTTAATACTCAAGCATGCCAACAAGCAACCATGTCTTTCAAAATATCAACACTAAAGAAAGTTATCCCTAGCCCATCATGCTCAATCATTGATCCATTCATGAAACACACTCAAATATTAGCTACACCCAATGCTCAAGTATGATCATAGTGCCCCCTAGTTGGTGCTTTATAAGAGAAGATGGAGACTAAAATTAAAAATAAAAATTGCATAAAATAAATAGATAGGCCCTTCACAGAGGGAAGTAGGGATTTGTAGAGGTGCCAGAGCTCAAAGTTTAAATTGAGAGAGAAAAATATTTTGAGTGGATGCCTTTCCTGTCAATGAAAATGACAAAGTAGTTCACAATACTTTCCATGCTTGATGCATCATAGGCGGTTACCAAACATAAAGTAAAGTTTATTCCTTTTTCCACCATTCTTTCACAATCCATGGCTGGCCGTATCCACGGTTGCCTTCCATACCAATACTTTCCAAGGAATTTATTATTTGACAACATAAAGTACATTTCTTTTTCATTTTGGGACTGGGCATCCCTATTACCGTCGTACTCTTGTGCAATGACAAGTGAATAAACACTCACCTTGAGAATAACACATCTAGCATGGAAAAATATTGGACACCCCCTACCGTTTCATGAGCGGTACGAGCACACAAAAAGGAAATTTATTTTGAAAATTAGAGATGGCACATACAAATTTGCTTAGAATGGCATGGAAGTACTACATATAGGTAGGTATGGTGGACTCATAAGGCAAAACTGGTTTTAAGGATTTTGGATGCGCAAGTAGTATTTCTACTTAGTACAAGTGGACGCTAGCAAATAGATTGAGAAGCAACCAACCAAGAAACGAAAAATTCACATAAACGAGCATTGAGCATAACTAACACCGAATAATGCACCATAAGTAGGATGTAATTTCATTGCATAACTATTAACTTTCGTACTTGCATATGGAATCACAAACCTTAACACCAATATTCTTACTAAAGCATAATTACTCACTAACATGACTCACATATCACTATCATCATGTCTCAAAACTATTACAAGGAATCAAGTTTAATTTGTCCAATGATCTTCATGAAAGTTTTTATTATATCCTCCTTGAATATCTATCACTTTCGGACTAGTTTCATATATTGCCATTGCTTTTGACAAGCTCAAACAAATTTAAGTGAAGAACATGAGCATAAAGGTTTCATCTCTCAAAATAGTATAAGTGAAGCATGAGAGGATTTCTTCAAAATTTACTAACTCTCAAATTAATCTAAGTGAAGCATGAGAGTATTTCTTGAAAATTTCAAAGCACACCGTGCTCAAAAAGATATAAGTGAAGCACTAGAGCAATTTCATAGCTCAAAAAATTTAAGTGAATCATATAAAGCAATTCTAACAAATCATAGCATATTTGTGGCTCTCTCAAATTGGTGTGTCCAGCAAGGATACTTGTGACAAACTAAAAAGCAAAGCAAGCAAAGACTCAAATGATACAAGACGCTCCAAGCAAAACTCATGATATGTGACGAATAAAAATATAGCTCCAAGTAAAATACCGATGGTCGTTAGAAGAAAGAGGGGATGCCACTCGGGGCATCCCCAAGCTTAGTTGCTTGTTTCTCTTTGGATATATCTTGGGGGTGCTGTATCACCCCCAAGCTTAGGATCTTTTCACTCCTTATTCCTTCTTCCATCGTGATCTCACCCAAAACTTGAAAACTTCAATCACACAAAACTCAACAAAATCTTCGTGAGATCCGTTAGTAAAGCAAATCACCACTTTAAGTACAGTTGAAAACTCATTCAAATTTTATTATTGCATTATACCTACTTTATTTTAACTTTACCATGGCTTATAACCTTCAAAACAAACCATAGATTCATCAAAACAGGTACACAATGCAACGAAAACAGAATCTGTCTTAAACAGAACAGTCTGTAGTAATATGTACTCTAACCATACTTCTGTAACTCTAAAAATTCTGAAAAATTAGGACAGCGTAAAGAATTTGTATAGCAACACTGTTTTAAAATTTCAGCTCATTTTCACACTCCAGTAAAAAAATGAAATTTCGTGCACTGGAGTCAAAGTTTCTGTTTCAGATTCAGCATTGTTTCTACTCAAATTATGAGTCATCCTAAAGGCTTTACTTGGCACAAACACTAAATAAAACATAAAAACACCATCATAACAGAGGCATAATTGCGTCAACACTCAAAAATAGAAAGAAAAAGATGAAAATTTATTTGTTCATTGGGTTACCTCCCAACAAGCGCTATCATTTTATGCCCCTAGATAGGCATGAGATTTCAATGATGCCCTCATGAAAGATAATAATAGCAACACAAAGAGAGCATCATGAAGCATATAGAAAACACACTTAAGTCTAACATTCTTCCTATGCATAGGTATTTTATAAGAAAACAAATTATCAAGGCAAGCAAAAACTAGCATATGGAAGGAAGAAGAAGGAGACAATAGCAATCTCAACATGAAGAGAAGTAATTTAGTATCATGAAAATTTCTACAACCATAATTTCCTCTCTCATAATAATTACATGTAGGATCATAATCAAATTCAACAATATATCTATCATAAACAATATTCTCTTTATGATCAACATGCATAAAGTTTTTATCATCTTCCAAAATAGTGGGATTATCATCAACTAAAGTTATGACCTCTCCAAACCCACTTTTATCAAAAAATTCATAAGATTGAACACTCTCCAAATATGTGGGATTCTTTTTATCTAAAGTTGACGCTCTTCCAAACCCACTTTCGATACTATTGCAAACATTATTATCAATAACATATTCAACATGAGGCTTAAATAATTTTTCAAGGTCATAAGAAGCATTATCACCCCAATCATGATCATTGCAACAAGAAGTGATCATGACAAAATTATCATCCCCAAGCTTGTAGTTTTGCATATCATTAATATAATTGACATTAATAGAATTTATAGTAACATCATTGCAATCATGCTTTTCAATCAAGGAGCTATCATGAATCACCTTATAAATTTCTTCTTTCAACACTTCATCAAAATTTTCAGATTCATGATTTTCAAACAAAACTTCATAGAGATAATCAAGTGCACTCAACTCACTAGCAATTGGTTCATCATAATTTGGTGTTTTGAAAAGATTAGCAAGTGGTTGAGGATCCATATCAATAGATTTTTAGCAAGCAAAGATGCAAGAAAATAGAAGGCATATGGCAACACAAGCAAAGAAAGCAAACAAGCAAACAAAAAGACATCCGACGAGAAAAAGGCAAACGAAAAAGAGGGCGAATAACACGACAAATTTGGTGAAGTGGGGGAGAGGAAAACGAGAGGCAAAGGGCAAATAATGTAACTACAAGGAGATGAGATTTGTGATTAGGAACCTGATAGATGTTGATGGTGTTTCCTCGGCGCCAAAGATTGGCACGTTGAAGAGACTGCTTCCTCCCCGGCAACGGCGCCAAAAATTCCTTTGACGTGGCTTGAGACTGCGTCGGTATTTCCCCAAAGAGGAAGGGATGATACAGCACAGCGACGGTAAGTATTTCCCTCAGTTATGAAACCAAGGTATCGAACCAGTAGAAGGATCACCAACACTATGTAAACAACACCTGCACACAAAGAACAAATACTTGCAACCCGACGCGAAAGAGAGGTTGTCAATCTCTCCATGGTAAAAAGATAGATTAGGTAGTGATAGATTCGATAGATAGATCTCGTAAGAACACAAAATAAAAGAGGCAAATAAAAAGTGCAGCAAGGTATTTTTGGGTTTTTGGAATAATAGATCTGAAAACAAAAGCGGCAAAAAGATCTGTTGGGCAATTGAGTATGGCACACGGTGGTTGAACAAATTACTGTTGGGCAATTGATAGAAGATCAAATAATCATGACGATATCCAAGACGATGATCATTATATAGGCATCACGTCCAAGATTAGTAGACCAAAATGATTCTGCATCTACTACTATTACTCCACACATCGACCGCTATCCAGCATGCATCTAGTGTATTAAGTTCATGGAAAAATGGAGTAATGCAATAAGAATGGTGACATGATGTAGACAAGATCTATTCATGTAGGAATAGACCCCATGTTGTTATCCTTAATAGCAATGATACATGCGTGCCTCACTGCCCCTTCTGTCACTAGGAGAGGACACCGCAAGATTGAACCCATCACAAAGCACCTCTTCCCATGGCAAAAAAAAATCAATCTAGTTGGCCTAACTAAACCAAAGATTCGAAGAAGAAATACGAGGCTATAAGTAATCATGCATATAAGAGATCAAAGAAGACTCAAATAATATTCATGGATAGAAACTGATCATGAACTCAAAATTCATCGGATCCCAACAAACACACCGCAAAAGTTTACATCAAATAAATCTCCAAGAGACCATTGTATTGAGAATCAAAAGAGAGAGAGAGAGAGGAAGCCATCTAGCTACTGCCTACGGACCCGTAGGTCTATGGTGGACTACTCACGCATCATCGGAGATGCACCAATGAGGATAATGAACCCCTCCGTGATGGTGTTAGATTGGATCTCGCGGTTCGGGAACTTGCGGCGGTTGGATGTATTTTTCGTTGACTCCTATAGGGTTTATGGAATATTTGGGTATTTATAGAGCTCAGAGGTGGTGGAGGGGACTCCCGAGGCGGCCGCAACCCATCAGGGGGCGCCCGGGGCCCCTGGCGCGCCCTGGTGGATTGTGGGCGGCCTAGGCTCCCTCATGGTTACTTCTTTGGCCCAGTGGCCTTCTTCTGGTCTGATACGTCTCCATCGTATCTATAATTTTTGATTGTTTCATACCAATATTATACAACTTTTACATATTTTTGCCAACATTTTATATGATTTATTGGACTAACATATTGATCCAGTGCCCAGTGCCAGTTCCTGTTTGTTGCATGTTTTATGTTTCGCAGAATATCCATATCAAACGAAGTCCAAACGCGATTAAAATTTACGGAGAATTATTTTGGAATATTTGTGATTTTTGGGAGTTGTAATCAATGCAAAAGGAGGACCACAGCCCCCACAAGACACCAGGGCGCGCCCTAGGGCCCAGGCGTACCGTGGTGGGTTGTGGTCACCTCGTAAGTTCGTTGGAGCTCTACTTCGGGCGCAAGGAAGCTTATATCCGGAGAAAAATCATGTTAAAATCTCAGCACAATCGGAGTTATGGATCTCTGGGAATATAAGAAACGGTTTTCGGCCAGAAAATAGGAACGCAAAACAGAAGAGAACAGAGAGGGAGATCCAATCTAGGAGGGTCTCCTGCCCCTCCGCCGCCAGGAGGCCATGGACCAGAGTGGGAACTCTCCTCCCATCTAGGGGGAGGCCAAGGAAGAAGAAGAAGGAGGGGGATCTCTCCCCCTCTCTCTCGGTGGCACCGGAACACCGCCGGGGCAATCATCGTGACGGCGATCTACTCCAACAACTTCGCCGCCGTCAACACCAACTCTCTCCCCCTCTATGCAGCGGTG
This sequence comes from Elymus sibiricus, assembly GCA_039707655.1. NCBI lineage: Eukaryota > Viridiplantae > Streptophyta > Magnoliopsida > Poales > Poaceae > Elymus > Elymus sibiricus. The sequence continues at coordinate 139,153,414 of CM077665.1, read as the reverse complement.
TAACACCTCTTTTCCCCGTTGTAATCTCTACTTAAACATGGTGCTCAACTCCATATATTATTTCCCAATGATATTTGGCTATCCTATGATGTTTGAGTAGATCCGTTTTGTCGTATGGGCTAATTGATGATCGTGGTTGGTATGAGTGTATATATTATTATGGTGCTGTCCTACGGTGCCCTCCGTCTCGCGCAAACGTGGGTGATCCCCGCTGTAGGGTGTTGCAATGTATTCATGATTTGCCTATGGTGGGTGGCGTGAGTGACAGAATACACAGACCCGAGTAGGTGGGTTGTTGCATATGGGAGTAAAGAGGACTTGATACTTAATGCTATGGTTGGGTTTTACCTTAATGATCTTTGGTAGTTGCGGATGCTTGCTAGAGTTCCAATCATAAGTGCATATGATCCAAGTACGGAAAGTATGTTAGCTCATGCCTCTCCCTCATATAAAATTGCAAGAATGATTACCGGTCTAGTTATCAATTGCCTAGGGACAAATAACCTTGTTTTTTGAGAAAAGCTTTCTACTAAACAACTAACTTTTATTATCTTGCAATTTACTCGTAGTTTTATTCCCGCTATGTACTTCTAGTTTTATTCGTGCAAACTATCCTATCACCTACAAAATAGTTTCATACTTGTTCTAGGTAAAGCAAACGTTACAGTGTGAGTTGAGTTGTATCGGTGGTCGATAGAACTTGAGGGAATATTTGTTCTACCTTTAGCTCCTCGTTGGGTTTGACACTCTTATTTATCGGAAAAGGCTACAAACGATCCCCTACACTTGTGGGTTATCATGGTCCAAAAAAATTCTCGAAAAAGTTTCGTCGCAATTGGACTCCGTTTGGTACTGATATTCCGCGAAGTAAAAAACAAGCAAAAACAGCAACTGGCACTTTGGCACTATGTCAATAGGTTAGTCCCAAAAAATGATATAATGTTGCTATAAAATGATTGTTAAACATCCAAGATTGATAATATAACAGCATGGAACAAGCAAAAATTATAGATACGTTGGAGACGTATCACACAACCAGAGCAAGACTACCCGAATTAACAACCTGGGGAGGATGATCCTCACGACTCCAGTGTAAATACTCCGGGACTGTCGGATCAACCATGTTGATCGTTCGTTTATGAAGTTTTCGGTCGCGCTTGCAAGTGCTGGTTGTGAAGATATGATATTGCCCGTTGTTCAACCGCTTCGGGTTTCTCTGAAACCTGAAAGGATTTCCCTGGTTTAAATTTCCCTGATTCTGATTTCCATGACCAGATCGCTAATTGCCGCCTCCACTCTGGCTAGCCCCCTGGAACGCCGATCCTGAGTCGCGTGCTCCTTGGAACCCGGCTCCGGGATAATTCCCCTGGAAGCCAGCGCCGAGGAAGCCGACTCCTGAGCCGCCGGCTTGTGAGTTTCTGGGGGGTGTCCGTTGCCGCCATTATTGTTACTATTCTAGAAACCTTGATTCCGAAATCCTGCACGATGTAACAATTTTCCCAAGAATGACTTGCCGGTTTACCATCCATGTTGTGTTTGGGGCACGATCCTTTGAGAGCTTCCTCATAATTGCGAGGGCGATTTCCGCTATAGGGATGACCAGAATTATTATTCCGGCACTGAATCTTGAAATTGGTGTTAGTATTGGCAACAAAATCTGAGGCTCCATTAGTACTCTTGCATTTATTTCCGCCATTGTTCTCATGGTTGCCGTTGCTATTGTTTTCCTGGCCATTCTGTTGGTGTCCCTTGTTGCCGCTGTTTTTCTTGCCCTTGCCAGATCTCTCATCATCCAAGGATGGTTCCTTTGTGTTATCCGCCTCCACATATCTGGTGAGAACATCCATGAGATCATCCATGTCTTTAACCTTCCTCTTCAGCGTCCAAGTTTTTGGACCAGAGGCTAGAAGTGACAATTCCTTTTTAGGACGAGGACAACTGAAGAGTTGTAATTCTATTAGAAGAGTGAATAATTTCAGCAACACGACGTGACCAGTGATGCGCATACTCATCATTAAGCCGGACACAGTGCTCAAGATCAACAATTGTTCTTGGGCGTTTGCAAGTTCATTGGAAATTCTTGATGAAGCGCTCCTTCAGTTCTTACCAAGTATTAATTAAGTTGGGGGGCAAGTTCTTCAACCATGTCTATGCCGGTCCTTCCAACATAATGGTCATATATCTAGCACAGACTGCATCGCTGACCTCCAACATATCCATGGCTAACTCATAGCTCTCAATTCACTCAACTGGCTCCAAATCGTCTGTATAATTGTGGATGTTGCGGGGACCCTTGAAGTCAAGGGAATACGCTTGTTGCGCAAAGCCGACCCCATGCAAGGCGTCCCAATAGTCCTGTTGGTTAAGCCGACACTCCGTAAAGCCGGCTGAGCTGTGGCGGGTTGGGGGTGTACCGCAGGTTGAGCGTATGTGATTCCTGTATTCCCTCCTGCTTCTTGCAAAGCCCCTGCAGCATCGATGATTGTCTGAGCATCTAAGACTGCTGGCTATTGCGGAATCGGGCGTCGGCATGCACTGCTAGAAACTGCTGGTGACTCGGCATGCCGGCTCTTACTTCGACTATGATGAGGGGTGGAATAAAGCCGGTGCCTACTGTGATAATTGTTCGCCTGCTGAACAACTGTAGTCTTGAGCATCTCGATGGTGTTCTTAGCCTCGATTTCAATTAGACTATTCCCAGTAATCGGGATCGCATCAAGATTGTGGGTTGCCGCCATCATGTTGTCAACTGGGTTGGAATAATGACCCACTGGAGTATGGTAACGATGGGGGGAGTGCTGGACCGGCATTTGCTGTTGAGTCGTCAACGTCTAGTGCTATTGAGCCGGCGACAGCTGATTCTGCTGAGCCGGCAAGTGCTTCCAAGTTCCGTTTGGAGGAACAACTCGTGTCAATTAGGGTATGACGGGCGTTTCTCCTGGTGTGTCGGCCCCTGCTCTGCAGACAGTCGTGTCTCGCGGTGTATCAAATAGATGGGCCAGCTCGAAAGTTGGCGGCAATCGACTTTGATGCCTCCTCTGGTGGACGGCAGAATTCTCGTTTTGACGATAACTTAGATGAACGGGTTTCTGCTTTCAAACGCTCGGTTCACTACGAATGTGGGCTTGTACCTCTGCCATGTGAATATTTTGCGCGTTGGTATCGTCCTGGATCTTGGCCATCTGCTCGCGAAGCTTTTTAACTTTTGCATTACACTCGATCACGTTCTTCGCGGTCACTAGTTTTTCCAAAAGAGTGCGCAGGGCAGTCGCCAGACCCGCCAGAGCTTGAGACGATGATTGTAACACCCCAAAAATCTAACCCTGTATTTATTAATTATAATTTGGCCATGGTTATTTAAATTTTATTTTCTGGAGTCTTCTGTTGATTTCAGAACCATCTCTCTCCTATATATTCTGAAATTCTTCCCTCCCTGTAGAAACTTTTGAAAAATATTGCAGGACTTGAGTATTTGCTTAATAGCATTTCTTTTCATTTTGCAAACTCAGTGGAAAATATTTTTATAATAAAAACTTGCTAAAGTAAATTTCTATTAATGGCTTTTTCATTATTTGGAAGGCCTCATTTGCACTACAACCCATTTATATATTCATTTAAAAATTCCACAAACATTTGTAGATGTCATGTGATGTACCTAGATCACTTTTATTCAAAAACCCAACCTGGTGTTTTGGAAAATTTGAGCAAAACATCCACATTTTCATTCTGGTCCAGTTTGATGATTTGAACTACAACCATATTTTATTTTGCCCTAATGGCCATGAGACTTTTCTTGCTTGTAGTCCACCCCATCAAACACTTAAGTCCAAGAGTTTAGCCCCACTGGAATAATTTAAGCCCATCCAATAACCCCCTATAGTCTCTGTCCAGAACTGGTTTTCTCAAAAACTTGCATTACCAAGTTTTCTGTTTTGCCAAGATAACCATGCCATCATCACCAGCATCTAAAGAGACTCTATCCTGGAAATTTTGGTCTCCAACAAAACCCCCTAGATGCCCCAAGCATTTTGCAAACAGGTTGTGTGCATAGCCAGATTTGGCATGCTCCTACCTTTGCATTGGAAATTTACTTTCCTTGCCAAAACAGCATGTCTACTGGACCTATAGCAACCACACTAGTGAGCCTGTTAATTTTCATCTTAGCCCAAGCCCCCTAGCTTGCCCTGGCAATTCATCGAGCACCTCGGGTGTTGTCTAGAGCGCGAGCAGAGTGCGCCTATTGCAGACAGCCGCACCGAGCCGCCGTGCCCCAACTACCGCGCCCCTGGCCCTTCCTCGCCCGCAGGGCCACGCCTTCACCCCCTCCGAATAGCCAGCGTTGCCCGACCGTTTCCACGAGCACGGCAGCATCGCCGCTGTAGCCGCTTGGCAGCTAGCTGTCGGTCGCAGTTGCCTCTGCTCTGGTCGGCGCCATCTGAGCCGCCTCCGCTCTCCAGCTGTCCCCCTGGAGCCGCGCAGCACCCGTCCGCTAGCTCCTAGCCGCGCAGGCGTCGCCATTTTGCTACTCCGACGACAATAGCAGTAGGCCGTCGAGCTTATCTCTGGGAAGCCGCGGGAACCGACCTCCCCAGCCCATATAAACCCCTCACCGAGGCCGCGGCAAGACCACTCCCTCCCTAGCCCCCTCAATCCTCTCCCCAGTGCCGCAGTTGCGCTCGGAAGAACCCTCTTCCCCTTCTCCGGCCAAAACCGCCGCCGCCACCCTTCGGTTAAATTCGAAGCCCCAGAGCCTCCCCACACCACTCTCCTCGCTAACCACCTCCCGGAGCCACGAATACCCCATGCCCCCTTCCAATTCCTCTCAAAACTAACCGGGGACGAAAGCCCATTTTGGCCGACACCGGCGGCCGCTGCGAAGCTCACTGTCGGCAGCTCCATTCCACCCCAACCATCACGGTGCACCCCCTCAGGATCGCCTCGACCCCCTGCGCTCGATTCTGCATTCATGAGCCCGAAAGGCACCACTACTCGCCGGCGAGGAGTGCCGGAGCTCCATCGCTGTTCGGCCGCGGGAGGGAGGAGACGATTGATTAGTCAAACCTGACTAGTGGGCCAGGAGGATCCACTGTCAGCGACTTACGCCACCGCATGCTGGCTTAAGTGAAAGCGCATTTCAAAGAGTACATTTTTTCTTTCCTAAAAGCGTATCCCAGTCTGAACCGTTTTCTTTTTCTGTTTTAATTAAAAACCAGAAGTTTGACCCATCTTTGACTGGTCCTATCTTTTAAAATAAAACTCCAAACGACTTGATTCTTTTTCCCACATTTCTTAAATTTCATCTAGTTTATTTTAGGATTTATTTAAAAAATTTCTAAACAGCTTTTCAGTAATGTTTTAGAATTGAGTGTTGATTTGAATATTTTCAAAAATAGGAAATTGAAGGAAGATTAAACTTTCAAAAGTTTTGGAGTGCACTCTAGGTTTCTGCATACCCAAGGCAAACATCTTGAACACTGATATTATATAAGTTGGGTGATTGTTTGTCATGGTAAATAAATGCATGGCTATGTTAACGAAATGATGATATTTCATATGAAAGATATATTCATGCACATAGGCAATTGGTGAGAATTATTTTCTGTTACACATGAGGTGCATGTGACAGTAGTTATTACCTTATGCCACACATGCCCTGGCTAGTCCGGAGGAAATCCGTAGAAAGTTTTGTCTCGGGGAGACACGACCACGAAACTGACATCTCGTGGTGACGAGGATGGTCAGTGAGGCATGATGGAGCATGATGGGTGGTAACTCTGTCAGCTATTGTGAAGAAAATTTTATTGTGCTAACCATGTAGGAAAAATATAAACCTCCTGAGTCGACCATAGATCGAGTCTTGTTCCAGTAACCCCCATACTTGTTTCGTACTACCACTTTTCCCTACCACAGGTAAGGTACGGTTCAGTAGGTCATCAACCCCTGTCTTGGCACACACCGTACGGAGAGGCCATAGTGAAAGATACTAGAGGCCCCTGGAAGGCATGTCACTTGGTCCGGGGGCATGGGTGTTCCGGTTGGACCGAGAGGGTAGCTCCCCTGTTTCCGCGCATTATAAATTTTGTGATCCCATGCTAATCGAGATTGTAGTCTCCCCACTTAGAGTTTTACTAAACGATTGCCGTGGGTGATTCCAGGCATCGGGAAGTTGAGCTGGTGTGTGCAGGTCACGTGTGTTTTCAACTCAAAGACCGTAATCGTAATTAGTCAACGTCTCAGGTTGACTAAAGAAATCCGTTACTCGTGGGTAAAGAGTACAACCTCTGCAGAGTATAACATCTATTCGAATAGCCGTGTCCACGGTTAAGGACTATAGTTTGAGATAGGTCAAGTGTCGGTCTTAGTGTCGGTCTTCGGAGGAATCTTTTAAATCAGAATATTGATCATGAAGTGTGACAAATGACATTTATGATTAATATTGTTATGGACTAACCATTTCTTTTAAACAATTTGTTGAGTATCACCTGGGATGGTTCTACCTCCTAGATACTCATGTTATTTTTTTATAACCCCGTTATGCGGTGTCGCTTCAGACGTCCGAGTGTGGCATGCATGTTATTAGTTGCAATATAAGCCCTTTATGTGGTGTCGCTACAGACGTCCGACTGTGGCACTCGTCTATTTAATTCTGATATAAGCCCTTTATGTGGCGTCGCTCAGACGCCCGACTGAGGCATGTTCTTTTTCTTCCTTTCGAGGTGTCGCTTCAGACACCCGATCGACACATTTTATTTTCTTGGAATTTTTGGGAGGACTACCGCCCGTTGTTCCATATTTATTTTACCTTACCTTATTATTTATCTATTCTCAGTACAGATAAATTCAATACATACTTGCACTCATGATTTAATGTTATGGCATATTGAATATCAAAAGTTTTAGTGCATGCAATTCACCTGCTTTATTATATCTGTTTTCATGATGTTTGCGAGTACATTCAAACGTACTCACTGGCTTGCCCCTGGCTATTGTCTTGGCCAAATCACGTATTTGGAGAGGACCATTATGACGAAAACCCCACAACCTAGGCATCGAAGATAGCAGCCACGCGAGATAGGAGTTATCCAGGTCAACTGTTCCTGTGGGAATGGAGTCCCATAGACGTAGGAGATCCACGAGTCACTTCCGCTATTAGCCACTAGAAAATTATTGTTGTACCCCATGGACCTTCATGGTCTTGTACACCAATTTTTTTATTTTCCTGGATATTTCTGTATCAAGAAAGTGTCCACCAGCTAATAGTAATCCTGGGGCTGGTGAGCACAAGGGTCATTTGCTGGAATTAAATGTTCTGAAAAACCGGCCCTGACAACAATTGGCTTGAGCCGGCCACAACGAAAGCCACTGCTAAAGGACCTTTTGCCTCTGCTGCTCCAACCGTCGTGGAATCCTGAGCCGCCGTAGTGCCAGTTGCATTCGCTGCCATATAGACGGCCACGCGACGAGGCGGTTCAAAAACCTTCGGATCGATCTCATCATCGGAGTAGCCCCCTAGCCTATCGTCGAAAAGTGGAAGAATCGACTCGGTTTCGCCATCAAGGACTCACCATCGGAGTACACAATGGTGTCACCTCCAGACACGGAATCACTCGATCGGTTGACTCCATGGGTGAAGCCGGCGAAAGCATGAGTTCGTCTGGCTTGTGCTGGGCCGGGTTGAGTGCGACGAGATGGCTCGACGATGTTGGAGATGATGTGACACTACTGTAGGAATGCCTAGCAGTGGCGGGTGCAAAAAGCCTAGTAGTGGCGGGCCAGGCTCGCAGGGCCGCCCTCCACTGACCTCCTGCCACTGTTATTATGGCAACAGTGGCGGGCCGTAGCCCGCCACTGATGACAGTCCTGTAGTGGCAGGCAAAAGTTATCGCCCGCCACAACTATAATCTTTGCCCACTACTGTTGTGTGTATTAGCAGTGGCAGGCACCTTTTCCGCCCGCCACTGGTAGTGATGTCGGCATATAGAGAAATTACTGCCACGGTAGCGTTTTTTGCTGCCATGACTGCATTTTAATGGCGCTGAAGCAGTATTTTGCACTCAATCATCCCATTGCATTCAAACAATCATATTACAACGGTGTTACAATAATTAAGATTATTAATGAAGCAAATATACAATATAAGAAGTGTAGGGCAACAAATAAACATGTAAAATTCTCAACTCATAAAATGAACAACGAATCAAGATGTTTCGAAGCACTGTATCGCTCGCAATTGATTACCGCAATATGTCTTTGACTCGGTGAAGTCGTTCTTCATCTCGCTCTAGCTGGAAGTGACACTTCCCATCCTCATTTACAACCTCTTTGTTGATGATTCTAGCCAACACCTTTTGGAGGCGGCTATGCTCTGTTAATAGTCCCCCTATGTCCATGTCCGTCTCCATCTCTTCGGACCACTTGATGATCTGGCTATGATTATGCAAATATTTGCTTTTCTTCAAAAAGTCGTCCATGATAGCCATGGCACAATATCCAGACCTATGAGAGGTTTCCACATTTTGTTCTTGATAGCAACAAGCGCCAGTGAAGAACGTCAATTCTGAATGTTCTGTTATTGTCTCTCTGACGTTCTTACACTTGGCAAGAGTATCATTTAGAACCTTCTTCAATCTGTTCCATTGCTTTTGAGGGTGTCTCTTTGAATCAAAGAAGTAAGCCAAGCCCTGCATCGGCAATAGTGCGATTACGATCCAATGTCGGTCACTAAACAAAAAAAATGAAGAAATTAGCATTGATGAGATCAAACCACAAGGCCATTTATATGTTTCAAAGCAAATTAGTGAACATTAACGACTTACTTGTCACAGTATGGCACTAGAAAGGTGTCCACATGGGGCTGATTGACAATAAAGAACGGGAACATGTAGTCCGAGATGACCTCCTGGCCTTCTGTGGTTTCCAGGTTGTGGCAATGCATGTAAAAAGGATCAGGTAAGGACACGTTACCATGCGGGAGTAGGGGATCTGTAGCTCGATGAAGTACCCAGAGCCTCATTAACTTTGGGGAGACTGCGCTGAGAGAGAAGATATTTGCATGGATGACCTTATTAAAGACCAAATCAATTCTGTCTGTCGGAGACTCGTGGACAAAACTAGAACCTTCTATCACCTTGACCGTGTATCCATGTTGACCTTTTTTTTATTTATCTACCACATGGGCGTGTAGAATTTGAAGATCGATCGAGAGGGTCCCCAACATAGAGTCCGATAGCCGCCCTTCAGGGATGACAACAGGCATAGGTGGTTTGTCCGCGGATGGTCTACAACTGTCACGTGCATTCTTCTCCCCTGAATGCGGATTATCTAGCACTACGTCTCCGGTGCCGGCATATCCTTGGGGAATCTCCTCTATATCATTCATTGGCCACTTAAGCATGTGGCTGTGGGTCACTTGCCATAACATAGTGACACCGCCTTTAGGGGGTGAGGCAACGACCAAGATTTGAACCTGTCACTACCTCCTACACATGCACCCTCATCATGCCAAGTGGCAGGACGACCCCGTGCATCATTCTGCTACCATCGGTAAACTGGATGATTTGACCCTTGGCAACCCTTGTCTTCACCCCGTCAACATTGGCTTGCAGCCAGCATGGAATAAAGTGGGATGCACGTGGCTGATGGGTGACGATAGGTGTATGCTGTTGGGTTGGACTTGGCGCGCCGTGCGGAAACATTTCTGCTAACCTTTTCTCGACCGCTGCATCTACTACTACTACATCTAACTTAGTTTTGCTTATGTACTTCCTTTTGTATTTTTTTAGTTCTTTGGTTTCGGGGTAGGCGTCGTCCCACAACATCTTACACCCTCCCAACGCACACTCAGTCTTGGGCTTCCTGTTAACCTCAAAACCCGCGTTCACTGCCCGGGTAAGAGGGTCATCATACCTATAGCCGTGGGGAGATTCATAAGGACCCGGTCCAAATTCCTGCTTTATTTTTCTCTACAAAAAATACATGTGTTTTGGTAAACAATTAGTATGGTACGTAATAAATAAGTTGTGGGGACTAAATTATTAGTGGTGATTGACGTTACCAATTTCTCCTCCGTCGAGCGAAGTTCCTGCGTCGGGAGGACCAACTCCTTACTATCTGGGTCTTGCACTTCACGGGCCCCGAGAAAACGGAAGTCCCGAGCATGATTTTGATGTTCCTAGAATGTAGGTTGTTTACCCGCGGCTATAAACTCCAGGGCCTCCTTCTCCCACTTGGGTTCTGCAGCTTTGTAACCACCAGGGCCCAGACGGTGTTTACCTGGCAGATTTTTTCATAAATTACGAAAATGATCGCTTATCTCCTTGCTTGACTCACTACCAGAGGATTCACAAAACTTCGTCCATTCTTCATGATCCATAGTTCGATTGAGCCGCTTAACGGTCTCGAAGTCCTTACCAACTAGATTGCAACGGGCACTGCTCTTCTAGTCCCTTAACATATTTGGCCATTTTGACATGGCATAATCTTCGGCTAACTTCTTGACATCAGGTGGAAATTCATAACTACAGTTTAACACCAGTAGTAGATTCTCCTTGTGTCCGACCAAATCCTTGCTACTGATCGGGACTGTTTTTCGCAAGATGTGACCTAGCATTTTGCTATACCTTTTTGATGCGTCCTCTGCGGTAACGAACTCACCACTCGGGCCAACTACAGTGATTGCAATTATACCTTCATGAAGCTTGTTTGGATCCCTTGCCTTTCGGTTGCTCTTCTTTGTGGCGGTCGTGCTGGATGAAGTCCCGTCAGTGTGGCTCGTGTCCCCTGCCCCCGGTGGTCGGTTCTACATGTTGGTCGTTGCCCATCTAGACGTTAGGGTTGGTGTACTGAGGTTCCTTCTGAGATGACGTTCCGGCGTCGGGATCCATTTGTCCAACTGCAATATTGTAACAAAAAGTTATGACTGAACATAGAATGAAAATGGTGACTGAAAAATTCGGCATGACATTTGCTAAAAGTAGGGCATATTGAGTACCAGAAATTTGATGAAACAGAAACGAATCTACGTTTCATCAAAACATTAACACTCATATTAATTCCTACAAATCAAACACAACCATCTAATTCTACATCAAATGACACCACACAATCCACGTGTTTGTACAGGTACATCTAAGAACATCTAAGATCTAAATCCTTTATGTGGCATTTCATCGGACACGTTACAAATGTAGTGAAATTATACCTTTACACAGATGTGAATCAGAAATTTGTGACGCTGACGACAGTGTTGACGAGACGGCCAGGTTCGTTGCGACGGCTGCGAGGTTGTCCAGGTGCCGGCCCACAGGATCCTGCGTGGAAAAAATACACATGCGGTCGCCGCGGAGTACGAGCACCGGCGACAGCTACGGCGGCAACGCGCAGACCGGACCGCACGATAGTAGAGAGAGGTGCGCGGCGGCGGACTGGAGCGCGCGAGAGTAGAGAGGTGCACGGCAGCCGGCGACGATAGGGGTGGACGAGCGTGCGAGAAGTGGGAGAAGAGGGGAACGGATTACGTAAGTTTTGAAACTATGCGGGGGGGGGGGGCGTGTTTTTGGTTAACACATGGCGAGCAGTATGTGGCACCCGCCACTAGAAACATTTGGAACGGTGGGTGGGCTGGGCCACCCGCCAACCCAAAACCTACGTACGTAAAGTCTGTCTTTCACAACTATTCGTTGCTATTTTCGCGGCATTAACTGAATTTTCGGCAAGTAAAAAAGGCAAAACAAACTTTGGCCGTGCTAACGAGGTTGGAAATGTTTAAACCTTTCCATGGTGTCTTCATTGAACACCTATAGGGTGTGATAAAAATTAGAGATCGTTATTATGACCAAAACCTGATGCACATTGTGTGCAAACAGGACACTCTCCCGCCAAGTGTATATGGTTTCGAAACGACCACCTCACACACAGAACTCAATTTTTAAAAAACTTTTGGACTTGAAATTTTTTTCATGTGTAATATACGCCATCAGAAGCCCCATGCTACAATTTGACAACTTTTGGAGTTGGTTTGCAATTTTCGCGGCCTTAACTGAATTTTCGGCAAGTAAAAAAGTCAAAACAAACTTTGGCTGTGCTAACGAGGTTGGAAATGTTTGAAACTTTCCATGGCTTCTTCATTGAACACCTGTAGGGTGTGATAAAAATTAGAGATCGTTATGACCAAAACCTGATGCACATCGTGTGCAAACTGGACACTCTCCTGCCAAGTGTATAGGGTTTCGAAACGACCATCTCACACACAGAACTAAATTTTTAAACAACTTTTGGACTTGAAAATTTTCCCATGTGTAATATACGCCATCAAAAGCCCCATGCTACAATTTGACAACTTTTGGAGTTGGTTTGCTATTTTCGTGACATTAAATGAATTTTTGGCAAGTAAAAAAAGGCAAAAACAACTTTGGCCGTGCTAACAAGGTTGGAAATGTTTGAAACTTTCCATGGCGTCTTCATTGAACACGTGTAGGGTGTCGTAAAAATTAAAGATTCTTACGAACAAAACCTGATGCACATCGTGTGCAAACAGGACACTCTCCCGCCAAGTGTATAGGGTTTCGAAACAACCACCTCACACACAGAATTCAAGTTTTAAACATAGTTTGGACATGGAAATTTTCCCATCTGTAATATACGCCATTAGAAGCCCTGTTTTACAATTTGACAACTTTTCGTGGCATTAACTGAATTTCGGGCAAGCAAAAAAGGCAATAAAGATCTGTGGCGGGCAATACAGGATGTCCGCCACTGCTAACTTCTTGATTTTTTTATTTGCGCTGGTGACTGCATTGTAGTAGTGGCGAATACCTATGATGCCTGCCACTGCAAACATCTGGATATGAAAAATAAAAAATTTGAGAGGGTCACCCCACTATGTCTGTGGCATGCGTATTCCACGACCGTCACTGTAAGACGAAGTAGTAGTGGCGGGTGCGCAACAGGGCCCGCCCGTGGAAGGTTTCAAAACGCTAGGAAATTTTACGAGTACATCTCTGGCGATCGTTCCGGCCCACCCGCCACTCCTACACCACCAGCACTGGCAGGTCCTTCCTGTCACCCGCCACTGCTGGCTTTCGAAATTAGAAGTGGCGGGTGCCCCGCCATGCCCGTCACTTATTGGGGTTCACCTATAAGCCTTTTCCCAGTAGTGTGAGGCTCGGGACCAGATTCGTCGATTTTGCCGATGAAGACATGGATCTTGCCGAAGGGGACCCGGTACCAGTACTCGATTGAGTTGGCCTCGGGGCCCCATCCCGAGTCGTTGATGTAGAGCTTGCCACGATGACTCTTCGTCATCCGGCCAATCTGTATCCCTCGATACCTGGGAGAGAGCGCTGCAAGAACTCAACACCACCGTGCGTAGGCCCACGGTGGGCGCCAACCATCGTGGTTTTGCCACAGCAGATGTACTCGTTAAAGGACTAAGTCTAGGAGCCATCATAACTAGGTGGTTGCTTGAACGGGGTTGATCGGGAATGAAGGACACAAGTTTACCCAGGTTTGGCCCCTCACGATGGAGGTAAAGACCTACTTCCTGCTTGATTGATATTGATGGTGAACTCGATTACAAGAGAGCGGGATTCACTAACCTAGCTTTTGAGACATTGCAATTTAGTCTTTTCGTCCGAGGCCCCTTTGTATAATAGGTTGAGCCCCTAGGGTTACACAAGATTTCGGGTCATACTGTCAACCCGTATCCTAGTATAACTCTTATTCATCCTTGTTACCCAAGACATGAAATTCCTTATCTGGGCCTTCTCCATAAGCCGGCCCGCAAGGCCCCTTCCTTGTGCTGGCCCGCAGACAGGTGTCGCTGTGGGCCTTGCGCCTCTTCCTCTTCATGTCGTCTTGACCCGGGCATGGAATGGCCCATTGCACCTCTAGTACCTTGCCGGGTCATATCTGGGTCGGTTCATAACCATGGGGAACATCCCTAACAAGAGGGTAGTATCAAAACACCTACATCATGATTCCTCACCGGAGCGACGATGGGGATGAGAAGTAAAAAGAATTCATACTCTCCGATATATAACTAGACTCCAAAATAGTTTTTTTCTAGACTCGACAACGGCCAAGTTCGATCAATCAAGGGGGCTCCTAGGTTGGTACTGCTCTAATACCAAATTATAACGCCAATATGCGGTCCTTTCCTCGCGGAAACTTGAAAGTCTCAACAGGGATAGAAGTGCACATCAGAGACGTTTTAACAAGGTGGATATCGTCACAAATACATGTACTGAAGAGAAGAGAATACAAGATATAGGATTACACTCGCCACAAGCTACAACATGAACATCTCAATACATCAATACATAACAATCATCATGCAGAAGAGCAAGATTCGACTACAGATGAAAACAAACGAAAAAGAGACGGCGTCCACCCTGCTTATCTTAGATTGCCGACTTGGAACCTATCCTATGACCGTCGAAGAAGAAGAACTACAAATGAAAACAAGCATCGCTCTCATGTCAAAGTGTCGCTTTACTTGTACAATCACCTGTTGTTGTAGTAATCTATGAGTCATGGGGACTCAACAATCTCATTACCAAGTGTAATAAGACTAGCGAAGCTTAATGGATGAGGAATGATTAAGTGGTGAAGCTGCAGCAAGCACTAAGCATTTGTATATGGCTAACTTACGAGTACAAGAATAAGAAGAGTGATCTACGCATAAACAGGCGTAAACTATCAATGATTAAGATGTGATCCTGAACACCTACTTAAGTGTCATTCATAACCCTGCCATGTTCTCTTCTTGGTTCAAACCTCACAAGAAGAGACAGTCACGGTTACACACACGGTTGGGGTATTTTAATTAGATTTAGTGTCAAGTTCTCTACAAGCAGGTATTATCAATTTCCAAATCGCCACATAACTGCAGACATGGCTTTCCTAAAGATTTAACCCCACACGGGCGCTCCAAGTAGTCCATTATAAATTCCACACGCATCCGATGGAAAAACCTCACACCACGATAACACGATTCTTATGATAAGGAATCCCGATGGCCAAGCCGCTCGTCAAAGATAAAACTAAACCAGCAAGATCGCCCTACGTGTCGACGAACCCGATAGGAGAAGCATATCTCGTTCTCAGGACACGACCGGATGGGTCAAGCTATGAGTTAAATAATTCCTCGAGTTTCTCCATGGTGGCCCTGCAAGCTGCCGTTTTGGACCAAAACCATCAGCATTGGCCCACCCTGTATTATGTTGAATTAAAATCCATGATTTCATGATGCCCTATGCATTAATAAAGGTGTTCAGTATTATTATGTTGGGAAAATTTAGTACCAATGTTGGGCCTTGCTGGAAGAGTTTTATCCTAAGACGAATGATCAGGGGGGCCCATAATACCCCACATGTGTTAGAAGCACTCATCAAGGAACATAACACTAGTATAACGAAAACTAGGACGGCAAGAGTGGAACAAAACACCTGGCAAAAAGTCGAGCCTTCCATCCTTTACCAATTGTATAGATGCATTAATTAAATAAGCAAGATATTGTGATATCCCATGATATACATGTCCCAACGTGGAACAAACTGCACCTGCAACTAGCAACGCTATAAGAGGGGTTGAGCAAGCGATAACTTAGCCAAACAATAGTTTGCTAGGACAGTGGATGGTTAGAGGCTTATCATGGCATTGGGAGGCTTGACAAAGAAGTGGTAGGTAGCGAGACATAACGATACAAATGAGACAACTAGCATAACAAAGATATTAGTGATATCCAAGGTAATGATCATCTTGCCTGGAATCCTGCTTGGAAGAAGAACGAATCCGTGGAGTAGACGAACGTGCGTAGTCGAACGAATCCTCACACTCCGAAACGCTTTCAGACTCTTGCGAGGAGAAGCAAATCCACAAATAAACAAATGACACGGTAAACACCACAACATATTCATGACATGATGCACAATCAAGTATTATGCATGTCCGGTTTAATAGGCATGTCACGACAAGATGAAACAACCAAATACTACAAATTGAGTGAAGCTCAATATACAAAGAGTTGCACATTGACGAAACTCCACATGTGCTATTTAGTTCACTCTCGTTTAGGTACCCAACAAGTTTAAATATTATTTATCATGTCCAGAGGTGAAGCATAATTAAGCTATCTATCTAGGCATTTTAAATGAGGCCGAAAACAACATATAGTATTTCCGAAGCGACCCCATATGCAATTTTCGAATTTGGTTCAGATTTGCCTAAACATATTTAATATTTATTAAACTTGAAAATAAAATGCACCATGTGATTCTAGGCGATTTACATATATAGGTCATTTAAAACAGAGCTACGGCCTAAAAGATATGACCAACACAAGCTTAGCATGTCGTGAATGCAAAATGCATGCAAACAACAACAACAACAAACATTTTAACCATATCTTTAGTTATGGATATGGAACACGAAACACCAAAAAAATTAGTGGTACTTGCTACTCATGGAGATGGGGAACCTCCTAAAACCCTCGATGCTAGTTATGTGGGACGCGTTAATTACTCCTTTGATAATCCTGAGAAATCATCATTAAACTTTAAAATGGGAGACATGTTGGATCAACGTGAGTACTTTAGGGATTATCGCTTGTCTCAAAAAGGGAAACACTTATGGGATCAAATTAGAATATTGCAATGGTTTGCTTGGGATGAATGCTTGAGATGTGATTTTACTTGTTGCTCTAAGATAGAGGCTCCACACCTTCCCTTTCAATGTAAATTTAACGATAATGAAACCTTGGCTTCTTATCTTAAAGGTATTTATGATTACTATGATGTGGAACGAATAGAAGAATTTGTTGCATTTAAAGGAGCTTATGAAATTGCTTCTTTGCTTGAAAAGTATGATGATGATGTTCCTTACGAATCTGAAAATTTATCCATACTTAAATATTGCTATGATAATTATGAATAAAATGCTGATATTATTGAATTTATTGAGAGAATGTCCGATGCCTTGGAAGAGACTAATATTTTGCAGGGACCTATGGAAGAAGAAGTTGCTGAAATTGTGAGCTCATTGGATGAAAAAGATGAGGAGGAGAGCGAAGAACAAAAGGAGGAAGGGCGGATTGATCACCCGTGACCACCTTCTAATGAGAGTAACTCTTCAACTCATACATTGTTTAATTACCCTTCGTGCTTATCGAAGGATGAATGCTATGATAATTGCTATGATCCCTTGGATTCATTTGAAATATCCCTTTTTGATGAACTTGATGCTTGCTATGGTTGTGGCCAAGATGCCAATATGAATTATGCTTATGAAGATGAACTTGCTATAGTTCCTTATGTTAAGCATGAAATTGTTGCTATTGCACCCACACATGATAGTCCTATTATCTTCTTGAATTCTCCCAACTACACTATATCGGAGAAGTTTGCTCTTATTAAGGACTATATTGATGGGTTGCGTTTTGCTACTACACATGATGATTTTGATGAATATAATATGCATGTGCTTGCTGCTCCTACTTGCAATTATTATGAGAGAGGAACTACATCTCCACCTCTTTATGTTTCCAATACGATAAAATTGCAAGAAACTGTTTATACTATGCATTGGCCTTTACTTAATGTGCATGAATTGTTCTTGTATGACATGCCGATGCATAGGAAGAGGGTTAGACTTCGTTGTCACATGATATATATCACTTTGTGCTCACTACTAAATTAAAAATCATTGTTAATTAAAATTAGCTTTGATATACCTTGGGATCCGGGTGGATCCATTACTTGAGCACTTTATGCCTAGCTTAATGGCTTTAAAGAAAGCGCTGCCAGGGAGACAACCTGGAAGTTTTAGAGAGTAATCTATTTCTGTTGTGTGCTTTTATAAAGTTTAAAAACAAAAAAATATAGAGGGGAACCTAAAACTTCACAAAAGGAAAGGTGAAAGTGAGAGAGATGATGAGCATCAATGAAGTGGGGGCTAGCCTTGAACTTTTGTTCATGCCCATGGAAACTTTGTGAATCTTGAGTCACAGAAACTTTTCAACAAAAATAATTATCCCCTTGTACACATACATTGTATTATAAAAATAATGTGCCAAGATTTGCCTTTAGGATGATTAGATTGCTTGTTGGTATGTGCGGTGTAAAAACAGAAACTTTGGCTGTAGTGCGTGAATTTTCATTTTTTTACTGGAATGTCAAAAGTTTCTGAAATTTTTACATAGTATTGCTATACAGATTTTTTATTTCGTCCTAATTGTTCAGAATTTTTGGATTTACATAAGTATGGTCAAAGTTCAGATTACTAAAGATTGTCCTGTTTAAGACAGATTCTGTTTTTGATGCATTGTTTTGCTTGTTTTGATGAAACTATCAATTTTATGGGTGGTATAAGCCATGGAAAAGTTATAATACAGTAGGGATAATGCAAATACAAAATATGAATGGGTTTGCACCAGTACTTAAAGTAGGAATTTGCTTTATTATACTAACGGATCTCACTAGTCTTCTGTTAAGTTTTGTGTGGATGAAGTGTTCGAACATCGAGGAGGTCTCGATATGAGGGGAAGGAGGAGAGACAAGATTTCAAGCTTGGGGATGAACAAGGCACCCCAAGTAAATATCCAAGGAGACTCAAACGTCTAAGCTTGGGGATGCCCCGGAAGGCATCCCATCTTTCTTCAACAAGTATCGGTATGTTTTCGTTTTTGTTTCGTTCATGTGATATGTGTAAATCTTGGAGCGTCTTTTGTGTTTAGTTTTCAATTTTCTTTTATGCACCATGCTGGTATGAGATATTCCATGGCTTTATAGAATGCTTCATGTGCTTCGCTTATACCATTTGAAGTTTGGATTGCCTATTTCTCTTCACATAGAAAACCGTTATTCGTAGAATGCTCTTTTGCTTCACTTATATTTATTAGAGCATGATCTTTTGTAGAAAGAATTAAACTCTCTTGTTTCAATTATATCTATTTGGAGAGTCAAAAGGAATTGGTCATTTGCATGGTTAGTCATCAAATCCTACATAAAACTTATGGATCACTGAATATGATATGTTTAATTCCTTGCAATAGTTTTGTGATATAGAGATGATAATATGTGGGAGGTAGTAGTGGATGATCGTGTTTAGTAAGATGTTGGTGTTAAGGTTTGTGATTCCCGAAGCATGCACGTATAGTCTCCTGTTATGCCAGGAAGTTGGAGCACAATTTATCATTGATTGTCTATCTTTGTGTGAAGGTCGGGGGCGCGCGATGGTTAAATCCTACCAACCTCCCCCTAGGAGCATGCGTAGTAATACTTTGCTTCGAGGGCTAATAAACTTTTGCAATAAGTATGTGAGTTCTTTGTGACTAATGTGAGTCCATGGATTATACACACTCTTATCTTTCCGCAATTTGCTAGCCTCCACGGTACCGTGCATTGCCCTTTCTCACCCCGAGAGTCAGTGCAAACTTCGTCGGTGCATCCAAACCCCGTGATATGATACGCTCTATCACACATAAGCCTTATTATATTTTCCTCAAACAGCCACAATACCTACCTATTATGGCATTTCCATAGCCATTCCGAGATATATTATTGCCATGCAACTTCCACCGCTTCCGTTTTGATGACGTGAGCATTCATTGTCATATTGCTTTACATGATCGTAAGATAGCTAGCATGATGTTTCATGGCTTTTCCATTTTTTTATATCTTTGCTACGCTAGATCATTGCATTCATATAGAGTCATACTTTATTCTACCATCGTTGTAATATTGAGTTGTAAGTAAATAGAAGTGTGATGATCATCATTATTCTTTATTAGAGCATGTCCCAGTGAGGAAATGATGATGAAAATTATGATTCCCCCACAAGTCGGGATGAGGCTCCGGACAAGAAAAAGAAAAAAAAAGAGAAAAAAAGAGAAGAAATAAAAAGAAGAAGAAAAAAAATAAAATAAAAAAATAAAAAAATGAAAATAATAATTATGAGAGACAAAGAGAGAAGGGGCATGCTAATTCCACACTTGTGCTTCAAAGTAGCACCATGTTTTTCATATAGAGAGTCTCCTATGTTGTCACTTTCATATACTAGTGGGAATTTTTCATTATAGAGTTAGATGCACACCCACTTAGTTTTCATATTGAGCTTTCATACACTTATAGCTCTTAGTGCATCCATTGCATGGCAATCCCTACTCCTCACATTGATATCAATTGATGGGCATCTCCATAGCCCGTTGATTAGCCGCTTCGATGTGAGACTATCTTCCTTTTTGTCTTCTCTATATTAAAGTCTACCACCGCATTCTATTCCACCCGTAGTGCTATATCCATGGCTTGCGCTCATGTATTGCGTGAGAGTTGAAAATGCTGAAGCGCGTTAAAAAGTATGAACCAATTGCTTGGCTGACACCGGGGTAGTACATGATTTATACTTTGTGTTAAGAAGACAGAGCATGACAAGGCTATATGATTTTATAGGGATAGCGTTCTTTAGCCTTGATATTTTGAAAGATATGATTGTTTATTGGGATGCCTGAGTATTAATGCCTTTATGTCAAAACTAGACTATTGCTTTGAATCACTTGTGTCTTAATATTCATGCCATGATTAGATATATGATCAAGATTATGCTAGGTAGCATTCCACATCAAAAATTATCGTTTTTTATCATTTACCTACTCGAGGACGAGCAGGAATTAAGCTTGGGGATGTTGATACGTCTCCGTCGTATCTATAATTTTTGATTGTTTAATGCCAATATTATACAACTTTCACATACTTTTGGCAACAATTTATATGATTTATTGGACTAACCTATTGATCCAGTGCCCAGTGCCAGTTCCTGTTTTTTGTGTGTTTTTTGTTTCGCAGAAATTCCATATCAAACGAAGTCCAAACGCGATATTTTTTTTTTGGAATATTTGTGAATTTTGAGAAGTGGAATCAACGCAAAAGGAGGCCCACAACCCCCAAAAGACACCAGGGCGCGCCCCAGGGCCTAGGCGTGCCATGGTGGGTTGTGGTCACCTCATAAGTCGGTTGGAGCTCTCCTTCGGGTCCAAGGAAGCTAATTTTTGGAAAAAAATCATGTTAAAATCTCAGCGTAATCGGAGTTATGGATCTCCGGGAATATAAGAAACGGTTTTCGGCCAGAAAACAGGAACGCGAAACAGAAGAGAACAGAGAGGGAGATCAAATCTAGGAGGGGCTCCTGCCCCTCCACCGCCATGGAGGCCATGGACCAGAGGGGGAACTCTCCTCCCATCTAGGGGGGAGGCCAAGGAAGAAGAAGAAGGAGGGGGCTTTCTCCCCCTCTCTCCCGGTGGTGCCGGAACGCCGCCGGGGCAATCATCGTGACGGCGATCTACTCCAACAACTTCGCCGCCGTCAACACCAACTCTCTCCCCCTCTATGCAGCGGTGTAATACCTCTATTCCCCGCTGTAATCTTGACTTAAACATGGTGCTCAACTCTATATATTATTTCCCAATGATATTTGGCTATCCTATGATGTTTGAGTAGATCTCTTTTGTCCTATGGGTTAATGTGGTATGATGTTATGGATGTGAGTTGTATGTTGATATGGTGTTGTCCTATGGTGCCCTCCGTGTCACGCAAACGTGAGGGATCCCCGCTATAGGGTGTTGCAATATGTTCATGATTTGCCTATGGTGGGTTGCGTGAGTGACAGAAGCACAAACCCGAGTAGGTGGGTTGTTGCGTATGGGAGTAAAGGGGACTTGATACTTAATGCTATGGTTGGGTTTTACCTTAATGAACTTTGGTAGTTGCGGATGCTTGCTAGAGTTCCAATCATAAGTGCATATGATCCAAGTACGGAAAGTGTGTTAGCGTATGCCTCTCCCTCATAGCATATAACAAGTATCTATCATATTATATTCAATTGCCTAGGGACAATCTTTCTCTTGTGTTACAAAAAGCTTTCTACTAAGTTATTTAGTTTATTGTTCTTTTATTAAAACAGCACCTAACTTTTATTTCCACGTTCTTTATTATCTTGCAAAGTACTTCTAGTTTTATTCCCGCAAAGTAGTTTTATAGTTGTTCTAGGTAAAGCAAGCATTAGTGTGCGTAGAGTTGTATCGGTGGTCGATAGAACTTGAGGGAATATTTGTTCTACCTTTAGCTCCTCGTTGGGTTCGACACTCTTACTTATCGAAAAAGGTTACAAATGACCCCCTACACTTGTGGGTTCTCATTAGGCCAACTAGATCGATTTTTCTTGCCATGGGAAGACGTGCTTTGTGATGGGTTCGATCTTGCGGTGTGCACTCCCAATGACAGAAGGGGCAGCGAGGCACGCATGTATCGTTGCTATTAAGGATAACAAGATGGGGTCTATTCCTACATGAATAGATCTTGTCTACATCATGTCATCATTATTATTGCATTACTCCGTTTCTCCATGAACTTAATACACTAGATGCATGCTGGATAGCAGTCGATATGTGGAGTAATAGTAGTAGATGCAGAATCGTTTTGGTCTACTAATCTTGGACGTGATGCCTATATATTGATCATTGCCTTGGATATCGTCATGATTATTTGATCTTCTATCAATTGCCCAACAGTAATTTGTTTACCTATCATGTGCTATACTCATGAGAGAAGCCACTAGTGAAATCTACGGCCCCGGGGTCTACCCTTTTAATATTTTGCTTTCCGATCTATCTTTTTCCGCGTTTGTTTTCAGATATATTATTCCAAAAACCCAAAAATACCTTGCTGCACTTTTTATTTGCATCTTTTATTTCGTGTTCTTGTGCGATCTATTTACCCAATCCCATACAAACCAATCTATCTTTTTACCGTGGAGAGATTGACAACCTCTCTTACGCGTCGGGTTGCAAGTATTTGTTCTTTGTGTGCAGGTACCATTTACATAGTGTTGCTTGGTTCTCCTATTGGTTCGATAACCTTGGTTTCATAACTGAGGGACATACTTACCGTAGCTGTGTTGCATCATCCCTTCCTCTTTGGGGAAATACCGACGCAGTCTCAAGCCATGTCAAAGGAATTTTTGGCGTCGTTGCCGGGAAGACATCATCAACATCTATCAGCTTCCTAATCACAAATCTCATCTCCTTGCAATTTATATTATTTGCCATTTTCCTCTCGTTTTCCTCTCCCCCACTTCACAAAAAAATTCTGTTTTTATTCGCCCTCTTTTTCGTTTGCCTTTTTCTCGTCACATCTCTTGTTTGCTTCCAATCTTGTTTGCGTAGTCACGATGACTCAAGAAAATACCAAATTGTGTGATTTTCCAATACCAATAATAATGATTTTATTAGTACTCCAATTGCTCCTCCCTCCACTAGTGCGGAGTCTTGTGCTATTAATGCTGCTTTGTTGAATCTTGTCTTGAAAGATCAATTTTCCGATACTCCTAATGAGGATGTCGCGTCCCATCTAAACACATTCGTAGAATTGTGTGATATGCAAAAGAGAAAAAGATGTGGACAATGATATAGTGAAGTTGAAATTATTTCCTTTCTCCTTGCGGGATCATGCAAAAATTTGGTTTTCTTCTTTGCCTCGCAATAGTATCGATTCTTGGGATAAGTGCAAGGATGATTTTATTACTAAGTATTTTTGGCCCGCGAAAATTATTTCCCTTAGAACTCAAATCATGAATTTTAAGCAACTTGAGCATGAACATACAATTTTTTTATGCACAATCTTGGGAAATAATGAAATTGATGCTAAGAAATTGTCCTACTCATGGTTTAAAACTTTGGATGATCATACAAATTTTTTATGCGGGATTGAATTTTGTCTCTAGAAATCTTTTAGATTCCGCCGCAGGTGGTACTTTTATGGAAATTACTTTGGGTGAAGCTACTAAATTGATAGATAATATTATGGCAAATTATTCACAATGGCATACTGAAAGAGCACCTACTAGTAAAAAAGTTAATTCGGTTGAAGAAATTAGTACTTTGAGTGAAAAAGTTGATGCTCTTATGAAGTTGGTTGCTAGTCAAAATGCTCCTATTGATCTTAATGATGTGCCTTTGTCTACTTTTATTGATCAAAATATTGATTCCGTAGATGCGAATTTCATCTCGAGAAACAATTTTAATAACAATGCTTATAGAGGTAATGTTAATCCTAGGCCTTTTCCTGGAAATTCCTCTAATAATTCTGGTAATCACTATGGTAATTCTTCTTACAATAAAAATAGGAACCACTCTGATCTTGAGAGTAATATTAAAGAATTTATCAATGCTCAAAAAGTTTTCCATAGTACGATAGAAGAAAAGTTGAATAAGATTGATGATATGTCTAGAAGCATTGATAGAATTTCCCATGATGTAGAAAATCTCAAGTTGAAAGCTTTTGCACCTAAAATTGATAAATAAATTAAAGCTTTATATGTTTCTATGGATGGAAGTAAGAAAAGAACCGCTATGCTTAGATCTAAAAGAGATTTTTTAGAAAAAGTGTTTTCTAGTGATTGCTTTCATAAAAATGATGAAGATCTTAAAGTGATTGGTGTTTCTTCTATTGATTCCTTGTTTATTAATATTAAAATTGATGATAAAGGGACTGAAGAAGAGTCAACCTTAGTTAGAAGGCGTCCCAATGATTTGGAGGGTGAAAATCTTGATGAAAAAATTGATGAAAGTGGTTTGGAGAGGTCAAAATTTAACTAGTGATGTGCCCACTATTTTGGATTGCAAAGACTTTAATTATGATAGTTGCTATTTGATTTAATGTATTTCTTTGTTACAATCCATGATAAATTCACCCCATGCTTATGAACAAAATAAAGCTTTTACTGAACATATTGTTGATGCCATGATGGAATCTTTTGATGAAAAGTTGGAGTTAGAGATTTAAATTGCTAGAAAATTACATGATTAGTGGGAACCTACCATTAAAGTCAAGATTAAAAATTATGAGTGCTTTGATTTATGTGATTTGGGTGCTAGTGTTTCCACAATTCCGAAATCTCTATGTGATGTGCTTGGTCTTACCAATATTGAAGAATGTTCCCTCAATTTGCACTTGGCGGATTCTACTATTAAAAAGCCTTTGGGAAGAATTAATGATGTTCTTATTCTTGCAAATAGTAACTATGTGCCCATAGATTTTATTGTTCTTGATATTGATTGCAATCCGTCTTGTCCCATTATACTTGGTAGACCGTTTTTGCGCACTATAGGTGCCGTGATTGATATGAAAGAAGGCAATATTAAATTTCAGTTTCCACTAAGAAAGGGTATGGAACACTTCCATAAAACAACAATTAATCCACCACATGAACCAATCATGAGAGCATCCTATGGAGCAAAAACTAAAGATGACAACACTTGAATCTATGCATTATGCCTAGCTAGGGGCATAAAATGATAGCGCCTATTGGGAGGCAACCCAATGAATAAATTTATTTTTACTTTTTTACTTTTTGTTCTTGAGTGTTGACACAATTATGCTACTGTTATGATTGTGTTTTTATGTTTTAATTAGTGTTTGTGCCAAGTAAAGCCTTTAGGATGACTCACAAGATGAGTAGAAACGATGCTGAATCTGAAACAGAAACTTTGACAACAGTGCAGGAATTTTCGTTTTTTACTGATCTGAAATTTTAACACAGTATTTCTATACAAATTCTTTACGTTGTCCTAATTGTTCAGAATTTTTAGAGTTACATAAGTATGGTTAGAATACAGATTACTACAGATTGTTCTGTTTTTGACAGATTCTGTTTTCGTTGCATTATGTGCTTATTTTGATGAATCTATGGTTTGTATTGGAGGGTATAAGCCATGGTAAAGTTAGAATACAGTAGGTATAATGCAATAATAAAATATGAATGGGTTTTCAACAGTACTTAGAGTGGTGATTTGCTTTATTATACTAACGGATCTCATGAAGGTTTTGTTAAGTTTTGTGTGATTGAAGTTTTCAAGTTTTAGGTGAGATCACGATGGATGAAGGAATAAGGCCTGAAAATAGCCTAAGCTTGGGGATGCCCATGGCACCCCAATAGAATATTTAAATAGAAACAAGCAACTAAGCTTGGGGATGCCCCGAGTGGCATCCCCTCTTTCTTCTAACGACCATCTGTATTTTACTGGGAGCTATATTTTTATTCGTCACATATCATGAGTTTTGCTTGGAGCGTCTTGTATTATATGAGTCTTTGCTTGATTTGATTTTTAGTTTTTCACAAGTATCCTTGATGGACACACCTATTTGAGAGAGCCAAAATTATTCTATGATTTGTTAGAATTGCTCTATATGCTTCACTTAAATTTTTTGAGCTATGGAATTGCTCTAGTGCTTCACTTATATCTTTTTGAGCATGGTGTGCTTTAATTTTTTTTGAAGAAATAATCTCATGCTTCACTTAGATTAATTTGAGAGTTAGTAAATTTTGAAGAAATTCTCTCATGCTTCACTTATATTATTTTGAGAGATGAAATTTTTATGCTCATGTTCTTCACTTAAATATATTTGAGCTTGTCAAAAGCAATGGCAATATATGAAACTAGTCCCAAAGTCATAGATATTCAAGAGGGGTATAATAAAAACTTTCATTAAGATCATTGGACAAATTAAACTTGATTCTTGTAATAGTTTTGAGACATGATGATAGTAATATGTGAGTCATGTTGGTGAGTAATTATGCTTTAGTAAGAATATTGGTGTTAAGGTTTGTGATTCCCTATGAAAGCATGAAAGTTAATAGTTATGCAATGAAATTACATCCTACTTGTGGTGCATTATTCGGTGTTAGTTATGCTTAATGCACGTTTATGTGAATTTTCGTTTCTTGGTTGGTTGCTTCTCAATCTATTTGCTAGCCTCCACTTGTACTAAGTAGAAATACTACTTGTGCATCCAAAATCCTTAAACCCAGTTTTACCATATGAGTCCACCATACCTACCTATATGCAGTATTTCCGTGCCGTTCAAAGCAAATTTGTATGTGCCATCTCTAATTTTCAAAATGAATTTCCTTTTTGTGTGCTCGTACCGCTCATGAAGCGGTAGGGGTGTCCAATATTTTTCCATGCTAGATGTGTTATTCTCAAGATGAGTGTTTATTCACTTGTCATTGCACGAGAGTATGGCGGTAATAGGGATGCCCAGTCCTGAAATGAAAACGAAATTTACTTTATGTTGTCAAATAATAAATTCCTTTGGAAAGTGTTGGTATGGAAGGCAACCGTGGATACAGCTAGCCATGGATTGTGAAAGAATGGTGGAAAAAGGAATAAACTTTATTTTATGTTTGGGAACTGCCTATGATGTATTTAGCATGGAAAGTATTGAGAACTACTCGGTTGTTTTCGTTGACAGGAAAGGCATGCCACCCAAAATATTTTTCTCTCTCAATTTAAGCTTTGAGCTCTGGCACCTCTACAAATCCCTACTTCCCTCTACGTAGGGCCTATCTATTTACTTTATGCAATTTTTATTTTTAATTTGAGTCTCCATCTTCTCTTATAAAGCACCAACTAGGGGGCACTATGATCATACTTGTGCATTGGGTGTAGCAAATATGTGAGTGTGTTTCATGAATGGATCAATGATTGAGCATGATGGGCTAGGGATAACTTTCTTTAGTGTTGATATTTTGAAAGACATGGTTGCTTGTTGGTATGCTTGAGTATTAAAGTCTTCATGTCAAAACTAGACTATTGCTTTGAACCATCTAAAAAGTCCAAATGTCCATGCCACCAAAGAAAAGCATATGTGATAAACATGTTAGGCAGCATTCCACATCAAAAATTCTGTTTTTATCATTTACCTACTCGAGGACGAGTAGGAATTAAGCTTGGGGATGCTGATACGTCTCCAACGTATCTATAATTTTTTATTGTTCCATGTTGTTATATTATCATTCTTGGATGTTTTATAATCATTTTATAGCAACTTTATATCATTTTTTGGGACTAACCTATTGACATAGTGCCCAATGCCAGTTGCTGTTTTTTTTTGCTTGTTTTTTACTTCGCAGAATATCAGTACAAAACGGAGTCCAATTTCCACGAAACTTTTTGGAGATTTTTTATGGACCAGGAGACAACCAGTGAGCCAAAGAAGCAACTGGGAGGAGGCCCGTGTGGCCCACGATACACTAGGGCGCGCCAGAAGCCCCCAGGGCGCCCTGATGTATCGTGGGGCCCACGGAGGTCCTTTCCACCGCCACTCAGCACTATAAATTCTCAGAAATTCCAGAAACCCTAGAGGAGTCGAC
The DNA here is from genome assembly GCA_039707655.1 of Elymus sibiricus. Lineage (NCBI taxonomy): Eukaryota > Viridiplantae > Streptophyta > Magnoliopsida > Poales > Poaceae > Elymus > Elymus sibiricus. Next base: position 139,125,214 of record CM077665.1, on the reverse strand, counting down.
GAAACACAATTCCAACCGCCGCAAGTTCCAGAGCCACGAGATCCAATCTAACACCATCAAAGAGGGGTTCATCATCCTCATTGGTGCCTCTCCGATGATGCGTGAGTAGTCCACCATAGACCTACGGGGCCGTAGGCAGTAGCTAGATGGCTTTCTCTCTCTCTTTTGATTCTCAATACAATGGTCTCTTGGAGATCTATTTGATGTAATGACTTTTTGCGGTGTGTTTGTTGGGATTCGATGAAGTTTGAGTTCATGATCAGTTTCTATCCATGAATATTATTTGAGTCTTCTTTGATCTCTTATATGCATGATTATTTATAGCCTCGTATTTCTTCTTCGAATCTTTAGTTTAGTTAGGCCAACTAGATCGATTTTTCTTGCCATGGGAAGAGGTGCTTTGTGATGGGTTCGATCTTGCAGTGTCCTCTCCCAGTGACAGAAGGGGCAGCGAGGCACGCATGTATCGTTGCTATTAAGGATAACAAGATGGGGTATGTTCATACATGAATAGATCTTGTCTACATCATGTCATCGTTCTTATTGCATTACTCCGTTTCTCCATGAACTTAATACACTAGATGCATGCTGGATAGCGGTGGATGTGTGGAGTAATAGTAGTAGATGCAGAATCGTTTCGGTCTACTAATCTTGGAAGCGATGCCTATATATTGATCATCGCCTTGGATATCGTCATGATTATTTGATCTTCTATCAATTGCCCAACAGTAATTTGTTTACCCACCGTGTGCTATACTCATGAGAGAAACCACTGGTGAAATCTACGGCCCCCGGGTCTACCCTTTTAATATTTTGCTTTCCGATCAATCTTTTTCCACGTTTGTTTTCAGATCTATTATTCCAAAAACCCAAAAATATCTTGCTGCACTTTTTATTTGCATCTTTTATTTTGTGTGCTTGTGCGATCTATTTATCCAATCTCATACAAACCGATCTATCTTTTTACCGTGGAGAGATTGACAACCTCTGTTACGCGTCGGGTTGCAAGTATTTGTTCTTGGTGTGCAGGTACCGTTTACATAGTGTTGCTTGGTTCTCCTACTAGTTCGATAACCTTGGTTTCATAACTCAGGGAAATACTTACCGTAGTTGTGTTGCATCATCCCTTCTTCTCTGGGGAAATACCGACGCAATCTGAAGCCACGTCAATGTGTATGTTGTTGCTTCTCTTAGTGGTGTCGTGTGAACGTCGACTACACGACACTTCACCATGTTATGGGCCTAAGGAAAGGCATTGTGGAGTAACAAGTATATGATGGGTTGCGAGAGTGACAGAAGCTTAAACCCCAGTTTTTGCGTTGCTTTATAAGGGGTTGATTTGGATCCACACGTTTCATGCTATGGTTAGATTTATCTTGATTCTTCTTTCGTAGTTTTGGATGCTTTTGAGAGGGGGTAATAATAAGTAGGTTGTTTGTTCAAGTAAGAACATAACCTTAGCACCGGTCCACCCACATATCAAATTATCAAAGTAACGAACGCGAATCAACTCAACATGATGAACATGACTAGATAGAAATTCCCATGTGTCCTCGGGAGCGCTTGCTTAATAAAAGAGTACTTTCCGTCCTGTCCTTTGCTACAAAAAGGATTGAGCTACCTTGTTGCACCTTTGTTACTATTGCTACTTGTCACTTGTTATGAATTACCTTGCTGCGAAACTATCTATCATTGCTACTTACATCACTTGCAGAGGATACCTTGCTGAAAACTGCTTATCATTTCCTTCTGCTCCTTGTTGGGTTTGACACTCTTACTTATCGAAAGGACTACGATTGATCCCCTATACTTGTCGGTCATCAAGATTATTTTCTGGCGCCGTTTCCAGGGAGTGAAGCGCCTATGGTAAGTGGAACTTGGTAAGGAAATATTTTAGATACGTGCTGAAATTTACTATTGCTTGTTACTATGGACGGTCACCCTTTGAGTGGCTTGTTTGGGGCATCTTCGCCTCGAATAGGAGTTGAAAAAGTTGCATCTCAACCCAATGAACCTACTGAAAATATTTTTATGAGATTCCATTGGGTATGTTAGAGAAAGTGCTGGGTAAATCCTTATGACAGTACAACTCATCTTGATTACCACTTGATATATGTAGATGATATTTGTGGATTGTTTAAGCTTGCGGGTTTATCTGGAGACAAAGTTAAGAAGAAAGTTTTCCCTTTATCTTTGGAGGGAAAGACACTAATGTGGTATAGGCTATTGGATGATATTGGATCATGGGACTAGAATCGCTTGAAGCTGGAATTTCATCAGAAGTTTTATCCTATGCATCTAGTCCATCGTGATCAGAACTTTATATATAATTGCTAGCCTCGTTAGGGAGGAAGCATCGCTCAAGCTCGGGGGAGGCTTAATTCTATGATGCACACTTGCTCCAATCATGATCTCTCGAGGGAAATGATTATACAAATTTTTATGCTTGGCTTTCTCATGATGATCAATTACTACTTGATTCGTCTTGTACTGGTTCCTACATTAAGAGAACTATTGAATTCAAATGGGATCTTCTGGAAAGAATTAAACGCAAGTCGGAAGATTGGGATTTCGACAAAGGTAAAGATTCAGGTATAAAGCTTAAGTTTGATTGTGTTAAATCTTTGATGGAAACTGATAATTTCCATGAGTTTAGCAATAAATATGGGCTTGACTCTGAGATAGGAGCTTCTTTCTATGAATCATTTGTTACTCATGTTGATCTCTCTAAGGAGAAGTGGTTTAAATATCATCCACCCATTGAAAAATCATTAGAGGAACCTGTTAAAGTTAAAGAGGAAAACATTGTTTATCAAATTGATCTAGTTGTGCCTACCGCTTACACTGAGAAACCCCCTTTTCCTGTTAGGATTAAGGAACATGCTAAAGCTACAACTGTGGTTAATAAAAGTTATATTAGAACACCTAAACCCTCTGAACAAATAAATGTTGAGACTAATATTGCAATAGTTAAGGATCTCCTAGCTGATAATATTGATGGACAGGTTATTTATTTCTGTGATGAAGCTGCTAGAATTGCAAAACTTGTTAGAAACAAGCAGGATGAGCTAGATAAAAACAAACCTATTACTGGCATGCCTGTTGTTTCTGTTAAAATAGGAGATCATTGTTATCATGGCTTATGTGACATCGGTGAGAGTGTTAGTGCAATACCTGTTACCTTATACCAAGAGATTATGAATGACATAGCATCCTCCGAGATTGAAGATATTGATGTCACTATTAAACTTGCAAATAGAGACACCATCGCACCACTTGGGATTGTTAGAGATGTTGAGGTCTTGTGTGGAAAAGTAAAGTACCCCACGGATTTCCTAGTACTTGGTTCACAACAAGATAGCTTTTGTCCCATTATATTTGGTAGACCTTTCTTGAATACTGTTAATGCTGAAATTAATTGTGTTACTGAGAAGGTCAAGGTTAGTTTTGGCGACGAGTCTCATGAATTTAATTTCTCTAACTTCGGCAGAAAACAATATGAAAAAGAATTGTCTAGTAAGGATGAAATAATTGGTCTTGCTTCTATTGTCGTGCCTCCTACTGATCCACTAGAACAATATTTGCTAGATCATGAGAATGATATGCATATTAACGAAAAAAACGAGATAGATGATGTATTTCTTAGACAAACACCTTTCTTAAACACAACTTGCCTGTTGATATTTTAGGGGATCCTCCTCCACCCAAAGGAGATCCCGTGTTTGAGTTAAAGACATTACCTGATACTTTGAAATATGCTTATCTTGGTGAAAAGAAGATATATCCTGTTAGTATTTGTGCTAACCTTTCAGAGCATGAAGAGAAGAGATTACTTAAAACTCTGAAGAAGCACATGGCTGCTATTGGATATACTCTTGATGATCTTAAGGGCATAGTCCCACTCTATGTCAGCACAAGATTAATATGGAACTTGATGCTAAACCTACCGTTGATCACCAACACTACTTAAATCCTAAGATGAAGGAATTAGTAAGAACTAAAATACTAAAGCTTCTGGAGGCAGGTATAATTTATCCCATTGCTGATAGTAGATGGGTAAGTCCTGTTCATTGCGTTCCTAAGAAAGGAGGTATAAATGTTGTTCCTAATGATAAAAATGAACTTATCCCACAGAGAATCGTAACTGTAAGTGCATCTAGTGCCCCTTAGTGATTTTGGTGTATTGAAGACTTATAGGTTAAGAGACTGATGCGTTTGTAAGTGTACACAGGCTTTATAAGTCGCTGAGGAGTTTGATACATCCGGAGATTATCGACCCCTAAAAATGTATGTCTTCAACTGAAGACTTTGGTGAAGACTTTGCTGAAGACTTTGGTATTCCCTGAAGACTTTGAAAAAGAAGAAGTTGGTGTGACCTTGAAGATATGAACGAGGACTATGAAGCGTGAAGACTTTTGTTTTTATAGTTTCATTTCCTTTCTTTGAGTCATAGGAAACACCGTACTGGTAAAGGGGGCCGAGGTAATACTAAGGAAAATTTCCAACTGATGCTCAACTCAAAAGCCTCAACCTATCCAATCCTTCGAGTGAAGCCTTTGGAAATCTCTTGCAGTTCAGTCAAGTTCTTCAATGACAGAGACGATGATCTTCTGGTCTCTGAGGAAATTGGTCTGACTGAGGAGTTAGGATTTCGACAGTGCGAATTGCCTACAAGTGAGGAACATGATAAGCCTGAGGACTTTCATAGTTCGAAATTCCGACCGTTGCTGTGCTAAGCGCCAGCTATCCCCAATCATCCTATCCACATAACGGTCATATCATTGGGGGCATTTATGTCTTATCATGTCAGGTTGCACCCTGGCTATAAATAGCCACCCCCCACAACCACTACTTGGTTGGCTGCTCCGAGAGAGAACTGACACTTGTCATTTGAGAGCATCCCATTCCTCGAGGACTTTGAGCGAAAATCATCAGTGAGGAAAAACCCCAAAACCAAACCACCAACCCAAAGTGATTGAGCATCACTGAAGAAATTGTTCCTGTGTGGAACCGATGCTTGTTACCTTTGAAGACTGTGTATCTTCCAGACGGTTAGGCGTCATGGTCTAGTGCATCCTGCAGTCAATTGGGGATCACGAAGTGACCTTGGTCTAGAGCATCCAGCAGTCAATTGTGGATCGCCGGGTGACCAGTTTGTGAGGGTTTTGGAAGTCTACCCTGAAGACTTACCACGAGTGTTGGGCGAGGTCTGTGTGACCTTAGCTCAAGGAGAATACGGTAAGGACTGTGTGTCCTGGGGCTGTGTGTCCTCTGGTTTAAATACCAGGCCACTCCAAACCAGACGTACGACTGTCACAGCAGTTGGAACTGGGTCATCAAACCATTGTCTTCATCAAGCTACCTGGTTCCATTTCCTCAACCCTTTCATTTCCTCGTATACTTGTTGATGAAATTGATCGTTACTGTTTGAAGAATGAATGAAGACTTTCTCAATTTCCTCACCTCAAATTCTTCAAGCTACCTTGTTCTTCACCTTCTTATCCTGTATCACGCTACCTGTAATCTGTGCATGCTTTATTTCATCATGATGTCTATGCGATCGCTATGCTTCGTATGCACTTGAGTAATTATTCCGCTGCTAGTTATTCATCACATTTCAAATTCCTCAAGTTGAAATTCCTCAGTGATGAATTTGTAAAAATCGCCTATTCACCCCCCCTCTAGTTGATATAACGCACTTTCAATTGGTATCAGAGCAAGGTACTCCCTTGTTCTGTGTGATTTTGGTTTAACCACCTGGAGTTCTAGTTATGTCGACTGCAGGTATGATCAAGGTTTCCGCTGGATGTCCTACCTTCGATGGGTCGGATTATCCCTACTGGAAGAACAAGATGCGCATGCATCTTGAGGCTATTGACAACGATCTCTGGTACGTTGTGGACAATGGTGTTCCCTCAGTTACTCCCACGATCAACGCTGCTGATGTGAAGAGATTCAAGCAACTTGATTCACAAGCGAAGAATATCATCTGTGGCCATCTGAGCAAAGGTCAGTATGGCAGAGTGAGTGCTTTGGAGTCTGCTAAGCTTATCTGGGATAGGCTGTCCAAAGTCAACGAAGGTGTTTCCACTCAACGTGACTCCCGTGTTGATGTCCTTCGCAATCTCTTCAACCGCTTCAAAAGACTCGACAATGAAAATGTTCAGCAAACTTTTGATCGCCTCACTGATATCTCCAACGAGCTTCAAGCACTGGGTGCCATAGATATCACTGACCACGAGGTGGTGAAGAAACTGCTAAGATCTCTTGATTCCTCATTCGATACTCTGGCTTTGATGATTCAAGAACGTGGAGACTACAAGTCACTTGATCCTGCTAATATACTTGAGAGACTCAATACTCATGAATTCCAACAAGCTGAGAAGAGAGACCTCTACGGACCAAGCTATGGAAGATCTCGTGCTCTGAAGGAAAAAGCAATTTCCTCATCCGAAGACGAAGATTCTGATAGTAGCCTTGGTGATCCTGAAGAACTGAGTCAGGAGCTGGCAATGCTCGTGAGGAAATTCCAGAAGTTCTCAAGGAGAGGACGATTTGGAAAGTCATCAAAAAGTGGTTTGAGGAAATCAGATTCCTCAAGCGACTACAAGAAGAGAACTTGTCACAAATGCAAGAAGTCTGGTCACTTTATCTCTGACTGTCCTCTCTGGGAAAAAGAATCAAAGAAGAAGAAATACAAGGACTATAGTTCTGATGACTCGAAGAAAAAGAAGAAATCTTCAAAGTCCTCAACTTCAAAGTCCTCATCTTCAAAGTCCTCATCGCACAAGAAGAATGGTTCCAGAAAGGCTCGGGCTTTCATTGGCAAGGAAATGGATTCTGAAGAAGAATCTGAAGAATATGAAGAAGAGGAAGAATCTGAGGTGGAGTCAGAATCAGGTGTTGCTAGCCTTGCTCTCGCTACTGCTTTCATCAGCAAGTCCATCTTCAATGATGAAGAAAATGACTACTCCAACGACTCTGATGTCAGCAATGATGATTACGCTCCCACCTATTGCTTCATGGCAAAAGGTTCCAAGGTACACAAGCATCACTCTTCTTCTGAATCAAGTGAAGGTGAATCTGATGAATATGTGAAACCTAGCTATGCCAAACTTGCTAATATTGCCACTAAGCAACAAAGTGCACTTGAAAAGCTTCAGAAACTGCTAGACAAAAGCGATGATATGTTGAATGAGGAAGTGGATCGGACTCAAACTCTGTTTGATGATCACCTTCAGAGTCATCATAATGCTCTCTTAGTTGACCATGAGAAGCTTTCTTATGAATTTCTTCAAAGAAAGCAAGATCTTGAGAAACTAAGAGTGTCTCATGAGGATCTCCAAAGGGAAAACGATTCCTTACTGGCTCAGTAGATCAGTACCGCTCAGGAAGAATTTGTTCCACCGTGTTTGAAATGCATCGAACGTGAAACTGCTAATTCTTCACCTGAATGTTCAAATGCTTCTATTACTGCAAATTCTTCAACTATCCTCGTGGTCACAAATTCCTCATCTGAGGATACCACAAGTATCACTGACAAAAATGCAGGGTTGAAGGAATTGTATGTGACAGGCATGTACAAAAGTCTCAAAGGGCATCAGACCCTTTGCGATGTGCTCAAAAAGCAGATTCTGAACAGGAACCCTAGGAAAGAGGGTATTGCATTTGAGAGGAAACTCAATGCTGATGGATCCTACTGGACACCTGAGCAGTACCCCAAAACCTCATGGGTTGCTGCAAAAGGACCTCCTGTGGATCCATCCACTTTATCTGGCTTTACTTGTGAAACTTCATATTCCTCTGATGAGTCACTTGACTCCAACTACAAATTCTTCAAAAATCAGAAAGGTGAAGTATTTGCCAGATTTGTTGGAACTAACTGCAGGAACGGTTCACCTATGAGGAAAATCTGGGTTCCTAAGAGCTACTTGGAAAATCTTCAAGTGAATGTCCTCACAACACCACCTATGAAGAAAAGGAACCCCAGATCAAATTCCTCATATGGACAAAAGTCTTCACTTGGACCAAATTCCTCAAATGGTCAAAAGTATCATTCTCGTGCTAATGCATCTGTTTCGCAGGAAAAATCTAAGAGTTCTGAATATGTGCATTATTCTTCAAATCATTATGTTCATAAGTCCTCGAAGAATTTCTCTGCTTATTCATATGAGTACTCTAACCCTAGTCCTGTGAAACGGAGTGCACTAGCTTCAATGCCTCCCTTCTCATATGGAGCTCGCAGAATAATGAACTCTTTGCCACCCCTCCAGATGTGGGTGGTGAAGAAATTGAACTAACTTCTTATGCAGGGTCAGGTCTCCAGACGAACTGTAACGTCTGATGAATTTGCTAGAGACCCGAGGAAATGCTTGAAAGGACGCAAGCTAATCATGCAGAAATGAATTCCTCATTTCTCACGTCCTCACACTGCTTTACTTACTATGTTGTGTGATGAAATTCTGCCTGATGAATTTGATGTCATATTCTTCAACTCTGAAGCATATGAGTTCGTAAGTTGTACTAATTCATCTGCAGGATGAAACTCCAAAAGCTAGTGAGTGGGTCCTCGATAGTGGATGCACCAACCACATGACTGGTGACAAGAGTCTACTGATGAATATGCCACTTGCCCCATCTCATCTGAAGCATATCACCTACGCTGACAAAGGAAAAAAGCAAGGTATTGGGTCTAGGTAAGGTTGCAATCTCCAAGGACCGACACATGGACAAGGTGATGCTTGTCGAATCCCTCGGGTTCAACCTCATGTCTGTCTCAATGCTTTGTGATCTTGATATGGTTGTCATCTTTGGAAAATATCGTTGTGTTGTCATCATGGAATCTGACCATTCCAAAGTCTTCGAAGGCTTTAGGAGAGGAGACTTGTATATTGTTTATTTCTCTACAGGTCCTCAGCCTGCCACGTGCCTACTTGCAAAGTCCTCAGAAGGCTGGCTATGGCATCGGCGACTTGGACATGCTGGTATGAGAAACTTGCACACGCTCATGAAGAAAAAGCACGTCATTGGCATTGAAGGTGTCAAATTCCTCAAGGATCACCTCTGTGGTGCTTGTGAGTCTGGGAAGATGACCAAATCCAAGCATCCCTCGAAGACAATCATGACCACAACTCGACCTTTTGAATTGCTTCACATGGACCTCTTTGGCCCCACTCATTATTCCACACTAACAAATTCTTCAAGTTTGTATGGCTTTGTCATTTTTGATGATTACTCTCACTACACTTGGGTGCATATTATTCTGTACAAGTCTGAAGTGCAGGATGTCTTCAGACGATTTGCTTCAAGAGCCTCAACAAACTTCGGCGTCAAGATCAAGCATAATGGGACTGAGTTCAAGAACACCAATCTTGATGAATATCTTGATGAACTTGGTATTACTCATGAGCTATCTGCCCCATATACTCCTCAGCAGAACGGCGTCGTGGAGTGCAAGAACAGGACTCTTGTTGAGATGGCTCGCACCATGATTGATGAATACAAGACTCCTCGTCTCTTCTGGCCTGAGGCAATTGATACAGCATGCCACATCATTAACAGGGTATATCTTCACAAATTCTTCAAGAAGACATCATATGAACTCATGACTGGCAAGAAACCCAATGTAAGTTATCTCAAAGTCTTCGGTGCAAAATGCTGGATAAGAGATTCTCACCACAGTTCTAAATTTGCACCGAAAGCACATGAAGGTTTTATGCTTGGTTATGGAAAGGACTCGCACACCTACAGAGTCTTCAACACCTACCATCAAAAGGTTGTTGAAACTGTAGATGTGCGGTTCGATGAAACTAACGGCTCGCAAAGAGAGCACCTGCCTTCTGTGCTAGATGAAAAGTCTCCTGAGGAATCCATTAAGTTGAAGGCTACTGAGGATGTAGTACCCACTGAAGAAAATCCTCAACCTACTGAGGAAGTCATTCCAACCAATGAAGACTTTCATGCTGATACACCTGAAGAAAATGGTGCTGAAGAAAATCCTCAGCCACGTCAACCTGCTCATCCGAGAGTTGCAAATGAAGTGCAGATTGACAAAATCATCGACAACATCAATGCACCAGGTCCTCTCACTCGCTCAAGAGCTTCACATTTGACTAACTTTTGTGGGCATTTTGCTTTTGTCTCTATTATAGAGCCCACCAAAGTTGATGAAGCTTTCAAGGAGCCTGAGTGGATTCAAGCTATGCAAGAGGAATTGCATCAATTCAAGCTCAACAACGTGTGGGAACTTGTCAAGAGGCCAGATCCTCGCAAGCATAACATGCATGAATGCAAAGGCGTCAAAACTCCAATGCCTTCAAAAGGCCACCTCTGCACTGACGAAAATGGTAAAGATTTCGATCAGAAGGTATACCGCTTCATGATTGGCTCTTTATTGTATCTATGTTCATCTAGGCCTGATATTATGCTGAGTGTTTGCATGTATGCCCGATTCCAAGCAACACCGAAGGAATCACACCATAAGGCTGTGAAACATATTCTTCGATACTTAGCTCACACACCAACGCTTGGATTATGGTATCCCAAGGGCTCAAATCTTCACCTCTTCGGATACTCAGATGCTGACTATGCTGGAGATCGTGTGGATCGCAAGACAACCTCAGGCACATGTCATTTCCTCGGACGATCCTTAGTCTGTTGGTCCTCGAAGAAGCAGAACTGCGTGTCACTTTCTACTGCTGAAGCTGAGTACATTGCTGCTGGTTCATGCTACGCTCAGTTGCTGTGGATGAAGCAAACCCTCAAGGACTATGGCATCAAGGTGAAGAATGTGCCTCTCTACTGCGACAATGACAGCGCTATCAAGATTGCTAACAACCCAGTTCAGCACTCCAAGACCAAGCACATCCAGATTCGTCATCATTTTCTTCGAGATCATGTACTCAAGGGCGACATCTCCATCGACCACATCCCCACTGAAGAACAACTGGCCGATATCTTCACTAAGCCCTTGGATGAAAAGAGATTTTGCAAGTTGCGGTGTGAGCTAAATATCTTAGAATCTTCGAATGTTCTTTGAAAAGACACACATCCTAACACTCATGCAAAATTGATGACTTTGAGGTGCAACACACGAAGTAACGTTTTTCTTCAATCAATGAAGAATAACTCTCTAAGTGTGAAGAAATTAATGAAGAAATTGATTCTCAGAACCCTACGACAATTGTACGCGGTATCTGAAATCATCATTCTTATACGGTGGGTCACGCCACCAACAATAGTTGAAATTCTTCAAAGTTGAGTTTTTCATCATTTTGCAAAGTCTTCAAATTTTCAAATTCCTCAAGTTTGCAAATTCCTCAACTTTTCAAATTCTTCAAACTATGAAACTGATGTTCTTCATTGACTATATATATATATATATATATATATATATATATATATATATATATATATATATATATATTTGAGTTTTCAATGTCCTCAACAGCATTCACTTATTGCTAATTCTTCAAGTTGATTTTCATCTAAGTGAATGTGATCGGACCCGTTCCCCCTCTATGCTAAACTCAACCAAGTTTGTTCACAAATTCTTCATATGCGTTCTACTTTGAAACTCGTTCAAAGTCTTCACTGTATCCTTGACAGCTGAAGAATTTGCGAACGGAAACTTTAAAATTTTCACTATCAAATTTTTCGGCGCTTCCCGCTCAAACAGTTCTGATTCCCACGACTGGATAAGCCACGATCCCCCACTCAGAACGTGGGTGACACATGTCGCATGGAGAGCAAGGGTCAGGGGCAATCTGGTCCAAAATCTTCGGGCCGATTCGTTTTTACTGCCACTATATATACCCCCTTCCCTTCATTGTGCTTGAGTTACTCCTCACTCCCATCTCTCCCGAGCTCAAACCTAGCGCCGCCGCTAAAATCATCGCCGCCGGAGAGGAAGAGCTTCACTGCCTTGACCTCGCCGTCGCCGTACTCGCATCGGCCGCGGAAGTCTTCACCCCGCCGCCGCTGTAGCTGTCTCCCTCTGCCAAGCTAGGGTGCGGGAGATCTGGACGGACGAACTTCCCCGATTTCATCTCTCTGTTTGTCGTGTTCTTCATCAGGGTAAATAAAATCTAATTTTACTGCCCTTGTTTGATCTTCATATCTTCCACAAAATCTTCAAAAGTGTTTATTCTTCAAGAATCGTCTTCTTAAGCACCTTACATGTTTCAATCCCTTGATGTTTTTTCCTAAGTTATGATTTTCTTCAAGATTCCTCAATCGTGTGGATCAACATATTCACACAACTCTGGAACCTAAGACAAAGAACACTTAGTGAAATTCCTCAAGACATCTATGGTCAAAATCCTCAACTTGATGTATTTTGAAAAATTTCTGAGAACGCATATGACCTCTTCAAATTCCTCGCACCTATACTCTGTTCACAGGTACAAAATGTCTGCTGATGAATCACTAGGTTCTCATCAACTTAACTCATTTGCAGCGTTTCTTGAGGAAAAACTGTATACATCTTCAGAATCATCAAGAGTTCAAAGTCATCAAGTGAAGAAAATGGCAGATGGTAAAAGACCTCAGAAGGGTGGAAAGAAGGCTGAACAGAACACTGCTTTTGAGATACCTGAGCCTCTATATGCCGGTTACTGTACTCCAGATGAGGCCATTCATGGCAAAGAGACAAAAGAGCAGAGGAAAATCAGGATTCAGAGGATTGAACGGAGGTGGGTGAAGGAGTGGAGAGACTATCGCTATGTCACTCCCAAGTACATGACGAAATTCGCCCTCAAACCTCCTTGCAAAAGGGCTCCTCCTGCTGATGATCAAGAAGTCGATCCCACTAGCATTGCTCGTGCTGAAGACTTTCCAGCTGAATGGGCAAAGCATCAACAAAAACTTCAGAGAACTGCCAAAGCTGCAGTGAAGAAATTCAATGAAGATTCTGCTACTGCTGCCTCTACCGGAGCCTCTGATAGTACTCTGAAGAAATCGATGGTGAAGAAGTCTGCAGTGAAGTCGAAAACCTCAACTTCAAAGTCCTCACTGCAGAATCCTCATGCAAATTCTTCAAAGGCCACTGCAATGCCTTCAATAGCTGCACAATCATCAGCTGCTGCCGCAAAATCCTCAACACCTGTAAATCTTGCAACATGTTAAAGGAATACTGGCTTCTCAATTGCTTCAGGGGGCTCTGCAAGTTCCTCAGCCCAAGCACAGTCTTCAACAAGCCCTACTTTGATGAAGATAAAGAGAACTGCTAGACGAGGTCAGAGACCAAGTCCTCACAAGAGCCAAGCTATTGTGAATGTACCCTCAGGATCTGAGGATGATGATGAGGCTACTAATGAAGAATTGGAAGAAATCATCAGAAACAGTCAGCAGAGAGCTGCAGTAGCCAAGGGCAGCTCTGTTCCTCTCATGCTGGATCCTAAGATGATCCTCAATTTCATCGACATATGGCATGAGGATCCCAGCACACCACTTTCCTCACTGAACCTACCTCTTGGTGTGGACCATGTCCTCACACACTTCATAGCTGAGGAAAAATGGAAGAGATCAAGCTCAGAGAGCTAAGAGGAGCAGGGCCAGAAAAGAAAAGTTCCTGAGGAACAATGTGATGAATTTGACTCCCAATCAACTCATCACAATTCAGTCTGAGATTCGCTGCCTTACTGAAGAACAAGCAAAGTATGATGCTGAATGGAAGGTCACCAAAGTAAGATTTGTCAGGGCAGCCCAAGCTGCAGTTAAGGAACACAACTCAAGGGTTGCAGCTCAATTGCAACCGCAAATTCCTCAGGCTGAAGAATCTGCTCAGCCTGCTGAAGAAACTGCACGCGCAGCTGAAGAAATTCAGGCTGCTGAAGAACCTGTCAGGGCAACCTCCACTGTTGCGCCTGAAGAAACAGCCAGGCCAGCTGAAACTTTTGCTGCGCCTGATGAAATTGAGACCACTAGGACGACTGCATTAGTCGTGCCTGAAGAAACTGCTCCCCCTTCACCCTCTGCGGAAACTGCAAAATCCTCAAGGGTGAAGAACATCAACCTTCCTTCTGCATCAGAAGCGAAGAAAACAAAGGCAGCAGAGAAGAGAGCTGCTAAGAAAAGAAAAGCATCAACTTCAGATTCCTCAGCTGTGAAGAAGTTGAAGACTATGCCAAGTTCTTCAACTGAGCCCATTGATGCAACCCCAATCTCCTCTGTACCTGCCTATGAGATAATTCCATTTGGTGTTGACTATGACATTCCAAATGATGAAGATGAAGAAGATCATTCTGCTGCTTCCTCAGAGCAGATTGATGAAGAAATTGAGGTGGAAGCAAATGCTTCAACCCTTCTGGTATCATCGCCCCAGCCTCAGTTAACTGCTGAAGAGGCCGGCGTTGAAGAAATGGAAGAGGATGTGGACATTGGAAACACAACTCCTCTTATCAATGATGAATATTGGGAAGCTGCACACCCAAATTCACCAATGACCACTCCCCTCACTCAAATTCCTCAGTCTCCAGCCCAGACTGGAGAAATTCATACAGGATCTGATGACTTGGCTGCACCTGTCCCTGAAGATATTACAGCTGCATCAGCTGAAGAAATTGTTGCTCAAACTACAACTGAGGAAACTGCTATTCAAATTCCTCAATCTGAAGAAGTTCCTCCTATGCCTAAGGAAATTGTGGGCTGCTTCAAGAAAAACCTTCAGCCGAAGCCCAAGATGCCTTTCAAAAGCTCAAAGCGCCCCCAAATTCATCAAGACCAATTTCTTCAACGAGCACATCTTCTTCAATGGGCCAAATCCTTATGACTCTGCAAGGGCTAGTCGCACCAGATTCTGGTCACCCACACAGATGAACTATTATGCATCAGTGTTGTTTGACAAGGAGAAAGTCTTCGAGCATCGGCAAATTCCTCATGCGGACATGGAAACTATCCCATGCTTCACACCGGAGCTCGCAGTCCTTCATGATGCAGGAATTCTTCCATTCTGTGCGGACATATGCGATTGGAATGAAGAGCTGATTCTTCAATTCTATGCCACCTTGCACATCACAGGTGATGCCTCTAATGTCAATTCTTGGGTCTTGGACTGGATGACTGGATCCACTCACTACACTGCTCCAGCCTCTGAACTACTACGGTCAGTCCCAATACCAATTCCCTCAGAAGGAGCAAGATGCCTGTTTGATGAACCTGCTCTGCCCAATCACATGATGCAAGTGTTGATGAAGCCATTGGCTCCTAGACAACCTCAAAGGACTTCCTTCCTTGTGAAGGATTTGCTCTATGTGCCCAGGACAGTCTATCGCATTCTAACCAAAACCCTCAGTCCTCAGAAGGGCCACAACTCTGAAGAAGAAGAAGTGGAGGGAATCATGAAGAACATGCTATTCAACATCATTCATGGGATTCCCATCAATTACCATGATTTCTTCATGAGGACTTTGGCCAATGCTGCTTCAGCCCCGTTTGAATTGAAACCTTACGCTCCCTGGATCATGAAATTCATCAGATCAAGGTCTTCACTTCCATTCAAGGCTGACTTTCAGAATCACTTTGGCTTTCTGCCTCCAATCGAAGTCCTCAAGAGCTCATTTTCTTCAGTTGAGGGAAAAGGCAAAGCTGTCATTGATGAAGGTACTCGTCCATTGGATGGTCAGTTTCACAAAGCTGCATCTTATTCCACCAATGATGACACTGCTACCCAAGATTCTGTTGCAAAAGCCTCAGCGCAAAATCCTCAAGAAACTGCCCCTCGTGTGATGACTGATCGAGAGCTTCTTCTAAGTCTTCATCAGAAGATTGATCGCAATCACAAGTGGGTAAAGCGTCAGTTTGGTTCCCTTCTTCGAGACATGACTGTCACGCACAATTCTGTGAGGAAAAACCACTATTATCTTCATGAAGTCTTCGACCGCACATGGGCCATCCTGTCTCACCTCAAGACTCCTGAAGAACTCAAGGAGATGGAATTTCAGCAGGACTTTGATTGGTTCATCCCTCCAAGGAAGAAATGGAAGAAAGTTCAAGTTCCTCAGCTGGTTACAAGCTCATTTTCTTCATCACGCCAGGCGGATGAAGCCGAGGACATTGACGACACTGCTGCAGGCCCTGCATCAACGATCGACCCCGACAACGCTGGCGCTCCTCCACCACCTTCATGATGAAATTCTTCTGGGGCGTTAGTCCTCCTTTTTCATCCCTTTTGGTCTTCGATGACAAAGGGGGAGAAAATTTGAGTTAGTCTTCAAGCGGGTCTATATATATGGGCTGTTTTTGTTTAAGTTACAACTCTCGCTCTTTTGAAGCTTTTGTTGGTTGAGTTGTAAACTTAAGTCCGATGGTGGTCTGACGTTTTTGAACTACTTTCCGCATGCCTATTTCCTCATGTACCTTAATGCATACATGCTGAATTTCGTCAGACACCATTTTCATCATGCATTTCAAATTCCTCATATCATATGTTAAATGCGTGTATGAATTACAAGATATAGGGGGAGTTCTCCATGTTTTTAACCTGCTATGTGCATTTGCAGTCCAAAGCAAATTCCTCAAATATGCACATCTTCAGGGGGAGTTCTTCTATATCTTGCAATCAAATTCCTCAAACTAAGTACTTACACTTCATATTATTATCCCCGTTGAAAACTTAACCTATTTGTCATCAATCACCAAAAAGGGGGAGATTGTAAGTGCATCTAGTGCCCCTTAGTGATTTTGGTGTATTGAAGACTTATAGGTTAAGAGACTGATGCGTTTGTAAGTGTACACAGGCTTTATAAGTCACTGAGGAGTTTGATACATCCGGAGATTATCGACCCCTAAAAATGTATGTCTTCAACTGAAGACTTTGGTGAAGACTTTACTGAAGACTTTGGTATTCCCTGAAGACTTTGAAAAAGAAGAAGTTGGTGTGACCTTGAAGATATGAACGAGGACTATGAAGCGTGAAGACTTTTGTTTTTATAGTTTCATTTCCTTTCTTTGAGTCATAGGAAACACCGTACTGTTAAAGGGGGCCGAGGTAATACTAAGGAAAATTTCCAACTGATGCTCAACTCAAAAGCCTCAACCTATCCAATCCTTCGAGTGAAGCCTTTGGAAATCTCTTGCAGTTCAGTCAAGTTCTTCAGTGACAGAGACGATGATCTTCTGGTCTCTGAGGAAATTGGTCTGACTGAGGAGTTAGGATTTCGCCAGTGCGAATTGCCTACAAGTGAGGAACATGATAAGCCTGAGGACTTTCATAGTTCGAAATTCCGACCATTGCTGTGCTAAGCGCCAGTTGTCTCCAATCATCCTATCCACATAACGGTCATATCATTGGGGGCATTTATGTCTTATCATGTCAGGTTGCACCCTGGCTATAAATAGCCACCCCCCACAACCACTAGTTGGTTGGCTGCTCCGAGAGAGAACTGACACTTGTCATTTGAGAGCATCCCATTCCTCGAGGACTTTGAGCGAAAATCATCAGTGAGGAAAAACCCCAAAACCAAACCACCAACCCCAAGTGATTGAGCATCACTGAAGAAATTGTTCTTGTGTGGAACCGACGCTTGTTACCTTTGAAGACTGTGTATCTTCCAGACGGTTAGGCGTCATGGTCTAGTGCATCCTGCAGTCAATTGGGGATCACGAAGTGACCTTGGTCTAGAGCATCCAGCAGTCAATTGTGGATCGCCGGGTGACCAGTTTGTGAGGGTTTTGGAAGTCTACCCTGAAGACTTACCATGAGTGTTGGGCGAGGTCTGTGTGACCTTAGCTCAAGGAGAATACGGTAAGGACTGTGTGTCCTGGGACTGTGTGTCCTCTGGTTTAAATACCAGGCCGCTCCAAACCAGACGTACGACTGTCACAGCAGTTGGAACTGGGTCATCAAACCATTGTCTTCATCAAGCTACCTGGTTCCATTTCCTCAACCCTTTCATTTCCTCGTATACTTGTTGATGAAATTGATCGTTACTGTTTGAAGAATTTGACTGAAGACTTTCTCAATTTCCTCACCTCAAATTCTTCAAGCTACCTTGTTCTTCACCTTCTTATCCTGTATCACGCTACCTGTAATCTGTGCATGCTTTATTTCATCATGATGTCTATGCGATCGCTATGCTTCGTATGCACTTGAGTACTTATTCTGTTGCTAGTTATTCATCACATTTCAAATTCCTCAAGTTGAAATTCCTCAGTGATGAATTTGTAAAAGTCGCCTATTCACCCCCCTCTAGTCGATATAACGCACTTTCAGTAACTGGTTATAGGATGGTAATTGATTTTAGGAAATTAAATAAAGCTAATAGAAAAGATCATTACCCCTTGCCTTTTGTCGATCAAATGTTAGAAATGTTATCTAAGCACACACATTTTTGATTCTTGATGGATATTCTGGTTTCTCTCAAATACCCGTGTCAAAAGAAGATCAAGAGAAAACTACTTTCACTTGCCCTTTTGGAACTTATGCTCATAGACGCATGCCTTTCGGTTTATTCAATGCACCTGCTACCTTTCAAAGATGTATGACTGCTATATTCTCTGATTTTTCTGTAAAGATTGTTGAGGTTTTCATGGATGACTTTTCCGTTTACGGGACTTCTTTTGATGATTGCTTGAGCAACATTGATCGAGTTTTACAGAGATGTGAAGAAACAAACCTTGTCTTGAATTGGGAGAAGTGCCACTTTATGGTGAATGAAGGTATAGTACTTGGGCATAAGATATCTGAACGAGGCATTGAGGTAGACAAGGCTAAATTTGATGCAATAGAGAAAATGCCATGTCCTAAAGATATTAAAGGTATAAGAAGTTTTCTTGGTAATGCTGGTGTTTATATGCGTTTTATTAAAGATTTCCAGGCCACTAACTAATCTTCTTCAAAAAGATATTCCTTTTGTTTTTTATGATGATTGTGTAGAAACCTTTGAAATACTTAAGAAAGCTTTGATTTCTGCACCTATTGTTCAACCACCTGACTGGAACTTACCATTTGAAATCATGTGTGATGCTAGTGATTATGCTGTCGGTGCTGTTCTAGGGCAAACAGTAGACAAGAAATTAAATGTTATTCATTATGATAGTAAGACCCTAGACAATGCTCAAAAGAATTATGCTACTACTGAAAAGGAATTTTTAGCAGTTGTCTTTGCATGTGATAAGTTTAGGCCTTATATTGTTGATTCCAAAGTTACTATTCACACTGATCATGCTGCTACTAAATATATTATGGAAAAGAAAGACGCTAAGCCTAGGCTGATTAGGTGGGTGCTTTCACTTCAAGAGTTTGACCTGCACATTGTTGATAGAAAGGGAGCTGAAAACCCCGTAGCAGATAATTTGTCTAGGATGGAAAATCTTCTTGATGACCCACTGCCTATTGATGATAGTTTTCCTGATGAGCAACTTGCTGTTATAAATGCTTCCCACAGTACTCCTTGGTATTGAGACTATGCTAATTACATTGTTGCTAAATATATACCACCTAGTTTCACCTATCAACAAAAGAAAAAGTTTTTCTATGATTTGATACATTACTTTTGGGATGACCCACATCTTTATAAAGAAGGAGTAGATGGTATTATTAGATGTTGTGTACCTGAGCATGAACAGGGACATATCCTACAAAAGTGTCACTCCGGAGCCTACGGGGGACACCATGCTGGTGACAGAACTGGACATAAGGTATTACAATCTGGTTTTTATTGGCCTACTCATTTCAAAGATGCTCGTAAGTATGTCCTTTCTTGTGATGAATGTCAAAGAATTGGTAATGTCAGTAGACGTCAGGAAATGCCTATGAATTATTCACTTGCTATTGAAACCATTTGATGTCTGGGGCTTTGATTTTATGGGACCTTTTCCTTCCTCTAATGGATATACTCATATTCTAGTTGCTGTTGATTATGTTAGTAAGTGGGTAGAAGCTATTCCAACTAGTAGTGTCGATCATAACACTTCTACTAAAATGCTTAAAGATGTTATCATCCCGAGGTTTGGAGTCCCTAGATATTTAATGACTGATGGGGGTTCACAATTTATTCATGGTGCTTTCCATAAACTTCTAGCAAAATATGATGTTAACCATAGGATTGCATCACCTTATCACCCTCAGTCTAGCGGTCAAGTTGAGTTAAGTAATCGAGAAAAAAATTGATCTTGCAAAAGACTGTTAATAGATGTAGAAAGAATTGGTTTAAGAAACTCGATGATGCTTTATGGGCTTATAGAACTGCTTGTAAAAACCCTATGGGAATGTCTCCATATAAAATGGTCTATGGAAAAGCATGTCATTACCTCTTGAATTAGAACACAAGCCTTATTGGGTAGTTAAAGAACTTAACTATGATTTTAAACTTGCCAGTGAGAAGAGGTTATTTGATATTAGCTTGTTAGACGAATGGAGGATACACGCTTATGAAAATGCCAAGTTATTTAAAGAAAAAAATTAAAAGTTGGCATGACAAGAGAATCTAAAAACGGGAATTCAATGTGGGAGACCTAGTTCTTTTGTACAATTCTCGTTTCAGATTTTTTACAAGAAAACTTCTCTCCAAATGGGAAGGCCCCTATGTTGTCGAGGAGGTCTATCGCTCTGGTGCTATCAGGATTAACAATTTCGAAGGCAAAAATCCAAGAGTGGTAAACGAGCAAAGAATTAAACACTATATCTTAGGTACGCCCGTCAATGTTGAAACTAATATTATTCAAGTTATGACTCTGGAAGAACACATAAGAGAGACCTTCCGGAACACTACAGAAAGATGAAAAGGGCTAGGTATGTGATACGGTAAGTAAACCGACTCCCAAAATTCCAAAAAATATGTTCTGTCAGTTTTGGTATTTTAGAAAAATTACAAAAATAAAAACGAGTCGGCGGGACCCACGAGGGAGCCACAACAATATAGGATGCGCCCACCCCCTGGGCGCGCCCTGATATCTTGTGGGGCCCTTGTGTGCCTCCCGGACTCCATTTTCTTCCCGAACACGTATTCTGGCCTAGAAAAAAAATCATTATATATACTCCCATATGTTTTGACCACCGCATCGCAAGTTTCTCCTCTGTTCTTGTTTCGGGCTATTTTTCTGACAGATTTAAGAGCAATATGTCATCGCATGATTCAGGGGGAGAGAGCTATGTTTCAGATCTCATTGCCAATCCCCAAGTTTATGGGGAAGTGGATTCCTATGGGTGGACAACAGAAGAAGAGGAAGAGGCTGACCTGAAAAAAATTGAACATTCAAGTGATGAAGAAGAAGAAGAAGTACCGTTGCCTGGACCCGAAGACATGCACGTGGAATTCAAAAAGTCAAGTCTACCAAACAAGGTTACCTCCTCCAATACACACTTTACCCCTTATCATCGTACGCAGGTGGACACCACTGCTGTCTCCTCTAGCAAAGCTCCTCCTCTGATGGAAGGAGCAATGATCGTCACCAACAAACTTCGCAAGGAAAATCTAGACCTTAAGCGAGAAGTTGGCAAGCTTAATGAGGAGATCCGTATCCTAAGGGGCATCATTGCTAAGAGGATTACAACATCATCACCATCATCATCACCCAAGAAGGATGCTTGAGTACATGGGTATGGGCACCACCCTTAGCTTGTTCCAAGCTTGGGGGAGGTGCCCCGGTATCGTATCGCCACCACTTTTGCTATTACCATCTATTTTAGTTCGATCCTTAGTTATGTCGTGATTTAGAGAAATAAAATTCCAGATGTGCTTTGCTTTGCTTAGAGTTTTGCTTTGAGTTCTATCTATCTTTGTAATCAAGTATGAGAGTTATATAATAAAGATTAGTTTGACTTTTCTTGCTTTACTCTCATGCACCAATCATAGCAATGAAATAAAAGAAATAGAAAGATCATATGCTAATCCCATGGGGAGTAATGACTTCACATAAAAGAAGTATGCTAGATAAAACTTGTTGGGAATAAAACAAACATAGTATTAGTCATTGATGCAATCTATGCAAGATTATGATAGAGAAGAGGAGATTCACATACAAATACACTATCTTGGACATCTTTTATGATTGTGAGCCCCCACCAAATATTATATAATGATCGAGTGTTGATGTTGGACATGGAAGACAACGTAATGATTATGTTTGTTTACATCCACATAGAAGTTATATTGTCATGGATCCTTTAACATGTGATGCTTGCTTTAGATCTTTTGCAAGCGAAAGAAAATTTTCCGCACCAAGTGGAGATACTACTTGTGCGTCCATAACCCCTTAAACCTAGTTTCTCTCCATGAGAGTCCACCATATCTACCTATGGATTGAATAAGATCCTTCAAGTAAGTTGTCATCGGTGCACAAAGCAATAAAAATTGCTTTTAAATATGGATGATCTTTTATTGTAAGGGAAAATAAAATTTGTACGATCTTGTGATGGCAAAGAAATAAAACGACAGATTGCATAATAAAGTTTGCTATCATCAGGGGCAATATAAAGTGACGTCCCTTTCCATTAAGAGTTTGCACGTCCAAAACTAAAAAGTGCATGACAACCTCTGCTTCCCTCTGCGAAGGGCATATCTTTTACTTTCATGCATTTACTTCTACATAAGAGTCAATAATGTTTATTCCCTTTCCTACCTAATAATTATATAGTTGGCAAGCATTATGTGTTGAGGAAAGATCCATATGTATATATCCGGTTGGATGTAGGTGATGATGATTCATTATTGTTGACATTATCCTTGAGATAAATGAGTTGGGTGACAAATACCATAAAGCCCCCATCTTCCTATGTGTCCGATGGAAATGTTAGCTCCAAAAATATGGAATGAGTGTCAGCAATCATAGAAGACTAAATGATAGTTGAGTATGTGAACTTGCTAGAATAAAAGCTCTTACTTAGACTCTTCTCTAGAATATGATGAATTATGATTGCCTCAATGACTAAGAACATAGTTTGTTGATTGTCAATAAAGATTATGCTTCATACTTCAATAATTGTGGATAGATTGTTACTTGTTTATGAGAAGTTATATGATGAAAAACTTGCTGCTATGTTCATATTCATGATGCTCTCATGTTCGTATTCTGTTTTTATCGACACCTCTCTCTCTCTCTAATTATGTGGTCATTATTATCGAGCTCGGCTTTCGCATCAGGACAAGCGAGGTCTAAGCTTGGGGGAGTTGATACGTCCATTTTGCATCATGAACTCTTACTGATATTTATGTTAATATTGTAAATTATTCCTCATTATGATACAATTCTTATGCCTTTTCTCTCTGAATATGCAAGGTACATCACAAAGAGGGAAATCACTGGAAACTAGAATTCTGGACCCGAAAACCAAGAAAATGGCAGAAAATTCACTGGACTCCAAATGACCTGAAACTTCACGAAGATTTTTTTGGAATATATAAGAATTATTGGGCCAAAAATATACTAGAGGGGGCCCGCCTACTGGCCACAAGCCAACAGGGCCAACCCACCCCCCTGGGCGCGCCTTGTTGCCTTGTTGGGCCCCAGCAGGTCTCCCGGCCCCCCTCTTCTCCTATATGGTGTGTTTTACCCTAGAAAAAATCATAAGGATACTTTCGGGATGAAGTGCCACCGTCTCGAGGCAGAAACCAGGGCAGAGGCCCTTTTGATCTCCGGTAGAGAGATTCTGCCGGGGAAACTTCCCTTCGGGAGGGGGAGATCGAAGCCATCGTCATCACCAACGCTTCCTCCTTTGTGAGAGGACCAATCTTCATCTACATTTTCACCAGCACCATCTCATCTCGAACCCTAGTTCATCTCTTGTATTCAATCTTTGTCTCAAAACCTCAGGTTGGTACCTGTGGGTTACTAGTAGTGTTGATTACATCTCGTAGTTGATGCTTGTTTGTTTACTTGGTGGAAGATATTATGTTCAGATCCTTGATCTCCATTATTACACCTCTGATCTTGAATATGTTGATGATGTATGAGTAGTTACTTTTGTTCCTGAGGACATGGGAGAAGTCTTGTTATAAGTAATCATGTGAAGTTGGTATTCGTTCAATATTTTGATGATGTGTATGTTGTTGCTTCTCTTAGTGGTGTCGTGTGAACATCGACTACACGACACTTCACCATGTTATGGGCCTATGAAGGCATTGTGGAGTAACAAGTACATGATGGGTTGCGAGAGTGACAGAAGCTTAACCCCAGTTTATGCGTTGCTTCATAAGGGGCTGATTTGGATCCACACGTTTCATGCTATGGTTAGATTTATCTTAATTCTTCTTTCGTAGTTGCGGATGCTTGCGAGAGGGGGTAATCGTAAGTAGGTTGTTTTTTCAAGTAAGAACAACACCTTAGCACCGGTCCACCCACATATCAAATTATCAAAGTAACGAACACGAATCAACTCAACATGATGAACATGACTAGACAAAAATTCCCACGTGTCCTCGGGAGCGCTTGCTTAATATAAGGGTATTTTCTGGCCTGTCCTTTGCTACAAAAAGGATTGGGCTACGTTGCTGCACCTTTGTTACTATTGCTACTTGTCACTTGTTACGAATTACCTTGCTGCAAAACTATCTATCACTGCTACTTACAACACTTGCAGAGAATACCTTACTGAAAACTGCTTATCATTTCCTTTTGCTCCTCGTTGGGTTCGACACTCTTACTTATCGAAAGGACTACGATTGATCCCCTATACTTGTGGGTCATCAGGCAGAGAGACATAAAAGAAGGGAGAGAGGAAGAGAAAAAGAAGGAGAGGAGGAGGAGCGCCGACGAGGGGACTCGGACGGTCGCTGGCGGCGAGGTCGGATGCGGCGGCGCAGAGCAGCGAGCACGGGCGTGGGCGGCCATGGCATGGGATGAGGGAGCTCGGGCTGTCTTGCGGCTGCGGGCGGCGGCACGGCTTCGGGCCCAGGCGGCCCCCGGATAGGCCTGGGCGGGCCGCGACGAGAGGAGGGAGACAGGGAGGAGGTGCGGGCGACATGTGGCGGCGGTGGGATGGCCAGGTGTGGAAAACGAGGGAGATGTGGCTAGGGTTCCATTTAGGGAAGGCTAGGGCTTCCTTTTATAGCAGGTTTAGGAGCCCTCTGATCACGATCCGATGGCTCCGGTCGAAGGTGGGATGGTGTAGGCTGTGTAGGGGGGTTTGTGGACTGAGACGAGAGGGAATGCGGGCAGCCCAGCAGCAAGTTTTAAAATACCGAAAACATTTGTCGTTTTACCGGCTATAGTGCCGCTATAGGTTTACCGGTTCGGTTATCAAACGAACTCTGAATGCGACAAAATTTTGCAGACGATGTACCTACAATATAATAAGACCGCTCGTCAACTTTCACCCCATTCTGAGAACATTTTGTTATCACTTATAACATAATATTTAACGATGGTGCGGGCGCGTGCGAGTGTTTGATCTTGAAACGGTCAACGAACGGATGCAAGTTTTGAAAAATGACAACAATGGAGTGTCGATGCAATGCGAATGATGTGATGATGCATGTGACAAATAAATGAATCACACGGCGATAACGAAAAACGTCGAAGGCATCTGGAGCGTCGGTCTCGGGCTGTTATACAGTCGTGCTTGCGAGCGAGCAGTTGGCGGCGGTGATGTGAATCGAGAGGATGGGTGGTTTCCTTGACTCTCCTTTTTTATTCTAACTAATGCGCTGGATTTGTTTCTCAGTGGATGACATGTAGGCCTCTTGTCAATTTAACAGTCAGCACTAAAGGCGGTAACAGTCAACGCTTACGGATGGGCCCGCCATGTCATAATCCGGATTAAATTTTAATCATTGAGTCATTAGTGTTTTTTGGAACAGGCAACCAAATTTGTGATAGTTTATTAGAAAATTAAGAAAACGGGTAGTTTTTTGTACCCTAGCCCATAATGTGGTAGTTTTTTGCTATTTACTCTGCCAGGGTCTATGGCTCGCACGACTCATTGGTGAACTGAAGGAATAGGAGCCCTCCTGCTTTACTCTGAAGGTCGACAACAAGTCTGTGATTGCTCTCAGCAAGAATCCTGTGTTCCACGACAGGAGTAAGCACATTGAACTTCGATACCAGTTCATACGATACGGGAGTGTGTTGAGAAGAGGCAAACTGAAGTGAAATATCTCCGGACTGAAGATCAGATTGCTGACACATTGACTAAGGCGCTGGCTCGAGTCAAGTTTCAGGAACTACGTACTAAGCTCCGGGTGGTCGAAATAAAGTAGGTGCACAAAATTAGGGAGTGATTTGTTAGCTAGTAATCTAGTGCACAGATGTGTCCTTCGCTATTTTCTCGTTTCTTCAGTTAGCAGTCTAGTTCAGACTTTGTTTCTTTCAGTTCCGTAGTTGTAGCCCGGGAGGGTGTTGATGCGCGCCGCAATACCAGGTCGTGGGATGGCACGATCAGAACGGATCGTGTCGCGCGCAGCCCTCCACCTCTTCCTTTGTATCTGTTGTAAGCTGAATAAAAGGAGGAAGAATATACAGAAAAGCTGCGCAAGTTTGGCAGCAAAAAAAACCCTCTCTGAACTTTGTCTTCCACCTGACGAGAGTGTGTGTTGAGCGACATAAAAAGGAGAGGATCGGCTGACATCTATATGGTGGATACGTACGAAGGAAAGCTATACATGAGCAGTAGTACCAGTCGCCGCACTCGACGGTGTGCTTTACTAACAAATACTGTATATCTCTGATCATGAGCTCGTACCGATGAGGCACAGGTTAGTGAACCGGTCGAGCCAGGAGCCTTCAAGGCAGCGGATGAACAGGTGGACTGCACCTTCAGCAGGCTGGGGCTGGGCAAAGGTGCATGTGGACGCGGCGTTAGCTCGTAACTCTGAAAGAGGTGCAATCGGGGTGGTATGCCGTGAGTATACCGGTCTTTTTCTGGGTGCGTCAGCGGTGGTGATGCAAGACTTAATTAACCCAGAGAAGTTAGAAGCAATGGCTTGCAGTGAAGGACTGTCCTTGGCGCTCGATTTGAATCTTCAGAGAGTTCAGATTGCTACAGATTGTGCTGCGACCGTAAACACACTGAAGAACCATACCTCAGGCCCAAGCAAAGTGATCGTGGATGAGATCAAGACGAAGTTGCAGATGTTTCGAGATGATGTCGATACAATGGCGTTGCGAGATTTCGAGATGATCCAGCACCAGCAGTGCTGCTGCTGACCCAAAGTAACGTATGCATCCTTTCACGACAAGATAGCAGAGACCGAGCCACCCAGATATACTCCCTCCTTCCCATAATGAAAAACGTTTTTATATTATGGGACGGAGGTAGTAGATTCTAGTACTACAGGCCAGTTGGCCACCCACAAAGGACACCCAATAATACTGCAAATATCTTGATTCATTGCACAAGAAACTAAGAGACGGTTAACTGTCTCAAGACCATATCCTTGATGAAAAATAAGAGATGGTTAACTGCCTCAAGAACAACTTGCCAACGGCAATCGCCTCAAGCTGCCGCCGTAAACATCAGACTCTCATTTTTCTACAGATTACCACGACAGCAAGAAGAAAATGATTTAACGGAGTAGCTACCCAACATTTGGATGAACATACCGTGTACTCTGAAACTCATGCAGGACAGAGCTTACACATGCGCGGTACGGTCCCTATTATAAAACCAGAGGTTTCCCCTGTGATCCGTCCTCAACCTAGTTGGCTTCCATTGTTTTGCCTTGAAAGTTACAGTGGGTTGGTTAGGGTTCCTGCTAGCTTCATCCGCCAAAAAGCGCACCATGCCTTCCGAGGTATTGTCCGGCTCGGCATGGACCAATACCTCCTGGAGACTCGGAAGAAAACTGATACCTGAAGGCTGCCGGATGGAAGCTTGTAGAAGGAAAGACAGCTCGAGCCTCTGGAGCTTAGTTACAGCGCCTTCTTCAAACCTCAGGTTCAATGCCTGGAATTTGCCAAGGTGGATGGCAAGCAGTTTGAGCCCTGGGAATTCTGATGCAGACACCGTGAATTCTGTTCCGGTGTACGCACCGTGATGCAACCTGAGGTACAGTAGGCTTGGCAACCGCGCGAGAACTCTCAGGTGCTCCTCAGATTCCAGTTCGGTGGCACGAAGTGTCAACTCAGTGAGATTCGCGAGCGAACCAATCCATTCTGGCAGCTGTCCCAACTTGCCTCTGAGGTTTAAGCTTTTTAGAAACATTGGTGGCCTGGACAGTGTATCAAGAATCTTGAAGTGAGCGAGGATCGGGTCGTCGCATCCTTAGTGGCGCGCTACATCGGCGCCCGGGTGTAGTGGAAATTGAGCAAGGGTCTTCGCATTTGACTCGATGAGTGCGAAGGGTAAGGAAGCTAGCCGAGCCTAGGAGGATTCGCTTAGGTAGCTGGAACGTAGGGTCTCTGACAGGTAAGCTTCGGGAGGTAGTTGATACCGCGGTGAGGAGAGGCGTTGATATCCTTTGCGTCCAAGAGACCAAATGGAGGGGACAAAAGGCGAAGGAGGTGGAGGGTACCGGCTTCAAACTGTAGTACACGGGGACGGTTGCAAACAGAAATGGAGTAGGCATCTTGATCAGCAAGAGCCTCAAAGATGGAGTGGTAGACGTCAAGAGACGTGGGGATCGGATTATCCTGGTCAAGCTGGTAGTTGGGGACTTAGTTCTCAACGTTATCAGCGTGTATGCCCCGCAAGTAGGCCACAATGAGAACACCAAGAGGGAGTTCTGGGAAGGCCTAGAGGACATGGTTAGGAGTGTACCGATTGGCGAGAGGCTCTTCATAGGAGGAGACCTCAATGGCCACGTGGGCACATCTAACACAGGTTTTGAAGGGGTGCATGGGGGTTTTGGCTATGGCATCAGGAACCAAGGAGAAGATGTCTTAAGCTTTGCGCTAGCCTACAACATGATCATAGCTAACACCCTCTTTAAGAAGAGAGAATCACATCTAGTGACTTACAGTAGTGGGCAACACTCTAGCCAGATTGATTTCATCCTCTCGAGAAGAGAAGACAGGCGTGCATGCCTAGACTGTAAGGTGATACCTGGAGAGAGTGTTGTCCCTCAGCATAAGCTTGTGGTTGCTGACCTCCGCTTTCGGATTCGTGTCCAGCGGGACAAGCGTGCCAAAGTCGCTAGAACGAAGTGGTGGAAGCTCAAGGGGGAGGTAGCTCAGGTGTTCAAGGAGAGGGTCATTAAGGAGGGCCCTTGGGAGGAAGGAGGTGATGTAGACAACATGTGGATGAAGATGGCGACTTGCATTCGTAAGGTGGCCTCAGAGGAGTTTGGAGTGTCCAGGGGAAGTAGAAGAGAAGCTAAAGATACCTGGTGGTGGAACGATGATGTCCAGAAGGCAATTAAGGAGAAGAAAGAGTGTTTCAGACGCCTATATCTGGATAGGAGTGCAGACAACATAGAGAAGTACAAGATGGCAAAGAAGGCCGCAAAGCGAGCTGTGAGTGAAGCAAGGGGCCGGGCGTATGAGGACCTCTATCAACGGTTAGACACGAAGGAAGGCGAAAGGGACATCTATAAGATGGCCAAGATCCGAGAGAGGAAGACGAGGGATGTTGACCAAATCAAGTGCATCAAGGACGGAGCAGATCAACTCCTGGTGAAGAACGAGGAGATTAAGCATAGATGGCGGGAGTACTTTGACAAGCTATTCAATGGGGAGAGTGAGAGCTCTACCATTGATCTGGACGACTCCTTTGCTGATACTAGCAGGCTTTTTGTGCGGCGAATCCAGGAGTCGGAGGTCAAGGAGGCTTTGAAGAGGATGAAAGGAGGCAAGGCGATGGGCCCTGATTGTATCCCCATTGAGGTGTGGAGAGGCCTCGGGGACATAGCGATAGTATGGCTAACCAAACTTTTCAACCTCATTTTTCGGGCAAACAAGATGCCAGAAGTATGGAGACGGAGTATATTAGTACCAATCTTCAAGAACAAGGGGGATGTTCAGAGTTGTACTAATTACCGTGGAATTAAACTGGTGAGCCATACAATGAAGCTATGGGAGAGAGTCATTGAGCACCGCTTAAGAAGAATGACAAGCGTGACCAAAAATCAGTTTGGTTTCATGCCTGGGAGGTCGACCATGGAAGCCATTTTCTTGGTACGACAACTTATGGAGAGATATAGGGAGCAAAAGAAGGACCTGCATATGGTGTTCATTGACTTGGAGAAGGCCTATGATAAGATACCGCGGAATGTTATGTGGTGGGCCTTGGAGAAACACAAAGTCCCAACAAAGTACATTACCCTCATCAAGGACATGTACGATAATGTTGTGACAAGTGTTCGAACAAGTGATGGCGACACTGATGACTTCCCGATTAAGATAGGACTGCATCAAGGGTCAGCTTTGAGCCCTTATCTTTTTTCCTTGGTGATGGATGAGGTCACAAGGGATATACAAGGAGATATCCCATGGTGTATGCTCTTTGCGGACGATGTGGTGCTAGTCGATGAGAGTCGGACGGGGGTCAACAGGAAGTTGGAGTTATGGAGGCAAACTTTGGAATCGAAAGGTTTTAGACTTAGTAGGACTAAAACCGAGTACATGAGGTGCGCTTTCGGTACTACTAGGCACGAGGAGGAGGAGGATGTTAGCCTTGATGGGCAGGTGGTGCCGCAGAAGGACACCTTTCGATATTTGGGGTCAATGTTGCAGAAGGATGGGGATATCGATGAAGATGTGAACCATCGAATTAAAGCCGGATGAATGAAGTGGCGCCAAGCTTCTAGCATTCTCTGTGACAAGAGGGTGCCACAAAAGCTAAAAGGCAAGTTCTATAGGACGGCGGTTCGACCCGCAATGTTGTATGGCGCTGAGTGTTGGCGGACTAAAAAGCGACATGTGCAATAGTTAGGTGTGGCGGAGATGCGCATGTTGAGATGGATGTGTGGCCACACAAGGAAGGACCGAATTCGGAATGATGATATACGAGATAGAGTTGGGGTAGCGCCAATTGAAGAGAAGCTTGTCCAACATCGTCTGAGATGGTTTGGACATATTCAGCGCAGGCCTCCAGAAACCCCAGTACATAGCGGACGGCTAAAGCGTGCTGATAATGTCAAAAGAGGCCGGGGTAGACCGAACTTGACATGGGAAGAGTCCGTAAAGAGAGACCTGAAGGATTGGAGCATCACCAAAGAACTAGCCATGGACAGGGGTGCGTGGAAGCTTGCTATCCATGTGCCAGAACCATGAGTTGGTCGCGAGATCTTATGGGTTTCACCTCTAGCCTACCCCAACTTGTTTGGGACTAAAGGCTTTGTTGTTGTTGTTGTTGTTGTTGTCAGGTCGCCAAATGAGCAGTGACCGAAGGCAGCTGCTAAGCTTTGCAATGGCAGAGATCAAGGACGTCCAGCTCAAGTCATCATCGACAAACATCATTACTCCTAGCTTCCTCAACTCTGAAAGTCTCCCCAGTTCAGATATGTAACAGGAAGTAGAGTATGTGATCTCTATTTGTGCAAGGGTTGTAAACATTTCTAAATTGCCAAGCTTGTCAGGGATGTGCACTCCCCAAAAGTCGGAAATGGGATACAAACCACTGTAGTTGTAGGCTCTTCTCCCTCCAAGTAGGTTTGACAAATTTGGCAGATGAATAATCTGAGGAGGCAAATGCTTGATGCCCGTATCCCTTACATCCAGTGTCACCAATTTCTTCAGGTTTCCTATTTGCATGGGGAGTTGGGTGACAAATGTATTTCTGAGACTGACGTATTCCAACTGAAACAGTGTACATATACTTTCCACATTCCCATTCCTGGCAATTTCACAATTTTCTAGGTCCAATATCCTCAGCAGCTTCATCCAAGCAAACTGTAACATTTCTCCATTGGCAAATATGCTGAAGGATCGGACATGGCTTACCATTTTTCTTGTGGCAATATATTTGTTATTTCCACAGTGAATAGATAGCCTCCGGATCTTCTCTTGTGGAGCTAAAGTATGTTTTTCACCTATCAATGTGATGAAATTATCTTCAATTGATTTTGTAAGAATGATCTCTAGCATTAAATCATGAACCCGGAAAGTCTTGACCTTTCCATCAAAGCTCATGTCAACTGGGTGAACAATGCCCCTGTTGAGTAATTCATCGAAATAATTCTCAGCCACCTCTAAGGCAGTTAATCCACGCTTTGCGGTCACGAAGCGTTCTGCTATCCATCGCCTCAATACACTTTTCCTTCTGATCTTATGAGCCTCCGGGTATGTGCATAAATATAAGAAACAGGTTTTCAAATGGTAAGGAAGGGCATTGTAGCTAAGCTCAAGAATTTTCTTCAGTTTTTCAAGCCATGGGCTTGTTTCAAGCTCAAAACCAAGAGCATTATAAATCTTCTCCCAGTGATCATAACTGTGCACCGACGTGCTAGCCAAAAGACCTGCAATACTGACAATGGCCAACGGTATACCACCACATTTTCCCAAGATCTTCTGTGAAATCTCTGTCAAGGCAATTGGGCAATTATCCCGATTACCGAATAATCTCATTAAAAATAACTCACTAGATTCACTTCCTGTGAGTGGTTCAATTTCATAAGCTCTGTCATGCTCATCAAGGCAGCATGCTTGTGCTACAGTTTTACTTCTTGTGGTAACAACTATTCTGCTCCCAGTATGCGAGTTAGGCAGAAAATATCGAATATCTTCCCAGGCTGAGATGGTCCATATATCATCAAGAACAATAAGATACCTCTTCTCTTCTAGATGCTGACTTAGTATGTTTGCAAGTTGTCCCGCATCCCATTCTTCCATGCCTTTGAGTGGGTCCTCTGTAGATATTGGGCCATTTCGATCTACTGGTTGGATAATTTGCCGAAGAATGTCCCGTACGAGAGCCTTGACATCAAATTTCTGGGATACAGTTACAAAAGCTTGACACTGGAAGCTTGAAACTGCTGTTTGATATGCTGTCATAGCAAGAGTTGTCTTGCCCAAACCACCAAAGCCAGATATAGACATCACCAGTAATTGTTTTACACTTTCATCCACCAACTACTTAAGGAGATCACTTTGACGTGCTTCAATGCCCACAAGCTGAGTTATATCTGGGAGGAATGCGGGAGTACGGGCATCGAGAGAAACAATATTAGCTGGTGCTGGTTGTGCAGCAAATGTCCCTTCTGCTCTGGAGATGAGATGATTACCACTGTACCTGCAGAAAGAGTTTGGAAATTATTGCCACAGTTCAATACATAGGTGACGGGCAAGAGGAAAATGCCTGGTAAATTTTTCAGAACAAAGACACCCTGTAACTAGTACTAAGTTTCAAACAACCAATGGTAACGAGCAATACTTATTTGCATAATTTCGACGCTTGCTTCCAATACAAAATGGCACGCCGTCAGGTGCGTGTTCGAGAGAAGGTACGAGCAATTCTTACTCGTGTTATCAGGCGAATGTGGCCAATTCTAGCAACGTAATTGCAACAGTCGAATGAACCGTCTATGTTTTCACAGAGACACACAATCAAAATCCCCCCTGCTACCACATTTCTCATGGTTCGATTTTAGCGAAAATCATAGGGTAAATGCCAGGATGTTCCGCAATGTGGGTGCAAGTATTTGAGGAAGAGAAACCCAATTACCTAGAGTTTCGCTCACTGATACTCATGGCACGCATTTTCAGTTCTTGGATTTGTTTGGCAATCTGACGCCGGACCTTGACAGTTCGCAGGAAACAAATGCATCTGTGAAAGAGCTCAGCAAGGCCAGAACCACTCGTGTTGCTGCCAATGTGATATGTAAACTCATCGACACAATCCTCAACATCGTACGCAACCTCGCGGACCTGTTTCATCCAAATCTTGACCTGCCTGCTACTATTTTCCCTCTCAGCAACATCCTGGAGGAAGGCTGTCATGCTTTCCAGCTCATCCTTCATGTATTGCAACTTACCTCGGAAGCCCCCAAGGAGCTGTGCTTCTTGGATGAGCATTGCGCCCAGCTTACATAGCAGTATGTTGATGGCACCCCCACTGGCAGTAACAACGGCACGCTCCATCTCTCTATCAAGTACCAACGTGAGGTTGACGGAGACTACACAAGTCACTGATCTAAACAGAGCCTCAGTTCTTCCCCTCTCTTTGGTATGTGTTGTGCTGTTAACTTTCCTGTATCTGCAGCTGAAGCAACAAGGGCAAAAGGCATCACAAATGCAACTAAGCAAGCTCCTCGCCACCTCGAGGAGGGATCTAGTCAACAAAAGCACCCTATATTTTTTTATGAAAAGTTACTGTGGTACTGACTGTCCCATGTATTCAAAAAGGACGAGCAGGTGAAGGTTGCCTTCCCGAAGAGTTGACTTACACAAGGTTCGACGGTGTGTTTAGTTTAATATTCTTAGTTTTGATGGTTTCTGGTTTCTTATATCTTTGTCCTAGTTAAGTACACTATCTTTCCTAAGAAATGATACTAACAAATATAACCTCAAAATGACAACATAGATCAACACATTTTGTTTGGACATTGGCTCCATGTATTCTTCGGTAGAACCTGATTTATATTGACAGATGCGACTTCAAATTCTATTCACTTGATGTCCTTTTATTTTTGTTCCGTGGAAGCAAAAGGTGAAGGGCAAATCTTCGTGCAGTAATTATTTGAACAACTTAAATGTGATCAATCGCAAATAAGGTATATATAGGTGAAAATTTTAACTTGAAATATTCCTAGTTCAAGAAAGTCTGCTCATTCAAATATTATGTTTTGAAGAACCGTTTGAAAATTCTAATTCAAAGAAAATTACAAATATTGCTACATATAGAATTATAGATTGCATATTAGCTGGATACTCTTAACGCCGTAATGAATGAGAATTCTTACCAGTTTCTGTTTTTTTACTTGTAATTAAGTGATGGCTTCACTCCTAGGCAGTCAGACTGCAAGACATGGACTCTACTTCAGCTGAAATGCTCAATCTTGGCAGTTATCCTCGCAGCTTATCATATCATGACGGTAAAAGAATGTGAAAAATATTATGGAACAAATGGACACACTAACCATTGCTAGTGCTGCCAGTAGATAAGTGCCTGAAAGTAAAAAAGAGCACATGATGATTGAGAGTAAAAGAGAACTATGTAGAAGAAGAAATCAAAATGCTAGCATGACAATCCTGTTGATCCGTCCGGGCTTCCACTTTCCAGGGTAGTTCTTCCAAAATTTTGAACAAAATAGCATGATCCCATCTACTCCCTCCGTTCCTAAATATAAGTCTTTTAAGAGATTACACTACAGACTACATACGGATGTACTCCCTCTATCCCAAAATAAGTGTCGTTGATCTAGTACAAAATTTGTACTAATTTAGTACTAAATCTCCGACACTTATTTTGAAACGGAGGGAGTATATAAATGTACTTTAGAGTGTAGATTCACTCATTTTGCTCCGTATGTAGTCCATAATGGAATCTCTAAAAAGACTTATATTTAGGAACGGAGGGAGTGTATCCAGAACCTATAATTAACTATACAACAAGCTCCTAAAACCATGCCTAAAAAACACTTACCAAAACAAAAGAGCAATAGGTATTTCTCTATTACTCCAAACTACATCATCTACAACTTCTATGATATCACACATCACAAGCTCCCAGCTCTGACTATGAGACGATGATAAGCAACTATAATCATGACCAGCTGTCATATATCCATTCGCTCTCCTCCTATTCCTTGTGGCCATCCTCTCGCCGTAGGTTAGAAAGATGCCACCAAGATCAACAATCCTTGTTTCCCTCAGTCGTCTTCCAACTTCCTCAAACATCGCCACCCCCTCCTCATTAGAGAAGTAGTGCAAGAACTTATTGTAGTCAAACCTCGGAACGTCGAATCCACCCCACATTGCCCTCTCCACAAACTTCTCTATACAGCTCCTTTCGAATTGAGCAGTCGAAATACAGAGTAACCCGAACCACAATTTTCACTGAAAAACTGCGGAAGAGAATCCAACAGCTTAACAGAGCTTCTAAACTGAACTCTCGATGCACAGAGCACCCAAAAGGGATTTTAACACAGCCATCGGCTGATCGACCAACACTCGACACCACAGCAGTAAAAAAACGCGGTGATGACTTCTCTACATTGCAGACAGGTAACACCATTACAAATTTGCTGCTGTAGAAAACAACGTTAAAAATTTGCAACCAAAGTGTGATGTTTCTTTTCAGGTAGAATACAACGACGTTGCAAGATTTCCAGAGTGCTGCCAGCCCAAAAAAACACTACGTATTCACGACCAGGTAGTAGAGACCGAAGCCACCCAAATATTGACTCTACAGGGCAGTTAAGTCATCCAGAAAGAATGCCCAATAACACTGCATATCTCTTATCCACAAGACAAGAAAAGAAGAGACAGTAACTGTCTCCACAACACATCCTTGATGTCCACATATTTGTACAAATCACTAGAAGCAAAAAGAAGATTTGGCAATTGGCACTTGAGAGACCTGACTGACCAAATATGGATGCGTCGGAAATTCTGAATCCTTTTCAGAGAACAGCTCACGCGTGCCCAGCGGTACCTGTATTATCAAAACCAGACGTTTCCCCTGTAATCTATTGCTGGACCTGTCCGTGCTGCCTTCCATTGTTTCGCCTTGAAAGTGACAGTAGGTTGGTTGGGATTCCTGCTAGCTTCATCCATCAAATAGTGCACTATATCTTCTGAGTTATCATTTGGATCAGCGTGGACCAAGACCTCCTGAAGATTTGCAAGAAAATTGATACCTGAAGGCTGCCGTATGGAAGCTCTTTGGAAGAAAGATAGCTCCAGCCTATGGAGCTTAGGCGCAGTCCCTTCCTCAAACCTCAGGTTCAATGCCTGGTATACAGCGAGATGAATGGTGAGCAGTTTGAGACTTGGGAACTCTGACGTAGAGAACTTGAGTGCTCTTCCGGTGTATGCACTGTGATGCAACCTGAGGTAGAGCAGGCTTGGTAACTGAGAGATAACTTTCAGGTGCTCCTCAGATTCCAATTCCGTGGCGCGAAGGGTCAACTCAGTTAGATTTGACAGCAAACCAATCCATTCAGGTAGCCGTCCCAACTTACCTCGGAAGTTTATGCTTTTTAGAAACATTGGTGGCCTGGATAGTGTATCAAGAATCCTGAAATTCATTACTCCGTCTGGTCGCCAAATCAGCAGCGACTGAAGGCAGCTGCTAAGTTTTGCAATGGCGGTGATCAAAGACATCCAGTTCACGTCGTCGTCAACAAACATCATTACTCCTAGCTTCCTCAACTGTGAAAGCTTCCCCAATTCAGGTATGTAACAGGAAGTAAAGTCTGTGATCTCTATTTGTGCAAGGGTTGTAAGCATTTCTAAATTACCAAGCTTGTTGGGGATGTGCATTCCCCAAAAATTGGAAATGGGAAACAAACCACTGTAGTTATAAACTCTTCTCCCTCCAAGTAGGTTTGACAAATTTGGCAGATTGGTAATGTGTTGAGGCAAATGCTTTATGGCCGTGTCCCTGACATCCAGTGTCTCCAACTTCCTGAGGTTTCCTATTTGCACAGGGAGTTGAGTGACATGTGTATTCCTGAGACTGAGATATTCCAACTGAAACAGTTTACATATATTTCCGATATCTCCATTCCTGGCAAACCCAGAACCTTCTAAATCTAATATTCTAAGCAGTTTTATCCAAGCAAACTGTAGCATTTCTCCATCAGCAAATATACTCAATGATCGGACATGGCTTAACTGTTTTCTTGTGGCAATATTTTTGTTACTTCCACCATGAATGGATAGCCGACGAATCTTCTCTTGAGGAGCTAAAGTAGACTGTTCACCTACCAAAGTGATGAAATTCTCTTCAATTGATTTTGAAACAATGATCTCTAGCATTATATCGTGAACTCGAAAGGTCTTGACCTTCCCGTCAAAGCTCATTTCAATTGGGAGAATCATACTCCTGTTGAGTAATTCATTGAAATGTTTTTCAGACACCTCCAAGGCACTTAACCCACGCTTCTCTGTCACAAAGCGTTCTGCTATCCATCGTCTCAATAAACTTTTCCTTCTGATCTTGTAATCCTCAGGGTAGGTGCTTAAATATAAGAAACAAGTTTTCAAATGGTATGGAAGGTCATTATAACTAAGCTCAAGAATTTTCTTCAGTTTTTCAAGCCAGGGACTGGTTTCCAGCTCCAAGCCAAGAGAGTTGTAGATCTTCTCCCAGCGATCATAACTGCACAAGGGTGTGCTAGCCAAAAGACCTGCAATGCTGACTATGGCCAAGGGTATACCACCACATTTTCCCAGGATCCTCTCTGAAATGTTTTTGAAGACAGCTGGGCAATTTTCCCTGTTACCAAATATTCTCTTGAAAAATAACTCGCTAGATTCACTACCAGTGAGTGGTTCAATTTCGTAATTTCTGTCATACTCATGGAGGCAGCAGGCTTGCGCTACAGTTTTCATTCTTGTGGTAACAATTATTCTGCTTCCAGTATGTGAGTTAGGCAAAGAAAACCAAATACCTTCCCACGCTGAGATGCTCCAAATATCATCAAGAACAATAAGATACCTCTTATCTTCCAGATGCTGCCTTAGCATATCTGCAAGCTGTCCCACATTCCATTCTTCCATGCCTTTGAGTGGGTCTACTGCTGGTGCTGGACCATTTTGATCTACTGGTCGAATAATCTGACGAAGAATGTCCCTTATGAGACCCTTGACATCAAATTTCTGGGATACAGTTACAAAAGCTCGGCACTGGAAACTTGCACTAGCTGTCTGATATGTCGTCATAGCAAGAGTTGTCTTTCCCAAACCACCAAAGCCAAATATAGATAGCACCAGTAATTGTTGTACGTTTTCATCCACCAACCAATTAACAAGATTACTCTGACGCGCTTCAATGCCCACAAGTTCCGTTATATCTGGGAAGAGTGCAGGTGTACGAATATCCAGAGAAGTAATATAAGATGGTGCTGGTTGTGCAGCAAGTGTGTTTTCTTCTGCTCCAGAAATGAGATGATTACCACCATACCTACGAGAATAGTTTGTAAGTTATTGCTACAGCCCATACATAGTAGACGGGAAAGAGGAAAACACTTCCATGTTTTTTTTACAGCAAAAACACATTGTAGCTATAAAGTTTCAAGGCTGTATATTACTCTCACCTAAAGTTCACTCTCTCGCGTACAAAATAGATAGACTTTGCACAATCTCTAAGGAGCAACTTTGGCCGTTTCACTCTCTATAAATATGTAAGTAAATGATGATTAAATTTTATATTGTGATTTCTTTTTCATGACAAAGCCAATGGTAAATTTTTACTCAACTAATCTAAGCATATTTTTCTTAGTCAATTGTCAAAGATTGAGAATGTTTGACGGCATGCTTAACGATGTCATCTATTTTGGGACAGAGGTAGTATTTACCAAATTTTATCCAGCAGTTGTACAGTAGAATGAATCTTTTCAGTTTTTATCACAACTCCAGAGCACAGAATCTATACTTCCTCCAGTCCTGCTACAGTTCTACCACATTTATCATGTTTTCATTTAGGGGGAAATCACAGGATAAATGACAAGACATTCAGCCATATGGCATAAGAACTTTCTATAAGGAAGGGGAATGCAAGTACCTTGAGTTCCGGTCGCTGATACTTGTAGCACGCGCTTTCAGTTCTTGGATTTGTTTCGCAATCTGATGGCGCACCCTGACAGTTTGCAGGAAACGGATGCATCTGTGGAAGAGCCCGGCAAGGCCAGAACCACTCGTGGTGCTGCCAAGGTGATATGTAAACTCATCAACGCAATCCTCAACATCATACGCGACCTCTCGAACCTGTTTCATCCAAATCTTAACCTGCCTCCAGCGGTTTCCCCCCTCAGCAAGGTCCTGGAGGAATGCTGTCATGCTCTCCAGCTCATCCTCCAAGGAGTTGTGCTTCTTGGATGAGCACCGTACCCAGCTTACATAACAGTATGTTAATGGCACCCCCACCAGCGCTAACAACAGGATGCTCCATCTCTCTACCAAGTATCGAAAGGGGGATAAGAGCTTCTGCTGTTCTGTTTGAGTGTGGCTGGGCAATATATGTGGGGGGCACAGGAAATGCTCCTCACCATCCTCCAAGTGAAGAGTCCAGGAGGGACATACATACACCGATATAGTCCACACACGCATCTTATGACTTTTCAATGATATGTCGTTGTCTTATTACTGTCCAATGGTTCAAAGGGGGGAGCAGCTGAAGGACACCTTCCGGGAAATGTCGGGTTCACGTTGTCTGACTTGAATGGTACCCCATCGTACCTCAAAATAAGGTACATCATCTTACCTCAAAATTGACAAGAATAAACCATTGGTATAAAAAATGTCAGTTAAATAACATAAAGCAAGGCGGTTATATTTGAATCCAAGTGCCATTCACATCAATTTTAAATGCTACCCACTGAAGCCTTTGTTTATGTCATGCCAAACTTGTTTAGACCTTTAGGGGTGGTTATTTATATTTCGAGTGGTTATTTCAACAACTTGTAGGCGATTATTTACGAAAAGTAATGTATGTAGATGCAGAAATTAACTTGCAACATTCTTATTTTTTAAAAAGGACTGCTCATTCAGATGTTCTGTTTTGAAGAAGGATCTGAAAATCTGAATCAGAGAGAATCGCACAAAAAATGCTAAGATATGAATTATGAAGTCATTTTGATGGATACACATGCCACCTTAATGAATGTGACTTCTTACCAGCGTGCTTCTGGTTGATTACTTGGTTACCAAGTGATGGTTTCACTTGTAGGCTATGAGATTTCACCACATGGAGGCAGCTGGTTCACTCAATCTTGCCCCTCAATTATTTATCCAATCATACATCATGATGATAACAACAAGTCGTTGACTCATGGAACCAATGGCCATTGAATCAGCCATTGCTGCCAACAAAGAATCTTATGACTTTTCAATGATATGTCGTTGTCTTACTACCCCATAATTCAATGGGGGCAGCAGCTGAAGGACGCCTTCCAGGAGATGTCTGATTCACATTGTCAGACTTCGATGGTGTGGTTCATCGTGTGCCATTTTCCTAATTAGATACATTATCTCATCTCAAAATTGATAAGAACAAACAATTATTATAAAAAATGTCAGTTAAATAACATAAATCAAGGCGTTATGTAACTTATGTCTGAATCCAAGCGTCATTCAAGTGAACTTTAAATGCTACTCACTGATGCCTTTTTTATGCCTTAAAATTTGTTTAGGCCTTTAGGGTGGTTGTTTGTTTCAAGTTTATATGTTATTGTTAGGTTAGGAAAGTCTTTGGAGTGGTTGTTTCAACAATTTATAGGTGATTATTTACCACAAATAATGTATGTACGTGCAGAAATTTAACTTGTAACATTATTATTTCAAGAAAGATTGCTCATTAAGATATTCTGTTTTGAAGAAACATCTGAAAGTCAGAATCAAATAAAATCACAAAAAATGTTAAGATATAAAAGTCATTTGAACTTACATGCGTCATTCGAATGTTCAAATGAAATGGTTAAGAGAGGGCTGGAGGTGAACCGTGCATCCTCGTAATTCCTATAAGAACTTACCAAGACTCAAATAAGAGACACATACCAGAAGTCCAAAGCGAATGGAAGGAAGAGGCAAGACAAATGCAAGCGCAAAATATTTGTTTGTTCGTCCATACTATACTGTATTTGACACTTTTATGATAATACACATCACACGCTCCTAGCTTCTGACTCCTGAGATGATGATAAGCAACTATAACGTTCAACTGCTGTCAAACGTCCACTCATCGCTCTCCTCCTCTTATCCCTTGTGGCCATCCTCTCGCCATAGGTTAGGAAGATGTCCCCAAGATCAACATGCCCTGTTTCCCTCAACCTCCTTCCAACTTCCTCAAACATCGCTACTCCCTCCTCATTTGAGAAGTAGTGCAAGAACTTGTTATAGTCAAACCTCGGCACATCCACTCCACCCCACATTGTCCTCTCCACAAACTTAGTGGCCTCCAGTGTCCTCCCTGCCTTCACCAATCCGCCAACGAAGATGCTCTCGAAATTCACCAATGGATCCCTGCCCTTCCTGCCCCTCTTCCCCAAGTGCCCCTGAAGCAACATGATGTAGGTGTGCATGTTTGGCTCGCACCCACTGGCAACCATCTCCCTAAACACCTCAGTCGCCTCCCCAGCTCGCTTGATCCTCACCAAACCCTTCATCAACCCATGGTACAGTGCAATGTCCTTCTCCTTTACACCATGAAAGACACTGTACCCTTCCCTCACCCTCCTCCTCGCCAAGAGCCCATATACCAAAT
The DNA here is from genome assembly GCA_039707655.1 of Elymus sibiricus. NCBI lineage: Eukaryota > Viridiplantae > Streptophyta > Magnoliopsida > Poales > Poaceae > Elymus > Elymus sibiricus. Next base: position 139,083,036 of record CM077665.1, on the reverse strand, counting down.
CGCCCAGCACCTCTCCGTCCACCTCCACCCCTCTCTTAACCATTTCGGCCAACACCATGAACGCCGACCAGGTCCTTCCTTCCTTGCACAGCCACGAAACCACCGCGTGGTAGCACGCGCCACCACCGCCGGCGGACAAACCCCTCCTCCGCATTCCGTCGAACACCTTCATGGCGTCAGGGATACGGTTGTTCTTGAATAGCGTCACCACGATCTCTTCATATGCTGCCGCGCCCGGCTCGATCCCGCGCTTCTCCATCCCGTTCCACACACTGCACGCGTCGGCAAACATGCCCGCGCGGCAGTACGCGACGACCAGCAGCTCGCAGCACCTGCCGCAGCGCCCGAGGCAATACCGGTGCTCGGCTTGCTTGACCACCTTCTCTGCCACGTCGGGCAGCTTGCAGACGGAGCAGACGACGTCGACGATGAAGGCGAGCACGCGGGGGCGGTTTGCTTCGGGGAAGAGAGTGAGGAGGGCGGAGACCTTGCCGACCTCGCGGGCGGGGGCGAGGCCGCGGATGGCGGCGCGGAGGGCCGCGTCGGAGAGGAGCCCTGGGGGAAGGTCGAGCAGCGTGGAGTGGAGCAGGTCGATGTTGCTGGACTTGGCGAGGACGTCGAGGAAGCGCGCGGCGGTGGCGGGGGAGTGCGCGAAGCCGTGGCGGGCGGTGAGGTGCGCGAGGAGGCGCTGCACGGGGCGCCAGGAGAGCGGGAACCGCGCGGACGCCTGGAGGAAGAGCTCGCGGAGGTCGGCGGGGGCGGAAGGGAGGGGGAGCGCGGAGAGGCGGCGCTGCAGGGCGGCGTCCGGGGCGTTCTGCTGCTGGTAGAGAATTGTGCAGAGGCGGACGAGGAGCGCCGGGTCGGTGGGCTTCGGCGCGGCAGCGGAGGCGGCGGCCTCCGGAGCGGGAGCTGCGACGGCGGTGGAGAGGAGGCGGCGGAACAGGAGGCGCGGAGGCATGGAGGTGGACCAGGTAGTCGCCGGTCGCGGTGGCGGGCGCGCGTCGGCGCGAATGCTGCTGTACAGGCGGAGAGGAGTAGCAAAATCTTCTCGTTTGCGTGGCCTTTTGATGGGCCGGTTTATTTTGACAGTTTTTCATGGGCCGATTTGTTAGGCGGCAATTTTATTTTCTTTACTGACAGCTCTTATGCTCCGAAGCTCGATATAATGAAGGCTTATGATCGGTTAGAATGACCATATCTGAAGGCGATGATGGCAAAGTTAGGGTTTGCCCGTCCTGGATTGACACAATGATGAGTATGGCGACTTCTGTTTCGTTTTCAGTTCTGTTCAATGAAGAAAAGCTAGAACAGCTCAAACCGATCAGACAAATTTAACAGGGAGGTCTTATTTTCCCTTACTTGTTGTTAATTGCATCGGATGGCCTTTTGTGCCTTTCAAAATCCAATTCTCAGTCATCAGTACTCGATGAAATCAAGGTGGCGCCCACAGCTTCGGCTGTTAACCACCTTTTTTTGCAGATGAGAGCATGCTGCTTTTCAAGGCAGGTGTTGAGGATGCGAATGCGGTGTCAAATCTATTAAATGTTGCAACGTTTGGGGTCAAAGAATTGACAATGATAGGTCATCAATATTTTTCATTAAAGGGTGCCCACAACAGGTCCGTGAGAATGTTAACACTGCTCTGAATGTTCATAGCAAATCTCTGAGAAGCAGATACTTGGGCATGCCAATAGATTTGGGACACTCGAAAAATGGCACACTCAGATATCTTTGAGATCGAGTATGGGAGAAGGTGAAAGGGTGGATGGATAAGCTTTTATCAGCTGCAGGTAAAAAGGTGCTAATCAAATATGTCGCTGGGGCAATACCGGTGTACTCAATGGCTTGTTTCAGACTCCCCAAAAGCTTATGTGAGAACGTCACATCCATTATTAGGCAGTTTTGGTGGGGAAGTAAGCAGGCTAGGAGAAAGCTAGCATGGGTGTCATGTGATATTACGAGAAGACCAAAACACATGGGAGGCCTAGGGTTCAGGGACCTGGAATTTTTTAACCTGGCGCTTCTGGACAGGCAAGCGTGGAGGCTACTGAGCGGCCTTGATTCACTTAGCTCAAAGATTCTGAAGCCAGCTCATTACCCAGACCGTGACCTATTACATGCTGAATTGAGTCCGCATCCACCATAGATATGGCGTACAATTTTGGATGGCAGAGATATAATGCAACAAGGAATCACGAGGATTGGCACCGGAGAGGACACACTCATTTGGGAGCAAAACTGGATTCCAAGGGACATTTTTTTGCGTCCCATTACATCACTGGTGGGTGATTCACCTAAATATGTGTCTGAACTGATTGAGCCAACTACTTTGATGTGGAGGGAGGACCTAGCACGCGCTATTTTTATACCAATTGACTCAGAAGCAATTCTTAAGATCCATTTGTGCACAAGGAGGGTGGATGACTTCTGGTCTTGGAGTAAAGAGAACCAAGGAAATTTCACGGTGATTCATAATAGAAAATTAAATCTAGAGAGTTGGCTCTATGAGACGGGAGGGACATCGAATACCGACGAGAGTAGTGGATGGTCATCTCTCTGGCGCACAAAGGTGCCAAACAAAATTCGTGTTTATTCTCTGGCGCATAGGGAGTCTATGCTCACATGCGAGCTTCTTCATCACCGCAACATGCGCGAGTTCTCCGGCATGTGCGCTCTACGGTGCCACCGACTCATGGAGGCATGCGCTACTCGGGTGCAATATGCCGAGGAGTGTATGGGCACTATCTTCGGAAACACTTGTGGAACAAATGAGCTTAGATGGGGATCCAAGTGCCAAGAATTGGCTATTCAACATGCAGATCCTTTTATCACATGCCAACTTCACCCCGTTGGGAGTTACACTTTGGGTGATATGGAGTTCTAGGCGAAAACTGATGCATGAAGATATTCATCAGACTCCGTTCGGTACCAATGCTTTTGTGAATGGTTTTATGAGTGATCTGCAGGCGCTGCAGAGGCCTTCGACTGCACTTGGCAGGACTACCTCAACCCGGCCAAACACGTGGATTACACCACCAGAGCAAACCAACAAAATTAACATGGGCACAAGCCTTCCTAGGAACTCTTAGGTTCGAGCAATAGCAGTTGTATGCAGGACATCAATGGGAACTTTTTGGGCGCCTCGACAGTCTCTTTAACAGGCGTTGATGACCCAACAACTCTTGAAGCACTAGCAGTTCGGGGGTCGTTGTCTTTGGCGGATGATCTTTGTGATCAGAGGATCTTTGTTGCATCCGATTGTACTGTCATTGGTGACATCAAGTAAAGGAGTGTTGCAGTGTATGGAGCTATTATCCAGGAAATTTTAGACCAATCTAGACTTTTTACTCCTTGTTCTTTTAGCCATGAATTTAGGAGCTCAAATACTGATGCTCACAATTTAGCAAAGCATGCTCTCTCACTTGGGATTGGCTGCCATACTTGTTTAGGCAATCCAATGGTATTTCTTTCGTCCCTGTAAACATTGTGACAAGTTAAATAAATGCTTCGCGAGATTATCTCAAAGAGTAAATTGCCAAAAACCACCACAATTGCGTCATTTGGTGCAAAAAACCACTGTTTTCATAAAAGTTTGCAGAAACCACCGTTTTTTAGTAATAGCGTTGCGGAATGCACTAACCGGTCGCCTGACCGCGTTTTGACAGGAAATCTGACGGGCCGGGCCCAGTCCTCAGGCCACGTGGCAAGGGGTGGACGGCGCGCTCGCAAACGGCTGTTAAACGTCGGTCGCTTGACCTGGTTCGACCGGACCAGGTCCTGGCCGCGCCACCATTCCCCCCTTCCTCTCTCCCCGAGCCCCTGTGACCTAGTTCTTCTTCCCCCCGCCGCCGCCATCGTTCCTAGCTAAATTGAGTCGCCGGCGGCCGCCGCAGCCATGGTGTCGTGGAATGATGGCGAGTCGAGCTCGGATTCCGTGTCGCCGCTGCTACACGAGGCCGATGACGAACCATATGTGAGTATCATTACCTCTTATCGTGGCTAGGGTTAGGGATTGCATTTGTTTTGATTTTCTCCCTGTTGCTTTGCTCAGCGCCCTGCAACAATAGAGGACAGGGATTGGTCAGGCATTGATCCCACTGGAAAGCACCTTTGCAAGCATGGGAATGCTCCTGAGAGACTTGTTGTGTTCGATTGGCTGAACACTGGCCGTAGATTTTATGGTTGCGCCGAAAAGGTTAGTAAGAAATAAGATTTAGACATGCTTTGTTTTATTATATTGAATTAGATATAAATGATTTACATATAGGTAATGCAATGCTCTGTTTATTGTATTGAAATTGGTATAAATGATTTAGTTATAGGTAATGCATTTCAATGCTCTGTTTTTTGTATTTGATTAGCTAGAAGATTGGTTGCGGGATGGTAACAGTTGTGGTGTTGTGGACTGGGTGAACGATGAATGGCCTTGTTCATTAAAGAATTCATTGACAAAAATCTGGGCTTTGTATGAGGAGGCCAAGGCTGGCAGAATCAGTGACAAGACAGCACATGAGGAGGAGATTTCAAAATTAAGAGAAGAGATGAATTTGGTACAGGAGAAGTATAAGCACCACTTGGAGCTTACCAAAAACTTTTGTGATTCTGTCCAGAAGTCTGTGCACAAGGAGAATTACAGGAAAATAATGATGGAGAAGGAAGAGGGAAAGATATCTTCTGAAATAGCTGAGAAGATAATTAAGTTAGAGAAGGAGAACTTAAGACTGAAGAAGGAGGTTGAGGTTGCTGAAGAGGTTGCTGATGAGCTCAAAAAGGAGAAGAAAAAACTTGAATATGCCATACATGATCTTTGGAAGGCTGGGGAGGAGTACAAGAGAAAGATGAAGATGGTGAAGACTATTTGTGAGGAGTGAATGTAGTGGTGATGTATGATGGAGATTATGGTGTGATGTTGTTTTGTTGTCTTGTTGTTTGTAATGTAGATGTTGAATTATGACGAATCATGTATGAGACTATGTTTGAGACTATGATTTATGTATGAGACTATGTTGGTTTGTTGGGTTGATCCTATCTTGGCTTGTCATTTTGGTCATTCATAGTGTAGGGGTCATTTGGTTCTGTCATTTTGTCGATGCCAACCATTTATAGTGTAGGGATCATCTGATCATTCAAAGTGCAGCATGCATGCAATATCCAGCAACTGAAGTTCATAGTGGAAAGTAGCACTAATTCTTAAATAAGTTCAACAGAAACACACTTGTTCAAGTAGCACAACCAAGTTCAAAGTGCAACTTGGCACTAATTCTGAAGCAAGTTCAACAACAACATACTGGTTCAAATACCACAACCAAGTTCAAAGTTCAACAGCAAAACATAGAACTGTTTGAAAGTGAAACACAACACTAATGATATAACAGCAACACAACACACACATTTTAGTGATTTCCACTTGCTGTGAAGTAATCATCCCACCTTGTAGGCTTCCTCTTCCTTTTCTGTCCATGAGAAGGTCCAGCTTGAGCATGACTTGCAGCAGCTCTTGGAGCACTATATGGAGCCCTAGCAGCAACTCTTGTGTTGGGTGTTGATGTGGTTGTCTTGGCAGCAGCTCTTGCAGCAGCTCTAGGAGTAGGAGTCTTTGCAGCAGCTCTTGCAGCAGCTCTGGGAGCAGGAGTCTTTGCAGCAGCTCTGGGAGCAGGAGTTTTCACACCAGCTGTAGCAGTTCTTGGGGGCTTAGGAGCAGCTGGTTGCTTGGTTGCTCCTGTTGAACCAGAGCTCGGGTTGCTCCCTATTGGGCTGAAAAGATAGAGGAAAGTTGTTAGTACAAATAAATAATGTTCAATGTAAAATGAAATGACAGAAAAGTACTGTACCTGATGCTTGTTCTTTCTCATCAGAAGTGCAGGTTTAAGTTCATCTCCACAGTTGGTGTATCTATGACCCTCTTTACCACAATTGCTGCATGATATAGTGCCAACTCTAGAGGTATCTTTAGGCTTGGGAACCTCAAACTGACCCTTCCTTCTCTGTGTCTGCTTTCTTCCCTTCTTCTTCTTGAAAACTGGGGGGTCAATGTCTCTACTAGTTGTTTTTGTCCAAAGATCAGGGCCAGGAACTGGGAATATAACTGGATTGTATGCTGCCATGTACATTTCCTTCTTGAAGAATGCAGAGACAAAATCCTCTGGATGTTGCTTAGATTTATAGATGGCAGACACAGCATGGTGGCAGGGGATTGCTGTCATGTCCCATCTTCTACACCCACAAGTCCTTTTTGCCAAATCTACAGCATAAATATTTTCCCCACTCTAAACCTGGTAAAGATCTGGACCAGCCATTTGTGCCTTGCAGTTCCTAGCATATTTTTTTGACTCCTCCAACTTCTCTGAGTAGGTTGGGGTTATCTCCCACCTAGCATTCTGCCCCCCTATTATTTTGTCATTGTACTTAACCATCAACTTGGTCCTAATACCATCACACATGGTCTGTATTGGTTTGCCCCTTACATCCAAAATCATTCTATTGTACACTTCACTTAAATTGTTCACAACTAGGTCTGTCTTACAATTAGTGTCCATTGCCCACCTAGCCCATGTTTTCACCTCTATGTTACTTAGCCACTCCCAAGCCTCCTGGCTCTCTTGTTTCAAGTTCTCCATGTTAACCTCAAATCCATGTTTTGTATAAGAATATGCAGCACCATCCATATACTTTTTTAGTTCCTCCCCTCTAAACCCAGCACTTTGAAAATTAGTATATATATGTCTTAAACAGTATCTCTGAGGACAATTTGGAAATATTGCATTTATAGCATTTAGAAGTCCCTGGTTCACATGCAAATTCATAGTACATGAGATAAAATTTGAGAGAAGCAAACATGTACATGTGAAAGTATAACTGACCTTCTGCCTATCAGAGATGATTGTATAGTACCCAAACTGCCCTTTTTCACCACCAATAGCTATCTTCAATTGGGTCAAGAGCCAACTCCAGCTAGGTGTGTCCTCTACTTCTACCACTCCAAAAGCAATAGGATAGATATTGTTATTACCATCCCTTGCAGTGGCAGCTAGAATTTGTTGTCCCGTGCTCAGCTTTACAAAGCACCCATCTAAACCTGGGCAATGAAAATAAATGAGCAATGAAAATAATTAGGAAAAGAAACACAATGAAACTAATGGACAATGAAAATAATTAGGAAAATAAACACAATGAACATACCAATGAATGGCCTGCATCCTTTCAAGAAACCCTCAATTGATGCTCCAAGACACATGAACAACCTATGAAATCTGGGGTTGGTACTTGGGTGCTCTTTCACAATTCTAGTAGTAACTATACATCTAGATCCAGGGTTTGTGTCAAGCACTGTCTGAAGGTAGTCCCTGATCCTTGTATACTGCCTTTCCTGATCACCCTGGACCACTGATAAGGCTAGTTTCCTTGCCTTGTATGCCTTGTTTTTGCCTACCTCCACACCAAACTTTTCCTTAGTGTTCTCTATCACAGTATCAACACAGGTCCTAGGATTTGTCCTTAAGCTGCCCTCAATTGACTTTGCCACATATTTAATGGGCACTTTGCAGTTCTCACCAATTACAGGACATGTGTGCTCCAGCTGGAGTTTTTTTATGCAGAAAGTTTTCTCTTTTCCAACTTGTGAGGCAGTCATATGAAAGTTGCAGCCCTCTTGTTCGCAGTCAACTATTATCCTGTCCTTGCAATTCCTATGATAATGGAAATTCCTCCTCTGAGTTACATGCAAGTTCACCAAAGCCCTTCTAAATTGGTACACATCCTCAAAACACATCTGCCAACAAATTTGATCTTCAGGTTGCTGCCTTTCCTCATTATACCACTTCCTCACTGCTCTCTTCTTACCTCTTGATCTCTTGCCTGTATTTGGCACATATCTTATCTCCTCCTCATCTGATAATTCAAACTTCACATCTTCCATGTCTTCATCAGAGGAGGGCACATAATCTGGTTCTGTTGTTGCTGCAGAACTGCTGTGAGATCTGTCAGTTGGCCCTCTTCTAACTGGTAGTTTCAGGGGTGGACCTTGCTCCACAATCACATCATCCTCATCTGAACTGCCCTCTTCACAGAAAAGATCTTCTGGATCTGTATCACCTTCCATGTGGTACTTAGGAATTTTTTTCTCTTCCTCTTTAGCTCACAAAGCTTTTGCTTCAGTTCTGGATCATCAAGTTCTCCTTCTGAACTATCACTTTCTGCAAACTCATACTCCTCTTCTCCTTCAACTGGTTCTGCATTGGCTGCTTCCTCTTCCATAGGCTGTCCATCATCTAGAGGATCACCATATTGGCCCAAAAATTGATTAAGGATGTCATCTACATTGTCATTTACAAAGACAATTTCCTTATCTTTCTCATTCTGCAAATTGCAACTCTGCTGAGTTATAAGATAATCTGCTTGAGAGTCATCTGGCTCCATTGGGGTACACTCATGTGCATCAGCTTCAGAACTGCCTTGTGAAGGAAACAACATCCCATCATCATTTATCTCATATACAATTGGATTGCCAATATCAGAAATGGGCACTTGAGCTTCACATGCATCTCCTATGTTAATGTCTTGTAATAACAACAAGTCATGTTTGCTGCCACTGATCACAGTTATGTTCACTACTTTTTTCTCTGCATACAAATCAAGCATCTCCTCCACATTGTCATCTGACATAATCAGGTCCATCCCTGCATGTCCAAGACCTATCACCTTTGGATAATACATTGAGTAACTTCCATCATAGCCTTGTTCCTCTTTGATAGCTACCAAATGACTGAATGTTATGACAGACTTCCCTAGCTGCCTCTCATGATTGTCTTCTCCAATGAAATTAAACCTGACATCCCAAATTTCATCATCCAAACTACAAAACCAAAAGAAGTAAACAATGGTTAGGAGTACAACCTTTTTCCAGCTATTATTTACAGTACACATGTAAGAAAACTAGACATAGCACATATTTAAACAGACTTAATCCATAGTTAAAAAATCTAAACAGAAAACATAATTAAAAATCAATGCATATTTAAACAGAACACATAATTAAAAGTCACAGCACACATGTTTAGACAACTAAACAAACAGAGAATATAACATAATCATTTACAAGTTAAATGACTACAAATCTATTTACAACATACTTATTTACAATATACTTATTTACAAAATCTAAACAGATAACTATTTACAACATACTTATTTACAATATACTTATGCACAACCAAAAAATTGCTACATCTTTAACAACAATAATTAAACAAGCTAGCTAACCCTAATTATGGATTTCAGACAGTTAGCAGATGCACAGAGGTAGGGGAAGGGATCTTACTCAACCCCGCCAGGACGAGAGGTTAAATGGTGGCTCTGGCTAGGGTTGGCTTTCCAGATCTTAGCCAATCCTGCCGCCGCCCTGGCGTCCACGTCGTACGGCGCCGACGACTGGTTGGATGCGGTAGGAATTTCAGCGCCGCCGCCAGTGCTCCTTCTCTTCTTCGCCTCCGCGTCCTCGCCCTCTGCCCTCCAGTGCTCCTTCTCTTCTTCGCCTCCGCCGGCGCCGGCGCCGCCGCCGTGACTGCGTGTCGCCATGGAGAGCGCGAGAGGAAGGGGGAATGGTGGCGCGGCCAGGACCTGGTCCGGTCGAGCCAGGTCAAGCAACCGACGTTTAACGGCCGTTTGCGAGCGCCGTCCGCCCCTTGCCACGTGGCCTGAGGACTGGGCCCGGCCCGTCAGCTTTCCTGTCAAAACGCGGTCAGGCGACCAGTTAGTGCATTCCGCAACGCTATTACTGAAAAACGGTGGTTTCTGCAAACTTTTATGAAGACGGTGGTTTTTTGCACCAAACGACGCAATTGTGGTGGTTTTTGGCAATTTACTCTATCTCAAAAAAGGGTGAAATGCATTTTTACACAAGGTGCACCTCAAATTCATTCATGGCGCCTCCCTAAGAAAGTCGTTCATGGTGCCTTGAGATTCACACTCCCTGTCTATGTATTTTTTTTGTATTCAATCTAATTCTACACAACTATATTGGGCGGGATCCACCATTTTTTTATAGAACATTTAAAGTTGCACAAACTTATAGAGTTGAAAAAAATGTTAGAATACTTTTTCCACATGTTTGATTTCACATTTTCATGAAGTGTAAATTTCAATTTTAGTAGTGCATTTCACTTGACTTAAGTAATGTTCATCCGGACATGATAGTAGTGCCCCATGAAGTGTTCTTTTTTACTCTGGCTCCGTGACCTAGCAGTCGGTGGCTAATCCTCCCTGACTTTGGGGTAAGGTACGCCCCCTCTCCCTTTGCATGTCCCTCCGATGACGGAAGGGCGAGAGGACCTCAAGGCTTCGGCCTGACGATGGTAGGATTAGAAATAATTTTTAGCGATGGCGGGACGGTGTGTCATCGACAGGGTGGAATAAGATCTCCTCATCTCGTCCTCGTTTCGATGGTGCTTCTCAGTATCGTTGGGAGACATGAGGAGGATGATGTGTCTCTATCGGTTTGGGTCAGGCATTTGATTCGGTAGTTTTTTCTTGGTAGCATAGCCCGACGGAGCGGAAAACGTGGATATATGTTGTGGTCCTCTGGCTTCGGTTTCGACCGACTGAGGTTGGCCAACCTCGTCTTCATTGCGAAGTGTCTGAGATCTGTGTTTCGCGACTTCATCTGGCTGGACAATGTGTGTTCTATAGGTCCTCTCGAGCGGTTTTTTCTCTGAGATGGAATCTTACAATGACGACTTTTCGGCCGCTGCTTTTACAAGCTCTTGGGTTTCAACAATCTTGCTCTGTCGAGACAAAGGCCTAGAAGCGACAATGAGCTTTGCTCATGACGCACCATCAGTGAACGTAGGAGGAAGAATACTTCTACACCCCAAAGATCTGGATATATTTTTCATTTCTTGTAAGAGTGCTTTTTAAAGGTCCATGCTACTTAATATATGGTCTTTGACCTTTTCGCAAAAAAGTAATGTTCAGTAATTTAGAAATGCATTTCACAAACCTCCAGTCTACTTCCTCCGTTCCTAAATATAAGTCTTTCTAGAGATTCCACTATGAACTATATACGGATGTATATAGACATACTTTAGAGTGTAGATTCACTCATTTTGCTCCGTATATAGTCCGTAGTGGAATCTCTAAAAAAACTTATATTTAGAAATGGATGGATTAGTAAATATAGTTTCAAACCAGAAAAACTCAAAGCAAGGAAAGTGCAATGGCTGGCCATTTTCGACTGGGTTGAGAAGACAAGAGCAAAACATGTCGTCAGCATGGACTGCATGCATGCATATTTCCCAAAATTACTCTGCCTCTCTCGCCTTTTTGTCGAACATCTCTACTCCTAAAGGGGGAGTTGGTAGCTTCTTTCTTGGCTTTTTTTCGTCTCCCCTCCCACCTTCGTCTGGTTTTTTTTCGTCCGTTTTTTTCGTCCCTTCTCCCATCATCATATATTTAGTAATGTATTTATGTGAAAGAATCAATCATCTAATGCATCTTTAAAGACCAAATCTAATGAATCAATCAATCTAATGAATTAATTAACCTTACCATAAATGGCTCAATCACATTAATTAATATTTCCATACATCACCGAATTACATTAGTTAACATTTCGTTTCAGGGTTTTTTTCCGTCTCCCCTCCCACCTTAGGAGGAGGCATTGGTAGCTTAGGTTCAAGGTTTTTTTTTCTCTCCCCTCTCACCTTCGTTTGGTTTTTCTCATCCAGTTTTTCTTCATATCTCCTTCCATCATCATATATTCAGTAATCTTACTCCTAAATGCTCGGTTGGTAGTATTGCATCCACAGTTTATTTTCGTCTGGTTTATTTTCGTCTGGTCTATTTTCGTCTCACGTCCCACCATCAAATCCTCACATTGGTTTTTTCACCATCCCATTAAAAACTTTACTAACATCTTTAAATTTTCCTAATGAGATACGTTGCAAATGGGCAGACAACAATAGCACATTACCAAATAATGAAATCAATTTCACGCATGTTTCCTAAACCAACACTTTCCTAACATACACAAGATCTCCCATCAATGCAATTTGTTTTAGGAAACAAATAACATATTTTAAGCAAACAAAATCCTCTCCACCCTTTCCTTGTAAACCAACACTTTCCTAACATACAAATGATCTCTCATCAATGCAATTTATTTTTGGAAATAAATAACATAGTTTAATCAAAAATCTGATTGACTAAAAATAGACTAAATATCTCTACTCCTAAAGACTCACTTCATAGGTTGTAGTTGGTTTTCGTTCGTTCCTGCCCTCCTTCGATCCCCCCTTGTCCACCGATTTTTTTTACATACAAAAGAACGTGCCCCCATACAAAAACCCCTCCTCCCGTGAGGCCGTCACCCAAAGTACCCTAGCCAAAAGAATAGAGAAATAGCCTGCCGCAACCATCCGAGCGCCTAAATAAAACCAACACAACACCCGAGCGAATAAACTGTACGCACCGCCAGGCATCGCAAAATTCACGCATCGCCACTGTCGCTGTTGCCGTAATTTCCACGACGCCCCCCCGCCCCATCGTACCCAACAAGGACGGATTCCACAGGTCAACGTGCAGTGCGCCATCGGGGGGGGGGGGGGGGGGCGTCGGAGCTTGTCGGGAGGCACGGAAGGACTATGGGAGTCCCGCCGGTGATCCGTGCCATGGGATCCGCGGTGCACGTGGCCAAGGAGATGGGGCTGCTGGCCTACCTCCACATCACCCTAGCACGTGTGGATTCTTGGGCTACCTCAACTTGGATCAGCTTTTTTGAGAAAGGATGCCTGCCATTCAGAGGTAAATGGTGCTCTTTAGTTTCGCTGTTGTCTGATTTGGCTTGCAGTTTCTACAAATGATGTGAGGATTGGCTTTGGATAGTAGATGATCTGCTCCCGTGTCTAATTCCACGTGTAGACAGATTTATGCGCTTCAAATGGTTTGTAGTTTATAGAATTCACTATGGTACTTGTTCATTCATGTATATGTGGCAGGATTCTGATGGAGAAGATGAAGACAACTACTAAGCTGAAAACGATTTTACATCCTGGTTGGAAACGTAAAAGGGGAATCTTCGAGTAAAGGCATGTTCTACTGCAACGGAACTTCCCGAGGTATCTCGTTGAAATTCAAAGTATGTTTCTTTTTTTATTCCTAGATTTTGAGCATCTTGAATGTTCATCCCTTGATTTTCACTACAACATCTTGTTTTATGTTACAACCCATTTGAAGAGGAATTTCAGAGATACCTTCCCGCTTATATGGAAATGTTGCAGCAAGTGAATTCCATGGATGTCTTTGATGAGGTAATATGTTTGTTGGACTTGTTCTTACTATTGAAAATTATTCTCTTATTATAAATAATAATTATTATAATTAGTTTCATTATAGTATCTTGTTATTGTGAGGCTTCTGCAGTTTTTCAATTAAAAAAAAGTTTTGCAAGTATGTGGAAGTTGTGTTTATGAATGCTAGGCCAACGCTGCACCATCATGGATGGACGGGACAGTTTGGAGGCGGCGACCGACGCATACACCCCAGCCCCTCGCTAGCACCCGTGCTGAACGATGCCGCCGACATGCCAACGACTGACTTTGCACAGATGTCTCATCTTGGACCGATGCTGTAGGGGCAGCAACTCCACACCACCACAATATGGTAATGCAAATCCACCTCCCTTTTTTTGTTCTGAGTCAATGCTAATCATCTTACTAGAGTTGGTCAATGGTAGAGGATTGGGCTTTCTGGTTGCATTGTATATCTAAGTTATTTGTCTTGGTTTATTGGCAAAGAGAAACCAAGATCTTACTGATTTGAGGCTCATATCTTGCTAATTTCAGTTATGGTATTGTGAAACCAAGACCTTGGAAAATACCGGTTTGTGTGCCTAATAAGTATTTGTGTGCAGTATATCAAGATTTATGTTTTATACTTTTGACTTCTATACGTTACTGAATTAAAGATATACTAATGTTCAGGAGAAGATGCAGTGTTGCAAACAACTCGTATTTCTCATAGTAGCTAGGAAATCATCTTATATTATGAGTTATTGTACTCTTCATGTGTAATGTTACTATTTTTTGGATAGTTGTAGTATTTATTTCTGCACATGTTTAATAAAATTCTTCAGGTTTGCATGGCGAGATTTCTTTAGCAAAGGAGAGATGTATCGGTGGTAGATTTTTGGCTTGCAATATCTATCTAATAGACTAATACCACTGAAGATAAATGTTCTTGCTCTGTGCCGCTTGGATAAGAGATCTGATGATGCTACTTGAAAACTGTGCCTGGATACGCGACATTTTGATGGTTGCATATATTAGAGAGAAAAAATGGACAAGGTATTGTATTTTTTTCTTTCCATCTTAGTTTTAAATAATTACCCGGTACCTTAGTACCTATAGATAATTTTTTTGTATAGCAAAGGCGATAGCTAGATCATAAAATTGGCTGATTTGCGTGCTTGATTTGAAAGTAAAATTCGTACTCATAGTGAGGCTTTTATCGCTCAATATGTCAGATGCTTACATTCTTGGGTGTTCATTGTATATCTTATTACAATGAGACATACTTCCCATTGTGTTATCCCGCTAATGAATGTATCCAATTTATAATGTAGTGGTTCATGGAAAATACACAGGAGCTCCTGGGTGCTCCACACCCCTGTACGAATATTAAAACTAAAAAATACCCAATTTTTTTTTAAAAAAAGTTGAAATTTGGGGATAGCGAACCAGAGTTCTCAATCTACTCCCGTGTCAAGTTTCGTGACAAAATACCAGGAAACGTATCCGTGGCGAAGGAATTTCTGTTCGAAAAAAAAATCCATCCAAACAGTTTTTTTCTATACGTAGGAATTTTTTGTGTTGTTTGCCACAAATACTTTTCCTGGTATTTTTCACGTAATTTCATACGGGAGTAGATTGGGAACCCATGTTTGATATCCCCAAATCTCAGATTTTTTTCAAATTTTCTCAGTATTTTTTTGAGTTTAATGTTCGTATAGGGGTGTGGAGCACCCAAGTGCTACGAATCCGCTTACCTAATTTCATGAACTAAGTAGGCGTTATAGAATTTTTCCTTTTCATTTTAATGGTGTATATGTACTCCTGCACAACATGCCTTCTTGCTTAATTACATCAACAGAACTGATACATCAAAATTAAAAAAGCTCTTATGTGACAATTTTGCACATTTTATCACTAGATCAGC
The DNA here is from genome assembly GCA_039707655.1 of Elymus sibiricus. Lineage (NCBI taxonomy): Eukaryota > Viridiplantae > Streptophyta > Magnoliopsida > Poales > Poaceae > Elymus > Elymus sibiricus. The sequence goes on along the minus strand of CM077665.1, from coordinate 139,067,829 downwards.
TGCTTAATCTGTTCACTAAGCTGCACATCACTTAATTACATTATTTATTGCAAAGCTTTTACTTGGTGTATGTTAAATAACAGTTTGTTATAGTGATACTTGGTTGTTGAAGGGTAGTAGCGTTACTCGGTATGAGAAGTATTCAAACAGCACTAAGGAAACCAATTCTCCTTTAGTTGTTCAGGATTTCTATTAATTCTATCGAACATACAATTTTTAGGCATTTACAATCAATTTGAATCACCAGAAAGCCTCCTCCATAAAAGGAGGGATGGGCACCGAAAGATTTACGAATGCCCCCGAGCACATTAGATTTTTTGAAAAGTAAAAGCAGTGGCATGCAACCCAGTTGTTTACACTGGTGTATACTAGACATCTCCCTCTTCTTGGCATCCCTGATGGCTCTTGCCATTTTCTTATAGTAATTACTTCTATGTTTCTATCAATAACTATACTAGATGTTCTTCTACTTCTTCTACAGTCACATTCTTATGTTTAGGCTGTTAGTACTCTTACTTATTCCTGTTTAACACGGATCAGTTAAGAATATCAAATAAACCACGTCGGTGCATGTAGAATTTCGTCCAGTGTCTAAAAATAGCCATGTTGTATACATGCAAGATGATGTTATAATCATATTCTAGAGAAGATCGTTGGAGGATGTTTGTAGCAGTATTGTGTTCACTATGCTCTCCACTAGCATGTCAGCATTACTTTTATCTTTCGAAGTTCCCAGGAATTAGAATTTAGATAGTGAAACTCCTTCAAATGTTGAGTTTTTGAAGATTTCAATATGTATCTGCAACTTACAAGATTTTGTGTACCTTGCGAGGGTTGATCACATCGAGAAAAACAATACTATTCTTTGTTTGAGGGGTCTCTTCTATTAAAATTTAGTACAAATAAAGTTGTGGCCAACACTTTATGGTATGTTATATTTGATCAGACCGACAAGCATATCACATATTTCATTGTCAAATATGCTTCATTGTTTTCCCCATAGTGTAAATAGAGACGGGCCAGCAAGTTGTGCAGAATATGGATGCCAGTTCGCTCCCTTATTGATAATGCAATTCATGAAGGAAAATATGTCCTATTGAGATGATATCAGTATTTCTAGCATTTGTATACAACATATATTTTCCTATTTCTTGAAGCTACTATTTAGAGAATTATGTTTCAATACAAATGTATTTTCAGAGAAAGCACGTTCAATCGCATGGGTGAAGTCGCTCAGGATGGACTAGAGCGGCATTTTGAATATTGTATAATTGAAGTACCATCACATTTTAGTGTGTGGAATGTACCTATGTGACAATATTGATAGAAGTCACAAACAGTTTATCTTAATAATTGATTGCATAGTATGAGATATTGCCATAAATTTTCATCTCTCGCCAGACATTTGGTAGCCCTTTTCATTATATTTATTAGGGATGGTCAACCGGAGTTGGACAAGACACTTGGTGCTATCGTGCAAGGTCAAGGCTAGGAAAGAAAACATGGACGAGAAAGGATCATGGAAGGAAGTGGAATACTGTCATTGTGGTGGGCGATAAGAGGGAGGTGAGAGGACGATAATGAGGAGATGCATTTATCTACCACTTGAGGACCATGAAATATCATCCCATGTGAATATTCTATGACTCTCATGTCACATGAAATTTTTCTTCATACACATATTTTATTAGTCCGTGGCAACGCACGAACATTATACTAGTATTTTTTAGTTGCCCAGCTACATAGAGACGTGTATCCATGATACTTGTGCATAGACACCAGTTAGGTCACCCACGTTCTCAGTATTCCCAACTAATTAAACCACACACAGATAGAGATCGGGAGATCACGCGCCATCAGACGAAGCAGCCACCGCGAGATGCAGATGAGCTGCCACGGACAAAAATAAACATGAAGGTTGATTTCACTTTGGGGCAGGTGTTATAAATACAAGCCTTCTCATCTCTCGTATGGATATCCCACACGAAGAACTAGGTCACTTCTAGTTGACACACACACAAAGCAATAGAGCACAAGTTCAGACAAACCCAGCATGGCTTCAAAGAAGACCACCGTGCCTTCGCTTGCCTTCGTCGTGGCGCTGCTACTCTCATGCACTAGCATGATCAGCGCGGCACGGTACCTTGAAGAGAAGGCGCCAAAGGAGGAGCACCTCCCAGTTGTGCCGGACGTGCCGAAGAACCCAGAAATGCCACACCTCACCATACCAGAGATGCCAAAAATGCCTGAGCTGCCGCACCCTGCAATTCCAGAGCTGGCAAAGCCTGAAATTCCGCATGTGGTCGTGCCAGAGGTGCCAAAGATGCCCGAAGCGTCGCACCCCACCACACCGGAGCAACCAAAGCCTGAAATCCCACATGCCATTGTGCCTGAGGTACCAAAGATGCCCGAAGTGCCACACCCTACCATGCCGGAGGTGCCGAAGATGCCCGAACTGCCACATCCAATTGTACCAGAGATGCCCAAGATGCCCGAAGTGCCTAAGATACCTGAAGTGCTACACCTTGATGTGCCGGAGGTGCCAAAGATGCCCGAACTACCACACCCAACCGTACCAGAGGGGCCCAAGATGCCCGAAGTGCCTCACCCTACAGTGCCAGAAGTGCCCAAGGTGCGCGAAGTGCCGCACCCTGCTATGCCGGAAGTGCCCCATCTGACTGTACCGGAGGTGCCAAAGATACCTGAAGTCCCGCACCCTGTTGTGCCTGAGGCACCTAAGACCGAGCTAGCACACCCTCCCATGCCAGAGGTGCCAAAGATGCCAGAGATACCGCACCCTACAGTACCTGAGATGCCAAAGATCCCTGAAGTGCATCACATGAACGTTCCAGAGGTGCCTAAGCCTGAAGTCCCACACCCAGCTGCACCAGAGGGGCCAAAGGGCGACACACAGTACCCAGAGAAGGAGGCTAAGCCATGATGGACTCTGTGACTACGTCTATGTATAGCAGCATGTCTAAGTATGCACGTACGTTTGTATGTAGGCTACGATTATGTGTTTCTCATTGTGTGTGTTCTTAGTTCGTGAGGAACTAGCTGTTACTGGCTTCGGCTAGGGGCATCATGTTTATGTGGTGTACATGTATTTTTAGGGGGGCGTACATGTCTGTTACTTTGTTTTATGATGTTTGACGAAATTATGTAATAGTATAATTTGATTTGTGTACAAATAAATAAAGGGTTCTAGTAGTCTGCATCGTATGGTCGAGTGTTCGGTCTTTCATCTTCTCAATTCAACTTGTAAGTGGCACGTGTTTTTCAAAATAAGTTGACCTCTAATTAAATTGAGCCGTCTTTCTTACAACAATATTGCGACATCCTGATTTATGATGGACTACTCATATATATATCAACAAGGAATTCTTTCTTTTCGTGAAGCCATTCACAAAAACTCTCAAAGTTAAGGGTGTTTGGTTTGGAGCAATTTAAGAATGAGTGATCGACTGGAAATTTGATCTCGGATGCGCACGAGTAAACACAAAATGCACATAAAAAGTTAGTGTTGCTATGTGGGGGGGGGGGGGGGGGGGGGGGCAGTCTAGATCCTGCCAGACGTACCGGCCAAGAACTGATGGTGAAGAAATTCTATGGTCGACTAGAAGGAGGGGGATGAATAGGCGACTAACAATTTTTTAAATTAGTACCCAAATTTTAGGCTCAACAAAATATAGGTTGTCTAGATATACAACTAGATGGACAACCTATAGGACAAGCACAATGAGCAATACGCTAGCAAGAGTAAACACAAGCCGGGAGCTAGCACAAAGTAAATGAACGAGATAATCACAAGTAGAGATGATGAAGATGAGAATCTGTTTTTGAAATTTCCTCGTTTAGGGAGGCACGTCTCCGTTGGAGAGGTGTGGAGGCACAATATTGCTCACTAGTTGGTTATGTTATTCCCATGAGTGAATATAATAGCTAAGTGTTATCATCGATATGGTTATTTATGATCTTTGCTGAAAACCTGAACACTAGCTAAGCATATATATAGCAATGAGAACAAAAGAGTTTGTAAAAGTTTTCTTTATCACTTTCAGTTTATCAACTGAATTGCTTGAAGACAAGCAATAAGTTAAGCTTGGGGGAGTTGATATGTCCCAAAGGTATCTACTTTTCCAAATATTTTTGCTCTTGTTTTGGACTCTAATTTTCATCATTTGAATGAAACTAACCCGGACTGACGCTGTTTTCGGCAGAACTACTATGGTGTTGTTTTTGTGTGGAGAAATAAAAGTTCTCAGAATTGGATGAAACTTTTTGGAGAATTTTTCCGGAATATATAAAAATATTGGAGCGACGATCCACTGGAGGGGGGCCACCCGTGGCTGCCAAGCCAACAGGGCGTGACCGCCCCCTGGGCGCGCCTCGATGGCTTGGGGCCACCTAGTGACTCCGCAGATCTTAATTCTAGTCCTATAAATTCCTATTTCGGGAGAAAAAAATAAGAGAGAAGTTTTCATCACGTTTCACGAGATGGAGCCACCGCCACCTTCTGTTCTCCCTCGGGAGGGCTGATCTGGAGTCCGTTTGGGGCTCCGGAGAGGGGGATTCATCGCAGTCGTCATCACCAACCCTTCATCATCAACACCCCCATGATGCTCACCACCGGGAGTGAGTAATTCCTTCGTAGGCTTGCTGGACGGTGATGGGATTCGATGAGATTGATCATGTAATCAAGTTATTTTGATAGGGCTTGATCCCTAGTATCCACTATGTTCTGAGATTGATGTTGCTATGACTTTGCCATGCTTAATGCTTGTCACTAGGGCCCGAGTGCCATGATTTCAATCTGAACCTATTATGTTTTCATGAATATAAGAGTGTTTTAGATCCTATCTTGTAAGTTGTATGCACCTATTACGTGTCATGATCCGCATACTCCAAGGTGACAATAATTGGGATTCTTTCCGGCGATTGCCGTAATTTGAGGAGTTCATGTATTCACCATGTGTTAATACTTTGTTCCGGTTCTTTATTAAAAGGAGGCTTTAATATCCCTCAGTTTCCTTATGGACCCCACTGCCACGGGAGGGTAGGACAAAAGATGTCATGCAAGTTCTTATTATAAGCACTATGACTATATACGAAATACATGCCTACATTATATTGATGAATTGGAGCTAGTTCTGTGTCGCTCTAGTGTATAACTGTTACATGATTAATTTCATCGAAGTCATTATCCATCACCGATCCATGGCCTACGCTTTTACATACTGAATCTTGCTAAGTTATTATTGCTTCTACTACCGTTACCATCGCTACAAAACTGCTGTTGTTACTATTACAATTCCTATTACTATATTTCCGTGCTACTAAATCTTTGTGACAAAGAATCACTTGGTGTGGTTGAGTTGACAACTCAACTGCTAAGATCGATAAATATTCTTTGGCTCCCCTTGTGTCGAATCAACAAATTTGGGTAAAATACTTCCCTCGAAGACTGTTACGATCCCCTATACTTGTGGGTTATCAATCATCCACGAGGTACACGAGGAAATCATCACCAAAAGACTTTGTTGTTCTTTATCTCTTGCTCCTAACAGGAACTTCATCATCATCCTCTGTGAAACTTTCATCATTTTTGTGTTCATAATATCCCATCGGAATGGTAGGTTCAGGAGCCTCATTAGATTCCAGTTTAGAAGTGCTTTGCGTATCTCTCATGGAAAAAATATCCTCAAAGAATGTAGCATCTTTAGAATCCATGATCGTACCGACCTTCACATCGTGTACATTGGATTTCACCACTAGAAATCTATAGCCAACGCTATGCTTCACATAGCCCAAAAAAATACAATCCACGGTCTTTGGTCCCAACTTACGCTTTTTGGTTATCGGCACGTTGACTTTCGCCAAACAGCCCCAAGTGCGCAAGTAAGAGAGTGTATTTCTTTTCTTTTCCCATTGCTCAAATGGAGTAGTCTCATTATCCTTTGTGGGAACTTTATTCAGGACAAGACATGATGTCAATACAACCCCCCACCATGCCTTGGATAAACCCAATGTATCTAACATGGCGTTAACCAAATCTGTTAGAGTATGGTTTTTCCATTCGGCAACCCCATTTGACCGGGGTGAGTAGGGAGGCGTCCTCTCATGAATAAAGATATCCTGAATATTAAATTGAAAAGGATTAAGTCATATTTCAAAGGATGGGGTTCAGATAAGTTCGGACGCGACATGAAAAGAAAAGAAGAACTAAGAGTTGAGTTGGCTCTTCTAGAAGAGTTGGAAGAAGATGGACCCCTGCCACCCGAATTATATAACAAAAAAGTAGACATCAACTTTGAGTTGCATGAGTTGTTGGTCAACGAAGAGATCTTCTCGCTGCAGCAATCGCATGAACGATAGATTCTCAAAGGGGACTTGAATACTGACTATTATCACAAAATTGCAAATGGGCGAAAGAGTAAAAACACGATACATTCCCTCAAAGTTGGGGATGTAATGATTGAGGGCAATGTCGAGCTTATTGCTCATGCTACTGAATTTTACAAAGACCTCTTCGGTCCTGCCCTGGTGATACGTCCATTTTGCATCATGATTTACTATTGATATTTGTGTCATTATTGTCCATTATTCTCTGGTTATCACATAATTCTTATATCTTTCTCTCTAAATATGCAAGGTGCATCACAAAGAGGGAAATATCTGGAAACTGGAATTCTGGACCGGAAAACCGAGAAAAAGTAAGAAAATCACCAGACTCCAAATGACCTGAAATTTAACGGAGATTTTTTATGGAATATTTGGGAATTTATGGAGTAAAAAGATACCGGAGGGGAGCCACAGGTTGGCCACAAGACAATAGGGCGCGGCCCCCCTAGGGGCGCGCCCTGATGGCTTGTGGGCCACCTGTTGACCTCCCGACGCCCATCTTCTCCTAAATGAGGTGTTTTACCCTAGAAAAAATCATAAGCTAACTCTCGGGACGGAACGCCGCCGCCTCGAGGCGGAAACCTGGGCAGAGGCACTTTTGCCCTTCGGCAGTCAGATTCTGCCGGGGAAATTCTTCTCCGGGAGGGGGAGATCGAAGCCATCGTCATCACCAACGCTCCCTCCTTCATGGGAGGACCAATCCTCATCAACCTCAGCACTAGAACCACCTCATCCCCAACCCTAGTTCATCTCTTGTATTTAATCTTTGTCTCAAAACCTCAGATTGGTACCTGTGGGTTACTAGTTGTGTTGATTACATCTTGTAGTTGATGCTTGTTGGATTACTTGGTGAAAGATATTATGTTCAGATCCTTAATCATTATTATTATACCTCTGATCTTGAACATGTTGATGAGGTGTGAGTAGTTACTATTGTTCCTGAGGACATGGGAGAAGTCTTGTTATAAGTCATCATGTAAAGTTGGTATTCGTTCAATATTTTGATGATATGTATGTTGAACTTCTCTTAGTGGTGTCATGTGAACGTCGACTACATGACACTTCACCATGCCATGGGCCTAAGGGAAGTCATTGTGGAGTAACAAGTAGATGATTGGTTGCGAGAGTGACAGAAACTTAAACCCTAGTTTATGTGTTGCTTCATAAGGGGCTGATTTGGATCCACACGTTTCATGCTATGGTTAGATTTATCTTAATTCTGCTTTCATAGTTGCGGATGCTTGCGAGAGGGGGTAATCATAAGTAGGTTGTTAGTTCAAGTAAGAACAACACCTTAGCACCGGTCCACCCACATATAAAATTATCAAAGTAGCAAACGCGAATCAACTCAACATGATGAAAGTGACTAGACAGAAATTCCCATGTGTCCTCGGGAGCGCTTGCTTCATATAAGAGTACTTTCCGGCCTGTCCTTTGCTATAAAAAGGATTGGGCTACCTTGCTGCACACTTGTTACTATTGTTACTTGTCACTTGTTACGAATTATCTTGCTACAAAACTATCAATTATTGTTACTCACAGCACTTGCAGAGAATACCTTCTGAAAACTGCTTATCATTTCCTTCTGCTCCTCGTTGGGTTCGACACTCTTACTTATCGAAAGGACTACGATTGATCCCCTATACTTGTGGGTCATCAAGAATCTTTTCTGGCACCGTTGCCGGGGAGTGAAGCGCCTTTGTTAAGTAGAAATTGGTAAGGAAACACTTTTTGTACGTGCTGAAATTTACTGCTGCTTGTCACTATGAACGGTCACCCTTTGAGTGGCTTGTTCGGGGCATCTTCGCCCCGAGCAGAAGAGGAGGAAATTGTTCCTCAACCTACTGAACCTACTGAAAATATTTATTATGAGATTCCTTCGGGTATGCTTGAAAAACTATTATCTAATCCATATGATGGTACGACTCATCCTGATTACCACTTGATATTTGTCGATGAGGTCTCTGGATTGTTTCAGCTTGCAGGATTGTTTAGAGACAAAGTTAAGAAGAAAGTTTTCCCTTTATCTTTGGAGGGAAAGGCAATGATGTGGTATAGGCTATTGGATAATATTGAATCATGGAATTGGGATCGCTTGAAGCTGGAATTTCATCAGAAGTTTTATCCTATGCATCTAGTCCACCGTGATCGGAAGTATATATATTATTTCAGGCCTCATGAAGGAGAAAGTATCGCTCAAGCTTGGAGGAGGCTTAAATATATGATGCACACCTGCCCCAATCATGGGTTCTCAAGAAGAACTATTATGGAAAAAAATTATGCTCGGCTTTCTCATAATGATCAAGTACTACTCGATTCTTCTGCTACCGGTTCCTTCATGAAAAGGATTATTGAATTCCAATGGGATCTTTTGGAGAGAATTAAACGCAACTCCGAAGACTGGGAACTCGACAAAGGTAAAGAGTCGGGTATAAAGCTTAATTTTGATTGTGTTAAAACTTTTATGGAAACAGAATCTTTCCACAAGTTTAGCAACAAGTATGGTCTTGACTCTGAGATAGTAGCTTCTTTCTGTGAATCATTTGCTACTCATGTTGATCTCCCTAAGGAGAAGTGGTTTAAATGTCATCCCCTATTGAAAAACAAGTAGAGGAACCTGTTAAAGTTGAGAAGGAAGAAATACCTTTTAGCCACATTGATCCAATAGTTCCTACTGCTTATATTGAGAAAACACCTTTCCTTGTTAGGATTAAGGAACATGCTAAGGCTACAACTGTGCTTCGTAAAAGTCATGATAGGACACCCACACCTTCTGAACAAATAAAAGTTGGCCCTAAAATTGCTATGGTTAAAGATCTTCTAGCTGATAATGTTGATGGGCATGTTACTTATCTAGATGGTGAATCTGCTAGAATTGCAAAGAAAGTTCTTAATGAGCAGGATAAGCTAGACAAAAACAAACCAATTTTTGGGATGCCTGTTATCTCTGTTAAAATTGGAGATCATTGCTATCATGGTTTATGTGATATGGGGGCTAGCATTAGCACTATACCCTATACCTTATATAAAGAAATTATGCACGATATAGCTCCAGCTGAAATTGAAGATATTGATGTGACTATTAAACTTGCAAATCGTGATACTATTTCTCCGCTTGGGATTGTTAGAGATGTTGAAGTCTTGTGTGGAAAGTTCAAGTACCCTACTGATTTCCTAGTACTTGGTTTAGAGCAAGATAATTTTTCTCCCATTATATTTGGTAGACCTTTCCTGAGGACTGTTAATGCTGAAATTAATTGTGTCACGGACAAGGTTAAAGTAGGTTTTGACAATGAGCTCCATGAGTTTAATTTCTCTAAGTTTAATAGACAACCTCATGAGAAAGAATGACCTAGTAAAGAAGAATTAATTGGTCTTGCTTCTATTGTTGTACCTTCTACAGACCCACTAGAACAATATTTGTTAGACCATGAGAATGATATGCATATGAATGAAAGAAATGAAATAGATGAAATATTTCTCAAACAAGCACCTTCCCTCAGACACAACTTGCCTGTCGAGATTTGAGGGGATCCCCCTCCACCCATGGGAGATCCCGTGGTTGAGTTAAAGACATTACCGGATACTTTGAAATATGCTTATCTTGTTGAAAAGAAGATATATCCTGTTATTATCAGTGCTAACCTTTCAAAGCATGAAGAAAAGAGATTACTCGAAACTCTAAAGAAGCACAGGGCCGCTATCGGGTATACTCTCGATGATCTTAAGGGCATAAGCCCTACTCTATGTCAGCACAAGATCAATATGGAACCGGATGCTAAACCAGTTGTTGATCACCAACGTCGTCTCAATCCTAGGATGAAGGAGGTGGTAAGAACTGAGATATTAAAACTTCTGGAGGCAGGTATAATTTATCCTATTGCTGATAGTAGATGGGTAAGTCATGTTCATTGTGTTCCTAAGAAAGGTGGTATAACGGTCGTCCCAAATGATAAAAATGAACTCATTCCACAAAGAATTATAACTGGTTATAGGATGGTGATTGATTTTAGGAAATTAAATAAAGCTACTAGAAAAGATCATTATCCTTTGCCTTTTATTGATCAAATGTTAGAGAGATTGTCTAAGCACACACACTTTTGCTTTCTAGATGGATATTCTGGTTTCTCTCAAATACCTATGTCAAAAGAAGATCAAGAGAAAACTACCTTTACTTGCCCCTTCGGAACTTATGCTTATATGCGTATGACTTTTGGTTTATGCAATGCACCTGCTACCTTTCAAAGATGTATGACTGCTATATTCTATGACTTCTGTGAAAAGATTGTTGAGGTATTCATGGATGATTTTTCCATCTACGTGACGTCTTTTGATGACTGCTTAAGCAACCTTGATCGAGTTTTGCAGAGATGCGAGGAAAATAATCTCGTCTTGAATTGGGAGAAGTGCCACTTCATGGTGAATGAAGGTATAGTGCTTGGGCACAAGATTTCTGAGCGAGGTATTGAGGTAGACAAAGCTAAATTTGATACAATTGAGAAGATGTCATGCCCAAAAGATATTAAAGGTATAAGAAGCTTCCATGGTCATGCTAGTTTCTATATGCATTTCATCAAAGATTTTTCAAAGATTTCTAGGCCGCTAACCAATCTTCTTCAAAAGGATATTCCTTTTGTTTTTGATGATGATTGTGTAGAAGCTTTTGAAGTACTAAAAATGGCTTTGATTTCTGCACCTATTGTTCAACCACCTGATTGGAATTTGCCATTTGAAATCATGTGTGATGCTAGTGATTATGCTGTTGGTGCTGTTCTAGGGCAAAGAGTAGACAAGATATTGAACGTTATCCATTATGCTAGTAAAACTCTAGACACTACCCAAAGGAATTATGCTACCACTGAGAAGGAATTTTTAGCAGTTGTTTTTGCATGTGATAAGTTTAGACCTTACATTGTTGATTCTAAAGTAACTATTCACACTGATCATGCTGCTATTAAATACTTAATGGAAAAGAAAGATGCTAAACCTGATTAATTATGTGGGTGCTGTTACTTCAAGAGTTTGATTTGCACATTGTCGATAGAAAGGGAGTTGAAAACCCAGTAGCAGATAACTTGCCTAGGATGGAAAATGTTCTTTATGAGACACTTCCAATTGATGATAACTTTCCTCATGAGCAACTTGCTGCTATAAATACTTCACGTAGTGCTCCATGGTATGCTGCTTATGCAAATTACATTGTTGCAAAATATATCCCACCTAGTTTCACTTACAAACAAGAGAAAAAATTCTTCTATGATTTACGACATTACTTCTGGGATGACCCACATCTCTATAACGAGGGAGTAGACGGTGTTATTAGACATTGTGTACCTGAGCATGAGCTGGGAAAGATTCTAAGGAAGTGCCATTCCGAGGCCTACAGAGGACACCATGCTGGTGACAGAACTGCACACAAGGTATTACAATCTTGTTTCTATTGGTCTACTCTTTTTAAAGATGCTCGCAAGTATGCCCTTTCATGTAATGAATGCCAAAGAGTTGGTAATATTAGTAAACGTCAGGAAATGCCTATGAACTATTCACTTGATATTGAACCATTTGATGTCTGGGGGTTTGATTTTATGGGACCTTTTCCTTCCTCTAATGGGTATACTCATATTCTAGTTGCTGTTGCTTACGTTACTAAGTGGGTAGAAGCCATTCCAACTAGTAGTGCTGATCATAACACTTCTATTAAAATGCTTAAAGACATTATCTTTCCGAGGTTTGGAGTCCCTAGATAGTTAATGACTGATGGTCGTTCACATTTTATTCATGGTGCTTTCCGTAAACTGCTAGCTAAATATGACGTTAACCATAGAATTGCTTCACCCTATCATCCTTACTCTAGTGGTCAAGTTGAGTTGAGTAATAGAGAAATAAAACTAATCCTGCAAAAGACTGTCAATAGATCTAGGAAAAATTGGTCTAAAAAACTAGATGATGCACTTTGGGTCTATAGAACTGCTTATAAGAATCCCATGGGTATGTCTCCTTATAAAATGGTCTATGGAAAGGCTTGTCATTTACCTCTTGAGTTAGAACATAAAGCTTATTGGGCAATTAAGGAACTTAACTATGACTTTAAACTAGCCGGTGAAAAGAGGTTATTTGATATTAGCTCACTAGATGAATGGAGGACACAAGCCTATGAAAATGCTAAATTGTTTAAAGAGAAGGTTAAGAGGTGGCATGATAAGAGAATTCAAAAGTGAGAATTTAACGTAGGAGACCTAGTGCTTTTGTACAACCCTCGTTTTAGATTTTTTGCAGGAAAACTCCTCTCAAAATGGGAAGGCCCGTCTATTGTCGAGGAGGTTTATCGCTCTGGTGCCATAAAAATTAGCAACTTCGAAGGCAAAAACCCAAGAGTGGTGAATGGGCAAAGAATCAAGCATTATATTTCAGGTGCACCCATCAATGAAGAAACTAATATCATCCAAGTTATGACATCGGAAGAACACATAAAAGAGGTCTTCCGAAACACTCCAGAACCTGAAAAAGGGAGATGTACATGATACGGTAAGTAAACCGACTCCAAAAATTCCAAAATAATAATTTCTATTGGTTTTGGTATTTATGAAAATTTCCAAAAATACAAAGTAGTCGGGAAGACCCACGAGGGAGGCACAAGCCACCAGGGCGCGCCCCCCTGGGGGCGCGCCCTGATGGCTTGTGGGCCCCTCGTGTGCCTTCCGGACTCCGTTTTCTTCTCGAGCACGTATTTTGACCTAAAAAAACCATTATATATACTCCCGTATGTTTTGACTAGCGCATCGCGAGATTTCTCTTTGTTCTTGTTTCGGGCTGTTTTTCTAACATATCCAAAAACATGTCGTCTCAAGACTCAGAGGGGGAGAGCTACGTTGCTGACTATATTGCTGATCCAAAGATTTTTGGGGAGATCTATCCTTACCTGTGGTCTACAGACGAGGAAGAGGACATCGATCCGGAGGAAATAAAGGAGGCAAACCAGGGCGACAATTCAGATGATGATGAAGTCCCACTACCTCAATCTGGAGATATGCATGTGGAATTCAAGAAGTCAAGCCTCCCCAACACAGTAAACCAATCTAAGACCCAATTTATCACGTCTCGTTTTCTGCAGGAAAGCAAGGCAGTATTGTGCAAAAGGGTTCTGAAACTCGAGCAAAAAAAATGATGATTTAAGAGAGGAAAACTTCATTCTCAGGCGTAAACTGGCGAAGAAGAGCACTATTATTCCAACGCCACCACCATTACCGAAGAACACTTGAGTACAAGGGTATGGGCACCACCCTTAGCTTGTTCCAATCTTGGGGGAGGTGCCCCGGTATCGTATCACCATCACTTTTTACCATCATCTTTTATCATTAGTTCGATCCTTAGCTATTTCGTGGTTTAGAGAAATAGGTTTCAGATTTGCTTTTTGCTTAGTATTTTGCTTTGAGTCCTATCTATCCTTGTAACCGAGTGTGAGAGTTATATAATAAAGTTAGTTGAGCTTCACCCTTATTGCATCCTTCACCATAGCATGAATATAAGAAAAATAGAAAGATCAAATGCTTATCTCATAAGGAGTGATGACTTCACATAAAAAGAAAAGTATGAGCAATGAAAAGTTGTTGAGAATAAACAAATATAGATTTAATCATTGTGATAATCTATGTAAGACTATGATAGAGAAGAGAGGATTCACATATAAATATACTATCTTGGACATCATCCATGATTGCAAACCCCCACCAAATATTATATAATGATCAAATGTTGAAGTTGGACATGGAAGACAACCTAATGGATATGATTGCTTGCATTTGCATAGAAGCTATATAGTCATGGATCCTTTAATATGTGATGCTTGCTTTAGATCTTTTGCTAGCCAATTTTTTTGCACCAAGTAGAGATGCTACTTGTGCATCCATAACCCCTTAAACCCAGTAATATTTTCATGAGAGTCCACCATACCTACCTATGGATTGAATAAGATCCTTTAAGTAAGTTGTCATGGTTGCATAAAACAATTAAATCATGTATGATCTCTTATTGAAAAGGAAAACAAGCTTTGTGCGATCTTGTGATGATGAGGAAATAAAAGCGATAGAGTGCATAATAATGTTCGTCATCACAAGGGGCAATATAAAGTGACGTTCTATCGTCGTTTTCTCACGACAGATGCCATGGGGTGGCTTATCGAGAGTGGTTGGGGCCGAAGGACGCCGGCGGGCTCCGGTGGCGGGATTGGGCACAAGCGGTGAGAGACACGCGATGTACCCACGTTCGGGGCCCCCCGTGGGAGGTAACACCCCTAGTCCTGCTTGTCTGGTTGATGGGTGGTAGGAATTCAATGGTGCTCCTTGAGCTGTTGGCTAGAGGAAGAAGAAGGAGCGGCCGGCTCTTCTTGCCTCGCTATGTGGGAATGAGAGTGTGGGATGGGAGAATGCTTGCCCGATGCATGGGGGCCTCGGGGTGTTTTATAGGCCAACCCCCCGGCTTACAATATACATAAGGTACTGAATGGGGGCCCCGGCCGGCAGCCTTCCTAGCCGGCCAGCGGTCCCACCGGCCGGGCCGTCTCGTTGCTCGTAGGGCCCACCGGCTGCGCGGTCCCATCGCTGGCTGGGGCCCGCCAGCCGGTCGCCGCTATTGGCCCGTGCCTACCAGGCACGGCCCGGGCCGCCCCGCGTGGCGTCGTCTTGCGCCTGCCGGCCGAAGTCAGCGGTACGGCCAACTGCACTGTAGCCACGCCGGGGCAGGTAATGCAGTAGACGGCGGCGTGGCCACACTGTTGCCTCGCCGGGTCTCGATCGGTCATGGTCAGCGGTACGACCGCCCGGACTGTAGCCACACGTGCCCGCGCGTGAGCGGTCGCTGTAGCCACGCCGGAGTTCGTCGTGGGGGTCGCGTCCTGTCGACGTACTTAGTCACAGTTGGAGGGGACAGGTGCCTGCCCGTCCAGAGGTCAGCGGGAGGGCCGGCCGCGGAGCGGCTGGCAGCAGGCTGGCCAGGGGCCGGGCGGCCGGCACCTGTCGAGCCGGCCGTGGCCAGCCGTCCAGTGGGTCTGCCGGTAGCTCGCTAGCCGGCAGCTCGCCAGCCGGTCATGGTTCAGCCGGCCGTATAGTTTTCTTAAAAAGGGGCTCGAACTCCCTTGTCTTGGCATACCCAGGGGTAATATCCCCGTCGGTAGTCCTCGAAGCCGGCGGGGGCCCGCGTCCCACCGATGAGGGGGAGCCGGCGGCTTTATCTGGCGGCACCGTCTTGGTGCGTGGGGCCGATCGGCCGGCCGCACAGGCGGCCACGCCCATTGCCTCGGGTTCTGCTGCGCCGCTTCGGAACCCGCGCTGAGCGGCGAAGCGCCACGCGGGGCGCTGTGACGCAGCGGGCCCCGCGCCCGGAGGCGTGAAGGGACGTTGCCTTGAGGCTAGACCGTTAGGCCGTGGGCCTAGCCCAGTAGGCCTCGGGCCGCAGGCAAAGATCCCCTGCGCCCGGATCTCAGCGGCCACGGCCCGAGGCGCTCACGCCCCGCAGATTTCCCCGGGGAGGTGGGCGCAGTTAATCCCCACGTCCCCCGGGCTTCGCCCCCTGATTTATAAGGGGAGGGGGAGGGGCGGAGGTAGTTAGCGCGCTCCTTCCCCGTTGTCTTCCTCCTCTCGCCTCTGCCGCCTCGAGCTCGCGCCACCGCACCACACGTTCGCTTCTCCGTGCCGGTTTCCTCCAGAGATGGCCAACGGTCCCTCCGGCATCTGGGGCAGCTCCACCGTCACCGCGGAGGACATCGCGTACCTCCGCCGCGCCCACATGCTGCCGCCGGAGGACCGCGTCGCTGCCCGTCCTCCGGGCGATGAGAATGTGCCGGAGCCCGAGGGGGGGGGGGAGTGCGTGGTGTTCGCATCGCACTTGTCGCGCGGCTTTGGGCTGTCGGCGAGCCAGTTCTTCGGGTTCGTCCTTGATACTTTTGATCTTCAGCCACACCATTTGGGGCCGAACTCCATTCTGTAGTTGTCGAGCTACGTAACCCTCTACGAGGGCTACCTCGGTCTTCTCCCCTTTGTGGAGCTGTGGAGGAAACTCTTCTACCTCAAGTGCCTGAAGAACGGCGACGAGGCGTACGCCTGCGGGGGAGCGGTGGTGTGCGTCCGCAACACGCTTTTCCCTCGCCTCACCCTCATTGAGTCCGTCAAGAGGTGGAACCGGTCGTTCTTCTATGTGAAGAACGTCGACCTGACTCGAGACTACATCCGGCTGCCGCCCTTCGTCAACGTCCCGTCCTGTGGGACTAACTGGATGGCCGACGTGGCGGTCGGGGAGCTCGCCGGGATGCTAGGCCGGCTCCACACCATGAGGAGCGGGGAAGGACTGGTCGCGGCCGATCTGGTGGCCGCCTTCATCGACCGCCGGGTGCTGCCCCTGTAGCTGAGGCCGCACCGGATATGCGACATGCGGGGCCGGTGAGACCCCTGCCGGCTGTCCACCTTTGAGCTGACAGCGGCCCAGGTGGTGGAGCGGGTGAACGCTATCACCAACTTCAAGTTGGCGCCACGCCTGGCACTTCGGCAAGTTGCCATACAGCCGGCTCGACCCGGCGCCCCTGGTACGTCTCGAAGAGGTGCCTCTCCTTTTTTCTGTGTTTCTTCAGTCGGCCTCCGTGCTCACGTGCCATGCTGACCGCAGCGCTTTGTGCGACAAAACACGGCGGATGGCCCGCACCCTCAGGTGTTCGAGGCGGATCGTGCCGACTTCGACCCGGAGGATTTTGAGCTGGGAGGTGACGTCGAGAAGGAGGTCGAGTCCTCGGGGGAGGTTGAGGCGGACGGGACGATGGGCGATCCGGGAGCCGGCGGGTCCAGCGCGGCTAGCGAGTTCAACCCTGAACCCACGATCAGAGATTGGACCGATGATGACGATGATGATAATGAGGTCCGGATTTTGGACGCGCCTCCCCCTGCTGCTCGACGGGCCCCACGCGGAAGGAGCGAGGAGCAGCCTGCTCGGGGCCGGATGACCGAAGCCTCCTGGCGGGAGAAGAGGGCGGCCACGGGTCAGCCGTCGTCAGAGCTGTCGGCTCGCAAGAAAGTGCGAGCGGGCGTCGCGAAGCCGCCGCCTCGGGCCAGGCGGCCCCTTCCCGTTGTCGTTGGGTGAGTGCCTTTCCTAATCCTTGTAGGTGTTTTCGCGTTTTGAGCCGGCGGGCGCCTGAGGGCCCTTCTTTCATTTTTTTTTCAGTGACGCCATCGAGCTCCACGACACGGAGTTGACCGATGACCCGGTGGACGCCACCAGCCGGCAGACCCAGGAGCACGCGGCTACGGTATGGGAGGACAAGAGGAGGCTCACCGAAATGCGAGCCGCGAAGGGAGGGGCAAAGGGTGTGCCCTCGCGTTCGGCGGCCTCGAGAGACGGGAAGCGGAGGCGGCCCTCGGACCCGACGCGCGCCACAGACTCGGCAGCGGAATTGATGTGGATGTCGAGGCCGCCCTCAAGCGAGCCGCGGGAGCCGGTGCCGGAGACGGCCACGGCTCCGCCCTTGGCGGAGGTGGCCCGGCCGGAGGACGTGATTCCCGAGCCGGTGAGGGAGGTGGACCCACGAGCGGAGCTGGTCGCGACCCCGCCTTCTGTCGAGCCGGCCACGGCAGAGGTACCCGTCGCCTCGGTCGTGCCGGAGGCGGCACCAGGGACGGCGCCCAGCGAAGGAAGCGAGCTGGTCGTCCCGGCTGTTGAGGCGGTCCGGCAGGCGGCGGAGCCGGCCGCGCCGGTTGTAGAGGAGTCTGGGGCTGGCTCCCATGCCCTTGTGATTACTGCCAACCTCCCGCCGGCCGGCACCCCAGCGGACGCTGGGTCGAGCGGCGGGGCGAGCTGGTTGAGGAGGACCATACTCGACGTGATTCAGGACTGGAAGGCGTTAGCCCGTGCCCCAGCCGTCCTGCGCCCGCCAGCCAGCAGCCAGGCCCTTGTGCCTGGGGAGCCGGGCCACATCATGGCGCACTGCCGTGAGGGGCTGGCCAGGTTTGCGGAGGCCGCTGAAAGCAATTTTCCGCGCGTGGAAGAGGCGGTGGAGGTGAGATTCCTTAGCCTGCGTCGAATTTTCAGTGGGGGCGCGCGAGCGCACCCACTGGGTGTAGCCCCCGAGATTCGGGCCGGTTGCTCGGCTGCGTGGCAGCCGGGCCGGATCTACCCCCCTTTTTTTGTCTAACTTTTGGTCTCCTAGCGCGGAGCAGGCTGAGAACGCCAAACGGCAGGCGCTCTTTGACGAGGCGGTTGCCATCCACAACCGAGGCAAGGCCGGCTTCTATCAGGTTCTGGAGGAGCTAAGGAAGGCGTGAGGTATGCTTGTTCCAGTGGGGGCGCGTGAGCGCACCCACTGGCTGTAGCCCCCGAGAGTCGGGCCGGCTGTTTGGCAGGCGGCTCGAGTCTTTCGCATTTTAAGTAATCTGGGTTGGTCATTTTGCAGAGGAGCTGGATGTCCTGACCCCGATCCGGCAGAAGAGGGACGAGGTGGCCTCCGAGCGGGACCGGCTGGAACGGGACCTCCAGGCTGTTACGTCGGAGTGGGACCGGCTGGGCAGCCTGGTCGTGGACGGGCAGGCGGCACAGGAGCGCCTCACCGCGGAGCTACGGAAGGAAGTGGCGGCCCGGGAGGAGGCCGCCAAGCAGGCGACCGACGCCAGCCGGCGGGTCACCGCCCTGCAGGACGAGGTGGCTCGCCTTGGTGGTGAGCTTGAGAGGCATGAAGCCGCCCTCGCCCAGTCGAAGGAGGCGCGCGAGAGGGAGCGGGGCTTGAGCCTCCAGTTCGCCATTGAGGTGGACGAAGCTTTTCAGCGTAAGTTTCTTGTCTTTAAGTCTTCTTCCTTTGCCGGCTGTTTCGACTTGTTTTCTGATTCTTCCCTCTTCCTTAGACTGGTTCCCAGACACTCAGCGCCGCGCCAAGCGGGTCGTGGCGGAGCATCGGGAGTGCCTGCGGCAGCGCGAGCAGGAGATTGAGGAGCACGCCGGCTGGGACTTGCCAGAGTTTGCGCTGGCGATCGAGAACCGGCTGATTTTCCTACAACGTTGTATGGAATGGCTCCACGCGGCCGGCACGGGGGTGATTTCGGCCCTCTGGCCGGGTCATGAGGCCCCGGAGGGCCACGTGGCGCTGTGGCTGGAGAACGGGGTGGCCCGGCTTGAGGTTTGGAAGGCTTCGGCGGCCCGCTCCGGGGCGTAGATGGCCCTTCGGTTCGTCACGTCGTGGTACCCCGACGTCGACTTGGACCGGCTGGCCACGATGCGCAAGGTTCCTGAGGCGGAGCGGGTCGGTCGCGAAGGCACCCTCGTCCGCCGAGCCAACGAGCTGGCTTCGTACATCGACCCGGACGAGCTCCTGCCGGCGCTTGGCGAGGATGGCGAGCCGGTTGCCGAGGACTCCTTCGGCATTCCCCAAGGGCCCGAGGATGAGGAGGTTGCTGACAAGAGCACCGCCTCCAGCACCAGCAGCGGCACCGAGGCCACGGAGGCCATGGGCGAGGATCCGAGGGCGGCTGCCGCTCCTGGGCCGGCTGGCGATGCACCGGAGGCCTAGGTGGCCCTCTTTTATTGTATCTTTTTATTTTGCTGCAAGACTTATTTAAGACGCATTTCCACCCACTGGGGGTGTGTTGTAAAGAATCTTCGGCATGTGGCCTTTTGTTTATAAGTTTGCATGGAATTTGAAATGTTTGCGTGCCGGCTCAACCTTTGCTTTTTACCCTTTGACTCATATCTCACGCAAGGGTTCCTTCTGGCTTCCGCCCCGCCTGTCAGCCAGCCGGGAGCCGGACTGGGATAGGGACGGGACTTCGTCCTTGGGGAAAACCGTGCGGGCCTTAGAGTCGTCCGGCTAGAGCTGAGGCGAGCCGGTAGAGGCCGGTTTCTAGGGATAACATGGTCCGGTTGGACCTATCCGGCTACTACTCTTCAGGCGGCGTTCGTGTGGTAAGTTCCTTCCCATCCCAGAGTCCCGCCAGCCGGACAGCCGGGGGCCGGTCCGTAGTCGGGCAGGGGGGGGGGGGAAGATTGCTTGTTCACACTACTTGACCGCCTTAGAGAAGAGCCGGCGAGCCCCTGGACCCAGGGAGCCGGGCCCGGGTGCCTTGCTTAAAAAATGACCAGCCTTGATGGAATTGAGAAGGGGCGTGCCCCAAGTGCTGGCTTGGGACACCCATTGCATTCATTAAGTTCCAACAGAGGGGAAGATACATACATACACTGGCACTTTCTAGCAGTAGAATGGCCGAAGGAGCACCGCATTCCATGGGCTCTCCGTCTCCTCGCCGGAGGCATCTCTTTGCTAACGATGAACGGGCCTTCCCATGGGGAGGATAGTTTGTGCTGGCCGGCGGTCCGCCGGATCCGCCTGAGCACCAAGTCTCCTTTGTAGAAGGAGAGGGGCCGGATCCGCTTGCTGTGGTAGTGCCGGAGCTTCTGCTGGTAGATGGCCGTCCGGCTCAGGGCCAGCTCGCGCGCTTCTTCGAGAAGGTCGACGCCATCTTCCCTTGCCTTCTTTGCATCCTTCTCCGTATATAGGGTGACTCGAGGCGAGTCAAACTCGATGTCCGTGGGGATGACCGCCTCGGACCCGTATACGAGAAAGAAAGGGGTGTAGCCGGTTGACCGGTTGGGCATGGTCCTGAGGCTCCAGAGGACAGCCGGCAGCTCATCGATCCAGCAGTCGACCGACCGCACGAGTTGTGCCACGAGCCGGGGCTTGAGGCCGGCCAGGATCAAGCCGTTTGCCCTATCTACCTGGCCGTTTGACTGTGGGTGGGCCACTGATGCGAGGTCGAGCCGGATGCCCTCCTGGGAGCAGAAACACGCCATTGCGCCTTTGGCGAAATTCGTGCCGTTGTCAGTGATGATGCTGTGGGGAACGCCGTAGCGGACCGTGATATCCTTGATGAACCGGACGGCCGTGGGACCGTCCAGCTTCTTGATGGGCCTTGCTTCGATCCATTTGGTGAACTTGTCGACAGCCACCAGTAGATGCGTCATGCCACCCCGCGCGGTCTTGAAAGGACCCACCATGTCCAGCCCCCAGACGGCAAAGGGCCACAGGAGCGGGATAGTCTGGAGGGCTGTTGCCGGCAGGTGGTTCTGTGCGCTGAAGCACTGGCACCCCTCGCATTTGTCGACCAGCCGCTTTGCCTCTTCCTAGGCCGTCGGCCAGTAGAAGCCGTGGCGGAAAGCCTTGGCCACCAGGGTTCTGGAGGCAGCGTGATGCTCGCACTCGCCCTGGTGGATGTCGCGGAGGATTTCTTGACCCTTCTCCGGCTCGACGCAGCGTTGGAACACGTCGGTTGTGCTGCGATGAACCAGCTCACGGTTGATGATGCTATAGGCCGGGGCCCAGCGCTGGATTTGCCTTGCTGTGGCCTCGTCAGGGGTAGCTCGCCGCGCAAGAGGAAAACCAGAATGGGCTGGCCCCACGAGGGGGCCGAGACGGGAGCCGGCTCGAGCTCAAGTAGAGGGCCAGGGGCAGCTGGAGACCCCGGGCCCATGACCGGAGCCCCCGGGCCCGGCTCGCCAGTCCCCGGGGCCGGCTCACCAGTCCTCGGGACCAGATCGCCAGTCCTCGGGACCAGATCGCCAGTCCCCGAGACTGAGACCGCGGGGGGCGCATCGATCGCCATCATGACGGCCGTGGAGCCGGAGCCGCCCGCTGCGGGGGTGACGGACGTTGGAGCCGGTGGGACCGGCACGACAGCCGGAGTTGGTGATGCTGGTGGAGCAGCCGGACCCGGCGAAGAGCCGGCGGTGTCAGCCGGCACGAAGATAGACTCTGATTCAGGGGAGGGCTTAATCTAAGGCTTGAGCAACCGCTCGAGGGAAACGCCGGCTGGGATGGCCTGCCGGGTGGAGCCGATCTTTGCCAACGTATCGGCTGCCTCGTTGTCCGCCCGGGGGACGTGGTGGAACTCACAGCCCTCGAAGGAGCCGGTGAGCTGCTGGACGAGGAAGCGATAGCTGGCCATGTTGGCGTCCCTGGCGTCCCATTCGCCAGAGACCTGTTGCACCATGAGGTCGGAGTCGCCAAAACAGAGGATGCGCTGGATCCCGATCTCCTTGGCGAGCCGGAGGCCGTGCATGAGCGCCTCGTACTCGGCCATGTTGTTGGAGGTGGCGAAGAGGATCTGGAGCGCGTACTTGAGCTGGTCCCCCTTTGGGGACGGCAAGACGACGCCGGCTCCCAGGCCGGTTCGCATCTTCGAGCCGTCGAAGTGCATGCACCAGTGCGTGGAATCCGGGGGAGGCGGCACGAACTGGGTCTCGGCCCAGTCGACAAGGAAGTCCGCCACCGTCTGCGACTTGATGACGGTGCGCGGCTCGTACCGAATCTCGTAATCGGCAAGGGCGATGGCCCACTTGGCGATCAGGCCGGTGGCGTCCCGGCCGCTCATGATTTTGTCAAGCGGCGCCGTGCTCACCACGGTGATGGTATGCTCCTGGAAGTACTGCTTGACCTTCTTGGCGGCAAAGTATATGCCATAGCACATCTTCTGGTAGTGGGGGTAGTTCTGCTTGGAGGCGAAGAGGACCTCGCTGAGGTAGTAGACGGGGCGTTGGACCGGCAGCGTTTTGCCCTCCTCCGGCCGCTCCACGACCAGAAGAACGCTGATCACGCGGGTGGTCGCCGCGATGTATGCGAGCATCGGCTCCTTCTCAGCCGGCGCCGCCCGGACGGGAGCGCTAGAGAGCGCGCGCTTAAGGTCGCGGAACGCCTCGTCCGCCTGGTCGGTCCACTTGAATTTGGGCATCCTCCTCATGAGCTGGTAGAGGGGCAGGGCCTTCTCGCCCAGCCAGCCGACGAACCGGCTGAGCGAGGCGAGGCAGCCGACGAACTTCTAGACGTCGCGGAGCTTGGTCAGCTTGTGCATGCGCTCGATGGCCCTGATTTTCTCTGGGTTGGCTTCGATGCCACGGGCGGACACGAAGAAACCCAGGAGCTGGCCGGCTGGCACGCCGAAAACACACTTCTCCGGATTGAGCTTGACCTTGTACTCGCGCAGGTTGGCGAATGTTTCTCGGAGGTCGTCGAGGAGGCTGAAATGCTTCTTGGTTTTGACGACAATGTCGTCTACGTAGACGTGGACGTTCCTGCCGATCTGGGGCAGGAGGCACTTCTGCATGCAACGCTGAAAGGTGGCGCCTGCATTCTTCAGGCCGAATGACATGGTGATGTAGCAGTAGGCCCCGAAAGGGGTGATGAAGGAGGTCTTCAGCCGGTCGGCTAGATCGAGCTTGATCTGGTGGTAGCCGGAATAGGCGTTCAGGAAGGACAGCAAATCGCAGCCAGCTGTGGAGTCAATCACTTGATCGATCCGGGGCAGGGCGAAAGGATCCTTGGGACAGGCCTTGTTAAGGCTGGTGTAGTCGATACACATGCGCCAGGTCTTGTTTTTCTTTAGCACCAGGACTGGGTTGGCCAGCCAGTCCGGGTGATACACTTCCATGATGAAGCCGGCTGCGAGCAGCCGGGCGATCTCTTCTCCTATAGTACACCGCTTCTCCTCGGAGAAACGACGTTGGGGTTGCTTGACCGGCTTGGCATCCGGCCGCACATGAAGTTTGTGCTTGGCGTACTTCCTCGGAACACCCGGCATGTCTTTTGGAGACCATGCAAAGATGTCTCGATTCTCACGGAGGAAGTCGACGAGCTCGCCTTCCTATTTGCTGCTGAGGTGGGCGTCGATGGTGACGCACTGCTTGGCATTGGCCGGGTCGAGTGGCACCTGCTTGGTGTCCTTGGACGGCTGGAACGATGCCTCGCTGGGCGACTGGGACGGAGGAGCCGATACGGCCGGTTGGTTAGAGGCGTGAGCCACGAGCCGATCGAGCTGCCACCTCTCCTCCGCTATCTCCAGGGCTTCGGCCAGCCGGCTGCTGCCGCGCACGCACTCGATCGACTTTTTTAGTCGCCATCGATGGTGATGATGCCCTTGGGGCCCGACATCTTGAGCTTGAGGTAGGCGTAATGGGGTACCACCATGAACTTGACGAGGGCCGGCCTGCCCAGCAGCGCGTGGTAGGGACTGTTGAGGTCCACCACCTCGAACCATATCGGCTCGCAGCAGAAGTGGCTCTTGTTGCCGAAGAGGACGTCGAGCTGGATCTTGCCGATGGGGGCGCAGGAATTTCCCGGCACGATGCCGTGGAAAACCGTCCGGCTCATCTGCAGGTCCTTCTCCTTGAGCCCCAGCTTGAGCAGTGTGTCACGGTAAAGGATGTTGATGCTGCTGCCTCCGTCGACAAGTACCCGCGAGCAGCGGCAGGTGAGCCTCTCGGAGGCGATGGTGGGATCGAGGACGAGGGCATAGCTGTCGGGGTTTGGCATTACGGCCGGGTGGTCCACCCGGCTCCAGGTGACCGGCTTCTCGGACCAGTGCATATACTAGGGGACCGAGGGGACGGTGGCGTTCACCTCGTGCCGGCGCTGGCGTAAGCTATGCTTGTCGGTTCCCTCGCTGGTGAAGACGACGTAAGCCCCGTCCTGGTCGGGGAACTGGTCATGAAGGCAGCCGTTGTTGGCAGCCGGAGCCGGAGCGGGTGGCTGGGCCGGGGCCGGAGCCGGTGCGCGGAGAGCCAGAGGTGGAGGAACCGGGAGGCCCTCGCCTCGGGCTAGCCGCTGGGAGAAGCTACACTATCACAGCGTGTGCGTGGCTGGCGTCGCCCGAGAGTGAATTTTGCACGAAGCGTCGAGCATCTGCTCAAAGGTGAGCTTGGGCTGCCAGGCATTCTTGCCGGTTCGCTAGTGCTGGCTAGGTGCCTGGGCAGCCGGCTGTTCCTCCTCAATGGAGGCGACCTGTTTGCTCCCGTAGCGGGGATCCGGCTGGTCGGTTTTGCGCTTGTTGTTCTGCTGCTGCCGGTTGTCGGCAGCCGCCCACGGTGCGGCAGGCGGCGGGGTCGGTTTGGCAGGCGGGGTGACCTTGATCCGCATCGCGGAGTCGGCCGTGGCGTACTTGTCTGCCTTGGCCATTAGATCCGCAAGGGTTGCCGGCTCCGAGCACAGGAGCTTGTGCTTGAGGTGGGTGCCGTCGCGGCATCCCTCGATGAAGTACTGGATGGCCTGCACCTCGTGTACCCCCTCGCAGGAGTTGCGGAGCTCGGTCCAGCGCATGAGGTAGTCACGGAGGGACTCGTCCGGCCCCTGGATGCACATGGCCAGCTCGCAGGGCCGGCCGGGTCGCTTGTAGGTGCCGGTGAAGTTGCGAACGAATGCCTCCTCAAAGTCTGTCCAGGTGTTGATGCTGCCGGCGGACAGGCTGTTGAGCCAGGTCCGAGCCGAGCCGATCAACATGAGGGGGACGTAGCGCACGGCTACGCGCTTGTTCCCCCTGGCTATGCCTACTGCGGTGGTGTAGTCGACTAGCCAGTCTTCCGGCTTGGCAGTGCCGTTGTACTTCGGGGTGTGGCGAGGGAGCGTGAAGCCAGTTGGGAACGGCTCGTTGCGGATCCATGGGCTGAAGCACGCCGGGCCGATCGGACCCTCCTCCTCCAGAAGGGCGGATTGCGCCAGCCTGTCGATGCGGGTCCGGGAGTCGTTCTCACTCCGCGGGACGCGGGGGCCGAGCCGAGCGGCGAGCTCGGGACGGACAGCCGGGGCAGGCGAGCGCGCGCGCTCCCGCCGCGGGGGCGGGGTATGGTCCCGGCTGCGCCGGCTGCCGCCTGCCGGAGCATCGTTGCGCCGGTTGTTGACGGCCGGCGGCTCGTCTCCCTGTCGAGAGCGTCCGTTATGGGACCCAGTGCCCCGCCGGCCAGAGCCGCGGGGGGAGAGGCTTGCTAGGCCGGCCGGCGCTGGCCAGCAGTTGGCGGGGTGTCCCCCTCGGGGATGGGAATTTCGGAGCCAGCATTGGCGTCATCGAGCCGGGCCTGCTGAGCGTTGGCGGCGGCGATGAGGTCTTGGACGTGCAGCTCCTGCTGCTCTGGCTCCTCGCCCACCAGGTCGGCGAGGTCAGCATAGGCCACCTGGGCGGCCCTCATGTTGGCAGCCGGCGTGTCGTAGGTGGGGAGCCTGCCACCGAGGATTTCCACGACCACACGGCCGCGGTTGCGGACGTCACCGCGCCGGCTGGGCTCGTTGCCGACGGGGGTGAGGCCGTAGGCGGAGTTGTACTCGCGTTGCGCGGACTCCATCTGGTGCTTGGTGGTGGCAAGCATGGTCGCCTCTGCGAACAGCAGCTGGCGAGCAGCCTCCAGCTCAGCCATAGCCACGGCCGGGTATGTCGTAGGCGCGACGGGGGTGCTGAGGCCCCGAAGCACGTAGCCGAGGGGGTCGGAGGTGCCGGTGCGGGCGGCTGCGGCAGCCGCCTCCGCCTCCGCCCTGACACGACCGGAGGTTGTGGAGGAACCGGTGGCCAACACCCCCGCGCGGATGCAGGAGTCGTCAGCACTGCCCAAGGCGAGTGTGCCCAAAAACGAGGGCGGGTCGAGGCAGTCGACCACCTTGCTAGGGTAGTCATCGGCAGCTGGCTCGCCGGTGAGGCCCAGCTTGCCAAAGCGCTCGGTGAGGATGGCGACGTCGGACAGAGGGTCGCCGCCGTGCCGCTCGTCGGAGAGGTCGGCTGCGACGTCCGCATGGCTACGAGCGTGCAGTTCCGCCTCGACTCGGGGCGACCGGAGGAGGTGGTGAAGGGTCCCGCCCGAAGCGTGACTCCGGCCGGCACCGCGGACGGCCCTACGGTGGGCGCCAACTGTCGTCGTTTTCTCATGATAGATGCCATGGGGTGGCTTATCGAGAGTGGATGGGGCCGACGGACGCCGGTGGGCTCCGGTGGCGGGATTGGGCACAAGCGGTGAGAGACACGCGATGTACCCAGGTTCGGGGCCTCCCGTGGGAGGTAACACCCCTAGTCCTGCTTGTCTGGTTGATGGGTGGTAGGAATTACAATGGTGCTCCTTGAGCTGTTGGCTAGAGGAAGAAGAAGGAGCGGCCGGCTCTTCTTGCCTCGCTATGTGGGAATGAGAGTGTGGGATGGGAGAATGCTTGCCCGATGCATGGAGGCCTCAGGGGGTTTTATAGGCCAACCCCCCGGCTTACAATATACATAAGGTACTGAATGGGGGCCTCGGCCGGTAGCCTCCCTAGCCGGCCAGCGGTCCCACCGGTCGGGCCGTCTCGTCGCTCATAGGGCCCACCGGCTGCGCGGTCCCGTCGCTGGCTGGGGCCCACCAGCCGGTCGCCGCTATTGGCCCGTGCCTACCTGCCGCGGCCTGGGCCGCCCCGCGTGGTGTCGTCTTGCGCCTGCCGGCCGAAGTCAGCGGTACGGCCGGCTGCGCTGTAGCCACGTCGGGGCAGGTAATGGAGTAGACGGCGGCGTGGCCGCACTGTTGCCTCGCCGGGTCTCGATCGGTCATGGTCAGCGGTACGACCACCCGGACTGTAGCTACGCATGCCCGTGCGTGAGCGGTCGCTGTAGCCACGCCGGAGTTCGTCGTGGGGGTCGCGTCCTGTCGACGTACTTGGTCACAGTTGGAGGGGACAGGTGCGTGCCCGTCCAGAGGTCAGCAGGAGGGCCGGCCGCGGAGCGGCTGGCAGCAGGCTGGCTAGGGGCCGGGCGGCCGGCTCCTGTCGAGCTGGTCGTGGGCCAGCCGTCCAGTGGGTTTGCCGGTAGCTCGCCAGCCGGCAGCTCGCCAGCCGGTCAAGGTTCAGCCGGCTGTATAGTTTTCTTAGAAAGGGGCTCGAACTCCCTTGTCTTGGCATGCCCAGGGGTAATATCCCCGTGACGTTCCTTTGCACTAAGAGATTGCACATACAAGCAAATAAAAGCACATGACAACCTCTGCTTCCCTCTGCGAAGGGCCTTTCTTTTATTAAAGGTTTTACTTCCTTGCAAGAGTCATTAATAATTTTCTCCCTCACAATCTAGAATGAAAGCTCTTATATAGACTCTTCTCTTGAATATGATGAATTATGATTATCTCCATGACTAAATGCATTATTTGTTGGTTGTCAATAAAGTTTATGCTTCATACTTCATTTATTGTGAATGGATCTTTACTTGTTTATGAGAAGCTATATGATGAAAAACTTGATGCTATGATGATATTCATGATGCTCTCATGTCCGTATCCTATTTTTATTGACACCTCTCTCTCAAATCATGTGGTCATTATTTTAGAGCTCGGCTTTCGCTTGAGGACAAGCGAGGTCTAAGCTTGGGGGATTTGATACGTCCATTTTGCATCATGATTTACTATTGATATTTGTGTCATTATTGTCCATTATTCTCTGGTTATCACATAATTCTTATATCTTTCTCTCTGAATATGCAAGGTACATCACACAGAGAGAAATATCTAGAAACTGGAATTCTGGACCGGAAAACCGAGAAAAAGTCAGAAAATCACCAGACTCCAAATGACCTGAAATTTAACAAAGATTTTTTATGGAATATTTGGGAATTTCTGGAGCAAAAAGATACCGGAGGGGAGCCATAGGTTGGCCACAAGACAACAGGGCGCCCCCTAGGGGCGCGCCCTGATGGCTCTTGGGCCACCTGTTGGCCTCCCGACGCCCATCTTCTCCTATATGAGGTGTCTTACCCTAGAAAAAATCATAAGCTACCTCTCGGGACGGAACGCCCCCACCTCGAGGCGGAAACCTGGGCAGAGGCACTTTTGCCCTCCGACAGTCAAATTCTGCCGGGGAAATTCTTCTCCGGGAGGGGAGATCGAAGCCATCGTCATCACCAATGCTCCCTCCTTCGTGGGAGGACCTATCCTCATCAACCTCAGCACCAACACCACCTCATCTCCAACTCTAGTTCATCTCTTGTATTCAATCTTTGTCTCAAAACCTCAGATTGGTACTTGTGGGTTACTAGTTGTGTTGATTACATCTTGTAGTTGATGCTTGTTGGATTACTTGGTGAAAGATATTATGTTCAGATCCTTAATCAATATTATTATACCTCTGATCTTCAACATGTTGATGAGGTGTGAGTAGTTACTATTGTTCCTGAGGACATGGGAGAAGTCTTGTTATAAGTCATCATGTAAAGTTGAGGGATCACTAGAAGAGTATATCTAGAGGGGGGGGGGGGTGAATAGACTACTTGCATAAATTAAAACCCAACCTTTTCCCAAGTTAATTGGTTGGCAGATCTTAGCGATTCTAACAAGTCTAGTGCACCCTACACATGCTAGTCAACAAGTATGGCAGCGGAAAGAAAAGACAAGCATATGTAAAAGGGTTGAGATAGGAAGATCAAACGCAATTTGGAGACACGAAGATTTTTCCCGTGGTTCCGATAGGTGGTGCTATCGTACGTCCACATTTATGAAGTCTTCAACCCATGGATTGTAGCAGTCGCGAGAGTCCATGGAGGGCTCCACCCATAAGGGTCCACGAAGTAGCAACCTCGACTATTCCATAACGGCTTCCGTCCACGAAGGACTAGCCTCACTATGGGTAGATCTTTACGAAGTAGGCGATCTCCTTGCCCATACAAACTTCTTGGTTCAACTCCACAACACGAAGTAGGAGGCTCCCAAGCGACACCTAACCAATCTAGGAGGCACCACCCTCCAAAAGGTAATAGATGTGGTAGTATGATGAACTCCTTGCTCTTGTGCTTCAAAAGATAGTCTCCTCAACACTCAATCACTCTCTCATAGGTTTGGCATGGGTAGAATAGATTGATTTGATGGAAAGCAACTTGGGGAGGATAGAAATCAAGATCCATATGGTTGGAGTGGATGATCTTGACTTCAACACAAGGGTAGGTGGCTCTCTCTCAGAAAATTGGATATGGCAAGTGGAGATCTGTTCTGAGTACTTCTTTTTCGAGTGGGATGTGGTGGAGGGGTATATATAGGCATCTCCAAAAATAAAACCGTTATAACTTTATTGCCTAACTCGGTGGAACCGAAGTAAAAATTGGTGGCACCGACTTGTTCAAAATGTGGAAACTTTAGGCTTTTCGGTGAGACCGATATGGAATACTCGGTGGTACCGATATGGGTGACCTAGGCAGTTACCAAATCTCAGTGAGACCGATTTCTCAAACTCGGTGGGACCGACTTGGAGAAATGGGTTAACAGAGAGTTGGCCCAACTTCTCGGTGAAACCGATTTGCAAAACTTGGTGGGACCGAATCATGAAAATGGCTAACCAGGAAGTTGGTCACTGTTTTCGGTGGCACCGAAAGGGAATGTTGGTAGTACCGAGTTGTGGGTCTTGGCTAGGGTTTCTGTCTGGGATTTTGACTCGATGTAGCCGATGTGGAAATGTTGGTGACACCAATTTTGAGTGGTAGGCTCTATGACAGAATATTTGTGGGAGAGCTTGTGGGTGTTTTTGGTGACTAACACTTGATCACTTTGAGCATTTCATTCACCATCATTACCTCACCCCCTTTTAATAGTATTGGCTTTCGTATGGACTCAAAGTGATTTCTCACAAAGTAAAATGTATAGTCTTCATGCTTGTAGCTTAGCCAATCATATTCCTTGCATCTTGGGGTCTCCTCACAATCCTTTGGCCAATCTTCCCTGTGGACTAAACCTGAAATAAGCTAGGTAGAACAATTAGTCCGAGAGACAATGTATGTTGTCATGAATTATCAAAACCACCAAGGGAGCATATGTGCTTTCAATCTCCCCCTTTTTGGTAATTGATGACAACATACAATCAAAGCTTCAAGTTAAGATATGTAGGAATATGTGATAACTTTGAAGTATACATGACCAGTACAAGCTCCCCCTAAATGTGTGCAATCCATTTTAAAGGATAATTGCTTTGGAATGCATGAACGCACATATAGTAGAAAGGACATGAGAAGTCATGTATATCTTGGCTATATGCATCAAATATATGAAGATGAGGTGTTTCCATGTTCAAGACTTCACCCTTGCAAACAATATGTGCAAGAAGCAAGAGATCATCTTGACCGAGGATATGATGCATATACTTACCTTGAGATTCTTGAGCATTCTAGTGGTAGAAACACACTTGAGAAAACAATGTTAGGAAACACAAGAGTATTCTACACATCCAATGCAAAAGGATTCAAGAGTACCAAGATATGGAAGACATATGAAGAATGGAGTTTCTTAAGATTGATATGACTCCCTCAATAGAATATGTAGAACTTTCTCCCCTAAGCATGAATTTTTTTAAGTCTTCCTCTCCCCCTGAATCTTAGCATGTAGATATTGGGAGTAGGTAGGGTGAGACAAGTCTAGCATAAATAGGCAATTAAATCAAAAATTTCTCCTCCTTTGGGTAAGCATAAGCTTAGATGTACTTAGGTATTCTCCCCCTTGATGTTCTCCCCCTTTATAGAAGCATAAGCTTTGATATTCTCCCCCTTAATATGTATCTCCCCCTTTGGTATATTTTCCCCCTTTATGCAAGCATAAGCTTTGATATTTCTCCCCCTTTGGCATTAATTTCCAAAAAGAGTGACCCAAAGGGTCAGATAAGGGATCATTGTGGGATCATAGAGAACATAGTAGTTTTAAGGGATCACTGAGTAGAATTTCTCCTCCTTTCACTTAGCTGAAAGCATTAAAGACTTCTTCCCCTTTCTCATAAGGTTCCTTGAGTAGGTATTTCTCCCCCTTTGAGTAGTAGTTTTTTTTTACAAAGGGATCCTTGAAAAAATGGGGATTCTCTAAAATCTACAAAGAACACAGAAGATAGCAAATCGGTGACTCCGAAGAAAATACATCGGTAGAACCGAGAGGTGGTTGTGCAGCCTATCTGCACTATCGGTGATACCGAGAATCTTGAGTCAGAGGATCCAAAGTACTAAACAGAAACTTGGCAACGTTTGGCAAGGGAAATTTTTTTAGAAAGTCTCGAATAGAAGAAATTTATTGCAAATTTTTTGAAAAAGAATTTACAAGAAACTTTCATCTAGATGTAAGTTGAGCGGTTCCAAGAAAACATGCAACTATAAAATGAACCAAACAAGATATTACATCTAGGTGATGGGCGCTGACTAGGTCACCTATATTAGAGGATATTGACTTAAGGAGACAAGCAAGAATACTTGATCATAGGTCATACTCTACGTTAAGCTCAAAATGGGGTTGCCGTTTTTCGATTAAGCATTTTAATGTCTTCGTATCACTTGAGTTGCTTTATCTCATGTCTTGGAGTAAAGCTATTTCAAGGATATGATCACATACCTTTGAGTGATGTTGATTACATGGCATGTAGGAGAACTTCTTTTGGATGCTCGAAGTTGATGAAGATCATCTTGAGTTGAGAGCAATCCTTGATTGTTTTGGTTCTCTTTTCACCTACATGGGTTAGTCATGCAAGGAAGAACAAGATATATCCAAATGACAAGAGTGAAATTTTCATCATATGTAAGTTAAGTATATAGTTTGTGTTGTCTTCTTCCTTCCATCATCAAAGAAGGGTTGTGGTTACTTGGCCATGACAAGATTGCATATGATATGAGTTTATGGCAATCTTGTGGAGTGTAGTTCTTCCAAGTACCTACAAATGGTTAGATGCAATGCAAGGGAGCATAGATTTCCAAGATATAAGATAGTTTCATATCAAGTATAGCATGGGATATGCATGTAATCTCATGCCCTTGCATGCACCCGAGTGAGTCTAGCTCAAGTTTGAAGCATCAATGATGTTCAACTCACTCCTCAAGTGACAAAACACTTTCTCATCAAGTGGCTTAGTAAAGATATCGGCCAATTGCTTGTTAGTGCGAACATGTTTGAGATTAGTGTCCCCTTTAGCAACATGATCACGAATGAAATGATGATGAACTTTTATATGTTTAGTTCGAGAATGTTGCACGGGATTATAAGCAATCTTAATAGCACTCTCATTGTCACACAACAATGGAACATGTCTCACATGGATTCCATAATCCTTAAGAGTTTGAGTCATCCATAGCAATTGAGCACAACATGATCCGGCGGCAATGTATTCCACTTCGACGGTGGATAGAGATACCGAGTTTTGTTTCTTGGATGACCAAGACACAAGAGATCTACCAAGAAATTGACATGTACCCGAGGTGGATTTTCTGTCAACCTTATCTCCGGCATAGTCCGAGTCAGAATAGCCAACAAGGTTAAAAGAAGATCCCTTGGGATACCATATGCCAAAGTTTCGTGTTTGTATCAAGTATCGCACAATTCTTTTCACGGCCTTAAGATGACACTCTTTAGGAGCGGCTTGATATCTAGAGCACATGCACACACTAAGCATAATATCGGGACGTGAGGCACATAGATATAGCAATGAACCAATCATTGATCGATAAACCTTTTGATCAACTGGCCTGTCCTCCTTCTTGAGGTCAACATGTCCACTAGTAGGCATAGGAGTTTTCATACCTTCACACTCTTGCATGTTGAACTTCTTGATCAAGTCCTTGGTATACTTGGTTTGAGAGATGAAAGTTCCTTCTCTCGTTTGCTTGATTTGCAATCCGAGGAA
The DNA here is from genome assembly GCA_039707655.1 of Elymus sibiricus. Lineage (NCBI taxonomy): Eukaryota > Viridiplantae > Streptophyta > Magnoliopsida > Poales > Poaceae > Elymus > Elymus sibiricus. Next base: position 139,034,021 of record CM077665.1, on the reverse strand, counting down.
AAATTTCAGCTCACACATCATAGACAGCTCATACTTCTCGGACATCAACCTTCCAAATCTTTCACTAAATTGTGGGTTAGTAGATCCAAAGATAATATCATCCACATAGATTTGGCACACAAATAATTCACCATTAACTCTCTTAGTGAATAGGGTTGCGCCAATTTTACCAATTTCAAAACCCTTTTCAATGAGAAACTTCGTTAAGCATTTATACTAAGCACGTGGGGCTTGCTTAAGTCCATAAAGTGCTTTACGAAGCTTGTAAACGTAGTTAGGTTTCTTAGGATTCACAAAACCAGGGGGTTGTTTAACATAGACCTCTTCCTCAATCTCACCATTTAAAAATGCACTTTTAATATCCATTTGATAAAGCATGATATCATGGTGATTATCATAAGCAAGAAGAATGCGGATAGCTTCAAGTCTAGCAACGGGGGCATAGGTCTCACCGTAGTCCATACCTTCGACTTGGGTGTAGCCTTGAGCCACGAGACACGCCTTGTTGTGTATGACTTGACCGTCTTCATCTTGTTTGTTCCGAAACACCCATTTGGTTCCGATGATGTTTTGCTCGTCTTTGGGCTTCTCCACTAGTGTCCACACTTCGTTCCTCTTGAAGTTGGGTAGCTCCTTGTGCATATCATTCACCCAATCCGGGTCCTGAAGAGCTTTTTCTACCTTCAAAGGCTCAATACTAGAGATGAATGAATAATGCTCACAAAAGTTAGCTAGTCGAGTTTTAGAGCGTGTTATCCTCCCGGTTTGTATGTCACCGAAGATTTGATTTAGAGGATGGTTTTTATCCACTCTTGCTCGAACTCGGGGTAGCTTTTGCTTGTTGGATGGTGGAGCTTCTTCATCATCATCTTCTTCTTCTTCGTTGTTATTGAAGGTGTCGTTGCCTTGAGGTGGTGGTGAAGGTGGTTGAGGTGGATCATCATGATGAACTTCTTCCTCCTCTTCATCTTGTCGTATACTGCTTGTGGATGCCTCCATGTCGTGTTGAGGTTCGCCCTGACGCAAAGTAGGAGCTTCTACTTGGGTCGATGAAGTACTTTCCTTCACCTCCATGGGACGAATCTTGCCAATGGACAAGTCTTGGATAGCTTGTGAAGGTTCCTTATCTCCTACATCATTAGGCAATTATTCGACTTGCGAACCATTAGATTCATCAAACTTCACATCTACCATCTCTTCAACTTTTCTAGTGAAGTTGTTATAAACACGGTAAGTGTGAGAGTTTGATCTGTAACCGAGTAGGAAACCTTCATGAGATTTAGGAGCAAATTTATAACGACGATGATTATCAAGAATGTAACACTTGGAGCCGAATACCTGAAAGTATCCAACTTGGGGCTTGTTACCAGTGAGTAGTTCGTATGCCGTTTTACCGAGAAGCTTGTGAAGGTAGAGTTGGTTCATAGCATGACAAGCTGTTTCCACGGCTTCTGCCCAAAAGTGTCTTGGCGTCTTGTATTCGTCGAGCATCATTCTAGCCATCTCTATAAGAGTACGGTTCTTCCTCTCAACAACTCCATTTTGTTGAGGCGTGTACGTAGCGGAAAACTCATGTGAAATCCCTTCTTCGTCGAGAAAGGAATCCACATTCGTGTTCTTGAACTCCGATCCGTTGTCACTCCGAACCTTCTTGATCTTCACTTCAAACTGATTTTGCGCTTTGCAAGCGAAGTTCTTGAAGATCTTTTGTACCTCCGACTTATCATCTAGAAAGAATACCCATGTAAATCTGGAAAAATCATCAACTATAACTAGACCAAAGGAATTTCCACCGAGGCTCTTGTAAGCATTGGGACCAAAAAGATCCATATGAAGCAACTCGAGTGGTCTCCCAGTAGTCATAATGTTCTTTACGGGATGACTTCCACCTACTTGCTTTCCAGCTTGACAAGCACTACAAAGTCTCTGTCAAAGATAACATCTTTAACACCAAGTATATGATCACCTTTGATGAGCCTGTCTAGATTACGCATACCCACATGTCCTAGTCTTCTATGCCAAAGCCAACCTTTAGAAGATTTTGCAATAAGACAAGTACGAGGTTTGGATCTCTTAGTGAAGTCAACAATGTATAGATCACCTCTACGGAAATCGGTAAAGACCATGCTATGATTGTCTTGACGAAACACTTGGCAATCTACTTTGGTAAATAGCACATTAAAACAGAAGTTGGCAAGTCTAGATACGGAGAGAAGATTGTAGCCAAGGGATTCAACAAGCATGACGTTTGGAATAGAGCTATCATGAGATATGGCCACCTTACCAAGACCAAGTACCTTACCGTTGGAGTTGTCTCCAAAAGTCACATACCTTCGCGGTCCATGGTTTGGTGTGATCTCTTCAAACATGTCTTTATCTCCGGTCATATGATCGGTGCATCCACTATCGAGAATCCACTCTTTTCCTCCGGAAATGCAATCCTTGAAGTTTGCCATGAGACTTAGATTCTTCATAGTCTTCTCATATTCGATGTCGAACAACTCATCTTCATTATAGTAGCCATGTTCCACATTGTCATCATCAAGTGGGAAATCCTCGTCATAAGAAACAAGAGATTTCTTAGAGTTTTGATCATGACAATGTTCAAGTTTATGAATGCAAATGGCTTTAACAATGATGTTGTTGATAGTTATGACATCTCCTTTAGCATGCATGAGGTCTCTAAGCTCAAATAGATAGTCATCAAACTTAGAATCACTAGGCATCATTTTGTGAAAAGCAATAGTTTTATGAAGGATTTCATCAAGATTGCTTAATGAATAATTTGGATATCGTTTCTCCAAATCACTCCACAAAGTATAAGCACATTCAAAAAAATTCATTTGATCAAACAAAATTCTAGGCAATCCTCTAATGATAAGATTAACAGTTCTAAGATTGTGTAGCATATCAATTTCCTCTTCGTGTGTGAGATGTAAGGGATCAATGGGAGGTACATAGGGGTCCTTAACATACTTACTCAAATGGAATTCATTCAATAGCTCAAGCATCTCATATTTCCATTTACTATAGTAGTCCCCATCGAGAACGGGCACTCTACAACTAAGACTCCCCAAACTAGACACATCCATCTTCCTCCAACGGTGATGAAACCAAAGCTATGGAGACCAAAGCTCTGATACCAATTGGGGGATCACTAGAAGAGTATGTCTAGAGGGGGGGGGGGTGAATAGACTACTTGCATAAATTAAAACCCAACCTTTTCCCAAGTTAATTGGTTGGCAGATTTTAGCGATTCTAACAAGTCTAGTGCACCCTACACATGCTAGTCAACAAGTATGGCAGCGGAAAGTAAAGACAAGCATATGTAAAAGAGTTGAGATAGGAAGATCAAACGCAATTTGGAGACACGAAGATTTTTCCCGTGGTTCCGATAGGTGGTGCTATCGTACGTCCACGTTTATGGAGTCTTCAACCCACGGAGGGTAGCGGTAGGCGATCTCCTTGCCCGTACAAACTTCTTGGTTCAACTCCACAACACGAAGTAGGAGGCTCCCAAGCGACACCTAACCAATCTAGGAGGCACCACCCTCCAAAAGGTAATAGATGTGGTAGTATGATGAACACCTTGCTCTTGTGCTTCAAAAGATAGTCTCCTCAACACTCAATCACTCTCTCACAGGTTTGGCATGGGTATAATAGATTGATTTGATGGAAAGCAACTTGGGGAGGCTAGATATCAAGATCCATATGGTTGGAGTGGATGATCTTGACCTCAACACAAAGGTAGGTGGCTCTCTCTCAGAAAATTGGATATGGCAAGTGGAGATCTGTTCTGAGTGCTTCTCTTTCGAGTGGGATGTGGTGGAGGGGTATATATAGGCATCTCCAAAAATCCAACCGTTACAACATTATTGCCCAACTCGGTAGAACTGAAGTAAAACTCGGTGGCACCGACTTGTTCAAAATGTGGCAAGTTTAGGCTTTTCGGTGAGACCGATATGGAATACTCGGTGGTACTGATATGGGTGACCTAGGTAGTTACCAAATCTCGGTGAGACCGATTTCTCAAACTCGGTGGGACCGATTTGGAGAAATGGGTTAACAGAGAGTTGGCCCAACTTCTCGGTGAAACCGATTTGCAAAACTCGGTGGGACCGAATCAGGAAAATGACTAACCAGGAAGTTGGTCACTGTTTTTGGTGGCACCAAAAGGGAATGTTGGTAGTACCGAGTTGTGGGTCTTTGCTAGGGTTTCTGTCTGGGCTTTTGACTCGGTGTAGCCGATGTGGAAATGTTGGTGACGCAGATTTTGAGTGGTAGGCTCTATGACAGAATATTTGTGGGAGAGCTTGTGGGTGTTTTTGGTGACTAACACTTGATCACTTTGAGCATTTCATTCACCATCATTACCTCACCCCATTTTGATAGTATTGGCTTTTCTATGGACTCAAAGTGATTTCTCACAAAGTAAAATGTAGAGTCTTCATGCTTGTAGCTTAGCCAATCATATTCCTTGCATCTTGGGGTCTCCTCACAATCCTTTGGCCAATCTTCCCTGTGGATTAAACCTGAAATAAGCTAGGTAGAACAATTAGTCCGAGAGACAATGTATATTGTCATGAATTATCAAAACCACCAAGGAAGCATATGTGCTTTCAAAAGTTGGTATTCATTCGATATTTTGATGATATGTATGTTGAACAAAAGTGGTGTCATGTGAACCTCGACTACATGACACTTCACCATGCTATGGGCCCAAGGGAAGTCATTGTGTAGTAACAAGTAGATGATGGGTTGCGAGAGTGACAGAAACTTAAACCCCAGTTTATGTGTTGCTTCATAAGGGGCTGATTTGGATCCACACGTTTCATGCTATGGTTAGATTTATCTTAATTCTTTATTCGTAGTTGCGGATGCTTGCTAGAGGGGGTAATCATAATTAGGTTGTTAGTTCTAGTAAGAACAACACCTTAGCACTGGTCCACCCACATATCAAATTATCAAAGTAGCGAATGCGAATCAACTCAACATGATGAAAGTGACTAGACATAAATTCCCATGTGTCCTCAGGAGCGCTTGCTTCAAATAAGAGTACTTTCCGGCCTATCCTTTGCTATAAAAAGGATTGGGCTACCTTGCTGCACACTTGTTACTATTGTTACTTGTCACTTGTTACGAATTATCTTGCTACAAAACTATCAATTATTGTTACTCACAGCACTTGCAGAGAATACCTTGCTGAAAACTGCTTATCATTTCCTTCTGCTCCTCGTTGGGTTCGACACTCTTACTTATCGAAAGGACTATGATTGATCCCCTATTCTTGTGGATCATCACCTGGTAATATGTTTCATCTAGATCCTGCCACCTGGTCGGAGGAAGAAAGGTTGAGTGAGGCTGATAACCTTATTTTGTGTCCTGAGTTCAGAAATACGAGGTTAAAGATGCCCTGTTTACCATGGCCCCTAATAGAGCTCCTGATCGTGATAATATTCCTGTTGAATTTTATCAAACCTGCTGGGAGGTAGTTAAAGATGATATTATGTCCCTATTTCATCACATCCATGAAGGAACACTTGATGTGCAATGCCCTAACTATGGAGTGATTTCATTGCTGCCCAAAGTTTCGGGAGCTGAGAGAATTCAGCAGTTTAGGCCTATTTGCCTTCTCAGATGCCCTTATAAACTCATCACTAAAGTTTTGGACCGCCGTGCGGCTGTTGTCTCTGATATCTTAATCAGTTCGACACAGAACGCCTTTATCAAAGGTAGAAACATTATGGATGGGATCTTGTCCTTGCATGAGATCCTTAATTACAATCATATTAGAAAAAGGTGGGTATAGTTTTGAAGTTTGATTTCGAGAAGGCATACGACAAGGTCAATTGGGACTTCCTTTTGGAATGTCATAGGTTGAGAGGCTTTAATGAAACCTGGTGTGGCTGGATAAAGCAGATCTTGCATAATGGCACAGTTAGTATTAAGTTGAATAATTGTGTATGCCCATACTTCCAAAGTGCTAAAGGGGTGCGCCAAGGGGACCCCCATTCCCCATTTCTGTTCAATTTAGCTACTGAATGCCTCGCTAAATGATTAAGAATGCACCGAAAACAAGTTGCTAGTAGGATTAGCCTCAGACCTCATTCCCGATGGGATTTATGTACTGCAATATGCAGACGACACAGTCATTTGCTTGGAACACGATGTAGATAAGGCAGTTAACCTGAAGTTACTATATATTTTTGAGATGATGTCAGGTCTCAAAGTTAATTTTCAGAAAAGCAAAAATTTCACTGTTGGAGGTGATGATAATGTGGTGAAAACCTATGGTGAACTTTTCAATTGTGATATTGGTAGCTTTCCTATCAAATATCTGGGTATGCTTGTCAGTTATACCACACTTAGAAACTCTGACTGGGAGTTTATAGTGGAGAAATATCTCAAGTGGTTTGAGGCCTGGATAGGCAATGCTGATTCTATGGGAGGCAGGCTCACACTTTTAGACTCTGTTATTACTCAAATCTCCATATACCATATGTCTATGTGGCTCATGAATAAAACATTCATTGAAAAGATGGACAAACATAGACGGAGGTTTTTCTGGCAAGGTTGTAATAAGAAAAGGAGATACTATTTGATCAAGTGGAGCAGGATCTGTAGATCCAAGGATAAAGGGGGTCTGGGGGTCAAAGACCTTCGTCAACAGAATATTAGTCTAATGGTTAAGTGGTGGTGGAAATTAGAAACACAAAAAGGGATCTGGCAAGATATTGTCAGAGCTCGATATCTCAGAAACAAATCTGTGGCTACTGTTGAGCCCAGGTTCTCAGATTCACCATGTTGGAAAGCTATTTTGAAAGTTAAAAAATACTACATGGTGGGGAGGAAAATAAATATCGAATCTGGGAATATTGCTAGAGTGTGGAAAGATTCTATTAATGGACTGCTTCCTTTTCAGGAGCAATTCCCATTGTTGTTTGATGTCTACAATGAGCCTGAGTGCAGTGTGGATAAGGTGTGCTCAGTGGATGTTAACTCTTTTTTTAGAAGAAGATTAACTACGGATCTAAATGCTCAATGGGATGAGATGCATAGCCTCATTTCAGGGATCACCTTGACCCGGAACAATGATAGAGTACTATGGGGACTGACCCAGAACGGTAAGTTCTCCACTAAATCCATGTATAAGTGGCTAGAGAAAACGCTTCATGGATGCCACTATAAGTGAATCTGGAAAGCAAAGTTGCCTCTTAAAAAAAATCATGTGGTAATTGTCGCAAGATGCTATTCTGACTAGGCATGTGATGAAAGGAAGGAATTGTCGTGGGAACCCTAGTTGTTCTTTTTGTTGTGAGAGGGAAACCTCCCAACCTTTATTCTTCAATTGCCTTGTTGCTAAGATTATCTGGAGATCTGTGTGGGTCACTCTGGGGACTGATTATTTCCCCAATTCTTACTGGCAATATTATTCCTGGTGTCATACTTTTCTCCCTGCTGGAGGAAAGTATTACACGGTGGGTCTTGCGGCTGCCTGTTGGGTAATCTGGTTGGCACGTAACCGTGCTACTTTCGAAAACAAAATGATCAAAACCCCCTTTGAGATTGTGGTTTCAATGTGCTCGTTTATGTTATATTGGGCAGGTCTACAACAGAGAGACGATGCGAAGGAGCTGCGTACTGGCGCTGAGATGGTGAGAGCTAATACATGCAGTTGATGAAGATGTGTGAGGCGGCTCGACAACCGATCGCGGGGGAGTGATCGATATTCCGACCTGGATGTGTTGCCGGAACCCCTTCCTAGCTTCATTTTGTCGCTTAAGTCTTGTGCTAGTTATCTGTTTGCCCTTGGTTTGTAGGGAAGTGTAATAAGATTTATAGTTATATCTGTGTTGCCGGAGTGGTGCCATGGCATTCGTTTCGACGGCGAGCGAATGTTCCGTGGACTCTCTGACAATGCTTGAACCCGCTTTCCTCTTTCCCTCTCCTGTATGTTTCTGGAACTGGTGTATTTCCATTCATTGCAATGGAAAGGGGCTATGCCCGGTTAAAAAAAAGAAGACTTCCCACCACAGTTACGCCTTTATCTTTGGTGGGTGGGCCTTGTTACTCACCACTGCTTGTTTTTAAAAATAGTTGTGGTGGGTAACAAACCGCGCCCGCCACTCATTTGGGTTCACCTATAAGCCTTTTCCCAGTAGTGAAAAGGGTCAGCGCGCGCATGATTTTGAGAAACCCGAAACTCATGTTCGTCTCCCGGAACAAAAGGGAAAGATCATTACCAACTTTCTACAGATGCATCGCCAACTGTGAGATCAACATATCAACATCTACTGCACTTCAAGGATCACCTACAGAACAGAGGCCCAATGACAGGGAAGATAAATGGAGCTATTCTTGGAAATCTAATGGTTACTCTGCCATGAAAATGTACAAAGCTCTGATTGGACCTAGCACTACTAATATGATTTTCAAGCTCCTCTGGGAGTGTGCAGCCCAACTTAGGCATAAGTTTTTCTTCTGGTTGTTACTCTATGAGAGGGTTAACATCAGAAATCTCTTGAAAACAAAGTCCATATTCTTGGAAGACTGTAATTGTGCCATCTACAATAAAAAGTCGAAAGAAACACTCATGCATCCCTTCTAGGACCGCACATTTGCCATTGATTGTTGGAATCTGATTCTACCAAACAGGAGAAGAGACATCTCTAGCTATGATGAAATATGCTTCAGGCTCACTAAACTTCCTCAAGATATTGCTCTGGACATAATCCTTGCAAGTTGCTGGAGTATTTGGTCAGTCAAAAACGATAAGATCTTTAGAAAGGCAGCCCCGCATACCATGAACTGGTTCTATTATCTAAAAGAAACTCTTTCTCCAGCAGTCTACAGAGCCAAACAAGTCAAAGCACAAAAGATACATTCCTGATAGATAATCACTTGTAATATTTTATTTATGTCCCCGAGAGCTGGCATTGGTTAATTGTAATTTACTTGGACCTTTTTTTTGTACTTTTTCAGTAAATATATAAAAATACCGTAGAAATATTTTTTTACGGTTCACGCTTAAATAAACTGCGAGATCAACAAGTCCATATGTAACATCTGAATGATCTTGTGGAGCATATGTGGGTCCACACTAAAAGTCAGTAAACTTTACTTCTAGTTTATCAATTATGCATTTTGAACAATATTTATGTTTGAACTATGTTTCGATTAGTATTCTTAAGTACGAACAATTTGTTTTTGTATGCACCGAACTATGTTTGGCCAAGATGATCGACGTGCATGTGTTTACATATTTTTGATGTTTTAAAAACAGAAATTGTGATTGCAAATGACAATAATCCGTCGATCACTGTCCACAGACTATAGAGACCTAGACTAGGCAAGTCAGGTTGTAGATGATGTTAGCGATCAACTCCACCGGACGGCTGCATACAGAACTCGCCGAAAGACACACGCGAAACTCACACACACAAGGGACGCATCAGTTATGGTAGAGTAAATTGCTCAAAACCACCACATTTATGGCTAGAGTACTCCAAAACCATCGTTTTTGTCAAAAATCACAAAATACCACCATCTCCGCGACAAGTGAGTAATAGATCGCACTAATTCAAAACTGAGCCGACTCTAACAACAAAACTGACGGGTGGGGCCTCTCTGTCGGGCTGATGTGGCAAAGACTAGTCCTAGTCAATGTGTTAACCTGCTGAGGTGGACGGGACCCACCTGTCAGCCACACATCTTATTTTCCCCTCTTCTCCTTCTTCCTCTCCTCTAATCTGCTCCGGCGAGAACTAGGCGGTAGCCTAGTGGCAACGGGTTGCAGTGGCAAACCGTGTGTCCAGAGTTTGACTCCCGTCGGGAGCGAATTTCTAACGCCTCACATTGGGTAGGGGCGGGTTGGGAGGAGCTGGAGGAGGCCATGGCAGCAGGATGCGACGGAGGAGGTTTAGCGCTAGATGGGAAGAGTTAGGCTCTGATTACCATGTGAGAACGTCGTACCCTAGCTCTGGGCGACAGCTTCATGTTATATTGCGCAGGGTTGCAACCCCCTGGATAGCGTACAGTTGGGATTAAAAGCTTGAAGTACAAGGAATAGCTAGAGATAGCGATAGATTTGGTTTACAAGATAAAAGAGGTTTAAACTAACTCTAGTCTATCCAACTACTTGATCTCCAAGGTTGATCACCCACGGTAGCGCAACATCATGTGTAACATGAGAGGGAACGGTCATTGACATGTTTAACAGGGAGGAGTCTAGTTGGCGGCGGCTAGCAATGGCAATTACTGATGTACTCCCTCTGCAAAGAAATATAAAAACGTTTAGATCCCTACGTTTTGATCACTACTTAATGATTTAAACGCTCTTATATTTCTTTACGAAGGGAGTACAAACTTGCTTGTGTTCTTTTGCGACCAGATGGTACCTTGGACAATGCGTTTAGTCTTAGCAGCTGGCCTAACAATTGTGCGTTTATCCAATTATCCTCAACATCAGCCGCAAAAGCCAAAAGAACTCCTCTTCACCCAATTCGTAAGCAGGTGGCCAGCTGAGACTCGAAATTAAAGAGCACACATAAAACTGGAAACTGTAGGCGAGTGGGTGAACAGCTTCATTGCAAAGCATTGGACAAGACGTATACTCGAGCGTTTCTCAGCTCTATAAATAGAACACATCATCTGCTATCTCTCCCACATCAATACCACATCACAAGAGCTGCTAGTACAATACAACCATAGACATCCATCAAAATCAAAATGGCTTCAAGAAGCACCGCAACATTCCTCGTCGGGCTGCTCCTCTCGTGCGTCGCCATGAGCAGCGGGTCGAGGATCCTGGAGGAGGAGACGGCTCCTTCCAAAGGCGAGGAGCACCTGCCCGAGCTGCCAACGCTGCCCAAGGTCGAGCTGCCGCCATTCCCGGAGGTGCATCTGCCACCTAAGCCCGAGCTGCCCAAGGTAGAGCTGCCGTCGTTCCCTGAGGTGCACCTGCCACCCAAGCCCGAGCTGCCAACGTTCCCGAAGGTGCACCTTCCAGCCAAGCCGGAGCTGCCCAAGGTGGAGCTGCCACCGAAGCCAGAGATGCCCACTATCCCGGAGTTTCACTTCCCCGAGCCGGAGGCTAAGCCATGAAGACTGTGTTCACTTGTCTTCTCTTTGCTCGTGCTAGCTCCTACATCCATCCTTTGTTCGTGTTGTCTCTTTCATGTGATTGTTTTGTGTGGATTTTCGGTGAGTCGTTTGTGTGATATCAAGCGCTTACCTATGGCGCCTATTTAATGGAATGTACATGTACAATACAGATGGATGTTTACATTAACAAGGTGGCAGCTGAGTTTCACAATTAACTGAGCAGTGAGCAACCATCTTCTTCTTAACTAATGGAAAAGGCAAAGCTTTGCCTCGTTTCAAATACAGTGATGTATACATATAATAGTGTTGACTGCACAGTTTTCCTTTTCTCTTGAAAATATTTGAAAAGTTAGATCATGCTCATGCATGATTCATCCCTTATCAATAATTTCCAACTTGAAGTTTTTTGCCCGATAAACCACCACACAGACTCCTAACTCTGGCACCCAATATTTACGGCACACACATTCACTACCGGACTGGAGGGCTACGCCGACGGCCGGCCGTCGGCGACGGCCATCGTCGGCAACGCGAACGTCGGCATACCCGGCCAGGTTCGTCGGCATAGAAAAGCCGTCGGCATAGGGACATATGCCGACGCCCACCGTACATCCGTCGGCATAGATAGACCGTCTGCAACCTTTGCCACACGACGGTGGATAACGGCGCCGTCGGCAAGCGGCTCCCAACCGGAGGAAGCCACGTGGCACCTCTACGCCGACGGTCTAGCCGTCGGCATACCTCCAGAGCTGAGCCGACGGGTAGGCCGTCGGTGTAGGTCCGCCACGTGGCGTCTCCTGGTGCGTCCTGGCGCGCGGCTACGCCGACGGCATATGTTTAGAGCTGAGCCGACGGGGAGGCCGTCAGCGTACCTATGCCACGTGGCGGCACCTGGTGCGTCCTGGCGCGTGGCTACGCCGACGGCATAGCCGTCGTCATAGATCCTGTTTTTTTTAAATTTCCTACTCATGTTCAATTCAAATACACAACACAAATATATCAAAGATCATATACACAGCATATATATATCACAGATCATATACACATCACATATATATCACAGATCCACATCATTATCACCACAAGATAAGTATTATCATCACAACATAAGTCGAATCAACACAACATAAGTCGAAACAACACAACATAAGTCGAACAACACAACATAAGTCCATAATAGAGAAGCATGAAAGATATAGAAGTCACTACCACTACCACCCAGAGGCTTAAGCGCCAGGACGTCCACCACCAAGTTCGTCACCGCCAAGACCGCCAAAGCCCAGGTCGTCACTGCTACCGACATCGCTATCGTCAAGACCGCCACCGCCACCTCCTCGGTGGATCAGAGTGATCGGGCTCCGTGACTCGGGAGTGATGCCATAATTGGCAGCACCACCAACGGATGATCCACCGGTTCCCTGCATGTTTGAAAAAGATATATGATTGTGTTGAATAAACGATAAGTAGTGGTTGAATAGTTTGGGGATGTACAAACCGGAGTCGGACAGTGCTGTGCCAGAAATTCTCCAAACGTAGGCAGCGCTAGTTGTTCTCGAGCAGGTGGTGGTGGTGGTTCCATTACAGGAACCGTGTGGGTCGCCAAGGAGTCAAAAACGAGCTGCATGTTAGTTGACCAAGCAAACACGAAGGCCAGAAGAAATGAAAGTGCAAATATGAAAGTCAAATGAAAGGGGCTAAACTAACTTTCATCATGCGACTGTTGTAGTCCGCGACTGCTGCAGCTCTCGCGTTCCACGCCATGAGCTCCTGACGTGTGTACTCCATGTAGGCCTACAATATGACATGATGAAACTCATAAAACATCTCAATGTGGAAAATAAAGTGAGAAAAAAGGAAGATAAGAGGGAAAATTCTTACAGAGTGTTGCTGGGCTAGGATGGACTGTGAGTGTGCACTGGTCGTGCTCGGGTGCAAGCTCAGGCTCGGTTTGGTAAGTCGGAGCTGTGTGTAGGACATAGAAGGAGTGACCATAGCATCCAGAACCGGGTACCGACTATGACTCTTCGACCCTATGCCGACCACCGCCCTGTCGTTCGTAGCCTCTTTTATGGGGCCAGGTGTGTCAGGATTGAACCCCAGATACACCTCCTTGTAGGCCTGAAGGTGCTGACCGGACTTGCCGTAGTACTTGCCCTTGCCATCCTTGGGCTTACTCCGCACATGGGCTAGCTCCCACGCCTCCATGTCTGAGAGCGGCCGCTTCAATTTCTCCTCCTGCACCACCAAACATCACCAAACAGAGGTTAGTCATACATAGAAGAAGAAGAATGTTTCATGTACATAGATATACCTGAACTTTCTTGTGCCTCCAGTGGTTCCAGTTTCCCTGACCATGTGTTCCGTCAGTCCCTCGATTAGCCCGGTTTTGGATGCTTTTAGCAGCCCACTTCTCATCATCACCGAGCCACATATCAACCAATGCCACCCATGATTCCTTTTTTCCATAACACCAACCAGGATACGCCTACATAATGAAAGCATAATGGCATGTCAACACGAAACAATGAAAATTACCAAAAACACCGGAATGAAAAGTCTGTTATACTTACCAACAGGTACTGCTCCCTAGTCAAGGTAAGACGCTCCTTCTTCGCGTATTCCTTGGGCATCTTCATGTCACGATAGTCGTAATAATATTGCGAGATGGCCACCCATCGCACCTCGTACTGCATCTGGCGGGCCTGCTTCCTCGCAGCTCTCAGAAATAACTTGTCGGCAAGGGCCTTTTTCTCCTCAAGAACTCGATATTATTTCTACAGTTATTCATAAAACCAGAATGGAAGAAGCCATGAGTTAAACCATTCGATGATAAACTATGAACGAAACTCAAGACTCATTCTTTTGAAGAGAACTTACCCAAAAAATTGTTTTCACGGCCTTAGCATGTGTCTCATAGTCCGCATGGGGATCCGCTTCATAGTGGTCCCAGGTCATGGCCAAAACCAGGTGCTTGTCTTTGTCCGGAGCAAACAACCCTGGCCAATATTCCTTCAGCAAGATAGTGAGGATACCGTTTGGAACACGGATATTTTCAGCAACTGTCCAGCAGCCCCTACAAAAGATAAAAAATATGAGCATGTTTACAAGCAAAAGAATTAGAATATGATTAAGGGGCACTTACCCTTTCCCCACTGGCGTAATGATCCACTTCTGCTCCTCGGTAGCAGGAACTGGGGGGGGGGAGTTTTGCAGCACCACGCATCCACCCCTTCTTGTTGCCAACCCCCACCCTGCCACCACCAACCTCCTCCCCTCCCCAAACTCCTCCTCCTCCTCCTCCTCCTCCTCCTCAAATTCCTCGCGAACCTCTTGATCCTCCTAAACCTCCTCGCAAACCTCCTCCTCCTAAGTAGAGGGTACCTCACTAGAGGAGGGTACCTCACTAGAGGAGGGCCTTGTAAACGACACCCCTAAGTCGGTGAGGGAGCGTTGTTTCTGGCCCTGACCCCGCCCTCCTCTAGGGCTCTCCCTGCACCCCCTCCACATCTAGGGGCACCTCTCCCTCGACTTCCCTATGAGGAGTCATCCTCAAGTAGTCGGGACGGAACAGTACGGGCTCGACCACTCTGACTAGCCATCGAGGTGAGTTTGGTTAGTAAACCCGTGCCATCGGCCTTGTCCTTGCCCATGCTTAGCAAACCTGCATTGAAAAGAGAAAAAACAATTAGTATACTAATAATGAAGAAAAAACAATAGAAAAAAGACATTAATAAATAAGCATAAAAAGCATATTAATAAACCATAGAAAAAAGACATGAAACGTACATCTGCTAGAACCCTGACGAATCATCACTGTTGTAACCGATATCATCTTCACTATCACTATTACACATATCATCTTCATTGTCGGACGGAGGTGGAGGCTCTTCCTCGTCAGTGTCTTCATTTAACTTTTCGAGCATAAGTATGTCTTTTTCATTAATAATGGTCTCACCATCATTCTGTGCATCGTCATCGTTTGGATCCACATCATCATCGCCATCGTTTGGATCCACGTCATCGTTTGGATCGTCATCGTCATCGCTTCTGACCACATCATCATCATCACCAGGTTGCTTTTGAAAGAACACTCCCTCGTATGTCATGGGGTTAATGTTGTAATAATCGTCATCGTTCGGGTCCGGTAGCTTACTTTGTGGCGACACCTTGAACACAACTTCCCAGCCCTTTAGGTACTCTTTCTGGCATGGGTAAGGCAGATAATAAACTTGTGTGGCTTGGGTAGCCGCAATAAAGAGATCGGCTCCGGCATAGATGGTTGATGGTTTAACTCCGACGAAACCAATGGAAGGCGTATGTCTCAGCCCCTTTACTGGGTCGAACCATCGGCATTTGAACATAGGGAGACTTAGGGTTTCGCGCCCATGGCTGAATGTAAGCTCGTATATTTTTCCTACCCTTCCATAGTACTAAACTCCATTTTGACCTGGGGTGTACACTCTAGTATTTATAGTTTTGGGATCAGGCCGACTGTTCTGGTGCTCCTCTGTATGGAAGCGATACCCATTCACATCATACTTCTCACATGTCATGACCGAAGGGTTAAAACCCATGGAAACCCATCTCAATTCGTCATCCATAGATATGTTCCGATCTTTTCCCTACAAGTTTAATTTAAATTGTTGGGTGCATTAGTTTGGTTAACTAATAAATGTTCAACTAGGTATTTAATAGGGGAATGTGAAAAATTACTTTCGCCATGAACCAAGCAACAAATTTTTTCCTTCCAGGGTTTCCGTGCCGAAGAAGAGTAAGTGCCTCTGCCTCAGTAGGAGGAATCATTCCCATCCACTCCTCATCAATGAATTGACTGAAAGAAGAAAAGCGGTGTTTAGGCCGAGACTAAGTGAACATAGAACATGATGTTGTGCAAGACATAAAGGAATGGTGTAGTGGTATTACCTCATCCACTCATCCTCAACTTCCTTGATGTTGTGCAAGACATAGAACATGATGTCCTCCCACTCTTGTTCTTGTATGTTATAAGATTTTGAGGCCCCAGCACTGCCACCTTGCCCGCTGAATAGATCGAGCTTGGGTTTATACTTGGGCTCTTCCGTATTGTATCGAGGCACCTTATTATGCAGAGTGGGAACGTGGTTTGGATAGTACGATGTCCTGAGGCCTGACACCTCCTCAAGGATAACTGCCTCAGCTATGGAAGCTTTAATCTTAGCTTTGTTTCCACATTTCTTTCGGAGATGCTTGTTCTGTCTCTCAGGGCCATACTGCCAATGATTCTGCACGGGCCCCCCAACAATACCTCTTTCACGAGGTGCAAAATGAGATGTGTCATCGGAGTAAAGAAGCCCGGTAGAAAGATCTTCTCTAGCTTGCATATCAACTCCGGTGCCTTCTTATGCAATTGTCTAATCACCCCGGGAAATACTTCTTTAGCACAGAGCGTGCGAAAGAAATGGCTTAGCTCCGCAAGCACTCGCCAGACACGCTCGGGGACATAGCCTCGAACCATCACCGACATTAACCGCTCAATCCATACATGATAGTCATGACTCTTGAGCCCGGTTACTTTGCCCGTTGAAAGACTGACTCCATTACTTATATTTGATGCATAACCATCAGTGAACTTCACAATGTGTTTGAGCCACATAAGTACCTCCTTCTTTTCTGGCGGTTTAAGGATGAAGTTAGCATCTGGCTTGAACCAGTTTATTCGACCGCCTGTGGGAGGCCGCATGTTTAGACGTGGTCTATCACAAATTTTTTGTTGATCGGCTCTAGCTTGAATGTTATCCTTTTTCTTATCAGGAATGTTGAGGATCGTGCGAAAAAGGGACTCTGGGACATTCTTTTCGGTGTGCATCACATCGATGTTATAAGGAAGTTTGAGGTCCTTGAAATAGGGAAGCTTGGTGAAGGGGCTAATGTGAGTCCAGTTGTGCATCTCACCATATCCCTCGAAGCCTTTGCCTTTGCCTTTGTCTTTAGGTTTGAGAGCTTTTAGCTGAGCAAGAACATCTGCCCCCGAAAATGTTGGAATCTCGTTTACTTCATGGACAACCCGACCTTTCGTGAAGTTCTTCTTGTCTTCCCTGTATGGATGGTCTGGAGGGAGGAGCTGTCGATGTAGGTCAAAGGCTACATACTTGCCACCCTTCTGCAGCCAAATTAAAAGTAGAGCCTACATGCACACTGGGCATGGCATCTTACCACTTGTACACCATCCACAGAATAGGGCATAGCCGGGAAAGTCATGCATGCAATACATCAACCAAACTTTCATCAAGAAATTTTTCTGTAGATGTCGGTCGTATGTCAACCTTGGGAAGTACCAAGAATGGTGCAAATCATCCACCAGCGGCTGCATAAACACTGCCAAATTCTTCCCCGGGTATTCAGGCCCTGGAATGATCAGCGACAAGAACATGGTCTTGCGTTGCATTAGGACACCGGGAGGGAGATTGAGCGGAATAACAAACATGGGCCAGCAGCTGTATGGATTGGACGACATACAATATGGATTGACCCCATCACCTGTTATCGCAACTCTGACATTCCCAGCCTCGGCTGCTTCCTCAGAGTATTCTTCATCGAATGACTTCCATGCTTCACATTCCGATTGATGTACGATTTTATTTTTATGATACCTTATCCCTTTCTTGTGCCACTTCATCATTTTGGCAGACTCCTCCGTGATGAAAAGGCACTGCAGTCTTTCTATGAAATGGAGATATCGAAGAACCTTTGCGAGGATGCCTAGCTGCCTCTTCTCACCATCCTTATCGACCACCTCAAGGTACCGAGAGGAACCGCACTTCCTATAGTACTTGTCATCCGCATACTCGTGCCTAAACAAAAGGCAATTCTACGGACAGACATGTAATTTCTCATAATCCATAGAGAGTGCCTTCATGATTTTCTTCGTGGCGTACATGCTTTTCGGCAGTTCATGACCCTCAGGAAGGCTGTTAGCCCATACTCCCAGAAATGCTTCGATGCAAGCTCGGCTACAACTGTACTCAACCTTAACTGCCATCAGTTGCGAGATGGCATCGAGATGAGAGAGTTTGGCACCCGCATATAGAGGCTTCTTTGACGAAGCCAAGATCTCCAAGAAGGACTTTGCAGTTGCCTCCGGCTCCTTCGGCTCCTCCGGTTCATTCTCTGAAGGTGTCGCATGTGTCGTCTCTGCAGCAATGACATCATCTAGCATGTCTCTGACCCCGTCGTCCACATAACCACCGATGCATTCTTGCATCACCTTCTCTCTACCACGATCCCGCTCGGCAAAGTTTATCGGCATGTCAAAGTTTTGCATATATCCGTGCGTGCAAAGGTGCAAGGTCATTTCCTCCTGACCTCTATGGTGACGTCTGCCACATTTCGCACAAGGGCAATGTGGGATAATTCTCATTGGACCACGGAATGTCTCCTTCAAAAACACATCGGTTTTCGCAACCCACTCTGTTGTTACTCGATTCCGACGGATAAAACCATTGTACATCCACTGATTATCTGCCATCCTCTGCTTTATTGGAAGCCACACAACAAAATTAAGAATTCATTTAATTAATCACATCAAATATTTATTTTCTACCGCGTTGACGGCGCTGAATCCACCTACATCTCTAATAGGTAAAGAGAGTCCTAATCCCACCCGAGAATGTGTAGACTGAGTACGTTCTCCATGCTCTACCCCGTTCCGAGACAAAATTTCTGCAGCACCTCCCCGCTGTTCTCCAGATACACGTCTCGGCAAAAAGCTGAGAGAATGTGCATCGGGAGAACAACGGGGAGGCGCCGCCGAAATCCTGTCTCGGAACGGGGTAGAACATGGAAAACGTACCCAATCTACACATCCTCGGGCTGTCCGTGGAAAACGCTGGACAATCCGAAACAGGTGCGATGATAAGTATGCAATTGAATGCATATTTATCCATGCAACCATTTCGAACGGGAGACGCCCAGGTTACGCGACTGGACGTGAAAATAAAATCTAGTGACATGATTAAATGAGCGTAGGAGGTGAAGGTGGATTCGTAGCTCACCCTCGGGTGTAGAGGAAGTAGTCGAACAGCGGAGGGAAGATCGGGGACCAAAAGCTCCGACGTCGACGATCACTCCACGGAGATGCAACACCACAAAGCCTGTAAATTTCGCCGAGTGAAAAAAACTTAGGTCATCACATCACATACAACATTGACACTTCAGTTTTTTAACAAGATCATCATGATCAAATAACCACTCGTCATATCCAAATAAACACAAAACATCTATCTATCACATTGAGTATTTATCTAAAAAGCATAAAACTACACAAAACATACAAAAATTTGTCCACCTATTTTTTTCTTCACATTTTTACTCTCTACCATTTCATCCATCTATCAAACATCCATATATCTATTCATCTATTTCTACTAAATACTACACACAACATTAACCTACCTAACAACGGAGGGTTTCATACAAAAAATTGTGCCACCGTGCATTCATCATATTCATCATCATTCATACATTCATCATATTCATCATATCATTCATACAAAATATCTAACATATCATCATAAAAAAGCCCATTGCTCACCTCCCGCCGGAGCAGCAGCCGAGGCCGGCCGGAGTAGAAGCCAAGGCTAGGGCAGGGACGAGGCAGGCTGGCCGGGGGCGAGCCACGGCGGGACGGCCGGATTCGTGGCCGGGATGGGGGCGGGGGAGGACGGGCGGGGTCAGGGGCGCGGCGGAGGCGCCGGTCGGGGGCAGCGACCGGAGACGGGGTCAGGGCCGAGGGCGCCGGCCGGGGTTTGGGTCGGAGTGGGCCGCTCGGGAGGCGGAGCAGCCGATGCCGGAAGGGGCGACGGCGGCGGCGCTCGTGGACGCGTGGGCAGCGGCGGTTGCTGGCCGGTGGCGGCATGGGTCCGGTGGCGGCGGCGCGAGCGAGGAGAGGGTGGCGGCGATGGTTGCGGGCACGAGAGAGAGATAAGGGTGAGAGAGGGAGCGAGAGAGAATGAGTGGAGGAGGGCTACGGCCGAGAGGATAAGGCCGGGCTATGTCGACGGCCTAGCCGTCGGCATAGCTCTGGAGCCACGTGGCAGTCTATGCCTACGGCATAGCCATAGGCATAGTAACTTTCGTTTTTTTTTCTTTAGATTTTTTTAGGGGAATTATTTCTGTTCTTTTTATTACACCAGTGCACGGCTCTAGTGTTACTAGGGCGTGTGTTAATACTTTTCTCACCGGGAAAGTTTCCCTCTCGGACGTTACTAGGGCGGCAGTGACGTCCGTAAGGGGGGTCACACTACGGAGCCGCGTGTCGGGTGGTTGGACCTGCCACCACACTTCCAGACGTGTAAGAGGGCCCAACGCAAGACCTGGTGGCATTGCCACCCCCAGGTCCGCCGTCCCGTCTAACCCTGACACTGTTGACCGGACGGATCTACCCCTTTGACTTTCACCGGACGGGGTTTGACCGAGGGACATTTTCACCTGGCTGTGATAGGCCAGCCCATTGGTACACTTCGAATCAAGGTCCGGGCCCAACCCACCGCAAGATTCCCTCCGTGTCTACCCGACGTGTCCGTTTCCACCCTCCGTGTGACGGCGGCAGCGACGTCCGTGAGGGGGGGTCACACTACGGAGCCACGTGCTGGGTGCCTACACCTGCCACCACACTTCCAGACGTGTAAGAGGGCCCAGCGCAAGACCTTGCGGCATTGCCACCCCCCAAGTACCCTGTCCCGTCTAATCCTGGCACTGTTGATCGGACGGATCTACCTCTTTGACTTTCACCGGACGAGGTATGACCGATGGACATTTTCACTTGGTTGTGATATGCCAGCCCATAGCAACATCTTAGAACAAGGTCCGGGCCCAACCCACCGCAAGATTCCCTTCGTGTCGACCCGACGCGTCCGTTTCCCCCCTCTAGGTGCCGGCGGCAGCGCCGTCCGTGGAGGGGGTCACACTCCGGAGACGCGTGTCGGGTGTTTGCACCCGCCACCACATTTCCAGACGCGTAAGAGGCCCCAACGCAAGACATGGCGACATAACTACCCCCCTAAGTCCCCCGTCCCGCCTAACCCTGGCTCAGTTGACCAGCGAATCTAGGCCTTTGACTTTCGCCAGACGGGGTTTGACCGATGGACATTTTCACCTGGTTGTGATAGGCCAGCCCATAGGTACACTTCCGATTGAGGTCCGGGCCCAACCCACCGCAAGATTCCCTCTGTGTCTCCCCAACGTGGCCGTTCCACCCTCCGTGTGACGGCGGTAGCGATGTCCGTGAGGGGGGCACACTACGGAGCCGCGTGCCGGGTGCTTGCACCTGCCACCACACTTCCAGACGTGTAAGAGGGCCCAGCACAAGACCTGGCGGCATTGCCACCCCCAGGTCCCCCGTCCCGTCTAACTCTGACACTGTTGACCGAACGGATCTACCCCTTTGACTTTCACCGGACGGGGTTTGACCGAGGGACATTTCACCTGGCTGTGATAGGCCAGCCCATAGGTACACTTCGGATCAAGGTCCGGGCCCAACCCACCGCAAGATACCCTCCGTGTCTACCCGACGTGGCAGTTTCCACCCTCCGTGTGACGGCGGCAGCGACGTCCGTGAGGGGGGGTCACACTACGGAGCCTCGTGCCGGGTGCTTACACCTACGACCACACTTCCAGACATGTAAGAGGGCCCAACGCAAGACCTGGCGGCATTGCCACCCCCAAGTACCCTGTCCCGTCTAACCCTGGCACTGTTCACCGGACGGATCTATCCCTTTAACCTTTCACCGGAAGAGGTATGACCGATGGACATTTTCACCTGGTTGTGATATGCCAGCCCATAGCAACATCTTAGAAAAAGGTCCGGTCCCAAACCACCGCAAGATTCCCTCCGTATCGACCCGATGCGACCGTTTCCCCCCTCGAGGTGCTGCCGGCAGCGCCGTTCGTGAAGGAGGTCACATTCCGGAGACGCGTGCTGGGTGTTTGCACCCGCCACCACATTTCCAGACGCGTAAGAGGGCCCAGCGCAAGACCTGGCGGCATAGCTACCCCCCAAGTCCCCCGTCCGTCTAACCCTGGCTTAGTTGACCAGCAAATCTAGGCCTTTGACTTTCGCCGGACGGGGTTAGACCAGCAACGTCCATCCTCCTGTTGTACAAAGGGGTGTCTGCATCATACAGTTTTTCCATCAGGGATTGGTCTAACCACCCCATGATTTTAGCGCCTATACACACACCTGAATAGACGATGCATTGTAAAAACTTTGTGTAGTACATAATGATACGTCTCCAACGTATCTATAATTTTTGATTGTTCCATGCTATTATATTATCTGTTTTGGATGTTTTATATGCATTAATATGCTATTTTATATTATTTTTGGGACTAACCTATTAATCTAGAGCCTAGTGTCAGTTTCTGTTTTTTTCTTGTTTTTGAGTATTGCAGATAAGGAATATTAAACGGAGTCCAAACGGAATAAAATCTTCGGAATGATTTTTCTTGGACCAGAAGCAACCCAGAAGACTTGGAGATGAAGGCGGGGGAGCTGCCGTGTGGCGACAAGCCACAGGGGCGCGCCCTAGGGGGGGCGCCCCCCTGGCTTGTGGCCCCACGGCAGCCCCCCTAACCCTATTCTTCGGCCTATAAATTCCCAAATATTCCCTAGATACCAAAAAGAGCCACAAAAATACTTTTCTGCCGCCGGAAGCCTCTGTTCTCGTGAGATCCCATCTTGGAGCCTTTTCCGGTAATCTGCCGGAGGGGGATTCGATCACGGAGGGCATCTACATCAACACCATTGCCCCTCCGATGATGCGTGAGTAGTGCACCACAGACCTTCGGGTCCATAGCTAGTAGCTAGATGGCTTCTTCTCTCTCTTTGTTCTTCAATACCATGTTCTTCATGATCTTCATGGAGATCTATCCGATGTAATACTCTTTTGCGGTGTGTTTGTCGAGGTCCGATGAATTGTGGGTTTATGATCAGCTTATCTATGAATATTATTTGAATCTGCTCTGAATTCTTATATGCATGATTTCATATCTTTGCAAGTCTCTTCGAGTTATTGGTTTGGTTTGGTCAACTCCACTACGGAATCTAGCTCTCCATAAGAGGGTATTCCCAATGAGACAAGTAGTTTATCGAAGGGACCCTCTGTCTGAAGATTGTAGTCCGGATTTCTCGGAATAGAATAATTGAATGAGCAGGCGCAGATGGTCAATCTCCATCTTGAAGCTGAGTCTCTCTGTCTTCTTATTTTATATAAAGATATAGAGAATAACTCGATCGATCGTAGAATGATTTCGTGATCTGATCTTCATTTGGGCGGCTTTCGCTCAATCCGTGGCTGTAGTGATAAGGCAAATCAAAGGGGTCAAACAAGAAGATATAGAATTGTAGCTAACGGGGTTCGCTCGCCCTCGCCTGTCACTATAGCGTGTCAAGTTTCTCTCTTTCCAATCGGGATTTTGTAGGTGTGAAGTGAAGTTCACCAGAAACGCTAGCTATATGCTTAACACAGGGTAGGGGATTCCATTCCACCAAAGACGTAAGGTGAACGAGTTCACCCCGACTCCAGAAAGATAGGTCAAACTGTGGACTGAGGTTCAGTCAGGAATTAGCGTATAGAAAGGAGCAAGAAAACGTATGCGTAGGCGCAACAAAGCGCTCATCCCTTGTTCTTTCGCTTGGAAGCTCAATCCCCTCGCTTCTTCTTTCGCCTCTACGCTCGTGCTTTCAGCAAGTTCGTACCAATCGTCAGTCAAGGAGGGAGCTCCAACCTCCGCGCCTAGCCGCAACCTAAACGCTGGTTCTATCCCGGCCAAGCAAGCAAGGGGAACCCCGGTGGGAAGAGGGAAAGAAAGATCAGGGGAAGAAGCGGGGTAGAGGAATTGGTCGACTCATCAGGCTCATGACCTGAAGACTGCAGGTTCGAATCCTGTCCCCGCCTCTGCATAAGTATCCACCGACTTTCATGGTTTTCATGTGATTATAGGTACTCTTTTCTTGATCGTAGAACCTGGCGACTGCATGCCAAAATGCCTATCTCCTTTGAATTACTCCTTTTTATTGAATTTGCGAGAGATGTCCCTAAAGAATAGGTGGAATTGTATCCTGGATTTTTTGCATAGGAGGATTATCCTCTTATTTCTCGTGCTCCTCACGGGAATCGTGGTCTTCATTTCTTTTTCTAGCGGGGCATATTCACCACAGCCAGGGAACCTTTCGTACCATCTGGTGGAGTGCCTCGTCGAAGAGTATGTTCGGTGGTCCGAGAGTAGAACAACGACTTTAGGTGGAGTCGAGAGTGAAAGAAGGGGGAGCCTGGCAGCGGGGAAAACGGCACCCGCAGGGGCCTGGTCTCCATGATGAACAACCACGACTTTGATCTTAACGAGCTGCCGCCTGAGCATGAGCAGCTCGTTCAGGAGCAGCCGCCCGTACTTTTGAACTCGACGAATTTGGTTACTTTTTTCAAGAAAGACAGATAAACACATCGTTTAAGACTTTCAAAGCGGGGAATAATCTTCATTCCTAAGACAAGGGCCCTCCGCTTTTTGGGGCATGGGGAAAGCTTTTAAGAAGCAGTATGTGATAGGAGATAACCGAGGACAATGAGACTGACTTAGGCCTGCGAACCTACCCCCAATACTTTCATGTCTAACGGAAAGTGAAAGTGCTGAACGCATTGACTAGCTTTACGTTATTCTCCTTATATGCTAATTGTGTGAGAATTAGCAGCTTATAAGCATGTATGCGATATCTGATCAACCGCTCCTGCCGGTTGTACAGATTCTATCACTGGCTTTAGGTTATTCCTTCTCGGACCTGACGTCTCCATCACTACTAATAAGGAAGGCCACTTTCTTTTGTATCGGGCCTTCAAAACGCAACGCGGTAGAAACAGATAGCTGAGTAGAGAGTGCGGCCGAAGCATCCATAGCTTAGCGATTATGTTCTTATAGATAAGGATTAGACGGATGTAGACAACCAAGAAATCTAAGGTGAACCAATAGAAATAGAGTCTGGTGGAAGCGGTCATCCCGTGGGGAGAGACTCAAGAATATGATAATATGATGACTCCGCTGCGCTGCTCTGCTGACTAGCCGTTTCCTCTTCTAAGTAAATAACCAGCTTCAGTTCATGCTCCTTGCTGGCATAACCATATTAAGCTGCATTGGATAAACAATCGAAACTCCGTAATTGTTAATAGTAGGGTAGCGAAGTAGCCGGGGTTGCACGCGTCATCAGAATTCTAGTATAAGGAAGCGACGGGAAGGGAAAGGTGATTACAAAATACGGATACGTAAGGGTTGTGTTTATTGACTATCACAGGAAAATGGGAAGAATTTATCACACATGGTATCAGAGCTGATACCTTCACCCAAACCGTAGACGCCGGCAGTGAAGAAGGAGGTGAGGGCGCCTTCTTTGATTAGGCTTACTGTAAGTTTGTTTGAAGCTCCGGAGTTTAGTCTACCAATGGGTGCTATGGTGTGTCCTCCCCTCTAAGGTCTCGCTTGGATAATCGACTCTTACGACCCACACAGGAGAGGGTTTTTCCCAACCGTTCATGCCTCTCGGCTATTAAATAAAAGAGTGGGCTCTTTGAAGCTAGGTATTAAGCACAGGAAGGTATGGGATATAGCGAGCACTTTCTTAAACCGAGATGTGAGACTACTAAAGAGGCAGGTAAAGTGGGAAGTGGGATTCATGATGCAAGCTTATGAAGAAAAAAAGAGATCTCATTAATGCTTCTAAAAATAGTTATAGCAATCCCTCGCCATCTGAGCCAGAACGAATCCCAGTAAAATCTCTAAATGCTTTTGGCATTCTTTTCCCTCGCATTTCCCTAATTCTTTTATTAATATGGGAATGGGAGCAAATGAGGAGGCATCGAGTCGAAGAAATGAATTGCTCTTTGGCTAGTGGAAATGGGGTTCTTGTCGTCAACGAAGTAACTGCTCTATTTGGAGAGTGGAGCCAGGCTCAAAGCCGCGTTGGTTCTATAGTAATCTCTCAGCGTTTGAGTTGACTAATCCGATGGTACTTGAAGAAGAGTGAAACGACGAAATTTCCTTATAGGAGGAGAAAGGGATTCCTGTTGCTTTTGGGTGGGTCCAATCAAGGTACGAAAAAACTCTTTTCCCACGGCTCACTAATACGATCCTATCTTACCATTCTTCTATCCTTCTTCATCACGGGACAGAAGCATAACGCTGATCTATGGACGAAGGAAGGTATCAGAAAATTCATTATGACCTAGACCTAAACCAGGCTGATATTGAACAGAGGAGGAGTTCTTGTTACTACTTCTCGCTGGCACCAAAAGAAGTTTCGCCTGATTCGGACCTTTTGTGGTGGTCTGCCGAGGATAGCACCTAAAAACAACCCTTGTGCCATGGAATATTCCCTTTTACGATTGGAGAACCTGGCTTTGATGACATTCCTGAGGAAGGTATTTCCCCTACTAGGCTTGTTGCTTCGCTTATTAAAGATCAGAGAAGCGAATGCCTCTCATAATTGATTGAAAAGTGCCCGCCTCTAGTTCCGGCAGATGCCTGCCATGTACCATCCGTGGAGGAAGTAGTGGGTTATTGGAAGTATAGTATTATTTATCAAGTGTCACCAAGGATACACCCCACTTACTAAATAGGCCCGTGGATGCGGCATCTGGCTCTATGCGATGAAAGCAATGGGAAATGAGATTCTGGGTTTGATTACTGGTACAAACAAGTTCAAAGCTAGCGAGAGCATAAAGAACGGTAGATTCCATTCAACTGGTAGGTCAAGCCCTTACCCATAACACTTATTCAAAATGGGCTATCCGAAAGAGGAGATCAATAATTCCACTATCAATATGGGTAGGCTGCTATATCTAGAAAGAGAAGATGAAAGGTTTTGGATTATTAGCAAAGGTACTTATCTTATTACTCAGCTAGGCACTTACAAACCTATTTATTTACAAGTTCCACATGGGTCTGGTCAGGAAGACTCGGAATCATTCTCACGGCCACCCCACACGGGAGCGGCTTCTCCGCCAATCGATCATCACTTGCATACAAAAAAAAGCCCCTTTTCCAATGGAAACTTGGGGAAATATAGTTGCTCAATTCATTCGATTTCGAAATAGCGTATAAAGTTCTTCTTGCAATTTCACTGCAGGCAGCGTAGCAATTCTCGCGGGAATCTCGGTCTTGTTTGGGCCGATTCCTTAACGAGAGCCTAGTCGAAAGCGCCCATAGAAAGAGTAAATCGTTTTCGGTATGGGTACGCTGGCCCCTACGAGGGGCGGTAAGCAAGGTAGAGACCAGGGAGCAGGACCGCGAAGGGTCTTCCCATCTCTTCTTGTTATTGTCTTTGTCCGAGATGCCCGGTTCACCAAATGATAATTCAAATCGAGATTGTGTGGGTGTGAAGTTCCCAGGAGATACATAGGGTAAGATCTATGACCAGGCAGCTGTATCGAGTTTCTCTTCTTCCACTATCGGATCGGGTGTTTTCTCCGTTCGGTCGGCTTGGCCAGCCCGGAAGTAATACGAAGTGAACGGGAACCTTGCGCATGCAGCGCTAACAGCTTTCGACTCGAGTACAGTAGGAATAGTTTCCTTAACCTGAGTGACCAACGGAAGAACGCTCTTGATACATTCCATTCGGAAGATCGCATTGAGTAGGTGGCTCCAGCCTGCCAGGAGCCCATCTTGAATAGTAAGTTCGGATTGCTAAGATAGGAGCAAAGCCGAACGTAAGCATCGGTACGGATCGACTGGCCCGCCCACCATCACCACCAGAACTTTCACCTCTCGGCTTAGAGAGTTTATCGCATCCATATCTTCTTGGGGCTTTCTGGTATCTTTTATAGATTCCTTGA
The DNA here is from genome assembly GCA_039707655.1 of Elymus sibiricus. Taxonomy (NCBI): domain Eukaryota; kingdom Viridiplantae; phylum Streptophyta; class Magnoliopsida; order Poales; family Poaceae; genus Elymus; species Elymus sibiricus. Next base: position 139,006,065 of record CM077665.1, on the reverse strand, counting down.
GATGGAGGCACTAGTGTGACTTTAGGTGACCTAAGTTACTTAAGATGACTTTCGGAGTAGTTCTGCTCGAGCTGCGGGTAATTCATTTTCCGGATGGTGCTTCTCAATAGAAGGATCGATACGGGTAGGACCACTAACCAACAGGAAAGCATCTCCAGATCCGATATGAGAACTTGCTTCTCTATACGAAATTCATTAAATGAAAAGGTAACTGTATGCGCTCTATGCGCTTTGTCTTCATCACCATTATATCCTTTTTATCTCTTGTGGAACGACTTGGGAAAGTTGCCCAGAAAGACAATAAAACTCCCGTATTCGCCCTTTCTTGCTTGCCCCTAACCAGAATAAAGGTCACAATGAAACTTTGATAAATTGGACTCCGCTAAGACCCGCTTGATATGAGTAGATTGCCCCGAGTATTTTACTTTGACAAGACAAAATCACTTGTTTTTTTAGCTATATGAGAAAGAGCTGGCGTGTACCCGAACCCCCCCTCCTGGTAGCAAAACAGATCAATACCTCGATTCGTATCTACTCACCGGGCGGAAAAAACATAACATAGCATTTCTCATAAATAGACAATTTTTGTTGAAACGATCATTTCCAAGTTCAAGATGTTGTTTCCCTGTGAAGAATTCCGCTAGCTTGGCATGTTGGTACCAAAATACTACCTATGCTGACAGCTAGCAATCGATAAGCCATCTAGCTTCTCTCCGCTACGGTGACGGCTTATAACACGTCGATCCAGCTTTTCTTCCTGGCGCAGTAGAGGAAGGTCCATTGGGCGTAGAGAGAGTACCATGTGATCAGTCTGTAATGCTTATTGGAAAGTGCTCTCTATCGTCCGGGTCGTGAAAAACACATGTTCTGACTTCTCTTCTGAGAAAATGGGGTGGATCATCTTCAAAAGCAACTCTGCAAGCAAAAGCCGCCTCACAAGCGCATACCTTTCTCCCTTGGAGCAGAAGTCGTCGTACTCCACTTCAAGATGCTCCTTGGTGGTCTCTCTCCTAAGCAACATCGCTTGAATACGAGACACATCACTCCTCAAGCACGTTTCGAGCAAGCAAGACAACACTAGCTTCTACGACTCCGAGTTAAAGAGCGAGTATTCTCCAAGGCAACATTGTCCTCAAAAAGGTCGTGTATCCATAGTCCCAAAGCAAGCTCCGCCTAAAATGGGAAGTGTTGCATCATGTCACAGTCCTAGGATCCAGAGCTCACCGCCTGTCCTCCATGGAAGGTTCCTCCTGCAGCTTCTGATTGTACAAGCAAGGCACGCACAAGTTCAACTATGTATGATTACAGGGCATCAACCCCACTGATCATCCCACGGGCGAATCGTTGTTTAAGCACGAAAATGGAATAATAAAGTAAGTTCTGATATTGTAGTGCTCGCGCGCCTACGTGTACTACTAACGGATTCAAGAACCGGTGCTCCCTCTGAGAGTAAGTCACTCCAGTGGAATCAGCAGATACCGAGTCCTAGTTCCCTAAGTGGTTACCCGCTTGTGTTCCTTTATATGACCACTAGAACCGGTAGAGGATCAAACGGAGGTAGAACTTAGCAATCCAGCCTACTCACCCGACTCGGTCCACCCGTATGCGAGGTTTGGGTCTCCTACGAGACGTGGTAGGTAGGCAATCTCCTACTATGCGTTTTTCATCCCACTCCCTCTATCAACATAAGTAAATGTGCATAAAAGAAATACAACTGCTCAGTCAAATCTCTATGCGCCAATACATGGAAAGATCAAAGCCTCGCGGGACACGTAAAGAGACCTACCCACCACCCTTGTGCGTGCGAACCTAACAAGAGATGCTGATGCCAGCTACACCGCGCTTTCTTTCCGACCGACCTGACGTTCCGAGGAGAAGAAGGAATGGTTGTATGCATGCGCCGGACGCCTATAAAAAAGTAAAAGAAACCATGGATGGGGAGAAAGAAATCCCTACTTACTTGACAGGTTTCCGGGTCTCAGAAACATAGAAAGGATTTCACAAATTGGATAAATGTCCAGTGAGGACATCTCCTTGCTTGCTTTTTCGTTGACTGATTCTAGTGGCTGGCCCAGTGAGAGAATTGCCAGTGTCTGTCATTAGACTTTATCTTTCCACGGTGAACTCCTTTGTTGTAGAAAATCGGCTGGCTGGATTGACCTTTGGGATTGAGTCACTCGTACATTGAATCAGAGTATTTCGTATAACTCTTACTTAACAGACTTAGTGGACTGATTGATTGTTTCTTAGTTAGGATTTTCTATTCCTCCTAGCTTGCGAAATTCCCCTCTGCACTTGCAGCTTTAATAAGAAGTAGTAGATGGGAGTAAGGGCTCGGCTGGTGAGTAGTAGGAGTAAGGGCCCGGCTAGTGAGAACTAGCTTATACTATCTTTCTGGTGTAAGAGCATCTCGCTTATACTTTCGGAGATCTCTCTCGTAATTCGTAGATCTAAAAGCCTAATCTAGAAAAGGGTTTTTCTCAGAGCCATAAGTCAAAATAATAAGTCCAAATTCCGCAAGAGCTTGACAAGCAATCCTTCCTACACAACTCATCGGCGGTGTGACCTGCTTGACTTTTATCTTCGATTCAACCTTGGTATTCTCCTTTCTGAAACTTACTAAGACTATTGAAAGCTTTTTCAATGATTCAAAAAAGCATCCCTAGTATAAGAAGCTGTACCTGACCTACTCCTACTATAGTATTAGAAAAAATAAGAAGCTTTCAAATCACCACTACTATATCTAATATGCCCCGCCAGACCAAGAGTGAGGAGCTTGACGGAACCTCTGAGCGAGCTATTAGTACCTTCTTCCTGAAGAGTAGTAGCCTTCATTCATAGCCTGACCAACTCGTTCGTACGCTAGTCAGCTATGAATTTCTAGTCAGGTTGCTATTCCCTTCTATGGAAGGCTTTTGACCACTATCATACATGACTTTTTTTTCGCCCTTATTTTTAGAACTCATATAATACTGCTGCCCTTTCACTTGCTTCTGCCTTTTCACAAGAATTAAGATAGTGTCCTCCCTGAATTGAGAAAGAAGAGAGAATACCTATGTGCTGCTATGCCTATGGTCCAGAATTGCTATCCGTACGACCTTGGTCTTTGATTGTATAAAAAATACATACTAAGCAAGTCAGCCTGCCTAAAAGCATTTCTTTTTGACACCTCTTCTCTCGATTTGAAGAGATTACACATCACTGCGAACGAACTTATTCACTCTTCGAAGCCCCCACCACCTTCTTTCTTTGAGCTGAGCACTTTACTTCGGCTGTGGTCATTGCCTACCGGTAAACTCCCATACTTCCTTCTTTTGTTCGAGGGAGGCCATACATCTTCCTTCTTTGGTTGGATCCAGGTCAGAAAGTTATAGGAAGGTTGTGTGCGCAAACAAGTCTGAATTAAGAAGAAGGGGAGCGAGCAGTACACTACCCATTTGGGTATTGGCAAATCACAGTCATACTTCTTAGAGCGGGGTGGAGCACCAGCACCTTAAGCTGCACCAGTATCTTAGTAAGATAGACACCGATGAAGAAACCGAGAAGTCTAGATTATGGAGACTCTCTAAGTTTTTCTCTGATTTCCTGTGTCTGTACTACTTCACTTTAGACCCGGCATATTGTATGTATCCTTCGCCCTTATTTTAAGTTCAGAGAATCCGCCTTCACCCTTCGGAGAATACATGGTGGCCGGAGACAAGGTATGTAGATTAATAGAGTTGCTCTTACTTTTAGAATATATCATTGATCAAAACTTGGTTCTCATGGATGAAGTGTTTGAGTAGACAAAAGAAGAAGAAGCTGCTACACGAAGTGAAAACCGGTGCTAAGAGCAGGATATTCTTATCTATGAGAGAGAACTGCTTGGCCCACGATGAGAGAGAACTGGTAGAGAAGTGCTAAAAGTAAGTGTAAGTTAACGAGCATGAACCTCCTCGTTGAGCAGCCGCCTGAGCTTTCTCTTTGTTTAGAATTGAAAGAGAAGTTTTTGGTAGTGGGGTGCGTGGTGTATTAAAAGTGGATATAGACCCCGGACAAGAAAGCCTTTTCTTAAGCACAAATGCGGTACTATTTTTAGCAAGCAATCTCTTCTACAATAGGCGGTCTGATCAATCCAAAATATTGAGGCTGGATTGAGATTTCTCTCTAAATCAAACCGGATTGGAATGCAGGTATAAACCAGCAGCAACCAATAGAGGAGTCAGCCGGTTATGATGCAGCAACAGGTAGACCACTCAGAGACTGAATACAGCTAACATTAGCAGCAAGTGCACCATCACTAACAGGAATCGTAATGGTCTCAAGCATGTGCTTCCTTTCTTCTTGAAGGACCTTGTTTTAAACTTTCTTAATGTCAGGAAGTAGAAGTACGGTGAAATAGATCGAGTATCAAGTATATTAGTGTGTAAGGGTTTCAATGCAGACTTTGATGGGGATCAAATGGCTCTTTCTGGAATTGACTTTTGAAAGCCATCAACCAGAGAACGAAGAATCACTGTGTCCGCCGCAAGAGCAAGAGAAGAGAAAGGACACGACCTCTAAGCGAGTGCGAGGCGAGATCTGCGAAACCAATTTGATGCATCCAACGGGCAGCAGTATTGAGGCGACGTGGCCTACCTGAGTGTAGTCACCACAATTTGAGAGTCCATCATAATTTTTTCCCTCACCTTATTCTGCTGAGCTCTATTCTCCTCCGCAATTCTCTTCTCGTTCGCATGAGCAAAATTCAGAGAACTAGTTATTTCCCTCTTGTGCCATACAATTGGTCCCGCTTTGCTCCGCATCATCTGGAATCTCGCGCGATTCGTCTCGAGATAAAGATACCTTACCATTAAAATCATCTTCTTCCCGTTGCTATTTCTTTTCGCACGCCTCGCTTCATACGGAGTACCTGATATCATCTACCACTCTTTTCAATCTTGCCCTCAGCGAACTGGTCGACTCAAAATCCGCCCCAGCTTTACCATCGGCCTTCGATTTCATTTCTTCGCTTTTATAGAGCTTTTCCTTTTACCTAATGCCGGCTACCGACAACTCTTGCTATCCAATCCTGACCCAATGTACTCCATACTGAGGGGTATGGCGCATACCCATACCCATGACCAACCTGTAAGGTGTTCCCTAGTGAACTGAATTTCTGGGAACATCAATAGAAAAATGACTGTGCACTCTAATTTGGTAGAGAAATATATTACAACATTGTTTAGCTGTCTATACTCTGACTCTGCATTCAAATAGGGGTCAAAATGCTTGGTGTCCAACCAGATATCCACAGAGAATAGTCAGTATTAGTTTACCATTTTCTAGTACATATTTCTAAACCAATTGCATCTCTGGTAACTCTGAAATTACTTGAATCAGTATTGCTATGAGATCCCCTCTCCAGTACTGCATGTTCCCTTGCCGCTCCAGTTGGTTTACTCCCAGAGACATGATTAGTACCACCAGAGCTTGAATCAATCATTCCATCCCCAACTCCTACATCAGAAACAACAGTGATAAAAAACTCTTCCATTCTATCTATGGTAGATAAAGGAGCTTCAAAGCCGTAGCCATCCTCATGGCCTTTTCACCCTACAGCCGTTGCACTTTTTTTATTAAATGAAATAGTTCGTTTTCTCGCTCTTAACTCGAAAGTACTAACTAAATAGGGGCACGGAGAAATAAAGAAGTGTGGGGGAGAAGCAGCCGAGCTCATTCCCTTCCATTCCTGCTCTATAGTAGGGGTTATGTCCCCCTTTCCTAGTGAGAGCAATACGCAATGCTGCTACGAATAGAGATAGTGCCCTATCCACTGCAAAACGGTACTCTGCTTCAACCACACGGTATGGCTCCCTCATTTCAAACCAAGCTGTAGACCGAGTAGGAAACAGCTAAAGGTTCCGGTCCAAAGGTAAGAAGATCCGTTGGTTGGAAATCCGTATCAATTGTTACTGGTTCTCCCGTTCTTGGTACTGTGTCATGTGACTCTAAAGCCCCAACTAGGCTAGATCGAGATCTTGGTCCTTGCTAGGCTTACTCGCGTAAATAACCCCCATGTCTTAGGTGTTCTCGGGGGTAAGCGAGTCAGTACAATCGGTTGCACAACCGTCCAGTCCATATCATAATTGTCATAATCAATCATATCAGTAGGTGGCATACTTGCCTGCTCAAGTCCATCTACTATGGATGTGGGCTTGGACCAAGCCATCCCCAAACACTGAACCGGATCTTGAAAACGGGACTGAACTGAATCCGACTTCTTGGTAGCCCAGTGGCTTTTGGTCCCCATCGGAAAGTGCTGAATGGATTGCTCCTTGCCCAATGACAAAAAGAAAGAAATTTAGTAGAGGATTGATAGGTTTAAGCATTCAGGGCTGGTCGCTCTTATGGATACCTGTGAGCTAGAGTCGGGAATCGAAAAGGAGACAACGGAAGCCATACAGATCTAGTTGGGAATGATGTTCATGCAGTGGAGAGCGTAAATGACCGGCCCTTGAGGCGCGAGTAGACTTATCATATAGAAAGGAAAGAGATAAGCGGAGGGAGGATGGTTTGATGATAGCCAAGATCTCCATCTCATTTGTCACTCTCGTATTCTTAATAGGAATCGGCAAGCAGATACAACCACTAGGCCATTGCCATTCGATCTTCCTGCTGGTGGTCCACCATAGAGCTCCTATGTAGCCGTTTGTTTTCTCGCTTAACTAATTTGTATGAGGCGATACAGCTGAGATCAGTCAACGGTTCGAGCACTTAGCACAATGTGCCACTTAACCGGACGAGCGCAAGACCGGGTCTACCTACCTTATGACATTTATGAAAAATGAACGTTGTATTAAGGGGTTTCTATCAGTTAGTAACAAAGCCGGCAGTATCCTTGAATTCAGGGGTCAGCTACGGGAGGTATGTCTCCATGTGTGCCGAAGAAGCGTCTATCATTATACGCTGTTTATCCAATCAAAAACTTCTTCGTTTAGTTGGTAGAACCCACGCCAATATCATATTCACTCTCTCTCGTCCAATAAGAGTTTCCGAGAGTTACTTTATTCAAATTCTCTCCTTTCCAAAGCTCCACAAGGAAAAAAGAGTAATAGGACAACAATATTGCTTTCATTTATTTTGAGTTCTTTCTTTGTTGAGATGGAAATCGACGTTCTTTTGAAAAGGGCTAGGTAGTTTGCACGCAGGCAAAACTTCTTCATGAAAGGTAAAAAATAGACTTGGATTTCATGGGTTTCTTAATGACTAGTCGTTCGTTTGAAGCCTTAAGAAACCGGCAGAGAAAGCGGCAATTTTTTTTTGAATGACCTTATTTCGAGAATCAACTAAACGACAAATCCGTAGCCCAGGTGATTCGCTGCCTCCCTCTCGCCAAAATGGGATGAATCTTCTCATGCAGCTTTTTGATTATTCAGGGCGTAGCGAAGCCAATTTCCATCAAGGCAAGGGGGTAAATAAGGGGGAAGAGGAGTTGTGACGATAGAAAAGAGAAATGACTATAAGGAACCAACGATTCTCTCTTCTTAAACAACCTATATACTCCACACTTAACCAGCATTTGATAGATTATCCAACCCCGAGCAATCTTAGTTATTGGTGGGGGTTCGGTTCGTTAGCAGGTATTTGTTTAGTCATTCAGATAGTGACTGGCGTTTTTTTAGCTATGCATCACACACCTCATGTGGATCTAGCTTTCAACAGCGTAGAACACATTATGAGAGATGTTGAAGGGGGCTGGTTGCTCCGTTATATGCATGCTAATGGGGCAAGTATGTTTCTCATTGTGGTTCACCTTCATATTTTTCGTGGTCTATATCATGCGAGTTATAGCAGTCCTAGGGAATTTGTTCGGTGTCTCGGAGTTGTCATATTCCTATTAATGATTGTGACAGCTTTTATAGGATATGTACCACCTTGGGGTCAGATGAGCTTTTGGGGAGCAACAGTAATTACAAGCTTAGCTAGCGCCATACCAGTAGTAGGAGATACCATAGTGACTTGGCTTTGGGGTGGTTTCTCCGTGGACAATGCCACCTTAAATCGTTTTTTTAGTCTCCATCATTTACTCCCCCTTATTTTAGTAGGCGCCAGTCTTCTTCATCTGGCCGCATTGCATCAATATGGATCAAATAATCCATTGGATGTACATTCTGAGATGGATAAAATTGCTTCTTACCCTTATTTTTATGTAAAGGATCTTGTAGGTCGGGTAGCTTCTGCTATCTTTTTTTCCATTTGGATTTTTTTTGCTCCTAATGTTTTGGGGCATCCCGACAATTATATACCTGCTAATCCGATGCCCACCCCGCCTCATATTGTGCCGGAATGGTATTTCCTACCGATCCATGCCATTCTTCGCAGTATACCTGACAAAGCGGGAGGTGTAGCCGCAATAGCACCAGTTTTTATATCTCTCTTGGCTTTACCTTTTTTTAAAGAAATGTATGTGCGTAGTTCAAGTTTTCGACCGATTCACCAAGGAATATTTTGGTTGCTTTTGGCGGATTGCTTACTACTAGGTTGGATCGGATGTCAACCTGTGGAGGCACCATTTGTTACTATTGGACAAATTCCTTCTGTCTTTTTCTTCTTGTTCTTTGCCATAACGCCCATTCCGGGACGAGTTGGAAGAGGAATTCCAAAATATTACACAAATGAGACTCATCGCACCGGATCCTTAGACGGATGAGACTGATCACACCTGATCAGTGATCAATTCTGGCACAATGAATTTACGAGTTATTTTACACAATGAATTTACAAGCAGATGATGATTTTGGCTATAAAGATACGCTCCTTTCGTTTCAGATTTAGGAAATGCTTGGAATTGGAATTGGTTGAAAGGAAACCGGAACTGGAAGATCGACTCGGGGAAATAGGACCTTAATAAGCGCCTTCCGAGACTTGGACTCGAGGAAGGTAAGAACCCGCGGTTTTCTACACGCGGGAACCCCTAAGCTGCGGTTGGAAAAGCTCTCTAGTTTGATTGTCTGGTTTTTTTCTAGGCAAAGGAAAGGGCTTGCATTGCTCAAGTCTTCCTGGACATCTGAGATGGAAGATCCTTTGTATTCTGTTGATCTTGCTCTTATTATTTGTAATGAAAATGCATTCAAAGATGGATTGTTATTTTGATACGAGAAACTCAAACTCTACAAAGAAGTTCTCAGTTGCTACAAGCAAGCTCTCGATCACGAAGGTTTAATTGCATGCTGTAAGAAGCTAAGGGACTCATCTCAAGGGGGGGATCCATCTCTGTGGGGTGATCTGTTGAAGTTGGGGATCTTGGGGAAGATTGCTCTAAGGAAGTGAAAGAGGTCTTGACCTACATTGAGAAGGAGGATGTTTTGCCTCCCATCGTTGTGCTACATACACTATCAAAAAACCCATGCTTGATGCTCTCGGTTGTCAAGGATTACATTGCTCGCAAACTTGAGCAAGAATCAAAGCTTATTGAAGATGCTAGAAAATCTATGAACAAGTACCAGGTTAGTAATTCAATTGTGATATCTTCTGCAGCGTTTTCTCTCTGTTGCTATTCTCAGCACTTTTGAAAGTATCTATGCAAAGGAATTAGTATTAAGAATAGCTTGGTTTGGTGCAAATGTAATATAAAAAAGGCATTCCCCTATATGCTGTTAGATGTACTGCAAAAAGGTCAAGTTAAAGAAATATTAGGAAAATTGTTTCGGCTGTCTGTGCTATCATTTTTCTGGAAGCTTTTAAGCCTGTTGTCCAGATGCTGCCGCCTCCAAGTAGTTCTTGTAAATTGTTTTCTTGTGGTCTTGTTCTCTGTATTATTTTTGGAAACAAAGTACTCTGTATTGTTCATGTGCTGAACTTCATAGTTGGAGGTAGCACAGCAGCAGCAGCTACTCTCACCAGGTGCCTTTCGCCAAGGATACCGTCAACCGATTAAACCTTTGCTAATGGTGGAATTGCCAAACCTTTGCCCATGCCGAAAAAGAAGCCATGTCCGATTCAATAATTACCTTTCTTTTGTCTCTATCTTTGGACTGAATCAGAATCAGAAGAAAAGCAAGGCTATCCTTCGTTGCACACCTAATGGAAAGCACTGGCTAGATTTCCGATGAAGGAAGCCGTCTACTAACCGAAATACTACAGCAGAGGACAAAACTAGGGACTTCGAAAACGAGGATAGTTTGCCAGGTAGGGATACCGTTGTTCGAATTGAAAAAAGATACCTTTCCCCAGAGAGACAGGATTCGAAAACAAACCATTCATGAAACTCATGCAGGAGCATGCGGTGGTCACATTAATGGACATGCGCTAGCTAAGAGAACTTCTTAAGTTAGGGTACTATTGGCTGGCTTACTATGGGGAAGGGGAGAAGGCAAGCCGCGTATGGATTGATCCCTAATTCAGTTCTTTTTTCGTGGTTTTCTTTCCATCTCACAACTTCCATTTCTTGAGCCGACCTTGCCCGCTGGAGGTATGATTCCGATCTTTGAATCGAATTGGATTTTTTGTCTTAAAGTGAGGGCGATGAGTGGGGAAGGAAGCTGACGATTTTATTAGTGTGTAAGGTGGCCCCGAGAGCTGAACCAAAGCCGGCCGTTTCGAGACCAGGGAGCTTTAACAGTTTCTACTTAAACTATGTGTTCAGCTATGTGTTCAGATTATGCTATTTTATTAGTAGCTTTCGGTCTCGATTCGCCCTTACCTCGGAGGGATCAACTACTTCGCTTAGGCAAAAGATTGAAAAAGTCTGTATCTGTCTACATGTGCCTCCGTCTATGTTACCCCTTCCCCGGAAAGGAGATTATACGTTTAGTAAAACAAACGAGAATAAAAAATCAAAAAGAAAGAAGAGAAAGAACTGGGAGTTGGCGCCTACATAACAGGTAGCTTGCTTACCAAGCCGTCCTGGCAAGCTCCTACAGTTCTCTTATTACTCTTGACTTGACTTATTAATAAGAAAACTACTCACTAACAAAATGAAAGACGATCTAGAATCTACCCAAGAAGATAGAGGGTCCCACATACGAGAAAAGGTCACAAATGGAGTTGAACCAAGTAACATTGCAAAGGCATAATGATAGTAGGGTCGGGATATCCCCGCCCACCGAACCGGACGTGAGGGTCTCCCCTCATCCGGCTCTCCGCAGGGGAATCTCCACTCACTGCTTCCCCTAATATCCTCCCTTTACCACATCATGGGGGTTTACAGGAGATCCCAGAGACTCGCTCGGAAAGGCTGCTATACCAAACATTATTACTTAACTACAAAGAAAGAAAAGACTATAGTAGTCACTAGACTGACTATAGTAGTCCGTCCGGCTGCTCTTGCTTAAATCATTACTCTTCATTCTCCCGTGCTCTAGCAATTGCGCTCCCTAGACCACTACCATTTAGTTAGGTAGGGACAATCAATCCATAGTTACGGGAATAACGGAATGCATGGGGATAAAAAAAATAGAAAAATGCAGATTTTCTATGAAATCCTTTCTTTCCATAGATGTATCTGGTTTGAGACGGTACAGTACTCTACGAGAGGAATGCAATGGGATGGATGGTAGAGGGCTGCCTGCGCCCAAAAGCGATGATTCACTTGTCCCCTTGTCTATAGGGACCTTGTGGCATACAACCGCCACGACTCCTGCGTTATGGCCGCCCCTTTCTCTCTTTCTTTTGACTGCCTCGTGGACGGACGAAAGAAGGGAAGTTACAGAAGGGGGCAGTGAAGGCTCACCAAGTAGACAGCAAGCCCCCACCCCGTCAGTCCTGTGTTGCCGTAGCGTGCCCTACTTCAATAAGGTATTACCTCGCCGATTTTAAAGGGGATGGGATTGGATTCATTCACTTGCATTCCTGCTAGCACTACAAAAAGCTCCGGTCTTAACACCCCTACGGAAGCTGTGCAGCCTTTCCTCGGGTTCGTAGAGTCGGGTTTCCCATTTACCCACAACGGAGGAGCCACCCCCACCAACCAAAGCAGGTAGGCGGCCACGGTTCATAACGCACTCTTCGCACAACAGATCCACTTTGAAGTTGACTTATTCGCTCGGCCAATCGTCGGAATGTGTACGAGATACCATAAGGGCCCAATATCTCAATAGCACCCTTGTCTAAAGCTTCGAATGAGACTGAATATCCGAAACGCAGGAACGATCTGACTAGAAAGTCATTCAAAACTTGATCGAAGAACCAGCGTTTATTGAAGAAGCTATAGAGTCGATTACAAAAAGTACTAGTTTGAAAGGCTCGTTGGAATTGATCCGCTACGAGATTTACATTATACGCTAGAGAAGCACCTGAAGTACTAAACAGAATAGGTATTAGTTTTGTAATGGTTGGGGCAGCAAACTCGGATTCGGCAAGAATCTCATTTTTTGGTAGTACGAAGGGGGAATTGGCCCAAAAATTGGATAGGGGTAAAGACGCAGCCGGGTGCCGGCGGCTTATTCAAGTGCCCCCTGAACCGCGCGAAATGGTCGCCTATTACACGGCTCACAAACTCTGCCTGGGGTGGGGCTACCTATTATTCGTAGGCGGTACGTACGGCGCACGCAGGGCCTCGGTTTGCTGCGTGGACTGTCTATGCATTTCCTACAGAGTGTAATGGAACCCAGCTCAGCTCCGCCGAGCCAAAAGAAAAGAACAGAACAGCCGGAGGCGAAGAGTAGAGTATAGCCAAGGGGCTTTCGTCGTCCGTAAAGGACCTAACGGAAGACCGAGCTCCGAAGTGTGCACTGAGAGTTTTGTTTTAAGAACACTTGGCCTTACCCCTTCATTTTGAGCCATGTCTAGGTAGAATCGGCAAGATTGAACCGAGGCCCGCCCGGGCACCGCCGGGGGACAACCAGACCAACCAGTAGGCTTTCTTTCCGAAGTTTCCTCCCGGGTCCCTTAAATCATTGAATTCATAGGCATAGGGGCGTCCCAGGCAGTGGTTCATTCAATGAGAAAGAAAGATAGGAGGGCAGGATTCGTCGTGTCGGGCTAATTCATTCTGGGAAAAAAGGGGGAAGGGAGTCACCTGAGCTATGCGAAGGGAAGGAAGTCGTGGGCTGAGCCGGAGGTCACTTTTCCCGATCCATCCCGACGGGTTTTTTCCCTCTCTCGCCCCATCATCGTACCCAGTCCTGCTATCGGCTCAGCCCTATCTATTCATCTCTTTTTTTTTACATGGAGATTTTTTGGATCTCTCTTGTTCATAGATCTTGAAAGCGGATCAATAGAAATTTCTCAAAGGATCTATCTATAGAAAGATCTAGATCTCTATTATCATCTATCTCTATATCTAGATATGGAAGAACCCTCGAAGCCTGTCCCCGACGACGATGCCCCCTGGGCGAAAGGAAAGGGGCCGCCATTCTCTTTCTTTCCTCAATCGTTCCGATCATTTCTCTCATTCCCTTTTGTTTGTTTTTTCGGGTTGGTTCGTTTCCTCCTCCTATCTACGCAATTCTCTGTCTTCGTTCGTGATCATCTTAGGCGAAAGGATAGGTATAAATTTTGTGGAGGGGCGGCTGTGAAAGGGCGATTCCCCCTTTTCCATTGAAGTAGGGAAGGGGGTGATTGATCTTTTTTTTGAATCAGGCCTTACTGACCAAGTGGTGGTATAAGCTTCATTGCGGATGAAAAGAAGTCCTTGTGAGCGGAGCTACAAAAGGAAGTTCAAGCTCAAGAAATCCTCTCAATAGGGATTGGGCAAGCAAGCTGTTTGTTTATTTGATCTTACCCGGTTGTGAGACGGGACGTGAAGTCAACCAAGTACATGTGTGTTCATAGTGTCCCCGGCACCTTCCTCCTAGCTGAGTATGGATGCTGAAGTTAGCTGGAGTGTGGGGCGAGTGCGTGGTAGATGGAACTCCTATTTACCGCATTTCTTCTTGCACTTCCAACTTGAAGAGGAAGAAGCATCTCTCTTTGCATCTTCAATAGATAGGAAAAAGGATCTTGACCTGAAGCCTTCGACCAAAGAAAGGGAGACTTGGTGAAGTCAGAGGTGGTTTTCCTTCCCTAGATTCATGGAAGGACTTTTTCAAGTTTGAGTGAGGAAGGAAAGTAAGGAAAGCGGGAAAGGTCCGATACAAAGGAAAGGGTTGCGAGGCTTAACGATTTAGAATATAGCTGTTGAGGTGGCACCTGTTCCCCCGGGGCAGGGGTATATGCCCGTAGCTTTCTTCTGTCACTTCTTTCAGATCAATGAAGTGGAAAAGTAATAGAGTAAGGGACCCTTGTTTACAAAGAAAGCTGTCACTCCAAGAACTCGAAGTCAAGCATCTTCGGGAATATCTAGATTAGTCTTCAACTAGAGAAAGGATAGGAATCTCCTTTGCTGAGTTTTCTTCTCCAGCGGATGTAGCGGTAAAAGATTCTATTCTTTCCACGGTCTAGTTATGTCTTTCCTCTCCCTATCTAAAGAGCTCTATTAACATAGACCCTCTCCTGACTCTCTATCATTTTAAGAAAGCAGCAAATCCTTCTCTCTATTCTACTATCCGATCTCGTCTGTTGAAAATCGATCTGAAATATGGTCATATCTTCGTTATCCCAATAGTAAACCTTCTTACTTCTCTTCGCATCTCGAAAGACACAAAAGATCTGTTATTAGCTTATTTATAAGCTGTCGAAGGTCCTTAAAAGCCTTTATTTTTGGCTTACGGCTTACTTGCCTTTTTCCTTAAAGCCTATATAGACAGACATAGACTGTGGGCATTCTGGGCATCCATGCTCCTGGCAATGGCAAGATCCGAGATGTCAGTTGCTTGTCTTCAAGCCTCAACCTTATTCTGACTCCTACTAGGGCAATCTGGTTTAAGTTAAGCCCGAACAGCTTAGTTTTCCACTTCTCTTCCGACACAAGCTTCTTTGCCAAGCCTTCCCCATCAACTGGAAATCCAGTAAGAAAGGCAAGGGGCGCAACGGCAAGGCAATCTCAAATCATAATGGGAATTTTAGGTTTATTTAGATAGATTCGCCTTTGGGGTTGTTACAGAATCGGTTCTTCAAGAAGGAGCTCTTAGTACGGTGGATGCATCGAATGCAAGCTGTAAGGAAGAATAATTCTCTTAGCAGACAAGAATGAAATTCAATTAGTCCCACACTTCCCGCAGGAATCGAAGAGTACGCAAGCACATTCATTTAATGGGAAAGCTTTCCTTGGCTAGGTCCCTATGAAGAAAGATGCCAATTCCCAAAAGCAGTAACAATAGCAATAGCAGTAGGAGTAGCATTACGAATTAAGACCGTCAGGCCTCATTCATCAAAGTAGCAGTCCTTAGGGGCTGAAAAAGAGCCCAGATTCCCCGCAACAAGCTTGGAAAGGAAGAAGAGGCGGAAACGTCGGCCGGCCCGTCCGAGTCACGGAAGCGCCCCCGAGAGGAGGAAACAGAGCAAGGTTCGAGGAAATTGGCAGATTTTCATTCTCAGGGAGATTTTGATACTGATTCGTGGGAGGACTAATAAGCAGGAAAGGTTGAAGCTAGAAAGAGTTGGCTTAGACCTTATATTCTGAAAGAATTGCGCGGTTTCTTGGGACTTAAGGGATACTACAGGAAGTTTGTAAAGAGATATGGCATCATTAGTAAACCACTCAAGGAGCAATTGAAGAAAGGAGGGTGGAATTGGGGACAAGAGGAAGACATGGCATTTGAGCAGCTTAAGAGTGCCATGACGCATGCACCAGTTTTAGCACTTCCTTACTTTTTAAAAACCTTTCTACTAGAGAAAGATGCATGTGATGTCGGTATTGGTGCAGTGCTTATACAAGACGGAAGACCTCTTTCTCGCAGCAGAGTATTCGAATGGAACCGCTTTTTCGGCTAGTATTTTTTATTATCACAACACTTCTTCTTAGACTGGACTACTTATCATTGCAAGGCCGCTAGGTTTGACTTCAGAAACTTTTTATTCGGCTAGGAAGTTGTTCTTTCACTGCTGATGAGACTGCTTTTAGCGTAAATAAAGGCACGCTGTGAAAGAATCCACTCGTGTGAACTAGGTTTGCAGGCCTTTTGCATTCTCAAGAGACTTCTACCTTGAACTGTTTTTTTGCTATCAACTACTTATTACTGTTATCCACTACTGTATTTGGGAGAACTCTTGCTTGAAAACTCCTTACTCTGTAGAAGGACAGAATGGTACAGCTTATCGCTTGGCAGAACGGGATTGACCTTCTTTGGCAACAGAGCTATTGCAATAGAGAAATCGAGGGAAATAGGCTTAACCTACAGAGAAAGAGTGTAAGGAAAGAATGCAGAAAAAGATAGAAAAAGTGAGTGAAACAAATGAGATCAGAGTAAGAAATCTCACAAATAGTAGGTTTTACCGGACTAGAACAAACGAATTAGCTTGTTTTAACTAAAAAGCACAGTTGAGCAGGAACGAAGTGTGAACATAGGCACAAAAACAACGTTTTGGTGATCCTGTGTAGTTGCTTGCTTTCCGCTTGAGCTACTTTCACTGTGAAGAAGAGGACTTCATCTCTTCACTTACCCAAGGAAACTTGGAAATAACGCGTCTGGCTTGGAAAGCTAGTTAGGGATATTCGATAGAGGAAGGACCCGAAGCCGAACTAGGAAAACAGGGAAGTACGTACGAAACTAAAGGGATGTCGTCAAAGGGGAATTTGCTTATTACCTACGTCTCAGTTCGGCGAGGTCATAGAAAGCTCTTTTTTTTAGCCTCGCGCCTGCCTCTCACCTGAAAGGAGTACCCGAACAAAGGGGGAAGCTTGGTTTAAGCATATTTCCCTTGCCCGAGGATAGGAATCCGAGCTATTAATTGAAAAGGCAGGGAAGGATATCTCGGAACTACAATATTCTACTACTATTGAATCCGAAAGAGGAGCCTACAACTATTTCATTGATTGATTTCTTTCATTCGTGGGGATCATTGGATAAAAGCGCTGGGAATCATAGGAGCAATTCGTATTGGTTTTAAGCCGAGAAAAGGGACTATCGGAGGATGTGTCGAGCCGTGGCCTAGCCCAAGCTGTCGATGATCACCTAGCGCTATCAATTAACGTAGGGAACGTACACTACTACGAATGGTTCTATACATGCCGTAACAAAGCTAAAGGAAGCCGATCAATCGAGTACGAACCTACACCGTGGCCGTTGTTCGAAAGTCAACCGGAAACCGAGCCCTAACCTTTAATTGATGAGAATTTCAATACCCCTACTACTCGTATGTATTGGCGTGGGTTCGTATGTAAACATTCGTATTGGCTTAGCAGAGCACTTCGTATCCCGCCACAACCGATCCTTTGCTTCCTTCTCACTCAGCTTTTTGACTCAACAGTCGTTCCCCCTGTTACACAAAGCTACGTTTACAGGGGTAGTTGTTCATCCCTTTTGCTCATGACATATCCCCTCGCTCTGTCTTCTATTCCTTCTGTGCGTTACGTTACTAAGGCCATCGGTCTTATGGAAAGAGAAGGCATATAATCGATTCTTTGACCGGCTTTGCTTCTTTCGTGATTCACGTAGATTGGAATTCACTTTCTTTAGGGCATGGCTAGTTTCGGGTTTTCTAAAACCATCGCCCAACTCTTTCTTATTCAGACACGCCAACTGATATGTTGGATTAACAAGCTAGGGAATAATTGGGGCTTATGTGGACCCCTTCCCTTTAATTTAAGAAAGAGGTCTTCCTAGCTGACTTGAAACTAGATCTTCTTCCGAGTTTCGTTCTCTATGGCTTGTGAATTGCTGTACTGCCTGTTTCACTCTCTTCTAAGGGATCTCTTCCTATGGAGGTATGTAAAGTGGGTTCTATCGCATTTTCCATCTTAGGGCGAGCAATATAAGCAATTCTGGTATCAACAGATACATTGTTTGGGAAAGAAAGTGAAAACAATAGATCCAATTCTGGGTTTTGGGGATGGATTTCTCACAACCCTGAGGTGCTTGCTAATCTCTCGGACAAGTCGATGTCAATAGCAATTCTGATGAAACATCTTAAACATCTTTAGTGCCTTTTGCCTTTGAGCTCAATCGATCAGAAGAAAGGGAATATAACCTGCCCCTCATTGTCCTTCAATCATGGTGCAATGAATATCGTAGATAGAGTGATTTCGATCTCATATAACTAGCTTTCCTTTCAAAGTGAAACGATTTTCCTTTTACGTTGAGATATTTGAATTGGATTTTCTTTCACCACTACTATCGTAACGCACAGAAAACACTGACGTTTCCGCTTGCTTTCAACCACTGCCACTTTACCTGAGCACTGTGACGCAGTCGGTCAAGTATTGAGTTTCTGCTAGTATATCAAGGACTTATGAGAACTGAAAAGAAAAAAACTAAAAAAGGAATTCTCATAGTTCATTGAATTAAGGGAGGACCATTCGTGGGGGGTTCGTGGAAGAGTTGGGTTCGATTCCCTTTATACGCGATGTGGCGAAAAAGACTGATTGAACGAAATATGCCATGCCAGCATTAAGATTTAAAACGTGTTGTCTACTTCCAGGAAATGTTCGGAACAGAGAACTTTCTCTAATCCAACGCCGTATTCTCCGAAGATTGAGGAACAAGAGGAGATCCATTAAAAGAAATCTTTCTCGGAGAGAAAATCTAAACAGTAACATCAAATCACAAACTACACGAAAGTTGTCTCTTTATTATGGTGATTTACCCATAAGGGAGATGCACAGAGGAAGAGAACGAACTTCATATATCCCTTTTTTACTCAATCAAGAAACAAGATCGGACGTGATTCCGGTTCGTCTCCATTTTAGTGACACTCTTCCTCAAGCAAGGCAGCCCATAAGTCATCGAAGGGTTTGTTTGAATAATGGACTGGTAACCATTACTCATTTGAAAGTTTCCCACGGTGATCTAATAACTTTTAAAGAAAATGACGCGAGAACCCGCGGTTTTGAAATAAGGAGATCTTTCTATATCGACATATCAGTTGGAAAAATCATAGGAAAATTCCTATCGGCCATATCAGTTGGAAAAAGAAGAGGAAAATTCCTACCGGCCAGAATCTGGAGAAGAACAAAAACAGAATGGTTCCGCTTACTCACAATTCAGAGGGGATGCCGCTTACTACTCAAATCCATGGAATTGCAAGAGTTGCGTTCTTATATGCAAGAAGAAGACTTTGAAAGAACAAAGAAGTTTGGATCCGCAAAAGTATGCTTAGGCAGTTCCTTCGCTGAGCACAACAGAATGAAGAGGAATTTGTTTCATTTCAAATACTTCTTCTTATTGAAAAGAAGGAAGGAGAAAAACCGAAATCTTCCTACTCGAACAATAAGTCCTTTTGTTTACAAGTCTTCTTTATATAGTAATTCGACCTATTGCTCCGGATCCCCGTTTACTAGGAAGATAAGAATCAAAAGGATCGAACTACCTACTCATTATTCGGAGGTGAATCATAGAACACTAAAAGCTGTGGTATCTTATGGACCTAACATAGGTCACATCCCTCACGACATAAGATTGAAAGATCCAAACCTTCCTCTTCGGAGCGGAAACGGACGTGGCCAAAACATATAAAAAAAGATCGGCCTAGTCGCTCATAGGGACATATCTATCCGGATAGAGGATAGTCTAGATCAATTTGGAGAAAAATCTCTCTCTATATAGATAGGTATCTCTGTGGATAGAGATAAAGATAGGGATCCCTATAAATCGAAATATATGGAAAAAGTGCACTTTTTGACTACTACTACTATTTCTTAGACTTTTTCAAGGAAACACCGTTTTTTCGATTTTGACTGAATTGGTCGGAGCGTAGACGAGCAAGCAGAGCCCAGGAAAGAGGTCAGATCGTCATAGAGCAGTCGACTATAAGTATAAGACTGCTGGCCTGAGAGAAGGCAGTCTCTCTCGGGAAACATGGCCCAATTTCTCTTCTTTCTTTTCACACGGGCAACAATTGGGAATAAAACAGACCATGAACATGAGTTTAAAATGTAAAAAAAAGGGAAGAGTGCATTCTCCACTTTCTTATCTCGAAAATGCGTAATATAGTGATGTCATGTGTCTGTTTCTCTGAAAAGGTGGGTTGGCCCTTAGGGCAAACAGTAGTGCTAGGTTCCATTGTGGAACGGTCGTTTGCCGGTGACCTTTGTCCGCTGTAGTACGAGTGACTGGCGCATCGCATCCAATCTCTCATGTCAATGAGTCAGTTAGAAAACTGCTCCAAATGAATCATTGATTTCCCCTTTATTTCCCTCGGAGCGCAAGGGGAAACAAGATTGAGAATGAATTAAAACACACCAAATGTTTCATTTTTCCTATTATCAGTGGTCAGCTCTGATACAAACCAGGGGAAAAATAACCTGGAACGGCTTCTTTATACTCGAAAGCCGTTGCCTTTCCAACTCGAAAGAACGAAGTTGCGAATAAAGAAATTCTCGATTGTGTGGGTGTGAAGTCTACCGTCAAGCTAGTTTCTAGTCACTCTAGCTCTTTCTTTCTCACGGCATGGACTCGAACCACAATTTCTCCTTTTAGTGGATCGTGATTTGGTCTGTCGTCCTCCTCATTATAGTCCTCCTAGAATCCAAGGCATTTCGTCGGAATACATCCTGTCTTTTCACCTTTGTAGTCCTATGCATAGTAAGTACTATAGCCCCAATCATAGCTACTAATAAAATCAGACTAGAAACCAAAAACCAGACGGAATAGTAGGTATAAAGTAAATTGCCCAATGTTTCCAAATTAGTCCAACTTCGTACCTTTCCGGCATAAACCGTATATCTCAGAGAGGTCGTATTTCTGTGGGTTGGTAGTAATGGAATGGTTTCATTATCTAAAATGAAGAACATTTCCCACCAAAAGATCAGTCCAATAATACCACTCACTGGTAAATAGCGCAATACTTCTTCGTGAATCTCCGCTATTTGAATATTGAACATCATAACCACAAATAGGAATGAAACGGCAATAGCTCCTATATGAACTACTGGGGAGATCATAGCGGAGAAGTCGAGACCTAACAAAATAAGTAAACCAGAAGTGTCGCAAAAGACTAGGATGGGAAACAAAACAGAATGTACTGGATTTTTAGCACGTACAACCATCAAACCAGAGACCAAAGCAGGGCTCGACAAAACAGAAAGTATCATGGTACGTCGTCCTCCCTTGAAATGGAACTTGAATGCTGGAGCAAGAAGACGCATTCAAGTCGATCTATTACAACCAGCGCGGTTGTTCGTATTTCATTTTCTTCTTCCAAGCCGACGCTCTTCTTATAAAAGAAAGCACTCACTGAATTACTTACTGAATCTCGTCTTTCTCTCGGCGCCGAGAATTTTTGACGTGTCCGGGTCGATCAGAGGTTCGGCTTGCTTCTCCCCCACCCTCGCCTATGAAATGGATAACCCTTGCTGCCATAGCAGCAGGATTTTAAGGGCTTCTGTTGAAGCGGAATAGGAGGAAGCCATGCATTCTTTCAAGAATCTCCAAACCCCCCCTTTACCTTCTCTTTCTATTCTATAAAAAGGCGAACATCTAATCTAGGCCCGGTCGCCTTTCTATGAAGGCGAGCAGCCCAGCCCCCTTGTTGAAATTTCGATATTAAGGAAGCCGTATTTCGCAATAGCAGCTCCGAGAAGCTGGGCTTAGGGTGCGCCTCCTGCGGTCGTTTCAGTGACTCAATTGGCTGGCTTCCCTCAGCTCAGACTGGTGTCGCCACCTCTCCCAGGACCGGAATGATTATCCCCGCCCGATGGGTCTACATTCATCCCTGAATGTCGTCGGGTACTCTTCACTTCCCCGCCATTCTTGTAACCGTCACCTGTAATCCGCGCAGGTGTGTCCGCACCCCCTAGAGTGGACGAGAAAGAAAGGATTTTTTCTCGGAGCAACCCCCCCAGGTTCCTGACCCAGGAGTTCACTTTCCCGTATGAACATTCGGTACATATATAAGTCAGTGGAAGAGTCAAAGGGTCACCACTACTGAGGATCTCCCCCCTTATCTTAGAAGGGTCGTCTGAGGGTTCGCCGCGGTTCATTGCTGTGCTTACACACTAGGCTACCCTTCTCCGAAAGCTCCGCGGGACCACCTATCACTAGTCTTCGGCCGGAGGGGTTTATTGCACAAAAAGGCCGGGACGCGGGCTCCCGCAGAGGAAAGCCCAACGAATGTCAGATGCAAAGCCCCGCACCTCATTAAGATCATATTGGCATACTCTCCTAAAAAAAAGAGCAGACCCCATTGAAGACGGGAGTGAGGTACAACAAGGCCATTTCCGTCCACCTTCTCACGGAGCCGTACGTGGACGTTACCGCTCATACAGCTCCCAGCCAGCAAGCAGTTAGCTTTCCTCTAGAAATCATGGAAGTGTGGATAAATCGACAGAAGGTTTTTATTTCTTAAAAAATCGCCCTAACCGTCCTAAATATGGACGGAGAGCGGTCTCGAGTTTTTCGGGGTCCTCGAGATCGCATTTTAGGTCGAGTAGAGACGCTAGGGAGTCTGTGGGCTTCCCTTGGCATTTCAAGATGGCCTCTATCGTCTTTTCGAGAGCCTCCCGTTTGCCCGTCAAGGGGCATTTGACATCCAGAGACAAAAGCAGTCCCACACGAAACTGGGAATTTTCCCAATGGACGTAACCAGCTCTGCTTTCGCGGTCTCAAAAGGAGAAGCCCCGAACGCTTGCAGTTGCTTTTTTCTCTTTATTCCTTCTAAGCGAGCCTCTAAAGACTCTACTCCTACTTTAAACTTAGAGTCCGATTCTTCCAATTCTTCCAAAGACAAAGTAGAACTTCGTTTTGAGGAGTTTGCCCCCCGTTCGCCGCCGTCCAGCCGGCGGCTACTCTGGGATGGATCGAGGTTTAGGCCAACAGAGGGGGCTTTCTCCCTTTCTTCTGGAGCTAAGGAAGGACCTGCGGGTGGCATTTCCGGTAAAGGGGGAATCTCAAGGAGGGTCTCCAGACCTTCGAAGTGCCCCACCACCAGGGTTGGCGTTGTGTCGACGACCCCCTCTGGCTCCGGGCTAGAGGTAATTTCGATGATCTCCCCGGCCCTTTGTTCCTCGTCACCATCGCAATAACAATAAGGAGACGCGGTGACGTCGTCATCCAGAAGGAAAAAGAAAACCCCAAAGGTACCGAATGGAATTCTACTTGTCGGGCTTGGATTCGTTTCGTTTATCAAAAATCGAAAAAATAAATAACAACCCATAAATAAAAGAGAAATTACGATAACAAATCGAAAGTGAAGCCAATCGCTTATAAAAATAAACCAGTCTCCTTTTAAAAGGAACTGGCCAATTAACTTCTAAAAACTACGTTCTAACTTGAGCAGAAAAATTGGTGGCATTTGACATCTAAAGTTTCACCACCCCTACTACTGCCCGAAATCCTGCTTTGGTGAGCTTTCCCCAAGGTGACACCGAAGGTCTACCTCCTTTCGTGCGCCCCTCACCTCCTCCATGAGGATGATCCACTGGATTCATTGCAACATCATGAACAATGGGGCATCTGCCTAAGCACCGGCACCCCCACCACGCTTACGGCTCTATACCTACTAGACCTGTATTCGGTAAAGCTTTCTTTCTATATGCTAATTCTCATGCAGTTCATATTGTCGATATGAGTATAATTGCCTCGAGAAATAGATAAGAATTCCTTCCTTTACCGGTAAATGAATAGGAATCAGGTTAATAAAACCGGAACTGTTTCCGCCTTCCTCTCGAACTGAGCTATTTCTCTGAAATATACAGTTTCACATCATTCTAGGAAATCCTATACCTGTGTATTAGCACCCGGTATGGAGCCATCGTCGTCTTCGGCGTAGCGTGAAGACCTTCCCACGGTCTTCGAGTCGTTCTTGACTGGCTAGCAAGCACCAGTGGAATTTAACCGCCTTGTGGTCGGGACACCGCCTTCTTCTCTAGAATCACGCAAGTGGTACCGCTCCCCACGGTAAGGAGAAAGACCTTAAGGCATAAACGTAGAGCCTGAGTCCACAAGATAGTATTTTCTCGGTGACGATAGTGGCCATTTTCTGGTTCAGTGGTTGTATCCAGAAAGATTCTAGAGTCATTTGCCGTACCCTCCCAACCAACCATCACATATGTGAAACTCATGTGAAAATAAAAAGCACACAAACTCTTCTGTGTTGGCGAAACTCGTTTTCCACGATAACGTATTTGGTTTGCTGTTGGAACTCGGGCATAAATGTGTGTCCCGGCTCCAACGCTATTCTAGAAATGCAAAAAATATAATAATAGATGAATTAGAAAACTCAACTGTTCTTTGTGATTCGGTACCGCTTGAACTAACTGGCCCAATTCTTGGTAGGTACTTATTAGGGGGAGGGCCAACCACCGAATGAACAACGATCTCCCGGTCCCACTTGATTCCTGGGGAATTTAGGGAACCCTGCGGACTTGACTCTTTTAAGAGGAAGAAATTCGAAGTGAAATATCTAGAATATGCTTTACACTCCATTTTCACACAGGTATGCCCCCCTACCTTTCTGTAGATTGATGCACTAATAAGACTCCAAATCCTTGGTTTGAGCATCCCTTTCTTTTGTAACCTCTCTTAGGAACTTCAAACGGAACAAGGCTAGGATCCTAATCTCTATTCCTTCCTCCTTGGCGTCAGATAACTCCAATAAAGCATGACTGAAGTAGATATAAAACGTGTCGAAGAGCAATATACTCTTTTTTTATAGAGCTTATCATTGTCATTGATTGACCATCATGACTTATGGATTGAATTTTATACTGTGATATTTGAATAGCGAGATTCTTGAAAGGCGGAGGAAATAGACTTTCTTGCTCCTGCATCATTCTTGCTAAGGGCATCTAAGGAACTAATCAAAGGTTACGAAAGAGAAGGCTTGAAAAGGAGCTTACTTTTCCCGCTAATGCTACTTCCGCTATCTCGTAAGGAGGATACGACTCATAAACCTCCCTTGGTATTTGGGTAGGGAGAAAGATAATTAATTAGACTGAGTGAGGAATGTATACAACTACTGCTCAAAAGGCAATAAGAAGCACGCACTCCTACTAGACATGGAAGGAGTAAACCTAAAATATGCTTTCTTCCCTTATGTTGAATCGACTTCCTTGTCTCTTTCTAGAAAGTCAGCAGCTGGCCCAAGGTGACCTACTGGGAAATGAAAAAACAATTGGTTCAATCGAGTACTTATAAGCCGAACGGGGTTCTCTCTCATATTGTTATGTTTACCTGGAATGCCATAAGCCTGCTCTCAAGGAACAACTCGAATCATTGCTGACGCGGGACTTGCTTTCGCATGGGGAGTTGGATAAATTACCCTCTTGTGGGTATGGCGATAGATAGCAATAGCAACGGATTGATTATGATTATGATTAAGTAGACTGACTGTTGGATGAGCTCCAAAAGGTGATGAGCCTGATGAGTCAACCAAAGGGAGTGGGCCCTTTAAACCCCTAGGGCGTAAGCATTTCTGCCTATCCAAAATAAGAGGTCAAGTCAATCTTGAATGCGGTTAGTACCTATTAGTATTAGATACAGAATCCTATTTGCTTTGAGCGCCCCTATCCTATATTCTCTCTATCTATAGATGGAGAAAGACATGCTCGATATGAATTGGGACAAAGAAGAAAGTCAAAAGCAGGAGGTAGGTCCGTGGTTTCAAGTTGAGTAGTGAGTGGTTCCTTGAGGGGAGTCGGCAGAAACCTTTACTCATTTGATTTCCTCCCAAAAGAAGGAGGGGTTTTCCTGTGGTAGGCGCCAAGAAAGATACCATGAAATTAGGCACCAGGTACTATCCATCACACTTAGAGTTGGTATTTATTGTTTGATTCGAATCCCTGCTTACCAAACAGTTGTCATAACAGATTTGAATGACGATATCCAATTATGAAATGGCTAGAGGAGGCACAGAGATAAGACAGAACTGATGGTAAGGTAAATCAAAGGTTTTCATTTACCTTATCATCATCGTAACTTTCTTATCTATTTGTGTATGCTATTAGAAAGGGAAATTCGATACAACCAACGCGCAAAACCTTCCGTCTTTCCTATGAAAACTACTTCCGCCTGGATAGAATAGTTAGCCAACATGAATTCCTGCTTATTGTCCTTCCTACCCATAAGTGAGAGCAAGGCCGAAGTAGAGCATAGAGCTTAGAAGTAGGATCTGGTAATTGGTTCTGCTCAGCAGATGCAAAAAAAGAGGTGTTTTTGGGGTGAGTCCCTGCCAAGCGGCTTTTGATGACGGCATCGTCAACGTACACTTCCGCATTACGACCCAACTGAGACCTGAGGATGAGGCTCATTAGGCGCTTAAATGTGGCGCCGGCATTTATCAAACCAAAGGGCATCCGCTTGTAGCAGAAGGAAGGGGCGATAAAACTAGTTTTTTCTTTGTCTTCCTCAGCCATATAGACTTGCTGATACCCAGAGTAGGCGTCGAGGAAGCTCAACATCTTGCACCCTGCGGTGGAGTCGACCAGTTTAGTCCTTGTACTTCGGTGGAACCAAATTCCAGTATATGGATTGCAAACCTTTTCTGCTTTGGGTCTTAAGTGAATGAAAGGGTGGGTTAAAAAACCATGGCCAGCCCCCCTCAAGAAATCTCGCCCGTAGGTTACTGATGGGATGCTAGCTGCCGGTATACAGGAAAAACGTGGTGCAGAGCACGAACAAGCTGTGGTAACACATATCCCTTATATTTATTGGTTCTATAGAAGATGTATGATAAAGAGCTGGCATTAAGTCATGCAACGCGCTCAGGCTTTGTTTTATAAGAGGAAAGACTCTCGCCAGTATAGATTGAACGTACGGCGCTTGCTTACAAGACTGCTACTGAAAAAGGCTACCTCTTCAAACTGCTGAATGCCCTATTCCATATGATAGACTGTCTATCTTTCCCTGAAAAAGCGTATACTTTTTTTCTATAAGCAAATAAAGCATACTTCTTTTGCGGATCAAGCAGTCTTCTACCTTGGTGGGTAGCGGAGAATCAAATCAATATCGGAGTATTGCTCTAGCTGCTGCTGAATTAACCTGGATTCAATCGTGACTCTCTAAACTAGGCTGTACTTCGTCTTCCCCTCTGGACCTCGGAAATGGAAAAAAGTTACTGGTGCGTAATTGAAGATTCGGTGAAAACTACTCGACCTTTCATCACAAATTGAAGCAGAGGCTGTTAGTTGAAAATCCATTTGCAGATCCTGTTGTTGAGGAAGAACCAGCTTCACCAATAGCATAGACTCTATCAGTCGAAGAGATCAGCAGGTACGAGGATAACAGAGACAGAGATAAAGTCTTCGTCAGCAGAGACGAGAGAGGGGCCCTTTTGAAAATCAGAAATAAAAGGGGTGATCAACGAATTGACCAGGTGTAAGCAGAGGGAACTGGAGCAGAGCAATATGTAGCATACTTTTCCGTTCGAGACCCGTATCTAGACCCTTGTGATCGATAGCCGGACCCATGCTGACGGCACCGAAATCCTGCCCCTCCCGCGGAACTAGTACCACCAATAGATAGGCCCGTCCCTTCTTGGGCAACCCTGAAAGTATCTTCTTGTACGGACTGAAACAAGACAAACTACTCGCGGGACCCACTTAAGATCTCTTTCTTTAGTTTTCTGCTTTATTCCTTTCTTAGAAAAAAGTAGCTTCCCTTATTTGTAGCGCTAGTATCTTTTCATAATGATGACTTTTTTTTAGAGCTTCCTAGATTTTGAGAAGCTGAGGCATTGCCGGCTGGGGGGAAAATTGATCGAAACGAATAACAACTAGTCACGATTAGGGACAAAGCTCAGCTAGTATACGTAATGTGTTCAAGGCACATTTCCTCCAACAACTAGACTAAAGAAAATAAGGGCGGAAGGATTTACTTAAACGTTGTTGCATGAGCGGCTTCTAAATGAGTGGTTGATGATTCACTTTCTGATTTGATTAAATACTTCTATGTTGTATGATAATAGAAAGTCAAGATCTCACTCGCTTTTTCTGCTTTGTATTCTCGGCTGTTGCCTTTTTCCACATCGATTGCTATAGGAGTTCCATCCTCAACCTATGTATGCTCAAAGAACTGGATCACGGAACTCTCAGCCCTTCGCCCCAAGGCTACGAAAATGTTTCTACTCCCTTTCCCTTCCCAACATCATCTCCACTTCGTAGCCCATCGGTCTTCATTCATTGAAGCCAGGGCATTGACTGACTTTCAGCGATCGCTATAAGAAAGACATAAAAAAAGTTCTCCTAAACCTGTTCCTTTCCGTTACTACTACTTGGAATTGGAAGTCTAGGAGCAGGACTAACCTTTTTCTTTCGTTTAAATAAAGTCGAGATGTAGCTTTCTCTATCTCAAGAAATTATTCCACCTCCATTCATTGGAGAACAAAGCGTTATCTGATTAGATCCTTGCTTCAAACTCAACCGAATCAAGTTTCAAAAATAGATGTGGAAGAGGCAAAGGGAAGAGCGGGGTTGCCGAATTGTTTCTCAGAGCCGGACGAAACATCTATCTCTATTTACAATACCCTTACCCCCAAGAAAACTTTGTCGAAAAAGGTTGTCATCGTAATAGGGATTGCACCTCAACATGGCAACCCTCAATTCTGCCAATTGTGTGTGACTTGTACTCTTCTAGGCTTCCTCTTTGCCTCAAGTGATTAAACTCATCAACTACACCAACCACATTTCTTACCTCAAACCTCTCTACAATCTCTTGAATTCACTCTTGCCAAGATACTTGTCCCCTATTCACTAAGAAACTGTTGTACCAGCTTTCAGCTCTCCCCCTAAGGTGCATAGCCGAAAGTTCTACCTTGTACCAATCCGTAACTTGGTACACCGAAAAGTAATGTTCACACTTTTGTATCCAAGACCTGGCCCCTTCAAATATTGGAAAATAAACTCTAGGAGGTTGATGTATCTGCTGCCCATATTGATATTGATTTTGCGGCCTTTGTTCTTGCAGGTATTGGTACGGGTCATGCTGTTGAGTTGGAAGCGGTTGGTTAAGGTAAGTATATATTGGCACTTCTGGTTTCATGGAATTTCCAGCATAGGGCAAAAGTATTGGTTGGGAAAATTGGATATTTGGTATTGAATTGGGTCTTGGTTGTGGTGGTGGAGGTGCAGGATTAGGTCTAATATTATCATGTTTTGAGCTGTGAGGAAGGCCATAGGTGGCTGGAAACAAGTGTTCGTGCCAAGGTTTTGAGGGGGATAGAGAGGGTTATTTTTGTGATTGGGTCTTTTAGTTGCTTTGCTACTAGAGGTCTAGGTGGTCAGGGGTTTAAAGGTCTGGAATAGGTGTGAGTGGTGGTCGTATTCAGTACCAATGGTACGGTAATTGGAGGTTCAGGCGGTTCAGGCCTAGGATAAGAGCTAGAGGCTTGTTGAGGGGTAGCCATGGTTTCAGCTTCACTGGCAACAGCTGGTAGGGACATTTGTTGTCGTGTTCTAGGAAAATGAACCATATTGCCCCTAGTTGTGTTAATCGAGCTATGCTCTTCTTCAACGCTCCGCGCCTTCCAAAAAGTAGTTTTGTTGCTTGCGCTTTAATTTAGGAGTTTCAACTTAACTAGCATATGTGCATTTGGGTTGATGGCATATGTCGGCTACATACTGGATGCTTTTCCATCATTGTTCGACTTGCACAGAAACAATGGGTCCCTTCTGGTTTCTTTTTCTCCCTCCAAGTTTGTTCTTCACTGTAATGTGTGTCAACTCAACAAGAGTGAGCACACCCTTCCTGCTGGTCTTCTTCAACCTTTGTCTGTTCCATTACAACCTGGGTCTTCTATTTCAATGGATTTTCTTGAGGCACTCCCCAAGTTTTATGGTTATAGCTCAATACTTGTGGTCGTGGACCGTTTCACTGGCTCATTTCATTCCTCTATCTCACCCTTTTAGTTGTATACCCTATCTTGTATCCAGTAGTAAGTCTACTCTTCTTACCCCCTCTCCTCTACCTTTTGTGGCCCATCTATTAGCTTTTTTACCATCTTTGAGTCATAGCGAGACGGCTCTATCTCTTTTCACAAGTACAGCCGTAAGTACAGTTGCGGGCGTCAACGATCAGCAGTACTGAGCTACGGAAAGTCTATCGAATTATAGCTACGGAAAGTCTATTGAAAGGACCTAATCAAAGGCTACTACAGCTATAAGTGACCCGCCTATGGAATCTATTGGCTCGGCTGAACCGACATGAAATGAAAGAGAGGAAGGCGGAAGCTATTGGCAAATAGAGGGGGGATGTTCTCCGTGTCTTTTAGCCCTCACTAGATGACAACTTGCTTACTTTTCACTTCTTCTTAAGCTTGGCAGACTAGTTCCTGACTGACTTGATAGTGCGATGAGCTTACTTGCTCTAGTTCTATCCTCAGGATTGACTTACCTGAGTACCTAGCACCGAGGATCGATGTAATTTACTTTCAAAAAGATGCTGTTGATGCTAACACGCATATAAATAGATGTTCCCCACTGCTTGCTCCTCTTACCCGAATGGGGTTATATGCCTTAGTGAAACTCAGGGTAAAGTGGCAGAGGTATGACCTCAGGAAGAAAGAAAGATCGGGCGGGGAAAACGGGGTTCGAACCCGCGACTTCTGGCGTGACAGACCAGCACTCTAACCAACTGAGCTATTTCCCCCTTTCGTAACTACTGTCGATTCAACAGTCACCTACCGGTTACCTTTGTAACTATACCAAAGTAGCTGTACAACAGAATGCCCTTCGCCTTTAGTACTTTTCTTATATATATTATGTTATATACTAAATGTGTCAAAGCAATAGAACTTATTGAAAAAAAAACAAGCCCATCTTTCTCAAAAAGGAAGAGAGGGTGCGCCCCCCCAGAGAGAACCCCATTCTTTCAAGAAAGTTCTAATTAATTATGTCGAAAAATAAATAAGGAAAATAGGAGTAAGCGAGTACGGTCAACAATATTCTAAACGAATACCACAAGTGACGGAACCGACGATGATGAAGAGATAAGGGGCGAAGGATATTTTTTCTATTATTCCAATTCTTATTTATTGATTGATTATCTAATTTATTTAGATCCATATTCATTTTCATTTGCAAATACAAACTCTCTTTCATTTTCTTTTTACTTTTGCGCTAAGGATAAGGGAACTGAGAAAAAAAGAGCTGGCTTGGCTGGTACATCAAGCATATGACATATTGCTTGTTCGGTGTGGTACACATATCTGTCAATGTCAATCAAGTAAGAAAATGCATTCCCACTGTCTGAGGAAAAGGTGAAGAATTGCAATTTATTGAGCTTGTAAGGCCCGTTGAAGTCCCCGAGAAAGGGTATAAATAGGGCTATAAGTAGGCCGTTTGCTATTGCAATAAGGGCTGCTCGCCTTTCCTTTTGACGGCTTGGCTTCCTATCGCTCCTATGTAGTGGTCGGCCTTAAAAGGAGTCTTCCTACCATACCATCATGCATGCCTATGTTATAGTGCGTTAAGCTTCGCCAGAAGGAAGCAAGATGATGAAGCGAAGCTTCGTAGACAAGGCTCGTTCCGTGCTTGACTTACGAGCTCGTGTAGTAAGGCCTCACCCTACTTCAATAAGGGCTTATGCACTCCACTCGTAAACGAGCGTTAGAGCTTTTTGAGCGAGCGAGCGAAGCCTTCCTGGAGCTTCCCCCTTCCCTCACCCGAGAATTGCATTTCCGCTTCAGCTTCCCCGGTTTAGTTGGTTTGGAGGATTAATTGATTGGATACCCAATCCGCATAATCTTTCAAAGTCACTGCTTCTACGACGATAGGCGTAAAGGCATGATTAGTTCCACGAATCTCACTGCACTGACCATAGTAAACTCCTTCTCGTTGTACCGAGATGGAGGTAAGATTTGAACGACCAGGTACAGCATCACATTTGACACCTGAGGAACGTACAGCCCAACTATGAGGTACATCAGCGGGTGTTACAATCATACGTAGATGAGTTTTGGCTGGTACAACCACTCTATTGTCAACTTCTAATAAACGTGATTGACCCAATTCTGCATCATCTTCTGGAATCGTATAACTGTCAAAAGTGAGTGACTGTTCATCGGAACTGTTATAGTCCGAATACTCATAAGGTTGGGTCGACGCCCGCCTCCCCCCAAACTTGACTTGCAAGTTTCCCCGCAAAAAGCTCTCCACGCCTACTCTTATTTATAAAGAGCACTATTCTTCTTTAGTTAGGTAGTTCTCCCCCCTCTATGAGACCGTAAGACCCCGGTGGAATCGAAGGCCCGCTTACTAATAGGCAAGAGGGGACCCTTTCTCGCCCAGCCCTACCTACATCAGTGAAGCTGGAACCAAGGAAGACAATGTTCAACACACATGAGACAAAATGAAGGTATGGGACGGCCAGTTCACCAGGGAAAGCGAATTCGATCCTTTAGTTTAGTAGTCTTCTTTGTTCGAAAAATGCGCAGTGGAAAGGGATGCTAGTCGGCTTTGGCGAAGTTGTAGGCCCCAATAGATCAGATCAAGAGTGATTCCTCACCTATCCTGCCAGGGGCCAAGTCGAAGGCTCGAGTATAGATTCCCTATGCTCATGTGAACGGCCGGCCCGTAGATCTAAAAGGATCCATAAAAAAGACCGGAAAGTATGTTTTTCCACGAAAAAAAACTCGTTCATGAGACCTCGAATTCCCACGTTCCAGCCTGCATTATTCCAGCAGGTCCCACCCCCAATTTCTTGAGTCACCCTTATCTAAAAAAAAAGGACGGAGTCTATCTAGATCATAGGATCACTGTATTCAGAGGTCAATTCTCTTTCTTTGACCTCCCACCGTTCACGACATCCCTTGCTTCTCGCAAGAACTGCTCCTCGGTGGAGGAGTAGAAGCGCTGGTCCCCCTCGGTCAAGTGCTTGTGCGTGCTCTTACCTGCCGTAGGACCTCCGTCCCCGAAGCGAAGAAGGAGGAGCAGGAACAACAGGTTGTCCTCTCTTGGCCCAGTAGTTCCGCAACTACTACCGTGGTTGTTGCCAACGGGGATCCCCCATTCCGAAAGGTAACGGGACCAGCCCTTAGGTCCAAAGTTGTATGCCACTGCTGTGGTGCCGATAGATTCACTACTGAAGCCCCGTTATCGGACATTGCAGGCTTAGCATCTATTTTTCGTATATCGCTCCACCACACCGAGAAGAGGTATGTGTACCTCCAGCAATAACAAGAATGGAACCATAGGCTCCTATGCTGGGAGCATTTCGGGGTATAGGTCTAACCACCTCAACTCCCCGTTTCTGGCATGCTATAGTTCTTTTAGTCTCTCGACGACGGGAATGGGAGATGACCGGTAAGCCAGATGCTTCGCGAACCACCGGTACATTTCGTTGCACTTAAATCACCCTCGTTAAGAGGCACACTCCGATACCATTGATGTCCAATAGCTTTGATAGTAATGGCTGGATCTACTAATACCCCGTCCATTGAGTATAACAGAGCAAACGATGGTATAGCAATGAACAAAAGAATGACACTTGGAAATATGGTCCGAATAATTTCGATAGTAGTTCCATGAACAATCCTTTGTGGGATTGGATTAGTTTGCTCGTTGAAATGCCATAAAGCGCGAACCAACATCCGTGATACGAAAACAAAAATAAGAATGAGGAAGAAAAAGATATCGTGATGTAAGTCAATGATTCCTTGCATCATAGGTGTTGCTGCGTCTTGAGATCCTAATTGCCATGGTTCCGCAGCATCACAAAGAGCGATTGTGAGGAATCGACATGATAATGAACGAAGAATCATTGGAATTTCCCATCTTTTTCAGCTCTGCTCCCGAAAAGAGAAAGGAAAGGAGACTGATCTTGACGTCGGCGTTGGTTTTTCCAACGAAAAACAAGAACATTCTTTCACGAACTTCCATGACAAAATGCTAGTTGCCTTGTAACGCATACACTGGAGCGTTTGTCCCATCGACGAAGGCCACTATACGTGTTTTCTGAAGAGCAACATTCTCTTATAACCAAACATCGCAAAGACAGAAAGGAGTATCCTGAACGTAAGGCCAATGGCTAGCATACTTCGCTGAACACTCACTATATTCAGCTAAAGCTGGATGCATATTATATTATATTATATTATATTATATTATATTATATTATATTATATTATATTATATTATATTATATTATATCTTGCCTTGGTAGAGCGAAACTTTGAACCCAACACAAGCAACTCTCCCGGTTTAGCAATATTGATGGGTTCCAGCCTCATTCCACTAGCCCTAAAAGCATTCTAAATATATAAAAGAGGGGGAATGGATTCTACAAGAAAAGGCGGGCAAAGATAGTTCAGGGTCAATTCTTGGAGCATAGCTCATTTCTATGTCCCCAACCCATCTCGTGCTCGTGCTGTACGCGATCGAATCTTGCGGCCGGATAGAGCAATGGAATCACCGAGTCGTATGAAAAGAGGGCTCTTCTTTTTAATCTTAACACAAAGGCTAGCTCCCCTGGGGGTTGTCATATTACAATCATTTGTATTACTTTCCTACCAATCCTGAACTAGCTATGACCCTTATAGCGAGCCTCGCTTTACCGTTTCAGATAGAAGCATATGGCGCTCCTAAAGTCGATTGGATACTTTCTTTTTTATTGAATTAAGCTAAGCCGTGGACTTTCTCACGTGAAGAACTCCTTCTTATGAGCTCATGGACTTGATCAATGCTAGTTCAAGTTCACGTCATATTAGGAAATTAGTTCATTAATTCGTTTATTTGCCAACGAAGAAGCCTTTCGCTACTCGGAAAGTACTGACTAGAGGGGCGTGTGGATCCACAGTCCTAGCCATTCTCACAACGGGATAATAAAGCGAACAAAGACCATGAGAAGAGATTACAACATCCAGAACGAAGTCTGTCAAGCCAACCTTCCCTCACTGCGAAAATGCAACATCCGGCGTACTCATTGGCTTTGACCTCAGATTCATTACTTGCTAGAGAAGTAGTTTACATAACTGTCACAGCTCCAATGCGATAATCTTGTTAATCAGCAAAATAGCTAGCCTAAATAAGGAGTTTACAATCGCTTGACTATAAATTAAAGAGCGGCTAATGGGAGAATGCTTGAGTAGGCTCAGTAAGGGATTACCCGCGGGCAGGGTGAAAGAGCTTTCATTAATAGTATGAACTGGTGGATCAGCAAGATAGCTAGAGCTCCTTAAAGGAAAGAAAAATCCAATTCTATATTATATCAAACTATAAAGCAAAGATGAGGAAGCTGCGCCTTTACTCGCTCGAATTAGAGGAAAAAGGGGATATGCAGCAGTAACAACTTTTCTTTCAATAGTAAGCAGGAAATGCGAATAAGAGAAGGGTAGAAGAAGCGATCCGCGCATTTCCTTATTTCACAACGGATTTGACTCGTTAGAGAAATCATTTCTTAGGTATGCTACATTCTTTGAAGAAAGAGTAGGTTCTGCTATTTAAGACTTAGAGGAAGTGATTTCCGGGAACTAGCAGACCAAGCCAATCAACAAGGAAAGCCTGTCAAGCAAGGAGGCCACCAAGCAAACCTTTAATAAGCATCTCTAGCGAAGTCACTTCTCTATAGAAAGAAAAAACCTGCAGTCAAGACTAGTCACATTAGTGAAACAAGTGATTCGCTGACATTCAATTCAAATAGAAAGAGTAGTCACAGCTGCGACAAGTTGCTCTAAGAGGAAGGAGTTGACTTACTTTCAATTCCTAATACAGCAAGAGCGGATTTTTTTCATGTAGCATTTCTACCCCTATAGGATTTCCCATCTTAACCGAGAATGGGTGCCCACCTTGTACGTACCGAGAATGGGTGCAGCCCACCCCATCTAAAGTAGCCTGAAATTCGTTCCTCTACAATCCAGAGCAGTCCGATCAGGTACCGCGATCTGGACGGACAAAGAATGCCGTACACTTGAGTGACCCCCTTTTCTGTGACCACCACCAAATTCAAAAGAAGAGGTGAGATCACCCTAAAAAAATCCTTTGTAGCTCTTAAAATATGGGCCAACCTCTCCATTAATATTGATACTCACTGCACCTCCTTCTACCACTTGTTTAATCCAACCTCTCCACTTCTCACTAAAGAAAACCCTTTTTAAGCAAAACCTCTTGTAGAAAATCCCAATTCACCCTGTCATATGCTTTTTCAAAGTCTAGCTTTAGTATGACCCCCTCTTGTTTAGTCCTCCTAAGCTCATGAAACACCTCATGGATAGTGACCACCCCATCTAAAATATTTCCATTTTTCATAAATGCCGTCTGACTCTTACTCACCACCTTATCTGCAACTCTCTCAAGCCTATTTGTCAGTACTTTAGTCACAATTTTATAACAAACATAATATAAACATATTGGCCGATATTGCTTGATAGTTGCAGCATCTTTCGTTTTAGGAATCAGAGTAACCACCCCATAATTAAGTCTTCTAAGTTGCAACTCCTCAGCATGCGGGCTATCAAGCATTCTTTTGACCATCTCTTTAACCATCTCCCAAAAATGTTTCTAAAAGATTACTGGTAAGCCATCTGGGCCAGGAGCTGTATTGGTTTTCATCTCTTTAACTACTAACTCTATTTCCTCCATAGTGAAAGCCTTAGTCAACTCTTCATTGTCTAGTTCTGATAGCATGTGCTCTGTTGACCAAGGGGCTTCCACCAAGAGATATGTCCCCCCTGTCCTCTGAACCAAATAGTCTCTTATAGTAACTAGAAATGTGTTCTTGCAACTCTTTCTCATCTTGTATAACATTTCCTTCATGTTCCAAAGAAGCAATATTACATTTTATGTGTCTTCCATTGGCAGCACTATGGAAGAATGAAGTATTTGCATCTCCCTCAAGTAACCACTGACAAACTGACTGACAATGTGGACTGCATGAGCAATGTCAGGCCGGGTCACAGTGAGGTACACAAGGCTGCCTACAAGATGACGATAGCGAGTGGTATCCCTCAAGAGGAGTACCATCACTAGGGCGCAATTGGAGATGGAGCTCCATGGGTGTAGCGGCAGTGTGTGTATCAGTAAGACCTGAGTGTGAGATCAAATCCTGAGTATAGCGATGCTGAGAGAGATAGTAACCATCATTAGTTTGATCAACCTCAATTCCCATAAAATAACTGAGAGAAAATCAATCTGACATCTTGAATTGCTCACTCCACTTTTTCTTAACAAAAGCAATGTACTTCTGATCATCTCCAGTGATCAACATATCATCAACATAGAGAAGAAGCAAGGTACGACCGCGGTCAGATGTATGAGTGAAAAGTGCAGGGTCATGCTCACTAGAAGAGAAACCAGCAGCTTGAACCATAGAGCTGAACCGCTCAAACCAAGCACGAGGTGGTTGCTTTTTTCCCATAGAGGGCCTTTCGAAGGCGACAAACATGACCATCAGGGACTTCAATACCCAGAGGTGGCTGCATATAGAAAAAACTCATGTAGATCACCATGAAGGAAAGCATTTTTGACATCCATTTGAGAGATTTGCCAAGATCGAGCTGCAGCCACAGCAATCAGAGTACGAACAGAAATTGAAACAACGCAACCGTACTATCTATTTACGATAATTTGATTGCTGACAACACGACAACATCACGCTTCTCTTTCTTATTCTTATTTATATAACTGTCACTTTACCGGGCCGGAAAAGTGACACCGTCATGTCTCAGGGTCGTATGCCTGGAACAAGAAGGGTCGTCGTACAATTTCGGCGATTACAAAAAAGAAGGAGGCGAGCTCCCTATCCCTCTTTGTCTTTCCACTTCCCTCGTTCAGGAACAAACACTTCGCCAAATTCTTTTGAGTCCCGGCCCGGTTTTTCCCCACTAACCAATTACGTTACGACCACTGAACAAACTTGGTTGACGAACATGGTTTATGCGCCGCTAATCTAGCGGCTTGTCGAGCATTTGACAAACTCACACCATCCATTTCAAATGGGATTTGTCCCGTGGACACACGAGCAATCCAACCCATCGGATTTCCTTTTCCTCTTCCCATTCGAACTTCTGCGGGTTTCCCCGTAATAGGAAGATCTGCGAGAACTCTTACCCATATCTTACAATTTCTTCGGAATTGTCCGCTCATAGCACGATGGAATTGTCCGATTGTAGCCCGATGCGCTGCTTCAATGGCTCGATATGAAAGACGACCAGCTCTACAACTTTTGGTGCCATATCTTCCAAAACCAAGTTGTGTACCATCCGGTTCGCGACCCCTACTACATCTGCATTTAAAATATTTACTATATTTCGTACGTTTCGGATATAGCACGTCCCTTCTTATTTTTACTATATGAGATCCGCACTTTGACACCTGAAATTCCGTTACGAGTAGATACTTCCGCAGGAGCATAATCGATTTTCTGGTTAAATACATTACAAGATGTTTTTCCATACTTTCCGCATTTAGTTCTAGCTATTTCCGCACCCCCTAATCGACCAGAACAACAAATACGTATCCCATCCACCCCTTTTGGCATTATTAATGGAATATCCTTCACTATTTGACTAAAAATGGAACGAAATGAGATTGGATTGTTCCTCAGTTGAAAAGAGATGTCTTCAGCAATCAGAGAAGCACTTTGATAAACAGATTTGATCTTTACCGACTCAATTAAGGTATTAGTGTTTGTTCTATTAGACAAAAAAGATCGCATTTTTTGCACTTCGTTCAAATAAGAGTTGTACCCGTACGGAATTATCCTCTTTCTCAGTATGATCTCTATCATCATCTCTATTCCCTTTATCAATTTGCCTATCCTACCTAGGTCTATGAATTTCTCTATCAATTCCATTACCTTATCCTTACCCATGAGGTTCCTACATTTGATCCTAAATTGAGCTAGGAGTTGTTCCCGGGCATACTCAAAAAAAGGGTTATTATACACCCCAACCCCATCCCTTGGAAAAAAGAAGGTAGCACCGAAGAAAGGAAAGAGCGATATGGTGGTTTTTGTTGTTCCCGCGAAGCGAAGATCATTCGCTTGGCGAATGAAGTGGATCAACCTCCTTTTGGCTCGGGCCAAACACTTTTTCTCGCTGGTAGAGCTTTCTAAAAAAAAGCGATGCGAGAGCGTATTCTCTTATCTAAGCTTCCTCCCTTCGCTCCCACCATCGTAGATGGTTCAGCCACACTCGGTGCCACGAAATGATTGAGAACTAGGACGGGGTCGAAATGCATTTTATTCTTAGTATTAAAAAAGTATTGCATGACCGAATAATTCAAGGAGGGGCGCACAGCGGGGAGGGTCCTTTTTAGTAGATGACTCGTCGGGCCGTCAGAGCGGGACTTCTTTGGTAAAAATAACTTGATTCTATTCCTTTTTAGTAAGGAGGCGGCATTTCCCATAAGGAAAGGTATGTCATTTACAACCCCGGCGTATTGAGGCCGCTTGAAGGCCCCGCTCACCCGAAGTGATTTATCAAAATTCTTATTTCTCGATGGTGATCGGTCATGGTATCCATAACGTTGCATCTTTTTCGGCCAAATCCGGATTTCGTTTTGCTTCTCCCGGTCGATCGACTCGACTCTTTTCCCTGCCCCCCGGCCTCTCACTTCGTTTCGTTCTTCCTCTGTACCCTCGCTTGAATGAAGACACCCGATCGGCCCGACTTTCCCAAATGTCGGCTACCAGCCCTTTTCCTGTAGTACGGGTCTTGATTTCTTGTCTTGTTTTCGTTTTAGTCGTGGTGATCGCCCGGGAAGAAAGAAATGAATGAATGTCCTTTTGGGAAAATGTAGAATAATACACCTACCGAGACGAAAGCCAAAGGCGAGTTTCGTAGGTGGACGTATCGAACTAAAATAAGATCTAAGATTGACATCTTGATACAATGATTTACCATAATAATAAATAGAGTCAATGGTGACAGAGCCGTGGGAAGAGCCGCTTCTTTTTTGCGGCGGGGGCTTCCATTCACCAGCGCAGACTACATACACGTGCTCTCTGAACCGTGCTAGATAGTCACCCATCACACGGCTCTCAAAACCAACCTGTGGTGGATCTCGGGGGACAAAGCAAAGTCAAAGCGCTTGATCCTTTGCCCCATACTTTGAGATCTTCCTCCCCGCCGATCAAGCAGCAACGCAGCTCGTGATAGGCTTAGCTTAAGCCGCTAACGTTCGGTTCGGATAAGTAAAGTCCCTTCGGTCGGTTCGCCCAGGTGGTCTTCCCTTATTTTCCCTAACGTTCAGAGTTGTTCTGGTTTGAGAAAGGAGCACTGCCAAGTCCACTAGGGGCGACCTGAATGAATAAGAAATGGACAGCTGAGGTCAGGCTTGCATGAAAAAAGAAGATAATAAGTTTGATGTACACACCTGAGGTTGGTAAGAACTGAGGGACAATGCCCCCCTCACTGGGCCCATCAGCGAAAGCAACTGCTACTTAATCGTAGGTTTGCTTTCGTGCAAGGCCCCCGCTGCTGGAACAGGCAGTTGTCATTTTCAAGTAAACGCCCTGCCCCCTTTCTTTGCCCGCCGGCCGCCTAGCTCGTTATTCTTTGAGATCTGGATAGAGTCTCGCTTCGGGGCGGGGGAAGCATGGATTCGATAGATCTATCGAATCCATGCTGCAAGCAGCAAGCGTAGGCTAAAAAGGCAATAGTCTAACGTTGGGGTAGGGCGCGCCAAAACAACCGGGGGCCCCGGAGGGGTCAGTACAAAAGTACTATATTCTTTCCACTTACTTTCATTGGCTAGCTGCCTTTTGTAGCGCGCGTACTCTGATCCTCTTCTACGAATCTACAACTCTCTTTACTGAGCGAGACTTCATCTATATCCCTAAAAGTGGATTTGGATTCCCATTTATTCTTTGAATGACAGCTTCAACTAGGCTCCACCTTAGAGAGGGTTTTCGGTTTGAATCAAGATAGGGTCAGGGGCGCGTCGGAACGGTAGATGCTTAGTCTCATCCGAGAGTACAATCTCTTTGTACTGTGCTTGCTTTTGTGTCTTTGAATAAAAAAGAAAGAAGGGGGTCGTTTTAGGCTCCTTCCCTTCCACTGCATAGCTGCGCTATCAGGTACTACGAGCCCTCTTCCCCACGCATCTAACCAGCTCGCGTGGTTCACCGGTTCCACCGAAAACTCTCATTTGTTGAAGCGGAGCATAGTGTGGCGTCGAGCGAGAAAGGTCTCTTTTTTGGTTTATTCACTGATCTGAAATGAAACTTAGCACTTGTTTTTTTATTGATTCCTGGGGCTAGGCGTTCGCAGAATCAGTCTATCCGAACCGCAGACGCACTTTTCAGATCAGTGACGGCCTCTCCAGCAGAGCTGGGCGCCGGGGCCCTGGATGCGCTAGCGATCGGCACATTAGGGGAGTACTTGCCCGGGTTTCTCGGCCTGGTATCCTTATCCTCGCGTTCATGATATCTACATTCAACTGTGCCCCGGAGACACGGTCGAAGCACGCCCGCCCCGTGTGCATCTTTCACGACATGCTCTGGTCCCGGGTTTCTTCCTGTGGTCTTCTAGCGTTAGAAGAAGTCGTGTCCGTCCCGGACATCTGCAACGTCCTCTCACGCCTTTTTTGGGGGGACAAACAAAGATCAGGAAAAGACGGACCGAACCCATTCGGTGACTTTCGCGGTCGCCCTCACTGAACCGACTTGGATCTGAACTACGATTCAGATCAAGTCTTACCGAAATTGGTTTTCCTTTTCGTGCCATATGTCGCTTAGACTTTACTTTTTCCCCTTTCCGCCCTTTCCTCTATTTGTTCGATAGGGTCTTCGTTTTATTCTAATTCTAAACCCATTGTCGTCCACAGTTTCCTTGTCGACGCGAAGGGGCCAGCAGCCCCCAAACCAAAGTCTGAGATCAGAACTCATACCGCGGTTGTGGCTTGAAGGCCACATGCAAGTTCTTCAATATTTAGAGAGTATGTGTTAGTACGAGATCGCGCTATCAACTTATTTAATCTTTCTTGATGATTAGGACAAAATTGTATCCCTTAGGAACCGTACATGCACCTTTGTTTGGATGCCGATCTAATATTGTTACAATACGAAATACTTGAAGGCCACACGCAATTGACTCACCTACATTTTATGCTCCCACCCTTTTGTAGAAAAAGCCTCTGCCTCTGGGGAAGTGCTCACATCAACTCCAATTTGGATGGAGCTTCTCGATGGGTTAGAGCGTTTGCGAACCAAAAAGGGGAAAACCCATCCTCCAAAGTAGTGAAGTGAGCCAGTACAATAAGACAATAGGTCTCATGGGCCAAGCCTGCTATCAGGCAGTGAGTGGGAATCAATCCTGAAAGAGAGAAGGTCTAGTGCTCTCAGAAAATATTTGATTCGCCGAAAAATTGGCTTTATCAGACCAATCCATGTTCAGAAGCCTTCCATCAAAAGTCAGTGGTCTAGGCCGCTTTCCTTGACTTTGAGTTGGATCTCATTCTTCTTCCCGGCACAAAAAGAGGGTAGACTTCATCCGAGACACATGGGTTCTTTTGCTTCCTTCAAAGAACTCGTCTTTGAGCCTCTAAAAAGAAGGGCATAGTATCCCAGCCACCTAGACCACCTAAAAGGAAGGAATTGGTCTTTAGCTTTGAGTGATCCAATCATTGGTGAATGGGTTCAGTAAGGTAGAAGGAAAGGGCCCCTCCCGACCTGGGAA
Organism: Elymus sibiricus; assembly: GCA_039707655.1. Classification (NCBI taxonomy): domain Eukaryota; kingdom Viridiplantae; phylum Streptophyta; class Magnoliopsida; order Poales; family Poaceae; genus Elymus; species Elymus sibiricus. Next base: position 138,963,582 of record CM077665.1, on the reverse strand, counting down.
ATTCACAGCAGGAAAGACTGGCGCCGATCAGGGAAAGCGAACCCTTCAGTACATCGCGTTCAGCCCTCCCTCAAAATCCCATTTGTTTTATTGAGGAATCACTCTTGATCCTCTAAAGGCTCTTCTCCGTCTATAACTCAAAGTCCATCTGTCTCTCGTGGAAGCGCTTTAGAGTGCCTAGAAGATCCAGCAAACGGGGGTGCCAATGCTGTCCCAAGACCAGATCACAGTAGGTAGCTGCTTTAAAGAGGTTGGGAGACAGACTGGTGAACAATCTTCTTCTTGTTTTCTTCGACCTAGAGCACTCTTTTTTCAATCGTACGAAGAAACTCCGTGAAAAACCCAGCTATCACTCCTATGAGACGGCTAACTCCCAACTCCCGATACATTCTTTAGAGTCGACCAAAGGACTCGTTGGTTTGGACATAGTTTCTTTGTTCCTGTGTTTCTGTTTTGCTCTCCCCCTTTTTTCACTTAGTTTAGTTGGAATGGAAAGAGAACTTCCTTCAGTTTTTCTTTTTTTTTGTTGCCTGGTTCGGTCTCTCCGAGTGGAATAAGTGGGTCCTTCTTCTTTTTCCTGACTGATGAAGGTCGAACCTGAAGATCGAATCAAGCGGAGTCTGGATTCCTATGTTCGTACCAACTCAAATGATTGATGAATTGGATCTTGAGTATGCTCACTTCGCTACTCAGCAAGGGTGAAAGAATGACAAAGAGACTGACATCACAGAGGATGGGAAGGACCCAATCGCCTGCCTCTTTCTTGGTCCACCCCCCCCCCCCCGGTGGGTACTTTATAGCTCACAACATGAGATAGGCAGATATGTGACATAGAAAAATTGCTTTCATTGACAACAAGACTCTCTTCCTGATTGGGGTTGGTCTGTGCAGGATCTCCTTCCCTATGAGACTCTTGCTTCCCTTTGAAAGAGGCAGACCCCTACTTCAATTGTCATCTGACGAGTCTTCCCCAGCTGTGGACTCAGACCTCTCACAACCAAAAAAAAGAAAATCAAAATCAAACGAATCCGAATATAACCAATCTATCGCCTTTGATGACTCGTTGACAGCCTCCTCAACCCAAGCTTCCATCTCCTGCTCCAGACATCGGCGCTTGCCCACGCCAGTCCATGAAAGGTGGATGAAGGTGAGTTTGACTACGAACTCGAGGATGCTGGGAACGATCTCTTTTCGGGGAATCACTCCCGTCGAGAGGCCCTCTTCCTCCCTTTTTCTGAATCTGGGAGAGAGGCAAAAGAGAAGTCCAGAGAGACCTCGACTCTTTCAGGGAAAGGAGGGAGATCGAATGTGAGATGGAGTCCCTGCCGAATGGAATGGACATCCTTGGGGACAGCTGTGTAAGACTTAATTTACCATAAAATTGGACGGAAAAACTACTACAAAGATCACAAGAAACCCAGCTCAAAGTGAATGGAGAGAGAACCCCTGCGCCTTGGAAGGATCTGAAGCTGTTTGGACACTCATAGACAAGTGAACTCCAATCCAGGATCCCTCGAAAAGTGAAGTGAACTAGCCAGGTAGAACAGTCAGGTTAGGAAAAGAGTCTTTCATGTCAAGGTGAACATAGACAGACAAGGTTAGTTTGTTTTCCTTAATTCTCAGAGAAAAGACTCGTTGCTGGAACCGAGAGCACTGGCGATTGCTTTCTTTCTGACCTTCAGCCGAGAAATTCCATACCTTCCACCGACTTCTTTTGTGTGTGGCCAGAACGTGATGCTTTCCAATGCCGAGTACTTTTCTTAACAATGTATGAAGCCCGTAAAACCGAAATAGATCCAAATCCACGACCTTGACGATCGAGGAAAAAGGGTATGTATTATTATGGTGTGAGCCTTCTTTCTTTTTGGCCTTAGATTATCATAAGCGAGGAATGGTGCGTGCTAGCCTTCAGACTATACTTTACTGTAGGGAAAGGGAAAAAATGGAGAATATCTTTAAGAACCCTAGAAAGAATTTCACTTGGAGCAACAGGGGTCAGGTCACACTATATCAATATCATAATTCTCTTTTTTTTAATTGATACTGATTAGCCGTAAATCAATTTGATTTTGTTATGCCATTAAGGAAACACTATTTGGGATACAATACGCATTTTAGAACCGTTCACTACTAACAAATAGAAAATATCAAAATAACAAATAATAACAAATAATATAGTTAATGGTTCCAATTTTTCCTAAATTTGGCAGTCTGTGACTGGAAATCCTTTCTCTTTTCAATAGAAAGAGAAGGTATTTAAGCAATGTGTGTTTTGAGATACAATCAATCGAAGAGAATAAAACTGGGTCCAATAAAAAACAGGAATGAATTTATTAAAAGGGATTGGAAAGGGATAAGTACAAAGGGATTCAACGATCTAAAAAAAATCAAAAAGGGTTTAATAATCCCCTCCTACGAATACTAATTAGTAAAATAATGTGGATGAATAAGATTTTGCTCGATTTTGGATCGGATTTGGCAGCATGGCCAAGCGGTAAGGCAGGGGACTGCAAATCCTTTATCCCCAGTTCAAATCTGGGTGTCGCCTGACCAAAAAAATACTTAGGATTTCTTATTGTACTGATTGAACTCGACAAATTCTTGCCCTGCATAAGCAAAGGAAAAGAACTAGGCCTGTCGATACTGGATTTTACCATAGTTCTAGTTCTAAAAAAGACTGTCAATTTCTTCTTAAAAATAGGGCTCTGGCAGGGTTCTGGGTAGTGGCCCAAATCGATACCAATAGGGATGAGGGATATATACTTATTAATTTCATAATTGATTCTATTCCGCAATTCATAACTATGAAAGTAAGAGGTCGGAAATCTTGGTGTCCAAAGGTCCCTAAAGGACATTCCTTTTTTGCTCCTAGGATTGAAGAAGAGATTATACGAAAGACTATCAAGACTTCCTAATTATCTGACACTACCTACACTAAAGTAAGGTCTACTGACTCTGTCTGGAATTAGATTGGATAGGCTGATGGGAAATTTAGGAGTTGTGGAAAGAAGAGACTTTCTTTCCATACTTACGAGAGACTCCGAGTACTCAAACATTCAATCAGGATGGTCGGTTAGCTCTTATCTTTTAGAATAACTTAGTAAAAAAAAGTCAAAGTAATAAATAAAATGAATCTCCTAACTCGGTAGCCCATGAGGTTCCAATGGTTAGTTTTGGATTTTTTCAGGCAAGAAAGCAAAGAAGAAGGGAGGATTCTCTATTACCAACTTCCCCCATTGTCCTGTCCTCATTGGTCATTCATCTTTCCCGATCTAGTGCCATCGTTCTTCAAGGTGCCGGAGGGTTTGAAGCATACCTACTACCCCTCCCCTGAGCTTAGTTCAGAGTTGCCTCAGCGCGCTCGAGTAATAACTGGGAAAATCAAGGCTGGACAGGTCTTCGAGCCAACTTCAGGAAGAAATGCAAGTGAAAGAGAATGCTCTCGAGGGCGCAGGAGTCTTTTTTTGTCTTGATTATTTGAAGTCCAAATCGAAATGCCTCAACTTGATAAATTGACTTATTTCTCGCAATTCTTCTGGTTATGTCTTCTCCTCTTTGTTGGAAGATGAGTACACATCGGGTAATCCGCCCATGAGAGCCCAATCACAAGAGGCTCGTACAGAAAGCAATCAGCCCATAGCCCAATATCGAGACCACAGCCTATTATTCAAACCACAAAGGATCCGTCTTTCATCGTCCAATCTTCTCGATCGAACATATTGACATCAATACTCCTTTCCATGGCCATTCACGGCCCGCGAAGATCAACCACTCGTGCCAGAGATCACTATCCAATCAAAAACCAGACTTCCAAGATCCATCTCACTCAGACCCTTTTGAATGTAGCGGATAACAACGGAGTGGGGCTATCGAATTGATATGTATTCGAATCTTAGGAGCTGGTAATCACTGATATGCTCATATTGGTGACGTTATTGTTGCTGTAATCAAAGAAGCAGTGCCCAAAATGCCTCTAGAAAGATCAGACGGAAGTAAGACGAGCTGTAATTGTACGTACATGTAAAGAACTCAAACGTGACAACGGTATGATAATACGATATTATGACGGTTGTCATTGATCAAGAAGGAAATCCAAAAGGAACTCGAGTTTTTGGTGCGATCGCTCGGGAATTGAGACTTATGAATTTCACTAAAAGAGTCTCATGAGCTCCTGAGGTATTAAAAATACTAGTAGTAGAGACTATGATATAGTAGGGTATCAGAATATAGATCAATTAGTAGATTGTGTCTGACGCATATACATGAAAAAAAAGAATAATTAGATAATAATAAGAATAAGAATTCTAATCTTAATAAAAGGAAGGGTTCGAATAGCATCAACTAATATTACCGAAAACTTTGTGAAAATACTTCTACGAGAAGGTTTTATTGAAAACGTTCGAAAACCATAGGGAAAGTAACAGATCTTTCTTGGCACGTGCCCCTGCTCCTGGTCTTCAAACTAGTCATTAATGGTCGGCAACATAGGTACCCTTTTTCGGTATGCGTTGCAAACACTTTCATTTTTAGCGTCTCATCTTCTCTGGAGAAGCTCAAATCGAACGGATAGAGCAGATGGTCCAACTACAAAACTTCTTCTTTTTCATTACTTCCATGGTCGTGCCCCGTGGCACGGCAGCACCCGTACTATTGAAATGGTTCGTCAGTAGAGATGTTCCCACTGGTGCCTCTTCTTCCAATGGTACTATAATTCCTATTCCTATCCCTTTATTCCCTTTTTTGGTCTATCTACATTTAAGGAAATTCATACGCTCCATGGACAGAGCAAAAAGTGGAGTGTTGGTCAAAGCAAGCCGCCCTATTCTATTACCAGACAAAATGGAGAGAAGCTCATCCGCTAGAAATGCTTTATTTCGTTTCGTTCCCGTTCTTCATTTCCTTATTATCGAATCCATGGGGGACTTGTCATATTTAGAATCTTTCTGCGGTCTGCTCTGTTTACAATTCTTTCGTACTCTCTTCTCTTTACCACGCGATAGGTCAGCGAAGCATGAGCGGGCGCTCCGAAGTAAAGGCCAAACACTTCGGCCTAAGGGGAATGAGCAACAAAATGACAAGATGAGGTGCCCCGGGCATCCCCATATAGAAAGAAGGGTCGAAGGTTTTGGGCCTGTAGCTTTCCCCGCCCCCCCCCCTCGTCGAGTGGTGCTTGTTTGGGGGGTGTGCCACCAGAAAGCGGGCTTGAAGCTCTCGCCTTACCAACGAGCCGACTGCTGATGGCTGTTGGTCACGACTACTACAAAAAAGTGAAGATGAATCTTTCTATTTCACATGGAGGAGTGTGCATCTTTATGTTGGGTGTTCTTCTGTCGTGCGACCCGATGGCTTATGTGCGACCTGTGGCCCACGCCTCCTATTCTATTTGTTCAGGGCGGGCGGCGTGAACTCTGATTCGATCCGGGTATTCAATCCCGCCGCTGAAATGCTCAGTTGACTCCTTAACCTTGATAGGAAGATGGCTTATTCCAAAATTCGTGCATAAGGGTAAGGAACTTTGGATGAATTAATGCGAATGGGTGTAAGCCTCGCTGCTCGGAAACACCCAGTGTTGACCACACTGAGAGACACGAAAGCGTAGGTAATGCCAGTTGGCGAAGTGGCGTTAAGCATCCCTAGCGGTACGCAAAGAGAGGTCGTGATGATATCATCTATGTCCGTACCGCTCCTCGTGCAGTAGATCCCGCATCCAACCAACCCTTATTTGACCAGGCAACGGGAGAATTCCCACTACCACTGGCAGGCCAGCCGGGCCGTGAGCACGGTGGGAACGGGCTTCCCAAAAAGCGAGCCCCGGCCTGGGTCAGCATAGAATGGGGGGGACGGCCCTAATGTTGTGTTGGCCGGGTTGCGGGCGGATAAAAGCGGACGTGGGGACTCAGGTCGGGGCACAGCATAACTAAGAGAGCCATTCCATTTAGGGCAAGACAGAATGGGCGGGCACAAGCGGTCTGGTGTCCGAGCCGATTGGTCAGACGACGACTATTGCACATATTATATTAGCCGCCTATCCCGGAATGGACTGGGATGGAATAGAAAGAACGCGAAGCAGCAAGCAAGGGATGAGCGCTTTGTTGCGCCTGCGCATACGTTTTCTTGCTGGGTCGGTTTGTTTTTGGGGGGTGGGGCAATAAGCTTGCTTCTTCACAAGCTTATCCCCGCCCCCTTTCCTGTCCGTCCCGACCGGCAGCAGTTGGGTCTCCCCATCTCTCCACAACTTCCCCGGTCTTCGGCCCGAGCTGTATGAGGCAGAAACTCGTCCCACGTACGGTTCGGAGGCCGAGCCCCACCCCTGCAATAATGGTGCGGCTTAGGTCAACTAATACGAATAAGATACAGTTCACTCAACGATTGCCCTTGGGTCCCGAACTCCATATGGGGTAGGAACGTTGTTGTTTGCGAGGTCTCGATCATTTACATGGACCCACTTCTCATTCCATTTGTGGGAATTTGATGATTTATAAACCGTCCCCAACGAGCGAAAGGTTCATGTTTGAACATGATGAATCACTTCGTGCCGACCTGTTGCCCATAAACTTTCCTGCCTCATATGAGAATGGAAAACTGGAAGATTTTCTGCATCGGTGGATGAAGAATCACGAACATAAGAATTTCTGGTTTAGCATGTTCCCAGAAAGAAGATACTTTTTTTCCATTCGAGAAACAAGGAGCACGACTGAAGTGGCTATACATACAAATCCATTTACGGATCTATATGCTCCGATTGGAACTGGAAGTTCCAGAACTGGCGGCTGGTATACCACCATAATGAAATTGCCTTTTATTTTTAGTATTCAGATAGGATTTCTGTTGGCTTCATCGGGAGGCTCGCGTAGTTTGTTACGTCAACTCCAAAAGGATAAGTTGCATTGGAATCGAGAAAGTTTCGTTCATAATTGCATAAAAGGAGTAAAAATAGTGGCTGCGGCGCGTCGAGGGTCAACCTTGATATCGAATAACCTTTCGAGCCTTCCCCAATGGATCTCTATCCTCCTTTGAAACCAATAGAAGTTCACTGACCATCCCTGTCAAACATAACCCAAGGTAGGATCGAGAGGAGAAGAATAGGACTCTTGCTAGTATCATAACCTCTCGATGGGAGAATGAAACCATTAGATTAGTGGAAAGAAGAAAGAATGGGAAGAAAGCAGCCATGGGCAAGCTTTAATTAATAGAAATAAGTAGGAGTTATAGCCTTTAAATTCGAGTGAAACGAGCCTTTGACGTAGTCACAAATTCGACTGCCCTTTCACTATTATTATTATTTCGAGTAATAGCGGAAGGAGTGCCAAAGCCCATTTTAGTAGAAAGCTGCTGCCCTTTTATAGTAATGCAGAGTGACATAATCAATCGAATTCGACTGGTTGGTTCCCCTTATTAGTCAATTGCTTTTGACGTATCAGGTGGGAATGGGAGAGCCTCTTTTCTTTCCGCAATGGAATCGGCTTAAGCTCGACCTTTTCTTTCATTTCCTATCATAGGGATATAAAAATAAATCCAATTGCGTTTTTATTAGTTTAGAATATCAAAAGACATCCCACAACCCGGTCTTAGGTTCAGAGTCGCTTTGTGGGAACTTCAAGAGAGGGAAGAGAGATCATAGCTTAATATCAAAGGTCAGGTATACCTGCCTACGTTCGGCATACACATTCACTAGTTCCATTCGGAACCTTTCTCTAGATGGAATCCTGATTCGACTTTCAAATGCAAGAGCAAGAATGCCGTGAGGGAGCCCTATCTAAAAAATGCAAGGCCAGATCCCACTTTCTTTAATCGAACGGGCAAGGGATCGCAAACATCTTTTCTTTTCAGAGAAAAGGTTTTCAAAAGATATCCCGAAGGGGTCTTAGGTAAGGTAAGGAGTGACAGCTCTATTCAATAAGCTGGCTCTTTAAGGGAAGATAGGGCATCTCCTAAAATGTGGAAGTTTGGTGCTTTAGAGATAGGGCCGGCACGCTTTGCTGGAAAGCAATAAGTCAACAAAACAAGGTAGGTCTACCCCCTAATAAAGGTTTCGCTCGACGACCCTGTATCCATTCTCGATTAAAGCACGGAGGGTTAGGTTTATTATCTCCAGTTTGATGCTATCTTCTCCACGACTTGGTTCTTATGAATCTCCTCCAGGTCCTAGGCATCTTGTCTCTAGCTCTGCTCTCTATCGGTAGTCAAATCAGTACTTTGTCTTTGCCTGTCTCTGTCCATTCCTTCAACACTGATGGACTCGGAGTGGCATAACCCCTTTAATAAGAAGCATAAGACCTAAAGCGAGGAGATAGAATCGAAAGAATGATAGCAAGTTCTTTGAAAGTGGGAAGAAAGCCAAGGATACGGTGGTGTGTAGGGTCTTTCAAATCAATCAGGAAAGCGTGAGCTGAGAAGGAACACGGCTTTCCGCGCCTTGACAAGTGGATCTACCAAGAATAGCTTTTTCAGCCGTTACTTATTATATAATAGCTCGATCCGCTCACGCATGTGATTGATTTCTCCCCTCTCTTTCGAAAATCTTCCATTCGAACAGGAAGATTCCCTTCTCGCTGTGTATCCGGAACCTGAGGATGATGAGGATCTATAAAGGTTCTTTGATCGAGCTCTCGCTTCGGCTTCTTTTGTTGCCGAAGACCAGGACCCGTCTTATTTGCTGAAAACCTGTCTGTTTAGGGACTCTTTCCTTTCAATGGACATGCTTGCCTGGAACTGATTCTACCTTGAGAGCGCTTCCCTCTTTTCTGATTCCTTCCCTTTGACCACCGAAAATACAACTTCTAATAGCCATTTCTATTTTTTAGATGTTTCAAACAAGTGATTTTACACTTTTATCCTTCCTGTCTTTCCCCGATAGAGGAGTTTGACCCTTCCACTTCTGCCTTTGCCCTTTGTACTTCTTCCCGCAATTGAGATCCCTGTTAAGGAAGAATATCTCGCTCGTGCTTTTTTGGACTCCGCTTTTGTAGGATCCTGTGAGGCATCGAATTCTTTGGCAAGTCTCTTCTTGCTAGTGTTGTACGCGTTTTATTCCTTCGCCCGACATGCTTTCGTGATAAAAGAATCATAGCAACATAGCATGAGGTTCCATAGGTTGATGAGCCTGATCAGTCGTGTAAGCTATTTACTACAGCCGTCTTAGATGGCCCCAGGTATCCTCTTCGGCTTGATCTTTCCTTTGCTTCGATCGCCAACTTGCACTTCCTTATTCCACTATTGCGATATCTTTGTCCTGGACAAAGACCAAGAGCTGGTGCAGGTGAAAGAATAGCTTATGGGGCTGGAGTCAAAGGAGCTTTCATAGACATAGAAATCATAATAGAAAGAGCAGGCCTGCAAGCAACGAGTGCCCTTTGTAAGTTGCGAGCCTGCCTTACCGCCCCCCCCTTTCTTTTTTGAATTAGAAAGAAGGGGATGAATTAGAAAGAAAGAGATCAGGTTATTTATGATCAGAGAAAAGGAAGGGGCGTGGTTGATGTGTCACTGGGGAACCCGTAGGAAGGGGAGACGACCGGCCTCATTCACATCTGAAATCGCCAACATGAACACAAACGAAATCGTCTGAATTTCGTATAGAAAAAAAAGGAAACAAGTAAAAAAGCGTGGTCCCCGGGGATAGGTACTTCGTCCGGCGCGGTATCATTGCTGAGCGATCACTCGCTATCTGGAAATGGAGTGTTAGTTTCAAATAGAGATTGTGTGGGTGTGAAGTGTACTGAAGATCGAGGTTTTTCTTCTTACTAACTTTGTCAAAGAGGCTAAAAAAACAATAAATGACCAACGAAACTTCGAGTGAGTAGGATAAGGAGGAGTAGTCGGAGGATCTGAGAAGGGAATTAGAGAAAAAAGAGCAGCAGCTCAGTAATAACACCTAGGCTTTTGAATTAACTCTGCGATTTGGAAGACGGAGGAAATGAAAGTAGAAGAATTTATCGAAACTCGGAACCACATGTTCAATCTTTTTTTAGCGGTTTCCCCAGAGATCTTTATCATTAACGCAACCTTCATTTTGCTCATTCATGGAGTTGTATTTAGTACCTCTAAGAAAGATGAATATCCACCGTTAGTTAGTAATGTGGGTTGGCTTGGATTACTTAGTGTTGCGTGCCTAGGAGGGCAGCGCGCTTGGGATGCAGAGGAGCTATTATCGCCCAGCTCCCTAACCTAATGCGGCCGGACCGCAGGGAACCTTAGCATGGGGGGACGTCCTAATCCTTTTGCCGCCGCAAGGCCGGCTAATCGTACGCAGCAGGAGCAAGGGAACTCCCCTGGTTCAGGAAGGCACATGAGTCCGAACGCTATTATGAATGTGCGACCGACACTACACTACATAGGTACCTGTGCATGCAGGTGAGGCGTCGGTCGGTCCTAGAAACGGCGGCAGCTAGCGAGGAGTTAACGACCGGACGTGCTGCAACCTAGGGATCACCAGGCAGCTCTTTCGCTCTATAGGGATATCGGGGGGGGGGGCATAGCACAATTCTTCTTGGAGGAGGGTTTTGGTTTGCCCAGGTGACTGATCCTGCCATAATATACTCCCGCCAATTCTATTGCACCGGCAACCGAAGTCGAACATACATACGACGATCTTCATGCGTGAAGGGACGGGAGGAAAGAAAGGGCGGTAGATGATAATGCGAAAGGGCGCCGCGTCTGGCTTGATAGTAAAGCCAAAGAAAGACGCCCCAAGACAAGATACAACTGTTGGGAAGGGGACATGATCAATAGAACCTGGCTGGATCCGGGCTGGGATAGTGGCGCCCATTCCTAACCAGTTCTGAAAAGGTTCGCTCATGCTGGAGGTACTAACCACTTAGTGATCGGTCCGCTAGTTCACGCAAATCCGAAGAAGTTATCACGGACGAGCCACATGCAGGGAAACTTGCACGTGTGGTTCTGGCCGGGCTTTCCTTCGGTATCTAATAACCTTGCTTCTGCTCGCCGCTGGCGCACCTCTCCTAACTATTGCCCATTTATTCTGGAATAATTTTTTTAGGAGGGACAATTTTACATATTTCTGCCAAATCCTTCTATTATTAAGTACGGCTGGTACCATTTCGATGTGTTTCGATTTTTTCGAAAAAGAGAGGTTTGATGCTTCTGAATTCATTGTATTAATTCCACTTCCTACTCGCAGTATGCTCTTAATGATCCTGGCTCATGATTTAATTGCCATGTATTTAGCTATTGAGCTTCAAAGTTTATGTTTTTATGTGATCGCAGCATCAAAAAGAAAGTGTGAATTTTCCACGGAAGCCGGCTCAAAATATTTGATCTTAGGTGCATTTCCCTCTGGAATATTATTGTTCGGGTGTGACCGGACTACTACCGATCAATTTTTTGGAACTTCTTTATAGACTTGTAGAGACCCTCTATGTAGTTGTAATTCTAGGGCAATCGATCCACTTTCCCCATAGCCCTAAGGCTGTGTCTCGATCTCCTACGCGCGAAAGATAAGATACGGGAGACGGGGTCCTATGGTATGGGTCTTCGACCCTTGGTCTAAGTCCACGACGGAGAGTCGGCGTGGCGTAAAGTGAAGATTGGGGGGAATAGAGCGAAATCCCCGTCTGGGGTATTCCGAAGGTGTAACCTAGGCAACGAAAAAGGGGCCCGATACTTCAACTAAAGGAGCGACCTGTTGGTTCACCAAACCCCGACCCAGTGTCACACGTTCTCCAGGTCCGAAGGGATCCAGTGCCCAACTACCAACTCCTCCCGGAATTGCGTTATCGTAGCCGAGCCAGGAATAGCCGTTACTGGACACCTACCACTTTTCACCGGTTAGAGAGGCCCTCTTTAATACATTAAGAAAATATGTTCACAGGGGCCAGAAAGACTCGGTCATAGGAACTTAGACCACCTACGCGCTGGTAAATGAAAACCACCTCGACCGGATCTACCGAACGAAGAAGGCCGCCCCGTCGAAAGAATTAACACGCCAAAAGGGCCACCAGCTTTCCCCCAAAAAGGGGAGATCCGCTGCTTACTGCTCACGGAAACATCCGACCTTATGGTCAAGTCGTCCGCCTATCTTTCTGATCTCATTCGTTTTCCGATCGCATAAAAAGTCATGAGATCAAAAAAGAAATGTGAGAATGTAGTTACAGATGTCAAAAAAGTCAATATCTCGTTCTCTTGTTCTTAAATCATGAATTGGATGATGTGCGTTTCATCAAGTATGAACATATTGCATTTTTTGCTATGCAATTTCAGTACCGGATCGACGTCCATTTATTTCTGTGTCCTCATCCGTGTGTATGTCTGTGTTAGATAGGCTCTGGAAGGCCTTACTTTACTAACAGGTAGGGCACGTTACTTTTATTCTTTTTTTGCTGCTTACCCGCATGTTTAGATTATTTACTGGCCCTTTCACTTTTTCTTCGGCTGTCACCAACTTTGTTCAATGCTAGTCCCTAACCCATGAATAAGGGCTCCGCTGGCTACCGGGTTCAGAGATGTTTGTAAGCTCTTTCTCTTTTTTCGTTTTTCGCCACCTCCTGTGTCTTTCCGTTTAAGGTCTTTAATTCGGCATTAGCTTCGTTAGAGAAAGCCATGCCTGAATTACAAAGCATGGGATCCTGAACACCACGAAAGAAAGCGTACTACTTTTCAATAAGGTCCGACTTCAGAGAGGAGAGACATGAACTTGTTTTAGGCGTAGAAAAGGCATACGGTATGAAAGATTGATTGAAAAGAGGTAGGGACTGGTCTCGCTGCTAAGGGAGAAGGAGACCTCTGTCGGAGCAAGCTAAAGAGCCCACTTTATATCGTCGATTTCAGGTAAGGCACTCGATCAAGCCTATACATCCAGGAATTTAGCTCCAAACCAAAGACGACTTGCTTTGCTGCATTTCTTGGGCCGGGGCTTTACTTGATTTTGGCGAAAGAAAGGCCATATGATCTACTTTCTGGTGCCGGTCCCTTCACAAAGATAGCCCCTTCTTGCTCTTATTCTTATTCTTATTCTTATTCGGTGGAATACAAGAGTTCTGAAGCTCCTTTCTTTCAAGTGAAAGTTGCCTATCTTTCTTGGTTCGGAATCCAATCTAGTTGAAAACAAACAATTGCCCAATGGCAAAGTCAGATGAAAGGCAAGGAGTGTAAACCACGTACGAGCGTGGCACAGAAAGCGAGATGTTTTGCAGCGAGTCAAGCGTAATACGATCAAAAGGAAATGGGGTCGATGCTAAAACTCAAACAGTTCCCCAGAGGGGGCCCCGGGTTGAAAGAGTGAGCTACATTCTTTCATAGAAGACAGAAAATAAGAGGACTGATGCTTTCTTACTTCATCTTAATATAGGGATGCTTTATGTAGCTTCCAATGAATAGGAAACAAGATGACCCATGGGGCACTCAGTGACGTATCTAAACCGTCTATCCAGTACTGGCTTTTCACACTCGGGAATAGAAACTGTCGGCACTTGAAGATGAACGAAGCGAAATTACCCCCCAAAAAAAGCCCTTATACTCACCTTGGTGGGGACTGACTGCTCTCCCCTACGAAAGTAGCATCGCGATGCGGAGATCAACAACACATATTCGCATACCATGCTTATCTATTGATGTCGCAGATCAGCGACAACTCCCATACTAAGTATGATGTCGCATATCGGTTGTCTAACTACAAGGGTGGAACCTTTTCTTTTTAACTAGTCTTAAAGTGGATGTCGCAGCCTTGAGTTCTTTTTATTGAATTCACGAGATTGAAAATTAGGATGGAATGAATAACCTGGAGATATATTCCTTTTCTCAAATAGTTCTTTAAGTTTTTTCTCTCTATCCTTGGCTTATTCAATAGAGCTTTCCTTCTTTTCATTATTCGATACTGCTGTGAGATACTACGAGAGCTCGTAGGCAATATGAGATAGAGCTGACTAAGAGAAAGAAGTAAGCGGATCTTGCAGCTGTTTTCATTCCTTTATTTAGGTCTTGAACCTATTAAGTAGAAGATCAAGCACTGATATGATGGATCAAATGCTTTCGGATGAACTACTCGATCAAGGGCTTCCCAATATATTTACTAACTTCTCTTCGTTCCGCATGAGAGAAAGTTATAAAGACAGATTTCCGAATCGTTTTTTTAGTCATGTTAGCACCACGCTTCGCTTTCCGGTATCAGGTATATAGCATTTACTCTTTCTAAGCTTTTCCAGTTATAACTCGTTTATGATATACCAACTGCGGCCTGAAGCACCAACCACCAGTAGCATTTCAACCAAACCTTGTTTCTCGATCAAAAAGAGCGCCCTTCCATTTCTTTTTTAAATCAAACGTAGATAGGGACAAAAGCCTGGCCGATAGAGGAATAAGTGGATGGGTCTACCTATGGTGGTTTGAAGTCATTCACAAAGCTACTCAGACTTTTAGTGGATTTGATGCCGGGTCTTAATCCCCGACTAGAAAAGAAACTGAAACTCGATCTCGAGATATGCCGGCCGGAATGCCGCAGGCTCGGAAGGAGGTAACGTGAGGCAGGGTTGATGTATCAGAGGTGGAAAATGGACTTTCTATTTTGCATTTCCAGATGAAAAAACCAGACAATGGGTATTAGAAGGTGGACCCTTGGCACATTGCTAACATACCATTACTGTTGAGACAATGGCAGCCAAAATTTCAGTTGAAAAAATGGCAAAAAAGAAAAATCCCAATTTTAGAAAACTGTGGGGAGTTCCTAAGGAGTACATTAAAAAAGAAGGACTGAGCTATATTGCTAGAGCTAGTGGTTTGGGGAAGCCTCTCTAGATGGATAAAGTCACTGAAAAAAATACAATATTTGCTTTTGCAAAAGTAAAAAAATACTTTTTCAAGGATCTTGGAAACTATCTTAGTAATTACTTACTTATTAAGGAGACGAGATTGAGATTAAAGCAGAATATGCATGGAAGCCCAAATCCAGTGCTGTTTGCTAGGAGTTTGGTCATAACATTAGCAGATGTCCTAAGAAGAAGATAGTAGAGTTTGCTCCTGTCAAGAAGAGTATTGAAGCTGTTACTGCAAAGCAATATATGTAAAAAGAATATAAGTTTAGATTACCGGTCTGTCTCCTTAATAAAGAGTCGAGGAATAGGAGGAGAATCCCCAGGCAAACAACTAGGGTTCCAGATTCACTGGGCAGAGAAGGGAGAATAGTATCCTCTCACAGTAGGTGACGTTTTGGGCGAACTCACTAGTCTCCTAATTAATTCCCCACGATAGGAAAATAGAGAGAGGACAAGACTTTTAAGCACCTTAGGGGTTGATGTAGAAAGCTTGCCATGAGTCAACAAGGACCAGCGGTGTTGAGGCAACTTGCCGCAAGTCAGAGTAGACTTTAAGACCAACTTGGTGTAGAGACGACTATGATGGTCGGCCTCCACAGACTGAACGCGGGAGATTCTTTCACCCTGTTTTTAGTAGTGCGAGGAGGATAGAGCTCCCAGCAACGAGTGATTGTTCGTACGAGCGAAGGAGCGAGCATGCTTTACCCTTAGAGTGAAGTTGACATTCACAGGTCTTGTGGGAACTCCTTCAGTTCAGGTAGCCATAGTCACTCAGGGCTATAGTGGTAGTAGCAAGATCGAAATTGTGAGATTGGCTCGATCACAAACTATCAAGAAGAAAGATCAAGATTCACTTTTGTCGGGCAAAGAACTCTATTGAGGAAATGACTTCGCTCACTGAAGACCAAGCAGCAGCCATTCTAGATGAAAGGACACAAGCCTAAAACTTGAATGCGGATCTATTTATCTTGAATTCCTATCTTCAGAAATAAAGAGTTGCCTATCTTCAGAAATGCTGGTATAGTTGACTTGCCTCTGTTCTCGCACCGGTGTCTGCCAGGGTCTGAACCATTAGGTAGAGGATCAGCTGAAAGAAAAGGCAGGCAGGGATCTTGTGCCAGATCCGTATACATTCAGCACCCTCATTACAGCATTTGTTAAGCATGAAAAGTGGTTGGAGCTATGCTTATGTGCACGAAAATGCAGGAGAAAGGATGGCACCCAGAGACGAGGAAGGGCGTAGCAAGCGACGAAATGCTTCGGGGAGTTGAAAATAAGCATAGATCCGGAGATTCCCAAATAGGTTAACCTTTTGAACTGCCTGCTGAATCCATGAGCAGGCAAGAGACAACATGGCGAACTGAAACATCTTAGTAGCCAGAGGAAAAGAAAGGATAATGTTGCTCTTCAGAAAACGCGTATAGTGGCCTTCGTCGATGGGACAAACGCTCCAGTGTATGCGTTACAAGGCAACTACCATTTTGTCATGGAAGTTCGTGAAAGAATGTTCTTGTTTTTCGTTGGAAAAACCAACGCCGACGTCAAGATCAGTCTCCTTTCTCTTTTCGGGAGCAGAGCTGAAAAAGATGGACAGTAACGATCGCGTAATATCAATTTATCGGCCTCGTCATCGAAAGCGGCTTCCAATTGCTCGGAAATTCTCAGCTATATGGGGGACTTTGATGGTGAGCAAAAAGAATTGATCAAGAAATTGGTAAACTTTCGCATGATCGATGGTAAAAGAACGAGAGTTCGTGCTATTGTTTATAAAACTTTTCACCGCCTAGCTCGAACTGAACGCGATGTAATAAAACTTATGGTTGACGCCGTAGATAATATAAAGCCAATATGCGAAGTGGTCAAAGTAGGAGTCGCAGGTACTATTTATGATGTTCCTGGGATTGTAGCCAGGGATCGTCAACAAACCGTAGCTATTCGTTGGATCCTTGGAGCAGCTTTGAAACGACGTATAAGCTACAGGATAAGCTTAGAGAAATGTTCATTTGCTGAGATACTGGATGCTTACCGAAAGAGGGGAATTTCACGTAAGAGAAGGGAGAATCTTCATGGACTGGCTTCCACCAATCAGAGTTTCGCGCATTTCAGATGGTGGTAAAGTGATACCACATAAGGAGCTCTTCCTCATTCAGTCATACTCAACAAAAGTAAGAAATGTTTGACCCTGATCCTTTTTTCATCTTCATATAGAAAGAAAATCGGCCTTCCTCATACTCCCCCCTTCATTCATAGAGTTGGAGGAATCCACAAGAGGCCTGCCCGTTCATAATTGCATAAAAGAACCATTCTTTTTATGAAAACTCTTGTTCCAACCTCACCTCAGGTCGAATGAATACGAAAGGGGGATCAATCAAATCAATAAGCCATGAATGAAGAAGTAGTGG
The DNA here is from genome assembly GCA_039707655.1 of Elymus sibiricus. Taxonomy (NCBI): domain Eukaryota; kingdom Viridiplantae; phylum Streptophyta; class Magnoliopsida; order Poales; family Poaceae; genus Elymus; species Elymus sibiricus. The sequence goes on along the minus strand of CM077665.1, from coordinate 138,946,418 downwards.
GCCTTTCGCCTTATTTCGTTTGACTCGTGGAGCTGAGAAATCTACTTCAAAGAGAGGGAAAGAGTGCTAGTCTGAAAGAACAAGCAAGGGATGAGCGCACTGGAGCGAAATCCGTTGCGCCCACGCGCATACGTTTTCTTGCTGGGTAATTTCTCAGAAAGTTTTTGTGTTGTTGATTCCTATTCCAAGGTGTTGTGCTTTTTCCCCTATGCCGCCTATTGGTACTAGTGGAGTAGGATTGGCCTGTAATACAGAACCTATAGGTGGTGTAACCTTTCGCTCAATACTCAAATCTACAATTGAAGCATCTGAGGCTGCATCAATCGAGGATACACGACATAAGGAATTGTTAGATCTCCAAACTGAACTTCGCCTTCACCAAGCGTGGGTTTTCACTGGTCCTAACTAACGGTTGGCAAGCGATCCCCTATTCTGCATCCCGAAGATCAGACGGCCCAGAGCCGGAGCGATCATTCCAGCAAGTTACTCAGCTTGAGTTTTTCAGTCAATCAATAGATTGTGCAGTTTCTTAGTCTTTTGGTCCACGTCTTCATGACTTATAGAAAGGGTTTCTTTCTTTTACAAGATCATGGAAGCTTCAGAAACCATCCGAGATCTTCTGGAAACAAGAAATGTTGCATCAAAGGGTTCAGTGGTCATATCATAGTGAAATCGAGTTTCTTGATTTAGTCGATATCAAATTCCCAACTTAGAAATTAGAAAGGACTAAGATTCTACTTCTTCCTCAAATACTGGGAATGTGGATTCAAGTATGATATCACTATTCCACAGATCTCAAGAAAATGAATTGAACAAGTTTGATGGCTGGAAGAAGATAGGAAATATTCAAACATGTATTGCATTTCATTGATCTCACCCTTTGTTCAGTGCCGCATAAGTACTGACTTCTTGAACAGATACCGGTACCGGTCATGAAGGCTTCGCCCTTCTCAAGTCAAGTGCAGAAGCGAAATCCGTTGAGCAAGAAGCCAGTGATCCCACAACATCAAAGTGATACATATGACATATTGGAAATTAGGCTTAGTTTGTAGTTGTGAATATAGTAATGCACTTATTTATTGATAAATATGTTCTTTCAAGTAGAGCATACTCGGTAGAAAGGAGGTGGCAGAGCTGGGAAGAGGATTATACTTTATCAATTACTTGGACTTAGAGACCAATTATAGAAAGAAGACAGTAGCTGAGTGAGTTTTATGGATCTAGTTTATGAGCAGCTTAACTAGAAAAGCAAGCAGAAGGAATAGAAGAATGAAATGCAGAAATAGGGGAAGGGCGGGTAGCATTTTCAAATGCCAGTTTGAGTGAGACAGTTTCTGTCTGGCCCCCCACTTTTAGGTTGTTCTTCCATTCTGCCTTTGTCTTGCTCTAAGCTACCTGACTTCCTTCCTTTGTTCTTCCATTCTACTTTGTCGGATTCTGATCATCAGTTCTTATCGATCCCATTTTAAGGACAAATCCTGATGTTGGTAAAATATACGTGTTGATCAAGGCCAAGGACAATGAAGCAGCCATGAAAAGATTGAAGAACGAGGTATGATGATTACTTCGGACTACTTTCTGTTCTTCATGCAAATGACCATATTTTCCGTCTGCAATACAGGTAGAAGATACTGAGTTGTTCAGATGTTTACAGGAAATCCATGGGAAAAACTACCACAGCTTTGTATTAAGCAAGCAGGTTCCAGTCGTTGGTAATTTCAGGGAAGCCAACATTGGCATTGCTCCTGAGTTAGCCAAAGAGATCGCGGAAGAAGTGGATGTTATCGTAAACTCTACAGCAAATACCACTTTTGATGAGAGGTTCGTGAAGCTATACTAGTCTTGCACCAAGGATTGCTTCCATTACTAAATGTGTAAGTTCACATTCCATAGCAATAAAAGTATTGCAACTTGCAGGTATGATGTAGCACTAGACATCAACACCGTGGGGCCATTCCGGATAATGAGTTTCGCGCAGCGGTTTCGAAGACTGAAGCTCTTCTTGCAAGTATCAACAGGTCAGAATGCCAAATAAGAGTTTCTTGTGGTCGAAATCAAATGGTAACCTGTTTCTATTAATCTCAAAAGCTTACAAACAAGCTTTAGCAGTATGTTTGCATGTCATGTTTTTGGCCAAACAGCATATGTGAATGGGCAGAGGCAAGGTTTGATACTAGAGAAGCCATTTTGCTTAGGGGATACCATAACAAAGGGGATAGGTTCCTCAGATTTATCGGCACATCAGAATACCGTGTTGGATATCGAGGCTGAGATCAAGTTGGATTTTGACTCCAGAAGGCATTCTTCTGCCTCTGCTTCTGTTACTCAAGAAATGAAAGAGTTAGGTAGTCGAGGTATTCTAGTATTTCCCTGTTACTTTCTCATGTCTGTAGATACGAATACACACATGAAGTATTTGATTTGTGCAATTTATTTATTCATAGGGCCAAACTCTATGGTTGGCAATACACTTATGTGTTCACAAAGGCCATGGGCGAGATGGTCATCAACTGCATGCGAGGAGAGATACCGGTGGTAACAATCAGGCCAAGTGTCATAGAGAGCACATGGAGGGATCCCTTCCCAGGTTGGATGGAAGGAAACAGGTAAATGCTAAACCCAAATCTGAGGTTGCGGATGTCACATATATATGTGATGCATCCTCGTCTGCTTACCAGATAATGAGCTATTTCCAGGATCTAGCAGTGCGTACTAACTTTTGACGGATTGATGGTGAGGATCAAGTATATGACCTATATTCCTCACTATTAGAGGACTTCAAAGAGGAGATTCCATCATAATCTCTGGAAGCTAGTGTCAAGGAAGCCGTTAGCCGTCACCTTAACTGAAAGTTGGTGAAGAAGGTGTATATGCCTCTTGTCTATGGTAAGACACAGCATAGTGCAGCAACGGACATCCAGAAGGGGCTTGACTTCATTAGAAAATGTGCTGAAAGCAACAAAGTGGCGGACATTTTTTTTTGCATTCTCGGACAAGAAATTCCCAGCCATTGCTAGGCTGAGCCATGTTAGCAAAGAATGGTTTCTCCAACAATATGAGGATAAATCCCTTACTAAAATGGTAGTGGTCACAAACCCCTTCCGTGTACAATTGAAAACATTAACAATACGAAAGCAAGAATCATCATTTATACTGGGAATGCCTTCCTCTACCAAAAGAGAAAGAGTTGAAGATAACGAAGGAAAGTGGGTGGATACAAAACCAGTTCATATCACTTGTCTTTCTGGTCTTTCAGAATCTCATCGAATAC